>CM038673.1:266471969-268871969 GCA_021605145.1 Aegilops bicornis
GTTTCATACTTTAGTTATCTCAAACTTATAAACCTTCACGCAATACATGAGCGCGAGCCATGGACATAGCACTATGGGTGGAATAGAATATGATGATGGGGGTTATGTGGAGAAGACAAAAAGAGAGGAGAAAGTCTCACATCAACGAGGCTAATCAACGGGCTATGGAGATGCCCATCGATTGATGTTAATGCAAGGAGTAGGGATTGCCATGCAACGGATGAACTAGAGCTATAATTGTATGAAAGCTGAACAAAATGCAACTAAGTGGGTGTGCATCCAACTTGCTTGCTCATGAAGACCTAGGGCACTTGAGGAGGCCCATTGTTGGTATATACAAGCCAAGTTCTATAATGAAAAATTCCCACTAGTATATGAAAATGACAAAATGAGAGACTCTCTAACATGAAGATTATGGTGCTACTTTGAAGCACAAGTGTGGCAAAGGATAGTAGCATTGTCCATTCTCTCTTTTTCTCTCATTTTTTTAATTGGGCCTTTTCTCTTTTTTTATGGCCTCTTTTCTCCCCCATTTTTTTATATTCCTCACTTGGGACAATGCTCTAGAAAATTATGATCATCACACTTATATTTATTTACAACTCAATGATTACAACTCAATACTAGAACAAGGTATGACTCTATATGAATGCCTCCGGCGGTGTACCGGGATATGCAATGAACCAAGAGTGACATGTATGAAATAATTATGAATGGTGGCTTTTCCACAAATACTATGTCAACTACATGATCATGCTAAGCACTATGACAATGATGAATGTGTCATGATGAACGGAATGGTGAAAAGTTGCATGGCAATATATCTCGGAATGGCTATGGAAATGCCATAATAGGTAGGTATGGTGGCTGTTTTGAGGAAGATATAAGGAGGTTTATGTGTGATAGAGCGTACTATATCACGGGCATTGGATGCACCGGCGAAGTTTGCACCAACTCTCGAGGTGAGAAAGGGCAATGCACGGTACCGAAGAGGCTAGCAGTGATGGAAGGGTGAGAGTGCGTATAATCCATGGACTCAACATTAGTCATAAAGAACTCACATACTTATTGCAAAAATCTATTAGTCATCAAAACAAAGTACTACGCGCATGCTCCTAGGGGGATAGATTGGTAGGAAAAGACCATCGCTCGTCCCCGACCGCCACTCATAAGGAAGAAAATCAATAAACACCTCATGCTTCGACTTTGTTACATAACGATTCACCATACGTGCATGCTACGGGACTTGCAAACCTCAACACAAGTATTTCTCAATTTCACAATTACTCAACTAGCACGACTCTAATATCACCACCTTTATATCGGAAAACTATTGCAACGAATCAAACATATCATATTCAATGATCTACAAGTTTTATGTAGGATTTTATGACTAACCATGTGAATGACCAGTTCCTTTCATCTCTCTAAATAGATATAAGTGAAGCACGAGAGTTTAATTCTTTCTACAAAAGATATTCCCACGCTCTAACAAATATAAGTGAAGCAAAAGAGCATTCTACAACTGGCGGTTGTCTAAGTAAAGAGAAACAGGCAATCCAAACTTCAAATGATATAAGTGAAGCACATGAAGCATTCTATAAAGCCATACTCAAAGAATATAAGTGAAGTGCAAAGAGCATTCTATAAATCAACCAAGGACTATCTCATACCAGCATGGTGCATAAAAGAAAAATGAAAACTCAAGCAAAGACGCTCCAAGATTGCACATATCGCATGAACGAAACGAATCCAAAAACATATCGATACTTGTTGAAGAAAGAGGGGATGCCTTCCCAGCATCCCCAAGCTCAGACGCTTGAGTCTCCGTGAATATTTACTTGGGGTGCCTCGGGCATCCCTAAGCTTGAGCTCTTGCCTCTCTTCCTTCTTCTCACATCGAAGCCTTCTCAATCATCGAACACTTCATCCACACAAAACTTCAACAGAAAACTCGGTAAGATCCGTTAGTATAATAAAGCAAATCAGTACTCTAAGTACTGTTGCAGACCAATTCATATTTTATTTTTTCATTGTTTCTACTGTAATATAACTTTTTCATGGCTTAATCCACTGATATAAATTGATAGTTTCATCAAAACAAGCAAACTATGCATCAAAAACAGAATCTGTCTAAAACAGAACAGTCTGTAGCAATCTGAACATTCACCATACTTATGATACTTGAATAATTCTGACACAATTAGGAAAAATAAAAAATTTGTACAGCAAGACAATGCAAAAAGAATCAGAACCATTTGACTTTGCAGTAAAAAATTAAAATTGGCGCACTTCAGCCAAAGTTTCTGTCCTGCACCGCACAAACCAACAAGCATTGTAAACATCCTAAAGGCAAACCTTGGCACATTATTTTTATAATACAATGGAATTGTACAAGGGTATAATTATTTTTGTTGAAAAGTTTCTGTAATCAAGATTCACAAAGTTGCCGTGAGCTTGAACAAAGTTCAAGGAGCTCTCCCACTTCAACAATGCTTGTCTTCCTCACTTTCACTTTCCTTTTTGAAAAAGTTTTGGGTTCCCCTCTTTATTTTTGTTGTTTTTACACTATATGGAAGCACTCAACAGAAATAAATGACTCTCTAAAACTTCCGGGTTGTCTCCCTGGCAGCGCTTTCTTTAAAGCCATTAAGCTAGGCATATAATCCACCCGGATCCCAAGGTATATCAAAGCCAATTTTAATTAGCAATGATTTATAATTTAGTAGTGAGCACAAAGTAACATATTTCATGTAATGTCAAAGTCTAACTCTCTTCCTATGCATCGGCATGTCATAAAAGAACAATTCATGCACACATAGTAAAGGCCAATGCATAGTATAAACAGTTTCTTGCAATTTTATTGTATTGGAAACATAGAGAGGTGGAGATATAGTTACTCTCTCATAATAATTGCAAGTAGGAGCAGCAAGCACATGCATATTATATCTATCAAAATCATCATGTGCAACGGTAAAAGGCAACCCATCAATATAATCCTTAATAAGTGCAAACTTCTCCGATATAGTATAATCGGGAGAATTCAAAAAGATAATAGGACTATCATGCGTGGGTGCAATAGCAACAATTTCATGTTTAACATAAGGAACTATAGCAAGTTCATATCCATAAGCATAATTCATATTGGCATCTTGGCCACAATCATAGCAAGCATCATCAAAAAGGGATATTTCAAGAGAATCAATGGGATCATAATAGTCATAATAGCAATCATCCTTCGGTAAGCACGAAGGGGAATTAAACAACGTATGAGTTGAAGAGTTACTCTCATTAGAAGGTGGGCACGGGTAGCTAATTCGCTCTTCCTCCTTTTGTTCTTCGCTCTCCTCATCATCTTTTTCATCCAATGAGCTCATAGTTTCATCAATTTCTTCTTCCATAGATTCCTGCAAAATATTAGTCTCTTCTTGGACAGCGGAGACTTTCTTAATAAGTGCATAATATAGGCATTATATTCATAATTATCATAACAATATTGAAGGATAGCTAAATTTTCAGATCTGTAACAAGCATCATCAAAATCCTCAAACTCTTTAAACATGGATTCAATTTCATAAGCACCCATAAAAGCAACAAATTCTTCTATTTGTTCCACATCATAGCAATCGTATATACCATTAGCATAAGAAGCTAAGGTTTCATTATCATTAAATTTGCATGAAAAGGGAAGGTGTGGAGCATTCATCCTAGAGCAACAAGTATAATCATATTCCGAGCATAGTTGTCTAGCATACCACTTCAATATATACACTTGATCCCATAATAGTTTCCCTTTTTGAGTCAAGCGATAATCCCTAAAGTATTCACGTTGATCCAACGTTACTCCCATTACCAAATTGAGTGGGGTTTTCTCAGGATTATCAAAGTAGTACATAATATCTCACATAATGAGAATCAGGGGTTTTAGGAGTTACCCCATTCTCATGAGTAGCAAGTAAACCTAATTTTTTTGGTATTTCGTGTTCCATATCCATAACTAAAGATAGAGAACAACTAAGAACAGCAAATAAAAATTACTTAGTGATAAAGAAAACAAGCACACACGAGAATATTCACCCCACGCTATGACTCCCGAACGGCGCCGGAAAAAAGGTCTTGATAACCCACAAGTATAGCGATTGCAACAGTTTTCGATAAGTAAGAGTGTCGAACCCAACGAGGAGCTAAAGGTAGAACAAGTATTCCCTAAAGTTCTATCGACCATCGATGCAACTCTACGCACGCTTGACGTTCGCTTTACCTAGAACAAGTATGAAACTAGAAGTACTTTGTAGGTGTTTTTGGATAGGCTTGCAAGAAAATAAAGAGAGCGAAAATAAAACTAGGGGCTGCTAAGATAAAAACACAACTAAAGTAAATATGGCGAGTGTGGAAAAGTGGTGGTAGGAGTTGTGGAATTGTCCCTAGGCAATTGACTATGTTACTAGACCGGTAATCACTATTGCAATTCTATTTGAGGGAGAGGCATAAGCTAACATACTTTCTCTACTTGGATCACTATTGCACTTATGATTGGAACTCTAGCAAGCATCCGCAACTACTAAATATTCATTAAGGTAAAACCCAACCATAGCATTAATGTATCAAGTCCCCTTTATCCCATACGCAAACAACCTACTTACTCGGGTCTGTGCTTCTGTCACTCACGCCACTCACCATAAGCAAATCATAAACATATTGCAAAACCCTACAGCGGGAATCACTCACGCTTGCGCGACATGGAGGGCATAGTAGGACAGCACCAATAATAAAACATGCAATTCAAACCAATAATAGAAATTCATCAATCATCGATAGGACAACAAAAATCTACTCAGACATCATAGGATGGCAACACATCATCGGAAAATAATATGAAGCATAAAGCACCATGTTCAAGTAGAGGGTACAGCGGGTTGCGGGAGAGTGGACAGCTGAATATAGAAGGGGGAAGGTGATGGAGATGTTGGTGAGGATGACGGCGGTGTAGGTGAAGATTGTGGTGATGATGATGGCCCCCGGCAGCGCTCCGGCGCCACCGGAAGCAAGGGGGAGAGAGGCCCCCTTCTTCTTCTTCTTCCTTGACCTCCTCCCTAGATGGGAGAAGGGTTTCCCCTCTGTTCCTTGGCTCCCATGGCTTGGGAGGGGAGAGAGCCCCTCCGAGATTGGATCTATCTCTATATTTTTGCGTTCTCTCCTGGCTCTGTTTCACCGTTTCCCGTATATATGGAGATCCGTAACTCCGATTGGCCTGAAACCTTCGCCGTGATTTTTTCCGAATATTAGCTTTCTTGCGGCAAAAGAAGAGCGTCAACCGCCTTACGGTGGGCTCACGAGGGTAGGGGGCGCGCCCAGGGGGGTCAGGCGCGCCCCCCTACCTCGTGACCACCTCGGGCACCGTCTCGCGTGGATTTTTCTTCCGGAATTTTCCATATTTTCCAAAAATAAGCTCCGTCCATTTTTATCCCGTTTGGACTCCGTTTGATATGTATATTTCTGCGGAACATAAAACTTGTAATAGACAGGAACTGGCACTGGGCACTGGATCAATATGTTAGTCCCGAAAATAGTATAAAAAGTTGCCAAAAAGTATATGAAAGTTGAATAATATTGGCACGGTACAATCAAAAATTATAGATACGACGGAGACGTATCACAGGGCGCTCGTCGTTTCATCCCCAGCTACTCTTCCTCCAGCAAAAGGCCATACGAAGGGTTGGACACTTGAGTTTGTCGTGGAGCTGCGCGACCAGCCGTGAAGCCGGCTGCGGCTTCCTCTTCCCTTCACTAGGGTGATGCAGATTGACTGTTCGAGCAGCTTGTGGCTTTGTGTGGATGGCTGTTGCAACGGCCCCGTCTGGGTGGCTATGGAGTTCTTCGCCAACTGCATCATGTACTTCTCATGTGGATGGAAATCCTTCGTCCATGCCCATGATCCGGGGTAGGGGCATCCACTACACTTCAAGCTGATTGAACCCGACATGCTCTTCGTGAAGTTCTTGGGGCTTCAGGAGCTCGCATGGAGTATAGTGCGGAGAGCTCAAGTAATAGTGACACCACCTCCTCGAACGAAAGAGACAAGGAGGACGATGTAGAATACGAAGATGGCGGTCCTCCAGGCGTCAAGATCGAAGACGATGGCTCCGACTCCCGCTGAGCACCGACAACACCATCATCTGGCTTGCCGGGAATGAGTTGGGCCCCACCTAGGAATCCTTCTGGCTTTGAGACCAAGAAAGAAGAGAAAAGACTGATATGGATACCTTGGCGGTTCGTTAGCCATTTCATTTAAGCAAAAATGTAATCACAACATTTACGCGTATTGATACAGATGTAAATATGCATAAAACATTGTGAAACACTTAGCTTTATTCACATATCCACAGGGTTTGTGCCTGGCTTTGTACAAAGGGTTACAAGTCTTGAGGATAAAGGTTGTACAAAAGGGGTTGCTGGGGGCAGGGCCCGGCAACTGCGCCTCATGGGTAGTACTTGCGAAGATGCTCGCTATTCTGCACACGGATGCCATCTTCAGTCTACAGACAGACTGCGCTAGTTCTGGTGACTTGTGCTACCCGATAAGGGCCTTCCCACTTTGGTGTCAACTTGTTTGACCCCTTGGCGGATTGGACACGCTGAAGGACAAGGTCGCCTTCCTCAAAGCTTCGGGCATGAACCTTGCGGGTAGGATAGTGGTGCAAAGCATGTTGTTAGCGTGCGGCTCGCACAGCTTCCTGAAGATGATCTTCCTCGAGGAGCACAGGTTCATCTTGCCGCAACTTCCCTCTTGCTCTACCTCTTCATAAGAAAGCACTCGAGGTGACCCGTATGTGAGTTCCGTGGGGAGCACCGCTTCTGCACCATAAACTAGGGAGAAGGGTGTTTGGCCAGTAGCTAGATTTGGTGTCATCCTCAGTGACCAAAGAACTTCCTGTAGCTCATCAATCTAGCGTCTTCCACACATGTGTAGCCCGTCAAAGGTTCTTGTCTTGAGACCATGCAACACTTCAGCATTTGTCCATTCTTCTTGCCCATTGCTTCTATGATGAGCAACAGAGGCGAAACAAACCTTACTCGAGCATAGTAGGCGGGCGGCACTCATTAGTCCCGGTTCACCTCATTAGTTCTGGGATGAGCATCTAGTAGAAAAATGACCTTATGTTCACCTCATTAGTCTCGGTTCATTTAAGAACCCACTCATTACTCCCGGTTCTCGTTGAAAATCTAGTACCGGTTCGTCACACGAACCGAGACTAAAGAAGTGTTGGCAGGCTGGTGTGAGGCTGGGGCCCCACCAACCCCTTTAGTCCCGGTTCGTGGCACGAACTGGGACTAGAGGCTCACCTTTAGTCCCGGTTTGTATCACCAACCGGGACTAAAGACCATCCTATATAAACCCTTCGTCGGGCCCGAGCTCTTTGTTCTTCCCCTTTCCTCTCCTCTGTGTTCTTCCCTTCTTCCTCGAGCTCATCCATCCAAGTGATCACAAAGGTTAGCAACTTTGTCCTTTCACCTCTCATTGCTAGATTAGCTCTTTCAATGCTCTATAAGTATAGTGATTTGTGGGTTTTAGGTTGGGAGGAATTATATGTGGTAGTTTACTTGATTTATATGCTATTGAGCTCAAAATAAATCTTAGTTTGCATATGTAGGTGTGGTTTACTTAGTGCCTTCCAGTCTCTGTCCTAACCACCATTGATCGCCTACACCGTCCCATCACAGCCTCTTGTTCTTATCTTTTTTATATAAGAAATCATGTTTATGTGATTTAGGTATATAGTTACTTGTATAATTTTCTTGCCCGTACATTGTTTGTTATACATAGTGGCATGGTTTTGATATTTGTCCCCATCGGCCCTCGTCCGGTTTATGATTCGGATGTGGTATATTCTCTTTTATAACTATTCGTTGCATTTTGTGTTGATGACAAATTATGCCCATCAAGTTGACATAGATGTTTTTATCTAGGAGGTATGTGAATAGGAAATTCCAACCGACCCTCTTGTCGAGAGGTTAAATTTAGTTGAAAAATAAAACGAGTATTTGAAAGAAAAATTGAAAAGAATTTTAGAAGAGAAGATGAAATTGGAGTTGTATGCTGCCAATGTCGTCGATGATCACAAGATCAAGATGGAGAAAATGCGCTTGAAGATTAGAAAGATTAGAAAATATGCCATTGATAGTGAGGCTCGGTATCATTATGCTGTTGGATCGATTGTTACCTTAGTTGCGTTCTTGATAGCATGTGTAGTTGCATTTAAATGCTTTAGCTAGAGAGTTTGTATGTTGTTTTATGAGAACAAGTGTGTATGAACTTTATGTATGAACTTGTATTAATTTGGTCTTTTCGATGTTGTGTAATGAAGATGAGCCAGTAATGGATGTACGATGATCGATGCTCTCCTCAGTTTGTTAATGGCGTGCATACTTTTCTGCTTGCGGCTGAGGCAAACAAGCGCGCAGATGGTTTTATGTGTTGTCCTTGTGCTGGCTGTAAGAATGATCGGAATTACTCTAAGTCAAAAACCATTCACGTCCACCTGTTTGAGTCCGGTTTCATGCCCCACTATAATGTTTGGACCAAGCACGGAGATGGAGGGGTCCTAATGGAAGACAATAAAGAAGAAGAGGACGATGATAGCTATCCTGGCCAGGGTTCCCTGAATACATTGGTACAACAATGGGGGGAGAAGCTGTGCCGGCAATGCGTGAAGAAGCTGAAGAAGAGGCATCAGATGAGCCCGCCGATGATCTTGGTCGGGCCATTGTATATGCAAAGAGAAACTGCGTAAGTGAAAAGGAGAGGCTGAAGTTGCAGCTCATGTTATAGGATCACAAGAAATTGTTGTACCCAAATCGCGAAGCTGACAAGAAAAGGATGGGCACCACACTGGAATTGCTGCAATGGAAGGCAGAGAATGGTGTATCTGACAAGGGATTTTGAAAGTTGCTAATAATGTTAAAGAAGATGCTTCCAAAGGGCAATGAATTGCCCGAGAGTACGTACGAAGCAAAGAAGGTTGTCTGCCCTCTAGGATTAGAGGTGAAGAAGATACATGCATGCCCTAATGATTGCATCCTCTACCGAAGTGAGTACGAGGATTTGAATGCATGTCCGAAATGTGGTGTATAGCGCTATAATATCAGCCGCGATGACCCTGGCGATGTCGAGGGCGAGCGCCCCAGGAAGAAGATTCTTGCCAAGGTGATGTGGTATGCTCCTATAATACCACGGTTGAAACATTTGTTCCAAAAGAAAGAGCATGCCAAGTTGATGCGATGGCACAAACAAGACTATAAGAAAGACGGGAAGTTGATAGTACCCGCTGACGGGTCGCAGTGGAGAAAAATCGAGAGGAAGTGGAGGGACGTTGCAGATGACGCAAGGAACGTATGGTTTGGTCTAAGTGCGGATGGCATTAATCCTTTTGGGGAGCAGAGGAGAAATCATAGCACCTGGCCTGTGACTCTATGTATGTACAACCTTCCTCCTTGGTTGTGCATGAAGTGGAAGTACATTTTTTTGTCAGTGCTCATCCAAGGCCCTAAGCAACCCGGCAATGACACTGATGTGTACCTAAGGCCATTAGTTGAATAACTCTTACAGTTGTGGAATAAAAAAGGTGTACGTGCGTTTGATGAGGACAATCAGGAAGAATTTAACCTACATGTGTTGCTGTTTGTGACCACCAATGATTGGATGATACCGACAGTATATATTTGGATAATTGTAAGATGAATGTGTACCTGGGACATCGTCGATTTCTTTCGAGCGTGAATCTCGTAAGAAAGAAAGGCGAGCATTTCAAAGGTGAGGCAGATCACCAGACGATGCCTCGCCACCGTACTCGTGATGATGTACATGATATGGTCAAGGATTTAAAGGTAATCTTTGGAAAGGGTCCTGGCGGACAATCTGTTCCGAATGACACTGACGGACGCGCACCCATGTGGATGAAGAAATCTATATTTTGGGACCTACCCAATTGGAAAGACCTGGAGGTCCGCTCTACAATCGACATGATGCACGTGACGAAGAATCTTTGCGTGACCCTGCTTGGCTTCTTGGGCATGTATGGGAAGCCAAAAGATATACCAGAGACATGGGAGGACCAGCAACGTATGCACGGAAAAGATGGTATACATTAGTGTCATGCCAGCTATGCTCTTACCAAAGAAGAGAAGGAAATCTTCTTTGAATACCTGCTCAGTATGAAGGTCTCGTCTGGCTTATCGTCGAATATAAAGGGAATAATAAATATGGCAGAGAAAAAGTTTCAGAACCTGAAGTCTCATGACTGCCACGTGATTATGACGCAACTGCTTCCGGTTCCATTGAGGGGCTTCTACCGAAAAACGTTCGATTAGCCATTGTGAAGCTATGTGCATTCCTCAATGCAATCTCTCAGAAGGTAATTGATCCAGAAATCATATCAAGGTTAGAGAATGATTTGGTGCAATGTCTTGTCAGTTTCGAGTTGGTGTTCCCACCATCCTTCTTCAATATCATGACGCACGTCCTAGTTCACCTATGCGAAGAGATTGCCGTTCTCGGTCCCGTATTTCAACACAATATGTTCCCCTTTGAGAGGTTCATGGGAGTCTTAAAGAAATATGTTCATAACCGTGCTAGGCGAGAAGGAAGCATCTCCAAGGGCCATGAAAATGAGGAGTGAGGGAGTCCTGGATTAGGAGGTCCTCGGGCATCTGGACTATGGTACGTGGGCCGGACTTATGGGCTGTGAAGATATAAGACCGAAGACTCTCTCCTGTGTCCGGATAGGACTCTCCTTGGCGTGGAAGGCAAGATTGGCGTCTTGATATGAAGATTCCTTTCTCTGTAACCAAATTGGTACAACCCTAGTCCCCTCCGGTGTCTGTATAAACCGAAGGGCTTAGTCCGTAGAGGCAAGAAGAATAATCATAGTCATATAGGCTAGACTTTTAGGGTTTTAGCCATTATGATCTCGTGGTAGATCAACTCTTGTAATACTCATATTCATCAAGATCAATCAAGTAGGAAGTAGGGTATTACCTCCATAGAGATGGCCCGAACCTGGGTAAACATCGTGTCCCTTGTCTCCTGTTACCATCGACCTTAGATGCATAGTTCGGGACCCCCTACCCGAGATCTGCCGGTTTTGACACCGGCATTGGTGCTTTCATTGAGAGTTCGGCTACGTCATCGTCAAGAGGTTTGATGGCCCCGTCAATCATCTACAACAATGTTGTCCAGGGAGAAACCTTCCTCCCTGGACAGATCTTTGTATTCGGCGGCTTCGCACTGCGGGCCAACTCGCTTGGCCATCTAGAGCAGATCGATAGCTACGCCTCCGGCTGTCAGGTCAGATTTGGAAGCTTGAACTACGTTGCGGATGTCCGCGGAGACTTGATCTTCGACGGATTCGAGACCACGACAGCCGCTCCCTGTCACCACGATGAACATGATTTAAATCTGTCATCGGACCATGCCCAGGAGATAGCACCTGTAACTGCTATGGCCCTAGATCCAGAGCAGATTGCGCCATCCGAGGATGGCAGGATCAACCCCGCCACGAAAGCCGCAGACTCAGCGGCATCGGAGCCGCACACAGACCCAACCTCGAGTGGGGTCTGTGTCACCGGAACCTCGGACCTGTTTCCGGCTACAAGTTCCAAAAGCTTGATCAGGCATCGATCGTCAAATTCAGCTCCGTGGACATCTTTCGGCACTCGCCTCTAGGCAACGTGCTAAACTCATTAAAGACACTCTCCTTAGCGGGGGACTCACAACCGAATTATATCCGGTTTGAACTGGAGGTTGATGAAGGAGAATTTCGCTTCCTACCCCCCGCCCACTTAATAGCCACTGTCGAAGACTTAACTGACATGCTTGATTACAGCTCCGAAGACATCGACGGTATGGATGACGATGCGGGAGAGGAGTAGGCAAAAAACCCACCATTCACCGGACGATGGACGACCACCTCCTCGTACGACGTATACATGGTGGATGCACCAACAGAGAATAGCGGCGATGACAAGGAAGATCCAGTTGAGGATGAACCTCCTCAGATACAACCAAAGCACCAGTGTCAGCGGTGCCGCTCTAAATCACGCTGAAGTAAAGACAACGACACCGGCCCAGGAGATGATAACACTCCGGACGATGCTAAAGAAAGAGAAGACCCCGACAAGCAAACTGCCGAACAGGATGATCGGGAAGATGGGCAAGTTAGCCTTGATGAACAGGCCATACACTAAGACTCGGAGGATAGTAATTATCTTCCGCTCTCCGAGGATGAGGTGAGCCTCGGCAACGAGGATTTTATCGTGCCTGAGGAACCTCTCGAGCAGGAGCGCTTTAAGCGCCGGCTAATAGCCACTTCAAGGATCCTGAAAAAGAAGCAGCAGCAGCTTCAAGCTGATCATGATCTGCTCAATGATAGATGGACTGATGTCCTGGAAGCTGTGGAATACGGCCTCAAGCGCCCAGCCAAAAGTTACCCGAAGCGCAAATTGCTACCTTAGTTCGATGATGAGGCGTTGGAGCCCGTACCATCATCGCGCAAGGTGGCTGACCGACCACCACGTGGTCGGGATAAAGTGGCAACTCAAGCCGAACACCAGCCTGCCCCACCTCACCGTAATGGAAGAGATAAAACATCTCGGGGACACACATATGACCTACAGCAGGACTTGGACAATAGAGCAGGTCAGAGCAGATCAATCTATGGATCATGGGGACGTGCCCCGACACGCGACAACGACTACCTAGCCGGACGCAACAATCATACTCACGTCCGGGCCGAGAACCGCAGACGGACTCCATCCGAGCTACATGATGATGTGGCCCGATATAGAGGCGCCACACACCCCCTTTGCTTCACTGACGAGGTAATGGAGCACGAATTCCCAAAAGGATTTAAACCCATAAACATCAAATCATATGATGGGACAACAGACCCCGCGGTATGGATCGTGGATTTTCTTCTTCACATTCATATGGCCCACGGTGATGATCTCCATGCCATCAAATACCTCCCATTAAAACTCAAAGGACCAGCCCGGCACTGGTTGAACAGTCTGCCAGAAAACTCCATCGGCAGCTGGGAGGACTTGGAAGAGGCCTTCCTTGACAACTTCCAAGGTACATATGTCCGACCTCCGGATGCCGATGACTTAAGTCACATAATTCAACAGCCCGGAGAGTCAGCCAGGAAACTCTGGACTAGGTTCTTAACTAAAAATAACCAGATCGTCGAATGTCCGAATGCTGAAGCCTTGGCGGCCTTTAAACATAGCATCCGAGACGAATGGCTCGCCCGACACCTCGGCCAAGAGAAGCCGAAGTCCATGGCAGCCCTTACGGCACTTATGACCCGCTTTTGCACGGGCGAAGATAGCTGGCTAGCCCGTAACAATAACAATGCAAACGAACCTGGCACTGTGGAAGCCAGTAATAGCAACGGCAAGCCCCGACACAACAGACACAAGCATCGAAAAAACGGTGATAATATCAACGACACGACGGTCAACACCGGATTCAGTGGCTCCAAGTCCAGCCAGCGGAAGAAGCCGTTCAAAAGGAACAATTCGGGCCCATCCAGCTTGGACCGCATACTCGATCGTCCATGCCAGATTCATGGCACCCCAGACAAACCAGCCAATCATACCAACCGAGAATGTTGGGTTTTTAAACAGGCTGCCAAGTTAAATGCTGAGAACAAGGAAAAGGGGTCGCAAAGCAAGGACGATAACGAGGAACCCCGGCCACCGAACACAGGGGGACATAAGAAGTCCCCCCCCCCCAAGTTAAAATGGTGAACATGATATACGCTTCCCACATCCCCAAGAGAGAACGCAGGCGCGCGCTCAGGGACGTCTATGCGATGGAGCCAGTCGCCCCAAAGTTCAACCCATGGTCTTCTTGTCCGATTACTTTTGATCGCAGGGACCATCCGACCAGTATCCGTCATGGCGGTTCAGCCGCACTGGTCCTCGACCCAATCATTGATGGATTCCACCTCACGCGAGTCCTCATGGACGGTGGTAGCAGCCTGCACCTGCTCTATCAGGATACAACGTGCAAAATGGGCATTAATCCATCAATAATTAAGCCCACAAAGACTACCTTTAAAGGAGTCATACCAAGTGTAGAGGCCCGCTATACGGGCTCAATCACACTAGAGGTTGTCCTCGGATCTCCGGACAACTTTCGAAGCAAAGAGCCGATCTTCGATATCGTCCCCTTTCGCATCGGCTATCAAGCACTGCTTGGACGAACCGCATTTGCATGCTTCAACGCGGTGCCACACTACGCTTATCTTAAGCTCAAGATGCCCGGACGACGTGGCGTCATAACAGTCAATGGAAACACAGAACGCTCCCTCCGTAAAGAGGAGCACACCGCTGCGTTAGCAGCAGAAGTACAGAGCGGCCTTCTCAAGCAGAACCTTAATTCGTCGGCCGAGCTCCCGGACACTGTCAAACGAGTTCGGACTACTCTGGAGCAGGACAGCCCAGCTCGTCAAGAGCTTGACTAGCAATTTGGTCTCCATCCCATTCCCAACCAAGTGGTTTCATTCGTACCGCGCGTACATAACTACGAACTCAAAATACCATGGGCATAGACGGAGGCATAACTAGCTTGTGATCCATAATACGGCTCGACCGCTCCTGGACACACATACTTTCAATTT
Source organism: Aegilops bicornis (assembly GCA_021605145.1). Lineage (NCBI taxonomy): Eukaryota > Viridiplantae > Streptophyta > Magnoliopsida > Poales > Poaceae > Aegilops > Aegilops bicornis. The sequence continues at coordinate 266,486,651 of CM038673.1, forward strand.
TTCTTTTTATCCTTTTTAGGTCTCTTTTCCGCAGGTTTCTTCTGACGACCTGGTCATCGGTCCTCTCGACAGGATGGATACACCAAGATGGCAAGAAGCACTGGCGTATAAGGGAATTTCTAGGTGGTCTCTTTAATGATCACTCTACCTATTTTCATGACCCGCACGCAGCTCTCCCTTGGTTGTGGCATGTTAAATAGCCCGGTTGCTTATTGCACCACTTGTACAAATACGCTTTGACGTATTAATCAAACTATAATGGAAATAGTTTGCGGCCCAACATCTGCGGCACTAGCTTACTACCCCCTTTTTTCCTTTTTTGATAATCTTGTCAAAGTCGCACCCGTACACTTTGGTACACATTAATCTGCTAGGGGCTTCATTGCAACCCATAATACGACACCAAAGTCCGAACACTTTTTACAGTATAGTTCGGCACCCCGAATTTAGCATTATATGCATTGGCTCCGAATCATGTCTTTGGTCAATAGTTGGGTTGCCCGGCTCCTGTGCTTACTACCTTACGTTCCGCTATATCGGCTAGGGTAGTAAAGGGAGAACTACTGCGATTGTGTCCTGGTTTATCCGGATGAGAACCTCAGTAGAGAATGTCGAAAACTGACTGTCATGATGCGGCGAGAGCCGGTCAGCTCTTCTGAGGTTTCAAATCTCTAGCAATTTTTTCCGCATTATGCGATGAATCGGCTCTTACCCGATCAGGTGTTACAGTACCCTTGTTCGAATACTAGGGGCCGCGCCTAAAATTTCATTGTCAAACTCCTATGGCTAAGTGAGGGTGATAAAGCCACATAGTCCGATTGCCTGGTTCGTTGCGCTAAACACCTCCTTCAAGGACCAAACAATTGGGTCAAGAGTGTTTAGATTCCATCCCGAACACCCCCATACTACCTACGTTTGGGCTGAAGCTAACAACTGGACAACTCTCAAAATTTCATAAACACGGCCGCACAGGAGGTAAAATATTAAACAAACATTATATTACATAGCCGAACTTGTTTCATAATACAGGGCGAGACAATGTAACTGTATTCATTCAAAGATTACATCTTTCGTACATTGCTCCACCACCATGCGGGATCCCTCCAGGACATCGCTAAAATATCGCTCGGGCGTGCGGTGCTCCTTGCCTGCGGGCGGTCCCTCGGTCTTGACCGTGACGGCATTCATCTTTGCCCACTGCATCTTGACACGGTCGAAGGCCATCCGCGCACCTTCGATACAGACCGAGTGCTTAATGGCGTCATACCGAGGGCAGGCATCGACTAGCCGCTTCACGAGACCGAAGTAGCTGCTGGGTATGGCTTCGGCAGGCCACATCCGGATTATTAAGTCCTTCATGGCCAGTTCGGCCACCCTATGCAGTTCGACCAGCTGTTTTAGCTGATCGCTAAGGGGCACCAGATTTTCTAGCGCAAGGTATTGCCACCAGAACAGCTTCTCCATTGAGCTCCCCTCTTCGGCTCGGAAGAATTCAGCAGCGCTAGAAACGCTGCACGGCAGATCCACAAACGCCCCTAGAGAACTCCAAATACGGGTTAGTAAGAGATACCTCTTACTCACATACTTGCTTTGCATAATGAAAGCCTTACCCGCCACGATCTTCTTGGCCTCTTGGATTTCCTGGAGGGCGCCTTGGGCTTCGGCCCGGGCCTCTTGTGCGCTTTGGTGGGCCTTCGCGAGTTCGGACTCTTCGTCCGCATGTTGGCGCTCCAAGGACTCGTATTTCTTCAAAGCGTCCTGGAGCTCCTGCTGGACCTCCCCAACCCTGGCCTCATGGTTTTTCTGGGCGGCTTGTTCCTTCGCCGCTCTCTCCTCGGCCTCGGCCAGTGCATTCTTGAGGGTTTCAACCTCAGTAGCCGCTCCTACAAATATCATAGCACTATGGTCAGCACACATCATTTATTCTTTCCGAATATACAGCAAGTCACCAGATACCTTGCTTGTCCTCCAGCTGCCTTTGTACAAGGCTGAGCTCTTCTTCGGCCCGCTCCAGACTGCGCTTCAGTCCGGAGACCGCAGCAGCATGAGAGGTTGCGGCCAGCAACGAAGCCTACTTATTCACATAAGACATATTTAGTTAGTTTCCTGCAAAAAATACTTTATCATCTGTCCGGCTTTTCTTTCCGAACACCGGACAGTGTCTCAGGGGCTACTATCTATACTATGACTTTCTCTTTTGCGTCGCTTACCTCAAAGCTTGTCAGCAAGCTGGTGCAGGCTTTGGTCAGTCCGCTCTTGACAGACTGAACCCTGTCAACCACTCTACCCATAAGGATACGGTGTTCCTCCACAATGGAAGCGCCTCGTAGCGCTTCCAGCAGATTATCCGGTGCCTCTGGATGGACAGAGGTCACCGGCGGAATAGGCACACCTCCTCCCTTCGGAGGAGGCTGCTCGCTTGATTCTGGAGCTGTGTAGGTCTTCGGGATGGTATCCGGTTGGGGGCCGAATGGGATATAGCCCCCACCGCCAGTCTCCATGGGGCCCCGCTCCCCCAGGTGTCCGACGGCCGAGGAGTCATCCTCTAGCACCACCCTGCACCTCCTGAACCTCTCCTTGGCTAGGGAAGGTCCTTCGGGACAGCACCTGGCGTCACCCTCGGCCTTGGGAGAGTGAGCCGTCGGTGGTGACTCGCTGGCAATCGCCTTTGAATCCAGCGAACCCCCTGAGGAGGATCGCAAGGAGCTGTCGCAGGCCGGACTGCAATTGCATAATTCAACATGTTAAAACTATGAAGTAGAGAGGCCGGATATATGGACGCATCAGGGTTTCTTAGTACTCATGATGCAGCCAGGGGCTTGTTTCGGGGGCGCGACTCTGGGCTGCTGTCAACGTCCCACGTGGAGTTATCCGCGAGGGGGCTCTTCCCCCTCTTGGATGCCTCTGCCTCCAGATTTGTGGAGGCCGCCCTCTTCTTCCTTCCCCCTCAGGGGGAGACTTGCTTTCCTCCTCCTCCTCGTCGTCGTCTTCGGCGGCGGAGCAGCGAGTCTCATTGTCTTCAGATGTCATGTCCAAAGCTCCTTTGCGGCGGGGGGCACTCGGACCCCCTTGGCCTTCTTCTTGGCCTTCTTCTCCGGCGCCTGGTACAGCGCCAGAACCAGCATCTTCGTTATAAGCGGGATTGCTGGTTCCTTGGGCAGCGGAGCCGGACACCGAATCCGCTCTGCCTTCTTTGTCCAGCCCTGGAAAAATAAATAGTGAGGCTTAGATATCCTCCATGACTAAGCAAGTAAAGTATGTGCCCGAAAACGTGAAATATTTGCCGCACTGGCGGGATGGGCCAGGGCGTGCCCACGGTCCTCGGTTGTCTCCGGCGGCGTCTCGTTGCCCTTGAAGAGCAACTTCCAGATATCTTCTGCGTGGTTCCGAAGAGCCTTTCCAAGGTCTGGTGCTTCTCCGGATCGAATTCCCGTAAAGGGCAAGTCCGGCTTTGGCATGGAAGGATCCGGCAAACTAGCATCACCTGGATCACGTTGACGAGCTTGATGTTTTGTCCACCATGCTTTGGATGCGCATTTGCAGCGCTATCAGCTCGTCCGACGAGGACCAATTCGGGCCCTTCTCTATCCAGGAGGTGAGCCGCATTGGAGTTCCGGACTTGAATTCGGGAGTCGCGGCCCAGGTTGTGTCGCGGGGCTCTGTGATATAGAACTACAACTTCTGCCACTCTTTGACGGTCTCCACAAAAGTACCTTTGGGCCATGTGACATTGGGCATCTTGCTCACCATGGCGCCTCTGCACTCCGCGTGTTGGCCATCCACTACCTTCGGTTTCACGTTGAAGATCTTAAGACACAGTCCAAAGTGGGGTGGAATGTGAAGGAAGGCCTCACACACGACAATGAATGCCGAGATGTTGAGGAGTTTGGGGATATATCACTGGAATCTAGCCCGTAATAGAACATGAGTCCGCGGAAGAAAGGGTGGAGAGGAAACCCTAACCCGCGAACGAAGTGGGGGATGAAGACCACCCTTTCATTGTGTTTCGATGTGGGGACGATTTGCCCCTTGGCTGGAAGCCGATGGGTGATTTCCTTCGCCAGGTACCCGGCCTCCCGAAGCTTGGTGATGTCCTTCTCCTTGACGGAGGAGGCCATCCACTTGCCTTGCGCTCCAGATCCGGACATGGTCGAGTGCTTTCTCAAGGCGGAAAAGATGAGAACTTGGGTTTTGGAGCTCGAGAGTGGGAGGACAGAGATAGAGAGAAGGCGTGGGTGGAAGAAGGGAATCCTTATATCCTTATATAGGCAGTGAATATCAAGCGCCTCCCCGCTCGCCTTAAAACTCGCCTGTTGCCAAGGGTCGTGGAGACGGAATGGTTGGATTACCCACGCCCGTATTGATGGGAATCCCGCAATAAGGGGACACGATCTCTGCTTTGACAAGACGTGCCAGTGAGACCGCATCTCGAAGCGGCAGGTGGAAAAACGGTTCAAAATAATAACTGGGTGGTGATGTGGTATCACGTTACAAAAGTTGTCAGCGGATTGGACTCATGAAATATTATACTCTCTGCGGTTATGTGTGGTGCTCGTTTTGTAGAGACGGACACGGTCATTGTCTGAAGACTGTGTTGGAGTATTCGGAGAAGGAACCCGCCTTGCAATGTCAAAGACAATCTGCGCGCCGGACACATCGTCATTGAAGCCTGGTTTAGGGGCTACTGAGGGAGTCCTGGATTAGGGAGTCCTCGGGCATCCGGACTATGGTACGTGGGCCGGACTGATGGGCTGTGAAGATATAAGACCGAAGACTCTCTCCCGTGTCCGGATAGGACTCTCCTTGGCGTGGAAGGCAAGCTTGGCATCCTGATATGAAGATTCCTCTCTCTGTAACCGACTTTGTACAACTCTAGTCCCCTCTGGTGTCTATATAAACCGGAGGGCTTAGTCCGTAGAGGCAAGAAGAATAATCATAGTCATATAGGCTAGACTTTTAGGGTTTTAGCCATTACGATCTCGTGGTAGATCTACTCTTGTAATACTCATATTCATCAAGATCAATCAAGTAGGAAGTAGGGTATTACCTCCACAGAGAGGGCCCAAACCTGGGTAAGCATCGTGTCCCCTGTCTCTTGTTACCATCGACCTTAGACGCACAGTTCGGGACCCCCTACCCGAGATCCGCTAGTTTTTACACCGACAAGGAGGTCATTGAGTTTTGTGTTGCTTCGTATATTGAGGAACACAAGAATATTCTACTCTCCAAACACCCAGAGCAGTCTGACGACTGGATTACACGAGAACAAACAGGGACTTTTGCCGGTTGGTTGTAGACACGTGCCATGCATGACGACATTGTTGAAGATGACCTGTACTTGCTGTCCCAGTTACCATCTTCGTATATAATGACTTTCAGAGGGTACGAGATAAATGGGAATACATTTGACACGACCGCCCAAGATAAAAAGAGCATCAACCAAAATTGTAGTGTCCGCTTTGATGCAGCAACCAAGAGGGGAAAGGATACATATTATTGTTACATAGAGGAGATATGGGAACTTGACTATGGACGTGGTTTGAAGGTCTCGTTGTTTTGGTGCAAATGGGTCAATCTGACACGAGGGGGGGGGGGGTAATGGAAGACCCACAGTACGGAATGACAACAGTGGATCTCAACAATCTTGCGTATGCAGACGAACCATTCGTCCTAGCCAATAATGTGGCACAGGTTTTCTATGTGAAGGACATGTCTACCAAGCCGAGAGAAAGAAGTGAATACATCATAAGATGAGCCAAAGCGCCACATAGTTCTTTCAAGGAAAATAAACATCGTGGGAGTGGATGACAAGACACACATATCAGAAGATTATGAAAAGTTTCATGAAATTTCTCCCTTCACAGTGAATATTGACCTGAGCATCCAGTTAAATGACGAAGATTGTCCATGGTTACGGCGCAAATGGACACACGCGAAGTTTTTTTTACGCCCAAGGATCCCACTCTAGGATGTGACTGGCTTCACTGCCATCACTTTCTTCTCTAGTGAGTTTCCAGACTTATATATTTGGAAAGGACCACTTTGGACAAGCCGTAGGGAATCTTTTTAATAGTTAGGGTGCTTATGTGTTTTGGCATTTGAAACGTCTACTGTTGTGCTTTGGACAAACGTCATCAAGTTTCAACCATTTCTGACTTAATTTGCTATTTTTCATGCATTTACTATTTTTTTGAGCTAAATGACCCTGAAATTAAAAAGCACTACAAATGAACTCTGAAAAGGTTGAAAGTTGGCATGGTATCATCATTTCACCCACATAGCATGTGCTAAAAAGTTGAGAGGGTTACGACAAAAACTGGATGCACTTCGTGTACAAAATGGACAATCTCTTTCGAAGTATCAAGGTTTCGGACAAAAACTCATCTGTTACAAAGGCATTTTCTTTTAAACTTGTTTCAACTCCAGAATTTTTGTGCGTTCAGTATGCACAATTCAAAGCCACGTCATCAATTTTCAACCCTTTCTGACTTCATTTGCTATTTTCATGCATTTACTGATTTTTAGCTAAATGACCCTAAATTTGAAAAGTAGTACAAAATGAACTCTGAAAAGGTTGAAAGTTGGCATAGTATCATCATTTCACCCACATAGCATGTGCTAAAAAGTTGAGGGTTACGGCAAAAACTGGATGCACTTCGTGTACAAAATGGACAATTTCTTTCGAAGTATCAGGGTTTCGAACGAAAACACATCTATTACGAAGGTATTTCATTTTTTTAAATAACCATAGAATTGCCAAATTGAAAATAATGATAAAACACACTAATATTAAACAGCGGAAAAAAGAATCACTGAAAAATCAATTTTTAAGTAAAGTTATTCGCAAACTAGTGATTCACACAAAATTCAAATAATTCAAATTTAAACTATCCAAATTTGAAAACTACTGGCCCTAACAGAAAATTAATTTTTTTTACAAGATTCACAAAGAAACTCTAAATAAAGCAAAACCAACTCAGAAATAGAAGAAAATAAATAAAGCAGAAAACAAAAAAAATTAAAAAAGATCGCCTACTGGCCACATCGGCCTGCATACGACTAGAAACCTAACATTTAGTTGGGCCAGGATGCAGGCCCGCAAAGCCCAGTAGGCCCATCAGGGCAGAGCAGGAGAGGTAGGCCCAGAAGGCCTGCATTTGAGAGGAGCTCAATGCAGTGCCTGCGCTGAGGCATATAAACAGGTCCTAGTGCTCCTCAACTAGCGAGGTGGGACTAAACATCCACCGCGCCCTCGCCTAGCAGCACGCCACCTTTAGTCCCGGTTGGTGTCTCCAACCGCGACTAAAGGGGATCTTTGTCGCGGTTGGAGCCACCAACCAGGAGTAAAGGTGGTGCGCTTCCCGCCGCTTGGCCTGGGTGAATTTCATGTTTAGTCCTAGTTGGTGGCTCCAAACGCGACTAAAGACCCTCTTTAGTCGCGGTTGGAGCCACCAACTGGGACTAAAGCTCTTTGTATATAAGCGGGGACTTACAAAATTTCCCCCACTACTCTACGCATACGTCGTCTTCGCTCTACCCGCCCGCCACGACCGCGCCATCAGGCTACCCGACTGTGCTATCGCCGCCACCACGCAGCTCTCCACGCTCGCCCCGTCGACGCCTCCCATAGGCCGCCGTCGTCGTCCTGGGAGCCCGCGCAGGCGCATCCTCCCCCCTGCCCCGCTGACGAGCGCCCGCGCCACTCCTCCACGCCGCCCCGCTGACGAGCCCGCACTGCTCCTCCATGCCGCCCCGCCGACGAGCCCGTACCGCTCCTCCGATCCCCTGCCCCGCCGACAAGCCCGCGGTGAGCTCCGACGGCGGCCATCTTTTTTTTTCATTTTTTGTTCATCTTTTTTTGTGTGTATGTAGATGTATATGTTAGATGATGAGTAGGAATGTTATATGTATATGTAGATGAATGTTAGATGTATACGTAGATTGGGTAGGAATATTTATGTGTAGAGTTAATTATGTATGTATATGAATTTTTTATGTATATATGTATGTTTTGATGTTTTATTGAGTAGGAATCTTTGATGTTTCATATGTATATATGTATGTTTTGATGTTTTAGATGATTATTTTTATACAATGTGTATGTAGATGAACGGTGAAATTTGCATAGATTTTCTAATTTTTATTTTTTTATACTTATAGAAAAAAGTTGACTATGCATTAAATGTTTGTCATATATATACTCACTAGATCCAATGTATAGTAATTAACATTTACAAAAGTCGCATATTTTAATGTTAGTATATGTATGTATACAATAGATTCTCTTAATCCTTTAATAAGAGATGCCCGGCCCCCATCCTCGTCGTCGACCGGTTCACGATGATGTCCTGCTTCAGAGGCGCCATGTCCGGGACTGGGCTCCGCCGGGCTGGCACTGGAGGTGCTACCTTCAAGGGCGCGCATCTTGGTGAGGAACCTGGGTCCCGTCGTTGACCCGGATCTTCTTTGGTGGCGGGCGCGTGGGCCACATTCGGTGCAGAGGCTGGCGTCCCCCGCGGAGGTGGTACGTCACCATGTTAGGGAGGAGGACGACCACGTCCGTTGCTACATGGTTGCATTGGACGTCAAGTTCTCCAATACCTGGCAGGTTCTTCAGGGATCTCACCGGAGCTATGATCCTGTGATGGTTCCTTCTCTTTGTGTGTCCACCGCGAGTGAACTAGATTATTCGATAGTATTCGATCTGTATTAGCTAGTGATGTATTTGAGATAATATTCGAGACGATATATTCGAGATTATATCATTCGATAATATTTGAGACAATGTATTCAAGATTATATACGATGATGCATATTAGTTATCTGGATTATTCGAGATGCATATTATGCACTATGATTCAGTTCTTGCTTATTGATTTCATGCATGCATTCTAATTTGAATACTAAACTATTTTATATTTCTTCTGAATTAGTTAAAAAAAGCTATGGACAATACTGGCATAGAAGGAGAGGAGGCCCTGTTCGACATCATACGCTCCCCTCGCCCAGATGATTTTGAAGAAGATGACGACTCGCAATATCTGAACCCTACAGGTGAGGGTATGATATTTGATGAAGACGAACGAATAGATGAAGTCGGGAACTATGATGATGAAGGAAATGTTGTTCTTGAAATAACAAAGACCGGTGAGGTATAATTATATAAGGAGGCATCTAGTGATCATCACATGTTTTAATCTGGTGATCATCACATGTTTTAATTGATTTGTATATATATTAACGAATCGACCTTTATTCTTTCAGCCCTTCGGATCAAGCAAATCTTCTACAAGTAGAAGGACAGTTCGAGGCCCGGCTAAAAAGTTGAAGGATGGCGTAAAGTACAACATCGATGCCATCAAACCTAATGGTGAACCGCGCGAACCGAAGAAGAATGCGAGCAAGTTCATTCATCAATGCGGAGTTATTCCGAGGGACCAAATCCCGATCTCCATTCAAGAATGGAAAAAGCCAGCAAAGGGACATCCAGATGTTATGTTCCTCGACCAAAGAGCAAAAGACCGGCTTTGGGAATCCTCATGTCAAATTTCACCCTACCAAATCATTTCATAGATGCAGATGTGGAGAAAGTCAAAAACTGTGCTCTTAGGAAGTTGGCGATAGCATTCAACAACCACAAGAAAAATATATGGGCCGCACATGTGAAAGAAGGAAGGCAGACTCTAGAATTAAAGGGAACACAGGAGAAGGCAAGAGATCACTGGGACGCTTTCATGAGCTTCAAGGAATCGGAAGTAGCCCAGGAACGGTCGAGAATAAACAAGAACAATGCCATGAAAAAGATATGGCACCATAAGCTGGGGCCAGGTGGCAACGAGGTGGCCCTGCCTAAGTGTGATCTTGCTGAGCAACAAATGATGGATGCAGGGGTCACTCCAATTACATTGAGCTAGCCCCCCAGGTCCAGGACGTGGTTCTATGCACATGGGGGGACATTGGATTCGAAGACAGGTGAGGATTTGGAGCGGGCAAGTCTTAAAGGAGCCGACCTCAGTTTACTTGTTGCAATAGAAGAGGCTCGAACGGGGGTTCTCACGCCCAACAGAGAGAGCGACGAGCTTATGGGCGCCCTGAAGAATACTGAACACCCGGGAAGAACATGAGGCAAAGGCGTTGTTCCGTGGTTTGAGGGGTTTGAGGACTGGAACGCTGACTACAGAAGTCGTGCGAGAAAGAATCAATAGGAGGAGAAGAAGAGGAAGCAGGAAGCAGACCGCCTTCAAGGCCTAGAATCAAGGCACTCGGAGTTGGCACTCGCTTTCCAGTGGCAGCAGCAGTAGATCAACTCACTTAGCTAGGAAAGGGGGTCTCATCAGCGGCAGCAGCTAGTGCATCCAGCATTGGATAGCACCATCCCATCCATGCCGAGAAGCAGTATGGGCTCCACCCGGGGCGATGATGCACTACTGGATAGTGTAGCGACCCGACCTCAGACGGTCAAGCCTCGTGTTCTTGTGCCATCCTCGGATCAAGATGTCTTTGGCACACACAAGACATCAATGTATATATCAAAGTGCAATCACATGCATAAATAACGTAAAACTGATATATACCTCATAATACTCAGTGGAAACAAATCAAACGGGTGTGGAGTCCCATCAACGCCATCGGCAGGTTGAGTGTAGACCGTAACCCTGTACCGTAACTCTTACTCGTCGAGGAAATATCTGCAACATGATACGTTGCAGCCGTGTAGGTCAGTACATTGAATGTACCGGCAAGATCACAACATGAGAAAACAGATGGTAAAACTATACTATATGCAATTTGGCTTTGTGGCTCTGTCTCTGAGTTTTGTTTGCATAAAAGCTGATTTTATTTTACCTACATCAAAAGAATAGAATGAAGTCTGTACTATGGAGTTTCCTGTCATGACATGGTTCCGCCAACCGATGTCTCATAGCCCAAAATCATCATAAGTTGTCCACAATTAAGTTATCAATCCGGTGTTGAGAGTTCCGAGATAGATCCAAGTCCAGAGGCTCAAATTGTCCGTAACCGGGGACACGGCTAATCGATTAGGTTATAACCCTCTGCAGAGGTTTGTACACTTTACCCGCAAGATTCGATCCTCTCTTTACATTCTCGCACTTCAGGGTGTTTGAGAACAAGATGACCGAAACATGGTCTTCCAAAGAGTTCCTCTGACCACTGTCCGGTACTCAACCCATCCTACCGTAGTTCTACATCCGCTAGTACCGTCCCAGCCAGAGTCACAACTAAGGTCAACCAAGCCAGAGCCCATAATGACTTGCGGTTGCACAGGTAAGCTTCCGGGCATGAAGTATTCTTCCGTCTCTTTGGGTGCAGGTGAAGCTTTCCGCAAGATGTCATGGCGCTTCTCCATGCATCCCGCCAACCACTGGTTTCTCCAGGTGCTCACAACCGTCCTTCACCCAAGAGTGTGTATTGAATTCTTGTCTCGAGTCTTGAAGTCTTGAGGCCTTGAAGATGCAGTCCTTGCAGCTTTCATCATGGTGTTGTCGTCATTGACGTAGATCCTTCATTCTCACACCACTCTCGAGCACTCATACCAAACCCCGTCTACTATAGCGTAGCATTAAAATAAATAGCGACCCGGGCTTGGTAACAGGGTGATGGGTTCCTACCTCATGCATACTACTCAACTACAAGGATTCAATAACACTACTGAGGGGTGGTTGCAAGGATGCCACTAAATGCAATAAAAACATAGGTATGAAAGCAATGATCAAAGTGAACTTGCTCGGTGATGTTGACGAAGAAGAATTATCGTTCTCAAGAAATAACTTGATAGACTACTCGTCACTCTACGATGAAATCTATATAACAAACATATCATTCACATAAGCACTCACACTAACAATCAAAACAAAAGAGAGAGCGAATAAGAATCGAAGGAACTTCAAATAAAACTAGGGAGACTTCTTCTACAACATTCACAAAAATAGTTTTGTCTAACGGAAAATAAAACACTAAAATAACAGAGAATAAAATATAAATTTAGTTAAGACAAAAATATAAAGTATTTTTTCATAAAGCTATTTTGAAAGTATTTTCAATTGGGAGTTAAAACAGTAGAGAAATCCATTGCAAGTTATTAGCGAACTTGAATTGGTTTCACGATAACAAAATAAAAATAAATATAAAAACTTGTTGAACACCTACTGTTTAACTAATAGAAACCAAACATAAACTTTCTGAAATATAAAATAAAATAATTTAAAAACAACTATAGAAAAAGAAGTAGCTATTATTCGAATAGAACTAAAACAGAATTTGTTTTACATGAAACAATAAGCTAAAATACTCAAACAATTTTGAACTTTTTACCACTGGTAAATATGATCACTAGTGATCAGTAGAAAAAAGAATCAAATAAAAATCTATTTTTAAACTCCCGGAATAAGCAAAACAAGCTTTAATTCAAATCTGATCTAACTCAATTTTTATAAATCCAAACATAGACAAATTATATATTTTGGAAACTTCAAGAAAATTTTGATCTAAAGCATAACGAATCAGCATCTTTGGACTTCTAGATCAACAGTTATAAGCTAAACAAGAACGGAACTAAATCTGTTACGGAAATAAATCTGTAAACGCAATAACAACAAGGGAGTTACCTGACGTGAGGCAGAGATGGCAGGAAGGAGGCAGCGATGTGGAGGGCTGCTCGGCGAGGCGAGGTCGGCGAGGTGGGGGTGGCGGAGGAGGGGTCGGCGCTTGGGAGGTGGCGCTGGGCGATGGGGAGGTTCCAGGAGAGCTCTGGTGAGCGTTCTAGGCAGGAAAAGGAGGACGGTGGCGAGGAGGCTACGGGCAGGGAGGCGTGGTGATGGGAAAAATGGACCGAGGAGAGGGAGGGGGTTTTATATGCGGTCTCGGGAGGCGCTGGGATGGAAAGACGAGGGAGATCGGGAAGGTGGAGTTTCCTGTCTCCATGGATATGGAAAGCTTCTGTAACATGAGAGGAAACAGAGGAAGGAGATGATCTCTTGTTGGGCTAGAATAGGAAAGTGCTTAATGGGCCAGCAGGTTTTTCCTAATAAAACGATTCCATTCCTATTTTTAAAATTAGGAAACTAAAACAATAAAAAGGAAATCAAATCAATTCGAATAAAGAGTTTTTATATACTAAAATTATCAGAAAAATAAAATGTAGATGATGAGCATTATTCCACGGCCAAAATAAAAACTTAAAAAATGTTTTTCAGAAAATCCCTGAAGGCTTTATTTCTTTTTGCAAATAATTTTTAAATAAAAACTTTGGTTTTCTTGGCTCAAATATTTTCAAAATGCCCCTGATTTTGGAGGGTCATTTTCCTCCGCTCTTTCTTGCTTGCAAGAATTTATTTTTCGTGGTATTTCTCGGGAAGAAAAATAGAGAAGCAAGTGCAAATATTTGAAAGAATTAAATTGCAAAACTCCGCTCAAATTCTTAATAGTTGAAGAAGTCATGTCATCTTCTCTCATTGATTTTAATAGGATGAATTTGAATTTACGGAGAAGGGAAAGTCATTTTATTCCCTCTCATTCAAAAGTTTTTGAAAAGGTTCAAATTTCACTCAAGTTTAATTCACTCAAGCAAACAAACAAACAATTCAATTAATTATATTAACATTCCAAAATTTAGAATTTTGGGATGTTACACTTGATTGCTCCCTAGTCATCAAAACCCCATCAATTCCATCACAACTAGACGTAGGCTTTTACCTTCATTTAAGGGGCCGAACTAGTATAAACTCTCGTGTCCTTGTGTTCGCTTTAACCCCTTCAAGTTAACCCGTAGCGATGGCTCCACGACTAAGTCCTTTCACGAGGACATCTGTCGTGACAAACCCAGGACACCGCCTGTTGAAGAAATATATGATCTTAATCCATTACCTATTGAAGAACCTCATGGTCTTGATAACCCGACACAGGTAGTAAAGGTAAATTCTCTCTATAGATATGATAGAGCAGAAATCCCTCCTACTAAAATTGCTAGCCAATGCTTGGATGAGTTTGACAACTTTATGGTTAAGCAAGAAATCTTCAATGCTTATTTTGGTAGACAATTAAAGCAAAATGCTTATATGATTAAACACTTGGGTGATTATATGGCTAATGTTAAAGGTGAACTTAAACTCGTTAGCAAACATGCTTCTATGGTTACCACTCAAGTAGAACAAGTACTTAAAGCTCAAAATGATTTTCTCAATGAAATGAATAGTAAGAAAAATGATTATGCTGTTAGAGTGGCTACTAGAACTGGTAGAATGACTCAGGAACCTTTGTATCCTGAAGGCCACCCTAAGATAATTGAGCATGATTCTCGGAGAAATAATATTGATGCACCTAGTCCTTCTAAAAGGAAGAAAAAGAAAAATGATAGGACTTTGCATGCTTCTAGTGAACCTATTGCTGAACCACCTGAGAATCCAAATGATGTCTATATTTCTGATGCTGAAACACAATCTGGTAATGAACATGAACCTAGTGAAAATGCTAATGATGATGTTCATGTTGATGCTCAACCTAGTAATGACAATGATGTAGAAATTGAACCTACTGTCGATCTTGATAACCAACCATCAAAGAATCAACGTTATGATAAGAGAGACTTTGTTGCTAGGAAACATGGTAAAGAAAGGGAACCATGGGTTCAGAAACCTATGCATTTTCCTCCCAGACCATCCAAGAAGAAGGATGATGAGGATTTTGAGCGCTTTGCTGAAATGATTAGAACTATCTTTTTGCGTATGCGTTTGACTGACATGCTCAAAATGAATCCTTATGCTAAGTATATGAAAGATATTGTCACAAATAAGAGAAAGATACCGGAAGCTGAAATTTCCACCATGCGTGCTAATTATACTTTTAAAGGTGGAATATCTAAGAAACTTGGAGATCCGGGAGTACCCACTATACCATGCTCCATTAAAAGAAACTATGTTAAAACTGCTTTATGTGATCTTGGAGCCGATGTCAGTGTTATGCCTCTCTCTTTATATCGTAGACTTGACTTGAATAAGTTGACACCTACTGTAATATCTTTGCAAATGGCTGATAAATCAACTGCCATACTTGTCGGTATTTGTGAGGATGTGCCTGTTTTGGTTGCAAACTTTACTATTTTAACGGACTTTGTTATTCTTGATATTCACGAGGACGATAGTATGTCTATTATTCTTGGAAGACCCTTTTTGAGTACTGCAATGTCACTTTTCATGTTAATGGTAATGAGCATACGGTACACTTTCCGAGGAAACAACCTCAAGTTCATAGTATCAACTCTATTGGAAAAATTCCATCGATTATATTTGGAGGTTTTGAATTTCCTCTTCCTACCGTCAAAAAGAAATATGATAGTCTTATTATTGGGGATGTGCATATCCCCGTTGAGGTAACATAGTGTTATTCGAAATTTCTCCGGTTCCATGTTAGTCGGAATGAGTTTGTTAACAAGACCTGATCAACCTTGTTAGTGGATTCCTTTTGATGAGCATGAGATGGATGAAACTAGAAGCACAATCTTCTTTACCCTCTTTCTACTTTCTGTTATTTAGTTGAAATAAAGTAAAAATAGTATTTTTCTGTCTGTTTTCTGATTTATCCGTGCAATATAAAAATACCCCGAAAATAAAAGGTCTCCAAATGCCCTGAAAATCAAATATGATTTTTTCTAGAATATTTGAGGATTTCTGGAACGGAGAACACAGCAGGGGGTCAACCACCTGGCCACGAGGGTGGAGGGCGCGCCCTTCCCCCCAGAGCACGCCCCCCTGCCTCGTGGGCCCACGGTGGCCGTCCTCCACTTATTCCTGCACCCACACACTCCTTCTTCCTCCCACAAACACCAATATCCATCTCGAGCACGAGTTTTAGCTCATTTTGCTGTGATTTTCGATCTCCTTGCTCAAAGCACCTCTCACGAAACTGTTTGGGGAGATTGTTCCTTGGTATGTGACTCCTCCATTGGTCCAATTAGTTTTTGCTCTAGTGCTTTATTCATTGCAAATTTGTGCTGCCTAGGTGACCATGTTCTTGAGATTGCATGTCAAATTTATATGGTTCCAAGTAGTTCTAATGCATGATATAGTCTCTAGGCACTTGTAGGAGTAGTTGCTATCAATGTTTGCTGAGCTTGGTTTACTTTTGTTTGAAGTTACTAAAAATTTCAGAATATTTCAAAAATAATGAAGAGATTTTTGAGGGGCTCATCGAGCCGAAGCTCGAAGGAAAAGCAAAATGAAGAAGCACAGAGGCCCAAATATAATTTTCCTCGCACCGCGGAGGTCCGGCCGTGTGAATGGCCTTCCGATGATTTCTTGAGAAAAGCCGGGATTTATGATGATTTCTATTCATTGGCTGAGAATGCTGGCCTCACCGACTTCTTCCGCGACCAACGTCATCAGTATCTCTTAGTCACTAATACTTTTGTGCAAAACTTCTACTATTTTCCTAAGGAAACACCTCCTTCAGTAGAGTTTCATTTATAGGATGTTGTTCAGAAGATGCCACTAGATGAATTTTGCAAGGTTTGGAAAATACCCTTCGAGGGTACCTTAGATGAACCACATCACAAAGATGTGGACGGGTTTATTGACACCATTACTGTGGGGGAAACCAGGAAGGTTTGCGATGCAAGAATCACTAGCATACATTTTCCTGTTTTATGCTACTTTGCTATATTTTCTAGTCGTTGCTTAATTGGTCACGGAAAACTGTGGAAACCTTAGTGTTCCTGATATTTTCATTTTGTTCCATGGTTTATTGCGCGATAACACTGTTAGTATGGGCGGTATAGTTGCCAAACCTTTAAGTCTGAACCGTACTAAGGGCCCCATCTTTGGAGGTATTTAAGCTTCATGCCTAGCTGCACATTTTAACATACCTATTAGGCTCTATGAGAAAGAAGAAAAATTGTTGCCTAGTGCTTATTTAGATTATAAGAGTATGCTAGCGCATGACTTCATTGGTAAGAATAGGGAAGGGGAGCTTAAATACAAATTGTTCTTTCATAAACATCATCCTGAGACTATTACCTTGCCTGCTCCTTCCTTGTTTAATTTATCTGAAGGTCCGTATCTCGTTCTGTGGGCGGCCGTTGAAGCTTACCGGAACCCTACACCAGCCCCGGAGTCGGAACCACAATTTGAGCCTCCACGACAGTCTGATTATTTTTGGGATCCGGAGATGACTGCCAGCCAGTGGCAGTCAGAGTCCTCTTCATCGCAGTACGACCCCAGCTACAACTATGGGTATCCGCCAGGCCATCCTTGGCAATGAACCAACTTAGGCCAAAAGCCTAAGCTTGGGGGAGTACGTATTTCCCATCGACATTACATTTATGTTCACACATTCATTGCTAGATGTCGGTGCTCATACTTTTTCACTGTAATATCCATGTTAGTTTATTTTCTTTTTCTTGCTTTCTTCTTGTGTGTTTGTTAAACCTTAAGAAAAACGAAAAAAATTAGTGTAGTTTTTAGTTAGTTTACTTTTCTTCCTGTAGTAGTAATAATTAAAAAGAAAATCCAAAAAGATTTCCCGTTCTTCTTTTGCTTGTTGGGAGCTTTCCCGTGTAAATAGTTTTATTTCTTTTCTTTTCTTTGGGGGTCGATATGAGAAAACCATAATTAAATTGTTGAAGTGGCTCTTATATGCACTATTGTTGATTTAACCAAGAGCCCATATTGCCTTGTCTTCTCCTGTTTATTGAATGCTTGCAGATTCTAGCTTAGTTCAATGCACGTGCACTCATATTATTATTCGCATCATTCATCGTGCAAGTGAAAGGCAATTATGACGATATATGATGGACTGACTGAGATGAGAAAAGATGGTATGAACTCGACCTCTCTTGTTTCTGTAAATATGATGAATTCATCTTTCCTGATCCAGCCTATTATGAATAAACATGTTTGCAATGACAATTAGAGATCATAGTTGCTCGTGCCATGCTTGATTAGCTATGAGTTATAATGGTTTACCTTGCATGCGAACATGCTATTAAAATGGTTGTGATGTGGTATGATGGGTTGGTATCCTCCTTTGAAAGATTTAAGTGACTTGACTTGGCACATGTTCACACATGTAGTTGAAACACAAATCAACATAGCCTTCACAATATTTATGTTCATGGTGGATTATATCCTACTCATGCTTGCATCCAATGTTTATTAATTTTAATGCATGTTCATGACTGTTGTCGCTCTCTAGTTGGTCGCTTCCCAGTCTTTTGCTAGCCTTCACTTGTACTAAGCGGAAATACTGCTTGTGCATTCAATCCCTTAAACCCCAAAGTTATTCCATATGAGTCCACCATACCTTCCTATATGCGGTATTTACCTGCCGTTCCAAGTAAATTTGTATGTGCCAAACTCTAAACCTTCAAATAAACATTCTGTTTTGTATGCTAGAATAGCTCATGTATCAACTAGGGCTGCCCTTATCTTCCATGTTAGGCGGGTTATTCTCAAGAGGAGTGGACTCCGCTCCTCATTCACGAGAAAATGGTTGGTCTCCGGGATGCCCAGTCCCATGCTTTATGCAAACTAAATCAAAATAATTGCAAACAAAACTACCCACAGGACTGTTGCTAGTTGGAGACACTCGTTGTTTCGAGCAAGTCATGGATTGATGCTTGTTGGTGGAGGGGGAGTATAAACTTTACCATTATGTTTGGGAACCGCCTATAATGCGTGTAGCATGGAAGATATCGCCATCTCTTAGTTGTTATGTTGACAATGAAAGTATGCCGCTCAAACTATTATTTATCTCTATTTCAAAACCGAGCTTTGGCACCTCTACAAATCCCTGCTTCCCTCTGCGAAGGGCCTATCTATTTACTTTTATGTTGAGTCATCACCCTCTTATTAAAAAGCACTAGCTCGAGAGCGCAGCTGTCATTTGCATCCATTACTACTAATTTATATTGGGTATGACTATGATTGGATCTCTTTTACCATGAATTACAATGTCTAGTCAGTCCTTGATCTTTAAAGGTGCTCTGCATTTATGTTTTGCGGTCTCAGAAAGGGCTAGCGAGATACCATCCTGTTATATCATATCATGATTGTTTTGAGAAAGTGTTGTCATCCGAGATTTATTATTATCACTCGCTAGTTGATTATGCCATTGATATGAGTAAACATGAGACCTGAGAGTTATTGCAAATGTGGTTAGTCATAATCTTTGCTGAAAACTTGAATTCTGGCTTTACATATTTACAAAAACAAGAGCAAACAGAGTATGTAAAAGTTTTTCTTTATCACTTTCAGTTTATCAACTGAACCGCTTGAGAACAAGCAAATGTTTAAGCTTGGGGGAGTTGATACGTCTCTGTCATATCTACTTTTCCAAACACTTTTGCCCTTGTTTTGGACTCTAACTTGCATGATTTGAATGGAACTAACACAGACTGATGATGTTCTCAGCAGGCTTTCCATGGTGTTATTCATGTGCAGAAACAAAAGTTCTCGGAATGACCTGAAACTCCACGGAACGTCTATTTGGAAATAATAAAAAACCGTTGCAAAAGATGAAGACCAGGGGGCCCACACCCTGTCCATGAGGGTGGGGGCACGCCCTCCCCCCTAGGGCGTCCCTCCATACCTCGTGGGCCCCCTGGAGCTCCTCCGACGCCAACTCCAACTCTATATATTTGCTTTCAGGGAGAAAAAAATTAAGGAGAAGAAATCATCGTGTTTTACGATACGGAGCCGCCGTCAAGCCCTAAAACCTCTCGGGAGGGCTGATCTGGAGTCCGTTCGGGGCTCTGGAGAGGGGGATTCGTCGCCATCGTCATCATCAACCATCCTCCATCACCAATTTCATGATGCTCACCGCCGCGCGTGAGTAATTCCATCGTAGGCTTGCTGGACGGTGATGGGTTGGATGAGATCTATCATGTAATCGAGTTAGTTTTGTTAGGGTTTGATTTTGATCCCTAGTATCCACTATGTTCTGAGATTGATGTTTCTATGACTTTGCTATGCTTAATGCATAGTCACTAGGGCTCGAGTGCCATGATTTCAGATCTGAACCTATTATGTTTTCATGAATATTTGTGTGTTCTTGATCCTATCATGCAAATCTATAGTCACCTACTATGTGTTATGATCCGGCAACCCCGAAGTGACAATAATCGGGACCACTCCCGGTGATGACCATAGTTTGAGGAGTTCATGTATTCACTAAGTGTTAATGCTTTGGTCTGATACTCTATTAAAAGGAGGCCTTAATATCCCTTAGTTTCCATTAGGACCCCGCTGCCACGGGAGGTTAGGACAAATGATGTCATGCAAGCTCTTTTCCATAAGCACGTATGACTATATTCGGAATACATGCCTACATTACATTGATGAATTGGAGCTAGTTCTGTGTCACTCTATGTTATGACTGTTACATGATGAACCGCATCCGGCATAATTCTCCATCACCGATCCAATGCCTACGAGCTTTTCCTATACTATTCTCCGCTTATTTACTTTTCCGTTGCTAAGGTTACAATCACTACAAAACACCAAAAATATTACTTTTGCTACTGTTACTTTTGTTACCGTTACCACTACTATCATTACTTTGCTAGTAAATACTTTGCTACAGATATTAAGTTATCCAGTTGTGGCTGAATTGACAACTCAGTTGCTAATACTTGAGAATATTCTTTGGCTCCCCTTGTGTCGAATCAATAAATTTGGGTTGAATACTCTACCCTCGAAAACTGTTGCGATCGCCTATACTTGTGGGTTATCATCAGACTTTCCCCGTGTTGCTCGGAACGATGGATGGCACAGGGCCTACTCCATCGCGCGGCGGAGGCCACTGCTTCTTTGGGAGAAGAGGCAGGGTTGGCTGCCTGGATGTGCTATAATTTGAGGTAACAACTGAATCTTGTCAGATACTAGTTAAATCCGAGCTATGGGTGTGAAGCACTGATGTGCCAGTACATTTGATTCTGACCTGTTCTAATTTTGTACCTCAACTTTTTTTTGAAAGGGTTGTACGTCAACTTAATGTGCTAGCAGAACTTATTGTGTTGTCTGTCTGTTTTCTTTGCACAACATTCAAGATATTTCCCCGTCACTGATAAAGACGATGAACCGTTATGTACGAGTTTGTTGGTTTCAACATAGCCCTACCCGTAGCGATCAACTGCTTCCATCCTGATTGTGCCACCTACGTGAAATTTTTGTATGCAAGTTCTATGATGTTCTATATGATTGTGTCAACTATATAAGTTTTTACTGAGCATCAGCAATGCATATGGCTGAAAGATTGATTTACGAGCATCGACCGATGGGTCTCTCTCTCACACACACACACACACACACACACACACACACACACAAGTGGGACCCGTTGAATTATTTCTTTGCTCGTGACAGCTTTTAATTAGGTTCCACTATAATCTAACTTTTTCTTAATTTATTAATTGAGCTCAGTGACTTCAAAAAGTTGAACAAAAGCCGTGTTTGGGCCCTTCCGGCATTGCTGAATGTGGGCTGAGTAGCCATGTTAGGTTGTACTGTACTACACATGCCTTTTTTTCAACATCAGCAATTCAACTGGGTCGACCATTGTACATAATATCCGGGTCAACTTGTTATTCTCCGCCCCGCTGGGCTGCAAACTTTCCTAGGAGGTATGCATTAGGCCAAACAAGAAAATGGACTTTAAGAAATAATAAATGGGATATAATTGTAATAACTCGACAGTAACTATAAAAAATGCACCAAACGCGTAATTAGTTGTAAAAATACATTATTTTTGGAATTTGAAAATTTTAACTTCATTACTTGTTGCGCGCACAATATTTTGTTGGGTTTTAACATAATACAACTTTATTTTGAAATTATATTTAATATCACTAGAAATTTCAGATAAATTTTTTTCGGATCCCATAAAAATGTGGGAATTTTTTTTGAATTTTGTTTTGAGCGGTTGGTTGAAATTATTAATCGTTGTCCTAGCTAGAAAATGGGTTGTACTTTTAACAAACTGTAAATGGGATGTAGTAAATTCCATTAGAATTAAAAAATGGGTTGTACATTCTTACAAATCGCAAATGGGCTATATGTTCTCTGCCACACACTTATGGGCCTTTTAAGTTGACGTGTCCCCTAAAAAAACTAAGTTGACGCGTATGCAAGGCTTTGTCAACAACACATGGTTCTGGCAGCTGTGGCTGTTGGATATCCATCCAACGGATGTCGTGCTTCTTCTTCAATCTCAGATATTCTTGCTTCAGCCGCCCAAAAAATGATTCCTCCCCCTCACATCTGGGGCGCACCGTTTCAGAGGCTGACCTGTGGTCCTACTAAGTTGACGCGTACCAACGGCCTTTTCAACTTAGTCAATATAAACGATTCTAGCTGAAGTGACCGTACGATGTCCATCCAACGGCCGTAGTGCTTCTTCAACCTCTGGTCTTCTTGCTCTAGCTGCCCAACGCAGCGCCGGTCGTGCCGTGTGCTCTTGCCTCCCGTGGCCGGCTGTGATGCTGTGGAGGCCTCACCGCCCCCTACTACTCCCACCGCTAGCTAGGCCATCCCTCTACTCACCCACACCCCCTGTTATTCTACGGTGACGGCAGCCTCACACCGCAGCTGAACCAGTGAACCATCGTACTCCTCTCCGCGCTGGCTTCCACTGTCGCGTCTTCCCCAGCTCTGCGTCGTCCCCTTCGTAGCCTCGCCGTCGTCCACCGCCGTGGTGCTCTCGGCGCGGCGTGGTCAAGGTGGTCA
Organism: Aegilops bicornis; assembly: GCA_021605145.1. Classification (NCBI taxonomy): domain Eukaryota; kingdom Viridiplantae; phylum Streptophyta; class Magnoliopsida; order Poales; family Poaceae; genus Aegilops; species Aegilops bicornis. Next base: position 266,509,384 of record CM038673.1, read on the forward strand.
ACGACCGACTTCCATCAAGAAAATCAGACGTGGAGAGGCCGACAATTTGGGTCCACGGCGGCCGCAAGGAAGTGCCTCCTTATTACGCGCAAAATAATTATTCCTCCACCTGACAACATGGACCCACCGGACGGGCCATTTCGTGAAAAAACGTTTCCCCCCTGACTGTTGGGACCCACTAGCTACATCTTCGCACACAAGGAAGTGTGTCCGGGCAAAAAAAAACGATTCGCCCCCCTGACTGCTGTGAGCCACGAGCTACACCTTCGCACGCAAGGAAGTGCCTGACAGTCAGGACCCACCTGGTCGAAGCGTACGTAGCGTTGTCATTGTCGGCGTTCTGGGAATGGGGGTCCCTAGACTTGCCTGCCTGCGGCCTGCGGCATGGCTCGAAGGAGGCCCAGCGCAGCCCATCTTCATCAACGCAAGCTCAAGACCCTCGCGATGGGCCAAGCCTCGCGGGGCGGACGAGAAGGAGCTTCCTCAGGCACGGCCTCGTCAGGCTAGCTCATGAGGAGGTGGAGAGTTCAAGGCAGGGTACCTCGCGAGGTGCCCATGACATAAGCCATGATGACCGAGGGCACCAGTCGGGCGCCAGCCCGCGTAGTGTCCTCCTTTCCTCTTTGGTGCAAAGGGAGCAAGCGCAGGCGAGAGCATCAAGGAAAGGCATCCGTTTCGGTGCAACAAGACCAAGACCAGCCCCAACGGCTGGAAGGGAGTCATCGTGGAGCCCAAGCGGCGTCATCAGAGCCTTTGGCAGGCGAGGACCAACTTTAGTCAGGATAAGTGTACCCGCTGTTCCCCTTCAAAATGGCCAATTGTTGGCGCCGTTCCCGCTCAATATTTGGGAAGAGGCCTAGGGCCTTCGCCTATAAATAGGAGTAGCCACCCCCAAGGCGAGGGATCCGAAATCCTCATCAAGAAACCAGTAGCTAGAGCGACTGAACACCACCTAGCAGTTCATCACACCCACCAAGAACAGACCCTCGCGAGGCTGTTCTTCCTTGTATTGTTCCTCATCAGCCCAAGAGGCAATCCACCACACCACACACTGGAGAAGGGTATTACACCATGATGGTGGCCTGAACCAGTATAAATCTTGTGTCTCTTGTGCTGTCCCGTTTAGTAGTTTAGGTCCCAGCGATTCGGCGAGGTGCGAGACGGTGGAGGGTTGGATCTCCGCGCGCACCCCAGTGTTCGAACCTCAAGGGTCTGCCGGAACCTGAAATCCGACAGTCATTCTGGTTGCGAATGTGTACGTACATACTGGTCGATGTAGAGGCGTGCACGTGTCGTAGTAGAGGCGCGCACGTAGCATGTACACGTACGTATAGCGGCCAGTGTGCTAGAAAGAAAATACGGCCACGTACGTTCATACAGGTAGGGTCTCGAACGCCAACTCGCGCATACGTACGACCAGGGCTCGTGTACATGGCTAGGTCGGAACGGAGAAACAATTTCGTTGTCGTGTTCATGGGGAGCCAGCCGGCTGGGTCGGAACGGAATGCGTCGTCGTGTTCATCGGGGGTGCTTGGAAACGAGGCCTAGTGTACCGCAGAACAGAGAAAACAGCCTTGTGTTTGACCAGCCATGTTCGAAACGGGATCCTGTTCATCGAGAGGGGTCTGGCGTACCGCAACACGGAGGAAACAAACCTCCTATGGTCGAAACGGGGGTCCTGTTGATCGGGAGGGGTGTGGCGTACCGCAAAACGGAGGAAACGGACTTGTGTTGGAGCGCTACGGTCGAAACGGGGGTCCTGTTCATCGGGAGTGGTGTGGCGTACCGCAAAATGGGACTCCACGGGATACTGATCATCTCCACCGTCGACCCGCTCTAGCCTCCACGGGCTACTGTTCATCCATCATCGACCTCCTCCAGCCTCCACCTGCGGTTGTTCATCTCACGGGCTCCTGTTCATCCAGCCTCCACCGCACGCTACTCCACGACTACTGTTGAACCAGCCCTCTCCACGGGCTCCTGTTCAACCACCCCTCCACGGGCTACTATTCATCCAGCCCTCCACCATCTACTGTTCATCCAGCCCTCCACGGGGTGGTCCTGTTCGTCCAACCCTCCACGGGGTCCTGTTCATCCAGCCCCTACCGGCTCGATCGATCGGGGTCCTGTTCATCCCGAGGCAACACCACGGGGTCCTGTTCATCCACCCCCACCGGGAACTGTTCATGCAAGCCCCCCTCCCCCCAGCAATGCTCACTGTTCATCCAGAGGCAGCATCGATCAGCTTTAGTTAGCAGCAGTACCGAAGGAATCGCTCGATCAGGTTCAGTTAACAGCCATCGATTGATCGCTCGGGTTCAGTAACGCATAACTGCGGTCTGTCGCCGGGTTCGATTAGAGCCCAACGCCTCGCTTCGGGTTCGATTAGAGCGCCGCGCCTCCACGCGCGTGTGTGTACGAGAGAAACATGCATCACTCGGCCCCGACCACCAACCATAACCGGGAACACCCCGATATTTTCCTCGCCCTCGCTTCTACCACGGGTTTTTTCGTCATGGACGGCCCAAAGAATGTCATGCAGATGCTTCTCCGGCCCGCCCAGGACGAAAAGCCCATTTTCCGTCATGATTTTTTGTCATAGAAGTAGGAGCCCACCACATCTGTGATGATACCGGATTTTGTCACAATTATCGTCATAGAACTGTCATAAGTATGACAGAAAAAAATTCGTTCGGCCCAAAATGTCACGGATGTGTCATTTTTTTGTAGTGCATGTCACTACAATGGTGCTTAAGCCACCCAAGCTTCTGTTTGAGAGGGAGGAAACAGCAATTTGTCTCCAACATTAAAACTGCTGATTCGACGTTGATTTTATCTGATGAGTGTATGATGGTCAAGACCCGACGCACCCAGTGGGTTGTCAATTCGTCCTCACCTTTGACATAAGAAACCAAATCCACGATTGACATAGGCTGCTTGCACGTATCTTTGAAATTTTGAATAAAACGGGCCTTTAGCCTCGCCCATGACCCAATGGAGTTGGCGGGCAGCCCCTTCAACCAAGTACGAGCCGGCCCTTCCAACATCATGGTGAAATACATAGCACACGCTGCATCACTAACATCCAACATCTCCATGGCATCTCATAACTCTCGACCCAAGCTTTAGGGGGCTGATCTGCTGTGTAATTAGGCACCTTACGAGGACCCTTGAAATCCTTGGGCAAACACTCGTTACGTAGAGAAGAAACTAAACATGGCACAACCAAGGTTCTAGAGGTCATGCATGCCTCCACCGAAGTCGTCGGGTAACCCGGAGCTTGTTGATGAGCCGCTAGCTGAGCCGCTAGCTCGGCCTCCCAACGCGCTCTGCCCTGATCTACCAGGGTCTGGGCATTGGCACCACCGGGCGCCGGGTCATGTCCACGGGGCTGGTTACGGCGCTGTTCGGTACATGAAACCACTGGTGAGTCAATGTGCCTGTTGTAACTCCGGGTTGGACGAGGGGTTGAGTGAATCCGCTCAGGACTATAAGAATAAAGCCGCTTGCTGCTCCAATGCCGTCTGAAGAAGTTCTCTGGCCCTCCGCGTTTCAACCGCCATCAGAGACTCGCCTTCTACTGGCATAATGACCCGGTGGCGTCAAAACATGCTGAGGTGGGGTATTATTCACACGTGGAGAACCCATCACTCGTGGCTGAACCGGCGCTCCACCCCCAGGCACTTCAGCCATCCGGTTTACCACCGGTGGGTCACTGGTCCCTGCTCCAGGCGTGTTGAAGAGGTTCCTCGGCTCATAAACCAGGGGTAGATGACTCCGGTGTCTCCTCCCCATAACCTAATTTGAAGCATTCTGATCCAACATGAGCTGGGAGGAGTCTGCTTAGATCTGCTGTGCCTGAGCCTCCAAGACATCCCGCTCTGCAGCCGTCCTAGCGTTTTCAGCTGCCAACTCTTCCTTGGCTTAATCTATCTCATCTCGCAGCTTAGCCGCATCCACCTTGTGTTGTTCCTGGTTGTCCGGGGTTACCTCCACCCCCATCAGAGTCGCCAGAGAGTCTAACAATTCGGTGAGAACTTGAACCGGCAGGAGCGCAGAGCCACTAGCACCAGCCGCCACCGCATCCATCAAGCTAGAAGTTATTGCTGCCGCGGTTGTTTAACCAAGTGTCGGCTGTGTACCAGCCATAAAGATCGCCAGCCTGTTCGGTGGCTCGCAGGGGGTCCGTAATACTATCACCGTCGGAACAGCCCCCAAGCCGGCCGTCTTTCAGTTGATACAATGAGTTGGTCTCGCCCGTGGATGACTCACCATCAGAATAGATGACCGTCTCACCGCCAGATGCAGATCCATCTTCAATTTCCGCCCCATGGATGAAACCAACAAAGGCACGTTTCACGACGGGCTAAACCCGGGTGGGTCGTGCACGCTGAGCCGTCTCGATGATGTCGGTGCATATGTCCAGCTCAGGGCCCGATTCGCCGATCTTGCCGATGAAGACGTGGATTCCGCCGAAGGGGACCCGGTACCCGCACACGATTGAGCCGACCTCGGAGCCCCAGCCTGCATCGTTGATGTAGATCTTGCTGCGATGAATCTTGGTCATCCGACCCATAGCGTATCCCTTGATCCCTTCAAACCTGCCCTGTAAGAACTCGAAACCACCGTGCGCTGGCCCCACGGTGGGCGCCAACTGTGTGGAATTGTCACGGCAGATGTCCCAGCAGAAGGACTTAGTCGTGGAGCCATCGCAAATAGGTTAGCTTAAAGGGGTTAAACGGGACAAAGGACACAGGAGTTTATACTGGTTGGGCCCCTTGCGGTGAAGGTAAAGGCCTAGTCCAGTTTGAGGTGGTATTGCTTGGGTTTCGATTACAAGGGAGCGAATACGCTTGACCTAGTTCTCGATATCTTGTCTCTTGTCCTGAAACACCGCCGGGTCGTCCCTTTATATACATAGGTTGACGCCCAGTGGCTCACAGAGTCCCGGTGGCTCATACACAACGTGTTCGGCTCGGTGACTAAATACACATGCCTTATAATACAAGTCATACATATATGGTGGTTTACACCTCCGGGCCTTCAGTCGCCCTTGGGTTTTGGGCCTTCAGTAAGCCTCCCTCGTGAACCGCCATCTTCAGTCACCTTCCTGGGCTTTGTCATATCAAACCTCCAACGGTATAACCCGGCCCCTCCTTGGCGGGTCATACACAATAGTTATATCCCCAACGGGAGGGGTGTGGCGTTCCACAAAACTGGACTCCACAGGCGACTGTTCATGCACCGTCGACTTCCTCCAACCTCCACCTTCTACTATTCATCCATTGTCGACTTCCTCCTGCCTCCACGGGGCCGTGTTCAACCAGTCTTCCACGGGGGTCCCTCCTGCGGCTACTGTTCATCTACCCCCACCTCTTTGATCCGGGTCCTGTTCATCTAGTGGCAACGACCTCTACTACCACGAGATCATGTTCATCTAACCCCCACCGGGAACTGTTCATCCAACACCCACTGGGGACAGTTCATCAAGAGGCAACTTCGATCGGCTTCAGTTAGCAGCAGTGGCGAAGGAATCACTTGGGTTCAGTTAACAGCCAAGGAATCGATCGGGGTTCAGTAACGTAGCTAGTGCAATTGCTCGGGTTCAGTTCGAGCCCAACACTTCTCTCGAGTTTAGTTAGAGCCCAACGCCTCACACACAAGCACGTACGTGTATGAGGGAAACGCACAATCCATGTGTGCATCGCTCGGCCCCGACCACCCACCGTAACTGGGAACTCCCCGAAATTTTCCTCGCCCTCGCTTCTACCATGATTTTTTCTGTCATCGACGGCCCAATGAATGTCATGCAGGTGCGTCCCTAGCCCGCCCAGGATGAAAAGCCCATTTCTGCCAAGATTTTTTTTCATAGAAGTAGGAGCCAACCACATCTATGATGATACGTTCTTTTGTTACAATTATCGTCATAGAAGTGTCTTAAGCATGACAGATTTTTTTTCGTTCGGCCCAAAAGGTCACGGATGTGTCTTTTTTTGTAGAGATGCGTTTGGTTATGACATTTATGACATCGACAACTCTACCATAACAGGAAGCAGTTTCACACTGTTCACTACTATAAGATGTTTTCGATATTTAAAAGTAGACTACATCCGTAATGAGTGAACAAACACATTAAAATGTTTTTACATACATCTGATTTACAAAAAATTTCGAAAATCATATAGTAGTGAGCGAATGGGGTTTTAATCAATAGTCCAATGACTGGTTTATAGGTGAAGAACCCTATGCAGGCACAATGCCAGACAAATAGGATGTCCTGGTAATTGTAATACAATGACTTACCATAACTAGTTGAACAGGCAGAGCATTGGTCCTCCTTCTCTTGCAAGGCTCCTTCCTAACATCTTGTACTTGGAAATCCTCAATCTTATCTTCATTGCACTGCCTATGCAAGGTGACACAAACTAGTTAATAGTCTCCTTGGAAGATAAATATGCATACTTTCCAAACTGTGAACAACACAAAAGGATGAGTTTATAACAAAACAGCACCACATAATGAAACATGCCACATCTCTTGCACAAAATGAAATGAACATTTACTATGTGCGCACTGTGTAAAAACAAGGCATACCTTCGAACTGGATCTCTAGGTACTCTTGGAGAGCCTACTTTAGTGTACAGCCAAACCTTTATGTCACCTATGAGTTATACAAGCCCCCACCACATCAACCCTTTGTGTTTAAATCGCTGACAAGCTCTGTTAGGTCAAGAACAACAAGTACTCAAAGCAAGTAGTCCTAGTATGGTTGGCTGATACAAACAACCAATTGAACCGATATGTCAGCAAATCTTGCACAACACTAAATTACATATCAAGAAAAGAAGCAAAGAAGGAGGCTTAAAAACCATCACTTGACTGGCCAGATTTAAGGGGCATTTAAACATCACGTGCAATGTATGAGCTAACATAAACATTGCATATTTCAGATTATATAATGAAATGCACATGTATTAGGTTATGCCATGTATGATGCCTAAATGTACACTATAGCAGGCAGGAGTGATTCATCATTGCACGCACAATTGAATTGCAGGTTAAGGGCCAGTTCTATTCCGCCTTTTAATAGCATATTATCAAAATAAGCCAGAAAAGATGTAAAGAAGTCATTTTCGAGTTATTGGCTTGGGCTCAAATTATTTCGCTTTGGGGGGAGGGGGGTGCTTCATGTAGAAGCTCACTAAAAATTGAAGGGAAGGGGAATAGTGAAATGACTCTATTGTCTGCCTATATTACACTCAAAATGCCACTGCTCACGCTCGCGTCACACCTGAACCTCAAGTAAAAAACAAACAACGTTCATTGCCCTACCCACTTGCATCTCCTCTCCCCTTTTCCCTCTACCTTGATTCCCTGCCTGCAGCACTAGGGTTCCTCCAGCGAGCCATCGCCACTGGTCCCATCTGGTCTGCTCCTCGACGATGCTCTGTCTAGCTAGGCTACATGGCCGGCGGGTAGGGCTGAATCTCCCCGGTTGCTCCTCCCTCGTGTGCCACCCCTCATTCTCATGGTCTCCAGCAGGTGCTCCGCTATGGTCCGTCCAACACACTACCCGGCAGTCGCCGCACAACTACAGCCGATGCCCCACTCCGGCAGAAGGCACCTCGCCCCCCCCCCCTCGTCCCAGGCTGTGGCCTTGAGCTGCGGTCAAAGGATGAGCTCATCCAACAAGGTGAGGATCTCCTCTGATTTTTTTCCAAATTTTCATTCTGATTCGCTATACGATGAAATGCTATGAGCTGCTGCTGCTATATGAGGAATTTCTATGAGCTGCTCCTGCTGCTGCTATATGATGAATTGCTATGAGCTGTTGGTGCTATATGATGAATTGCTATGAGCTGCTGCTACTGCTATATGACGAGTTGCATAAGATGCTCCTCCTGCTGCTATATGATGAATTGCTATGAGCTGCTCCTGCTGCTGCTATATGATGAATTGCTATGAGCTGCTGCTGGTATATGATGAATTGCTAGCTGCTGCTGCTGTATGATGAGTTGCTATGAGCTGTTGCTGCTATATGTTGCTTTCAGGTGGTGCTGCTACATGATAATAACTAGCCACTTGGACCATCAAATTTCGATAAATAATGGTTCTTCATTTAAATTTAGGTCATGTGTTCTTCATTTAAATTAAGCAATGGTACCTTTGTCTGCACAAAGGGATTACTGGTCAAAAATCCTAGCAAAGCACGCCGGCAGGCACACGACAATACAGCAGAGAGAGACGCACTTACAAGATCATAGCAATGCCTCGGTCCAGGATCTTGGTTGGCCACGCTGTTAGATCCAGAAGAAATATCGTCCTTGTAGCTTTTGTCAGCTGCATAACATGTAACAGCGACATGTTAGTATATTTGAAGTACATCGGGAAGGTGATGCTGGACGGGTTTAAAGGTGACAAGTACCTAGGCCATGGCGGGTGCTTGGCATCTTGCTAGAGGGTGGGAATCAGGTTAGAAACGTCAAGGGTGATGACGTTATGCAGGTTGTTGGGGTCCGGTAAGGAGATCTAGAACCATGGAGTAGGGTGTTTGTGGAGCGGCTCGGTTGGTGGACTATGGTATGGGCGAAGCGGATCTGAGGCCGTGGACGAGGGCATCTATGAAGCTGCTCCAGTGGTTGGGTTCAGGATGGTGTCAACGATGCAGATCTGCGGCTATGGACGGGGCGTCAGAAGCTGCTCTAGTTGGTTGGACGAAAGTGCGATGAAGCGGATCTAAGGCCGTGGACTTGGGCGTTGGTAAAGCAGCTCCGATAGGATTGAGGATGGTACAGGTGAAGCTACTCTGGTAGGGTTGAGGATGGTGTCGGTTAAGCGGCTCCGGTAGGGTCGAGGAAGGTGTCAGCAAAGAGTTCCAGAGGCCATCAGCGGGGTCGTCGGTGGGGCGGCTCCGGGGGTGTGGACGAAGCATCTCCTATGGTGTGTAAGAAGGAGCCGTTGTAGATGTGCTGCGGTTGACGAATGTACTGGCGAAGCAGATCTGGCGCCATGGACAAGGCCGGCACTGAATGGGCTGTGGTACAGTGGTGGAAGAGCAGTCTACTTGTTTCTAGGGGAGGTGGGAGGGGTAGATGCGGTTGCAGAAGCAGATCCTCCGAGGTGGACGCCGTCGGCAGTGAATGGGCTCTGGTATGCCGGTGGATGAGCAGTCTAGGGTTTGAAGAGGGGAGGGGTAGAAAGGCCAACGAATTACGGACGACATGATGTAAGATGCTCTGGTGCTATGGAGTAGTCGTCTTGCGGGAGGGGGAGAGGAAATGGGTGTGTAGTGTGGTGCGGGGAACCGGAGGTTACCAAAGCAGTCCCGACCTATTATGTAAATTAGGGTCATATTGTAACTATTGTTCTCCGTGCACCAAGGACAAAAGGGGAATTTCGCATGCTAAAGACTAGGTGGCGGAAATTTTAGAAGGAGGCGAGAGATTTTGCCGCCCGCGGGATCGTTCATATGCAGTTTCAACTAATTTTGGATAGTGCTAGCAGAAAGGTCATGCGAGACTGTGTACATGGGGCACACATCAGCAGTTAATAACTGGTATGAAGTCCACCCAAGAAAAAAAGACAATAACTCGGGATGATGCACTGATAACTTGGACGTTCACACGGGCACGGCCAATCGTACGGGTGTAGAGGCGCGTTCAAAGAAAAAGGGATCAAACGCTCAGCCTATGTATTTCTCGTGTAAATATAACATTTGGTACCATTAGTTATTTATTTTAAACATAATGCATTGACGTGTTATTGTAGAGGCGCAGAAAAAGAAATGGATATTGTAGTCCCACAAAAGAAATGGATATTGTAGTCTGCTACTTAAAAGTGTTATCTCATATGATTACCTGGCCTCCATTTCATAATTTGCGTACCCGTTGAATTCATATATGAATATTACATATATTACTTCGTAATAGAACCTTAAATCATCCAAGACTAATCAATTTGAATGCAAAACTAACAATGGTGCATGTACATGATAGCTACAGTGGTTGTTTGAAGAAACATCACTATAACTTTGGCATGCATAATTGAAAACGATTATTTGGAAAAAAATGTGATATGTCAGTGTCCAATCTTTATAGCGTTGAATCGATATTGTATCCTTGGCCACGATACGAAGTAGATATAGATTTATGTGCAAGCGATGGATGTTCACGATCACTAGATAGTGATACGTGAATGAATTGTGCAATCTCTCTCACACACATACATATCTGTGGGCATCAGAATCACACACGCGCATTTCGTGTATTTCTCTCCCTCTGTCAAGGGTAGAATTCGTCTTTCTACCCTGTCCTACAAGTCTTTCAGACACAAACACACACGCTCTCTCTGTCGAACATGCCCACCCCTTTAATTCCGCCCACCCACTGCCACTAATCTCTCGAAGTATAGCTGTGTCTCGCACACATATGCCTAAGGTTAACTCGAGTCCCGGAACCATATGACTACATACAATGGGATTCTAGCAGAGCACCTTTTGTTTTGAGATTTTGCTCACACACACACACACACACATGCGCGCGCGCGCATGCATGCGCACGCGCAGACATTGTTTTTCTGTTCATTTTTTCCAGCACTTGCATGCACACAGCTTGTTTATCTCTGTGATGCTTTAAGTATGCCCCGCACACATGCTATATACATATCCCTTAATATAGATATGTATCACACAAACTCCTTCTCCCTATATCTAAGTGTCACGGCCCCCCCCCCCCCCCCGCACACCCACCCACACACTTCCTGACACCGAAGGAGTAGGGTGACACCTCGATCTTGATAATAATCTATCTACTAGCTTCTCTCTCAAACACACACACACTACCCGACACCGAAGGAGTAGGGTGACACCTCGACCTTGATAGTAACCTATCTACTTGCTTCTCTCTCATACACACACACAGTCGCTAGTTGTGCCTCTGTGCCTACTGCGCGCACACTCCCAAGACGTGTTTCTCTCCCTCCCCCTCCCCACCTCCCAACAATGACAGCAGAAGGGTAACAACTCGATCTTGATCTTAATCTATCAATTGGCTTCTCTCTCACACACACACACACATACACACACACACACACACACACACACACACACACACTAGCTGTGTCTCTATGCCTCGCTCACACACACTCGATACATCTTCCTCTCCATAGCCCCCTCAATATGTAGACTTCTCGCGCGTGCACAACTGTAGTGACGATGACGCTGAACCCAGTGTGCCTTGTTTTTACCGGCCTGATGTGATAGTTTTCAACATGTTTTATGTAAATTAACAAGGCAACCTTTTCTTTTTTACTACTAGTGAATTTCGGGGCAGACATAAAATATATCAGTTCAACCCAATTATCATGGTAACTATTTAAAAAGAAACTAGAAAGATGCCTGTTCATAGCACGAAACATCAAGATACATTTTTATGAGTAGTTTATCTTGTGAGAAAAAAAGGATGAACGAGGGAAGGCCTTATTTGCAAATGTGGAGAGGGTTGTGGGTATCTTTTTGCAAAATTGCCATAGTTTCCTTCCTATCCGTCAGATATAAATCAGACGGCCTATATTGCAGCATGGCAGGCACACCATCATCACTAACTCTGGTTTTTATAGGAGTAGTGAAAATAGTAGAGATATATCTCTTACATCGTCCACAACGAACATCTGACAGACTAGATAGCGCCACATGCTCGCAACGCGATGACCTGAGTTTGAATTATGTCCTAAACTTTATATTTTTATATTTTTTAATATATACTTCTTTCACTGGCAGTGGAACCCACAGAGTACTTAGAATGCAAGATTAAGGATGTATTTGTTTCTTTTTACCTTTCTGTATGAATCTGTAGCCACGCTACAAGTCATGTACAATGTACATGCAATTAATCTTTTATCGAGGGAGAATCATACATGCAATTAACTCAAATGGATTGTATGTGACTCTATTATTTCTAGCATAAGAGCATCTACAATGGCAACTGGCAAATTTCCACCTGCTTCCTTCCGCGGAGGACGACATCCAACGCCAGCGACATACATTTTCACAACTCTAACCAACCAAAGGAAATTCGTGCAAACATAGACTCATTTCAAATAAGCATGAAGGATTTCATATAAAAAAAGCCGGATTTCCATATAAACATGACGGATTTCATTACATGAACTAAGCGGTGCTAATCCGGCTCTAGTGGTATAATTAATACCTAATATAAATGGCCGCCCACGGATCCCTTTGTCTTCCTCATGTCCGGCAGACACTTGCGGGGTCGACGAAGGTCATCACAATAGACGAAGCAGCCAAGAAACCACTTGTATATGCAAACGTCCTCTCGGCGGACGCCTTCATGGGACCCAAGCAGCGGCGGCCTCCCATGTTCTACTTCTCCTCGATGATGCCGGCGGACACAGAGAAGCAGGTCACCGACTCGTCGCTCTCCGTGCACCCGGCTTCTGTCTCTGCCTGCATGGCGCTACCGCAGGCACGGGAGGCGCGCCCACAGACACGGGAGGCGCGGCCACTGCTGACATGGAAGGCGCGGCCGCATACACTGGTGGCACGGTACGATGCAGCAGCGACGATGCCCGTGCTGGCGTGGAGCAACTCGCCACTCCTCATCGAGCTGAACAGGAGCGGCGAGTTGCTGAACTAGGCGCCAGCTTAAGGGCAATTGTCTCTGTCGGGCCAGGCGAGGTAGGTGAAACACCGAGCGGCCTCGCTCGTATCCGGAGGGCTTGGTGGGCCACCCAGTTGGGTAGTATGCCGGAGAACGGCTCCTCAGAAGCGATTGGAAGAGTGGAGAAAATGGTGAAGGAGAAGATGGGGGAGCGGCGGAGGGGTGTGATTCTTGCCCGCTGGCTGGCCTCATTTAAATAGAGGGCGAATGGTAGGAGATTGGCCGGTGTCTGACCTCGTTTAAACCAAGGGCGGACGGGAGGAGCTCGGCTGGTGTTGCGTTTAATTCCGGCCCGCTCATGAACGGGCGTGTGGCCGGAATAGGTTTCTCGGTTTGCATGCGGGTTTAACGAAGGCGTTTGATGGAGGCGAGGAGGCGTGTTCAGCCGGGTGTGCACCGGGCGGTGCAGTACTATTCGATTTGACGGATACTAGTAAACCAGGATAGTTCCCGACATGGCTTTAATGCAGATGAGGGAGAGGGTGGTGGTTCCCGAAGTGTTGAACGACCAATGATGCATCCTCCTTCAATTAGCTTGTTGAATGCATGTGGGAAGTAATCGGAGGAGGATGGGGAAAAGCGGCAGCATGATGTGAATGCAACGCAGTTCGCATTCATATAAAGGCACCCCTCCATTCCAATGCATCTACCACATCGTACGCACCTAAGCACCTATACTAAGCATAAAACTTCTCACTCTAGACCAATGGCAGTGATTCCCCTGAGCGGCCAGCGGCTATGCCAGATGGTCCGCGATGCCGGCCTGCGGCATGGCACCGAGGATCGTGTCCAGAGGGTGTTGGTGACCGGTTGGTTCATGGCCATCGTCGACGCGAGCTACGACTCTCAGTTGGACAAGATGAGCATTGCCACCATCAACAGGTTCACCGTCATCAAGAAGCTCGCAGACGACATCGCCATACTCCTCCAGCCTGCGCGCCCGGGCTCCTCATTTTTTGCCACCCTAACCGGCCTGCATGGCGAGAATTCTTTCAAGCAGCGGTGGCCCTGCGACTGCCCGCCGACACAGCGAAGAATGTCAACCTGGAGGACGCGCTCGCTGCGAGGCGCCTCTCCCTGCAAGAATTCGTCAACCTACACATCCGCGTGTACGAGGAAGTTGTGTACATAGGTATCTACAAGGCCGGTGAGGACGCTACGACGTTGGCCTTTGTAAACCGGCTGGAAGCCTTGGACACCTTGGTTGAGAAGCACCATGACCTCGCTACAAAAGCCGCTGCTGCTAAGCCGCTAGTTGGTGGCCTGGTGCACTGAGTCGAGGAGGAGGAGGTCGTACATTGATGGATGCATCTTTCTTCTTGCCTCCTGTAACTACCACTGCGATTGCATCATCATGGCCTTAATTCTTATTGTGCTATTGCATTCTCGTTCCATTCAGTACAAACATGTGCGATCCCTTTGCTCACATTGGGAGGCAATTATATGCATCACTGTAACTAGTACTCCAACCATTAATTTATAAGTTGCGCTTACCTTTTCCATCAACTTCATAATTTACATTACTACTCCTGATGTCGGAGTAATGAGCCACGGGTAGGCTAACCCGAGACCCAAGACCTTTTAAGACATCGGGGCTGGCTGCGCCCCTCAAGATGACGAGGCGAGGTGTTGCCTTCTGGGAGCCGACTGAAGGAGCGACCGGCTTCCCGTCGGCGGCCGAGTCCTGGATACGAGGTCAAGTCAAGCCGACTCTAGCCCGGCGACTTCCAGAGAAGCCGGCTCGAGAGAGTCGGCCCACGACACCTGTAGAGCCTGGGCCCCCGTCAGGAGGACAGGACGGGGAGTGGCTACAGTACAGCCCATCCCCTCCTCCAAATCAGGCAAGCGTGGCCACAGTGCCCCGTACTGACGGAGCTCTCCGCCGGGCGCGGCACTATTGTCGCTGCATCCCTAACGTCACCCCATATGGGCGGAGTCCTGTTCCCACGACGGCCTGTCTGTACGGCCCAAGGACGACAGGCCCCGCACGTCAGTGAGGGTCAAGAAGACGGCAAAGAGCCCCTCTAATCGGACCCGGGGGAGGTCGGCCTCCAGGAGTCGGCCGACCCCTCCCTCGGGTCCCACGCGCCATCAATCAGACAAGATAGGGAGTGGCTACAGTAATCGCCCACCAGGCGGCGGGGCTATAGCCATGACCTCCCGACTAAGCCCACGTCATTAGAGACGCGGCTACAGTGATCAGCCACCGACAGGCCCAGGAGCGGCGGGTACGGCCTGTCGGCCCGTACCTCGCCAGTCGGCAGGCCCCACCAGTTGGCGGAGAACCGGCGCAAGAGAGACTGGCGGCCGGGCCCCACACCCGGCCAGATTACCAATGTACCCCTGGGGGGTAGGCCTATATAAACCCCCCAGGGAAACCATGGAAAGGGTTCGAACCTGTGATAGTGATACCAGATCATAGAGGAAAGGGAAGAGCTAGCCTTGCCTTCTCTTACCTCTAGCATACAGCTCGAGGAGCACTCGTGTATTCACTGGAGCCTTAGTGATCATGCTGAGACCCCGCAGAGCAGGACTAGGGGTGTTATCTCCTAGGAGAGCCCCGAACCTGGGTAAAGTCCGCCGGCGTTCGTGTCTACGCCTTATCCCGCTGCCGGGAACCGGCGACGTTCTACTCGCTCCCACCATGATAGCCATCCTTTGGCATATGTCGGACCCAACCCCCGAGATTTGGCGCCCACCATGGGGCCAGGTGCACCGTCGTCCGGAGACCTGTTCTGGACGGAACCCTTTTCCTCCCTAGTGAGCGCAGCCAGCCCAGCACGCCAGACGGCGTCTGTGCCGGTTCCCTGCACGGCGCGGAGCTAGCCTGCACGGCGAGCTGCCTCGCCGATCTCGTTGGCGGAGTCCGCCTCTCCGATGAGCCCGCATCCGATGCGGGCACCGACGGCCCCGAGAGCCTCCTCGCGGGCCCCCTCGATCAGCTCCACGTCTCGAGCGAGCCAGCTGCGGATTTGGAGTCTGTAGGCTCCACTGACCCGTTGTTGGTCGACTCCGACACCGCATCGCTCAACGTGTTTCCCACCAACGTGGTGGTTTACGACGAGCCGCTCCCGCGCATGGAGAGCGGCGCAAGCACCGTCACGGAGGTGCTGGTCATTGGGCACAACGAGCACTCCGGTGGAGGTGCTCGCGACCCGCTCGACGCGGCGCTGCAAGATTTGTCAGCGCCCATTCCCGAAAACGCTGACGCCGAAACGTTGGAGGCACGCCGCCTCCAGCTCCTCGAAGGCGCCAAGAGGTTGGCCGGCATGAGACGCCTGTCGGAAGCCTACCAGCGTGAAATGGACCATGCTCTGGGCGGCACGCCAGTTCCCGCTGGGCCCAGCCGCCTTGGCATGGTCCAGCAGCGCGGCATAGCCATCGCCAACCTGTTCGGGGCTGATCGCCCCGTCTACGTGACGCCTGCGAAAAACATCCGAGCCGCCCAGGGGACAGCGGGAGAGCTGGACAAGTTCGAGGGCGAAGAGCGTCGCCAGATGGCGGAGCACGTCCAGCGACTCCTCGACGCTGCCGCCGAGCAGCACGAAGCCGGCTGCCGCACCGAGGTGCCGCCCCAGCAAAACAACGATCCGCCCCACCGCTGAGATCAAGGCGCGACCTCTCGGACGCCGACTGATGGCGTCCGTGCAATAAAAGACAAGGGGCCGGCTGCCAGCCGCAGTCGGACTCGGATCTCCATAGAGCGCGACCAAGATGGCCACCCAAGAGCAGTGGAACGGCGGGACGACCGTCCGCCTCCTCCCCCTCGCAGGGAAAGGCGCGTTTCCCCGCCGCCTATTGATCACCCATCGCTCGGCGACCGCCTTGGCCGCCGAGAAGGAATCGGAGAAAACGACGCCCGCCACCGGATCGACCGCCTCAACCGATCCCTGGCGCTAGAAGAAGAAGATGAGTTGGGTCCGCCTTGTTTTGGTCCCCGCATACGAGACGAGCCCTTCCCCAAAGGGTTCACGCTCCCAAGAGACACTCCCAAGTACACCGGCTCCGTGAAGCCGGAGGACTGGCTGGTCGACTACTCCACTGTCGTCAGCATAGCAAATTGCAACAAGCGAGTCGCCGTGAAATACGTCCCGCTCATGCTCCAAGGCACGGCCCAGGCATGGCTGAATAGCTTGAAGCCCCGAAGCATCAACAGTTGGGTCGACTTCACCTACGCCTTCGTCCGCAACTTCACCAGCACATACAAGCGGCCACCAAAGCCCTGCCAGCTCTCCTTGTGCGTGCAAGGCCCCGACGAGTCGACTCGCGACTACCTCACGCGCTGGGCCGAGCTCCGCAACTCTTGTCAAGGTGTACATGAGGTACAGGCCATCGAGTACTTCACCGCCGGGTGCCGAGAGGGCACTCTCCTGAAGCACAAGATTCTCTGCGACGAGCCGGAAACACTCGACGAGCTGCTGATCATAGCAGATAAATACGCCATGGCCGACTCCTCCATGAAGGCGGAGATCCAAGTAAATACATCTGGCAAGGTGGCCCCTCGGGCTCCAAGAACTCTGACTGGAGATGCCAGCCGGCGTCAACAGCAGAACAACCACAAGCGCAAGGCCCCGCAGCTGGCTTCCACCAGCCGGCAGTTGGCGACAATCGAGGATCGGCGGCCAGGAGGGCAGGCTCCTTCCAAGCGGCAGAAGGGTGGCAATCCCAATTGGCTGCCGGCTTTCTCATATGAGCAAACCTTGGATGCACCTTGCAAATTCCATAGAGGCGTGAAGCCATCAAACCACACCACTCGGAAGTGCCATTGGCTCACCAGGATCGCCAAGGGAGACGGCCTCCTGCCTCCCGCGCCTGCTGGGCAGCAGCCTCCTCCTCAGCCACAGCAGTCGGCGGCTGGACCAGTCGGAGCCATACAGGACGAGTTACCAGAAGAGCATGGAGCATACGTCGTATTCACCAGCGTGGCTGATGACCGGCGCAGCGGGCGGCAGCAACAGCAAGAGGTGAACGCAGTAGCAATCAAGGCCCCAGAGTTCATGCATTGGTCGGAGAAACCCATCAGCTGGAGCCGAGCCGATCACCCAGAGGTGATGCCCAAACCCGGCTCCTATGCACTGGTTTTGGATGCCACCTTTGCCACGGATAGGCGGGCTGCTCGCTTCTCCCGAGTTCTAATAGACGGCGGCAGCAGCATCAACATCATGTCCAAGGACACCATGGAGAAGTTGGGAATCAAGCAAAGATAGCTTCAGCCCAGCCGGACTGTCTTCCACGGCATAGTTCCTGGTCTTTCCTGCTCACCAATCAGCAAGATCCTAATAGACGTCCTCTTCAGGGACAATGATCACTTTCGCCGAGAGCAGGTCTGGTTTGAGATGGTGGACCTTGAAAGCCCATACCATGCGCTACTTGGCCGACCCGCTCTGGCCAAGTTCATGGCGGTCCCGCACTACGCCTACCTCAAGATGAAGATGCCGAGTTCAAAGGGGATTCTGACCATAGCCGGTGACTACAAGAAGTCGTCCGCCTACGCAGTAGAAAGCAGTCAGTTGGCCGAGTCCCTCGTGATCGCTGCTGAGAAGGGGCTCCTCGACCGGGTTGTGGCGATGGCTGGAAAGCGGCCGGAGATGTCGCCAGACCCCAAGGAGTCGGAAGCTGAGGGCTCGTTCAAGCCGGCCAAAGAGACAAAGAAGATACCCTTGGATCCAGAGCACCCGGAGAGGCACGCTGTCATAGGTACAGGCCTCAACAGAAAATAGGAAGGCGAGCTCGTCGATTTCCTCCGTGAGAATCGGGACATCTTTGCATGGTCCCCCAAAGACATGCTAGGTGTTCCGACGGATTTCGCCGAGCACAAGTTACACGTCCGACCTGATGCCAAGCCCGTCAGGCAGCCGTTGCGCCACCTGTCAGAAGAGAAGAGGAGAGTCGTTGGAGAAGAGATAGCCCGATTGTTGGCAGCCGGCTTCATCATGGAAGTGTTCTTTCCGGAGTGGCTGGCCAACCCAGTCCTCGTATTGAAGAAAAACAAGGTGTCGTATGTATATTGACTACACTAGCCTCAACAAAGCATGCCCGAAAGATCCATTTGCTTTGCCAAGAATTGACCAAGTGATAGACTCCACAGCCGGATGCGAGCTATTGAGCTTTTTGGATACATATTCAGGATATCAGCAAACCAAGCTGAATCCGGCTGACAGACTGAACACCGCCTTCATCACACCGTTCAGAGCCTTCTGCTACCTGACCATGATGTTTGGCTTGAGGAATGTCGGCCCCACCTTTCAACACTGCATGCAGAAGTGCCTCCTCAAGCAACTCGACAGGAACGCCCACGTTTACATGGACGATGTGGTGGTGAAGACGGAGAAGCGCGGAACACTGCTTGAGGACCTCAAAGAGACCTTTGAGAACCTGCGCCAATTTAAAATCAAGCTCAACCCAGAGAAGTGCGTCTTCGGAGTACCAGCCTGCCAGCTTCTTGGATTCCTGGTCTCTGAACGCGGCATAGAGTGCAACCCTGTGAAGATCAAGGCCATCGAGAGGATGGAAGTACCCCGCCGACTGTTGGATGTGCAGAAGTTCACTGGCTGTTTGGCTTCCATCAGCCGGTTCATCAGTCGGCTGGGGGACAAGGCTCTTCCTCTATACAAGCTCATGAAGAAAACCACCTTTTTCGAGTGGAACAACAAGGCGGATGAAGCTTTCCTCCAGCTCAAAAAGATGTTGACCACTCCACCTGTCTTGGCGGCCCCGACTCCTCAAGAGCCCATGCTCCTTTACATCGCCGCCACCAGCCGGGTGGTCAGCACAGTCATCGTGGTGGAGCACAAAGAGGAAGGCAAGGCACTGTTGGTCTAGAGACCGGTGTATTACCTAGTGAGGTACTGTCGACCTCCAAGCAGAACTATCCCCACTATCAGAAGATGTGTTACGGCGTGCACTTTGCCGCCAAAAAGCTGAAGCCGTATTTTCAAGAGCACCCAATCATCGTAGTGCCGCAGCTCCTTGGCCGAGATTATTGGAAGCCGAGATGCCTCGGGCCGAGTCTCCAAGTGGGCCATAGATTTGGCCCCCTACACTATCTACTACAAGCCTCGCACCGCCATCAAGTCACAAGAACTGGCTGACTTCCTCGTCGACTGGGCCGAGACCCAGTACCTACCACTAGCGCCCGACTCCACCCATTGGCGGATGCACTTTGATGGCTCCAAGATGTGCACCGGTTTGGGAGCCGGCATCGTCCTTACCTCTTCGAAAGGTGACAAGCTCAAGTATGTGCTACAAATCCATTTCACCGCCTCCAACAACGTCGCCGAGTACGAGGCACTCATTCACGGGCTCCGGCTTGCCAAAGGGCTCGGCATCCGCCGGATCCTGTGTTATGGCGACTCTGACTTGGTGGTCCAGCAGTCGTCAAGCGACTGGGACGCCAAATATGCAAACATGGCGAGCTACCGCTTCCTCGTACAGCAACTCAGTGGATATTTCGAGGGGTGCGAGTTTCTCCATGTGCCAAGAAACGACAACGAGCAAGCAGACGCCTTGGCAAGAATCAGCTCCACCCGTCAAGCAATATCGACCGGCTTCGCCCTTCAACGCCTCTCTAAGCCGTCTGTCAAGCCATCGCCAGAATCAGATTCTATCTTCGTGCCGGCTCCACCTGAAGCAGTCGGATCCGACTTAAGAGCTCCAACGGCCGGCACGGGAATTCTAGCAAGCGGCACAGGGGCGCGGCGATCACCCGGCCGGGGACTTGAACCCGGCCGGGAATGCCTGTCGGCCGGGGACATCAGAGCTCGGCCCGGGGACTGCACCAATCGGCCCGCGGACTTCACCGACCCAGCAAGCGGCTGCCGACTCCAACCCTCCGCCTCCCGGCCCAGCCGCCCTCGTCCATGTTGCGGTCCTAACAGTCGCAGAAGTCGCAGCGCCTTCTTGGGCCCAGCCCATCCTCAACTTCCTAGTGAACAAGGAGCTGCCGTCTGATGAGATCTCGGCCCGGCAAGTGCAGCGCCGGGCCGCGGCCTACACCATAGTCAACAGAGAGCTGGTCAGGCGCGGCGTCACTGGTGTTTACCAACGCTGCGTTGAACCAGAGCAAGGCCAAGCAATTTTCAAAGATATCCACCAGGGCGAGTGTGGCCACCATGCGGCTTCAAGAGCACTTGTCGCCAAAGCTTTCTGCCACGGTTTCTTCTAGCCGACTGCCCTAGAAGATGCCAAGGACTTGGTTCTGAAATGCAAGGGGTGTCAGATGTTCCACTCCAAGCCACATCAGCCGGCTTCCGGACTCAAAACTATCCCAATCGCCTGGCCCTTTGCGGTCTAGGGCCTGGATATGGTGGGACCAATCAAGAGGGCCCGTGGCGGCATGACTCATCTTCTTGTCGTTGTGGACAAGTTTACCAAGTCGATAGAGGCAAGACCAATCAAGAAACTGAATGGGCCAACTGCCGTGACTTTCATCGCCGACATTACCACTCGGTACGGCACACCGCACAGCATCATCACCGACAATGGCACAAACTTCGCCAAGGTGCTTTGGCCCATTTCTGCGCGACACAGGGCATCCGACTGGACTTAGCGTCCGTTGCCCACCCATAGTCAAACAGCCAAGTTGAGCGAGCAAAAGGCCTCATCTTGTTCGGCATCAAGCCCCGGCTGGTCGAGCCTCTGGAGCGCTCGGCCGGCTGCTGGCTCGACGAGCTGCCAGCCGTCCTCTGGAGCCTGCGCACAACTCCAAACAAGTCGACAGACTTCACGCCTTTCTTCCTCATCTACGGTGCCGAAGCCTTCATCCCAACGGACATAGAGTTCGACTCCCCTCGAGTCACCATGTACACCGAAGAGGAGGCAGAAGAAGCACGACAAGACGGTGTCGATCTGCTGGAAGAGGGCCGGCTGTTGGCACTCAGCCGGTCTAGCATCTACCAGCAGAGCGTGCGCCGATACTACAACCGAAAGGTCAAGCCAAGATCTTTCCAAGAAGGAGACCTTGTGCTCCGGCTGATCCAGCGAACAGCCGATCAGCACAAGCTTTCGGCACCTTGGGAAGGCCCATTCATCATGAGCAAAGTATTGGGCAACGAATCCTACTACCTGATTAACGCTCAGAAGCCTCGAGCACGCAAGAAGGACGACTCCGGCAAGGAGACGGAACGGCCATAGAATGCAAATCTCCTCCGAAGATTTTACAGTTAATGCAGTATGTACCATGCTACCTTTTGTATTAAAGTACGAAGTCTCTGGGTCCCCCGAGAAGAGCTCAGGGACTGCCCTCTTTTATCTATATGATAAGAATTGTGGCCATGAGCATGCCACTTTTTGTTATGCCGATTGGCACCGGGTTCGACTAGTCGACCCGGGGACTTGCCACCTCGAGCTATGAAATGCTTCCTGCAGCCGGACAAGTAATGTGTGGCGCCTAAGCCGTCTCCCTCCAGAAGCCGCAGCTCGCAGAGCGACTGATCGGCGGGCGGGAATAAGGCAGAAAGGGCGCCCACACGAAAAATGCCTAAGGACTCGAAGCACTGCATAGTTTAAGTCGACTTCAAGCCTTTTTTACAACCGACTGTTCATTAGTCGGCTGGCCGTTTCCTATTCAACTTGCTAAAACTCTAAAGCGGCTAAGTACTTGCCTTGCCAAGATAGCCAGGAACTTGACCCAGCAACAGACCGCAGAGCGGCTGTTTGGCTGACAAGGCGGCAACCAAGGGAAGGCAGCAAAGGAAAAACAGCCAAAGAGCGATAAGCAAGAAGAATCGAAACTCAAGAAAATATTTACATATTAAGGGCTCTTGGACGATCTTCAACAAAGTTTAGATACACCCCGCGGGTGGAATTGTGTGAAACTAACAAGTTCATCCAGACTAATAGACATGCGAAATAAAAGATAAAGCGGCAGCCTAGGAAGCGGCAGAAGGATTCGGTGGATCAGAGGAGTCGGCGGTGCCAGTCGCCGGAGCGACTGGCTGGTCGGTCTATGCTTGATCGCCTCCCGCAATAGCTGGCTCGGTCGGACGCGGCTCGTTGCTGGAGGCACGGTCAAGTTGAGACTGGCCATTCGCTCCGACCTCTGGCGCCTCCTCTGGCGCCTCCCTCCTCTGACTCGCCTTCCTCCTCGCCGCTGGAGTCGATCACCTCCACCGAGTCCTCGCCGTCGGCCGGGTTCAGCCCAAACCATTCTGGCGGCGCCTCATCGCCGTTTTCAGCCTGCTCCGGGACGAAGATGCTGGTGTCGGTGTACTCGGCGATCGCCGCCGCGCGCCTGACAAGATCGTCCTCCACGGCTGCCAACTCCGCCTGAGCCTCTTGCTGGAACGTGGCCAGCTGGGCTAGCTTCAGCCTAGGGTACCACGCCTTGACGAACTCCAAGGCCCGGCGCGCTCCAGCCCTTGCTGAAGAGCCCTTCCAGGCCTCAAGACACCCGACCGCTACCTCCAGCTAGTCCGCATTCCGACAGGGGGTACGCGGTGCCGGCGTATCCGGCCACACGGCGGCGACTGCTTGGGCGCCGACACGCTGAAGCCGGCGCAGCATCCGGTGAGCCAGCCGAAGACGAGCCTCAATGCTCAGGATCTGCTCATAAAGGGATCGGGGGGCGTCGACGGCGATCATCGCACCATCCGCCCTCCGCCCCTCACGGTCAGCTTCGATGGCCCGGTTGGCGACGTCCGAGTGGCCAGGAAAGAAGTCTACCAAAGCAGAAGCAAAGAGCAGAATTCAAGACTAGAAGCCGGTTTGACCAACAGCCGGCAGCGCGAAGAAGGAAAGTGAGGAAGACTCACCATCGACTATGTCCTCAATCTCGTGGAAGCCAGAGGTCAGCATCGCCTCCCTGTCGGACCAGGAGGGGCGCTCGCTCGCGAACTCAGCAAGGAGACCACACTCCTTGTCCTCCGCCTCCTTCTTGGCCTTCTCGAAGAGCTCCTTCTGCTCCGCCAGTTGCGCGGCCAGCCGCCCGCGCTCTTCAGCCAGCTGGCTGCACTCATTCTCCTTGGCACGGAACGAGGTGTTGGCTTCATCCAGCTGCTCCTGCGAGGCGGCGTTGGCTTCTGCGAAAGAGAGAAGAAAGCAAGGCGTTAGTCGCCAGCAAAAATACAGTCGTTGGGAAGATCCGGCCCAACTGCTCAGCAGTTGGCCCGAATCTCGGGGACTATAGCCCGCAGGTGCGCCAGCGCGCCCCCGCGGAAAGAAGAAGAAGATGTACTCAGGCTGTCTGACAAGTCGGCGGTCCGCTGAGCCAGCTCCTGGACGTTGGACTTGAAGGCGGTCACACGGAGATTGTGGTAATCCTGTGACATAAAACTCAGACGAGTGTCAGCACTTGGAGCTCGCCGATTAGAGTTCTGAGACGCCTGCTCAGCAGCCGGCCCGAAACTCGGGGACTACACCCAGAGGGTGCGCTGGCGCGCCTCCATCGAAAAGCACAAGAAACAAAACCAAGAAGAGAACGTACCCGAACGGCTTCTCGCGCTGCCAAGTGCGCCTTGTTGCAGTTCTTCAGGGCCTCGCTCTCGGCCCGGATCTTGGCTTGGACGTCCAAGAGCGCCCGATTCAGCGGGCCCGTCCCGCCTCCTTGCACCCACCCAGCAGGCACGGCGCTCGTCGCCTCGGTGTCCGGGAACGAGGAGCTCGTGGCGCCGGTCTCCAACGGGCGAGGCGCAGAAGCCTCCTACGCAAACGGCGACGTGTTGGAGCACCGACCTCAAGATCCAGGCCCGCCGCCACCTCTCCAGTCGGAGGCACCAGTGGGTCCGCCTGCTGCCCACCCGGAGCACTCCCAGACAGCGGCGGCGGCACGAGCACGTCCGGCATGGAGGTGTCGCCGCCGTCTCGTTCCTTGGTCGCGTTCTCACCGCCGGCTTCCCCGGTCTGCGCCAAGAACTCCGGGGGCGGCGGAGCAGAGTTCAGAGGAACGACGAAGATCACCGAGTGGTCATGCGCGGCTTCTTCGGCCCGTTTCTTCACTGTGTCGGTGGCTGCGGCATCCGCCAATTTCTTATTGGCGGCAGCCTCCGATTTCTCGGCCTCTGCCTTCTTCAGGCGGGCGGCCTCCTGCTCCTCGCGCACCTCCCACGCGTTCTGCTCCCTCGCCTCCTGAAGGTCGGCGGCCGGGTCAATCCGCCGAGTCATGGCGGAAGTCTCCGCCGACCCCATGATGGAGGCGGCGGCTACCTTCTCAAGGGAAAGGGGAGCCCTGGACCCAAGGAAAACAAAGAAGAAGACTCAGAACAGATCGATGAAGAGAAGATAAGGATGCAAGGGAGGAAAGCACTTACACAGAGACCAATTGCGGTGTCTTCACCTCCCTGTGGAAGCGGTTGACCTTCGCGGCCGCCTCTTCCCACTTGGTCGCTGCGGCCGAGCCCCTGGGTCTCTTCGTCCGGATGCCGAACTGGCTCGATGCAGCCCTATGCTTCTTCGCGCCGCCTTGGGCGTCCGGCGCGGCTGCGGAGCTCGCGCCTGGCTGGCCGGCTCTCGGTTGGTGGTGCGGGGCGACTTCCCCCGCATCGTCGTCGAGCCAGTCCACGAGGTTGGCCCCAAACCTCGCGCCGCCCGCTCTGCTGCCTCCTCCCTCGGCGTCGTCTTCCAAGGCTGCCGCCCCCAGGTCGGGGTCGTCGACATCGCTTTTTGCCCTGTCAGGGAGGAACTCGCGGGCCGGCCCCATGGTGCCGGCTGCTGGCTGAAGGAGAGGGCTCTGACCAAAGACCGGTCGGTCAGACCTAGCAAGATGGACTCGGCAACAAGGAATCAGAGGAACCGGAAAAAGTAACAATTCACCATAGGCGGAGGATGGGCGCGTGAATACGGCTCCTTGCCGAACGGCCACTCTTCCGAGAGCTCGCAGTTCGCAAGGTAGTTCACCATGTAGGCCACCTCTTCATGAGGCATCTCCTTGGTGCTCAGCCGGCTTGGATCCCGGTGGCCGCTCATCTGACAGATCATATGAGGACGACCTTGAAGCGGGAGCACCCGGCGCACCACGAAGGCGGCCAGCAAGTCGGGCCCGGTCAGGTCCTCCGACTGCGACATCTCTCGGAGTCGGGCGATGGCGGCGGCTCCAGACGTCGCCAAGATCTGGCACGATGACGACCAGGTGGGCTGCCTCCGGCAGCTAGCCGGCTGCAAAGGCGAGTTGACCCAGTCGCCTTCCGCGAAGACGCTCTTCACGTAGAAGTACGACCGCTGCCACATCTTCACCGATTTTATCAGCGTGATGGGGGGAATGGGTTGTCGGGCCCCATCCTCCGCACCGCGATGAACACGACGCACTGAGCCGGCACACCTGCGACATGGGTGCCAAGCTTGGTGTAGAAGAACTCTCCCCATAGCTCGATGGTGGGGAGGACGCCGAGGAAGCCCTCGCACAGAGTGACGAAGGCAGACAGCAGCACCACCGTGTTCGGAGTGAGGTGGTGCGGCTGGAGTCCGTAGAACTCGAGGAAGGAGCGGAAGAAACCGCTCGCTGGTAGACCGAGGCCGCGCAGGCAGGGCGAGCGGAAGACCACCCGCTCGCCCTTCTCCGGCACCGGCGAGATTTCTCTCCGGCGCGAGGCGGACCCTCACGAACTCCTTGCTGGGCAGCCGACGCGTCTTGCGGAGGAAGTCGATGTGGTCTTCATGCACTTCGGAGCCGTCCCACTCCCCGGAGCGCACCGCGGGAGGCGTGACGGTGGAAGAGGAGCTCATCGAGAGAGGGTCGCCGCGATGCTCGACGTAGCTTGGGGGCGCGACGGCGAGAGGAAGAAGAAAGAGAGGGCAAGAAAGAGGAGGCAATGAGGAGGGGGGACGCGTGTGCCCTGCCGCTCCCCCTCCCCCCGCCTACTTATAGGCCCTCGGGCTGCGAAGCCGAGGGGGCGAGCGTGGGATTAACTGCGCCGTTACCCCACGCCCCCCACGATCCTTACCACGCGAGTTACTGCTCGCAGTAACTCCGTGGGAATCTCAACCGCCCGCCTCGTCCACAGCGGATCCGCTCGAGGGCCAAGGAGGGTAGTGGCGGGCCCGGTCCAAAGACGTGTCCCATCACGTGCGTAGGCAGGCTGGCCCAGTCGCACGCCACCACATGACAGGCCCGGGACGAGCGGTGGTGCGAAGGCTTCGCTAGTACGCCACTTGGCTCCCGCCAAGGCATCTGAAAGAATGGTCAAGACGGGTTGGGGCGAGGCCGACTCCAACTAGTCAGCTTGGCCGAAAATGAACGAAGCTCCACCTCGGACGACGGGAGAAGGAAACTGCTGAGGCTCCTCGGCCAATCGCCCGCGGCGCCTCACCAGCTTCGGGGACTACTGTCGGAGTAATGGGCCACGGGTAGGCTAACCTGAGACCCAACACCTTTCAAGACATCAGGGCTGGCTGCGCCCCTCAAGACGACGAGGCGAGGTGCCGCCTTTTGGGAGCCGACTGAAGGAGCGGCCGGCTTCTCGTGGGCGGCCGAGTCCTGGATATGAGGCCAAGTCAAGCCGACTCCAGCCCGGCGACTTCCAGAGAAGCCGACTCCAGAGAGTCGGCCCACGACACCTGTAGAGCCTGGGCCCCCGTCAGGAGGACGGGACGGGGAGTGGCTATAGTACAGCCCATCCCCTCCTCCAAATCAGGCAAGCGTGGCCACAGTGCCCCGTACCGGCGGAGTTCTCCGCTCGACGCTGCACTGTTGCCGCCGCATCCCTGACGTCACCCCATATGGGCGGAGTCCTGTTCCCACAACGGCCTATCTGTACGACCCAAGGGCAGCGGGCCCCTTGACGTCGGCGAGGGTCCAAGAAAGGCAAGAGCCCCGCTAATCGGACCCGGGGGAGGTCGGCCTCCAGGAGTCGGCCGGCCCCTCCTTCGGGTCCCACGCGCCATCAACCAGAAAAGATGGGGAGTGGCTACAGTAAACGCCCGCCAGGCTGCGGGGCTGTAGCCATGACCTCCCGACCAAGCCCGCGTCATTAGAGACGCGGCTACAGTGATCAGCCACCGACAGGCCCGGGAGCGGCGGGTACGGCCTGTCGGCCCATACCTCGCCAGTCGGCGGGCCCCACCAGTCGGCGGAGAAGCCGGCACAAGAGAGACTGGCGGCCGGGCCCCACACCCGGCCAGATTACCAATGTACCCCTGGGGGTAGGCCTATATAAACCCCCCAGGGCACCCATGCAAAGTGTTCGAATCTGTGATAGTTAGACCAGATCATAGAGGAAAGGGAAGAGCTAGCCTTGCCTTCTCCTACCTCTAACATACAGCTCGAGGAGCACTCGTGTATTCACTTGAGCCTTATTGATCATGCGGAGACCCCGTAGAGCAGGACTAGGGGTGTTATCTCCTAGGAGAGCCCCGAACCTGGGTAAAGTCTGCCGGCGTTCGTGTCTACGCCTTATCCCGCTTCCGGGCACCGGCGACGTTCTACTCGCTCCCACCATGATAAGCCATCCTTTGGCATATGCCGCACCCAACCCCCGACACCTGAATTCAAAAACTGAGACTGAACCTATAAATTCAAAACTACTGGTACAGCACGCCTGTCATGTTTGCAAGTTCAAAAGGAGAAACTGGACCATGTACATCAAGCATGTCCCTTCCCCGTCGCATACCACACTATTGTTCCGTACCCTCGGTCAACGCGCATTGGCTAGGCTTTGTATCACTACAACATGTGGGACCGCATGTGACCACACCAACGATGCTCCAACCTAGCTACTACCCTGCTTATCTGGCGGGTAAAGCCTCGCCCTAGCGTTTCCAATCCTTATTTCTATCTATTGATCGTGCCAAGGAGCAGAACCAAATGTTACAATTTATACATGTTTCTCTACTCCCATAAAAGATTCAGTTGGTGATGGTGGTGTGTGTAGCATCCATCATTTCTGACCATTAGATCTGCATCTAACGGTTGTGAGGTAAGTTGGGGCATTTTTGCAACAATAGCCCACTTATCTGCTCCAATTTGGAGAGAACTCCATATTATCTTGAAAGCAACCACGTCCCTCTCTCACCTCATCAAAACAGCCTGAGAAATATATTTGGAGTGAAAACTAATATATTTTTAGTGGTATACATGTATATCAAAACAAGAGTGTTTTCTTTCAAGTTTGTGAACAAGTACTATTCTACTTTGGATCCGTTGCAACGCATGGGCATATTACTAGTAAAAGGAAAAGGCCTGTCGCGTTTGAGTCGCACCCCCACATGCCCTGGAATCGGGAGTACTCCACGGCCCATCCGACACGCCACATAGTTAGGGAAGGCGTGTTCCCTAGCATTCTCACTTTCATGTGGGACCGCAGTTGAGCAAACCGACTATCGGCGAACCGCACCCCACCAACCGCGTTGGACAATAGAAACTAGGAGGTGAAGATCGAGTTGTAGCACAGAAGCCAAGTAATTTGGTGTCAGATGGGACTTGTTGATAGAGTAGGAGCGCTCCGTACTACTCGTACTATGAAGTTTGTATGTACTACTACTACTACTACCACTACTACCACTACCACCACCACCACCACCACTACTACTACTACTACTACTACTACTACTACTACTACTACTACTACTACTACTACTACCACTACCACTACGACTACTACTACCACTACTATCGCCGTCATTGCCTTTGCTCCTGCCGCTCCGTCACGCTTCCTACTACTACTACTACTACTACTACCGCTACTACTACTACTTCTACTCCCATCACATCGCCATCGCTACTCCCATCACATCGCCATCGCCATCGCCATCGCTTCCCGGTCCCGTCATTGTCTTGCCTCGCTTGCCATCGCCGCACATCGCTTATTGCTCTGCACATCGCCATCGCTACTTCGCCCATCACATCGCTCCTCGCCGCGCTGCTCCTCCGCTTCGCCCCGCTGCTTCTCCCATCGCCATCGCCATCGCTATCACATCGTTGTCTCTTGCCATCGCTATCGCTATCGCTTCCTCGCCATCGCCGCCATCGCTATCGCTATCGCTGCGCTTCCCGCCATCGCCATCGCTATCACATTTCTGTCATTGCCTCCTCCTCATCACATCGCCATCGCTACATTACTCGCCATTTATCGCTATCGTCATTGCTATCGTTCTCGCCATCGCATTACTACCACTACTACCACTACTACCACTACTACCACTACTACCACTACTACCACTACTACCACTACTACCACTACTACCACTACTACCACTACCACCACCACCACCACCACTACTACTACTACTACTACTACTACTACTACTACTACTACTACTACTACTACTACTACTACTACTACTACTACTACTACTACTACTACTACTACTACTACTACTACTACTACTCCTACTACTGCTACTACTGCTACTACTACTACTACTACTACTACTACTACTACTACTACTACTGTCACATCGTCATTGCGTCATTGCCATCGCCATCGCTACTACTACTACTACTCCTACAATCGCATTATCTTAGTTCTAGCCGATTCTTCGGTTGCTTGGAGGAACTCCATCTCGTGATTTAGGTTCATTTTGTGCATACGACAAGATCATCGTCCATAGAAGATTTTTTTAGTAACGATTGTCGATTGTTATCACCGGGTATGATATAACTGGATCGTCAACGTCAAAATCCACCAAGTCGATACTTATCCCCACTCTCATTGAAAGATTGGTTCTCCATCATAAGACTACCACCTAGACAATTCCTTCCCTATAACATACACATTAGCACCCATCTCATTATTCAGGTCCACACCTCCCTCTCTCTCTCTCGAAACACACACACCTCTCCACACAATGTATGTCTCTTGGTCTCTCTTACATCCCATGACAAAAAGGCACACCACCATTCTCTTCTTCCTAGCCCCATCTATGTAGTTAGGTCTCCTTGCAACAAACAAGCATTCATCCTTCTCTCTATTATCTCTTTCTACCACACATAACCTTCCACCCCTTGCCAGCCGTGCTGCCGAGGTCTATCCAGCTCTCTCACATGCAAACAAACGATGTCTGTGTGTCTCTTCATTGCAAACTGACTATCGCTATCCCACATACGCAAGCTCGTAACCTTATCGATCCAGATGTTACATGCACCTCTCTCTCTAAGACACACACGCACACGCACACACCCTCTCTCTCCCTTTCGGACACTCCTCTCTCTACGACACACAAAGTCTTTCGAACACGCATATGCCCCACTCTCGTTAGGTCTCGCTGCCATTGCCCCCTTTTTACCACACAAATATTGTCTCTATATCTATCTCTCGCAATAATACATGCATAGTCTAAATTGAAACCAACTATAAAAATGAGCTCCGATTACAAAAATTAAATCCACTGCCAAACAAAATATGAAAATAGGGTGAAATCATGCACACAAATGTTTGTTGCGTGCATGAATGTCAATGATATGGATGTACTACTCGTACATCACACAGACCCATTTCACACAAATTACATTAAACCCTTCTCAAAATATGGTGTGCATGTGATGTTTATTGTACTGCTCCTGTCAGCCTTCCTCCGACATGTTCCAATATATTATGCTCCTTCCGATTCTATTTTCCTCCTCAGACCATGGGAAACCACGAAAAGGTCACCCCCGCCCCCACTGGTATTGTAGCTCGAAGCTCCCATATGGACACAACACCCACAGGAGCACGCCGCCGTTGCCGAAGTGGACGGGGCCGCGGCCTCAGAAGAGGACGGAGTCTTTGACATTGCCGAGGTGGAGCACGCCCTCTACAGTTGTGAGTAGTGTGTGCTGACTGTCCACGTGGAGGACAGTGTGATCTAATGGCCTGTGTTTGTCGGCCACGAGGGGTAGCTGTGCTCCAGCAACACGCCCTCGTTGGTCACGAGGAGGTGCATCGCGTCCTCACCGCTCACAATGTGGGCGAGCGGGTTCTCCAGCAGCATGCCTGCGAGCATCACATTGTCGAGAGCACGCCCACGAACATCGCATCATCGCCGCTCTCAACGTGGACGAACGCGTGCTCCAGCGGCACGCCCGTGAACATCGCATCCTCGCCGCTCACAATGTGGACGAGCGCGTTCTGAAGCAGAATGCCTGCGAGCATCGCATCATCGCCGCCCGTGAACATCCCATCATCGCCGCACTCGACATGGACGAGCGCGTGCTCTGGCAACACGCCCGCAAACATCGCATCCCCGCCGGTTAGGTGCACGAGCATGTGCTCCAACGCCACGTCCGCGAGCATGGCATCCTTCGTGCTCACGAGGTGGTTGAGCACATGCTCCAGACAGTACCCCAGGAGTTGGGACGGGAGCACCGCGCCCCCGGCTACGAAGAGTACTGCATGGTGCCCATCGTGGCTTAGGAAAATCCTGTGACTCCGCCGCTCCATGGAGGAGCGCGAGCTCCACTGGGCGCTCGAGGAGTCCTGCACCGATATGCAGGTGGCGGCGGATGTGCAAGATTATCTTTCGATCTCTCCTCCTCTTACAAAGACGCCTCCACTGCGCCCATTGTACATCCTCTGCCTTGCCTTCGGCGGACATTTGGAGTTTAGTTTTATGGAAGATCAATATTTGGACTAATGCAAAAAACAACCTATGACTAATAGGCATAAATAGATGATGTGGCAGCTTTGCATACTAGAGTATATTGCAATTTATGGATTGCATGTGTTACTAGCTTATGTGGCTTGGTTTCATGGCTAGGAAAGGCTAGAGAACAATAAATAGATATGTGTTTAGAGTGCACTCCACTAAATGGAAGCATTTAAATATCTTTAGAGTGCACTCCACTTATTTTCAGACGCTTAGGTGCACCGGATGCCGTTCCATGCTACAAAATTTTAGAAAAAAATTCTGCTCCAATGTTTTAAAAATCTATTATTATCTTGAAACCTGCCACACCCGCCCCTCACCTCATCAAACCAGCTCGAGGAATATGTCTTCAGTGAAGCATAATTTATTTTTACTGATATATGTAAATCAAAACTAGAGTGTTTATATTTCAAGTTTGTGAACAAGTATTATTCTACTACTTTGGATCCATCGCAACGCACGGGCCGGCACATTGGTAGTAGTAAGAAACAAATTCCAGGCTTGGCATGAGTTCGTACTTCGGGAGCACCACAAGGCCTAGGGCAGGAGTTACATTTCCCTCTCGGGGCCCACGGCGAGCTTTAGTGGCTTAGTGCACCTGCCTTTGAGTCAATGACATGTGGACCCTAAATGCGGCTGGCTGATAACCCACAAGTATAGGGGATCGCAACAGTTTTTGAGGGTAGAGTATTCAACCCAAATTTATTGATTCGACATAAGGGGTGCCAAAGAATATTCTCAAGTATTAGCAGTTAAGTTGTCAATTCAACCACACCTGGATAACTTAGTATCTGCAGCAAAGTATTTAGTAGCAAAGTAGTATGGAAGTAACAGTGACGATAGCAAAAGTAATACTTTTGGGTTTTGTAGTGATTTTAACAATAGCAACGGAGAAGTAAATAAGCGAAGAACAATATGTGAAAAGCTCGTAGGCATTGGATCGGTGGTGGAGAATTATGCCGGATGTGGTTCATCATATAACAGTCATAACATAGGGTGACACAGAACTAGCTCCAATTCATTAATGTAATGCAGGCATGTATTCCGAATATAGTCATACGTTCTTATGGAAAAGAACTTGCATGACATCTTTTGTCCTACCGTCCCGTGGCAGCAGGGTCCTAGCGGAAACTAAGGGATATTAAGGCCTCCTTTTAATAGAGTACCGGACCAAAGCAAACACATAGTGAATACATGAACTCCTCAAACTACGGTCATCATCGGGAGTGGTCCCAATTATTGTCACTTCGGGGTTGCCGGATCATAACACATAGTAGGTGACTATAGACTTGCAAGATAGGATCAAGAACTCACATATATTCATGAAAACATAATAGGTTCATATCTGAAATCATGGCATTCGGGCCCTAGTGACAAGCATTAAGCATAGCAAAGTCATAGCACATCAATCTCAGAACATAGTCGATACTAGGGATCAAACCCTAACAAAACTAACTCGATTACATGATAAATCTCATGCAACCCATCACCGTCCAGCAAGCCTACGATGGAATTACTCACGCACGGCGGTGTGCATCATGAAATTGGTGATGGAGGATGGTTGATGATGACGATGGCGATGGATTCCCCTCTCCGGAGCCCCGAACGAACTCCAGATCAGCCCTCCCAAGAGAGTTTAGGGCTTGGCGGTGGCTCCGTATCGTAAAACGTGATGAATCTTTCTCTCTGATTTTTTTCTCCCCAAACACGAATATATGGAGTTGGAGTTGAGGTCGGTGGAGCTCCAGGGGGCCCACAAGGCAGGGGGCGCGCCCAGGGGGGCAGGCGCGCTCCCCACCCTCGTGGAAAGTGTGTGGGCCCCCTGGCCTTGATTCTTTCGCCAGTATTTTTAATTATTTCTAAAAATAATCTCCGTGAAGTTTCAGGTCATTCCGAGAACTTTTGTTTCTGCACAAAGATAACACCATGCCAATTCTGCTGAACACAGTGTTAGTCCGGGTAAGTTCCATTCAAATCATGCAAGTTAGAGTCCAAAACAAGGGCAAAAGTGTTTGGAAAAGTAGATACGACGGAGACGTATCAACTCCCCCATGCTTAAACCTTTGCTTGTCCTCAAGCAATTCAGTTGAAAAATAGAAAGTGATAAAGAAAAACTTATACAAACTCTGTTTGCTCTTGTTGTTGTAAATATGTAAAACCAGCATTCAAGTTTTCAGCAAATATTATGAACTAACCATATTCACAATAACTATTAGGTCTCATGTTTACTCATATTAATGGCATAATCAACTAGCGAGCAATAGTAGTAAATGTCAGATGAAAACACTTTCTCAAAACTATCATGATTTGACATAACAAGATGGTATCTCGCTAGCCCTTTCTGAGACCACAAAACATAAATGCAGAGCACCTTTAAAGATCAAGGACTGACTAAACATTGTAATTCATGGTAAAAGAGATCCAGTCATACCCAATATAAATTAATAGTAATGGATGCAAATGACAGCAGTGCTCTCCAGCTGGTGCTTTTTAATAAGAGGGTGATGACTCAACATAAAAGTAAATAGATAGGCCCTTCGCAGAGGGAAAAATGGATTTGTAGAAGTGCGAGCTCGATTTTTGAAATAGAGATAATTAATATTTTGAGCGGCATACTTTCATTGTCAACATAACAACCAAGAGATGGCGATATCTTCCATGCTACACACATTATAGGCGGTTCCCAAACAGAATGGTAAAGTTTATACTCCCCCTC
This sequence comes from Aegilops bicornis, assembly GCA_021605145.1. Lineage (NCBI taxonomy): Eukaryota > Viridiplantae > Streptophyta > Magnoliopsida > Poales > Poaceae > Aegilops > Aegilops bicornis. The sequence goes on from CM038673.1 coordinate 266,544,268, forward strand.
CACCAACAAGCATCAATCCATGGTTTGCTCGAAACAACGAGTGCCTCCAACTAACAACAGTCCCAGGGGAGTATTGTTTGCAATTATTTTGATTTAATTTGCATAAAGCATGGGACTGGGCATCCCGGTGACCAGCCATTTTCTCGTGAGTGAGGAGCGGACTCCACTCCTATTGAGAATAACCCGCCTAACATGGAAGATACGGACAGCCCTAGTTGATACATAAGCTATTTGAGCATACAAAACAGAATTTCATTTGAAGGTTTAGAGTTTGGCACATACAAATTTACTTGGAACGGCAGGTAGATACCGCATATATAGGAAGGTATAGTGGACTCATATGGAATAACTTTGGGGTTGAAGGAATTGGATGCACAAGCATTATTCCCGCTTAGTACAAGTGAAGGCTAGCAAAAGACTGGGAAGCGACCAACTAGAGAGCGACAACAGTCATGAACATGCATTAAAATTAATAAACATTGAGTGCAAGGATGAGTAGGATATAATCCACTATAAACATAAATATCATGAAGGCTATGTTGATTTGTTTCAACTACATGCGTGAACATGTGCCAAGTCAAGTCACTTGAATCATTCAAAGGAGGATACCACCCCATCATACCACATCACAATCATTTTAATAGCATGTTGGCACGCAAGGTAAACCATTATAAACTCCTAGCTAATTAAGTATGGAATAAGTAACTATAATCTCTAGTTGTCATTGCAAACATGTTTATTCATAATAGCCTGAATCAGGAACGATGAACTAATCATATTTACAAAAACAAGAGAGGTCGAGTTCATACCAGCTTCTCTCATCTCAATCAGTCCATCATATATCATCATAATTGCCTTTCACTTGCACGACCAAATGATGTGAATAATAATAATAGTGCACGTGCATTGGACTAAGCTGGAATCTGCGAGCATTCAATAATCAGGAGAATACAAGGCAATACGGGCTCTTGGTTAAATCAACAATAATGCATAATAGAGCCACTTCAACATTTTCATTATGGTCTTCTCCTATCGACCCCCAAATAAAGAAAAGAAATAAAACTATTTACACGGGAAAGCTCCCAACAAGCAAAAGAAGAACAAGAGATCTTTTTGGGTTTTATTTTTAATTATTACTACTACGGCAAGAAAAGTAAACTAGCTAAAGCTACAACTAATTTTTTTTTGGTTTTCCATAGGGTTTTTCAAACACACAAGAAGAAAGCATAAAAAGGGAAAATAAACTAGCATGGATAATACAGTGACAAAGAATGAGCACCGACATCTAGCATGACTGTGTCAACATGAATGTAATGTCGGTGAGAGATACGTACTCCCCCAAGCTTAGGCTTTTGGCCTAAGTTGGTCTATTGCCACGGCTGGCCTGGCGGATATCCAAAGTTGTAACTGGGGTCGTACTGAGATGCAGAGGCTATAGCATCGTGGGCTGCAGCTTGGAGGTGGGCTGTCTCCGTCCTCCTCTTAAACTCGTCCGCCTCCTCTCTGGTTATAAAATATCTCCCTTTTGCCTGAAAGTCAAAAAAAGTACAAGCAGGGAGAGCGACGTGATAGGTGCGTCGTCTATCAAAGATTAGTCGGTACTGGAGGAACTGATCGTTCCTCTCAACGAACTGATGACGAACCATAGCCTCATAATCTAAATAAGCAGGAGGCAACTCAATATCATCCTCATGTATGGTTACACCAAGAAAATTAGCTAAACGGGTTGTATAAATTCCACCAAAGAAATCTCAATTAAATCTATTATTATGCAACCTACGTGCAACAATGGCTCCCAAATTATATTGTTTATCTCCTAACACAGCACTCCTGAGAACACTTAGGTCAGGGACACACATGTGACATGCTTCATCCTTGCCATTTATGCACCTACCTATGAAGAAGCAAAATAATGTATAGCAGGAAAATGAATGCTCCCTATGGTAGCTTGTGCTATATCTCTAGATTCCCCCATAGTTATACTAGCAAGAAAATCTCTAAATTCAGATTTGCGAGGTTCACTAGGACTAACACATTGTGGAAGTTTGCAAGAAGTATTAAAATCCTCTAAATCCATAGTATAAGAATTTTCATAAAGATCAAACAGGATAGTTTGAGAATTACGTGAAGATCAAAATTGAAACCTCCGCACAAAAGAATCAGTGAGATAGTGGTACTGACGGCGATTATCTGCCTCGAAGCTCACAAGATCAGCGTTATGCACATATGCGTTAAATACTTCCTTGATACCTGCATGATCCATGAAGTCCTCTGAAGGCCATTTACAAGCCCGCACTTGAGTGTCCCTTGGTAGTTCATCGTCAGCATCACGCATTGCGAGCCTGGGTCCTTGCTTCCTTGAAGGGCCACCTTGGTACATTTTCGTAAACATATTTCTTCCTCTGAAAAATTTCTGAAAATTTTAGTAACTTCAAAATAAAGGTGAACCAAACTCACCAAAATTGATAGCAACCACTCCCTCATGTGCCTAGAGACTATATCATGCATTAGAACTACTTGGAACCATATAAATTTGACATGCAAGCTCAAGAAAATGGTGACCTAGGCAGCAAAAATTTGCAATGAATAAAGCACTAGAACAAAAACTAATTGGACCAATGGAGGAGTCACATACCAAGGAACAATCCCCCAAAGTAGTTTTGTGAGAGGTGCTTTGAGCAAGGAGATCGAAAATTGCAGCAAAATGAGCAAGAACTCGTGCTTCACCTGGTTGATGATTTTTTGGGGAGGAAGAAGGAGTGTGTAGGTGCAGGAATAAATGGAGGGGAGCCACCATAGGCCCACGAGGCAGGGGGCGCGCCCTGGACCCTCGTGGCTAGGTGCTTGCTCCCCCTGATGTGTTCTCAGTGCCAGATATTCTCAAATATTCCAGAAAAAATCATATTTCAATTTCAGGGCATTTGGAGAACTTTTATTTTCGGGGTATTTTTTATTGCACGGATAATTCAGAAAATAGACACAAAATACTATTTTTGCTTTATTTCAACTAAATAAAAGAAAGTAGACGGAGGGTATAGAAGGTTGTGCTTTCTAACTTCATCCATCTCATGCTCATCAAGAGAAATCCACTAACAAGGTTGATCAGGTCTTGTTAACAAACTCTTTCTGAATCACATGTAACCGTAGAAATTTCGAATAACATTATGTTACCTCAATGGGGATATGCACATCCCCAATAATAAGAATATCATATTTTTCCTGATAGTATGTAGAGGAAATTCAAAACCTCCAATAATAATCGATGGAAATTTTCCAATAGAGTTGATACTATGAACTTGAGGTTGTTTCCTCAGTGTACCGTATGCTCATTACCATTAACATGAAAAGTGGCATTGCCCTTGTTGCAATTAATAACAGCCCCAGCAGTATTCAAAAAGGGTCTTCCAAGAATAATAGACATACTATCGTCCTCGGGAATATCAAGAATAACAAAGTCCGTTAAAATAGTAACGTTTGCAACCACAACAGGCACATCCCCACAAATACCGACAGGTATAGCAGTTGATCTATCAGCCATTTGCAAAGATATTTCAGTAGGTGTCAACTTATTCAAGTCAAGTCTACGATATAAAGACAGAGGCATAACACTAACACCGGCTCCAAGATCACATAAAGCAGTTTTAACATAGTTTCTTTTAATGGAGCATGGTATAGTTGGTACTCCCGGATTTCCTAGTTTCTTAGGTATTGCACCCTTAAAAGTATAATTAGCAAGCATGGTGGAAATTTCAACTTCCGGTATCTTTCTTTTATTAATAACAATTTCTTTCATATACTTAGCATAAGGATTCATTTTGAGCATATCAGTCAAACACATACAAAAGAAGATAGGTCTAATCATTTCAGCAAAGCGCTCAAAATCCTCATCATCCTTTTTCTTGGATGGTTTGGGAGGAAAAGGCATGGGTTTCTGAACCCATGGCTCTCTTTCCTTACCGTGCTTCCTAGCAACAAAGTCTCTCTTATCATAACGTTGATTCTTTGATTGTGGGTTATCAAGATCAACAACAGGTTCAGCTTCTACATCATTGTCATTACTAGGTTGAGCATCAACATGAACATTATCATTAACATTATCACTAGGTTCATGTTCATTACCAGATTGTGTTTCAGCATCAGAAATAGAAATATCATTGGGATTCTCAGGTGTGTCCACAACAGGTTAACTAGAAGCATGCAAAGTCCTATCTTTTTTTCTTTTTCTTCTTTTTAGAAGGACTAGCTGCATCAATATTATTTCTCTGAGAATCCTGCTCAATTCTCTTAGGGTGGCCTTCAGGATACAGAGGTTCCTGAGTCATTTTACCAGTTCTAGTAGCCACTCTAACAGCAAAATCATTATTCTTACTATTCAATTCATTGAGAAAATCATTCTGAGCTTTAAGCACTTGTTCTACTTGGGTGGTAACCATTGAAGCATGTTTACTAATGAGTTTAAGTTCACATTTAACTCTATACATATAATCACTCAAGTGTACAAGCATATAAGAATTGTGTTTCAACTGTCTACCAACATAAGCATTGAAGTTTTCTTGTTTGGCAATAAAATTATCAAACTCGTCTAAGCATTGGCTAGCAGACTTATAACAAGGAATATCACCTTCATCAAATCTATAGAGTGAATTTACCTTTACTACCTGTGTCGGGTTATCAAGACCATGTGTTTCTTCAATAGGTGATGAATTAAGACCATATATTTCTTCAACAGGCGGTAAATTAAGACCATGTATTTCTTCAACATGAGGTAAATTTTTAACAGCTTCAGCTTTCATACCTTTTTCTTTCATAGATTTCTTTGCCTCTTGCATATCTTCAGGACTGAGAAATAGAACACCCCTTTTCTTCAGAGTTGGCTTACGAGTTGGTTCAGGAAGTGTCCAATTATTTTCATTACTCAACATATTATTCAATAGAATTTCAGCTTCATCTGGTGTTCTTTCCTTGAAAACAGAATCAGCACAACTATCCAGGTGGTCTCTGGAAGCATCGGTTAGTCCATTGTAAAAGATATCAAGTATTTCATTTTTCTTCAGAGGATGATCAGGCAAAGCATTAAGTAATTGGAGAAGCCTCCCCCATGCTTGTGGGAGACTCTCTTCTTCAATTTGCACAAAATTATATAATTCCCTTAAAGCAGCTTGTTTCTTATGAGTAGGGAAATATTTAGCAGAGAAGTAATAAATCATATCCTGGGGACTACGCACACAACTGTGATCAAGAGAATTAAACCATATCTTAGCATCACCCTTTAATGAGAACGGAAATATTTTAAGGATATAATAGTAGCGAGTTTTCTCATCATTAGTGAACAGGGTGGCTATATCATTTAATTCAGTAAGATGTGCCACAACAGTTTCTGATTCATAGCCATAGAAAGGATCAGACTCAAGCAAAGTAATTATATCAGGATTAATAGAGAATTCATAATCCTTATCAGTAACAAAGATAGGTGAAGTTGCATAAGCAGGATCATATTTCATTCTAGCATTCAGAGTTTTTTGTTTCAGCTTAGCTAATAATTTCTTAAGATCACTTCTATCATTGCAAGCAAGAAAGTCTCTAGTAGTTTCTTCATCCATAAGATAGCCCTCAGGCACAATAGGCAATTCATATTTTGGGGGAGAATCTTCATCATCACTTTCATCAATATTATCAGTTTCAATAATTTATTCTCTCTAGCCCTAGCAAGTTGTTCATCAAGAAATTCACCAAGTGGCACAGCAGTATCAAGCATAGAAGTAGTTTCATCATAATTATCATGCATAGCAGAAGTGGCATCATCAATAACATGCGACATATCAGAATTAATAGCAGAAGCAGGTTTAGGTGTCGCAAGCTTACTCAAACCAGAAGGTGAATCAAGTGCAGAGCTAGATGGCAGTTCCTTACCTCTCCTCGCAGTTGAGGGATAAATTTTTGTTTTCGCGTCTTTCAAGTTCTTCATAGTGACCAGCAGATATAAATCCCAAGTGACTCAAAGAAAAGAGCTATGTTCCTCGGCAACGGTGCTAGAAAATAGTCTTGATAACCCACAAGTATAGGGGATCGCAACAGTTTTCGAGGGTAGAGTATTCAAGCCAAATTTATTGATTCGACACAAGGGGAGCCAAAGAATATTCTCAAGTATTAGAAGTTGAGTTGTCAATTAAACCACACCTTGATAACTTAGTATCTGCAGCAAAGTATTTAGTAGCAACGTAGTACGGAAGTAACAGTAACGATAGCAAAAGTAATATTTTTGGGTTTTGTAGTGATTGTAACATTAGCAACAGAAAAGTAAATAAGCGAAGAACAATATGTGAAAAGCACGTATGCATTGGATCGGTGGTGGAGAATTATGCCGGATGCGGTTCATCATGTAGCAGTCATAACATAGGGTGACACAGAACTAGCTCCAATTCATCAATGTAATGTAGGCATGTATTCCGAATATAGTCATACGTGCTTATGGAAAAGAACTTCATGACATCTTTTGTCCTACCCTCCCGTGGTAGCGGGGTCCTAGCGGAAACTAAGGGATATTAAGGCCTCCTCTTAATAGAGTACAGGACCAAAGCATTAACACGTAGTGAATACATGAACTCCTCAAACCAGGGTCATCACCGGGAGTGGTCCCGATTATTGTCACTTCGGGGTTGCCGGATCATAACACATAGTAGGTGACTATATACTTGCAAGATAGGATCAAGAACTCACATATATTCATGAAAACATAACAGGTTCAGATCTGAAATCATGGCACTCGGGACCTAGTGACAAGCATTAAGCAAAGCAAAGTCATAGCAACATCAATCTCAGAACATAGTGGATACTAGGGATCAAACCCTAACAAAACTAACTCGATTACATGATAAATCTCATCCAACCTATCACCGTACAGCAAGCCTATGATGGAATTACTCACGCACAGCGGTGAGCATCATGAAATTGGTGATGGTGGATGGTTGAAGATGATGATGGCGATAGATTCCCCTCTCCGGAGCCCGGAACGGACTCCAGATCAGCCCTCCCGAGAGAGTTTAGGGCTTTGCGGCGGCTCCGTATCATAAAACGCGATGAATCTTTCTCTCTGATTTTTTCTCCCCGAACACGAATATATGGAGTTGGAGTTGAGGTCGGTGGAGCTCCAGGGGGCCCATGAGGCAGGGGGCGCGCCCAGGGGGGCAGGCGCCCCCCACCCTCGTGGAAAGGGTGTGGGCCCCCTGGCCTTGATTCTTTCGCTAGTATTTTTTATTATTTCCAAAAATAATCTCCGTGAAGTTTCAGGTCATTCCGAGAACTTTTGTTTCTGCACAAAGATAACACCATGGCAATTCTGCTGAAAATAGCGTCAGTCCGGGTTAGTTCCATTCAAATCATGCAAGTTAGAGTCCAAAAGAAGGGCAAAAGTGTTTGGAAAAGTAGATACGACGGAGACATATCACTTGCCCGCATGTCATTCTCATAAAAGAAGAGGGGTGGTGGGGCCGAGATGGGTGAGGCGCAGGTCAGCGGACATGTGGTGTCATGGGTTTGAGCGGCGTCGTAGGAATGACGTGGGACGCGGCTTGCCTGCTCCCCTCCCATGCTCCGATTCATACCCCGGCACCACTAATTTTCATCATCTCCTCGTGTGGGTCATCTATAGCCTCAAAAAAGCACAATGGTCGTATTTCTAGGAAATAATTTCCTGCATGAATCTGTACACGCATGCAAGACCCTTTCCTTTCCTACTCGTCCTCATCTGGATCATCAACTGCGTTAACAACGCCGGTGCCAACGCTAGAGCGTGGCAACATGTGCCTGCCTAACCCATGTAGCATGCTGCGCCGCTAGCGAGTAGCACCTCCTCCACGCCAACATCAACGTCCGGGCCATGCACAAGCAGCTGCTCCCGTAGTATTTTACCCGCATGTTTGACTGCAGTAACACACTGATCTTGGACAAGACGATGGAGCTTGTGGCCAAGAAAAGTCTCTGCCCGGCCAATGCATGTCGAGGTTCTTGTCTGTTGTGACGTGTAGCGCGTTGTTTACTAGATCGCGCTCCGGATGAGCGGCAGGAAGCTGCTCCCGATCATCAGTGGTGCGACAGCAACGACGGCTGGGTGGGAGCTCGGGCGTGAGCTAGTGACCTACTCAGGGCACATAGCTCGACTTGGGCTCGAGATTCCGACCGCTTGCACCGTCCCGAGGATGTACCAATCACCAGCGAGGCTGAAATGCTAGATACATATAGGTGTGTGCTTGTGGGTAGGAGCAACCTACTCAATGGATACCAGTTTGCGAACGTGATGTAGTCGACGTAGTTGAGCCAGTGAACCTGGAGGCGTTCCTATCGCCGAACGTTGATGCGTGGCACAATGGCGTGCTGCCATGGGCCAGTGTCGATCACCTACCGGGAATCGGCATCGGTGTGGTTCGAGATGCCCAGCTGGCCGTTGTCACGGTTCCCTTCGCGACTCACTCATTCAAGACAAACCGGCTAATGGTGGCCTGGCCTCGCGAGGGTGCCACAGCTGGACGTCGGGATGTTACGAGCCGAAGATGGCCACACCGGCAGGTACTACCTGTATGACAGAAGTAGAAGGCAAAGACGAGCCTATATTTTATTTATTATATTTGTGGCTGAGGAGTGTTGTCAGGGACAAAATGTGTCACACCCACTGGATGAATATTGGATGGTGCGGGAGTACAGACCGGAGCCAGGAGCGGAGCGTGCAAGCTGCGTCCAATCGCATGTGCCTGTGATAGATACTTGATGGTCTCCAAAGTTTAGTTGGCCCGCATGTCATGCACAGAAAGGTAGAGGAGTGGTTGGGCTGAGAGGGGCGAGGCGCACGTCTAGACGTTGTGCCGTGGGTTCAAGTGGATCGTGGGAATCGCGTGTGGTAGTAGAAACGTGATGGTCGCCATGGTTCAAGTTCCATGGACAAGTTGTCATGTCTACTGACACATGCATTGCATACCACTCACTGCAAGGAGTAGTAGTAGAGAAAACTAGGCAGATAAATAGTTCATTATAGTCAACCGGGCCTATATCAATGTACACAGAGTAGACTTGTTCCAAACACATGCACACCAGAGAAATACTAGTTCATCTATATCAATGTACACAAAGAGGAAATATAATTTTTACAAGTGATGAAATAGTTCATCCATCCATAATGCCCTAAGGCTAGTACAGCTTATTTTTCTTCTCATTTTCTGTGTGAGACGGCTTTGCGACAAGCTCTTTCGACCTTGCAGCTATCTCGAAGCTCACATGGGCATCGAGGGCAGAATATTTTATTCACTCATAGATCAAGGGATAATTCTACCATCCAGACGACCTTAATCCCAGCGTCTCGTCACCCTTCTCAAGATTTGTTCCGAGCATAGAATTTGCTACATCAAATAGGGATGGTGTTTCTTTATCACAATCGTCTACAGGAATTCTGGTTTGTAGGTCAGCGATGTTTTCCAAGTCATGGTTGTATGGTGCCAACTTCTGTTTGTCTCCTTCGATGGCTGCCCCACAGAATAATATGTCCTCCCGAGACATGAAATCGTGGAGCTCACCTGGTATGGAGGGCGTGTGTATGATGCGATACACCAAAACTTCATCTTTGAGGCACAACTGAAGGACGACACGCGTTGGATCTTCCCAGTGGCATGCTCCGTGTACTCTGCATCAAGACCGAAGACCTTCATCTCCACCTTTTGGAGGGAGTTGGACACATTGTTGATCCACTCCTGAACAACCCTTGGGTGGTTGGTGATGGTGGCAACTATGCTCAATGAGCCTTCGACGAGCACATGTTTGACGCTAAAAACCTGCATACGAATCTCTTTCACCATTTGGAATCGATGGACCGAAGGGCTATGGTTTGGAGAATTAGGATTAGATGGCTAGTCTAATTAAAGAAGATGATTATTTAAAGGGGCTTCGAAATTACTCAAGGAGGATGTGAATCCAGTGGTGTTTGAATGCAAATGAAGGAGAGGTTAAGAAGCCGAGGAAATCGGTTCCCGATGGAGAAGTAAACGGGAGAAGTGGCATGCAGGCAGTTGATTAGATGGCTAGGCAGACCAACCTGCAAAAAAAAAAAGGCTATGCGGGTAGCATACTGAGGAGTGGTCTGTGTCCGTGTACGTGCCCATCCTTATATCGCTACTTGTGCCACTGGGTTAGTTGAGGCCACTCTTTCGAATCACAGTGGCAAAACATTTTATGATTACTTTTTATGTCTGCACCCCTTCTGACAAGTGGGATCTACGCAAAACCCACTTGGGTGGACGAACAGGTATACAAACATAGCCATCTCTTTGCCAATAAAAAATATGTCCTAGCTGGTTCGGATTGATATTGGTTCGTGCCTGCGAGACACAACCTTTTCTGGTTAAGGAATATATGCGCTTATCCTAAAAAAAGGCCCTTCTTCACGCTTTCGCATGCATGAGAATTTGGTTCTACTTGTAATATGGATGCTATGTGACGCCCAGATAATTATGCTACAGTAATCCCATGGTAATCATGCCACGTCACCTCGGTTACTGTTGCTAACCTCGCAATGATTCGAAACCGTTTAGAAATTTAAATTCTAATTATGTCAAACAACAAACGTTTTCAAAAGTTGAAACAAAATTGTTAAATTGGGTGCGAATATTACAAGGGTAATTATATTAAAGAAAACATATTTTTAGAAAGTGTCTGAATATTTTAAAATGAATTAAAACAGAAAAGAAGGAAGAATCCCCCCCTCACCTGGGCCGACTGGCCCAGCTGGCCACCGCGCCCCCCCTTGGGCCTCAACCCATCTGGCCTACCCTGGCCGGCCCAGCCGGACCGGCCCACCCCACCCCACCTAACCTACTTACCCACCCCGTTGACTCCGAACCCTAACCCACTCCTCCCACTCCCCACGTCTCTCCTCTCCTCGTCCCGATCTGGATCGGGTACGAGCGCCCCCTTCCCCCCCATCGACGAGCGCCCCCCTTCCCACCCCTCTGCCGCACGCCCCCGAGGGCGCCCCTGGCGCCGCCGCCCCGCACCTCTACTTCGCCCCGCCGCCATCGCCTCGTCTCCCTCCTGCGCCTCCCCCTCTTCACCGATCTGGATGCGCCACCGCCCGAGTACCTCGCCGGAGGCCACGACGCCGCGACCACCCCGCCGGCCTGCTTCCACCTCTCCGCCGGACCAACTCGTCCTCCTCCCCGAGTCGCTCCCCGCGCATCGTTGCCCAGTCCCTACGAACCCGATGTGAGCGCGCGCCCTTCCCCCTCTCTCTCTCGCGTGACCTCGCCTCACCCGCAGCCCTGCCCCCGCGCTCACCACGTCGTCGGCCGTGCCCCGGCGCCCCTGAACGCGCCCAGGGCCGCGCCCGTCTTTCCGTCTCTCCGCTCACGCGCACCGCCACGGACCCGCCTCGCACCTGGCCACTGCTCCGTCCTAGACCTCCTCGCCAGATCGGCGACGGCGTCGCCGCCGCCCGAAAATCCCGCTGGAGCCGCCCCGCCTCCTCGTCGTCGTCGGTGCCACCTCCCCGTCTCCGTCTCTCCTCCTCCTTCCCTCTCGTCCGGTCGCCGTGATTCCTACATCGCCACAAGACGCCCTCGCTCCCCTCGCCCCGCTCCAGTCCGAGCTCGCGCCGACCACCACAGCCTTGCGACGAACTCCGGCGGCCCGCCGGCCGTCGCCCGTGCGCCCGGGCTCGCCCCGTCGGGCGCCTGGCGATGCACCCCGCACCCTGCGCCGCGCCCGGTGCGGTGCCCGCTAACCGCCCATGTGGCTTGGCCTTTGGGTCACTGCCCAGTGGGGCCCCGAGCGCCCCAGAATTTTTAAAAAAAAAGAACTTAAAATAAATAATAATAATACTATATATATTAAAATTAATTAATTAATTATAATAAAGAATTAATTAACTTAATTAATTTTGATTAGTTAAACTAATCAATTAGCTAAACTAATTAATCAATTAATTAGTTAATTAAGTAGCCAATGACAGCGGGGCCCACCCCCCTAATTAATCTTGATTAGGTTAATGAAAATGCTTAATTAAAATGTGTCAGCGACGGTGGGACCCACTGGTCAGGTTGACCAATCAACCCCTGTTGACTGGCGTCGACATGACATCATGCTGATGTCATTAATCTAATTTTCGAATTAATTAAATTCCAGAAATTAGTAAAATCTTTAGAAAATCATATCTTTTAATCCGTAACTCGGATTAAATTATTTTCAACATGAAAGTTGCTCAGAACGACGAGACGATACCGGATACACAGCCCTTTCGTCCACCACACACCCATAACATATCAAACTCGCAACTTTCCCCCTCCGGCTCCTCTGCCCGAAAACGCGAAACACCGGGAATACTTTCCCGGATGTTTCCCCCCTTCACCGGTATCACCTCATACCGCGTTAGAACACGTCTATCTCTGCTTGTTGTCCTGTTATGCACTTGCTTGCTATGTATTTACTGTTTCTTCCTCCTCTTCTCTCCGGTAGACTACGAGACCGACGCTACTGCTGCCCAGTTCGACTACGGAGTTGACGACCCCTCTCTCTTGCCAGAGCAACCAGGCAAGCCCCCTCCTTGATCACCAGATATCGTCTATTCTACTCTATACTGCTTGCATTAGAGTAGTGTAGCATGTTACTGCTTTCTGTTATACCTATCCCGATGCATAGCCTATCCTTGCTACTACTGTTGTTACCTTACCTGCAATCCTACATGCTTAGTATAGGCTGCTAGTATTCCATCTGTGGCCCTACATTCTTGTCCGTCTGCTGTGCTATACTATCGGGCCGTGATCACTCGGGAGGTGATCACGGGTATATACTATATACCATATACATGATACATGTGGTGACTAAAGTCGGGTCGGCTTGTGGAGCACCCGCGAGTGGTTCTTTGTGGCGGAGCGACAGGGCAGGTTGAGACCGCCTAGGAGAGAGGTGGGCACAGCCTGTTCGGCGTTCGCGGATACTTAACACGCTTAACGAGATCTTGGTATTTGATCTGAGTTGGGTCGTTGACCTTATACGCACTAACCGCCACGTGGGACAAGATATGGGCAACCGGCGTCGTGGTATCAGCCCAAGCATTTCGTGACGTCAGCCGGCGGTCTTGGCGCCGGATTGGAACGTAAGCCTGCTCTTGTATTAAGGGGCTAGTTCGCTTCCGCCACGTCACGCAACATGCAGGTGTGCTAAGGCGATGGGCCTGCACCCTGTGCGCTTAGGTTTAGACCGGCGTCTTGGCCTCTCTGTTATGCCTAGGTGGGGCTGCGGCGTGTTGATCTTCCGGCGGGCATGACCCAAAAAGTGTGTCCGGCCAAATGGGATCGGCGTGTTGGGTAATGTGGTGCACCCTGCGAAGTGATTAATCTATTCGAATAGCCGTGATCTTCGGTAACATGACGACTTGGAGTTGTACCTTGACCTTATGACAACTAGAACCGGATACTTAATAAAACACACCCTTCCAAGTGCGGATACAACCCGGTGGTCGCTCTCTCGTGGTTACGAGGAGGGATCGCGGGTAGGATTATTGCTATGTGATGCTACTTGGAGGACTTCAGTCTACTCTACGCTACATGCTGCAAGGCGGAGGTGACGAAGCATAGTCTTGGTAAGACTAGCTATCCCCTCTTATTACGGCTTTCTGCGATTCAGTCCTTGATATGGCCCTTTACACATATATCCATGCATATGTAGTGTAGCTCCTTGCTTAAGTAGTAATTTGGATGAGTACTCACGGTTGCCTTGTTCCCCCTTTTCCCCTTTTCCCCTTTCTTTACGGTTGCTGCGAAAGGCACGATGGAGCCCAGGAGCGACGCCACCGTCGATGATTTAATACTACTGGAGGCGCCTACTACTACGTGCAGCCCACGATTTACTGGAGTAGTTTAGGAGGATCCTGTGCAGGAGGCTGCGCCTCTTCGATATGTATCCCAGTTTGTGCTAGCCTTCTTAAGGCAAACTTGTTTAACTTATGTACGTACTCGATATTGTTGCTTCCGCTAACTTCGTCTATGATCGAGCACTTGTATTCGAGCCCTCGAGGCCCTGGCTTGTATTATGATGCTTGTATGACTTATTTTTATTTTAGAGTTGTGGTGTGATATCTTCCGTGAGTCCACGATCTTGATCGTACACATTTGCGTGCATGATTAGTGTATGATTGAATCGAGGCGTCACAAGTTGGTATCAGAGCCGACTGCCTGTAGGAATCCCCCTTCCACACTCCTTGGCCGAAGTCGAGTCTAGACATTGCAAAAACTTTTACTAACTTGGCTGTGTGCCTTACGGGCCCACGTCACCATCGGGTGGTACTAGGATCTTTTACTCCTCGACCTTTACTCCGGGACTCTGATCTCTCTTCTATTCGGGTTAAATGAATTTTATTAAATCTAACATTAGGATCTCGTTATCACTTTCACCCGGAGAGCCTCTTATTACTGATGATCGTCTGCTGCACGTGAAGACCCTGAAGATATCTCCGCTATTAACCTGAGAACTTGTGTTCATCGCATTTGCAATTCCCTTCCACCGTCAACCCTTACGGATAACTACTTGCAGTTGTTATTCTTACATTCATCCCCAGTTGGTCTTGTTATTACAAGATACCCCGAAATTCTCTCTAATGTTTCGATAATCCTTTGAGCTTACTGCCTTGCTGTTCTTTGTCACCTGAATACCCCTACGGATAATTCTCGCACTTATCGAGTATCCGCTCATCCCCCAGTTGTTCATGTGTTTCACAATGGTCTTCAAAATACTATTCGATCCTCCAATAATCCTTAGCAGCTTTATTGCTCTGCAAATACTTGTCTACTTGCATTATGGATGCTTCCCATATATCTGGCAATATTCACTAGTATCTTTTGACACCATCATTTTGATCCTATTGATTCAACATGTGTGCGAATGCACACAATCATCTATCAACCCTTCTAAATTATCTTTCCGGCTCAGACATCATTTTTGAACATGAGCTGGTTCTCGACCAAACTAATTGTCGTCAATTGTGCCTCTGGTCTATCCAACTTATCCATCCTTGATCAGAGCGACTGCTTCTGATCCTTTGTTATCTAAGCATCGAATTATTCATATGTTGTATAATATGATGCCCGTGCATTCTTCTTCCTCTGGTTGAGTACCGATGCTCACATCAGATCCCTTGTGGACCATCGTTTCATATGCTGTATTTTATCCCATGATTGTCCTTCATATTGAATAACCTTGAGAGCCTTTCCATGGGTATATAATGCCTTTGGTAAATTGTATCATCTGCTTTTGAACAATGCTCTACTTTTGAGCTTGTATTATTTATCCCGAAGTTTGTGGTATATGTTCGTAAGATGCCCTGATGGGTTGAACCTATGCCTTCCTTAATATGTACGAACTCGAAGTTTTCACGGTCGACTCATCCGGTATTTCACGGTAAATCTTTCAACACTAAGTCCATTATCGAAACGAGAAGTGAATGTAAGGTTATGCTTTGGAGAAGTGGGAGTCGACCTTGAACTTTGTGTTCATGCCCATGGACCCGAGGTGGAACTTATCATGGAAGCTTCTCGATAATAATCCCCTTGTTATAACTTCTTCTCGATCTATGCTTGGTCTTATGCGACCGTGGTTTCGACCATATTGTTCTTCTTTGATCCCATTTCTTGGACAAGTTTAAGTGCTTGCCTTCGCAAATGATTTCACTTGTCCAACCTCTATCCCGCTCTACCCTTGATTATACCCTCCGGTACCATGAAAATATCATGGAACTACATAACTTCTTATGGGTTCTTCATCAACTGTTATTTCTCACGATTCCAATTTTCCTAGGTTACGGGTTGTCGTCAATCAAGAACACCCGAATTGTGAATCGAATCAACATCGAGATTCAAGATTCTCCGATTACTTTGTTGTTGAGTAGTTTAATACTCCATCATGTCATTCCTAGCCTGTATGGCTATATCATTATCGTGCAACTTTTTAACTGTGCTATCTGGTCCTTATTTCCGAAGCACAATTTTCGACGATGAGCTAAGCTTACGTCGACTTCCCTCGTCATATCATTTCGCCTTGAACAACAAGCTTGATTACGAGTTTGTGTCGTATCTGTGGTTTCAATAACTTTTCGCTCCATCCTTCCTTTTGCTTGATGTCGTCGATGAGAGATTATATCTTCATGAAACCTCCCGACAAATGTGTCATGATCATCATCAACATTCCGAGCTCCTCAAGGATATCAATTGAATTCATGATGAGAAATACCATCCTTTCTCTCGATGATTTGTGTTATCATCGACCACTCGATTGCCTTCCCTCCGACACAAACTTGTTCGTGTTTTGTGTTATACCTTGAGTTCCTTGCTACCCAGCATTGTTCTTCTTTACCTTGGAATATTACCACCTTTTATGTCAAGAATGTCGTGGGAATTTCACCACCTCTTAAGAATTCTTGGTATAGTGATACTTCTCACCATCACCATTCTTTCTTGGTCCTCGTGTTGATTCAATCGGTGCTGTTTGGATTCTGCCCTCTTAGCAACCATATCGCTTTGAAATTAATGGTCGGCCATTCACTCTTATACTATTGATTACTGAGTCACCATTCTGACATTGGTCGTGCAACCCGACCAATATTTCGGGTGCACCTTTCAATCAATGTTTAATTGTGTATGTTTTCGTCGAGTATACCTCATTATATCATTTGATCCGAATAATGTCATCTCCTTGTTCACATAACTGTGGAAATCAATCTCTTGGAAATCTCAATGATTTGTCATTGAGTTCATCAGCCACCTCCTTGTCCTCTCCTTGGGTTAATGATGAACTCTTGTTAACGGAAATCACTTCATAGTTCATTTCTCGAGAATCTTACAGTGTCATCCCGTCAAATTGTGTCACACCTTTTCTTCTCAAGCATCCTGAGTCTCGGGTATCCTAACACCGATCAGATCTGAATCTCGGTCAGATATGATGGTTGGAACACTTTCCAAGAGTCGCAACATTGGTCTGTATATGACCCGGTAAGGTGATGTCATGCCCAGCACACTGGCGGAGGACCCTCATTATAGTTTCCTTTTAGCAAGGTTATCCATTCTTCCATGAGGAAATTGTAAGACTTATTCTATAAGTTGTTCTGATGGATCCTTTTTGTTTCCAAAGTCTGATCTTCACTGTTGACCATGTCAATGCTATCTCAAGCATGTCTATGGTACTCCGATGTTTCAACAAGAACATTTGCAGCCCAATGCTAAACGTTTCTTGCTCAATTATCCAGACACCGCTGTATGGATAATGTCATGAAAATTTCTCTCCCCTCACCAAGAGGCTTTTCTACTTAATATCATGTCATGGTTATCATGTTCTGCTTGTCCTTGGGAGGATATACCCCTGACATATGTGTTTAAACACATTTTTCTTTCCATTGTTACATTTAATCGATGATCACATTTTCCTTTCCATTGTCTTGTTTAACAATTCTCGTGGTTTATATGATCTAAGCGGTAATGATTCGCTGCTTATATAAACACCTCAGTTGTACAACTCTGTCAATAAGACCCTGTTACTATTGTTGATGACATCCCGATAACCACCGATGGACGAGAACTTTGTCTATTGGTCTGCCTCGTTCAACGAGCGGGAAAATGGTTCTCTTCGTCCCTTGCCCTTGGTATCTATGTTTTTGCCGACATAACTGAGAGGCTACCCTCTGACATGCCTTGCTATCATGACCGTGCAAGATGTCAACCCCCCTTTCAACGTTTAACCCACATGGTGGGCCCATAACCCACAGTTCCACAGGATCGAAACCTGACTCTCCTGCACCCCTGTTCCCAAGGTTGTTCCTCGCGTGTGGCCTCGTATGTAATTCACGAGCCATCTTCCGAGGGATCATCAAATCTGTTGCCGGATGCAATACTTATTCCCGTTGCTCTGAACCCCTTTTGCACTCTGCTTCAGGCAATGAACGATTGCCTATCCGCTTGAAACTTCTTATTGCACCGTCTTACTTTGCTCTCGATGTGTGTCATTTGTTCAACTCGAGAGATACTCATATGTTCATTCTTGGGATACCCCCAGATGAATTTCCCTTATAACCTCCTATCATTGTAGAGCTGCCCCTTACCTATTCGTAAGTACGATGGAGTTCCCGAAGAAAAGACGACAACTTCATCATGATGACCTGAAACAGCAGAATGAAGACATTAATGTAATGGATCAACCTCTTCGAGAAGGGCAGCCAAGACCGAGAAGAATCGTTAGGATTTCGTAACCAGGACTTTCCCCCTTACGCCCCTCTTAAATCTCGGGACGAGATTTCTTGTAGTGGAGGAGAATTGTGACGCCCAGATAATTATGCTACAGTAATCCCACGCTAATCATCCCACGTCACCTCGTTTACTGTTGCTAACCTCGCAATGATTCGAAACCGTTTCGAAATTTAAATTCTAATTATGTCAAACAACAAACGTTTTCAAAAGTTGAAACAAATTTGTTCGATGGGTGCCGAATATTACAAGGGTAATTATATTAAAGAAAACATATTTTTAGAAAGTGTCTGAATATTTTAAAATGAATTAAAACAGAAAAGAGAAATAATAAAAGAAAATGCAAAACAGAAAAAAAGGAAGAACCCCCCTCACCTGGGCCGACTGGCCCAGCTGGCCACCGCGCCCCCCCCCCCTTGTGCCTCGACCCATCTGGCCTACCCTGGCCGGCCCAGCCGGACCGGCCCACCCCACCCCACCTGCACCTACTAACCCACCCAGGAGACACCGAACCCTAACCCACTCCTCCCACTCCCCACGTCTCTCCTCTCCTCGTCCCGATCTGGATCAGGTACGAGGGCCGCCTTCCCCCCCATCGACGAGCGCCCCGCTTCCCACCCCTCTGCCGCACGCCCCCGAGGGCGCCCCTGGTGGCGCTGCCCCGCACCTCTACTTCGCCCCGCCGCCGTCGCCTCGTCTCCCTCCTGCGCCTGCCCTCTTCACCGATCTGGATGCGCCACCGCCCGAGTACCTCACCGGAGGCCACGACGCCGCGACCACCCCGCCGGCCTGCTTCCACCTCTCCGCCGGACCTCCTCGTCCTCCTCCCCGAGTCGCTCCCCGCGCACCGTTGCCCAGTCCCTACGAACCCGATGTGAGCGCGCGCCCTTCCCCCTCTCTCTCTCGCGTGACCTCGCCTCACTCGCAGCCCTGCCCTCGCGCTCACTGCGTCGTCGGCCGTGCCCGCGCCCCCAAACGCGCCCAGGCGCGCGCCCAGCTCCGTCTCTCCCGCTCACCGCGCACTGCCACGGACCCGCCTCTGCACCTGTCACCGCTCCATCCTCGACCTCCTCGCCGGATCGGCGATCGACGTCGCCGCCGCCCCGAAATCCCGCTGGAGCCGCCCCGCCTCCTCGTCGTCGTCGGTGCCACCTCCCCGTCTCCGTCTCTCCTCCTCTTTCCCTCTCGTCCGGTCGCCGTGATTCCTACACGCGCGCGCACGCCCTCGCTCCCCTCGCCCCGCTCCAGTCCGAGCTCGCGCCGACCACCGCGGCCTCATGACGAACTCCGCGCCGCCGCCGCCAGGCGCTCGCCCCGTCGGGCGCCTGGCGCATGCACCCGCACCCACACGCTCGCGCCCAGAGCCCGGTGCCCGCTAACCGCCCCTGTGGCTTGGCCTTTGGGTCACTGCCCAGTGGGGCCCCCAGCGCCCCAGAATGTTTTTTTAAGAAATTAAAATAAATAATAATAATAAAAAAATATTAAAATTAATTAATTAATTAAGAATTAATTAACTTAATTAATTTTGATTAGTTAAACTAATCAATTAACTAAACTAATTAATCAATTAATTAGTTAATTAAGTAGCCAATGACAGTGGGGCCCACCCCCTAACTAATCTTGATTAGGTTAATTAAAATGCTTAATTAAAATGTGTCACTAACCAGTGGGACCCACTGGTCAGGTTGACCAGTCAACCCTTGTTGACCGCTGATGTCAGCATGACATCATGCTGATGTCATTAATCTAATTTTTGTATTAATTAAATAATTAATTAAATTCCAGAAAGTAGTAAAATCTTTAGAAAATCATATCTTTTAATCCGTAACTCGGATTAAATTATTTTCAACATGAAAGTTGCTCAGAACGACGAGACGATCCCGGATTCGCAGCCCGTTCGTCCACCACACACCTAACATATCAAACTCGCAACTTTCCCCCTCGGCTCCGCTTGAACGCAGCGAAACACCGGGAATACTTTCCCGGATGTTTCCCCCCTTCACCGGTATCACCTCATACCGCGTTAGAACACGTCTAGCTCTGCTTGTTGTCCTGTTATGCACTTGCTTGCTATGTATTTACTGTTTCTCCCCCCTCTTCTCTCCGGTAGACTACGAGACCAAGCCAGCTGCTGCTTTGCCAGTTCGACTACGGAGTTGACGACCCCTCTCTCTTGCAGAGCAACCAGGCAAGCCCCTCCTTGATCACCAGATATCGCCTATTCTACTCTATCTGCTTGCATTAGAGTAGCGTAGCATATTCTTGCTTTCTCGTTATACCTATCCCGATACATAGCTTTGTCCTTGCTACTCTTTTGTTACCTTACACGCAATCCTACATGCTTAGTATAGGATGCTAGTATTCCATCTGTGGCCCTACATTCTTGTCCGTCTGTTGTGCTATACTATCGGGCCGTGATCACTCGGGAGGTGATCACGGGCATATACTATATACCATATACATGATACATGTGGTGACTAAAGTCGGGTCGGCTTGTGGAGCACCCGCGAGTGGTTCTTTGTGGCGGAGCGACATGGCAGGTTGAGACCGCCTAGGAGAGAGGTGGGCCTGGCCCTGTTTGGCATTCGCGGATACTTAACACGCTTAACGAGATCTTGGTATTTGATCTGAGTTGGGTCGTTGACCTTATACGCACTAACCGCCACGTGGGACAAGATATGGGCAACCGCGCCGTGGTATCACCGAAGCATTTCGTGACGTCGGCCGGCGAAGCGGGCGCTGCCGGATTGGAACGTAAGCCTGCTCTTGTATTAAGGGGCTAGTTACGCTTCGGCAGCGTCACATAACGTCTTGAGGTGTGCTAAGGGCGACGGGCCTGCACTTCGCGGCGCATAGGTTTAGACCGGCGTGCTGGCCTCTCTGTTATGCCTAGGTGGGGCTGCGACGTGTTGATCTTCCGCGGCCGGGCATGACCCAGAAAAGTGTGTCCGGCCAAATGGGATCGAGCGTGTCGGGTAATGTGGTGCACCCCTGCAGGGAAGTTAATCTATTCGAATAGCCGTGATCTTGATAATGTGACGACTTGGAGTTGTACCTTGACCTTATGACAACTAGACTCTAATACTTAATAAAACACACCCTTCAAAGTTCCAGATACAACCCGGTGGTCGCTCTCTCTCAGGGTTACGAGGAGGGGATCGCCGGGTAGGATTATTGCTATGTTATGCTACTTGGAGGACTTCAGTCTACTCTCTGCTACATGCTGTAATGCGGAGGTGACCAGAAGCGTAGTCTTCGATAAGACTAGCTATCCCCCTCTTATTCTGGCTTTCTGCAGTTCAGTCCACTGATATGGCCCTTTACACATATATCCATGCATATGTAGTGTAGCTCCTTGCTTGCGAGTACTTTGGATGAGTACTCACGGTTGCCTTGTTCCCCTTTTCCCCTTTTCCCTTTCTTTACCCGGTTGCTGCGAAAGGCACGATGGAGCCCAGGAGCCAGACGCCACCGTCGATGACGAGTACTACACTGGAGGCGCCTACTACTACGTGCAGCCCGCTGACGACGACCTGGAGTAGTTTAGGAGGATCCCATGCAGGAGGCATGCGCCTCTTTCGATATGTATCCCAGTTTGTGCTAGCCTTCTCAAGGCAAACTTGTTTAACTTATGTCTGTACTCAGATATTGTTGCTTCCGCTGACTCGTCTATGATCGAGCACTTGTATTCGAGCCCTCGAGGCCCCTGGATTGTATTATGATGCTTGTATGACTTATTTTTATTTTAGAGTTGCGTTGTGATATCTTCCCGTGAGTCCCTGATCTTGATCGTACACATTTGCGTGCATGATTAGTGTACGATTGAATCGGGGGCGTCACATGCTACCTGGAGGATAAATTGAACCCATAGGCATGCTAGCACGGGAGACCTATTTCTTCTATACTATAGTACTACTCCGTATGTTACTACTAGTAGTAGTACACTTGATGGCCAAACTATTATTCTTCTGTCCTCACAGTGAAGTGACAAGACCCTACGCCCGAGGTGACACTAGTCCAGGCGGCGTGTTCGGGTTACCAAAGTCAGCCTCACCTTGTGCACTGTGTAGTCACTGTCTCTGCCGTTGTATAGCATGCCTCGCCTTGTCTCCTTCTCCCCTAGCACCACTACATCTCCATCTCTGTCTCAGTGAAGATCCTGACTTCACTCTTCATCATCTCACTGTGCCCCCGTGTACCCTTGCCTTGCTCGCCTCCCCCAGTACCACTATTCCTTCGCTAGCCGCTCCAGCACCGAGAGACTTCTCCCCCGTAAATCAAGTCCCCCAAAACCCCACCTTCCAAACTCCACCATGGCTGAACACAAACCGTGCAACATCCATATGAGCCGCGATTGGAGCAATCTCCCTGGTAATATCCTTGACCTCTCTTGTTCGTGTACGGATATGTTGAGCGTCGTGCGGCTGGTTGCATGCTCGAGGGACATGCACGCAGTCATCGTTGAAGTGTGGCCTCAGCTTTTCAAGACACCCTGCTTGCTGCTATCTGGTGTAGAGAGATTTTCTCACCATGATACAGAGGTGTACATGATGCCCCTCGACTTCAATCCCACCTCCATTAGCCGAAACTTCTTTGCAGGTATGTAGTGGGTCGACGTACATCATTTCCCTCGACTTCGATCCAATCACCATCGCCCAAAACTTCTTGTCAGGTATGTACTGGGTCAGCATGAACTCCCACTGGATGGCTGCCACCTCCCATGAGATTATCCTTCCTTCATTGGAGTATGTAGGGTTTTACCATCTCAGTCCAAGTCTTCTAGATTACAATGTCAGTTGGACGGACCTTGTTTTGGAGAAGATTGTAATCTACCAAGTGCCCACACGATATGCGAATTACGCAGACTTCAAGCTAACTGCCTTGTTCGACCGCTGACTCGCCTATCTTTCCATCGGTGCCTTCTTCAGCTGGAGATGACTCACCTCGTAGTGGATCATCAAAGCTGATACACACTTCTGTGATGTTATTGAACACAATGGCACCATCTACACGATTGAAAAAGCAGATGGCACCACGTATTGCTGGGATGGTGCGTGTAAGTTGTTTCATGTGATTTTAATGATAACGCCATGACACTGTTTGAACGTTTTGTGATGATTGGCATATCCCTGTTTGAGCAGAATTTGAGTAGAAGTATGGCAATGTATCAGAGATGCCATAAATCAGCTATATTTGGAATGAGTTAATTCATGCGATTGTGACCATGTCATTAGAGCCAATTTGTACCTTTGAATATTCAGACGGTTAGGAAGATATGGATATTCTCCTTACTTTATAGTAATCTATATACTACTAAATATGAGTGTGTATCAATAGCCATGTTAGTTTCCTCATTTTCATGATGTAGAAACATGCATCACACTGTTGGTTTCATCTAACCATACATTAGGGAAGTAAATGTGCATATGGAGATCTCTATACTTGGAAGTAGTGAAATCATGTAATGCTTACCATGTGTACATACCTATATTCTCCCTTCAGCAATCAATGGCTAGAATAATATCCTCACAAAAAAATTCCAACTGAACATGAGTATATAAAAATGCATGGCCTGTTAGTTTCCTTGAATAATTTGTTTGTTAGGACAGAACATGATAACATAACATGCATGACATGGTAGTTTCCTATGAAGAATCGATTACGAGATAACATGAGTATAGCCATGCATGGCGCTTCTATATTTTCGAACCCAATAAACATTTCCTTGTATTTTCCTCTCAGTTCCAACAGGGACAGATCAATGATGTTTATTGCATTATCCTACTCATACTCTGAACAATGCTGATCTTATGTTAACAATGTTTGTCCTTTTTGATATGATGCGGTGTCCCTATAGTTACTGCCCTTTGTAATCACACCACCTTTGCTAAAAACAAGGAAGCACAACTGGTTCCTTGCTTGATCAGATGACAACAAAAGACTGAGGATCATTCGCACACATGGCCGGAAAAGTTATATTGCAAAAATCCCACTATGCACAAGCACCGTGAAATACGTGAATATCTCGACAGTGGCTGTTACGTCTATGAGCAGGATACTAGCTTGTTGGGGCCTTCGGGATTTTTGAGTTGTAGGCGGGTAAAAAGCCTTGGTTCACACTCTCTGTTTCTCGGACTCAGTTATCCGATTAACCAGGAGATCGCCATTGGCAAGGACCTTGATGGCAGAGAGGCTCTGTTTTCTAGGGAAAATTGTGTCTAATGGCGAGCCCTAGGACTTCGGGAGCAGACTCCCCTGATTGTCAACGATATAGCCTGCAGCCAAAAGAAAGTGAGAATCACAAAGGCATCTGGATTAACTTTGATCCTTGGATGTCTCAAATCCGACAGGCAGTGATGTGGTTCAAGACTTCATGTTGATAGGTAATTGGGTGGTTGGATTGAAAGGGTGGAGTTCTGGTGTCTCCGAATCACTGGTGGTTGAAGCGGGGCTGTGAATTATGATGGTGTTGGATCATCCCTCTTCGAATGACTTGTAGTCTTTGCTGCTTGTTCTGGATGGGTAGTTCTCTCTTTTGTTATGCATATTCCTTGTCATTTGGTCATCCTCGTCTATGTCACTCTTATTATGTAATAGTTGCCTCTATTTAGAATGTCATTATCGTCTGGATCACGAGAGTCTGAGCGCTGCAGACAGGTGCGTTTTGGTGGTGTACCAAGAATTCTTATGAAATATCTTGTCTTCTTGTTTATGTCAGTAGTAGTCACTAGTCAGTGTTTGAATGTTGTATATATCGTTGTTTTGAACTGCTTATTGTCTCGAGCTCCTGGTGGGCTAAATGAGGGCATCACCATTCTTAGTGTCTTTTCGATGATGTACACTTGTTTGGGCCAGTGAGGTGTCGTTGAATATGGGCCGAGTAGTAACGCAATGCCAAACAGGTCAATTATGACTCTCAGGTTGGGCTCTCAATAAAAAGGAATCTTAGGCCGACATGTGGGCACCACCGGTGTTTTTGTGCACTTGCGCGCCAAGAGCATATTGGCGCGTGTTCGACATTCAAGCTACCTTTCCATCCTCAATCTCCCGGCCCTCCCCCACCTCTGGAATCTCGATTACTACTCCAGTACCCCAAATCGTCCTCTCGCCGGTCAATGTGGATCTCCGAGCCGGAGATCCTGAGGTTCGTCCTGCCTTTCGGTTCAGCGTGTTGTTGCTCAACAATGGCATGGCGGCGCTTGACGACGAGTTTGCCGGCAAAGTGCTGATCGTAACCATCAACGGTGACCGGCCTCCTATCTCACCGGATGACCTTGTTAAATCTCTTGGCATTGCGCACGGCATCCAAATAAGTGAGTTACTCGTTGAAGTCTGTCCACCACTGGTTGATTTCTTTGTTAGGTCCCACACAACTTTCGACTGCAGTAGTGTGTTCAAATCTTCCCGGCGTTTGTTCTGCGATGGCGCGCTGGTGAGCTTTGATCGGTGGCACCCAGGATGGGGCTCGGTGCCCTCTGAGCTTGAGTTTTTAACAAAGCTTACCTTCCATAGAATGCCTCGACGTGCTTGGAATAGTGAGTCCATGAATGAGCTTATCAACGACCTAGGAGGTGAGCTCGTAAGTATGTTTGTTCCTCTAGATAGTTGGGCTCTAACGGTTATGGCATGGATGAAGAAGACGCCCACCATACGAAAGGTGATTGGTGTTGAGATACTGGTGTAGGAACTGGGGTTGTGCTACTCGTCGCCACCAAGGCCGCAGCGGACCACGATAGCGATGTACCTGTATCGAGTATTGGTGCATGTCGAAGAAGTGGTCAATCCATCAATCAAAGTCCTGGTGCTGCTGCTAGTGCCAGGGTCCGTTGAAGACGTCCATTATAGGAGTCAACATTAGACTTTCCCCGTGTTGCTCGGAACGGTGGATGGCATAGAGCCTACTCCATCGTGTGACGGAGGCCACTACTTCTTTGGGAGAAGAGGCAGGGCTGTCTGCCTCGATGTGCTCTAATTTGAGGTAACAACTGAATCTTCTTAGATACTAGTTAAATCTGAGCTATCGGTGTGAAGCACTAATGTGCCAGGAAATTTGATTGTGACATGTTCTATTTTCGTACCTAAACTTTTTTTAGAAAGGGGTGTACGTCAACTTAATGTGCTAGCAGAACTTATTATGTTGTCTGTTTGTTTTCTTTGCACAGCATTCAAGATATTTCCCCGTCATTGATAAAGATGATGAACGGTTATGTATGAGATCATTGGTTTCAACATAGCCCCACTCGTAGCGATCCACTGCATCCACCCTGATTGTGGTGCCTGTGAAATTTTTGTATGCAAGTTCAGTGTGCTATGATGTTCCATATGATTGTGTCAACTATATAAGTTTTTACTCGACATCAGCAATGCATAAGGATGAAATATGTATTTACGAGCATTGACCGATGGGTCTCCCTCTCTCTCTCTCACGCACACACACACACACTCACACACACACACACATCGACCATTGAATTATTTCTTTGCTCGTGATAGTTTAATTTAGGTTCCACTATACTCTAACTTTTTCTTAAGTTATTAATTGAGCTCAGTGACTTCAAAAAGTTGTATAAAAGCCTTGTTTGGGCCCTTTCACACGTCCTTGAATGTGGGCTCAATAGCCATGTAAGTTGTACTATACTACCCATGCCTTCTTTCGTTGAACATCAGCATTGCAACAGGGCCGACAGTTGTACCCAAGATTCTAAAATAAGGGTGGCCTAGCCTATGTTTCTTTTAATAAAATGCACAAATCAGTTCACTTTTTATATAATAAGATTACCAAGCCCAACTTAATTTTTTAATAATATTCCTATCTCAATATTATTTTTATTTGAAATGCTGAGTCCAGACAATCATTGTTTTTTCACCTATCCCAGAAAATGGGTCCATTTATTCTAAAATCAAATGGCTTGTAAATTACCAGAAGTCATAAATGGGCTGCATGTAAGCAAATATATTTTTCACCCAGCCCGGTAAATAGGTGTATTCGAATAAATAATCAAACACACTGTAAATTATCATAAATAGTAAATCAGCAATTTTATTTTTACACAGCCCAGGAAATAGATTATTTTTTGATTCAAAGCCCAGGAAATTGATGTGTTGGCAAACAAAATGAAATAGCATGTAAAACCTAAATAAATGGGCTACATTCCGCCACAGCTTTCGAAGGTGACTTTGTTGGCCCACTAGACGAAGCCTGCGCACGGGGTTGTCCAATTAGTGAACAAAACGATTTAATGGTCTAAAAAAGGTCAACAAATTATTCTGACATATGTAGTTGTCGGATTGACATCCAACGACGATCCTGCTTCTTCAATCTCTGATCTAGTTGCTCTTGCTCCAGCTGCCAAAACCATCACCGGCTGGAGCGCCTGCATCTGCCTCCCTGAAAGTGCGTTATATGGACTAGAGGGGGGGTGAATAGGCGATTTTTATGAATTCTTCAATGAGGAATTTTCCGGTGAGGAAATTCCTAAGTGAAGAACTACTTGCAAATGAATAAGTACTCAAAGTAAGCATAAGAGAATGCAGGCATGGTCATCATGATGAAATGAAGACAATCAAAGAGTATGAGAAGCGTAAACACATAATAGCACAAGATGAAGACAAACAGATGAAGAATTGAACTGAGGAAATTGAGAAAGTCTTGATCAAGGTCTTCAAACACAGATATGAACGAACACTCAACACGATAATGAGGAAATGAAAGAGTTGAGGAAATAGAACCCGATTAGGTTGGTGAAGACAATGATTTGGTAGACCAGTTCCAAGCTGCTTTGTCTCGGTTATGCGTCTAGTTGGAGCGGTGAGTATTTAAACTCGAGGACACACAGTCCGGACACCCGATCGGCTGAGCACGCAGCTTAGGACACCAAGTCCTCACCGTATTCTCCTTGAACTAAGGTCACATGAGACCTCGTCCGATCACTCGTGGTAAGTCTTGAGGGACTTCCAAACCTTCACAGACTTGGTCACTCGGCGATCCACAATTCCTCTTGGATGCTCTAGACCATGACGCCTAACCGTCTGTAAGAAGCACAGTCTTCAAAGGTAACAAGCGTCGGATCCACGCAGGATCAATCTCTTTAGTAATGCTCAATCACTTTGGGTTTGTAGGGGTTTGGTTTTTGGGTTTTTCCTCACCCGATGATTTTTGCTCAAAGTCCTCGGAGGATGGGTTGCTCTCAAATGACAAGTGTCAAGTTCTCTCGGAGCAGCCAACCAGCTAGTGGTTGTAGGGGGCGGCTATTTATAGCCTAGGGAGTAGACCGACATGATAAGACAAAAATGCCCTTTAATGATATGACCGTTAGGTGGATAGGATATTTTGGAACAGCTGGCGTGCAGCACAGCAACGGTCGGAAATTTGACTCTAAAATTCCTCAGGGCTATCATGTTCCTCACTGTGTAGGCAATCTGCACTGGCAAATTCCTAACTCCTCAGTCAGAACAAATTCCTCTGACGGAAGAACTTCGTCTCACATCCTTTGAAGGAATTGACTGAAGCTGTATGAGATTTCCAAAGGCTTCACTCGAAGGATTGGTAGGTGTAGGATTTTGAGTTGAGCATCACATGGAAATTTTTCCTTAGTATTTCCTCGACCCCCTTTAACAAAGACGGTGTTTCCTATGACTCAAGAAAGAGAAAACAAAACTACGAAAACAAAAGTCTTCACGCTTCATGTTCCTCAAATGAATACCAAGTCTTCAAGGTCACACCAATTTCTTCATTTTCAAAGTCTTGAAGTCTTGAGAATATCAAAGTCTTGATCGAAGAAGTTCATTTTTAGGGGTCGACTTTCTTTGTAAATATCAAACTCCTCATAGACTTATAGATCTGTGTACACTCATAAACACATTAGACCCTTAACCTATAAGTCTTCAATACACCAAAATCGCTAAGGGGCACTAGATGCACTTACAATCTCCCCTTTTGGTGATTGATGACAATATAGGTTAAGTTTTCAACGAGGATAAACATATGAAGTGTAAATACTGATATTGAGGAATTTGATTGCAAGATATAGAAGAACTCCCCCTGAAGAGGTGCATAGTGAGGAATTTTGCTTTTGAGGCATTGCACATTTGAAGAGTTGAATCATGGAGATCTCCCCCTATATCTTGTAATTCATACACGCATTTGACATATAATATGAAGAATTTGAAATGCATGATGAAATATGGTGATCGATGTAGTTCGACATGCGTGTATTAACATATAATGAGGAATAAGCATGCAGAGGAACACATCAAAAGTATCAGAGCACCATCGGGTTTAAGATTACAACTCGATGCAATAAAGTTTCAGAAGAACGAGAGTTGTAACTTAGCAAAAAAACGCCCATATAGTAGACCCGCTTGAAGACTAACTCATATTTCTCCCCCTTTGTCATCAAATGACCAAAAGGATTGAAACTGAGGACTAACGCCCTTGAAGAATTTCAAGTTGATGAAGGAGCGCCAGCGTTGTCGGGGTCGGTTGTCTTAGTAGGGCATGCCGCAGTATCGTTCAAGTCTTCATTTTCATCAGCGTCGCGCGATGAAGAATAGGAGCTGGCTACCAAGGAAGGAACCTTGACCTTCTTGAATTTCTTCGGTGGAGGTACAGACCAGTCAAATTCTTCCTTGAGACCCATTGTCTTCAGTTCTTCTGCGTTGTAGACATTAGAAAGAACAGCCCAGGTGCGGTTGAAGGTTTCATGGAGGTAGTATTGGTTTTTCTTTGCATTGTGTGTTGAGGTCATGTTGTGAAGAATTGAACCAAAGCGACGCTTGACCCATTTATGATTGCGATCAACCTTCTGATGAAGACTGAGGAGTAACTCACGATCAGTCATCACCCTGGGTGCTGTGGCTTGAGGATTTTGCTTGGTTGAGGTATTGGCGGCAGAGTCATGTGTGGCAGAGTCATCATTGGTGGAGTAGGATGCAGCTTTGCGAAATTGACCATCCAATGGACGAATGCCTTCATCTATCACAACAGTTGCCTTGCCCTTGTCATCAGCTGAGGAAAATGTCCGTTTGAGGACTTCAATTGGAGGCAAGTAGCTGCAGTGATTCAGAGTATCATCCTTGTAATTGAGTGAAGACCTTGTCCTGATGAACCTCATAATCCATAGTGCATAAGGCTTCAGCTCAAAAGGTGACATAGAAATGTTTGCTAGAGTCCTCATGAAGAAATCATGGAAATTGACGGGAACGCCATGAATGATATTGAAAAGCATATTCTTCATGATGCCAACGACTTCATCATTTGAGTCGTGGCCTTTGATAGGACTCATTGTCTTCGTCAGAATGCGATAGACAGTCCGAGGCACATACAGTAATTCCTTGACGAGGAATTTGGTTCGTGGGGCCTGCCCTGGCTTCAAAGGCTTCATCAACACTTGCATGTAATGATTTGTAAGCTCAGGTTCGTTGTAGATGCAATGAGCACCATCAAGGGGAGGGCTGAGTGGGAGGGCACGAAGCAATTCAGTTGCTGGTGCCTTGTAGTGAGTATTTTCTGTCATCCAGTCCAATACCCATGAGTTCACATCTTCAGAATCTCCAGTGATGTGCAGCGTCGCATAGAATTGAAGAATGAGTTCTTCATTCCAATCACAGATGTCAGTGCAGAAATTCAGCAATCCTGCATCATGAAGAACACTGAGGACTGGCTCGAAGCCTGGCAGAGATTCCATGTCCACATGAGGAATATGTGCATGATCGAAGACTTTGTCTTTGTTGAATAGCACAGAGGAATAGAAGTTGGCTTGACTAGCAGTCCAGAAACGCCTCTTCCTTATGCGAGCATAGTCATATGGGTTGTAGTCAGTGAAGAATGCATGCTCGCCGAAGAAATCTTCAGCCTTGAGCTTTTGCTTCGTTGAGAATGGATTCTTTGGCTTTGGCAGTGGAGTGTCAGTGAGTTGCATCACGACCTCAGGAATCGCAATCTCAGGTTCTTCGGGCTGAGGATTTTCTGGTTCTTCTTCATATGCAGTCTGCGTGTTCATAGGATTAGCAGCAGCAGGTTCTTTAGCACTAGTGGCTGGAATTTCTTCATGCACGGATGAGTTGGGATGAGTTTCTTTAGAGCCCATTCGAACCGTTGGTGCAGGGGACTGAGGAATTTGTTGGATTGGGGTGAAGAGTGGAGAATAGAGATGCTGACTTTCCCAAAAGTCATCGTTCATCACAGGCGTGGTGCATCCAATATCCACGTCTTCGTCTTCAATTTCCTCAACACCAGCCTCTTCGGTGTGAACCGAGGCATAGGCGAGAAATGATTGGTGTTGAAGGGATTGCATCCACTTCAATTTCTTCATCAATCTGCTCTGACGAAGCAAAGAATGATTTTCTTCATCGATCCGCTTGGGATCTCATACTCTTCACCAAAAGGAACAAGGTCCTTTGATGGAATGGAGGAAATTGGAACAGCATCGATTGGATTTTCAAAAGAGCTTGTCATAGGCTTCATTTTCTTCGGGGCTGAAGAATTTGAAGCAGCTGATGTTTTCCTTTTCTTCACTGCAGCTCGCTCTGCATCCTTGGTCTTCTTCACATCAGATGCAGATGCAAGGATTGGAGTTGGTGTAGGCGGGAGGAGCCGAGGAATCTGGTTGAATTTCCTCGAATCGATGCACGGTTGCCACGACTTCTTCGATTTCTTCAGGCGCACCACTAGTGTATGCCACAGCAATTTCTTGGTAATTTGGAATGGAGTCATCAGCCCTGGAACTAGCATTGTCTTCAGTAGGCTGAAAATCATCAGCGGTGTTGGCATGTTCTTCAGCAGGCTGAGCAGAGGCTCCAGCCTGAGGAATTTCTTGTTGCGTTGGGGCTGCAACATTTGTGAACTTCTTTGTCAGATTGACAAATCTGACTTTGGCTCCTTGCCAATCAGCATAATAGGCATCAAAGTTATCACTTAGGGCTTTGATTTCAGACTAGATCTCGAGGAGTTCCTCAGTTGTCATTCTGACAACGTTTTTCCTCAGGAACTTCTCTTTCCTGAATTGAGCCTTCTTGATCTGCCTTGCCTTCTCAAATTTCCATTTCTCTTCAGAGATGAAATGGGTCTGCATGTGACTTTGTCCAGGTGTCAGATGAAAATCAGGCATAGGTGTCTCTGGATCCTTGTGCCAGAGATCAATGTACTCGAGGATCGCCCTTGGATCCAAAAGCAGTGGCACAGGTGTGCCTTTGGCTCTAGCGGCCCTTTCTTATCGGTCTTTGATGATTTCTGCAAGTTCGTCATCATCAGCTTCATCATCAGATGGCACTTGGAAGGCGACCTGTTTCTTCTTCGGACTTGGCCGAGGACCTCGGCCCAGGTTGCCTTTTTCTTCAGCAGAGTAGGGCCTGATGAAGAATTTGGTGCAGGTGAGAAACTTCTTTGAGACACGGAGGCAATAGAGATGCCTCTGATCCTTTGGCACGTGGCCAGATGCACAGGTGCTGAGGACTTTGGAGGAGCTGTTGAGGACTTTGTAGGAGCTGAGGATTTGGGAGGAGCAGGAGCAGCATGAGGAACTGGCCGTGAGGGCATTGAAGATTCTAGCCGTGAGGGCATTGCTGAGGATTTTGGCCATGAGGGCACTGTTGGTGAAGCACTTGGCTTGTGTGTTGGCTTCTTTGTCATTGATCTTCTGGGCTGAACAGGGGCCTCAGTGGCAGCAGCGATGTGAGTCTTCATTGAATTTCCTCACTGCTTCTTTGGCTTGTCTCGCCAACTTGGCTTGGTGCTTGGCCCATTCTTCAGGAAAGTCCTCACCACGCTTGATGCTGGTGGGGTCAGCTTCTTGGCCAGGTGCCAATGGAGCTCTTGGGCATGGAGGATTCAGTGCGAATTTCTTCATGTACTTTGGAGTAACATATTTGTACTCCCTCCATTCACTTGCCCATCTCCTTTCAATCCTCTGAATGCGCACCTTGCGCTGATTTTTGTTTTCCTTGCCAAACTTGGCTTCATCAGGTGTGCAATAGTCAGCATATATGTCCTCAGGTATCTCGAAAGAAGTCATGACCTCAGGCCTCTTTCCTCCTTTCTGTGGCTTCTTTCCTTCTACCATATTCTTCAGCTGAGGAATTTGAACAATCGAATTCTCTGAAGAAGTATGCAACTTTTCTTCGAGGAACGCTGCAAATGAGTTAAGTTGATGAGAACCTAGTGATCCAGCAGTTGACATGAGTACCTGTGAACAGAGTATAGTTGCGAGGAATTTGTAGAGGTCATATGCGTTCTCAGAAGGTTTTTCAAAAAGAACTAGTTTGAGGAATTTGACCAGATGAGCCTTGAAGAATTTCACTAAGCGATCTTTGTCTTAGGTTCCAGAGTTGTATAGATCGAGGATCCACACAATTGAGGAATCTTGAAGAAAAATCATTGCTTAGAGAAACGAATCAAGAGCATATTTTGTTTGAGGTGCTCATATGTGTGAAGATTTGAAGAATAAACACATTTGAAGATTTTTAGGAAGGTTTGAGAATCAAAGCGAGTAATAAAAGTAACTTTTAATTACCTGAACTGAAGAACACGATTTAACCGAGAAGTGTAGATTAGAAGTTCGTCAGTTCAGATCTCCCACGCCTAACTCGGTGGAGGAAGACAGCTACGGTGGCGGCGGAGTGAAGATTTCAGCGGTCGGTAGCGAGTACGGCCACTCTGAGGTCGAGGCAGTGAAGCTCTTCCTCACCGGCGACGATGGAGTAGCGACGGTGCTAGGGTTTGATAAGCTCGAGCGAGAGAGAGAGCGGTCGAGCGTAGTAAAGGAAGTGAGGAAGGGGAGAGGGGGTATATATAGCCACGGTGAAAAACCGTTCGCCCGAAGATTTTTGGACGAACGTGCCCCTGGCCCTTCTCATTTGCTTGACATGTGTCACCCACGTACTGAAAAGTGGAGATTGTGTTAGATCATGGGTGAATAGATAAGTTAACGTGGGATGCGGAACGGTTTGAGCGGCAAAGCCGAAAATTTGGATAGGATAAGTTAAAAGTTCCGTTCGCAATTTCTTCAGCTTACGAGGACACAGTGAAGATTTTGAACGAGTTTCAAATAGAACGCACATGAAGAATTTGTGAATAGCTTGGGTTGAGTATAGCATAGAGGGGGAAGGGTCCGATCACATTCACTTAGCAGAAAAAGCAACTTGAAGAAATAGCCATAAGTGAATGCTGTAGAGGACATAAAACCATATATATATATATAATCAATGAAGAAAGACAACGGAAACAGTGAAGATTTTGCAAAGTTGAAGAATTTGAAAAACTGAAGAATTTCAAAACTGAGGAAAAACTCAAATTGAAGATTTTCAATTTTGGTGGTGGTGTGACCCACCGTATAAGAATGATGATTTCAGACACCGCGTACAATTGTCGTAGGGTTCTGAGAATCAAATTCTTCATTAATTTCATCACACTTAGAGTGTTATTCTTCATTGATTGATGAAAAACGTTTCTTCATGTGTTGCACATCTAAGTCATCAATTTTGCATAAGTGTCAGGATGTGTGTCCTTTTCAAAGAACATTCAAGATTCTAAGATATTTAGCTCACATCGCAACTTGCTAAATCTCTTCTCATCCAAGGGCTTTGTGAAGATATCGGCTAGCTGTTCTTCAGTCTTCACATGCTCGATGGAGATGTCGCCCTTCAACACATGATCACGAAGAAAATGATGACGAATCTGAATGTGCTTTGTCTTCGAGTCCTGAACTGGGTTGTGAGCAATCTTTATGTCACTCTCATTGTCACAGATGAGAGGCACATTCTTCACGTTGATGCCGTAGTCCTTGAGAGTTTGCTTCATCCACAGCAATTGAGCACAACAAGAGCCAAAGACAATGTACTCAGCTTCCATGATGAAGCGGTGATATGCGGTTCTGTTTCTTCGAGGACCAACAGACCAAAGATCGTCCGAGGAAATGACAAGTACCAGATGTTGACTTGCGGTCCACACGATCACCAGCATAGTCAGAGTCAGAATATCCAATGAAATCAAACGTAGAGCCCTTGGGTACCATAATCCTAGTGTTGGTGTGTGAGCTAGATATCGAAGAATATGCTTCACAGCCTTATGGTGTGATTCCTTGATTGTAGCTTGAAATCGGGCACACATGCAAACACTAAGCATTATATCTGGCCTAGATGCACATAAGTACAATAGAGAACCAATCATGGAGCGGTATACCTTGTGATCGAAGTCAATACCATTTTCATCAGTGCATAGATGGTCATTTGTGGGCACAGGAATTTTGACGCCTTTGCAATCTTGCATGCCGAATTTCTTCAGAACATCTTTGAGGTAT
The DNA here is from genome assembly GCA_021605145.1 of Aegilops bicornis. Taxonomy (NCBI): domain Eukaryota; kingdom Viridiplantae; phylum Streptophyta; class Magnoliopsida; order Poales; family Poaceae; genus Aegilops; species Aegilops bicornis. The sequence goes on from CM038673.1 coordinate 266,579,822, forward strand.
TTCTCCTGAGATATGAATATGCCATTGTGTTGTTTGGGAATTTGAAGACCTAAGAAGAATTTCAATTCTCCCATCATAGACATTTGATATTCTTCACTCATCATATAGGCAAATTCATCACTATAACGTTGGTCAGTACAGCCAAAGATAATATCATCAACATATATTTGGCACACAAACAGTTCACCATCATATGATTTAGTAAATAGAGTAGGATCGAGTGAACTCGGTGTGAAGCCATTCTTCACGAAGAATTCCTTCAATGTATCATACCACGCCCGTGGGGCCTGTTTGAGGCCATAGAGGGCCTTGTTGAGTCTGAAGACTTTGTCAGGATTCTTTGGATCTTCAAAACCTGGGGGTTGAGCAACATATACTTCTTCCTCAAGCTTACCATTGAGGAATGCACTTTTCACATCCATTTGATATAAAGTGATATTATGATGGTTAGCATAAGCAAGTAATATGGGAATAGCCTCAAGTCTAGCAACAGGTGCAAAAGTTTCGTCGAAATCAATTCCTTCAACCTGTGTGTAGCCTTGAGCTACAAGCCGTGCCTTATTCCTCACCACAAGGCCATTTTCATCTTGCTTGTTGCGGTAGATCCACTTTGTGCCAATGATATTATGCTTGCGAGGATTTGGACGTTTGACAAGTTCCCAGACATTGTTGAGCTCGAACTGATGTAATTCTTCTTGCATTGCCTGAATCCACTCAGGCTCCAGAAATGCTTCATCTACCTTAGTGGGCTCTGTGATAGAGACAAAAGTATAGTGCCCACAAAAGTTAGATAAATGTGAAGCTTTTGAGCGTGTGAGAGGACCTGGTGCTTCAATGTCATCGATGATCTTGTCAACTTGCACTTCTTTTGCAACACGAGGATGAGTTGGTTGTCGTCCAGGAATTTGATCAGCATTTTCTTCAGCATTATCCTCAGGTGCATCAGCTCGACTTTCTTCACATTCTGGAATGAATTCTTCAGCAGATTCTTCAATAGGAATTACATCCTCGGTTGCCTTAAACTTGATAGATTCCTCAGGTGTTGGTTCATCTATCACAGAAGGTAGGTGCTCTCTTTGCGAGCCATTACTTTCATCGAACCTCACATCTATAGTTTCAACAATCTTGTAAAGAACATTGTTGAAGACTCTGTAGGTGTGCGAGTCCTTTCCATAACCAAGCATAAAACCTTCATGTGCTTTTGGTGCAAATTTTAGCATTGTGATGAGGATCTCTAATCCAACATTTAGCACTGAAGACTTTGAAATAACTCACATTGGGTTTCTTGTCAGTGAGGAGTTCATAGGCAGTCTTCTTGAAGAATTTGTGAAGATATACTCTGTTGATGATGTGGCACGCGGTATCAATTGCATCAATCCAAAAACGACGAGGCGTTTTGTATTCATCAAGCATAGTGCGAGCCATCTCAACAAGAGTTCTGTTCTTGCGCTCCACGACGCCATTTCTTTGAGGAGTATAGGGAGCAGATAACTCATGAGTAATACCAAGTTCATCAAGATAGTCATCAAGACCGGAATTCTTGAACTCTGTTCCATTGTCACTCCTGATGTGCCTGATCTTCACACCAAAGTTCGTTGAAGCCCTCGAGGAAAATCGTTTGAAGACCTCCTGCACTTCATGTTTGTAAGTAACAATGTGTACCCATGTGTAACGAGAGCAATCATCAACAACAACAAAGCCATATAGAGATGCATCATTAGTGACTGCTGAGTAATGATTAGGACCAAGGAGGTCCATGTGAAGCAATTCGAAATGGACGAGTAGTGGTCATGATAGTCTTCGCTGGATGCTTGGCCTTGGTCATTTTTCCAGCTTCACAGGCTCCACACAAGTGATCCTTGAGGAATTTGACATTCTCAATGCCAATGACATGCTTCTTCTTCGCAAGCGTGTGCAAATTCCTCATGCCCGCGTGACCAAGTTGTTGATGCCATAGCCAGCCTTCTGAAGCTTTTGCAAGTAGACACACGGCTGGTTGTGGTCCTGTAGAGAAATCAACAATATACAAGTCTCCTCTCCTAAAGCCTTCGAATACTTTGGAATTGTCAGCTTCCATGATCACAACACAACGATACTTGCCAAAGACAACAACCATATCAAGATCACAAAGCATTGAGATCGACATGAGGTTGTATCCTAAGGACTCAACAAGCATGACTTTGTCCATGTGTATGTCCTTAGAGATCGCAACCTTACCAAGACCCAATACACGACTTTTGCCTTTGTCAGCAAAGATGATATGCTTCAGATGTGACGGTGATAAGGGAGTTTCCATCAATAGATTCTTGTCACCAGTCATGTGATTTGTACATCCACTATCGAGGACCCACTCATTGGCTTTGGGTTGATCATCCTGCAGATGAATTAGTGCAACACGATCTCATATACTTCATCAGTGAAGAATATGATATCAATTTCATCAGATGAATTTCATCGAGCGATATAACAGATAAGCGGTATGAGGACGGGTGAAATGAAAGTTCATTTCTTCATGATTAGCCCAAGGCCCTTTCAGCATTTTTGTCGTGCCCCCAAGAAATTCTTCAGACGTTAAAGCACGTCTGGAGGCCTGACCCTGCAGAAGAGATTAGTTCCTTTTCTTCACCACCCACATCTGAAGGGGTGGCAAAGAGTTCATCACTCTAGAAGCTCCATATGAGAATAGTGGCATAGAAGCCAATCCATTTCGTTTCACATAAGAGAGGTTAGGGTAAGCATATGAATAAGCAGAGAAATTCTTCGAGGACTTATGAACATATTGGTTTGAAGAATAATGCACATATTCATAGCCCTTAGCTCTACCCTACGAAACAGAGTTGTTAGTACGATGATAATCATATGAGGACTTTGATCCATGTGAGGAATTTGGTCCGTATGAGGACCTGGATCCATATGAAGAATTTGGTCCATATGAAGAGTTTGATCCGGGGTTCCTATTATTCACAGGTGGTGTCATGAGGACATTCACCTGAAGACTTTCAAGGCACTTCTTGGAAACCCATATTTTCTTCATAGGGGAACCGTTCCTGCAGTTAGTGCCAACATATCTAGCAAATACTTCACCATTCTGATTTTTGAACAGTTTATAGTTGGAGTCAAATGACTCATCAGAAGAATGAGGAGATTCACATGTAAAGCCAGATAAGTTAGATGGATCAACTGGAGGTCACTTTGCAGCAACCCATGAGGTTTTGGGGTACTACTCAGGCTTCCAATATGATCCATCAGCATTGAGTTTCCTCTCAAAGGCAATACCCTCTTTCCTAGGATTCCTGTTGAGGATCTGCTTTTTAAGCACATCACAAAGAGTCTGATGCCCTTTGAGGCTTTTGTACATGCCTGTCATGTACAATTCCTTAAGCCTTGCATCGTCAGTGATACAAGCAATGTCCTCAGATGAGGAATTAGTGATAGCAGAGGCAGGTGAAGAATTTGTGTCGGGGAGGCTGATCGGACCCACGAACACCTATGGGACCGGCGGACCGAGTCCCTTTTGGTTCGGAGGGGGGCGGAGATCGCACGAAGAGTGGATCGAGGCGAAGCACACGAGCAGTTTACCCAGCTTCGGAGCTCTCCGGAGAGATAATACTCCTACTGCTGCTTGTCTGATTGTATTGTGTTCTTGCTAAGGAGCGATGAGAGCTACAAGACCTAGCGTGAGTGTTCTCTGGTTACGTTGGAATCGAACCGAACCCCCTCTACGTTGCGCATGGGCCTCCTTTTATATGCTCAAGGGGTCTCCGACAGGTGGCAACGTAGATGAGGGTACAAATGGAAAAATAGTAGTTGGTACACCTACTTGTACAAAGGTACGATGTACTCTACCTAACCCCTGACGGCAAGGGACAAAAGCATTAAATGCCCGTCCACATCGCCCTAAACGATCTGTGAGGGACCGTCGGGGCGCCACCGTTCGCCACGATGGCAAGCTTGTCAGTGCCGCTTATCGCTGCTCCCCGCTGGCTGCACAGCCTCTTGACACGCATGCATGGAATGGTCCCATGGCGACACGTTGGTGGATGAGCTGGAGCGGAGATGAAGAGAGGTTGCCTGCCGCGGCAAGTGCCTTGCCGCGGCTGAATCCTTGACGCGTCTGGAGGCTTGTCGCTCTCCGAGCCTTCCCGGCAAGCTCCTCTTGCCGGGGTCTTGTCTTCTGCGTGCCTTGAGTGGCCTTCCCGGCAAGCTCCTCTTGCCGGGGCCTTGTCTTCTTGGTTAAATACTTTGTTCTTGAATGGCTCCAAAGGAACCATGGAGGATCTTGGCGGTGACCAGGCAAGCCTTGCCGCGGAGGGCTGCAACTGCCCGTGCACAAGTTCGGGATAATAGGGTACCCCTACTCTAGTACACCGACAGGAGCCCCCGGGCCTGGGCCACACACGGTGCCGAGCGCTGTTGGGCCAGGACCAAAACAGGGCACGGGCACGCGCGGCCTGGGTTACGCCGTAACTTGCTCTGGACCAACCACGTCCCCCACGAACAGCACGCGTCGAACGTGGCATCGTGGGAGAGATCGTGGGGGGTTTCTTTATTAGGAAAAGCGGAACGTCCGCCCCCTCTCCCTCCTTATAAACAGGGGAAACAGGGGTAGGTCGCCCACCTCGCCATTGCTGTTTCGTCTCGAAAACCACCGCCGCTCCCCCCTTCTTCTCTAGTGCGAAGAGAGCAGCGCTCCGCCCCCTTTCGCCACAGCGCCATCAACACCGTCGGTCTCCTCCACCGCCTCCGCCATGGCTCCGAAAGCCGACAAGGGGAAGGGCGTGAAGTCGGCCGAGGCGCAGCGGCTCACGACGCTGCGAAAGGAGCGGGCCATCTTCTCCCCCCAGCTCGACGCAAAGGAGCTGAGGGAGGGCTACTACCTCTTCTGGTCGACGGAGACGCGTGCGCATCCGCGCACGAAGGTACTCCCCGCCACCGCTTCAGAACTAGCCCCAACTGGGTACCCTTTCTTTGCGCTTTTCTTCTATTGCGGGCTCTGCCCGCCCTTTCTGAATTCTTCTGCGATATCATGAACACCTCACGGGCTTCGCCTCCTTGATTTCACCCCAATGCTGTCCCGACCATGGCAGTTTTCGCACCTTTGCGAAAACTTTGTCGAGATCCACCAAACGTAGCCCTCTTCCGCCACTTCTTCATGCCCAGCGTTGAGAGAGGAGCCGCTTGCGAAGGGATTGCTTGGGTCTCGGGATCGGCAAGAAAGAAGCTTATCCGGAAGGAGAGCTCCGTGAGCAAATGGGAGGAGTGGAGAGCCAATTGGGGTTGGATCGTTGAGGAGAACCCACAGCCCTTCACTGCCTCAAGGCCAAACCCCCAATAGTCTTGGCAACGATTGGAGCAACTTGGCGCGGAAGATTCTAGGTTGAAGATTGCTGTGACCGGATCTTGCGCCTTAGGCTTGTCGGACTCATCAGAGGCGCAGTTGGCGCAGATTTCCTTCGCCGCAAGATCGCTCCCTTGCAGGAGAGGAGGAGACACCTTGGGAGTTCCAAAACGCAGCGGACATCATGAGGCTGCGCCCGGGCCTCAACTGGAATTTCACTGTCTTGGAGTTGGATGCGATGCTGCTAGAGCTGTTCAAGCATGACCCCGATCACCCCGAGTGGTTTAGGTTGCCGAGGGGGGGTCATCCCATTGTGCAACAATTCTGCGCTCGACCACATCCGTGCCATGATGCTGTTGTGCGATTCTCATGGGATCGTTCCAACCTGGCAAGAGCCTGCGGACGACGTCGTGCGGCAATTCTTCTACAGCTTGGAAGAAATGCCGATCCGCCCCGACGAGCAGAAGAAGCTCACCCGCGACACCACCGACGACGAGATGCAGCGCATTGCCACCAGGCTGGAGGAGGCGGCAGCAGCTGCTGCCGCTGGCGTCTTCGGGTACACCATGGAGGAGGCAGATGCAGCAGAGGCGGCAAGCCTTGCTGAGCGAAGGGAGTTCGCCGGTGAGGAAGAGCTTGCCGCATCCGAGGCCGAGTCGAGCGAACCAGCCGAGGGCGCTTCTTCCCCACCATCCAGCAGCTTGCCGCGAACGGAACCAGCTCCGCCAAAGAGGCGTCTCCGCAAGGCGGAGAGCGAGACGGGCGGCAGACGGGCCAACAGCAGAAGGCCACATGACGCTGGCTTCATCAAGCGGCAAGCAATGTTGCCTTGAGGAGCAACCCACACTTGCTGCGACAAGCTGGGCGGGATCCTCCCAGGCCACCGCCGACACCCCCGCCAAGCGGTCAAGAGAGCCCGCTCCTCCGCCTCGTCGCACCGGAGGTGAGCCGGAGTTTGATCTCTCCGCGCTCAGCTCCGATGAGGAAGAAGAAGAGTAAGCTTCAATATTGTGCTTGTATTTCTTCAATTTTGTTGCTTCATCTTGAATCTGATTTGCTTCGTTCTGAACTCTTTCCTTTTCAGGACGCTGCGCCAGAGAGCGTCGAAGAGAGCCAAGACCCCGGTGGTCGTCGTTGAGGATGATCCACCCGTGGCAACAGGAGGCGCGTCTGAGACCCCCTTGCCGGACCCGGCAACCGTTCCTCAAAGCAGCCCCCAGCACAACCCCCAGAGTAAGTATGCGGTTTTCTCCTTACTATTAGGTGTGCATGGGTGCTCCTTCTTCATTGATATCTGACTGTTGGTTTGTGTAGGAGCAGAGCAGCCTCATCGGGAGGGCAGGAAGCCGCCCGAAATTCTATCTCGCTTGACTACGCCGCCAAGGGAGGATTCTCCGGCAAGGAGCGTTCTCCGGCAAGGGAGACTACTCGGCAAGGGACACCACGGTGATCCTCCGATTGGTCGAGACCATGGCTGCAGATCCCATTGCAGGTAATCCTCTTCTTGTGAAAATTTCCCTTGGGCTCGTTTTCTTCTGTTTTCTTTGGATATTTGCTTGACTTTCTTCATCCGTCCGCCAGAGCCGATGGAGACCGAGGTCGCCCGGCGAGGAGGGCATGTGCTTCTTTCTTGGCAAGTCGCCGTCGTGGGAGAAGAAGCCGGCGCTGACGAGCCTGCCGGCGAAGAGGCCACCGAGGCTGCCGCCGCAGAAGCTGGCGAGGGGTCTGGCGATCGCACTGACGGCCCTGAGGCCGCAGGAGCGCCAGGCGCTACACCGACCGCCGATCCCTCCGCCGCTGCCGCAGCGTCAGGCTCCGAAGAGCCCCAGCCCGGCACCTACTTGAAGCCCGGCGACGGCGTCTTCATCAAGCTCCCATGGGAGTCGAGCTCCAGGGCGTCGGCCGAAGGAGAAACCTTCGATCAAGAGCTGCTCGCCTCCTCTGGGCTGACGCTGGTGGACGCGCCAAGCAGCAGCAGTGGCGAGTCTGAGGAGGAGCAGCTGCTGAATAAGCTGTTGTCGCTCTACCGCGCCCGACAAGCCAAGTTGGAGTCCCGTGAAGCACTTGTCGCGAGGGCGGGAGCAGACATGGAGAAGCGTGCAGAAGAGCTCCAGGGCGCCAACCAAGAAACTCTCCTAACGTAGCGAGAAGAGCGGAGCGACTTGTCGAAGAGTGCACAACCTTCATCCTTGAGAAGGCTGAGGTCGAGGAGCAGCAAAGGCTTGCTGTCGAGAAGCTATCTGCGCAAGAAGGCGAGTTAGGCAGCGGAAGATCAATCTTGACAGCTATGAGGAAGAGCTTGTCGGCGAGGAGTCACTTGGCGGGGCTCTTAAGGAAGCGAAGGATCTTGCCGCAGCCGCCGAGGCCGCCAAGAAAGAGTTGGAGATGAAGGTGGCGTGGCTGGAGGCCGATCTCGGAAGAGCGGCGAGGAGCTTGCTGCGCTCAAGCACGAGCCTTGAAGGACGCCTACACTCTTGGCGAGCTGCAGGGCCGTCTCGCCGATAGGAGCAAGGAGCTCGACGCCGCCAAGGATTCCAAGGCAGATCATGAGCTGAAGCTGACCACCCTGATGCAGACGCTGGACGGTGCCAAGGAGCGGGAGGTGCGCCTGTTGAAGAAGATCAAGGCCAACGAGGAGCTGCTGGCGACTGCTGTTGCCACCCAGAGTGCCTTGAGGGAGAGCGTGGAGCATTGGACCGAGGGTCTTGTGGATACTGCTGCCGCCATCCACAACGAGCTGATGGAGCTGGGGATGGTGGATCTTGGATACTCCTCCGACGAGCACCTCCAACCCAGTGCCAAGCTTAGCTTATTCTTCAAGGGCGTGGTGACAGGTCTCTAGCGACTCCGGGAAGAGATCCCAAAGCAGCTGGCCGAGGAATCGCGCCAGATCTGTGCAGGAGCCCTGCAGAAGGTGTTGATGAAGGTGGCCTTCCGCAATCCAGGCCTCAACCTCAACGACGTCCTTAGATCCTTGCCGCCAGATGCCGATGTGGAGGCGCTCAAAGCCCTACACGCACCCATTGTGGACAAGGTGGGCAAGATCAAGCGGGTTGATGGCGACCGCGTAGACTAGGCCGCCAATTTTATCTTTCCTTTGTCGCTGCTGATCATGTTATGAACAATTTATTAGATCTGCGACAAGCTATTTTGTAATATGAATCTATCTTAGGCGATGATTGCAATGTTATTTCCTTTACTTGATTCCTTCCTTTGTATGTTTTTGCCCTACGCTTTTAGGGAACTTGTCGGTGCAGGCACCTTTGCCATGAGCGCCGAAAAGTGAACGTCAAGAGCCTTGGCGGCGGTGCCGCCTCCGACAAGCAACCTTGTCGCGACTAGCTGCAGCTCACTTAAGTTGTTGAGCGGACTCGAAACAAAGTAAGGGCGCGACTAGCTGCGAGTTGGTTCCTCCGCGCATGGGTTTTCCATACAAAGTACTATCGTTCGAGGAAGATAACTTAAAATTTTAAGAACTGATTGCTCAAACTTGGGCAACTTAGCTTTTCTGTCGTTTGCTTCCCGATAAGGTGAAACTTCCTCGAGCAACGCTTGGTCCATAGTATTATCTTCTCCTTCCCCCCTGGTTAACTTGTGCGCGAGGGAACCTTCCTTTCTTTGAGAAAAAAGAAAGAAGAGAAAATAAAGTTATGGAGCCCAGCGGCTCGATATTGCTTACCGGGTGTGGGTGCTGCACAAAGTGTTAGCCAAAACATGCAATAAACTGATGAAAGCATGAATTTGACAAGTTGTGCGCAACACATGAGCTTTACTTATGCACGGGATCTGCGCCCGGCTTTGTACAAAGGATTACATGCAACATCGGCAAGACTTGTACAAAAGGTGGTTGCCGGAATAGGTTCCGCAAACCGCGCCTCTGAGTAAAACTTACGAAGATGCTCAATGTTCCAGAGTTGCTCACCGAATGCCATCTTCGGTCTCAAAGCGGACAGCGCCAGGCCTAGTGACTCGTTTCACCCGATAAGGGCCTTCCCACTTTAAGCGTCAACTTGTTTGAATTCTTGGCGGACTGAACGCGTCGAAGAACAAGGTCGCCTTCCTCGAGGCTTCTGGCACTAACTTTGCGGCTATGGTAGCGACACAAAGCTTGCTGGTAACGAGCAGCTCGTCTGCCGCCTCGAAGGCGGTCCTCCTCAAGGAGCAGCGGCGTCATCTTGTCGCAGCTGCTCTTGCTCAAGCTCATCATAGCGAGTACTCGAGGTGACGATATCTGAGTTCCGTGGGGAGAACTGCCTCTGCTCCATAGACTAGAGCAAAAGGTGTGCGGCGGTGGCTCGATTTGGCGTCGTCTGATCGACCAAAGAACCACCGGCAGATCCTCAATCCAGTTTCTTCCGAACTTGTGCAGCTGTCGAAAGTTACGGTCTTGAGCCCGCGCAGCACTTCAAAGATTTGCCCTCTCGCTTGACCGTTGCTTATTGGATGAGCAACGGAAGCAAAGCAGACCTTGGCGCCAAGATCTTGGACGTACTGCATGAAGGTGAGACTCGTAAATTGTGTGCCGTTGTCGGTGATGATCCTATTAGGGATTCCGAAACGGCAAACAATCGACCTGAAGAACTTGGCCGCCGTTGTCTTTGTCACCTTCCTCACTTCTTCCACTTCCGGCCACTTTGTGAACTTGTCGATTACAACGCATACAAGTACTCAAAGCCCCGACAGCTTCGGGGAAGGGGCCGAGGATGTCGAGCCCCTGCACCGAAAAATGGCCAGGATAAAGGGATCGCCCGGAGAGCTTGAGCTGGCTGGTGTGTCTTCTTAGAATGGAACTGCACGCTTCACACATGGTTACTTGTGCGGTTGCATCACGGAGGGCTGTCGGCGGAAGAAACCTTCTTGGAAAGCTTTGCGGCAAGTGCTCTTCTTGCCCGATGTGATGACCACATATGCCTCCATGTATCTCTCGCCAACAGCTTTTGTCCATCTTCCGGCAAATACACTTCAATTTCACACCGTTGAGTCTTCTTACATGCGGTGTCTTTGTCGACAAACTGGTACATACTTGACCGCCGGGCTACTCTTTCCGCTTCTTCTTGCTCTTTGGGAAGTTCTCTGTCTGAAGGAAATGGACAATCTGCTGCGCCCATGCCGGAGCTATGCGGCTCGACAACAAGGACTAAAGGCACATCTCTGCTGCGGGAACATCAGCTTCCACGGCGAGAACTCGCGGCTCACCGGAGCTTGACGTTCCCGGCAAGCTTGCCGAGCAAAACTTGTCGGGGCGTCTGCTTCATGAAACAAACCACAGGGCTTGTCGGAGTAGATCGCCCCTCAGCTTTCTTGGTGTTGATCCGGGGACCTTTTTGGTGGCGGCTTGGAAGCTTCTGCGGAAAATAGTCACTGAAATCAACTTCCTCTTCTTGTTACATCCGATTGATGGTGTTACGGTTGGTTGAGTTAGCTTGAGCACAAAAATCCCTGGTTCCACAGTGCAACTTAAGTGCAGCGCACTTTGGCGAACCATCAGCAATATCATTCTGAGCTCTTGGAACATGTTCCATTTGTAGGCCGTCAAAGTGTTCTTCTAGCTTTCTTACTTCATCAACGTAGGCTTCCATCAATGGACTCTGATAATCTTTGTTCACTTGGCGGATAACAAGTTGTGAGTCACCCCTGACAATGAGTTTCTTAATCCCAAGGTCTACTGCAATCCTGAGACCGGCAAGCAAACCTTCATACTCTGCTGTATTGTTTGTTGCTTGCTCCTTGGGAAAATGCATTTGGACTATGTACTTGAGGTGCTCTCCGGTGGGTGCTATAAGCACGCCAAAGACCGGGCGCCTTTGCAGCTAGAAGGCACCATCAAAGTACATCAGCCACTCTTTGCTCGCTTCCTTGACGGGGATGCTCGTCTCTGGAATTTCTTCATCTTGCGTTGGGGTCCATTCCGCTATGAACTCTGCCAATGCTCTGCTTTGGATAGTTGATGTGCTTTCAAACTTGAGGCCAAAGCTTGACAGTTCCAGTGCCCACTCGACAATCACCGCCGCTTCACGGATTTTGGCAAGATCCTCTTCATGAAAGCGAGTGACAACTGTGATCTCATGTGCACGAAAGTAATGGCGCAGCTTTCTCGAGGCCATGAGAAGGCCGAAAAGCAATTTCTGCACACCGCAGTACCTTGACCTACCCCTGAGAAGGGCCCGACAAAAGTAAAGCTGGCGCTGCACCATCCTTTTCTGCATCTGCTCATGCGTCTGCGTAGATCCATCCTTGTCGGGACCAGAGCTTGTCGGTGAAGTGCCTTGCTTGTCGCTGGATGTATCTGCCATGGTTGCCGGCTCATCGTCCGCCTCCCTCTCCGCTACTAACGCAGCACTAACCACTTGATTGGTTGCCGCTATATATAGCAGCAACTTCTCGTGTGGATTATGTGCCACAAGTATTGGAGTGGAGGTCAGGTACCTCTTTAGGTCCTGCTGCGCAGCGTCCGCTTCGTGTTTCAATTTCATTGGACTTGCCTTTTTCATAATCTTGAATAATGTCAGGGCGCGTTCAGCAGAACCTAGAGATAACTCTTGAGAGCAGCCACGCAACCGGCAAGTCTTCGTACATCCTTGACGCGCTTTGGTGCTTCAATCTGCTCAATGGCCTTGATCTTGTCGGGATTGGCTTCAATTCCCCGAGACACGAAGAACCGAGAAGCTTGCGGAAGGGACTCGAACACTCTCTTCTCGGGGTTGAGCTTGAGGTTGATCTTGCGCAGATTTGCAAAGGTCTCATCCAAATCTTGAACCAGAGTTGCTTTGTCCTTGCTCTTGACCACTATGTCATCCATGTAGGCTTCTACATTTCTGTGCATTTGCGGCTCAAAAGCGTCATGGACTACTCTTGCAAGCGTTGAACCAGCATTCTTCAAACCGAAAGGCATCCGTATGAAGCGATATGTGCCACATGGAGTAATGAATGCGGTTTTCTCCTCATCCTCTTCTGCCATGAAGATCTGATGGTATCCTGAGTATGCATCAAGAAATGAAAGCAAATCACATCCAGCCGTGGAGTCAATAATCTGGTCGATGCGCGGCAAGGGAAACGGGTCTTTGGGACAAGCTTTATTAACATCCGTGAAGTCAATACAAAGTCTCCATTTCCCATTTGCCTTGCGCACAACTACGGGATTGGCCAACCACGTAGGATGGAGCACTCCTCTGACAAGGCCTGCTGCTTCCAATTTCTTGGTCTCTTACGTGATGAATTCTTGGCGCTCCACCGCCTACTTCGACTTTCTTCGCTTGACGGGCGCGCGATGAGGACAAGCGGCAAGGCGGTGCTCAATTACTTTCCTAGGAACACGGGGATGTCGGGGCGGTTGCCATGCAAACACGTCGATGTTCGCCGCAGGAAAGCAACGAGCGCGCCTTCCTATTTAGGGTCGAGAGTGGCAGCGATGGTGAAGGTACCACCGATACCGTCCTCCTTGGCGGACACCTTCTTGGTCTTTGGCGGAGCTGCCATCGTCTTCTTGCACTTGCGGTGGAGCTCGATGGTGCGTCCTCGGCGGTAGCGCTTGACACTCCGAAGAGGTGCGCTTGCGGAGTGGGCATCGAGCTCTTGCCGGACTTGGTCTTCTTCCCGGGAGCTTCAGCGGAAAGTGTTTTGCTTTTACATTGCATTGCTGCCTCCAGTAGATCTTGTCGGCACAGATAAGATCATCCTTCTTGTCGCCATGGACAGAGATGATGCTTATCGGGCCTGGCATCTTGAGTAAGTTGTATGCATAATGAGAGGCTGCCATGAACTTAGCGAGTGCTGGACAGCCAAGTATCCCATTGTAAGGCAATGGGAAATCAACAACATCGAATGTGACCCTCTCAGTCCTAAAGTTCAGCTCGCTGCCAAATGTTACCGGCAACGTGATCTTCCCCTTCGGCTTGCTCCTTCCCGGATTGATTCCTTGGAATGTGCCAGTCTCTTCGAGCTCGCTGTCAGGGATCTGAAGCTTTTGGAGCACCGCGGAGGAGATCAGGTTTAAGCCGGCCCCGCCGTCAACTAGCATCTTGGTGACCTTGAGGTTGCGGATAGTTGGTGAGACCAACATTGGCAAGCACCCGACCGCAGTTATGCGATCAGGGTGGTCCTCAATATCAAAGATGATAGGCGTCTTTGGACCACTTGAGGCTTGCGTGACTCTACGGATGGTTCAGCTGCATTAACTTCCCGCATCCACTGCTTGAGTTGGCGGTGGGAAGTATGCAGGGAAGCACCTCCGTCAACGCAGAGGACCTCTGTAGCTTTCTGAAACTGCTGCTAATCGGTCTCGTCGTCTTCCATGTCTTCATCGTCGTCTTCGTCTTCATCCTTGTCACGGCCGCGGGGAGGCCTGTCTCCTTGCCGCTGCTTGGCCTTGCCGCGGCGCCCTCCCCGGCCGGGACGTTTCTTGCTGGCTCCTCCAGCACCTTCTTGGGCCTTCTCCTTGTCGCGCCGCTTTCGTACTCAGCCTATACGCTATTCAACAAGTTGCTCGACCTTCTTGCAGCTCTGGAGGTCATGGCCCTTGGTGCGGTGGATCTTGCAGTACTGCTTGCCGGAGCCGTCCTGCTTGTCGGCGGCCGCCACAGGCTGGTGGTTGGTGCCAGCGGCAACCTCCTTGCCGGAGCTACCAGCCTTGGCGTTCTTGTCGCCACCTCCGTTGCCGGACTGCTCGACAACTAGCACATCTCTGCCTTTCTTTTTCCTGTTGCCCTTGCTGGCTCTTCTTTGCCGGGCGGTTTCTTCCTTGTCGAGATCCTCCTGCTTGGTATTCTCTCCGGAGTCTCCTCCTCCTCAAAGACGTGCACACTTGTCGGCCGGGCGTATAGCTCATGGCGTCTCTGATTTTGCACATCGCCATCTCCTCCGCATCACTGTGGTTTCGCTTGCGTTCGATGGAACGCAGCTGATCACCTGTGGCGGTGGACATCTGAGATGTTGTCTTTGTACTGCGGCTGAATCTCTGAATATACTTGCTAGGGGCTCTCCTTCCTTACAGGCGGCGAGATGAAGGTCGCTTTCTTGACCATGGGGTTTGTGGCGCTGTAAAGGCGCCAACAAACTGATGGCACAGATCTGCCCAAGAAGATATGGAGTTGTCCGGCAAGTGCATGAGCCAGGACTGACGTTGGGCTTGAGCACCGGTGAAGTAGTTGGCAAGGATCTTGTCGTCTCGCCCCCCGGCAGCCTGCACCGCGATTGTGTAGATGCTGAGGAACTCCGACGGATGCGTCTTGCCGTCGTACTTCTCCGGTACGTCTAGCTTGAAGTTCTTCTTGCTGGGCCACTGGACTTGCCGCAGCTCACGAGTGAACGCAGGGCAACCTACCGCGTACGGCAAGTCGCCTGGTTCCTCTGGCGTGTGCATGTCAACAGAGGGCCCAGCGCGCTTGTCGGATTGACGTCGCGCTTCTCTTCGGCGCTCGATGCGAGTTCGAGCGTCCTCTTGTTGTCGATCGTGTAGAACTTGGCGCTGATCGCGACGAGCTCGTGGATCCGATGACGCGGTGGAGTCGCTGTCGAGGTGGATCCGGCGAGTCGGCGATCTTGGCCTTCGGGGTGGAGAGTGCATGGTGGTTGCACCCCCACCGGTCTCGTCGCCACCGGCTCACGCTTGGCATTCCTGCCGCGGCAGCGAAGCACTCGGTTGCCGCGGAGCGTCGCCGTTGGCGAAGCCGATGAGACTCTGTATGGTGGCCCTCCACTCGTCGACCTTGTCGGCCGTTGGAGGGTAATCGAGGAGCAGTTGAGCTCTCGCCAGAGCTTCTGCTGGAGTAGTGGGTGGCAGTGGCGAACGGCGCGAGGAGCGGGATATGCTCGGACTTCTAACTATGTTAGAAGGAGCAGTATCCCGTCCGGGCGACTGTGCCTCGCTCACGCCAGCATGTTGGCGCGCATGCTGGTCTTGAACGTCCCGAGATCCTCCAGCTCGATCTTGGTCCAACGAGCGTATGGCATTGTGAATGCCATGATGCTGTCGGTCCCGCGCCTCCTGAGACGGGCGCGGTACATGTACGGACGCCGAGGTCTGCGCGACCTTGTCCTTGGACTTGGTAGCACCGTGAGCTCCCTCGTCGCCGTTTCTTCCGCGAGCGTCTGCTCCACCACCCGTTTGCTCCGGTGATGGTGGGTTCGACGCGGACGGCTCCGCTGCCGCCGAAGCCTTCTTCTTCGGTGGCATGTTGATGAAGTTGTTGAAGATGATGAAGATGTTGCTCGTGTGAACGCCGGATCGAGTTCACACAGCCTCGACGCCGCCTACAGCGCGCCAAAGATGTCGGGCGAGCTGATCGGACCCACGAACACCTATGGGACGGCGGACCGAGTCCCTTTTGGTTCGGAGGGGCGGAGATCGCCTGAAGAAGCGGATCGGGCGGCACCACGAGCAGTTTACCCAGCGGAGCTCTCCGGAGATAATACTCCTACCGCTGCTTGTCTGATTGTATTGTGTTCTTGCTAAGGAGCGGTGAGAGCTACGAGACCTAGCGTGAGTGTTCTCTGGTTACGTTGGAATTGAACCGAACCCCCTCTACGTTGCGCGTGGGCCTCCTTTTATATGCTCAAGGGGTCTCCGACAGGTGGCAACGTAGATGAGGGTACAAATGGAAAAATAGTAGTTGGTACACCTACTAGTACAGTGTACAGTGTACTCTACCTAACCCTGACGGCAAGGGACAAAAGCCTGCCGCGGAGATGAAGATATGTTGCCTGCCGCGGCAAGTGCCTTGCCGCGACTGAATCCTTGACGCGTCTGGAGGCTTGTCGCTCTCCGAGCCTTCCCGGCAAGCTCCTCTTGCCGGGGTCTTGTCTTCTGCGTGCCTTGAGTGGCCTTCCCGGCAAGCTCCTCTTGCCGGGGCCTTGTCTTCTTGGTTAAATACTTTGTTCTTGAATGGCTCCAAAGGAACCACGGAGGATCTTGGCGGTGACCAGGCAAGCCTTGCCGCGGAGGGCTGCAACTGCCCGTGCACAAGTTCGGGATACTAGGGTACCCCTACTCTAGTACACCGACAATTTGTAACAGTTGAAGCATTTGAACATTCAGGTTAAGAATTAGCAGATTCACGTTCAATGCACTTTAAGCATGGAGGAACAAATTCTTCCTGAGAAGCGCTGATTTGTTGAGCTAGCAATGAATCGCGCTCCTTCTGAAGATCTTCTAACTCACTCTTAGCTTCTCAAGATCTTGCTTTCTTTGAAGAAATTCATAAGAAAGTTTCTCATGATCAGACAAGAGAGTGTTATGGTGACCTTGAAGGCTGTCAAACCTAGACTGAAGTCTCTGAAGATTTTCAGTCAGGGCTTTAGTGCGATCCATTTCTTCACCCAACATATCATCACTTTTACCTAACATGTTTTGAACCTTTTCCAAGGCATGTTGTTGTTTGGTGGCAATACAAACAAGCTTGGTATAGCTAGGTTCAATATCATCATCAGATCCATCATCATCAGATTCATCATCACTAAACTCAGATGAGGAACATTTGGTTACCTTGTCACCCTTTGCCATGAGACATGCTGCATAAGATGATGATTCTGGTTCGAGAGTCATCGTTTTGAGAGATTCCTTGAAGTCCTCAAACCAAGGATCATGACGGGTTCGATGACCTTCATAGACGTCGGAGATTTGGTCCCAGATAAACCGCATTGCAAAGATGCATAATGCGCTTGAATTCATCTCTAGATAGGCGAGGAACAGATGATATCCTTCGCCATGATGTCAAGTCGAGTGTACTTGCGAATATCATCTGCGTTCGCCGTCTTGCATAGATCGATAAGACCAATTTCGGTGACGGTCCACAGCTCAAGTCCATTGCCATGATGCGCTTCCTCATCATGGCCTTCCACTGGGATAATCATGACCGTCAAAGATAGGGCATGTCACTTTCTTCATACCTGCGGTCGACAAAACTAAAACTCCAGGTGGTTAAACCAAAATCACACAGAACAAGGGAGTACCTTGCTCTGATACCAATTGAAAGTGCGTTATATCGACTAGAGGGGGGTGAATAGGCGATTTTTATGAATTCTTCAATGAGGAATTTTCTGGCGAGGAAATTCCTAAGTGAAGAACTACTTGTAGTGGAATAAGTACTCAGAAGTAAGCATAAGAGAATGCGGGCATGGTCATCATGATGAAATGAAGATAATCAAGGAGTACAGAAAGCGTAAACACAGGATAGCACAAGATGAAGACAAAGCGGTGAAGAATTGAACTGAGGAAATTGAGAAAGTCTTGGTCAAAGTCTTCAAACACAGATATGAACGAACACTCAACACAGTAATGAGGAAATGAAAGAGTTGAGGAAATAGAACCAGTTAGGTTGGTGAAGACAATGATTTGGTAGACTAGTTCCAACTGCTGTCTCAGTTGTAAGTCTGGTTGGAGCGGCTGAGTATTTAAACTCGAGGACACACAGTCCCGGACACCCAGTCCGAAAGCACGCAGCTCAGGACACCAAGTCCTCACCGTATTCTCCTTGAACTAAGGTCACACAGACCTCGTCCAATCACTCGTGGTAAGTCTTCAGGCGACTTCCAAACCTTCACAGAATTGGTCACTCGGCGATCCACAATTCCTCTTGGATGCTCTAGACCATGACGCCTAACCGTCTGGAAGAAGCACAGTCTTCAAAGGTAACAAGCGTCATATCCACGCGGGATCAATCTCTTCAGTGATGCTCAATCACTTTGGGTTTGTAGGGGTTTGGTTTTTGGGTTTTTCCTCACTCGATGATTTTCGCTCAAAGTCCTCGGAGGATGGGTTGCTCTCAAATGACAAGTGTCAAGTTCTATTGGAGCAGCCAACCAGCTAGTGGTTGTAGGGGGCGGCTATTTATAGCCTAGGGAGCAGGCCGACATGATAAGACATAAATGCCCTTCAATGATATGACCGTTAGGTGGATAGGATATTTTGGAACAGGTGGCCAAGAAGACAAAGAACGGTCGGAAATTTGACTCTCAAATTCCTTAGGGCTATCATGTTCCTCATGCGAGGCAATATGCCTTTGGCGAATTCCTAACTCCTCGGTCGAACAAATTCATCGGCGACGGAAGAACTTTTTCTCCACATTGAAGAAATTGACTAAAGCGTATGACATTTCCAAAGGCTTCACTTTCGAAGGGATTGGTAGGTGTAGGATTTTGAGTTGAGCATCACATGGAAATTTTTCCTTAGTATTTCCTCGACCCCTTTAACAAAGACGGTGTTTCCTATGACTCAAGAAAGAGAAAAGCGAAACTACGAAAACAAAAGTCTTCACGCTTCATGTTCCTCAAATGAATACCAAGTCTTCAAGGTCACACCAATTTCTTCACTTTCAAAGTCTTGAGAAAGTCTTGAGAATATCAAAGTCTTGATCGAAGAACTTCATTTTTAGGGGTCGACTTTCTCTGTAAATATCAAACTCCTCATAGACTTATAGACATGTGTACACTCATAAACACATTAGTCCCTTAACCTATAAGTCTTCAATACACCAAAATCACTAAGGGGCGCTAGATGCACTTACACTCCCGTGGCCGGCTGTCCTGCCGCGTAGGCCTCACCGCCCCACCCTACTACCATTGCTGGCCTGGCCATCCCTGAACTCACCCAGACCTCCTGTTATTCTCCGGCGACGGCATTCTCACACTGCAGCCCAACATGTAAAACCTCGTACTCCCCTACTCACGAGAAACAACTGCCGAGTCTTCCCCGCTCCGGGTCATCCCCTTACTAGGCCTCTCCGTCATCCACCACCTTGGTGCTCTCAACGCGGCATGGTCAACATGGTTAAGGAACGGCTTACATCGGAAGAGGACTGTATGTGGAGAGGCTGATAGCTGGGTCCACGGCCCAGCAAGGAAGTGCCTCCTTATTATGCACAAAATAATGATTCCTCCACCTGATAACGGGGACCTACCGGAAGGATCTCTGTATTTTGCGAAAAAAATTCCCCCCTGACAGCTGGGACCCACCAGCTATATCTTTGGACGCAAGGAAGTGCCTCCATATTTGGCACGAAAAAGAATGAATCCTGCCCTTGATAGCTCGGACCCACCGTCTATAACTTCGCATGCAAGGAAGTGCCTCCTTGATAGAGGCGAGGGTGTCTCGATATTTCGATGAGATGATAACTATTGATTTGGTGGAGTTGACTTTGACGATCTGACTACAAACGTGCATGACGTTGCATCTTAACAATCGCTAAACCAACTTCAAGAGGTTATTGACCACGCCCGAGCACGATCAACCTGACCACGAAGGTCTATTCCTGCACGCAATTGAAGAACAAGCAAGAATACGATAATGCAATCTGAATATTGCGAGTATAGATGAAGTATTGATAAACGTGCGGATCCGAAAGCGGTCTTGGTCAGGTCGTTGGACACAAACGAAGTACACGAAGTTGCAATGGCTAACTTTTAACTAAACAAATCCCCCGAAAAAAGCTACTAGATGGATCTACTTATATCGGAGCAAGGGGTGGTGGCCAAGAAGGTGGAAGGACGTCCCAAGGAAGCCTAAAACTAACCCTAGGTCGTACAAGGCTCATGGGCCCAAGTGGAGGTGATGCAACACCTTTGGACTTGTTGTTTGACTCAGATTCTGCTGCAGCGTCAGATTGTTTCATCGATATCTCAATGCTCCGAAGACATTTGAAGGTGAATCCAATTGGGTTAGAAAGAGCACGGAATCTACTTTCCAACATAAAAGAATCACCCAATTCGGAGTCCGTATGAAAAATTTGTTGGCGTTTTGAGTCAGGTATGTCTGTGCAGTCCGAATCTGAATCCAGAAAGTGAGAGACTTGGACTCTATCTTCTCTTGGCCCAAAAGTGACGTGAGAGGACTTTTTGAACAGAACCTAAACTTCTCCTTTTCCCTTATCTTCATATGTGGATTGTACAAATGTCCCATACAACTGCAATTAGACAAAACACAAAAGTGTGTGAAGTATTTTTGTTCTGGATAACATAAATAGATTATTGAATAGTTTGCACCAGAAATCACCTCACAAATATGCATGTATGCAATATTTTTTGTCGTATCCAAGGTAGTCATGTCCTCATCATCCTCCCCTTATTGAAAACAAAGCCGTCCTTGGCGTTGCTTAATCTGAAATGTGGATAACGAAAGAGACAAGGTGTACATGTTGTATATGTATATGTCGTCCATTTTTACTTCCCTTGATTTTTGCACATATGACACATATATACATGAGTAATTTTCATAGATCATAAAATATAATGCCAAAATATTATCAGAAGTAGAAGGCATGAAAATATTGCAACTCAGTTTGCACATATAAGTGAAGCTCTTATTCATATCAAAAGATTGACAATATTCATCATTAAACCATCCTAACATTGGTGAATAAACCTTACGTGCATCAAATTTACATGCTACAACTTGCTTAAATAAGAAAACATGCAATAAGTCATTTGACACAGAATGATCACCAAGATTAGAGGTCATATCAAAATGATTAAACATTGGCCCAATTATTTTAAAATGTATTTGATACAAATCTGGTTTATTTCCTGATTCACATGGTTCTTTGAAATCAACAGTTAATTCAATAGGCGCACTCAAAATTGTTGGTATTTCAGTTGTTTGATCAAATGATGCATTCATGACAGTAACATGATTCTCTAAATAGGTGGCACGCTCAAATCAACAGGTAACTCAACACATGATGTATTTAAGTTAATTAGGCATGCATCATTCTCATGTGAAGTTATATCATCAATACCTTTACTGTTACCTTGTCGCAAAGACGTAGCTGATGTAGGTATGGACAATGACAATGTACCATACACTTGAGATGATGTCGCACTCACGATCTGAGGTGTGGCTACTCTAGTAGGTGCAACGGTGGAGTTATCAACCGATGGTAGTGAGCATGAATTAGAATAGTAGTTTTTGTAGTCACCCAATGCATCCTCCTGTAGTTGTCTCTCAAAGGTACAAGCACGAACATACATACCAGTAACGCAACAAGGAATATACTGAAATCTTGCCTGAATATCATGGTTCAAACCACCAAAAAATCTATTAATTATATCATCCTCAGATTCTTCTATGTCACAATGATGCATATAAGATTTGAACTCTTGGTAGTAAGCATGAACAGTGTTGTTGCCTTGTTTAAATTGTTCAAATTTACGAAGCAATTCACGACGATAGTAAGGAAGGAAAAATTGTTGTCTCATTACATCTTTCAAATCTTTCCAAGTTGTAGGTTGGTTATCAATGTTTTTCTTACAATGCACACTCCACCAAACAGAAGCAAAACCAGTAAATGCTCTAGTGGCAGCTCGTACTCGCTCAAGTTCAGAAAAGTCATGGTGACTAAGAACTTGTTCTACTTCAAGCTCCCAAGCTAGATGTAGCGACCCGACCCGAATGGATCAAGTCTCTGTGCTTTCGTGTCATCCCTGGATCGGTATGCTGACACACACAGTACTCGAAGGATTTATAACAAAGGTAAATCACATGTATAAACAGCGTAAATACTATTACCTCAATCCAAAATATAAGCGGAAGCTTAACAAGGTTGTGGATTCCCATCAACACCAACAAAGAAAGTTGAGTATAGGAAATCGTAACCCTAACGTATCACTTACTCGTAAATGCGAAAAAGTCCGCAACATGAAAAGTTGCAGCCTGAAACGGTCAGCACATGGAATATGCTGGCAATGTAACACATAGAGAGTAATGAAAGAATAAGCCTATACTACATGTATATACGGCTGGTGGAAAAGCTCTATGCTTATAAGGTTTTGCGAAAAGCTAATTTTTCCCTACTGCAAAGGAATAAATTTATTTAACTATCATGGTGGTTGTTAAACATTGAGAATGGTTGACAGCATCCTCAATCCCAATTAAAAGTACTCATTAAACCCAACAAATTATATTAAGTAACGTGATGAGATCAACAGGATATCCGGTACTAGATACTCAAAATTGTCCATAACCGGGACACGGCTAACCATGATTAGTTTGTACACTCTGCAGAGGTTTATGCACTTTTCCCCACAAGACTTGATCGCCTCGTTTGGTTTCTCACACTACATGGTGTGTGAGAAAGCGGATGACCGAGACATAGTCTTTCGTAAGCGCTTAGCACCTTACATGTGGGTAGACCGTACCAACCTACATCCCCTACATCTGCTAGTCTACCCGTAAGAGTTCGCACAACTTAGTCAACTACGCCAGAGCCCATAATGGCTTGTGGCTGCACACGGAAGTTTCTAGTTTGAATAATCTCATGATCCCTTTGGGCTGGGTGGCGGTCCGAAGAAATACAGGCAAATCCTGTCTACCTGTGCCTTGACAGGCAAGTCTGGAATAGCCAGGTGCCTCAATCCACCCAGATGTGTGTTTAAGTTGCCACCTTAGATAAACCATTAATTATCAATCTCACATCTGTCATGGATATTCACTCAAACCCAATCCACGTCTACGAGCATAGCATGGCGTAATAAGCAAACGTAGAACTAACTCCCAAGGGTTTGATAATAAAACAGGTAATAGGTACTACCTCAAACTACTTCCCATCCCACAATTTAATTAGATCCTAAACATGCAAGTGTTTGAGGACTAGATCTAATGCATAAAAACTGGGTATGAGAAGAGTATGATCAAAGTGTTACTTGCCTGCAAAGTTGATGAAGATGATTCGCACTCAAAACTCTTGATAGATCTACTCGTCACACTCCGGTCAATCTATCGTAATCAAGCAATAGTAACCACACATAAGCAATCACTCAAAAGATCGGAAGGATCGAAGAAACAATTAGGAAGCGTCAAAACCAAATCTAATAACTCTTGCAGCATAAAACAATTTCTAACAGTACCAAAACTATGTGTATTTGGCCTTATCAGAAAGTTTAGGTCAAGAGCTTGATTTGCAAAAGAATCAACTAAATCGAGATTCTGAAACTCAAGTTATGATCAAACGAAGTTCAAATACAAATCTGTTTGAATTCAAATTTTAAAACTTTCAAAAACATGTTTGAGTTGTATTCTTTGGATAGAGGAGATCATAACGAAGAAGTGGGCGTTGGTTTCGTTGGATTCGACTTCACGAGTAAAAAGTTATGAACGTTTGAAGATTAGGGACTACGGATAGGTCCCTAACGGGAATTAAAAATAAAAGAAAAATCTATCGAGTTTAACGCCGCTAAACAAAACCCGAAAGAAACACCGGCGAGAAAACCGATCTAAGGTTTCGGAAAGAAAACCGAAACGAAAAACCGATCTAGAAAACCGATCTAGAAAACCGGAACGAAATCGGAAAAGAAAAGATGACGCGGCGCGGGGCTAGTACCTCGAAGAGGCGAGGGCTCGGCGGCGGCGTGGCGGCGGCGGCAAGTGGCGTGGCGGCGGTGGCAAGGCGGCGACAGCGGTGTGGGGCGGCGGCAACCTTCTTCTTCTTCATGCGGAGGAGGAGAGAGGAGAGGAGAGTTGATTTGATGTGTTGGAGGGGGTGCTTGGGTATTTATATTGGGAAGGGAGGGTTTTGCTTGGGGTAGGGGACAAGAAATAGATTAGGATTAGGAATCCTAGGAATAAAAAACGGAATAACAAAAACGGGATCAAATCCTACTAGGATTTGTAATAGAATAGGAAACTTGGGGCTCCCTGGCTCCCCTAGGTGCGTGCGTGCGTTGGCCTTGGCCTTCGGCCGGCCGGTGTTGGCGGCTTGGGCCTTTGGCCCAAGGCACTGTGGTTCCATTTTTTTTAAGCATTTGTTTTTTTATACAAAGACAATTAAAAATAATAAAACCAAATAAATAAAAATATTATATAGGCATATAACATATCAAAATTTTCAGAAAAAGATGTCCTACATGATGGACATTATTCTAGCTTCAAATAAAATACACAAAAATTCAAATAAAACAAACAGTGCTACTGCCCTAATAAAATCCACTGAAAATCATTTTAAAAATACCAAAATGATTTCAAATTAATTTCTCTCCAATTTTCGATGTAGGGAATCATGTTACCCTATTTTCCATATATTTTATTTTTGAGAAAAATAATTTGAATAAAACTCCAATAACTCCAAATTGAAAAATAAATTCAAAAGAACATTGAACTTAATTCTTTGAAACTCCCAACTCATATTTCATATGTTTTGAAGAAGTCATTTTATCTTTGCTCGTGAAAATCATTGAGTTGCATAAAGTTTCAGAATTGGAACTATTCTCAAATGAAATTCAAATATTTTCAACACCCCTTGTCATTTAAATAAATGGAAGAAGTCATGTCATCTTCTCTCCAGGGTTTTGTGATGAAGAGTATTTGAATTCCCTAAGATCATAAAAGAAAAATGAAAGTTTGGGAAAGTCCTTTTATTCCCTCTCATCTAACTTTCAAAAAGTTTCGAAATCACTCACTTTCAGTCAATCAATCAAGCAATCAATCAAATCTATCTATTTGTTTATAACATTCCAAAATTTAGAATTTTGGGATGTTACACTAGATAAATAGCAGGATTAAATCTACAATCAAATGACGGTAAAGAGATAACCTGACCATGTGCTTGTGTGTGTTGTCCCAACTCTCATGATGGTGAAGATGTGTCCATCGTCCAACAACTTCTATCTTCGGAACCTGTCATGATTAGTAGAAACAAGAAACAAAATTTGAGAATAATGTTCCTATGAACTAATAGGATGTGGTTGTAAAATGCTCACAGTAAAGCAAATATCAATATCTTACAAGTTCTTACCATGCGGCAGGTGGTGACAGGCAACCAGCGGTGTCAAATAACTCTGAAGATTATGTAAAGCGATTGCTAGGGGAACATACGTATACATGGTGTCGAAATATGTGGAGTTGGGTTGGCTATATATGGTAGCAAAAGATTAGCAATAATCAATTCAAAGATGCAATGTTGAATAAACGCTCAATGACGGTACTATGCTGGTCCTAGGCTAGACAGGACTAGAGATGCGAGCCTAGAACACTAATTAGGTCACGGTGTGGCACAACTAGCATGAATAAAGGATACTAAGTAGCTCTGGATAGCAAGATATATGTGAAGATCACAACGGCAGTAAAGATAATGATAAAAAAACAATTGCCAAGCAGGATATACAACAACTCTCTCTCCAACTTTCCTCTTGAAAAGTTTGAGCCAATTTTCTGATAACTTTTTTCAAAGAATGCTACTAACTCAAGCTTTCCAATGCAAAAAGAATCACTCAATTCTGAATTGATATGAGGAGTCAAAGAATTCTAAAACTGGAACAAACTGTGTTCGCGAACTTCGAAGGGCAAAAAGACCTATTTAGAAGCCGATTTTGAGGTTCTAAATATTGAACATGTTTCTGCAACTATCACTAGTAGAAAAGGGGCCATTTGTCTCGGTTCATACGGGCCTTTTGTCCCGGTTGTTGAACCGGGACTAAAGGGTTGTTACTAATGCCCTGGCCCTTTACTCCCGGTTCTTACACGAACCGGGACAGATGGGCCTCCACGTGGCCGGTGCGGCGAGCCCAGGCAGGAGGGACTTTGGTCCCGGTTGGTGGCACCAACCGGGACCAATAGGTGTCCATGCGTCAGCATTTCATGGGCTGGGGGTTTTGTTTTTTTTAAGGGGAGGGGGGTTGGGGGTTTTGGGGGTTAATTTAGGTGTTTCATATATTGTGTTAGGTAGCTAATTAATAGAGAGATGTCCTCTCTTATGTCCGTGCTTGTTCGACGCTACGTACTATATATGTGTAGAGAGGACTAGACACGCTAGCTAGCTAGTAAGCAAACGAAGGAAACAGAATATCGTCATGAACATATGCATACAGAGAGAAGTGATATCGACCACCTCTCCTTCTCCGAGAGATTGGTCGAACAAATAGTTCTCGTATATCTATCCGACACTACCGGCTACATATTTACAATAATTATCTCTTACAATATAATCTCCTAATTATATATGAACACAGGATCCACATAGTATTCTCCGTCTTCAGCGACCACGTGGTCAAGGAACAATGCCACCAATTCCTCTTGAATTGCTCGCATACGATCTGGTGCTAGGAGTTCATCACGCATCTGAAAGATCTAATTTAAAGAAGGGGGTCAATATATATATATATATATATATATATATGTATGTATATATATATATATATGAATAACTGAAACTCAACACAAATGATGGTAATAAAATAAAATTGTGAATATTACTGCTTATGCACTTCATATTGTTCGTCAGAGTACCCCCGTTCACAGGTCGTGTGGCGGATGGACTCACAAACGTAACATCCACAGAAATCATTCCCTTGATCCTGCCACAACCACTTTACAAGAAATAGAGGTCAATCAAAGTGATAAGCAAACATGCCAAATGGTATTGATGAAACTAGCGCTAGAATCACTAGGAGACGCGTGGAACATGATACTATAGTACTTACTTTCGGGTGTCTAAATTGCAGCTTCTTCGGCAGCCCCGGAGCTTTTTTGGTGAGTTTTCTCCAAACCCTGCCAGACAAAGAAAACAATTACTTGATATCAGGAAATGAACAAAGTTGCTGATATGGTGGATAATGATTGATTTAACTTACTTCTCGAGCATTTGAGTCATGTCCGCATACTCCTGGGGATCTTTTCGTCTCGAGTCTAAGACGGTTACTAGTCCCTGCTCAAGCTTAATCTCTAGGAGAATATAGTGGAAACTGCACATGCATGCATAACTCATCAATTACATTAATTTAACCTGGACTAATATATACGGGAAACCGAATATGCACAAGAGAGTAACACTCACTTGAAGTTGTAAGGAAAGAGTATTATATCTTTGTTTTCATTTATTACGAACGATCGTAGCAAGTTGGCCTCATTATCTTGGCATGATACTTAACCTCAATTGCATCTATGAGATTTGTGTTAATGAACCCAATATCACCAACTTGTCTTTTCTTCAATTCGGCGATCTTCAATCTGCATAATATAGAGGATAATTATAAATACATGCAATGAAAGAGCTGACCTATATAGAGAGACTTAATGACAGAAGTAGTAATACTTACAGACAGTAGCAAGTGATCGTTGCTTTATCGAGGGCCCTTTGATTGAAAAACTGGAAGAACTCCTCAAATGGAACATGCAACAGTTCAATTCCAACAAGGTCATGCTCCTCTCTAACTCTCAGTGTCAAAGTATTCCTCCCCCCAGACTCTCTGCAGGTTTTCATGTACCAATCATGCAATCTTCGCATCATCGTTGTTAGAGATCTTTCATCTTTGACGAGAGGCTTCCCGTACTCATATCTGTGTACCACCTCCAAGAAATCATAATGTACATCATCGGGCAGGTAATCTCCAAGATTGCTATAACCGGGCACCATCCTCGGATCATTAGCTACGATGTCGCTAGACACCTTGAGAGAGGGGCACGATTGGTTCGCTTGTTCGCCGAGATGGGCAATATTTTTCCCAACTCGTCGTTCTTTTATCCTTTGATCACTGACAGTACTTCCCGACCGCTCCACTTCGACAAATGTCCTTCCAATAATGCACTCATAGTTGCCTTTCGGCAGAGACTTGGTGGTTTCTCAGAGCAGCCAGAGTGCGCTTCGCTTTCACCGGATCTACCTTCTCCTCCGAAGGTGGATGTTTCTTTGCTTTCACCCCTTGAAATAAGTTCGTCACTTCGGCTCGCGCGATCTTCGCGTTCTCCTCCGGGGTCCTCTCGTATGGTAACTTCTCTGGAGTCTTCAGAGAAGGACCGAATCAGATGTGCCTCCCGCCTCGGCTATACTGCTAGATGCGGCAGAAGCAGGCGGAGGCTGCGGCTGTCTTCTTTCCTTGCTTACGAGGCGGAGGAGAAGGACTACGACGCGCCAGCAGCCAGAGCGGGCGGGCGTGGTCTCTTCCACCCTTGGCTTGAGGCGGAGAGGGAGGAGGCTGGCTGCTCTGGCCCGGGCGCAGCAGGCGGAGAAGGAGGCGGAGTGCCGCCACGCGCCGGAGAAGGAGGCCGAGTGCCCTGATCGTCACTCGCCGGAGGAGGAGGTGGTGGAGGAGGCGGAGTGCCCTGACTCGCCGGAGGAGGAGGAGGCGGAGGCGTCCAGTTTGGAAGGTTGATGAGCTCCTTCCGCCATAGGCATGGAGTCCTCAGAGCAGAACCCAACCGAGTCTCCCCTTCACCGGTAGGGTGGTCAAGCTGGAGGTCCTCAAATCCCTCCGTTATTTCGTTCACCGTCACCCTAGCATATCCTTCTGGAATCGGACGACAGTGAAAAGTTGTGCTGGGTTCAGGAGGTCGAATAGAGCCGACAACCGCCTTGACTTTTAAGTTCTGCCATTGCGTCATAAGGTGGCAATTTTGAGACTCCGTGATAGCATCCACGGGGTAGCTAGCAGGAGCCGTCAAGATATGCTCCGGCTGAAGCAGCTTGGTGGAAGCCACGCTGCTTCTCTGCTGAGATAGCGGGGTAGCTTTGGGGGAAGCTTTGGCAGTTCGTTTGCTGCGATTTGCTTCTCGTTCCTCTATCGCTTGTACCCTTGCGTGCAGGGCCTACAGTTGGGTCGCTGCACTTTCTTCCTCCTCTCCTGGCATTTGTAACCGCCTACGTCCGGAAACCCAGCCTTCCATGGAACGGAGCCTGGCGTGCCTCGTGTCCGTCCAGGGTGCTCAGGATACCCGAGGGC
Source organism: Aegilops bicornis (assembly GCA_021605145.1). NCBI lineage: Eukaryota > Viridiplantae > Streptophyta > Magnoliopsida > Poales > Poaceae > Aegilops > Aegilops bicornis. Next base: position 266,608,794 of record CM038673.1, read on the forward strand.
CATTGTGAGATCGTCGTTCTCTCATGCGGAATGAACGTCCCTTCCTGCGCTGCATCGATATAGTGCTGAAGCCTCTTGACTGGTATTTTCATTTGCTCGTCCGTCCAAAGGCACTTCCCTGATACAGGGTCCAAGATTCCGCCAGCCACGAAGAACCAAGTCCGGCAACGATCTGCCCAGTTCATTGTCTCTGGTTCGATCCCTTTATCAAGCAGATCATTCTCAGCCTTGGCCCACTTAGGCTGGGCTTTGAGGTAGCACCTGACCCCGTGCGATGGTGAAGCTTCTTCGCAGCATTTTGCTTGTTTGTCACTGACATCTTCTTACTCTTTTCCGATGTCTTGTGGGCCACAAATGCGGGCCAGTGATCTCTGATCTTCTCATATTTGCCGATGAATTCTGGTGTCTCTTCTTTGTCGACAAACCTTTTCAGCTCATTCTTCCATCTTGAATAGGTCTACCATCTTCTTAAGAGCATGATACTTGATTAATTCCTCTTTAACTGGCTTCTCCGGATCCTCCTCTGGCGGTAGGGTGAAATTTGCCTTCAGCTCAGTCCAAAGATCATCTTTCTGCATATCATTGACATAAGACGCCTCAGGTTCTTCGTTCTTAGGCTTATACCATCGGTGGATGCTGATCGGGATCTTGTCCCTAACAAGAACCGCGCACTGAGCAGCAAATACTTCCTTTGTCCGGATGGGTTCAATCGGTTGGCCGTCACGCGCGATTGCTGTGATCTCAAACCTTTCATCCGAGCGCAGCTTTTTCTTCGGGCCTCGTCTCTTTACCGAAGTTGTGGTCGATCCGGAGGGCTAGAAAAAAGAAGAAAGACGAGAGTTAATCAATATGTGTACATATAACAAAACAATGAATGCATCAATTAGCTAGTCAGCACAGGCTTAACTAATATATATATACCTGGCCGGACTCGGTTCGGTCACCGGAGCCGTCATCATGGTCTCCTTCTTGCACCGTCATTGGGTCACCGGAGCCATCATAATCATGTCTTTCCTCCTCCATTATTCGATCACCGTAGCCTGCTTCTTCACCCTGTTCTTTCAGACCATCATTGTCATTAAGATACAACAAGATATCACCTCCGGCTAAGATTATGTCCCCCAACACCTCTTCTGCTTCCTCGTCTCGTATGTGCTCCATTGTTTCTGCGAATATTGCAACATGGCAATTATTACACAAACATGACAGCAGGTGGATATATTAGTGGCAAACCTAGACCGAGCTTATTCCGGGTTTGGGGTGGCCTCGCCAATGCTTCAAGGGTATGGGCGCGGCAGGAGGGGTAGGAGACTAACATCATTTTTATAGGGTTTGGGTGTCCTCGAGAGTTTTGGTCGAGCGAGAGGGCCAGGGGGTGCTCCCATGGTACAAGTTATCACGGTCGAAATTATCCGGGAGGGGGTTATATCGACAACGACGACATACATACATGGGAAAATAATGTTATCGGGGAGGGGGTAGGTCGAACCCCCCCCCCCTCGTGTTGAAGTTATCGGGACACGGGGTATATCGACAACGACATATCCGATAAAAAATAAGAAGACGAAGAAGAAATAAAAGGAGGAGAAGAAGAAAGGAATAGAGGAGATGATTGAAGAAAAAAAGAAGAAGAAAAAGAGGAGAATAAGAAAGGAATAGAGGAGAAGAAGAGAAAATAGAATTCTTCTCCTCTATTCCTTTCTTCTTCTCCTCTTCTTTTTGTTCTTTTTTCTTCTTCTTATTTATTTCTCCTCTTCTTCCTCTCCTCTTCTTCTCCTTTCTTCATCTTCTTATTTTCCTTTTTCCTCTCATTTTTCTTCTTCTTCTTCCTTTCCTAGCTAGATATATAATTTTTTTCTAAAAATGTAACTTTTGCATATATACATGGAAAAAAATGTTATCGGGGAGAGGGTATATCGACCCCCCCCCCGACCCTCTTTTCCTTCTTCTTCCTTCTTCCTTCTTCCTCTTTTCTTCTCCAACACAAACACATCTCATCTCATCTCATTTCATCCCAAAGTAATTTTTGCATATGAACATACATACATTTACTTTTTTTCTTAAATGTTACATATGAACATTATCTGAGCATTATACAGCATATGCTGAGCATATACTGAGACCATTATACTGGTGAACATACATACATACATACATCTTAACAAAAAATGAAAAATAGGGCGCGGTGGTGGCGTGGCGATGATTGTTGGCGGTGGCGCTTACGGATGGCGTGCGGGGACGGCAATGAGAAGGAAAGGGTAGGAGGCAGGGGCTCACAGCGCAGGGAGGGGTCGAGGTCGCCGGCCGGAGTCGGTGCGACAGCGGACGAACACGGCCTCGGGGATGAACGGGTCACGGGAGCCGGCGTGGTGCTTCCCCGCAGCGACGGTGACGACGGGCGCGGGAAGGGGTCGGGGCCGGCCTGAGGCAGAGGCGGTGGCGCGTGGGGAAGGGACGGCGTGGGCAACGCGAGGCGATGGTGGCGTCGAGGTGGCGAGGTCGGGTAGCGGTGGAGCGGGCGGCGACGGTGTCGGGCGGCGCGGTGAGGCGGACGACGACCACGGGTGATGCGCGCAACGGGGCGGCGACGATGGCGGGGCGACGACGACGGTGGCGACGGGCACGGGCGACGGGTTAGAGGGCGGCGGGGCAGCGGGAGAATGAGGAACTGAATGAAAATTTCACAAGTGTTGTCTTATATACAGTATTGGTCGGTTCGTGGCACCAACCGGGACCAATACTACTAGTCCCGGTTGGTGCCACCAACCGGGACCAAAGGTTAGTTCGGTAGCCCAAAGGGCGGAAGCGGCGACCTTTGGTCGGTTGGTGGCACCAACTGGGACTAAAGAGAACGTGGTCATTGGTGCCACGAACCGGGACTAAAGCCCACCTTTAGTACCGGTTGGTGCCACCAACTGGGACCAAAGGCCTTGCGCTGCCCGCGGCCAAAAGTTTAGTCCCAACTCGCTAGTTGAGAGGGGCTCGGAGTGGTTTATAAGCCCCACTGCGGCTGCCCTCTCGAGGTCCTCTCAAATGCAGACTTACGGGCCTAATGTCACACTATGCTGTCTGTGGGCCTATTGGGCCTTCTGCGGGCCTGAATCCTGGCGCAGCTTGGATTTCTAGTCGTATTCAGGCCGTGGTGGCCCAATAGGTGGCAGTTTTTTTTTCCATTTTTTGTTTTGTTTTTTGCATTATTTATTTTCTTTCGTTTTTGCTTTATCTTTTAATTCTTTTTGCTTTTAGGTCAGAAAAATTATAAACTTTCTGTTAGTGCCATTAGTTTTCAAATTTGAATAGTTAAAATTTGAATTCTTTAAAATTTGTGTGAATCACAAGTTTGTGATTAACTTTACTAAAAAAATGAGCATTGATGCGCGTATAGAGAGAATTCAACCTAAATTCATAATAAATTTCTATGAATTTAGGAGAAATTTAGTATGAATTTAGGTCAAATTCCCTGTATAAGGGCATCTATTTTCACTTTGAGAGGAGCTCAACAAGGCAGAGAGGGAGGGTCTTATAAACTGGTGTGAGCGCCCTTCGGTTGGCGAGGTGGGACTAAACTCGACCAAGCGAGGACCAACCCTTTAGTCCCGGTTGTGGCACAAACCGGGCCTAATGGTCATGGGCCAGGCGGCGCATTGGTCCCGGTTCGTGCGTGGAACCGGGACCAAAAGGTCCAGACGAACCCGGGACCAATGGCCCACGTGGCTGCCCTCTTGAGTGTTCTTGGTGAGAACATAGTTGACAAGGAGCGAACCGGGATTAATGGTATTACGAGGGCCGAACCATAAGACATTAAAGCATTTCCAATGAACTCTAAAAAAGTTGAAAGTTGGCATGGTATCATAATTTCACCCACATAGCATGTGCATGTACAAAACAAACAATGGTATCATACTAAATGCATTACAAAGTTGGCATGGTATCATCATAATAGTTGCGGGAGAAAATCTTCACTTTTTCTTCACTTGTGTCATTTGCTTATTGCGCCGTAACCATGGATAATCTTCATCATTTATCAGGATGCTTGGGTCAGCCTTGACTTTGAAGGGAGGAATTTCATGAAACTTTTCATAATCTTCAGACGTGTCTGTCTTGCCCTCCATTCCCACGATGCCCCTTTTTCCTGAAAGAACTATGTGGCGCTTTGGCTCATCGTATGATATATTCGCTTCCTTATCTTTTCTTTTTCTCGGTTTGGTAGACATGTCCTTCACATAGATAACCTGTGCCACATCATTGGCTAGGATGAACGGTTCGTCAGTGTACCCAAGATTTTTTAGATCCACTGCTGTCATTCCGTACTGTGGGTCTACTTGTACCCCGCCTCCTGACAGATTGACCCATTTGCACTTAAACAAAGGGACCTTAAAATCTTGTCCATAGTCAAGTTCCCATATGTCCACTATGTAACCATAATATGTGTCCTTTCCCCTCTCGGTTGTTGCATCAAAGCGGACACCGCTATTTTGGTTGGTGCTCTTTTGATTTTGTTCAATCATGTAAAATGTATTCCCATTTATCTCGTATCCTTTGTAAGTCAATACAGTCAAAGATGGTCCCCTAGACAACAAGTACAGCTCATCACAAACAGTGTTGTCACCTCTGAGACGTGTTTGCAACCAACTGCTGAAAGTCCTGATGTGTTCACATGTAATCCAGTCGTGACCGCCTCCCGGTGTTTGAGCGCAGATCATTCTTGTGTTCATCGACATACGGGGTCACCAAGGTAGAGTTATGTAGAACTGTGCAGTGTGCTTGAGACCAAGAATATCCGTCCCTGCATATTATTGAGTCCCCTCCAAGTGTGCCTTTTCCAGTCAGTCTCCCCTCATACCGCGATTTAGGGAGACCTGTCTTCTTAAGGCCAGGAATGAAGTCAACACAAAACCCAATCACATCCTCTGTTTGATGGGCCATGGAGATGCTTCCTTGTGGCCTAGCGCGGTTACTGACATATTTCTTTAGGACTCCCATGAACCTCTCAAAGGGGAACATATTGTGTAGAAATACGGGCCCCAGAATGACAATCTCGTCGACTAGATGAACTAGGACGTGCGTCATGATATTGAAGAAGGATGGTGGGAACACCGGCTCAAATCGACAAGACATTGCGCCACATCACTCCTTCGCCTTGGTACGATTTCTGGATCGATCACCTTCTGAAATATTGCATTGAGGAATGCACATAGCTTCACAATAGCTAATCGGACGTTTTCCGGTAGAAGCCACCTCAATGCAATCGGAAGCAGTTGCGTCATAATCATGTGGCAGTCATGAGACTTTAGGTTCTGTAACTTTTTCTTTGGCATATTTATTATTCCCTTTATATTTGACGAGAAGCCAGTCGGGACCTTCATACTGAGTAGGCATTCAGAGAAGATTTGTTTCTCTTCTTTCGTAAGAGCGTAGCTGGCAGGACCTTCATACTGCTTCAGAGGCATGCCATCTTTTTCGTGCAAACGTTGCAGGTCCTCCCGTGCCTCAGGTGTATCTTTTGTCTTCCCATACACGCCCAAGAAGCCTAGCAGGTTCACGCAAAGGTTCTTCGTCACGTGCATCACATTGATTGAAGAGCGGACCTCTAGGTCTTTCCAGTAGGGTAGGTCCCACAATATAGATATCTTCTTCCACATGGGTGCGTGTCCCTCAGCATCATTCGGAACAGCTAGTCCGCCGGGATCCTTTCCAAAGATTACGTGTAAATCATTGACCATAGCAAGTACGTGATCACCGGTACGCATGGCTTGCTTCTTCCGGTGATCTTCCTCGCCTTTGAAATGCTTGCCTTTCTTCGACATTGGTGATTGGTCGGAAGAAATCGACGATGGCCTGGTACACATTATTCCTGCATTTGTCTAGGTATATACTTTCGGTGTCATCTAAACAGTGCGTGCATCGTGGTATCCCTTGTTTGTCCGTCACGAAGGTTCTTTGGGAAGCGGGCCAATCGTTGATGGTCACGAACAACAACACCTTTAGGTCAAATTCCTCCTGTTTGTGCTCATCCCACTACGTACACCGTTTCCATTCCATAGTTGTAAAAGTTCTTCAACTAATGGCCTTAGGTACACATCAATGTCGTTGCCGGGTTGCATAGGGCCTTGGATGAGAACTGGCATCATAATGAACTTCCGCTTCATGCACATCCAAGGAGGAAGGTTATACGTACATAGAGTCACGGGCCAGGTGATGTGATTGCTGCTCTGCTCCCCGAAAGGATTAATGCCATCCGCACTTAAAGCAACCCATACGTTCCTTGGGTCACTTGCAAACTCATCCCAGTACTTTCTCTTGATTTTTCTCCACTGCGACCCGTCAGCGGCTGCCCTCAACTTCCCGTCTTTCTTACGGTCCTCACTGTGCCATCGCATCAACTTGGCATGCTCGCCGTTTCTGAACAGACGTTTCAACCGTGGTATTATAGGAGCATACCACATCACCTTCGCAGGAACCCTCTTCCTTGGGGGCTCTCCGTCAACATCACCAGGGTCATCTTGTATAACCTTATACTTTAATGCACCGCATACCGGGCATGCGCTCAGATCCTTGTAGGCATGGCGGTAGAGGATGCATTCATTAGGGCATGCATGTATCTTCTGCACCTCCAATCCTAGAGGGCATACAACCTTCTTTGGTGCGTATGTACTGTCGGGCAATTCGTTATCCTTTGGAAGCTTATTCTTCAATATTTTCAATAGCTTCTCAAATCTTTTGTCAGGCATAGCATTCTCTGCCTTCCCTTGCAGAAATTCCAAAGACGGTACCGAGCTTTGTGTTGCCATCTTCGCAATTGGGGTACAACCCTTTTTGTGATCCTCTAACATGCGATCGAACTTCAGCTTCTCCTTTTGACTTTCGCATTGAGTCCTTGCATCGACAATGACCGGCGGAGATCATCATCATCGGGCACATCGTCTGGTTCCTCTTGATCTTCAGCAGCTTCCCCCGTTGCAGCATCATTGGGCACATCGTCCGGTTCCTCCCGATCTTGGCAGCTTCCCCGTTGCAGCATCACCGTATTCGGGGGCACATAGTTGTCATCGTCCTCTTCTTCTTCGCCGTCTTCCATCATAACCCCTATTTCTCCGTGCCTCGTCCAAACATTATAGTGTGGCATGAAACCATTGTAAAGCAGGTGGGTGTGAAGGATTTTCCGGTCGAGTAAGACTTCGTATTCCCACATTTAGGGCATGGACAACACATAAAACCATTACGCTTGTTTGCCTCAGCCACTTGAGAAAATCATGCACACCCTTAATGTACTCGGAGGTGTGTACGTCACCGTCGTCCATTGCTGGTTCATCTGCGTGCATTATATATAATTAAGTGTGTCAAAAACCATTCTGAGAACATCATGAATAGATAATTAAGTGACCAAATTAATAGAAGTTCATCATCACATTAAAACCAAAGTACATACATAGTTCTCATCTAACAACATATAGCTCTCCAGAGCATCTAAAGTAATTAAACCATACATTGAAACTATGTAAAACATTTCAATGCGAAAATAAATGCGACCATAATCGCAACCAAGGTAACAATTGATCCAACGACATAATGATACCAAGCCTCGGTATGAATGGCATATTTTCTAATCTTTCTAATCTTCAAGCGCATTGCATCCATCTTGATCTTGTGATCATCGACGACATCCGCAACATGCAACTCCAATATAATCTTCTCCTCCTCAATTTTTTTTATTTTTTCCTTCAAGACATTATTTTCTTCTTCAACTAAATTTGACCTCTCGATAATAGGGTCGGTTGGAATTTCCGGTTCACATACCTCCTAGATAAATAAAATCTATGTCACGTTGGTCAGCATAATTTTCAAAAACAATAAATGAACCAATAGTTATAAAGATAATATATATCACATCCGAATCATAGACAGGACGAGGGCCGACACAGGCGGATACCAAAACCATCGCACTATATAATAACAAGCAATAAAATAGTAAGAAAATTAGACAAGTATCTATCTAAAGCAAGAATTTTCTTCTTTCAGAAAGAAGATAAGAACAAGAGGCTCACCACGTTGGTGCCGGCAACGAGATCGGTGCTGGCGATCGACGACAGTGAAGACGGGGACGGGGTGTGACAGGCCGCTAATATAAACCTAGACAAATCTCAGGAAAAATAGAGTTTGGAGGTCATGCTTCGAGAGGAGAAAGCTTAACTAGTGTGGCTCGGGCATTTCATCAAACACCTCATGTGCATAGGAGGTGAGCTAGAGCACCACAAAGCCCTCCCCTCCCCGGCCAGAGAAAAATAGTGTAGTGGAGTGCTCTGCTCGCGGGCGAGGGGTATATATAGGCACCTCAATGGTCCCGGTTTGTGGCACGAACCGGGACTAAAGGGCAGCATGTTGTCCCGGTTCAAGCCACCAACCGGGACCAATGGTGGTGGGCCAGGAGCCAGGCTCATTGGTTCCAGTTCGTCCCACCAACCGGGACCAAAAGGTCAAGACGAACCGGGACCAATGGCCCACGTGGCCCGGCCGGTCCCCTGGGCTCATGAACCAGGACCAATGCCCCCATGGGTCCTGGTTCTGGACTGAACCGGGACTAATGGGCTAACCCGGCCAGAACTAAAGCCCTCTTTTCTACTAGTGTATTTAGATGCGGCTCGTCGCTAGCTTTCATTTGAGTACTCACGGAGCGAAAACGGACTTCATATGATGAAGTTATGCATGTTTTACTGAAGAGTGCACAAAACATATTACAATCCGAATTCAACTACGAGATTGAGTCTAGATAGATCCGAATTTTGTTTTTTTTTCCTCACACTTTTTTTCTTTCTCTTCTTTTTTTTCTTTGACTTTTTTTAACTTTGTTTTCTCTCTTATTTTTTCTCTATCTTTTTTTCTCTCTCCCTCTTTCCAAAACAAACTAGATAAGATGCAGATTGGATCAAGCGAAGATGTGAATGATCTCAACTATGATTATGACCATAAACGGTGGGTAGCACACGCAGGAAATTGATGGATGGGTGGTGGACAACGGAAGGGATAACGATGCAGCAGCGGCGTGACTAATGTGAACAGAACTCGAAACTCTAAACGAACTAGACACTAAGACCAGCAACTCGGCACGACGATGCAACCGATAATTCAACTATGGAAGCAATGAAAAGAAAATTGCAAAGGCTCAGACTGGCTTGGACAAAGGATGAATAGATCTAACTTTTTTGTGGCTTTTTCTTGGACAATAGGTAAGAAAATAAATCTAATCTAGTAAAAACTGGAAATTCTCACCTAGCAACCTGAAAACTGATACCACTTGATAGAGGCGAGGGTGTCCCGATCTTTCGATGAGATGATAACTATCGATTTGGTGGAATTGACTTTGACGATCCGGCTACAAACGTACACGATGTTGCGCCTTAGCAATCACTAAACCAACTTCGAGAGGTTATTGACCACGTCGGAGCACGATCAACCTGACCACGAAGGCCTGTTCCTTCATGCAATCGAAGAAGAAGTAAGAATACGATAATGCAATCTGAATATTGCGAATATAGATGAAGTATTGACAAAGGTGGGGATCTGAAAGCAGTCTTGGTAAGTACACGAAGTTGCAATGGCTAACTTTTAACTAAACAAATCCCCCGAAAAAAGCTACTAGATGGATCTTCTTATATAGGATCAAGGGGTGGCGGCCAAGGAGGTGGAAGGCCGTCCCAATGCAGCCTAAAACTAACCCTAGGTCGTAGAAGGCTCATGGGCCCAAGTGGAGGTGATTCAACACCTTTGGACTTGTTGTTTGACTCGGATTTTGCTGTAGCGTCAGATTGTTTCATTGATATCTCAACGCTCCGAATGAATTTGAAAGTTAATCCAATTGGGTTGGAAAGATCACGAAATCTACTTTCCAACAAAAAAAGAATCACCCAATTCTGAGTCCGTATAGAAAAGTTGTTGGTGTTTTGAGTCAGGTATGTCTGTACAGTCCAAATCTGAATCCTCAACGTGAGAGACTTGGACTCTATCTTCTCTTGGCCCAAAAGTGACGTGAGAGGACTTTTTGAACAGAACCTAAACTTCTCCTTTCCCTTATTTTCATATGTGGATTGTACAAATGACCCATACACCTGCAATTAGACAAAACACAAAAGTGTGTGAAGTATTTTTGTTCTGGATAACATAAATAGATTATTGAATAGTTTGCACTAGAAATCACCTCACAAATACGCATGTATGCAATATTTTTGGTCGTACCCAAGGTAGTTATGTCCTCATCACTCCTTATCCTCCCTTACAGCCGGTACCCACCTGGTTGAAGCATATGTAGCGTTGTCATTCTGGTCGCGAACGTGTACATACATACTGGTCGATCAGTCTTTCTGCAACGAGGAACCGTGGCCGAGCAAGCAGCAGCACGTGTAGTAGTAGAAATCCCGACGTAGCAGTTCAGGCAGTCCCTTCTAAACCATGTACACGTATGATGTAGGGAGGAAACCCTAGGGCCAATCTTTCACGATTGGAGCGGATCCTACGAAGAACACGAGGGAAAAACATTAGGGAGACATGAGAGGAGTCACTCAAACCAACAAGATTCAATTACACATGTGCTAGATCCTCAAAACACAAAGAGATACACGATCCACGATCAATTAAGGAGGATATGATACGTCTCCAACGTATCTATAATTTTTGATTGTTCCATGCTGTTATATTATCAGTCTTGGATGTTTTGTAACCATTTTATAGTCATTTTATATCATTTTTTGGTACTAACTTATTGACATAGTGCCAAGTGCCAGTTGTTGTTTCCTGCAGGTTTTTTACATCGCAGGAAATCAATACCAAATGAAGTCTAAATGCAACGAAACTTCACGGAGATTTTTTTACGGACCAGAAGACATCTAAAGGGCCAATGCTGCGCCTGGGGGTGCTCCGAGGAGAGCACAACCCACCAGGGCACGCCAGGAGGCATAGGCTCGCCCTGGTGGGTTGTGCCCACCTCAGGTGCCCCCGGTCCGCCTCTTTGCTCTATAAAAAACCCCAATATTCTAGAAACCCTAGGGGAGTCGATGAAAATCAATTCCAGCCACCGAAGACCAGAACCACCAGATCCAATCTAGACACCATCATGGAGGGGTTCACCACTTCCACTGGTGCCTCTCGGATGATGCGTGAGTAGATCTTTGTAGACCTTCGGGTCCATAGTTAGTAGCTAGATGGCTTCCTCTCTCTCGCTGAATTATCAATACAATGGTCTCTTGGAGATCCATATGATGGAACTCTTTTTGTGGTGTGTTTGTTGGGATCGAATGAACTTTGAGTTTATGATCAGATCTATCTTTTATATCCATTAAAGTTATTTGAGTTTCTTTGATTTCTTATATGTATGATTTCTTATAGCCTCATATTTCTTCTCTGATATTTTGGTTTTGTTTGGCCAACTTGATCTATTTATCTTGCATTGGGAAGATGTGCTTTGTAGTGTGTTCGGTTTTACGGTGCTTGATCCCAGTGACAGAAGGGGAACCAACACATATGTATCATTGCTACTAAGGATAAAACGATGGGGTCTATCTCTACATAGATAGATCTTGTCTACATCATGTCATTGTTATTATTGCATTACTCCATTTCTCCATGAATTTAATACACTAGATGCATGCTGGATAGCGGTCGATGTGTGGAGCAATAGTAGTAGTTGCACGCAGGAGTCGGTCTACTAATCTTGGACGTGATGCCAATACAATGATCATTGCCTGGATAATGTCATGATTATTTGAAGTTCTATAAATTGCCCAACAGTAATTTGTTAACCCACCGTTTGCTATTTTTCTCGAGAGAAGCCACTTCTGAAACATATGGCCCCCGGGTCTCTTTCTCATATTATTTGCCTTCACGATCTATTTTATTTGCCTTTTATTTTCAGATCTATTAAACCAAAAATACAAAAATAGCTTTCTGCAATTTATTCTTATTTATTTTATTTGGCGTTCGATCTATCAATCTACTACAATTATCTTACGTCCGTTTGCCAATTTCTGGCGCTGTTACCCGTAAGGGATTGACAACCCCATTAATACGTCGGGTTGCGAGGATTTGTTATCTGTGTGCAGAGGCTGTTTACGTTGTGTTGCCAGGTTCTCCTACTGGTTCGATAACCTTGGTTTCATCACTGAGGGAAATACCTACCACTGCTGTGTTGCATCATCCCTGCCTCTTTGGGGAAATACCGATGTAGCTTCGAGCCACATCAAAAGGAATTTCTGGCACCATTGCCGGGGAGGATCTTCAACATATACCAGGTTCCCAATCACAAATATCATCTCCTCGCACGTTACATTATTTGCCATTTGCCTCTCGTTTTCCTCTCCCCCACTTCACAAAAAGTTGCCTTTTATTCGCCCTCTTTTTAGTTCGCTTTTTTCTCTTACGATCTTCTGTTCGCTTGTGTTACCATGTGCCTTCTATATGCTTGCATCTTTGCTTGCTAAAAATCTATTGATATGGATCCCCATCCACTTGCTAATCTTTTTAAAATATCCAATCATGATGAACCAATTGCTAGTGAGTTGAGTGCACTAGATTAACTTTATGAAGTTTTGCTTGAGAACCGTGAATCTGAAAATTGTGATGAAGAAATTTATGAAATGATTCATGATAGCTCCTTGAATGCAGTAATTTTACTATAAATTCTATTCATTTCAATTGTGCTAATAATATGCAAAACCCCAATCTTGGGGACGCTTGTTTTGTTATGTCCGCTACTTATTGCAATGGTCATGATTGGGGTGATAATGTTTCTTTTGATCTTGAAAATTTATTTAAGCCTCATGATGAATATGTTTGCGAAAATGTTGAAAGTGGGTTTGCAAGAGTTTCAACTTTAGCTATAAATAATCCCACATAATTGGAGAGTGTTCAATCTTATGAATTTTTTTGTGAAAGTAGGTTTGGAGAAGTCATGACTTTATTTGATGATAATCCCACTATTTTGGAAGAATGTCAACTTTGCATGCATGTGGATCATAAAGAGTAAATTTTATATGATAGTTATATTATTGAATTTGACTATGATCATACATATAATTATTATGAGAGAGGAAAATATGGTTGTAGAAATTTTCATGTTATTAAATTTCCTCTCGTTGTTTCGAGATTGTCAATGTTTTATTACTCTCCTTTGCATATGCTACATGTTTCTTGTCTTGATAATTTGTTTTCCTATAAAATTCCTACGCATAGGAAGTATGTTAGATTTAAATGTGTTTGTCACATGTTTCATGATGCTCTCTTTGTGTTTTGATTATTATCTGTTGTGTGAGCATCGTTGAAAAATATTATGCCTAGCTAAGGGTGTAAAACTATAGCGCTTGTTGGGCGGCAACCCAATGAATAAAATTTATTTATGATTTTTGCTTTCTGTTCTTGAGTGTTTGCACAATTTTGCTACTGTTATGATTGTCTTTTATGTGTTTTACTTAATTTTGGTACCAATTAGAACCTATAGGATCTTCTTGGGTGATAGTTGTTTGATCTTGCTGAAAAAACAGAAACTTCTGCGCTTACGAAAACAATTCTTATTTTTACCAGAGCGTGATAAAATTCTAATTATTTTTTGCAGAAGATTAATATAAAAATTTCTCAGGTCTTCCTATTTTTTCAGAATTTTTGGAGTTTCAGAAGTATTCGAACAAATCAGATTGTTACAGACTGTTCTGTTTTTGACAGATTCTGTTTTCCTTGCGTTGTGTGCTTGTGTTGATGGCTCTATGGTTTTCTTTGATGATTTTTTGCCATAGAGAAGTTAGAATACAGTTATAATACAAAAAGAAAATATGAATTGGTTTGCAACGGTACTTATAGTAGTATTTTGTTTATAGAAACGGATCTCATGAATGTTTTGTTGAGTTTTGTGTGATTGAAGTTTTCAAGTTTTGGGTTATCTTACAATGAATGAAGGAATAAGGACTAAGAAGAGCCTAAGCTTGGGGATGCCCTGGCATCCCAAGATATTATCCAAAAGAGAGCAAGCAACTAAGCTTGGGGATGCCCTGAGTGGCATCCCCTCTTTCTTCTGACGACCATTGGTATTTTACTCAAAGCTATACTTTTATTCGTCACATATTATGTGTTTTGCTTGGAGCGTCTTGTATGATATGAGTCTTTGCTTGTTTGACTTTGTGTTTTATGTCTTGATTCCTTGCTAGACACACCTATTTGAGAGAGTCAAAATTATGTCATGACTTGTTTTTTTTTTACACCCGAAACAGTAGGAGAGGCTCCTACTGTATGTATTATATTAAAGTATCAAAAAGGTTCTTACAAGGTCATAACCTTACATCCATTGCCATTGATAAACTAAGGTAGAAAAGGGAAACCAGCGTTAATAGTGGTTTATGGTACAACAAAGATTGGACAAAAGAGGAAATAAACTGTCTGTGCTTCTCTTTGGCTCACTATGCTTCACTTAAATTTTTATGAGCTATGGACTTGCTCTAGTGCTTCACTTATATCTTTTTGATCACGGTGTGCTTTTTCATTTTTGAAGAAATTCTCTCTTGGCTCACTTATATTTACTTGAGAGTTATTAAAATTTTCAAGAAATAATCTCTTGCTTCACTTAAATTAATTCGAGAGAAAGAAATATTATGCTCATGATCTTCACTTATATTTGTTTGAGCTTATCAAAAGCAACATATGAAAATTAGTTCCAAAGTGATAGATATCCAAGAAATATATAATAAAAACTTTAATGAAGATCATTGGACAAAATAAACTTGATTCTTAGTAATAGTTTTGAGATATGATGATGTGATATGTGGGTCATGTTGATGAGTAATTATGCTTTAGTAAGAATATTGGTGTTAAGGTTTGTGATTCCTAGCTTCAGAAAAGGTTTGTGATTCCCTATTCAACAACGAAAGTCAATAATTATGCAATGAAATTATATCATACTTGTGGTGCATTATTCGGTGTTAATTATGCTTATTGCTCGTTTATGAGATTATTCGTTTCTTGGTTGGTCGCTTCTCAATCTTTTGCTAGCCTTCATTTTGCACTAAGTATGATCTCTACTTGTGTATCCAAAATCCTTTAAATCAGTTTTTCCACATGATTTCCACTGTACCTACTTATATGCGGTATTCTTTTGCCATTCTAAGAAAATTTGTATGTGCCATCTCTAATTTTCAAAATAAACTTCTCTTTTGTGTGTTTGTGTCACTGGGGCGGTGAGGGTGGCTAATATTTTCCATGCTAGATGTGTTATTTTCAAGATAAGTGTTTATTCACTTGTCATTGAACGAGAGTTAGGAAAAGGTATTAGGGATGCCCAGTCCCGAAATGAAAAATGAATTTACTTTATGTTGTCAAAAAAATAAATTCCTTGGAAAGTGTTGGTATGGAAGGCACCCGTGGATACTGTTAGCCATGGAAAGTGAAAGTATGGTTGAAAAAGGAATAAACTTTATTTTCTGTTTGGGAACCGCCTATGATATATCTAGCATGGAAAGTGTTGGGAACTCTAAGTCATTTACGTTGGTGGGAAGGACACACCTCCCAAAATGTTTTTATCTCTAAGTTTTTCGCTTTGAGCTCTAGCACCTCTACAAATCCCTACTCCCCTCTGCGAAGGGCCTTTCTTTTACTTTATGCAATTTTTATTTTGAATTTGAGTCTCCATGTTCTCTTATAAAAGAACCAACTAGGAGGCAATATGATCGTACTTGAGTATTGGGTGTAGCTAATATGCGAGTGTGTTTCATGAATGGATAAATGGTTGAGCATGATGGGCTAGGGATAACTTATTTTAGTGTTGATATTTTGAAAGACATGGTTGCTTGTTGATATGCTTGAGTATTTAAGTTATCATGTCAAAACTAGACTATTGCTTTGAACAATATAAAAGTCCAAATGTCCATGCTATAGAGAAAAGAATATGATATGACATGTTAGGCAGCATTCCACATCAAAAATTCTGTTTTTATCACTTACCTACTCGAGGACGAGTAGGAGTTAAGCTTGCGGATGCTGATATGTATCCAACGTATCTATAATTTTTTTATTGTTCCATGCTGTTATATTATCAATCTTGGATGTTTTATAATCATTTTATAGTCATTTTATATCATTTTTGGTACTAACCTATTGACATAGTGCCAAGTGCCAGTTGATGTTTTCTGCATGTTTTTTACATTGCAGGAAATCAATACCAAACGAAGTCCAAATGCAACGAAACTTCACGAAGATATTTTATGGACCAGAAGACACCTAATGGGACAAGGCTGCGCTTGGGGGGGTGCTCCGAGGAGAGAACAACCCACCAGGGCGCGCCAGCCTCGGGTGACCCCCGGACCGCCTCTTTGCTCTATAAATACCCCAATATTCCAGAAACCCTAGGTGAGTCGACGAAAATCAATTCCAGTTGTCGCAGAGTCCAGAACCACCAGATCCAATCTAAACACCATCACGGAGGGGTTCACCACTTCCATTGGTGCCTCTCCGATGTTGCGTGAGTAGTTAGATGGCTTCCTCTCTCTCACTGAATTGTCAATACAATAGTCTCTTGGAGATCCATATGATGTAACAATTTTTGTGATGTGTTTGTTGGGATCGGATGAACTTTGAGTTTATGATCAGATCTATCTTTATATATCCATGAAAGTTATTTGAGTTTCTTTGATCTCTTATATGCATGATTTCTTATAGCCTCGTATTTCTTCTCCGATATTTGGGTTTTGTTTGGCCAACTTGATCTATTTATCCTTCAATGGGAAGATGTGCTTTGTAGTGGGTTCGATCTTACTGTGCTTGATCCCAGTGACAGAAGGGGCACTGACACTTATGTATCGTTGCTACTAAGGATAAAACGATGGGGTATATCTCTACATAGATAGATCTTGTCTACATCATGTCATCTTTCTTATTGCATTACCCCGTTTCTCCATGAACTTAATACACTAGATGCATGCATGATAGCGGTTGATATGTAGAGTAATAGTAGTAGATGCAGGCAGGAGTTGGTCTACTAATCTTGGACGTGATGCCTAAATGATCGTTGCCTATATATCATCATGATTATTTGAAGTTCTATTAATTGCACAATAGTAATTTGTTTACCCACTGTTTGCTATTTTTCTTGAGAGAAGCCACTAGTGAAACCTACGGCCCCCGGGTCTCTATCTCATATTATTTGCCTTCGCGATCTATTTTATTTGCCTTTTATTTTTAGACCTATTAAAACAAAAATACAAAAAATACCTTACTGCAATTTATTCTTATTTATTTTATTTGGCGTTCGATCTATCAATCTACTACAATAATCTTACATCCGTTTGCCAATTTTTGGCGCCGTTACCCGGAAGGGATTGACAGCCCCTTTAACACGTGGGTTGCGAGGATTTGTTATCTGTGTGCAGGGGCTGATTACGTTGTGTTGCTAGGTTCTCCTACTGGTTCGATAACCTTGGTTTCATCACTGAGGGAAATACCTACCGCTGCTGTGCTGCATCATCCCTTCCACTTTGGGGAAATACCGACGAAGCTTCGAGCCGCATCAGGATACAAGTAGCAAGTTATTCTTCGTGAGGAGGCCTTGATGGGGTCTTCTCATGAGGGGTCTTGAATCCACCTGGGGGATCTTCTCCGAAGAGGTCGTGAACTCCGATGGAGAAGGTATCAAGTGGATGAGAAAAGCTCTATCTCTCAAATGAGATAATCCTTTGCTAGCCCTAATAAGGAGCTAGGAGATGAGTATTTATAGTCCTAGGGGTAAGTTGGGGATACATGGGGTGAAACCCCTTTCACTGCGCATAGGCAGGGTGGTAGTACCGGTCGTGGGGGGCGTTTGTACCACTGGGAGCTCAGTTATTCGCAGAAGGGATTAGCGGTAGTACCAGTGATTGGAGTAGTTGTACCGGTCTTACGACTGTTACAGGGACAAACTGGCGTGGTACCGACCTTGCACCGATCGATTACACAAGCTGGACCAGTAGTTGGGCGGTAGTCGACTGGTTGTACCGCCCAGGCGGTAGTGGGCGGTTGTAGTGGGATTTCCGGACTGGGCGGTAGTGGGGAGGTTGTACCTTATTTGTCCCTGAAAAATAGTTCATGATTTAGGATTTATTTTCTTGAAAATTTTGATATATAATATGTCTATATAAAAGTCTTATTGTTTTCCCTTTATTTAGTTTTCTTGTTTGTGATTATTTCAAAAAAAAGCCGAAGCCAACTGACCGAAGACAACATAGAGCCCATTTGCTATTTTTTAATAATTTGCTGCCCATTTGCTAATTCTTAAGGAATTTATTACAGCCCATTTTCTGCCTAGGACCATGGTCAAAAAGTTCAACCTTATTTTGCATATTTCAGTGGAGTCCGAACAGTTGTAATCCCGAAATGATAAATATTTATTTTTTAAGAACTTATTGATTTGCCAAAAAATTGTTTTGTTTTTGTAAGCAAATAAGACGTGGGACAATTCAGTTTGTTTAAGGGAAAACTAGAGGTAAAAAATCAGCGGTGGGAGGGAAAACAACAACAAAAAAATAAGGATGTAAACATGAAAAGGGAACTTTATGTATATTCAATATAATGATACGTGTATATGAACTAGTAAAACTATAGGTAGAGATTAGAAAACGGAAGTAGGACATGGCGTTTCAAGAGGAAAATAGAATTGGCTTGTGTGTTTGATTCGGTAAAAAAACTGCATGCAGATGTTCTAAGACAAAATATAACTAACGCTGGCGGGCCGGAGGCCAGTAGATACCTGCTAGATCTTTGTAACCCGTTGTCGTCATGGGTTGGGCCTGTTAAATACAAAACCAAGCCTGGGCAGTCCACATCCCAGTTGAAACTTGCTCAACCTAAAAAATCAATATACTTGCTGGATCCGAGTTATCAGTCTGTACTTGCAGAATTCTCTCGTTTGTTGAGTACGTTGAAGACTTCATGGGTTTCACTCTCTCAGATGTCAGCATTATTTTTCCATCATGATAATAAATGCATGCACTTGCTTGCGTATGGCTATGTACCTGCTGGTTCCGTACGGTTAGCCTCTGTATGGACAACCATCTTGTGGTTCCACGGACGAATTTCTTGCCAATCGGATGGTTTTCAGTGAAAGCGGACTAAGTTCATTGCATTTTACATATTTATTTTCGTTATGGAATATTTTACATATTTCAACTAATAATAACATACTAGGACTTTTTTAGTCCATGGGAGGCGCTTCATGACCGAGGTCGCGACACTTAACTGTTCTGGAAGGCCCAAATCCATCGCTCCTCTCTTTTAACAATTTGCAGCTAGGATTGGCATGCCACAGCCCAATTCCGACATGTTGCGCACAACTATCATCCTGTGAAACCAGATGGATCCCCTAGGTACTTCGAAGATGTAAAATTTTTGGAGAACTGGGAATTCGAACGGCAGGTGCTTATGCTACCCATCAAATAAAAATTAGCTGCCTGAAAATTTGTTTTGAAACAAATGATTCAGCTTTATATCCACGTCGACCCTAGGCATGATGGTTGGAAGCGAATGTCAAGTTCATACCGAAATATCATTAACAATAATACCAACTTGTAGACGACCAGGTAGTACAAGTAAAAATACCAAACTAACTTATAATATTTTTAGTCCTGGCCTAGTGTTCGTCTGGTAGAAAATTTTGCAAAGGACTAGCTCCCGCTCTTTCTCTTGCTCCAGGTCTCTGAGGTGGTACTGGTGCATCACCCAGTTGGTCCTCTGCTGGTCTAAGTTCTTGTTGGTGTGCAGCACCATAACCTTTTTGCTGCCCGTCTGCCGGCCGTTGGCCATCACCGACAAGGTATTGCTGGTCTTGTGCCACATCGCGTGCATGCCGCACTCCGATGTATCTTGCGACGCTTCCACGTGCCCCTTCTGAACGCCCTGGAGTTGCGCTGGAAGAAATGCTTTCTTAGGCCACTCAGTGTGATACATGCAGTATTGTCGAATACAGGTTTTAGTGTACATAGTTGGCATTTTCATAACATCTTTGGCATGTTGCAGTCACTTGTTTCACTATTTATTAACTTTCAAATTGTAATTGCTTCACTAGGTCTGCGTCTAAAAATAAAAATAGAGCTATAAATAGAGGATTATGTTTGTGTAAGTAGACGACCGATCGGTGTCTCACCTTGTCGGATTCAGGTTTTCGCATACCCATGAGAGGTTCAAACTCTGGGGCGTGTGCGAAGAACTCTCCCCTCCCAGTATACCTGCTCAATGATTCCACGGCCTAGCTCGACAAACACAAGGGACAAGAGACATAGCATATTATCCTGGTTCGGGCCACTTTGTGGTGTAATACCCTACTCCAGCTTTGTGGTGGATTGCCTCGAGGGGCTAAGGATGAACTAGTATAGTGGTGGAACAGCCTCGGGAGTTGAGGTATTCTTAAGCTCGATGAGCTGGTGGGATGGTTAGGGTGGAATGGATCCCCTTCACCATGGTGGTGGCTAAGTCCTATTTATAGTGGCCTTGGTCCTCTTCCGAAATGTAGGCGGGAAGGGATCCCACAACGGCCAAATTTGAAGGGAGACAACTAGTACAAGCTATCCTGACAAAAGTAGTCTTCGCCTACAAAAGGCTCTGGTGGTGACGCCGTGGTGGGCTCCGCGATGACCTCCGTCCTGCCGTCCTGGCGGTCTTGGTCTTGTTGCACCGATATGGAAACCTTTGCTTGATTCCTCGGGACCCCGCGCCTGCGCTTGCCTCCTTAGCACCAAAGAGGAAACTGGTACACTGCACCCGCTCGCGCCCGCCTCACCTTTGTCATATGAACCTCGCGAGCTGCACCTTGCATAGATATCTCCGCTCCTCGGGAGCCAGCCTAGTGAGGCCGCCCCCAGGGAGGTATTGGTGTCATCCGCCTAACGAGGCTTGGCCCTTGTGAGGGTCTTGAGTTGTTGTTGATGAAGCTGGGACGTACCTCGCTGTTGATGGAGCCGCACCGTGGGCTGCAGGCAGGCCGTACCCCCGTCCCCAGGACGCCGATAGTAGCCCTCGGGCCCAAGGCGCCCTTGAACTTGGCTTCGTGACGAAGCCAAAGGGTAAGGGCGGAGTGCCGCGGGCCCCAACCGCCTGCGGCCTCGGTCGACGCGTGGCGATTGATGGTACATGGGCGCCTCCACTTCCCCATGCTGCCTCGGCAACGTCCTTGCTAGACAAAAAGGCTGGCACCCGCTACAGAGCTTTCATTGCCCCTCCTTCATCTTGCTCCAGATCCCCTTCTCCTTCTCGCCCAGAGAGACTCAAGATCCACCGAAACTCTCCCCCAAGCCCGTAGTCGATGGCCACCGACAAGGCGAAGTCCACGCGCTCGCCCTCCTGGTTCGGGCTTGCCCTGAGCACGCCCACAGTCACGAAGAAGAACCTGGCCGTCGCGCTCCTGGTGACACTGGGCAGCAGCAACGATGGGGAAGAGACAGTGCTCCGGGCCGGCTACGCCAAGCCGAAAACTTTGGGCGGTATCTTCTATCCCTTCTTCTTTCACAGCGTCCTCGCGTGGCTGGTCCCCCTTTCTCCAGTTTCGTCTACGGCTTCCTCCGCCATTATAATCTCCACGCCCTCCATCTTCATCCCAACTCTATCCTCCTCCTGTCGATCTTTGCCTTCTACTGCGAGGCGTTCGTAGGGGTGATTTCGTCCATGGCGCTGCTCCACCATTTCTTCTACATCCGGGTCAAGGAGGGCCGGTGTTTGGGGTGGCTCCCGATGAACACGACGATGCATTCAGTTCCGACCAAGACGGTTAGCTCCCCATGAACACGACGACGACGCAGTTTCTCCATTCCGACCCAGCCACGTACACGAGCCCTGGCCGTACGTATGCGCGAGTAGGCGTTCGACACCCCGCCCGTATGTACGTACGTGGCCATATTTTCTTTCTTATACCTCGTCCGTTGTACGTACGTGTACATGCTACATGCGCGCCTCTACTACGGCACGTGCGCGCCTCTACATCGACCAGTATGTACGTACATGTTCACGACCAGAATGACAAAGCTACGTACGCTTCGACCAGGTGGTTCCCGACTGTCAGGCACATCATTGCGTGCGAAGATGTAGCTGGTGGGTCAAGCAGTTAGGGCGGTGAATCATTTTTCCCCGTAATATGGATGCACTTCCTTGCGTGCGAAGATGTAGCTGATGAGTCCCAGTAGTCAGCGGGAAATGTTTCTTTTCGCGAAATACAGTGGCCCGTCTGGTGGGTCCCTGTTGTCAGGTGGAGGAATAATTATTTTACGCGTAATAAGGAGGCACTTCCTTGCTGCGGTCATGGACCCAGCTGTCAGCCTCTCCACGTATAGTGCTCTTCTGACGGAAGTAGATCGTTGACCACATTGACCATGCCGCGACGAGAGCACCAAGGCGGTGGATGATGGCGAGGCCTAGGAAGGGGACGACGCGGAGCCGGGGAAGACGAGGTTGTGGATGCCCACGCGTAGGGGAGTACGTGGGTTGACTGCTTCGGCTGCGGTGTGAGGCTGCCGTCGACGGAGAATAACAGGAGGTGTGGGTGAGTATAGAGGGATGGCATGGCTAGCGGTGGCAGAAAAGCCAGACACGGGAGGCAGGAGCAGGCGGCACGGCCGACGCTTGTTTGGGCGGCTGGAGCAAAAAGACCGGAGGTTGAATAAGCAATACGGCCGTTGGATGGACATCGTACGGTCACTGGAGCTAGAATCGTTCATATTTACTAAGTTGACAAAGCCCTCTGTCCCCGTCATCTTAGTAGGCCCACAAGTCAGCCTCCCACTATGGTGGGTGCCAGCTAGCAGGGGGTATTAATTTTTTGTGCGTATTAACGAGGCACTTCCTTGCGTGCGAAGATATAGCTGATGTGTCCGGCCTGTCAGCGGGGGAACGTTTTTTTCACGAAATACAGAGGCCCTTTCGGTGGGTCCCAGCTGTCAGGTGCACGAATCATTATTTTGTGCGTAATAAGGAGCCATTTCCTTGCATGCGGCTGTGGACCCAGCTGCCAGCCTCTCCACGTACAGTCAACTTCCGATGCATGTCGTTCGTTGACCATGTCCCCGCGCCGACAGCAACAGGGCGATGGACGACAGCGAGGCCTAGGAAGGGAACGACACGGAGCCAGGGAAAACTAGGCAGTTGTTTCCCACATGCGGGGGAGTGCGAGGGTTTACTGGTTCATCTGTCGTCGCCGGAGAATAACAACAGGTGTGGGTGAGTAGAGGGATGGCTAGGCCAGCAATGGGAGAATGATGGGGCGGTGAGGCCTACGCGGCAGCATAGCCGGCCGCGGGAGGAGGGAGCAGGCAGTCTCGCCGGCGCTTGGTTGAGCGGCTGTAGCAGGAAGAGCAGAGATTGAAGAAGCACGACGACCATTGGATGGACATCCCACAGTCACTGCTTCTCATGTGTTGACTAAGTTGACATGGCGTTGCGTGTGTGTCAACCTTATTTTTTAGGAAAGCATACGCGTCAACCTGTAGTAGGCGCCCAAGTCAGCCTCAAATCTATGGAAAACAGCATACATCCTATCTGCCATTATTTCTAATAATTTACAGCCCATTTGCCAATTCTTAAGAATATTTTTGGAGCCCATCTTCTTTTTGTTAGCATTACACCCCATATTGTTGCCGCGGTTAAAAATTACATGAAATTTTGCATATTTCGGTGCAGTCAACTGTTTTTAATCCCGAAATATCGAGTCATATTCAAACTATTTTGAAAAATAATTTATACAAATATAAAATCCAAATAATTGCCCAGGCATAAAAATCAATGGAATTTAAAATATTGTAATTAAAAAATGAAACTAATTCCCGGTTGATGTGTTTTAAAAATGTACAGCCCATTTCTGGGCAAACCGAATGAAACTTTCTCCTCGTCTTAAAAGATTTGCAGCCCAGCAGGGATGATAAAGCAAGTAGGCCTCGTTTGGGTATTTCTTTTAAAAAATAGAACTGGGCTAGCCGTTTTCAGCAACAAAAAAACACAACTGGGCTCATGATGTGGTAAACATAAATAAAACCCTGGCTAGACGGCCCACAACCCCCGCACAGCCCCGTTGTTACCCTGATCCGTCTCTAAAACTATTATAAATAACAACGGCTAGTTCCTAAAAAAAGTAAATAACAACTGCGCGATCTGCTGGGTCCCTGGTGTCAGCCACTCATTGTGTAATTCTTTCGTTTATTGACTACCTTGACAATGGCGTGAGCCCCAGATGTCCAACCATTAGGAGGAACCATTTTTTGGGGCTTCTAATAACGAAGAACTTGCTTGCGTAATGCCATGACGCTGGTGGGTCCCTACTGTCATACTCTCCATGTATAGTCATAGCCTTGTTCCTCTCGGTTGTTGACGGCGTTGACAACGCAAGAGGGCGGCGCACTGCGCATGGCGAGCAAACTAAGGACGAGGACGACGACGCGGCCTCGGACGAAACGAACAGGAGCCGTGGAAGATGCGTCGGTCCAGTCACAGGTGGAGGGGAGTACGAGGGTTGAATTGTTCGGGTGCGGGTGCGTGTTGGGGCTGACGCCACCGGAAAATAACAGGATGTGTGGGGGAATAGAGGGAGGGACTGGCCAATGTTGGAGGGTATGGTAGGGCGGCGGAGGCACAGCCAGCCGTGGGAGGTGGGAGCAGGCGGAGCTGACGGGGTGGTTTGGTTTGGGCGGCTAGAGGAAGAAGACCAGAGATAGAAGATACACGACAGATGTTTGATTTCAATCCAATGGCTGTCCAGCAGAAACGTTTGTTGACTAGCTAATAAGTCGACACCACCTTGGATAGGCTATTTACTCATGGGTCCCAAATTTCAGAATCCAAATCTGTCACGGTCATGCAGCCTTTCCTATGAAAATTTACAGCCCATTTGGTGTGCTAGTTCGAAATAAGTTTGTGGGTGCTGGTGGGGGTTAATCACTTGGCTTCTGTAATGCACAGTGAGCTCAAGCAGCCGGTGAGAGTGATGTTATTTCCCTTGGTCGGGATTTGTTACAATATTTCACTCTAAACTAAACGAATGGCAGGCCATTTGCCTTGTTTCAAAGAAAATATGACAGTCACAGCCAAGTTGAAAAGGGCAAGAACATCTAACTCCAGCTTACAAACTGTACAAAAGCACGAGGGTTAATTGTTCATCAGGTTTAGACAAAACCCAGGTTGAAAAGTGCAACAACATCTAACTCCAGCACTGCTTTCGGCAGTCAAAGTCAGATGGATAGGTCAGGTCCATAGAATGAACATCCTGGGTCGTAAAATTTACTGGATTATGACCACAATATGTTGTAAATAGAAGCCCGACATGTTCAGAAGCTCTTTTGCCCACCTGAAACTCCTTTTTTTGCTCTTCGACATACCCATCCGTCAAAACCATACTGCTAATAAACTTAAGCCTGATGGACAATAGTAACCTCGCATTCAGCAGGAAGAATGTGACAAATCTAGTGTTTTCATGGTTGGCTACATATCATTCTAGCGTTATTGTCTTCAATCGAATGTCATGAGAAGTGAGAAAATCCAGGTGCTTACGAATCCACCGATTGGTTATAACTTTCTTACCCCGTCCTGTTGCCTAAATAGACATGAAGATTGAAAACAGTTAAGGCCTAAAAATAGAGTGTGGAAAGAGCAACAACTGAACGGTTAATTCTAGTACACTGTATGCGGGCTTCCAATGTGCGTGAAATTATGACCTTTATATACAACTTCTCCAGACATGGAAAGCATTGCAGCAAGCCAATAATGTTGTTCATATCAAAACTATTCATTTGGATATATAAGATCTTGACAGAATCCAGCACTATTGATAGGCTATCCGTGGAGAAACTCTTCATTGAGCATAGAACATAATATTAGTACAAAATGTGTACTCCGAGATGATATATAACATTTGCGCAGAAATTTTAAATGCAGCTTATGGTTACAAGTGTAGATGATAATATAAAGTACCTGAAGAACTGTGGAGCCAAACACCATCTTGGAATGAGCACAGAGATCATATATTGCACCCAAGGTCTCCAGTTTAGGTGCAGAGAGGACGGTTATTTGCGACGGTGAATAACTAGAATCAAGGATCAACCTTTGAAGTGAAGGGGCATCTTGGATGATGAGCTGCCTTCCGTCAAAAGAAATTCCAATTCTTACAATGTTAGGCGACTTTATTTGGAGACAACCGATTCTAATTATGAAAATAGGCACCAAGCACTCCAGGGCAGGGCAACTGGAGTGGATGATGTTGTGCAATGAGGCCTCCGATATACGAACCTGCACAAGTGAAAGTTTCTTGAGAAATGAGACTCGAAGGTTTAGTACCAGATTGTCTCGTAGGTGGCACAGTGCAAAGGTGGCGGTGTGGAGAGAGGAGGAAAACCGCGAGATGGACGTCGGTGCTGAGGGCACAGGTAGATGGCGTTCGGTATCTGGTAGGTGATTTCCAGGAGAATAGTAGAACTCAAGCAGCTGTAGTTCTGTGAATTCAAGGGATTTCAGCCAGGCGTCCACCGTCCAGGGGATGGTATGCTTTCTCGGGTAGCATGACGGGATGCAGAGGCTTTGAACGGAGCCCTGGTGGGACGAGAAGATGGCTCTGGGGATTTCAAAATCATTGAAGAGAGATAGCTGGCGACAGTCGAGAGTAAGGGGCACAACGCGCCATAGAGGGCACCACCGAATTGAGAGGACTTGGGTGCGGCAGCAATCCTTGGTGGGGATAAGCGAGATGAGCTCCCCAATGACGGCGTCCGGGAGATCACTGATGCGGTCCACCCGAGATTCTATGGGTTACTGGGATCCGGTGGGCACGGGGTCGCCGCTTCTCCCCGCGGTGCCGAGTGCGGGATCTACAACAGGCGTCACCGCTAGCGGGAGCCTCATCTTCTTGGCGCTGGGGTCAGCCGACTCCATTTTCCTTGAGGGCGTCGTGTCGCGCTCACGGATTTGAGCAGAGTAACGAATGACGAGCCTAGTTGTAGTGCGAGTGAAGAATAAGTGGAGCTGAGGTTTTTCTGTAGTAGTGAGTAAGAAGGGGAGCTGGGGTTTTGTGTAGGAGTGAGGTGAGGAATTTGGGGGTACGAGTGGAGCGAGCTGATGTGAGGTGGGTGGGAGTGAGGAGGAAGAAGAGCACCCATGTTTTTTGGGGGGTGGTGTGCTGGGTGTGGGTAGCGCCTCTCATTAAGTAAATATATGGGCTTTTGAATTGATTTTGATGGGCTGTTTTGTCTTGGGCCCAAAGAAACAATTACTACTAGTACAGTGGAGACACTCTATAGTTACCAGAAAAACAATTACTACTAGTACAGTGGATACACTACCGATTCTGGCTCCTCCAGTCATCAAAACGTCTCCCTCTACTGAATGTCATTTTACTTTTGTTCACCGACATGCGGGCCATGCCGTGCCCGGGCCCAAATGACATCCACCAAATTACAAGACAAGATGCAAAGGTAGAGTCACCCAGTCAGAAGGCCTTGGCAAAGAACGAGTTGTCGTATCACAAAACCCCACCTCCCCACAGTCTATGTTTGATGGATGAAGCAACCATCATTTCTCTCTTTGCTGAATCCCCTTCTCCCTCACCGTCTTCATGAAAGCCAACACTCACATCTGCCACTGTTCTTCTCTCCCAACGAAGGGAAGGTAAGCGGATCCATGATATTGGTATATTTTTGTTCAGAGAAAAAAAAAGAAATTTTGCAAAGCAGTAACCGATCCTCACTCTCTTTTTTGTTTCATTGTCATTGCGATTGTGTTTTCCTTTCAGTTGTCTCCTAGTATTCGTCAGTTTCATGATGGACCAAGGAGAACCAGGCAAAGATCTGGCGATATTGGAGCAGACGCGGGAGGCTTATCCCCACGAGACAGAGAGCTCCAAGAAGATGGAGGAAGCCATCGAGCCGACCCCAGATACGCTCACGACCACTACTGAGATGGTCAATGCCCTGTTTGAGGTTACTGCCCCCTTGGCACTGCAGGAGCAGTTTTCCCCCTTAGAGGATGTGTCCCCCATTTGAGCTGCCCAAGGTGATTTTCTTCTTTGCCGTACTCGATTGTGGGTTTTCATCTATGTATGTGGTGATGAATAATGCAAAATTTTATTAGCTTCGATGCCATGCTATACATAGTGGTTTAAATAACTTGTGTTTCTTATACTAGAAAGTAATTCAGAATTTGTTTCTGTTTCAATTAGAGCCTTGATGCAGGCAAGGATTGTGTGGTTGTACATGTCACTCGCGATGAGGCAGATAACCTGAATATACGCACTGGGAAAATAGAGTGCGTCGACGTATACATAACTACTTGTAAACACTGTTGGTGCTACCCCACTTGTGAGCAGTTGTGCAAAACACGGCACATTGGCTCAGCTCGCTACAACACTAGGCTATCGACCAACTAACAATTAAATTAGTTGTTGTGTGACATATAAGCAACTACGTATCTTGTTACAGTGGTTCATGTAGCTAACTGAGGCCACAATGAAAATTCCAAATGTTCACACGCTCGAGCGTTCATGTGGAACACTCACATTAAACTCGGCTTCATAAAAAGCTTGAAAAGCATAAGTTAAGCAATTTTATACATCTCAATGATTCATAGAACATAACAAACATATACTAGTTCACAGCGAAGGACAAAGTTGTGAGAAGGTTTACAAAGTTCAAGGCTTCTCTGAGCAAAGGGCCTCCCAGCAGGCTTAAATTTCCTGGAGTTCACTCTGGTTTTTTCTTGTTGCCACAATCCAGGGTGAGGTTCTCTCATTCCAGAATAACCAATTATAATTGTGTTCTCAGCTGGAATGCTGAACTGAACCATGTAGTGTACTGACCAGCTGAAATTCTTGTGCATTCCACTAAATTTAAGCACCGCTATTTGCAGAAATAAGCAGACCACAATGCCTCTTGTCCGCGCACCTGTCCCAAAAACCTCCGTGCAGCCGTGCCAGCTAGTCCTCGGTCCATGGATGAACTGGAAGAAAGTGCATTCCGGAGTAGGTTGCTGTTGTTTTCGCTCGTCCCTTGACCGCAATCAGGGAAGTAAAACGCATTTAATCAGCTTCTTTTAGATTGCGTTGGTCATTCTACCTAGTTAGAACCAATGTAGGAATACCTGGAACGCTGGTGGTTAGAGGACGACAGCTAGGAATAGCCAGCTCATTTTGTGCAGTTGTACTAAAACTGAGGTGTGTACTTTTGATTGTGCAGATAGAAACGATATGGAGACAGACATCCCTATTTGTGCAAATACGAAATACGGTTATTTAAACAGTGGCAGATATTTGCAGTGGCGTATGATTAACAACAACATCTATTGTGTTATAATTGGCACTAGATTGATGATGAAAGTGTCCTTAAGTAAGTAGCATCACATCACATCAACACTGCCACTGGATTAACATGCAGAACAATAGCATTACTACTACTGTCATGAGAGTAGCACATGGTCAGTAAATGTGCAATCAAATTTGTGCAGTTCCACAGGGATGAAGCAATGTTAGCGGTGTGAGATTTAAGTTTAACTTCAAAAACACAATTCATGGGAAATAAAGCAAGACGGGAGCACTTCATAAAATGGTGGTGGCATTGCTTCAATTTATCGACAGCACTAGACCATTACTTATAGTGACATTAGGTGGCATTTCTTAATGCTTCATGTGATTTTACATTAACGGTAGTGATATGGGCGTAGGGACAGCAGGGGCATAAAGTGGTGAGGCAGATGTGGTTCCCGAGAGCGGCAAATGCTCAGGCAACATGTCTGCATTTTCCCCATTTTTTATCTCCTCGGTGACATTTTCCTATGTGAGCACAGGAAATCTAGACCTGCTCATTCTCATTTGTGTTCTCCCCCAACACCCCTCACTTTCTTTCCTTTTTCAACCAAGAGACTGGTCCACTTCCACCCACCCTGCGCCAACCACCATGCTTTCTTCGCCTTTTCAACCAATAGACCGGTTGGGTAGCCTGTATCTACTACTTTCCCCCGTTTCCTCTTAGAACCAAGACCTAGATTCATGCCACAGCTTTCCCAGTTTCTTCCCTGTTTGAACCAACTCTTAGATTCGACTGTATGAACTAGCTTTACCTCTAATAATACTAAAAGTCTGGGTGGCTTTGGAACAGCCGGACGGAAGTAGAAAAAGATCCACACGCAGCCACGTGGGGAGCTGGGGCAGTAGAGCAAGGCATGTTTTGAAGGAATATATACCTGAGGGTCGTCGGCATGTGGCAAAGACGGCGTCAGGAGGCTGCATCTTTGCCAGAATACCGCTGGGAGGAAGAAGGGGTCGGAGGCCCTCCCGAGCCGGTGAGGCCGCCGATCGGGATGCGTGGGCAGTCGTTGGTCTCCTCCCTCGCCGCCGACGATAGCGTGAACGATGCACCTACACCCCTGCCTCGGTCGAGGTAGTCCGGCCGGATTTCTGACCAGCCGTGAGCAGAGAGAGAGTGTGGCCACCTATGTCTTGCTTATATCTGGAGAGCATGAGAGAGTGAAAGAGAGGAACCCTAGTAAAGTAAGCGCTAAGGCTCCTGCTTATATATATAGTGGAGTGATTTTGTTGTACCAGAAAAAATGCGCTCCTACGTGTACCCGCGAGTGGGTGTGAGAGAATTAGTGCGTGCGTGCACCGCTTCTTTTCATGAGAGTACAATATACTGAACGTTCGCCATAAGAGTAATAGTATAAGTGTGTGACGTGTGAGCTAAAATAAAAGGTCTGCCACATCTTTTGTTTTTTAGAAGTTCTGAGGGTAGGGTGTGAAGAGCATATATGTGTGTGACGTCTACCTGCAGATAGACGGTGGGTGCGAGAGGTCTCGGGAGAGTGTGACTCGTGAGGGTGTGTGTGTGCGTGTGAGAGAGGGGGCACATATTAATACAATGCATGTGTCCGTAAATCATTATCCGACAAACATTCTCCACAAGCCGTTTCCTGAAGAACGCCGTAAGAACCGTTAGATCGGCATCCGATAGTGTCAGTTTTGCCATGTCAATTAACTTAGCATCCACTCCTCCTACACACAAATCTTCCATGTGAGTGTTTGCAAGTGCCGTATGCTCCTCCCTTCGTTCCAAAATGCAATCCATATAGCTTTATTGAAAATTCGAGTTTTTGTGTACCAAAATGGACATATAGAATACCCAGTATATATCATTTCATTCATCTTCGGGAGGTAACTATAAAGATGGAGCAGGAGTCTACAAAGAAAGAACGTCGTATCACCTGCTGCAATTTCAACCATCCTTTGGTCTGGAGGAATATCATAGGAACTCTATATGATATGATTTTTATAGGATTTTTTCCGTTAGAGCCAATTGGTTCATAGGAATAGATTCATATACTACACATTTCAAACGAAATAAACATGATATCATTTTATAGCTTTAGAGCCACTTGGTTCATATGAATGGATTCATATACTCCCATAATTTCAAAGGAAAATAAACATTAGAGTATATTCAATAGAAAAGTTCCTATGATGTGAACCAAATGCCATCTCTTTTCTAGTCCCTCCTCATAGGAATTGAGATGCATCTCATCTCTAGATTCAATAGAGAAGTTCCTATGATGTGAACCAAATGACATCTCTTTTCCAATCCATACTCACGGGAATTGAGATACGTGTCATCTCTTTCCCTACAACTTCCATGTATACATCCTCTATTCCTAAATAGCTAGTATAACCCAGTAGTAGCTTTTTTCCTACACATCCAACTATGGCACAAGAACACGTCATGCATGCAAGTCATAAATCACATTGTTTTTTCTACCCTATGCATGCAAGCACCACATCATCAATTTGTGCATGTTACTCATAAGTTATTTCTTGCATTAAATTTCGCATTGACAATGTATGTGCTGGTCACGTGCATACATATGTAGTTCAAATTCACATTTTTGTTAGAAATGACATTCTTTTAACTGCAATTCATTTTTTCTCTTTGTACTCCCTCCGTCTAGGTGTGTAAGTCATCTTCCGAAAACCAAATAATCCCAAAACACTTTGGCACGATACATTAACTCCCTCCTCGTTTCTTGTTTCGTGACTTATCAACCAATAAGAGATGTGGGCCGTGCATGCTTTCCCAAAACACAAGCACTTCTCCTTTGTTCTAGAATCTTCCGTATCATAATTGCCCAAACTTTTTTTCTTCTAAATGAATTACCATTATTTGTTTTTTACTTTGTCCTTTACAATGCACAATCCCATGAATCTTAACCTTTTTATGAAAATAATTGATTTTGGATGAGATTAACTATAAGAACTAAACGAACATCTACATCATGCATATATGACTCAAAGCTTTACATGCTATAGTGTGTATTTATTGATAATTTGGTTTCCAAATCTCATGCATTCAATGCATGTACCTTACTAGTTTTGGGTAGAGTAGCAAATTTCACGCGACCGCGGGTAATCAAAATGCAGGGCCCATGCATCATTGCCTTTCGGTCGAACCTACGTACACAATTTTTTGTACGTATATCTCCACTGGTCCCCGAACCCAACATGCTTCCTCGTTCCCGTAAAACCAAGCGGCCCACACATATTAAGGGGTCGACTCGAACTCAATCCCTCTCCCATTTACTACGACGTGTCCCCGCACGCTGTAGTACTCCTACAAACCCTACCGCAATGCGCATCATCGGTTTTCTTCAAGAGGACGAGGGAGAAGCGGATTTGTAGTGAAGTCGCTTTCAAAAAAAGGATTTGTAGTGGAGGCCCTTACCCAAGTGTGCCTAGGTACCTGCCGCACGCATCATTGGTTTTCTCTTTTCTTTCTGCTCTTGTGCCCTAGAGTGAAATGATGGTTGCTTCGTTCGTCCAGCTTAATGCGGGAAAGGTGAGGCTTTGTGATTTGACCTCTCATCGCTCATTTACTACTACTGCGGCGCTATGACTGGGGTGCCTCCAAGTCCAACCGCTGCTCCGAACTGTAATTGGTGCATCGCACGTGGAACAAGACGATGGGTGAGCCACATGTCGGCAAAAGGGGTCCTATTAAGTGTGTCACCATTTCATGTGCGGACTGAACCTGCTTGAGTTGCTACGCCAACACGACAGGGGCAGCCTACCACTTGGTTTTGCTCCGCGGTGAATCCCAACTATATTGATCTAAGAAGATACGTACTGTACTACCCTCTCCGTCTCGGTTTATAGTTCTCTCGGTTTCTCCTCCTTCTTGGTCACGGTGCACAACCTAAGATGACTTATTCACCTAGACGGAGGTAGTACTTATCGGCGTTCTGGGAACGGGGGTACCCAGACTTGCCTGCCTGGGGCCCGTGGCGTGGCTCAAGGGGTGGCCCAGTACGGCCCATCTTCATCAGCACAAGCTCAAGACCCTCGCGAGGGGCCAAGCCTCGCGGGGCGGACGACAGGGAGCTTCCTCAGGCACGGCCTCGTCAGGCTGGCTCGCGAGGCGGAGAGATCAAGGCGGGGTACCTCACGAGGTGCATGGCGCAAGCCATGACGACCAAGGGCGCCCGGTGAGGCGCCACCTGCATGATGTCCTCATTTCCTCTTTGGTGCAAAGGAGGCAAGCGCAGGAAGAGTATCAAGCAAAGGCAACCATTTCGGTGCAACAAGACCAAGACCAACACAACGGCAGGAAGGAGGTCATCGTGGAGCCCAAGCCGGCGTCATCGACAGAGCCTTTGGCAGGCGAGGACCAAATTTAGTCAGGATAAGTGTACTAGATGTTCCCCTTCAAAATGGCCAATTGTTGGTGCCCTTCCCGCTCAATATTTGGGAAGAGGCCCAGGGCCTTTGCCTATAAATAGGACCAGCCACCCACAGGGTAGAGGGATCCGGGATCCGGAATCCAGAACAGAGCTAGAGATCAAGCAATCTAGAGAGAGAGAGAGAGAGAGAGAGAGAGAGAGAGCGACCGAACTCCCCCTAGCAGTTTGTCGCACTGGCCAAGAACAGACCCTCGCGAGGCTGTTCTTCCTTGTATTGTTCATCATTAGCCCCTGAGGCAATCCACCACACACTGGAGTAGGGTATTACCCCACAATGGTGGCCCGAACCAGTATAAACCTTGTGTCCCTTGTGTTGCTCTATGTGTAGTTTAGATCCTTGCGAGGCGACGAGATGTATGTAGGTAGGAGGTGAGATATCCGCGTGCACCCCAGAGTTCGAACCTAGAGGGTCTACCGGAACACGAAATCCAACATTTGCCGCGCGAGGTAGGGGTGCATCGGAATCCGTCTTCCGCCGCCCATCACGTCCATGTCGGACGCTCGCCGGGCCCGCGCCAAGCGCCGGGCCGCTCTCGCCACTTGCGTCGCCCAGACGGCCCCCATCGGCGGCCACCCCCGCCGTTCCCCGTCGCCTACCGTCAATGCCGCCACCGGCCTGGCGGGGAACGAGCAGCAAGCGTTGTCCCAGCATCCATCTTAGAGGGGAGACGGACGCATCGCTACTACCTCGCTTGCCCGAGCTGGTTCTTCGTCTCGCGCGCTCCGCGCGCCCATGGAGGCTCGAGCCGCACTCATCGCGGCAAACGAGCTCCTGCGCTACCGCCCCGTCGACGACGTCTACGAGGAGTGGCTCGACCGTGTCGCCGACCTCGTCCGCGCCGCAGAGGGCTCCCCCGCGCCGTCCTTCTCGCTGCACCGCGCCCCGCCTTGCACAGGCGATGAAGCTCCGGGGGTGCCTCAGCCGCCTCCCCCTCAGGAAGGCGCCTTGGCCCAAAGGCGCGCGACCCCTGGGCGGAACCCGCTCCGTCCGGCACCAGCGCAGCAAGAGCAGAGCTGCCAAGAGGTCCTTCGCCCCCAAGAAGCTGCCCGAGTGCTCCCTGCACCGGCCCATCACGACTGCGCTCCTGCTCCGGCACGCCAAGACCTCGCGCTGCTCCCAGCGGCGCCGCACGGGGATCCGCAAGATCAAGCCCTTCGTCACCAAAGGCCTCCCGTGGCCACTGCAGGCTGCCGCGCCTTCACCACCGAGCTACGCAGCGTCGCGTGGCCCGGCAAGTTCAAGCCAGACCTGCCTCCTCGCCTGGGCATCGAAGCCGCCAACGGGGACGAGAAGGTCATGGCGAACTGGTTTCACATGGCGCTCAAAGACGGTGCCCGCACCTGACTCCTGAACCGGGCTCCTGGCACGATCTCCTCCTGGGACGAGATGCGCACCCACTTCATCGCGAACTTCCAAGGCACTCACGACCGGCCTCCTGCCGTGAGCGACATGCGCCGCATCAAGCAGCAGCCAGAAGAGACCCTGCAGAAGTACATCCAGCGCTTCAACAACGCACGCCTCAAGATTCCCAAGGTGACCAAGGAGGCCATCATCTCAGCCTTCTCCGACGGTGTGCGTGACGTCAAGATGAAGGAGGAGCTGGCGATGAATGAAGACCTGTGCACATCCCTGGAGCTGTTCAACTTGGCAACCAAGTGCGCCAGGGATGAGGAAGGACGCCTCTCCCTCCTCGAGCTGCCGGCTGCTGACCCAGAAGAGAAGAAGCCCAAGGTCAAGGACGTGAAGCGCAAGGGGGCTGCCGTGCTCGCGGCAGAACCAGATACCAAGCGAGGCAGGGATCAGCCCGAGTCTTCCAAGGGCAGCCGGTACTGCGTGTACCACGACCTCCACACCCACAACACCAACGAATGCCAAGAGCTCAGAGCCGTGCGAGAAGGGCGAATCGGTCGACGCCCCGACCGCAATGATCGAGGCTACGGCAGAGGAGGAGGAAGAAACGCAGGACGTTGGGAAGACCGTGGCCCTCGTCAAGGGCGGCGTGACCGACCTTGCAAGAACCGCTGGCAGGATCAACCTCGCGAGGGAGGTTGGAGGGACCCGCCTCGGGAAGGAGGCTGGAGGGATCAGCCTCGCGAGGATCGCGAGCAAGGCAACGCAAGCCTCCCTCCTCTACCACCGCAGCCAAGGAGAAATGAAGACCATCATCAGGACGAGGGGGCTGGGGGCTTCGAGAGCAGCGCAATCGCTTGCATCCTGGGCGGAGCTCAAGCCCCAGCCTCTCAACGCATCTTCAAGCAGTTCGCCCACGAAGTGAACGCAGTCCTCCCCAAGCTCGAAGCCACGCGCCCTCTCAGGTGGTCAGCGTGCGCCATCACGTTCAGCTCGGCGGATCAGCTCAAGTGCGCAGCCCCAACCGGAGTCCTCCCGATGCTTTGTTCCCCAATCATCAGCAATGTGCAAGTCACCAGGACCCTCATCGATGGTGGAGCAGGGCTCAATGTCCTGTCTGTCGAGACGTTCAACAATCTCCAAGTGCCGTACAATCAGCTTCAGCCAACCAAGCCTTTCTCCGGAGTCACTGATGGCTCCACGGTTCCGATTGGGCAGGTCCGCCTTCCTGTCACCTTCGGGGCGCGCGACAACTACCGCACCGAGCTCATCGACTTCGACGTCGCCCACATTCGCCTACCGTACAATGCCATCCTCGGGTACCCAGCTCTGGCCAAATTCATGGCCGTGACCCATCACGGCTACAATGTCCTCAAGATGCTAGGAAGCGTCGGTGTCATCACGGTGCCTTGCGAAGAGAGAGACGCATTGTGTTCCCTGGAGCGTGCTTTTCAAGCCGCAACAATTGAAGACCCAGATCATAGGAGTGGGAGGCTTACCGAGGCTGCTCCTAAGAAGAAGAAGACATCGCCTGGCCCGACCCCTCGGGAGGCAGGCCCCTCAGGGTCCGCGCCCGTTCAGGGGGCACCTCCTTCTGTCGCATAGGAAGGCGCGCCTGACGCCCTCGTCGAGCAAGGCTCGGGGGCTCTCTCCTGGAGGGCCACCGACTTTGCTAAGATCACAAGGGAGGCGCTTGGGCACCACTTGCAGGCGTGTTTCAAAGCACGTTTCCCTCAGGAAGGAGCGAGGCAAGGAGGGCCAAACCCTCAGGAGTTCGTCATCAAGATCACTCAGGAGCTGCAGGAACCAAGAGTCATGAGTGGCAGCTGCCGCTTACCCGCCATAGCTCCCCATCCAGGCGAGGATGGAGGGCTGCGCGTCTGCATCGACATACCAGGGCTCAACCGAGCCGCCTCTCGAGGCGCCCTCGGCCCCTCACGCGTGGGGCGCTGTGAAGGTCCACCCCATAGCTACGTTCGCATGCCTTACGGTTTGCCGAGCGCGGCTGCCACGCGCCAGCGCCTCATGAGGAGCATCCTGGAGGCTCAACAGGCCAGGCGTTCCGCAGTCCTGGCGGAGATGGAGATGGTTCGCGAGGAGCCACCAGCGCCCCCGGAGCCTCCCGAGGCTCCTAGGCCTGGGGGCTCGTGAGGATCGGTTTCCGCAGCGCACGGCGTCCGCTCATCTTCAACGTTATCAGGTGACATCCTTCGCGTTTCACTTTCAGCTGGGAGCGCCCCCCAGGGCTGCATCATTCCCAGGCCGCGTGGGTCCGTCCCTGCGGCGTGTATCCCTTTTGCTTCATGTTTCTAGTTTAACTTATTGGGGGCGCCCCTCGGGCTGCATCATCCCCAAGTCG
This sequence comes from Aegilops bicornis, assembly GCA_021605145.1. Lineage (NCBI taxonomy): Eukaryota > Viridiplantae > Streptophyta > Magnoliopsida > Poales > Poaceae > Aegilops > Aegilops bicornis. The sequence continues at coordinate 266,646,230 of CM038673.1, forward strand.
CTCGGGCTAGATCCAGCGATGACTGCCTTCCCTGCACCTATCTAAATTAACTTGCTCCTTTGTGATTAACGTGTTTGACCTAGTCGCCCGCTCGATTGACACCAACTAATGGAGCTGCTCCCTAACGGCACGACGCTTGCGCATGGGTCCGTCCCGGCAACACCGAAAAACCTGAATGGCTGAGCTCTGGCCGCGGCAGCCCCGCATGGCGCCACCTCGTCAAGCCTTCAGTGGCTCGTCACCCATCCAAAGCAACCAACGGCTGACTGTCGATTGTCATGGTGAACTCTTGTTCTTCTTGTGATGAGCCTGCAGGATCTCTTCAAGGAGCAGCATCAGGCGAGGCCCTCACGGCATCTTCTTCACTCTCGTCCGCGGTGAACCGCTTGCACGTTAAAGGGGGTGTACCTGTGCATCGCGACTCATGGGCTCCTACTGGCTCTCCAGCCCTCACCCTCTGGCCTTTTCCACGACATCACGACCTGGCATACCAGCGACGGCTGAGCCTCGCTCGAGGGCCGGGACCCGAGGACGTAGAGCAGAAAGGGGAGTAAAGGCGAGAGGGAAGAGGCACGCGGGGACCTCACCAGGCAACTCCTCATCTGCCGATGCGCGCACCTAACGCCGCACCAAGAAGCGGTTCCTGACTTCCGAGATAAGTCATCCTCCGGAAACACTAGCTATCGCAACACCGACCTCGCACCTAAGGCAATCCCGTGTTAGCAACGTCGCACTCATTTCCCACCGAACGATGGCTGCTTGAGCGCTAAAGGGGACCTCCTGAGCATCGCGACTCAGGGGCTCTTACTGTACCCCGGGCCGCTCACCTCCTGTCCTTGACCACAGCATCGCGACCTGGCATACCAGCGACGGATGAAGCCTGCCTTGGGACCGGGACCTGTCGGCGCAGAGCATCAAGCCCTCGTGAGGTTTGAAAGGAGGAACTAAGCTAAGATGGGATGAGCATCTCGCACTACTTCACGACAAGGGTCATATTAACAAACAGAACCACAGGCACCTTACAAGCCCCCACGGGGCGCGTTTTTCGACTCCTCGCAGGGAACAAAGGGAGCAGATCCTAAAGAGCGCTAAATACACGCGCCTCCACAAGAGACGCCATCATCAACAGTGGGCCGTCAGACACCGACGCCAACCTCATCCAGATCAGAGGCGGCGGCGGCCTGACGAGCCCGCCCTGCTCCGAGAGCGACGCAAGCTCGGGGGCTCGTAGCTGTCGTCGCTCGTCTCCGGAGTCGCAAAGTGCTCGGAGGAGTCGCTGGATCCTCCGACGCCTCCGCCGCCTGAGGAGCTGCTGAGGGAGCGATCGGCGAGCCTGGTCCTCGCCGCGGCAGGGCCTCGACCACCTCTCTCAGGGCAGCACTCCAGCCGGCGTCCTTCGCGTCGAAGACCTTGAAGAACATCACGCATAAGCGCTGTGCGTACTCCGGTGGATCACAAAGGCGCCCCTCGTCCTGCGAGAAAAGGGTGATCTCGCCCCAGCCTCGAGTCATGAAGACCTTGCCGAACAACGACCGCGACCTCTGCTCCGTCGCATAAGGGTGCTGCAGCCGGCGTCTTTGCAGCGAGCTCGAAGATCCCCTCTGCGGAATCGCGAAGGCGAAGGAGGGAGGAAGGCGAATCCAAGACTGAGGAGGCATGGCGGCATGGAGCACATACTCTCGGGAGGAGCCCTCGGCATGGACTCCAGGGGAACAACGCGCACCGCCGTGACCCGTCGACGCCGACGGCGGCGTCGTCCATGGCGCTCGGCGTCAACTCCTTCAGGGCCATCAATGCGGGTGTACAAGGACAACGGGAACCTTGGCGGTGGCCGCTCATACCAGGGCCTCGACACCTCCTGCCGGGCGCCCTCATCTCGACGGCAGAGGGCTGGCCGTTTCTTTGGCGGAAGCGGGTCGGGACCCTCTTGGGGGGCCTTTCCTTCTCTTCTACGGAGAACCGGCGGATCAGAGCCATTGCCGCGATATGGAGCAAGGGCAAGAAGGAGAAGCAAGAAGAGATGGACTGGAAGCGCACGCGCCGTTCCGTACTTATAGCCGGGGAAGGCCAACCGTCGACCTCCACGATCACAGGTAATCATGACCCGCTTTACATGCAGGGACTTGTCAATTCGTGTCGTTGCCGAGGCGTCGTGGGGAAGCAGGGGTGCCCATGTCTAATCAACCGCCACGCGGCGCCCAAGGCCCTAGGCTGTTAGGGCCCGCGACGCTTCGCACTTGCCCCTTCGCTTCTCCGCTAAGCCAAGTCCAGGCTCGCGTTGGGCCCGGGGGCTACTGTCGGCGTTCTGGGAACGGGGGTACCCAGACTTGTCTGCCTGCCGCCCGCGGCGTGGCTCAAGCCGTGGCCCAGTACGGCCCATCTTCATCAGCACAAGCTCAAGACCCTCGCGAGGGGCCAAGCCTCGCGGGGCGGACGATAGGGAGCTTCCTCAGGCACGGCCTCGTCAGGCTGGCTCGCGAGGAGGCGGAGAGATCAAGGCGGGGTACCTCACGAGGTGCCCATGACGCAAGCCATGATGACCAAGGGCGCCAGGCGGGCGCCAGCCCGCACAGTGTCCTCATTTCCTCTTTGGTGCAAAGGAGGCAAGCGCAGGCAGAAGTATCAAGCAAAGGCAACCATTTCGGTGCAACAGGACCAAGAACAACACAACGGCAGGAAGGAGGTCGTCGTGGAGCCCAATCTGGCGTCATCGACAGAGCCTTTGGCAGGCGAGGACCAACTTTAGTCAGGATAAGTGTACTAGATGTTCCCCTTCAAAATGGCCAATTGTTGGCGCCCTTCCCGCTCAATATTTGGGAAGAGGCCCAGGGCCTTTGCCTATAAATAGGACCAGCCACCCACAGGGTAGAGGGATCCGGGATCCGGAATCCAGAACAGAGCTAGAGATCAAGCAATATATAGAGAGAGAGAGAGCGACCGAACTCCCCCTAGAAGTTCATCGCACCGGCCAAGAACAGACCCTCGTGAGGCTGTTCTTCCTTGTACTGTTCATCATCAGCCCCTGAGGCAATCCACCACAGACTGGAGTAGGGTATTACACTACAATGGTGGCCCGAACCAGTATAAACCTTGTGTCCCTTGTGTTGCTCCTTGTGTAGTTTAGATCCTTGCGAGGCGACGAGGTGTAGGTAGGTAGGAGGTGAGATCTCCGCATGCACCCCAGAGTTCGAACCTAGAGGGTCTGCCGAACCCGAAATCCGAGAGTACTGTTCATCACATATATAGCTAGTTAAATTCTCAACCCAGAACAATGTGCATACCCTATAAACCGATACGGAGGAAGTAGTAAAAATAATGGTTTCTTCGTCCGTCTGGGAAGGTGCGGCATTGTGATTTGACGTATCATTCCTCATTACTACTACTTGGGCGGTACGACTGGGGTGCGTTCCCCACTGTTCTGCACTGTTAGTTGGTGCATGACACGTCGACCCGGTTGCTATATGTCCCACACGTCGCCGAGAGGAAGTACATAATTCATGAAAGCGAGCGTCAACGGAGGAGACAAGACACGACTTGGTTTTTGCTGCTTCGCGCGATCCATCGATACAAACCCGGACTAAAAAAAGGCGAGGGCGGGTCTTTTCCCGCGCGGCAGGCAGGGGAGTTTGGCATAGTCTGTTCGAGGCAACGAGGCAGGAAGGGAAACAAGCAAATAAAGGTTGAGCGACTTAGTTTTGGGAAAATCTGATTTTACGGAGTACGTACCTAGTATGGAGGTAGTATACTAATTACTACTCCCTCCTTTCCGGTTATAGGGCTCGTCTAAAAAAATTCGTTTTTCCGTTGTATAAGTCTCAATTCTACTAGTAGTAGTAGTACCATCACTTGTTGGATTTTGAGGTGCGTTAAATCACCTGATGCAAGCATTGTCAAGAGAAAACTCACCAATGCATGTAGAAGTTCATGGAAATTTAGTGGTCATGCATGCATTTGTTCTAATTAATGCCTCGGCAAACATAACTTCTTGAGAAAAACGAGTGTATATTACTTGTGCAAACTACGAAATTAATTCCACCACACACCGTCTACCTTGGTTGGAGAGATTTTGAAATTGAGCCATAAACTAGAAAGGAGGGAGTAGTAACATAGCCTAGGGTAGCTTGCTGCACCACGGACTCCAAGGAAATTGTTGTAGTAGTACTACTCCTGTATACTACTCCAAGGAAATCTAGCCATAAACTGGAAAGGAGGGAGTACTACTAAAGGACATATATTCCAAACAATATGATAATCTCTCTAACCAAGGTAGGGACGAGGAATAAACGGAGGGAGTAGTAAAATTTTCTCCTCGTCCTGCGGGCAACCGCGCGCGTGGGCGAGGGAGCGGGCGTAAGGCTTAGTCCTACTACCTCCGTCCTGGTTTATAGGTCACCTTTGTAGTTCGTGCCAATTTTTTACCAAATATTTAGCTAACAAAATGTTAATGCATCTCAACAAAAATTATATCATTGGATTCGTATTTAAACATAGTTTTCGATGATATAATTTTTGGTAACATGCACGAACGTTTTTTTAGTTCAATCTATAGTCAAAATATGACACAATATAGAATGGGGACTAATAAACCAATATAGAATGAGTAATAGTAAACAAGCTTCACCTCGTCCTGCGAGCCACCGCGCCCGTGAGCGGGGGATACGTGATGACCCACAAGTATAGGGAATCTATCGTAGTCCTTTCTATAAGTAAGAGTGTCGAACCCAACGAGGAGCAGAAGGAAATGATAAGCGGTTTTCAGCAAGGTATTCTCTGCAAGCACTGAAATTATAGGTAACAGATAGTTTTGTGATAGGATAATTGGTAACGAGCAAAAAGTAACAAAAGTAAATAAAGTGCAGCAAGGTGGCCCAATCCTTTTTGTAGCAAAGGACAAGCCTGGACAAACTCTTATATAGAGAAAAGCCCTCCCGAGGACACATGGGAATTATCATCAAGCTAGTTTTCATCACGTTCATATGATTCGCGTTCGGTACTTTGATAATTTGATATGTGGGTTGACCGGTGTTTGGGTGTTGTTCTTACTTGAACAAGCATCCCACTTATGATTAACCTCTATTGCAAGCATCCGCAACCACAACAAAAGTATTAAGGTAAACCTAACCATAGCATGAAACATATGGATCCAAATCAGCCCCTTACGAAGCAACGCATAAACTAGGGTTTAAGCTTCTGGCACTCTAGCAACCCATCATCTACTTATTACTTCCCAATGCCTTCCTCTAGGCCCATATAATGGTGAAGTGTCATGTAGTCGACGTTCACATAACACCACTAGAGGAGAGACAACATACATCTCTGTCGGCGTTCTGGGAACGGGGGTACCCAGACTTGCCTGCCTGCGGCCTGCGGCGTGGCTCAAGAGGTGGCCCAGTACGGCCCATCTTCATCAACACAAGCTCAAGGCCCTCGCGAGGGGCCAAGCCTCGCGGGGCGGACGACAGGAAGCTTCCTCAGGCACGGCCTCCTCAGGCTGGCTCGCGGGGAGGCGGAGAGATCAAGGTGGGGTACCTCACAAGGTGCCCATGACGCAAGCCATGACAACCGAGGGTGCCAGGCGGGTGCCAGCCCGCGCAGTGTCCTCATTTCCCCTTTGGTACAAAGGAGGCAAGCGCAGGCCAAGGCATCAGGCAAAGGCAACCATTTCGGTGCAACAAGAACAAGACCAGCAAAACAGCAGGAAGGAGGCCATCGTGGAGCCCAAGCCGGCATCACAGTCAGAGCCTTTGGCAGGCGAGGACCGACTTTAGTCAGGATAAGTGTACTAGATGTTCCCCTTAATAATGGCCAATTGTTGGCGCCCTTCTCGCTCAATATTTGGGGAGAGGCCCAGGGCCTCTGCCTATAAATAGGACTAGCCACCACCAAGATGGGGGGGGAGAAGGATGGATCAATCCGGAAGAGACCTATCAGGTAGAACCCTAGCAGAGAGAGAGAGAGAGAGAGGCGACTGAACTCCCCTAGCAGTTCATCACACCAGCTCAAGAACAGCCCCTCGTGAGGCTGTTCTTCCCTTGTACTGTTCATCATCAGCCCTAGAGGCAATCCACCACACCACACACTGGAGTAGGGTATTACACCACCATGGTGGCCCGAACCAGTATAAACCTCGTGTCCTCTGTGTTGTTCTTTGTGTAGTTTAGATCCTTGCAAGGCGACGAGACGTAGGTAGGCAGGGGGTGTGATCTCCGCATGCACCCTAGAGTTCGAACCTAGAGGGTCTACCGGAACCCGAAATCCGACATTTGGCGTGCCAGGTAGGGGTGCACCGGAATCCACCTTCCACCGCCCTGCTCTTCGCTGCCCCTCGCATCCTTGTCAGATGCTCGTCGAGCCCGCGCCGAGCGCCGGGCCGCTCTCGCCTCGCGTCGCCAAGACGGCTCCCGTCGGTGGCCGGCCCCGCCGTTCCCCATCACCTGCCGTCAACGCCACCACCGGCCCGGCAGGGAACGAGCAGCAGGCGTCGTCTCAGCATCCTTCGGTGCGGCGGGAAGGCCGCACCGCCACCCCGTCGTTGGCTCCAGCCAGTTCTTCATCCCACGCCCGTCGCGCTCCTGCGGACGCGCACGCCTCGTTGCTTCTGGCATGAAAACTCCTGCACTACCGTCCCGTCGACGACCTCTACGACGAGTGGCTCGCCCGCATCACCGAGCTCGTCAGCGCCGCTGGGGGCTCCCCTGCGCCATCCCTCTCGCTGCACCACGCCCCGCCTTGCGCGGGCAATGAAGCTCCGGGGGCGCCTCAGCCGCCTCCCCCTCAAGAAGGCGCCTTGGCCCCAAGACGCGTGGCCCCTGGGCAGAACCCACTCCGTCCGGCACCAGCACAACAAGAGAAGAGCTGCCAAGAGGTCCCACGTCCCGAAGAAGCTGCCCGAGTGCTCCCAGCACCGGCCCGTCACGAGCGCGCTCCTACTCCAGCGCGCCAAGACCCCGCGCTGCTCCCGGTGGCAGTGCACGGAGACCTCCAAGATCAAGCCCTCCATCACCAAAGGCCTCCCGTGGCCACTGCAGGCTGTCGTGCCTTCACCACCGAGCTGTGCAGCATGACCTGGCCGGGCAAGTTCAAGCCAGACCTGCCCCCATGCTGTGATGGCACGGCCGACCCTGCGGAGTTCCTCCAGCTCTACGAGCTGGGCATCGAAGCCGCCAACGGGGACGAGAAGTTCATGGCGAACTGGTTTCCCATGGCGCTCAAGGACGGTGCCCGCACCTGGCTCCTGAACCTGGCTCCTGGCACGATTTCCTCCTGGAACGAGATGTGCACCTGATTCATCGCCAACTTCCAAGGCACCCGCGATCGGCCCCCGGCCATGAGTGACTTGCGCCGCATCGAGCAGCAGTCAGGGGAGACCCTACAAAAGTTCATCCAACGTTTCAACAACGCTCTCCTTAAGATCCCCAGGGTGTCTGAGGAGGCCATCATCTCAGCCTTCTTCGACGGTGTGCGTGACGTCAAGATGAAGGAAGAGCTCGCGATCCATGAAGACCTGTGCACATCCCTGGAGCTGTTCAACTTGGCGACAAAGTGCGCCAGGGCTGAGGAAGGACACCTTTCCCTTCTCGAGCTGCCTGCTGCCAAACCAGAAGAGAAGAAGCCCAAGGTCAAGGACGTGAAGCGCAAGGGGGCTGCCGTGCTTGCAGCAGAGCCGGACACCAAGCGAGGAAGGGATCTGCCTGAGTCATCCAAGGGCAGTCGGTACTGCGTGTACCAAGACCTCCACACCCACAACACCAACGAATGCCAAGAGCTCAGGGCCGTGCGCGACGTGCGTGCCGGCCGATGCCTCGAGCGCAGCGACCGGGGCTATGGCCGAGGAGGAGGAAGAGGTGGAGGACGATGGGAAGTCCGTGGCCCTCGCCAAGGGTGGCGTGACCGACCTCGCGAGGACCGTTGGCAGGATTAGCCTCGCGAGGGAGGTTGGAGGGACCCGCCTCGCGAGGGAGGCTGGAGGGATCATCCTCGCGAGGATCGCCCACAAGGCAACGCAGGCCTCCCTCCTCTGCCACCGCGGCCAAGGAGAAATGAAGACCATCATCAGAATGAGGGTGCTGGGGGCTTCCAGGAGCCGCGCACAATCGCTTGCATCTTCGACGGAGCTCAAGCCCCAGTCTCTCATCGCATCTTCAAGCAGTTCGCCCGCGAAGTGAATGCAGTCCTCCCCAGGCTCGAAGCCACACGCCCCCTTAGGTGGTCAGCGTGCGCCATCACATTCAGGTCAGCGGATCAGCTCAAGTGCGCAGCCACAGCCGGAGTCGTCCCGATGCTTTGTTCCCCAATCGTGAGCAATGTGCAGGTCACCAGGAATCTCATCGATGGCGGAGCAGGGCTCAATGTCCTGTCCGTAAAGACATTCAACAATCTCCAAGTGCCATACAATCAGCTTCAGCCAACCAAGCCTTTTTCCGGAGTCACTGATGGCTCCATAGTTCCGATAGGGCAGGTCCGCCTTCCTGTCACCTTCGTGACGCGCGACAACTACCGCACCGAGCTCATTGACTTCGACGTCGCTCACATTCGCCTGCCGTAAAATGCCATCCTCGGGTACCCAGCCCTGGCCAAATTCATGGCCATGACTCATCAGGGCTACAACGTCCTCAAGATGCCAGGAAGCGGTGGAGTCATCACGGTTCCTTGTGAAGAGAGAGACGTAGTGTGTTCCCTGGAGCGTACTTTTCAAGCCGCGTCAATTGAAGACCCAGATCACAGGAGCGGGAGGCTTCCCGAGGCAGCTCCTAAGAAGAAGAAGACATCGCCTGGCCTGACCCCTCGGGAGGCAGGCCCCTCAGGGTCCGCGCCTGTTCAGGGGGCACCTCCCTCTGCCGCATAGGAAGGCGCGCCCGGCGCCCTCCTCGAGCAAGGCTCGGGGGCTCTCTCCTGGAGGACCACTGAGTTCGCTAAGATCACGAGGGAGGCGCTCGGGCACCACTTGGAGGCGTGTTTCAAAGCACGTTTCCCTCAGGAAGGAGCAAGGCAAGGAGGGCCAAACCCTCAGGGGTTCGTCAGCAAGATCATTCAGGAGCTGCAGGAGTCAAGAGTCATGAGTGACAGCCGCCGCCTACCCGCCGTAGCTCCCCATCCAGGCGAGGATGGTGGGCTGCGCGTCTGCATTGACATACCACGGCTCAACCGAGCCGCCTCTCTGGAGCGCCTCTGGCCCTCACGCGTGTGGCGCTGTGAAGGTCCACCCCACAGCTATGTTCGCATGCCTTACGGCTTGCCGAACGCGGCTGCCGCAGCCTTGATGCCTCATGAGGAGCATCACGAGGCTCAAGTGGCCAGCGTTGCCCGCAGTCCTGGCGGAGATGGAGATGGTCCGCGAGGAGCCACCAGCGCCTCTGGAGCCTCCCGAGGCTCCTGGGCCTGGGGGCTCGTGAAGATCAGCTTCCGCAGCGCACGCCGTCCGCTACTTCAGCATCCCTTCATCTTCAACATCACCAGGTGACGTCCTTCGAGTTTCATTTTCAGCCGGAGTGCCCCAGTGCGCATCATTCCTGTGCCGCTACCGGGTCCGTCCCTGCGGCATGTATCCCTTTTGATTCTTGTTTCTAATTTACTTTATTGGGGGCGCCCCTCGGGCTGCATTATCCCCAAGCCACCCGGGCCAGACCCAGTGGCATGTATCCTTCTTGCGTTTATTCGGCCCGTGCGTTTGACCCATCATGATCGTTATTTGATGCCTGTCCACGGCACCCCTCTTCCTTCATGCCGGCCGCTTGCACGTTAAAGGGGGGGTACCTGAGCATCGCGACTCATGGGCTGCTACAGGCTCTCCAGCCCTCACCCTCTGGCCTTGTCCACGGCATCTCGACCTCGCATACCAGCAACGGCTGAGCCCGCTCGAGGGCCGGGACCCGAGGACGTAGAGCGCCGACATCTAACCAAATTTGCAGGAACACATTAGAAGTAAAGGCCCAGAGCCAGGCGCAACCCACCTTGAGGTAGGGCCCCGTGAGTCCCGTGCTGGCTCACGGGTGCTCAGATACACCTTGTCAGGCACTACCGTGCCAGCCACGTGTCAGGGCGGGGCTGTACACGCCTGGGGCTCCTCGAGGGGAGCCCCTCCCACGCACTGATGGAAGCACCATGCGCCCTTGTTGGTGGCGACAACCGCCGAGGAGCGGCTATGCCCGTACATACGAAAAGCTATGGTCCGCTGGTGATAAACAACTAAGGGTGGCCCCCGGCCGCATCAACCTCAGGGAGCCCAGAGCTCAATGTCCGGCCTCATCATAACGCCTCCCCTCGAGAGTGCCGTGCGAGGGGCTGGGCACGAGGCTACGCTGGTCACGCACAGACGCAAGACGCCAGCCCCTCGGGCCTGGTTCGTCGCACGTCTCTCCCCGAGCGGAGCCAAGGTACGAAGACCGTTTGAACGTCAAGGGGGAATCCTGAGCATCGCGACTCAGGAGCCTAACTGGTCACGTAGCCCCTCACCCCTTAGTTCCGAAAGGCTAACGGCGGTTGAGGTATGCGCGGGGCCGGGCTCTGCCGACGTAGAACAGTAAATCCACCGATACATCTCAACTCCCTACTTGTTGTTCGTGCGTCAAGGGGGACTCCTGAGCATCGCGACTCAGGAGCCTAACTTGTCACATAGCCCCTCACTCCTTGGTCCCATCCTGGTTTCCGGTCGGGGCTAACGGCGGCTGAGGTATGCGCGGGGCCGGGCTCTGCCGACGTAGAACATAAGCAAGTAGGAAGGAAAAGCGCAAATTTCTAGGAATTCAAAAGCAAATATTACAGTCCATAACTGTTTTCACAACGACAAACGCAAGTCTAAAAACCTCCACGAGGCATGATGCATGTTGCAGGAGCTAAAAGCAGGACGGGAGCCGTGAAGGGGTCACTTTCTGGCGATGCCATCGCTGGTGACGGAGCTGCGCTGGGCGACTTCGCCTCGTGGAGCCTCAGGATCGGTAGCGCCTCGTTTCGGCTTGGTGCTGAAGGCGCGGAACTTCGCCAGCAGGGCCTCCGCTCGACCCTTCACGGCCTCAGCAGCGACAGCAGCAAGCTCGCCACTCACGGGCTCCAGCAGGCTATCAAGGTGAACGTCGGGATCGCGAAGGTAGACGTGGGTGAAGACGCGCGTCAGCGCTGCAGCAGAAAGGACACGCGCCTCGGCCTCGGCCGTTGGGCCAAGGCCAAGGGCGACATCTTCGAGGGCGTGGACCAAGAAGGGAAGCAACTTGGTAGGGCCGTCCTCGGCGCCGGCCAGCGGGCTCTCCAGGCCGCTATCATAAAGTGACTTCAGAAAGGTGCGAGCCTTCTCCTCCAGCTTTGCGAAGGCCACGCGGTCCGCGGCCAGGACCCGCGCCTTGCCGTCCAACTCGATCCTCTTCACCTCCAATGCCTGCTCCGGCGCACCCAAGAGGCCATGGCGCTCATCAAGCTCGGCATCCCGGTCCTTGGCGGCAGTCTCGCGCGCCTTCATCTCTGCCTCCTTCTCCTGGCGGTCACGGGCCTCCTTGGCAAGATGGTCGCGCAGACCCTGCAGCTCACTTTCCAGCGCCTCGCAGCGACCCCGGACATCTGCTACCTCCCCCAAGGCGGCATCGCGAGCGGCCTTCGCCTCAAGGATGGCCTGCTTCTCCTCGTCGCAAGCTGTCGCGGCTGAGCGATGCCGCTTTCGGCTGAAGCATCGAAGCGGACCCGGCCAGAGGCCAGCTCCAGCGCCCGGCCTGGCGAGGGTCAGCGCCCAGAAGATCTTTCCGCAGCCGGTCCAGCTCGGCAGCAGCCCGATCCAGGACAGTAGAAGGAGTCGGAGAGACGGCAGTTGGCGGAGTAGGAGGATAAGACGGCAACGTAATCACAACACCATGAGTCGGGACCTTCTGCGCCCCGACGACTGCGGTAGTGGCGTCAGGCAAAGACACCTCGGGAGTCGCTTGGGCCATGGGGGCTGAGCTCGCCCCAGCTAGCCCCGACAGGCCTCGCGAGGATGACCGGGCAGGAGAGGCCCGCGTCTTGCCACCCCCTTCTCCCGCGGATGGAGGTGCTGCCCCGGGCGAAGCCTCAGGAGCCCCCTTCAGCTTTTTTGCCGCAGGCACCGGCCTAGCCAAGGAATACGGACATCAGGCCTCAACAACGGAGCAAGAAACAAGACAAGAATCAAGCACTTACTGGTCATCGCTCGCGGGCTCAAGCAACCTCCGGCCGAACATGAAGACCGAGAGCCGGCTGCTGGGATCAACCTCAAGAGGCTCGGGAGCAGGAGGCGCGTCTGCAGATCGCCTCGGAGCCGGGGAACTAGCCCCGTCCTGTCCTTCTTCGGGATCAGGGGCGAGCCCTCGCCACCTCGCTCGTCGTCATCCTCGTCGTCGTCCGGCAAGAGGCGAAGAGCGCGGGACCTACCCCGAGGGAGGGGAGCCTTCGACTCCCCGTCGGTCACCTTGGAATCGGGCTCCTCTTCCCGCTCCTCTTCTTCCTCCTCTTCGCTGGAGTCGTCGGAGGATACGTTCACTGTCGCCAGGGCCGCCAGGTCCTCGGGAACCTCCGCGGGCACAGGCCCGTCCCCGTCGAAAGTGGGCATGGAGTTCACCACCTGCTCCCAATCATCTCGAAGGAACAGGGGTACAGGAGCACCCACCAGCCTCGCGACGTCACCCCCGACCAAGGATTGGAGGACCGCAGCCAGATCTTCATCGGCCAAGACTACGGGGCTCGGGCGAAACCTCCATAGTGGGAGCGAGTATTGCCAAAACGGGGCCACCCGGTGCTCCAGGAACTCCCTCAGGAGCGACGCCCCGGTCAGCTTCGACATCGCCATGTTGCCCGGCCGCAGGTCCGCGTCCATCCTCTCCAGCATTGGCTTCGCGCGGGGATCAACGAGCTCCGCCGAGACCAAGCGTCAATAGACTTGGGCTGCTCCGTGGGCAGAATCAGCCAGGGATGGATGCGCCCAGCATCCACCATGACCCACTTGCTCCTGAAGCCTTCAATCCTCTTCCCGGGCTTCGAGATGGCGTTGGAGCTGCCATACGTGTGGCTTCGCGACGCCTTGTGATGATGGAGCCGCGAGAGACCCGGAGGTAAAATAATGGCGCAGCAAGGCCTTTGAGGGCTGCACCCGACATGAGCCTCGCATGATGGTAGGCGAAGATCGCCAGGAGAAGAACAGAGTTGGGGTGGAGGTGCAGAGCTTGCAGGTTGTAATGGCAGAGGACAGAAAAGAAGAACTCGGAAAAGGGAGGCACCAGACCGGCGGCAATGGCGCTCACGAAGAGCGGGTAGAAGGTGCTTCCTTGGCCCTCGGGAAGGGTGGAGCCAACCTTGAGCACCGCCGAGCCGTCGTTGCCTTGCGCCACCATCATCTGGCGCGTCCGGGCAAGGCTCTTCTCCGACACGTTCGGGGAATCCAAAGCAGGCGAGGACCAAGCTCCGGCCGGGGCCTTGCGAGGCGCCATGCCTTGCTAGGGCACAGCGTTGGAGTAGATCTGGGGATTTCGGAAGAAGGAAGGATAGGAGCGAGAAAGGGGGATCTGGGCAATGACTAGAGAAGGAAAGAAGGTAAAGCCTAGATGGGTTCGGCTGTCAATTCGTGCAGTTGCCAAGGCGTCGTGGGGAAGCAGGGACGTCCACGTCCAATCAACCTCCACGTGGCGCCCAAGGCCGCATGCTATTGGGGCCCGTGGCGCTTCGCACTTGCCCCTTTGCTTCTCTGCTAAGCCAAGTCCAGGCGCGCCTTGGGCCCGGGGGCTACTGTCGGCGTTCTGGGAAAGGGGGTACCTAGACTTGTGTGCCTGCGGCCTGCGGCGTGGCTCAAGAGGTGGTCCAGTACGACCCATCTTCATCAACACAAGCTCAAGGCCCTCGCGAGGGGCCAAGCCTCACGTGGCGGACGACAGGAAGCTTCCTCAGGCACGGCCACCTCAGGCTGGCTCGCGAGGAGGCGGAGAGATCAAGGCGGGGTACCTCACGAGGTGCCCATGACGCAAGCCATGACGACCGAGGGCGCCAGGCGGGCGCCAGCCCATGCAGTGTCCTCATTTCCCCTTTGGTGCAAAGGAGGCAAGCGCAGGCCAAGGCATTGGGCAAAGGCAACCATTTCGGTGCAACAACACCAAGACCAGCAGAACGGCAGGAAGGAGGTCATCGTGGAGCCCAAGCCGGCGTCACCGTCAGAGCCTTTGGCAGGCGAGGACCGACTTTAGTCAGGATAAGTGTACTAGATGTTCCCCTTCAAAATGGCCAATTGTTGGCGCCCTTCCCGCTCAATATTTGGGGAGAGGCCCAGGGCCTCTGCCTATAAATAGGACTAGCCACCACCAAGATGGGGGGGGAGAAGGATGGATCAATCCGGAAGAGACCAATCAGGTAGAACCCTAGTTTAGATCCTTGCGAGGCGACGAGACGTAGGTAGGCAGGGGGTGTGATCTCCGCGTGCACCCCAAGTTCGAACCTAGAGGGTCTGCCGGAACCTGAAATCCGACAATCTCATCAAAATATCGAACGAATACCAAATTCACATGACTACTAATAGCGAGACTTCTCCCATGTCCTCAGGAACAAACGTAACTACTCACAAAGCATATTCAGGTTCATAATCAGAGGAGTATTAATATGCATATAGGATCTGAACATATGATCTTCCACCAAATAAACCAACTAGCATCAACTACGAGGAGTAATCAACACTACTAGCAACCTACAGGTACCAATCCCGGACTTAGAGACAAGAATTGGATACAAGAGATGAACTAGGGTTTGAGAGGAGATGGTGCTGGTGAATATGTTGATGGAGATTGCCCTCTCCCGATGAGAGGAGCGTTGGTGATGACGATGACAATGATTTCCCCCTCCGGAGAAGTGTCCCAGCGAACAGCTCACGGAGCCCTAGGTTAGTTCCGCCAACGTTTCGCCTCGTGGCGGCGGAGTCTCATCCCGAAAGCTTGCTTATGATTTTTCTTCGGACGAAAGACTTCATATAGAAGAAGATGGCCACCGGAGGGCCAACAGGGGGCCCACGAGGCAGGGGGTGCTGTCACAGCCCTAGAGTTTGCTTGTAACTAGTGGCATTACATCCATGCATCATGTTTAAATTTCATGAAACTTGAAATGGGGATTGATCCAAGCCCTAGCACCAAATGAATTCAACTAGGTTCAATAAAAAATATTTTCAATGATCCCAAATGCCCTTTAGAAAAGTTCATGATTTTTGTCAAAGGTGAAAACCTCTGCCAAAAGTCATGCACATATTAATAGGCCATTCTGGATTTCTGAATTAAATCATATAGTATTTGCATTTGGGCATTTAAATGCTATAAAATATTTTAAATGCTCAAATAATCATAAACTAAAATGTTTACTGTTGGATATATTCTAAACAGTAGCCATGACTAGTTTCAGGATTTTTGAAAATGCCCCTGCATTTTTATTAAAGCCCCGGGTTACGTAAATAATAGAAAATGTAATGAATTAGAAAAAAATAGGAAAGGACAAAAACCTTACCTGCAGCCCACCTGGCGGCCCAGTAGGCCGACCCAGCCCACCAGGGGCAAAGGCGTCTTCCACCTCGTGCCAGTCGGACGTAGAGCATGTGCCCGACGTGCGCGCGCCCGTAGCTCGCAACCTCCTGCTTGCCGTCGACCGCCTGGAGCTGGCTAAGGGCGCCACGCAACCCCTCTGGCCCTCTCTCACTCTCCCTGGACCTTTCCCCCTCCTCTGCTCTCTCTCTCGCGCAGCACGAGCGGAGCTCATCGCCAACGCTCGCCGTTGCCGCACCCAGAGCCTCCCCCTCGACCCCTCGGCCTGCCCAGTAGCTCAGCTACCTCGTCCTCGACCTCCTCACCAAGCCGCACGACGCCGGAAGCCCCTGGACACCGCCAGCTCCTCCGTTGCCCTCCTCGGCCACCGGAGATCGCCGCCGTCGATTCACCGCCTCCGCCACATCCCCGAGCCCGCTGAGACCATCCTCGACCCCGCTGTGAGCTTCGCCATCGTTTCCCCCTCTCCATGTGCTCTACTTCCCTCTCTAGCCGCCGTTCGCAATGAGCCGAGAGCTCTTCGCCGCCGGCCATGTTACCGCTGTAGCCACCTTTGTCTAGAGTCGCAGCCGAGCATACCACCGCGCTCAACGCATTTCCAGGAGCCCGTAGCTAGCACCAGCTCCTCCCCACGTGCCTACAGCCACCTGCTCGAGCTCACCCGAGCTCCGGCCGCCGCCTCCGTGGACGTGGCCGTCGTCTCTGGCGACCCCGAGGCCTCCCGACCGCTCTGCTCGACACGGTCGAGCGCGGGCTACCTACTGGTGGCCTTCAGACGTCCAGCCGCCGCCCGTAGCGCCATTCCTGCGAGCTCCCGCCGCGGTTTTGGTTGTCGCCAGCCGAACTCCGGCGAAGTCAACCTGCCACTTAATTAGCGCTAATGACCGTGCTAACTGGACCCCTCTCTCACTGACATATGGGCCCTACGCCCTTATTTAACCACGGTTTAAGCTCATGTTTAGTTTAGGTTAACCACAGTGGCCCCACGCGTCGGCGTTGACCTCGCTGACGTGGCCGTGGACCTGGTCCCACATGCAGCGACCTAAACAGCCCTGTGTCACTGACGTGTGTCCCCCACACGTCAGGTTTGACCTGGACCGGGTCAGTTGCCTGCTGAAATCACAGTGACGTCATGCTGACACGGTAAATCATTTTCTGGATTTATTCTTATTCAGGAAATTCTAGAAAATGTTGCAAACTTCTAAAATTCATATAAATTCATCTGTAACTCAGAATGAAATAAGTTATATATGAAAAATGACCAGAAAAATCCAATCTATCCATCTGCACTGGTTTCATGCATGTTTAAACAACTTAACCTTGCTGTTTAGTGCAAAAAATGATGATGCACTATTTTAATTCATATTTTGAATTTGGGGTTGAACCTTTGGTTCAATATGACCCAAATCCATCTGGTTGTAGTTGCATTAGCCCAACACGCTCATATTGCGATGTCACAAGCATGCATCATATTGTGCATTGCATTGATTGTGTTTCCTTCTCTATTGCCGGTATTTGTCCCCTCTCGGTAGACGATGTTCCGACGTTGTGATCGCTGACACTGATGAAGACTCAATGCTATCTTCAGAAGTGCCAGGCAAGCAAAACCCCTTTGTTCATTCCGATACAATCCCACTCTCTCGCTCCTGCTCTCTTTTACTGCATTAGGACAACAATGATTCATCTGTTACTTGTTGCGGTAGTTGAACCCCTTTATCCTCTGCATGACCTGTTATTGCCACAATAAATAGATGAAACCCACTAGCGTGGGTAGGAGTTGTTTGAGCCCTGATGTGCCTACTCATTCAGGCTTGTTTGTCATGCCTACTACTGCTTAGAGTTGAGTCAGGTCTGATTCATCGGGGATGAATCGGAGGTGTGTGAACATGTCCTACTGTTGAGAGCTAAGTGTGTGAACATGATTTGGTAAAGGTATCGGTGAGAGGCCATGTAGGAGTACATGGTGGGTTGTCTCATTGAAGCCGTCCTCAGGAACTGAGTTCTGTGTTTGTGATCCATGACCAGTTACTACCACGCATTGGAATGCTTAAGTGCCCCTCTCGACTTCTTAACCACCCTTGTCCTCTGTCCAGGAGTTGCAAGTAGTTTCTGGTGTTTGTAGTATGCTGGAGGCCGTGGGCAGTGCTGACCCGAGGGGTGGGCTGTGATGCGGTAGGCACGTGGCCGGGTATGTCGGGCGCCCGTTTGGTGTCGCGGAACCCTGTACACATCGTTCGGGGCCGTATGTGGAAACCTCGGCCGGACTCCCTGCGGATGGAACCTGAATAGGCGATAACCTGGACTAGAGACTTGAGTGTTTAGGTAGGTCGTGGCCGACACCCTCACTGGGCTTCCGCTTGAAGGTTGCCGAGTACATGTCGTGTAAACGGCGATAAGTGGTGAGAGCGTGTGTGAAGAAGTACACCCCTGCAGGGTTATAATCATCTATTCGAATAGCCGTGTCCGCGGTAAAGGACTTCTGGGTTCCCTATAACAGTTCATAGACAAGTGAAAGTGGATACTCTAAAATGCGCAAGATAAGCGTGAGTGCTATGGATGGCGTTCGTAGGGAGACGGGAGGCGGATCCATAGTGGTGTATTGATATGGTGAATATGTGGACTCGTGTGCGCCACCTCAAAAGAGTTACTTGCAGTCGTAGTTTAGGATAGCCACCGAGTCAAAGATGGCTTGCTGCAGTTAATATCCACCACCCCCTTTGTTGATAATGATGCATATGTAGCTAGTTCTGATGTAAGTCTTGTTGGGTACATTTGTACTCACGTTTGCCTATTTTATGTTTTGTAGAGAGACGTCAGTCTCGCTAGTAGTTCCGTGTGGACTTCGATGTTTAGCTTGTTACCTCAGCTATGATCTTGTGCCCTCGGCAGGACCTGGTAGATAGTCAGGCTTCCAAGCCTTTTTCATTTGTAGATGTATGTACTCAGACATGTTAAGCTTCCGCATGTGCTTTGATTTGTATGCTCTGAATGTTGGGTCATGAGACCCATGTTTGTAATATCTCGCTCCTCGGAGCCTACTGAATAAATACTTGAGTCGTAGAGTCTCGTTGTGATGCCATGTTGTATTTGCACATATCGAGCATATTGTGTGTATGATTTTGAAATGCTTGGTATGTGTGGGATCCGACAACCTAGTTGTTTATCCTTGGTAGCCTCTCTTATGAGGAAATGTAGTCTTGTGCTTCCATGAGCCATAGTAGTCCGCTACAGCCCGGTTCACCGGAGTCCTGCTAGCCCAGCACTACTGCTCCGGAACACTTGACTGGCCGACATGTGTTTCACTTCGTTCTTGTGTCTGTCCCTTCGGGGAAATGTCACGCGGTGACATCCGGAGTCCTGCCTAGCCTGCTACAGCCGGGTTCCTGAGTCCTGATAGCCCAGTGCTATAGCCCGAGTTGCACGCCAATCGACATGCTCGATGTTGATTCATGTATGTCTGTCCCTATAAGTTAGTGCCACTTTGGGTTCACGACTAGTCATGTCGCCCCGGGTTCTCTGTCATATGGATGCTAGCGACACTATCATATACGTGAGCCAAAAGGCGCAAATGGTCCCGGGCCATGGTAAGGCGACACCTGTGGGAATACTGTGTGTGAGGCCGCAAAGTGATATGAGGTGTTACCGGCTAGATCGATGTGACTTGGAATCGGGGTCCTGATAGCTTTGGTATTAGAGCCTGACTGCCTGTAGGATTACCAAGCCAAACCGGTCGAAGTTGAGTCTAGAAATGCTTTAGTTATATGTAGGGGAATTGATTGTGGGATGGAACGTAAGGCTCTTTTTACTCCTTTACCTTATGACCTTCTGATCTGAGTCATCCTCTTCTCTTATACGGGGGTTAAGAACTAGGATTTCTCATCTATCTATCAGGATGACGATATACTATGATAGAGACTTATAGGATTGCTAGATTTAAGCCCCAGTTCAATTTCTAATACTTCCGTATGTTCATAGCTGGTCTCAGAACCTTGATATTGTGATGTTGAGTGGTCATGCCACTATTTTTCAGGATGTCTCAAATCATTTTGAGCATTTACAGCCGTTATGCTGTCCGAGTCATCCCAGGTTTCTAAATAGTCTGATGCATTTGCAACTTCCTTTTTACCGTTCTGAAGATCCTTTTGTGCCAGATCAACCACACTAACTAGTGTGTTGAGGTATTTCATTGCCTCAGCATTTCTGTTGGAGCTATTATTATGACCCTAGGTGTCTAGAGTATCACCTAGTAATTTAGCCATGTTTTGTGTTCCCCGTGTGATGATTCTGGCTATCATTCTCGAAAGCATCCCGTGATGTTATTAGTTAGTAGGTATTCTATTCCTGGGTTCTTGAACCCGAGATTCACCCTACTTACCTCATGTTGATAGTGTTTGCTAGTTCCTTTAGGATATTAGTAACCTTGCGACAGTCCTCGAGGTCCGTGGTATTTCCTTCTTCCAAATACTATGAACTATTAAGGCAGAAGTTATTTGAACCAAAAGATCACAATCAGAGTACTCTTGAGGAGTTGTCCATTCATAATTGTGACTCTGCCAGTCCTACCTCTCTGCGTGGGTTATCCGAAAGAAACATGTTGAACTTGGTTCGACATACTAATCTATGCATCCACAACTCAGAAAGTTATATGTTCCTTGAGTTGTCCCTCTTAGTTGTCTTCTGATCCTCGTCTATCAATTGATAGACAGGAGTAGTTGTGCAACCGTGTTCATCGATGTCTATTATTCTTGTGGTCCGTCGAGCCATTCTATTCTGGAATGACTAGGAGAAACAAACTCCAGTACCTTGTCCATTTCTAGGATTGGGTAAAAGCAGTTGTATTCCGCAGATCAAATGCCAATCTAGCTCCTAATCTGTTCTACCCTGGAGTATTGCCATCTTATGTCAAGAATTTCATGGGAATTGCACAACCTCTTATGAATTCTTGATGCAGTGATACTTCTCGCCATCATTATTCATTCCTCGGTCCCGTGTTGTCGCAACCGGAATGCCGACAAGTGAATCATGGTGTGTGAAATCAATACCCCTAGCAACCATGTTGCTTAGTGGTTAATGGATGAAAATCTCATTCTTAGTGTGTTGGTTACTGAATCACCATCCTGAGATTGATCATGCTACCTAGTCCGTTTTTCCTGGTGCACTCTTCAATCAATGAGTTAGGACTGTATCCATCCCTTGCTCTTCTGATCATGGCGTCTTGCCTTGAAAAGCAAGATTGTTCTCGAGCTTAATAACATATCGGTGGTTCCTGATTTTCCAAATATCTTCTCGGGTGTATTACCAGGTTGTCACCTGACCGCTATGTTGGGTTCGTGATCAAGTTGGTTTTCCATAAACCACCCTTTCTCCAAGGATCTGTGTTGGATACCCCTGAACTAGTTGGATAAGCTAAACAATAAATTGGAGAGTTGGAAGATAAAAGCTTTATTTGACCCGGTTTATTCAAAGGGATATCCTTGTGTGTGTTGAAGAAAGATGATATCTTCACCGATTGGTCCGTGTGATCAGTTGTTGGATCTATTATCTTAAACAATCTTTGATTTGAGCATGGGCTATTGTCAAGTCAAATCAGAACCAACGATATTCGTAATGTTGTCTTACTCGTGGTTGATTCCTCGAGCATACACCATTATACTCTTTGGTCGACCAATGCTATCACCTTGTTCACATAATGGTGGAAGTCCAGTGATATGGAAATTCCGATGAGTTGTTGTTGAGCCCATCAGCAGCATCTTGTCTCCTCCATGATTCATGTTGGACATCAAGTTAGTGTTGGAAACTTTTGTAAGCAATGCCTTCGTGTTCCATTTATGAAGCTTATGCTTGGATGGAAGAAGTGACTTCCTCGAATTCATGTGCATTTGGTGCAAGTTGCCGCCGTGAGTTCGAGAAAGTTTGTTTTTGCTTCTTCTGGAATCATCCCAAGTCAGTCATGCTTGTGCGAAGTATTTTATGGTCTGATAGACTGACCATCTTCATTCCATATGAATTTCCTAGCACATCAAGCCACTGATTGATTTGTTCAAGGAGAAGTAGTTCCTTCTTAAGAGCATGCCTTATGCAAGGACTTCAATATCCCCGACTATGGTTCCCCACGAACTCGGTAGTGTTTTGTTGTAAGACTACCATGTGGTCATGCTTATGCGGGACAAGCGTGTTCACATGTCCTTAGCAGAACCAGCTCATGTTTTGGAGCTTGCTATCTTAGTTCATTCCTCGAGAATCTCGCAACGCCATCTCATCGAATCGTGTTGCAAACTTCCTTTCAGACATGCTGAGTCTGAAGTATCCTATCACCAATCGGATCTGAATCTCAGGCAGATATGATGGTTGGAACATTCCCAACAGTTGCATTTTGTTCCCAGCTTGCACCACCATTGTGCCAATTTCCCATGGGCTGCCCTTCTCAGCAGTTGTTGTCCAAGATCATCTTTAAAAGTGGACTTGTCATGGGCCCCATCAATTTCCGGTGATAAGCAAAAGTCATCCATTGCATTGTCTTCAACAAGGAAGTCCACATCATCCATCCTAGTCCGAGTATGCCATTCCTTCGAGTTCTTTCAAACGATCAATTGTAAATTGCCTTAAGCTAGTATGAAGAGTTTCAATGATCTATGTATCAAAAGTAATTCTTTTTTCCAATTAAGGGAGCAGTTCAACGAGTCACCTTTTCCAAGGTGCCCCGTTACGGGATCATGGCAATTATTTCCTCGCCACCTTGACACCATCCACCATCTTTCCAAGCGTGGAGTTGTTGCCCACCAAATCAAACCCCGTCGTTTGTTCTTCCATCCCTCTCGATGTGTTTTGTGTCTCAACTCAAGATTTTTCAACATCTCATTCCGCGAGTTGAGATTGTATAGTTCGATCTTTGAGAAGATCAATCCTAGTAGGGTTCCTTTCCGTCGTCATCGCGTGGATGAAGGTCTCAAAAGCGAAGATGTCAAGATCAACGTATGCAACAAATCAACAACCTTCTGAGGTGCAACCTGGATCGTGAAGATTGTGTTTGTCTTGTGCCCCCTCTGTCTTCTTACCTCACGTCTTGAATCTCGGGACGAGATTCTTGTTTAGTGGGGGTGAGTTGTCACAGCCCTAGAGTTTGCTTGTAACTAGTGGCATTGCATCCATGCATCATGTTTAAATTTCATGAAACTTGAAATGGGGATTGATCCAAGCCCTAGCACCAAATGAATTCAACTAGGTTCAATAAAAAATATTTTCAATGATCCCAAATGCCCTTTAGAAAAGTTCATGATTTTTGTCAAAGGTGAAAACCTCTGCCAAAAGTCATGCACATATTTCTAGGCCATTCTGGATTTCTGAATTAAATCATATAGTATTTGCATTTGGGCATTTAAATGCTATAAAATATTTTAAATGCTCAAATAATCATAAACTAAAATGTTTACTGTTGGATATATTCTAAACAGTAGCCATGACTAGTTTCATGATTTTCGGAAATGCCCTGGCATTTTTATTAAAGCCCCGAAGTTACAGAAATAATAGAAAACAGAACAGAATTAGAAAAAAAATAGGAAAGGACAAAAACCTTACCTGCAGCCCACCTGGCGGCCCAGTAGGCCGACCCAGCCCACCAGGGGCAAAGGCGTCTTCCACCTCGCGCCAGTCGGACGCAGAAGCAGGCCCGACGCAGCAGCCTGTAGCTCGCCACCTCCTGCTTGCCACCGACCGCCTGGAGCTGGCTAAGGGTGCCACATAACCCCTCTGGCCCTCTCTCACTCTCCCTGGACCTTTCCACCTCCTCTGCTCTCTCTCTCTCTCTCGCAGCCCGAGCGGAGCTCATCGCCACCGCTCGCTGTTGCCGCACCCAGAGCCTCCCCCTCGACCCCTCGGCCTGCCCAGTAGCTCAGCTACCTCGTCCTCGACCTCCTCACCAAGCCGCACGGCGCCGGAAGCCCCTGGACACCGCCAGCTCCTCCGTTCCCCTCCTCGGCCACTGGAGATCGCCGTCGTCGATTCACCGCCTCTGCCGCATTCCCGAGCCCGCTGAGACCATCCTCGACCCTGTTGTGAGCTTCTCCATCGTTTCCCCCTCTCCCTGTGCTCTACTTCCCTCTCTAGCCGCCGTTCGCAACGAGCCGAGAGCTCTTCGCTGCCGGCCATGTCACCGCCATAGCCACCTTTGCCTAGAGCCGCAGCCGAGCACACCACCGCTCAACGCATCTCCGTGAGCCCGTAGCTAGCACCAGCTCCTCCCACGCGTGCCTGACCACATGCTCGAGTTCACCCGAGCTCCGGCCGCCGCCTCCGTGGACGTGGCCGTCGTCTCCGGCGATCCCGAGGCCTCCCGACCGCTCTGCTGGACGCGGTCGAGCGCGGGCTACCTACTGGTGGCCTTCGCACTTCCAGCCGCCGCCCGTAGCGCCACTCCGGCGAGCTCCCGCCGCGGTTTTGGTCGTCGCCGACCGAACTCCGGCGAAGTCAACGTGCCACTTAATTAGTGCTAATGACCGTGCTAACTGGCCCCCTCTCTCACTGACATATGGGCCCCACGCCCTTATTTAACCACGGTTTAAGATCATGTTTAGTTTAGGTTAACCACAATGGCCCCACGCGTCGGCGTTGACCTCGCTGACGTGGCCGTGGACCTTGTCCCACATGTCAGCGACCTAAACAGCCATGTGTCACTGACGTGTGGCCCCCAGACATCAGGTTTGACCTAGACCAGGTTAGTTGACTGCTGACATCACACTGACGTCATGCTGACGCAGTAAATCATTTTCTGGATTTATTCTTATTCAGGAAATTCCAGAAAATGTTGCAAACTTCTAAAATTCATATAAATTCAACCGTAACTCAGAATGAAATAAGTTATATATGAAAAATGATCAGAAAAATCCAATCTATGCATCTGCACTGGTTTCATGCATGTTTAAACAACTTAACCTCGCTGTTTAGTGCAAAACATGATGATGCACTGTTTGAATTCATATTTTGAATTTGGGGTTGAACCTTTGGTTCAATATGACCCAAATCTATCTGGTTGTAGTTGCATTAGGCCAACACACTCATATTGCCATGTCACAAGCATGCATCATATTGTGCATTGCATTGATTGTGTTTCATTCTCTATTGCTGGTATTTGTCCCCTCTCGATAGACGATGTTCCGTCGTTGTGATCGTTGACACTGATGAAGACTCAATGCTATCTTCAGAAGTGCCAGGCAAGCAAAACCCCTTTGTTCATTCCGATACAATCCCACTCTCTCGCTCCTGCTCTCTTTTACTGCATTAGGACAACAATGATTCATCACATTGCTTGCTGCGGTAGTTGAACCCCTTTATCCTCTCGCATGACCTGTCATTGCCACAAGAATAGATGAAACCCACTAGCATGGGTAGGAGTTGTTTGAGACCTGATGTGCCTACTCATTCATGCTTGTTTGTCATGCCTGCCATCGCTTAGAGTTGAGTCAGTCCGATTCATCGGGATGAATCGAGGTGTGTGAACATGTCCTACTGTTGAGAGCTAAGTGTGTGAACACGATTTGGTAAAGGTATCGGTGAGAGGCCATGTAGGAGTACATGGTGGGTTGTCTCATTGAAGCCGTCCTCAGGAACTGAGTTTTGTGTTTGTGATCCATGACCAAGCATTACCACGCATTGGAATGCTTAAGTGCCCCTCTCGACTTCTTAACCACCCTTGTCCTCTGTCCAGGAGTTGCAAGTAGTTTCTGGTGTTTGTAGTATGCTGGAGGCCGTGGGCAGTGCTGACCCGAGGGGTGGGCTGTGATGCGGTAGGCACGTGGCCGGGTATGCCGGGCGCCCGTTTGGTGTCGCGGAACCCTATACACATCGTTCGGGGCCGTATGTGGAAACCTCGGCCGGACTCCCTGCGGATGGAACCTGAATAGGCGATAACCTGGACCAGAGACTTGAGTGTTTAGGTAAGTCGTGGCCGACACCCTCGCTGGGCTTCCGCTTGAAGGTTGCCGAGTACATGTCGTGTAAAGTATGAAACAAAAACTTTATTGAGAACTAACAAACTATAATGTCAGTCATTGAGGCAATTGCAATTTATCATAACATCAGAAAGAGTCTATGTCAGAGCTTTCTAGCAAGTCCACATACTCAACTATCATTTAGTCTTTCATAATTGCTAACACTCATGCAATACTTGTGGTTACGGAGTTTTAACCGGACGCAGAGAAAGATAGGGGCTTATAGTTTCGCCTCCCAACCTTTTACCTCAAGGGTAATGTCAACAATAATAGTTCATGCTAACTTACATCCAATTAGATATATCTATCAGGATCTTTCCAACACCCTGTGCTTGCCAAGGGATAAAATGTAAAAAGGAAAGGTGAAGATCACCATGACTCTTGCATAAGATAAAAGATAATAATAAAAGATAGGCCCTTCGCAGAGGGAAGCAGAGGTTGCCATGCGCTTTCAAGGTTGGATGCAGAAAATCTTAATGCGAAAGAACGTGACTTTATATTGCCACTTGTGATATGAACCTTTATTATGCAGTCCGTCGCTTTTATTTCTTCCACATCAAAAGATCGTATAAAGCTTATTTCCTCCACACCAATCAATCATACATACTTAGAGAGCAATTTTTATTGCTTGCACCGATGACAACTTACTTGAAGGATCTTACTCAATACATAGGTAGATATGGTGGACTCTCATGGCAAAACTGGTTTAAGGGTTTTTGGAAGCACAAGTAGTATCTCTACTTGGTGCAAAAAATTTGGCTAGCATGAGGGGGAAAGGCAAGCTCAACATGTTGGATGATCCATGACAATATACTTTATCTCAGATATAAGAAAACATAACCCATTACGTTGTCTTCCTTGTCCAACATCAACTCTTTAGCATGTCATATTTTAATGAGTGCTCCCAATCATAAAAGATGTCCAAGATAGTATATTTATATGTGAAACCTCTCTTTGTTTATTACTTCCTATTAATTGCAACGATGACCAACAGTATGTTTGTCAACTCTCAAAAAAATTTAATCATCACACTCTTCCTATGTGAAGTCATTACTCTCAATAAGATCAATATGATCTCTTTTTTTATTTCTTTTTATTCTTTCCTCTTTTATTTTATACACTCAAGATCATAGCAATATAATCAAGCCCTTGACTCAACACTAATCTTTAATATATAGCTCACGGACTCGATTACATAGAAAGATCATAAAGCAAAACTCAAAACTACATCATACCAAAACTTTATTCTACTAGATCAAGATACTACTAAAAGGATCGAACTAAGAAATACGGTAAAGAAAGGAGATGTGGTGGTGATACGATACCGGGGCATCTCCCCCAAGCTTGGCAGTTGCCAAGGGGAGTGCCCATACCCATGTGATTATGTCTCCTTTATTGAAGAAGATGATGATGGCTTAGTTGATGGCGTACGCTTCTTCCTTAATTTGCGCTTGAGGACAGAATTTTGATCCCTCGGGTCATCAATCTCCTGCTCCAGGCTTAATATCTTTTTGCATAATTCCTGCTTGTTTTCCTGCAGGAGGCGAAAAGGGATGAACTCGATCTTAAATTTCTTTGCTCTATCAGGCAGGCTTGACTTTTTGAACTCCACATGCATGTCCCCAGGTTGAGGTAATGGGACTTCATCTTCATTTGAGCTCGTCTCCTCCTTTCTCTTGGGCTCATAGTCCTCTTCTTCTTCCGTAGTCCAACCACAATGCTCCACATCCCTATAAACCTTAGGATCTGCAAGGTAATCAGCCACATAGCTTTCTCCTTCCGAAACCTGGGAAGACATGTTGTTCTAATCTGCAGCAGGACAGCTCGAAACAAAGACAGAGGACAATTGCGTGATACAAGAGTCAAAACCTTTGGGTGATTATATAATGAATTTTTATCGACCAAAATACATAACGTGCAAGAAAACGGAGTCCGGAGAGCGCACGAGGCAGGGGGCGCGCCCAGGGGGTAGGGAGCGCCCTCCACTCTCGTGGAGCCCTCGTGTCCTTCCCGGACTGCTTCTTATTTTTCTATTTTTCTAAATATTCCGAAACGAAGAAAAATTGCCATTAGAACTGTTTTGGAGTCGGTTCACTTACCGTACCACATACCTATTCCCTTTCGGAGTCTGAAACATTCCGGAAAGTGTCCCTTACGTATTCCTCCGGGGTTACGGTTTCAATAACATTGGTTTCAACTTTTATAGGATTACCTGAGATATAATGTTTGATTCTTTGACCGCTTATTTACCTTCGGATTTGTGCCTTCGAAGTTGTTGATTTTTATGGCACCGGAACGATAGACCTCCTCGATAACGTAAGGGCCTTCCCATTTAGAGAGAAGTTTTCCTACAAAAAATCTTAAACGAGATTTGTATAGAAATACATAATCACCTACATTAAACTCGCACTTTTGTATTCTTTTGTCATGCCATCTTTTAACTTTTTCTTTAAACAATTTGGCATTCTCATAGGCTTGGGTTCTCCATTCATCAAGTGAGCTAGTGTCAAATAACCTCTTCTCAACGGCAAGTTTGAAATCGTAGTTGAGCTCCTTAATAGCCCAATAAGCCTTATGTTCTAGTTCGAGAGGTAAGTGACATGCTTTTCCATAAACCATTTTATACGGAGACATACCCATAGGATTTTTATATGTAGTTCTATAGGCCCATAATGCAATATCAAGTTTCTTGGATCAATTCTTTCTAGATCTATTAACAGTCTTTTGCAAAATTAATTTGAGCTCTCTGTTGCTCAATTCTACTTGACCACTAGGCTGCGAGTGATAAGGAGATGCAATTCTATGATTAACATCATATTTGGCAAGCATTTTTCGGAAAGCACCATGAATAAAATGTGAACCACCATCAGTCACTAAATATCTAGGGACTCCAAACCTCGGAAAAATAACTTCTTTAAGCATTTTAATAGTAGTGTTGTGATCAGCACTACCAGTTGGAATAGCTTCTACCCACTTAGTAATGTAATCAACATCAACAAAAATATGTGTGTATCCATTAGAGGCAGGAAAAGGTCCCATATAATAAAGCCCCAAACATCAAATGGTTAAATAACAAGTGAACAATTCATAGGCATTTCTTGACGTCTACTAATATTACCAATTCTTTTGACATTCATCACAAGATAGGACAAACTTACGGGCATCCTTGAAGAGAGTAGGCCAATAAAAACCGGATTGCAATACCGTATGTGCAGTTCTATCTCCAGCGTGGTGTCCTCCATAAGCCTCGGAGTGGCACTTGCGTAGGATCTGTTCCTGTTCATGCTCGGGTACACAATGTCTAATAACACCATCTAATCCTTCTTTAGAAAGATGTGGGTCATCCCAAAAGAAATGTCTCAAGTCATGGAAAAACTTTTTCTTTTGCTGGTATGTGAAATTAGGTCATATAAATTTAGCAACAATATAATTAGCATAATCAGCATACCATGGAGCAGTACGAGAAGCATTTATGACATTTTATTGTTCATCAGGAAAGCTATCATCAATAGGTAGTGGGTCATCAAGAACATTCTCTAGCCTAGATTAGTTATCTGCAACGGGGTTCTCAGCTCCCTTTCTATCAATAATATGCAAATCAAATTCTTGTAACAAGAGAACCCATCTAATAAGTATAGGTTTAGCATCTTTCTTTTCCATAAGATATTTAATAGCAGCATGATCAGTGTGAACAGTTACTTTAGAATCAACAATATAAGGTCTGAACTTATCACAAGCAAATACAACTGCTAAGAATTCTTTTTCAGTAGTAGCATAATTTCTTTGAGCGTTGTCTAGAGTTTTGCCAGCATATTGGGTAACAATTATTTTCTTATCAACTCTTTGCCCTAGAACAGCACCTACAGCATAATCACTAGCATCACACATAATTTCAAAGGGTAAATTCCAATTAGGTCGCTGAACAATAGGTTCAGAGATCAATGCTTTCTTAAGTATTTCAAATGCTTCTACACATTCATCATCAAAGACAAATGGTATATCTTTTTGTAATAAATTAGTCAGAGGCCGAGAGATTTTTGAGAAGTCCTTAATGAACCTCCTATAAAAACCGGCATGACCCAGGAAACTTCTTATACCTTTGATGTCCTCGGGACATGGCATCTTTTCAATAGCATCAACCTTGGCTTTATCAACTTCAATACCTCTTTCGTAAACTTTATGCCCCAAGACAATACCTTCATTAACCATAAAGTGGCACTTCTCCCAATTCAAGACAAGATTAGTTTCTTCACATCTCTGCAAAACTCGATCAAGGTTGCTCAAGCAATCATCAAAAGAGGATCCTTAGACGGAGAAATCGTCCATGAAAACCTCACAAATCTTTTCACAAAAGTCAGAGAATATAGCCATCATGCATCTTTGAAAGGTAGCAGGTGCATTACATAAACCAAATGGCGTAGGTCTATAAGCAAAAGTACCGAAAGGGCAAGTAAAAGTGGTCTTTGATTGATCATCAGTTGACACATGTATTTGAGAGAAACCAGAATAACCATCTAGAAAGCAAAAATGTGTATGTTTAGATAATCTTTCTAGCATTTGATCGATAAAAGGTAACGGGTAATGATCCTTTTCAGTAGCTTTATTTAATTTGCGGAAATCGATTACCATCCTATAACCTTTAATAATTCTTTGAAGGATCAATTCATATTTATCATTAGGAACGACAGTAATACCTCCCTTCTAAGGGACACAATGGACAGGACTTACCCACTGACTATCAGCAACGGGATAAATTATACCTGCCTCAAGGAGCTTTAGTATTTCCTTTCTTACCACTTCTTTCATCTTAGGATTCAGCCGTCGTTGGTGATCACGAACTGGTTTGGCATCTTTCTCCAAATTTATTTTGTGTTGAATAATTCCCTTAAGATCATCAAGAGTATATCCAATAGCAGCACGGTGCTTCTTCAGAGTTTTCAATAATCTCTCTTCTTCATGCTCTAAAAGGTTAGCACTGATAATAACAGGATATATCTTCTTTTCATCAAGATAACTGTCAGGACCCCAATTCCAAGTCACATCGATCTAGCCGGTAACACCTCATATCACTTTGCGGCCTCACACACGGTATTCCCACGGGTGTCGCCTTACCATGGCCTGGGACCGTTTGCGCCTTTTGGCTCACGTATATGATAGTGTCGCTAGCATCCATATGACAGAGAACCCGGGCCGACATGACTAGTCGTGAACCCAAAGTGGCACTAACTTACGGGGACATGCATACATGAATTAACATCGAGCATGTCGATCAGTAGTGTGCGAATCCGGGCTGTAGCACTGGGCTAATAGGAAACCGGTGAACCGGGCTGTAGCAGGCTAGGCAGGACTCCGGATGTCACCGCGTGACATTTCCCCGAAGGGATAGACACAGGAATGAAGTGAATCACATGCCGGCTAGTCAAGTGTTTCGGAGCAGTAGTGCTGGGCCAGCAGGACTCCGGTGAACTGGTCAGAAGTGACTACTATGGCTCATGGAAGCACAAGACTACATTTCCCCATAAGAGAGGCTACCAAGGATAAACAACTAGGTTGTCGGATCCCACACATACCAAGCATTTCAATCATACACACAATATGCTCGATATGTGTAAATACAACATGGCATCACAACAAAACTCTACGACTCAAAGTATTTATTCGTTAGGCTCCGAGGAGCGAGATATTACAAACATGGGTCTCATGACCCAACATTCAGAGCATAGAAGCAACAAGCACATGCGGAAGCTTAACTTGTCTGAGTACAGACAACTACAAATGAAGAAGGCTGAGAAGCCTGACTATCTACAAGACCCTCCCAAGGGTACAAGATCGTAGCTGAGGTAACAAGATAGATGTTGAAGTCCAGGCGGAACTACTAGCGAGACTAAAGTCTCTCTGCAAAACATAAAATAAGCAAACGTGTGTACAAATGTATCCAGCAAGACTTACATCAGAACTATCTACATATGCATCGGTATCAACAAAGCGGTGGTGGAGTTTAACTGCAGCAAGCTAGCTTTGACTCGGTGGCTATCCTGAACTACGACTGCAAGTAACTCTTTTGAGGTGGCGCACACGAGTCCACATATTCACCATAACAATACACCACTATGGATCCGCTCCCGTCTCCCTACGAGAAGGCCATCCATAGCACTCACGCTTATCTTGCGAGTTTAGAGTATCCACTTTTACTTGTCTATGAACTGTACAGGCAACCCAGAAGTCCTTTACCGTGGACACGGCTATTCGAATAGATCATTTATAACCCTGCAGGGGTGTACTTATTCACAGACGCTCTCGCCACTTACCACCATGTACACGTCGTGTATCTCGGCAACCTTCAAGCGGAAGCCTAGCGAGATAGTCGGCCACGACCTGAGTAACCACGCTAGTCTCTAGTCCAGGTTTATCGCCTATTCGGGTTCCATCCGCAAGGAGATCCGGCCGGGGTGTCGCTCACGGCCCCAGCTGATGTGAGCAGTGTTCCCAAGCCCACCATCCGGGTGCCACTTGGTACACCGTGCCACTGTACCTAGTCTGTCCCAAGCCCACCTGTACCGGGTGCCACTTGGTAGACTACTAACACTACCTACAAACACCAGAAACTAGTTGCAACTCCTGGACAGAGATCGAGTTGATTAATAAGTCGAGAGGGGTCGAGTTACCGGAACCCAATGTGTGGTAGTAACTGTGCATGGATCACGAACACAGAACTCAGTTCCTGAGGATGGCTACAATGAGACAACCCACCATGTACTCCTACATGGCCTCTCACCGCTACCTTTACCAAATCGTGTTCACACACTTAGCTCTCCACAGTAGGACATGTTCACAAATTTCCAATCCATCCCTGGTGAATCAGACCTGACTCAACTCTAAGTAGTAGCAGGCATGACAACACACATGAATGAGTAGGCACATCAGGGCTCAAACAACTCCTACTCATGCTAGTGGGTTTCATCTATTTACTGTGGCAATGACATGTCATGCAGAGGAAAGGGGTTCAACTACCGCAGCATGTAGCAGTTGAATCATTGTTGTCCTAATGCAGTAAAAGAGAGCAGGAGCGAGAGAGTGGGAATGTATCGGAATGAATAAGGGGGTTTTGCTTGCTTGGCACTTCTGAAGATAGTATAGTTCTTCATCGGTGTCACCGATCACATCGTCGGAACCACGTCTATCGAGAGGGAACAAACACTGGCAAACAAGGAAGAACATAATCAATGCAATGCAACAATTATGATGCATGATTATGACATGGCAATATGATGTGATTTGGCCTAATGCAACTAGAAACACAATTAAGTGTAGTTGGTTTGAACCCAAGGTTCAAATTCAAACTCCACTTATGGTTATTTGAATGCCATTCATTTGATTTGTCCTAAACAATAGCTATAAGTTGTTCTAACATGCATGAAAATGGTTCAGGTGGATAGATTGGAATTTTCTGATCATTTTTCATATATAATTTATCTTATTTGGAGTTACGGTTGAGTTTCTATGATTTTCAAAGTTTGCTACATTTTCTGAAATTTCCAAATCATTTTTGAATTAGAAATATTCCAAAAAATGCTTACTGCGTCAGCATGACATCAGACTGACATCAGCAGGTCAGCTGACCGGTCCAGGTCAAACCTGACGTAGGGTCCACACGTCGCTGGCACAGTAGGCTAGTGTCACACACAGGTGGGCCTAGTCAACAGCCACATCAGCGCGGTCAACTCTGGCGTGTGGATCCTGCCGGATTTTAAACTAATCTAAACAGAAACAAAACAGGGGTTAATTAGGATGTGGGCCCATGTGTCAGTGAGCATGTAGGTTAGCTCGCGGCCTCATTAGCCGCTAATGACGACACCACGTCGGCATGGACGAGGCTAGGCCGCCAGCGACCATCCGGCGCGGCTGAGTCCACTCGGGACGGTGCTACAGCGGGCGGCTGGGCGAGTGAAGGGCACCGGGAGGAGGCCCCCACTCACGCGCATCCAATGGTGGCCGTGGGGATGCCGGGGAGCTTCGGCCATGGCGGGGCTAAGGCCTAGAGGACGAGCGCGACCAGGGGAGAAGGGGTAAACGGCGTGGGTGCTCACAGCGCATCCGATGGCGTCATCAACGAGGTCGGAGATGGCCAAGTTGCTGCGAATCGATGGTAACTTCCTTCAGGCACGGACGGCGAAGATGGCGTCAATGGCGACGAAGCGGAGCCCACCGGCTCGTTTCCTTCGGTGTGGAGACGAGGTGCGCGATGGTGGAGCTTCTAGACCCAGCGATGCGGCGACAGGAGGACGGTGGCTACGCGTACGCAAGACGACGGCTGGCGCGGTTGCTCTCGGATGGAGCTCGTGGAGGAGCTAGGGGTGAGGGAGAGACCAGAGAGATGGGGAAGTGAGGGAGGAGGTCCGCGGGGCTTCTCCAGGCGCGTTGGATGGGCTCGGGGGCGCCTCCGTGGCAAGCAGGAGGTGGAGCTCCTGTGTGCGCTGCTGCTGGCATGCAGTTGCTTCGGGGCGAGGGGATAAAGACGATGGCAGGGTGCTGGTGGGAAGGGCCGCCTACTTGGGCTGCCAGGTAAGTGGCCAGGTAGGTTTTTCATCCCTCTCTGGTTCTCTATTTTAATTCTGTTTTCCTTTATTTAATCATTTTGCCACTATTTTTAAATTCCAACAAATGTAAAAACAGTGACTACATTCCTCTGAATATTTTTGTATTGCACAATGGGATTATCCAAAGGCACATAAAATTATTTCAGATTTATCTGAAATTATATTCCATATATTAAGAATATAAAACCAAATCCAAATACAATATTGATTTAAATTCAATGCCCAAAATAATTCCTTAAAAATGTTCATTATTTTTGGTTTGGATCAAAGCCCTTGCCAAAAATACTAAATATCAATAAAGATCATTTTGGTTTTTATTGAATGCAAATTTTAGTTGAACCTAGTTTGATTCAAGTGATGCTAGGGTTTGAACATCCCCATTCCAAGATTAAATGAAAATGAAAATGATGCATGGATGCAATGCCACTAATTACAAGCAGAATTCTAGGGCTGTGACAATAAGCATATTTAAGAGTATCACGTAACGTTTTAAGATCAAACACGGGATCACCCTTGGGTGGAGGAGATCCCCTAGGATTTCAACAGGCAAATTGTGTTTCAGGATAGGTTCCTATTTAAAGAATACTTCATCTATTTCCCTTCTTTCATTCATAAACATATCATATTCATGGTCTAGCAAATATTGTTCTAAAGGATCACTAGGAGGTACGGCAATAGAAGCAAGACCAATAATTTCATCCTTACTAGGCAATTCCTCTTCACGGTGTTGTCTACTAAATTTAGAGAAATTAAACTCATGAGACATATCACCCAAACCAATAGTAACAACATCCTTTTCGCAGTCTATCTTAGCATTAATAGTGTTCAAGAAGGGTCTACCAAATATAATGGGGCAAAAGCTATCTTGTGGGGAACCAAGAACAAGAAAATCAGCAGGATATTTAGTTTTCCCACACAAGACTTCAACACCTCTAACAATTCCCATGGGTGAAATAGTATCCCTATTGGCAAGTTTAATTGTGACATCAATATTTTCTAACTCAAGAGGGTGCAATATCATGCATAATTTCTTTGTATAAGTCAATAGGTATTGCACTAGCACTAGCACCCATGTCACATAAGCCATGATAACAATGGTCTCCTATTTTAACAGAAATAACAGGCATGCCTACCACAGGTCTATGTTTATCTTTAGCAGAAGGTTTAGCAATTCTAGCAGTCTCTTCACGGAAATAAATAACATGCCCATCGATATTATCAGACAAGAGATCTTTAACAATAGCAATATTAGGTTCAACTTTAACTTGCTCAGGAGGTTTATAATTTCTAATATTGCTTTTACGAACCACAGTTGAAGCTTTAGCATGATCCTTTATTCTAAGAGGGAAAGGTGGTTTCTCAACATAAGTAGTAGGAACAATATGATCATTATAAGTGATAGTCTTTTCTTCAACTTTAATAGGTGCAGCTACTTTTACTTCTATGGGAGGGTGATATTTAAACCACTTCTCCTTAGGGAGATCAACATAAGCAGCAAAAGATTCACGTAAAGAAGCTACTATCTCGTAGTCAAGTCCATATTTAGTGCTAAATTTACGGAAAACATCGGTATCCATAAAAGATTTAACACAATCAAACTTAGGTGTCATACCTGACTCCTTACCTTCGTCGAGATCCCAATCTTCAGAGTGGAGTTTAATTCTTTCCAATAAATCCCATTTGAATTCAATAGTCTTCATCATAAAAGAGCCAGCACAAGAAGTATCGAGCATGGTGTGATTGTTATCAGAAAGCCGAGCATAAAAACTTTGAATAATTATTTCTCTTGGGAGCTCATGATTGGGGCATGAATATAACATAGATTTAAGCATTCCCCCAAGCTTGAGCGATGCTTTCTCCTTGGCGAGGCCAAAAATTATATATATAATTGCGATCACGATGAACAAGGTGCATAGGATAAAACTTCTGATGAAATTCCAATTTCAATCGTTTGTAGTTCCATGACCCCGTATCATCACATAGCCTATACCATGTCAATGCATCTCCCTTCAAAGATAAAGGGAAGACCTTATTCTTAATAACATCATCGGGTATACCTGCAAGCTTGAATAATCCACAAACTTCATCCACATATATTAAGTGCTCATCAGGATGCATGGTTCCATCTCCTGCATAAGGATTAGCTAGCAGTTTTTCTAACATACCCGAAGGAATTTCAAAGTAGACATTTTCATCTTCAGTAGGTTCAATAGGTTGAGGAGCAACTCTTTGCTCTACTGGTAGGGGTGAAGATACCCCGAACAAGCCCCGCAGAGGATTACTTTCCATAGTAACAAGTGACAGTAAATTTCAGCACACTATACAAATTTTTCCTTACCAAATTCCACCTACCAAAGGTGCTTCACTCCTCGACAATGGCGCCAGAAAAGATTCTTGATGACCCACAAGTATAGGGGATCTATCATAGTCCTTTCGATAAGTAAGAGTGTCGAACCCAACGAGGAGCAGAAGGAAATGATAAGCGGTTTTCAAAGAAGGTATTCTCGCAAGCACTTGAAATTATAGGTAATGATAGTTTTGTGATAGGATAATTGGTAACGAGCAACAAGTAACAAAAGTAAATAAAGTGCAGCAAGGTGGCCCAATCCTTTTTGTAGCAAAGGACAAGCCTGGACAAACTCTTATATTGAGAAAAGCGCTCCCGAGGACACATGGGAATTATCGTCAAGCTAGTTTTCATCATGTTCATATGATTCGCGTTCGGTACTTTGATAATTTGATATGTGGGTGGACCAGTGCTTGGGTGTTGTTCTTACTTGAACAAGCATCACACTTATGATTAACTTCTACTGCAAGCATCCGCAACTACAACAAAAGTATTAAGGTAAACCTAACCATAGCATGAAACATATGGATCCAAATCAGCCCCTTACGAAGCAACGCATAAACTAGGGTTTAAGCTTCTGTCGCTCTAGCAACCCATCATCTACTTATTACTTCCCAATGCCTTCCTCTAGGCCCATATAATGGTGAAGTGTCATGTAGTCGACGTTCACATAACACCACTAGAGGAGAGACAACATACATCTCATCAAAATATCGAACGAATACCAAATTCACATGACTACTAATAGCAAGACTTCTCCCATGTCCTCATGAACAAATGTAACTACTCACAAAGCATATTCATGTTCATAATCAGAGGAGTATTAATATGCATATAGGATCTGAACATATGATCTTCCACCAAATAAACCAACTAGCATCAACTACAAGGAGTAATCAACACTACTAGCAACCTACAGGTACCAATCCCAGACTTAGAGACAAGAATTGGATACAAGAGATGAACTAGGGTTTGAGAGGAGATGGTGCTGGTGAATATGTTGATGGAGATTTCCCTCTCCCGATGAGAGGAGTGTTGGTGATGACGATGACGATGATTTCCCCCTCCCGGAGGGAAGTGTCCCCGGCAGAACAGCTCTGCCGGAGCCCTAGATTGGTTCCGCCAAGGCTCCGCCTCGTGGCGGCAGAGTCTCGTCCCGAAAGCTTGCCTATGATTTTTCTTCGGACAAAAGACTTCATATAGCAGAAGATGGCCACCGAAGGGCCAACAGGGGGCCCACGAGGCAGAGGCGCGCCCAGGGGGGTAGGGCGCGCCCCCACCCTCATGGACAGGTGGAGGCCCTCCTGACGTATTTCTTCTGCTTAGTATTTTTTATTATTTCCAAAAGGAACTTTCGTGGAGTTTCAGGACTTTTGGAGTTGTGCAGAATAGGTCTCTAATATTTGCTCCTTTTCCAGCCCAGAATTCCAGCTGCCGGCATTCTCCCTCCTTATGTAAACCTTGTAAAATAAGGGAGAATAGGCATAAGTATTGTGACATAATGTGTAATAACAGCCCATAATGCAATAAATATCGATATAACAGCATGATGCAAAATGGACATATCAATACGGTGTAGTAAGCAAGCTTCTCCTCGTTCTGTGAGTTGATGGGACACGTCAAAAGTAATACGTACAGAGCATCTCGAGTGTATAGAACCTTGCCTCTAAGGTAGGCCCCACATGGTTTGCCTCTTTTTTAACATAACGCGTCAAGTCATAATTTGTTTGTTCACCCATGGTAGATGATCCTCCATCAAGTGGACAACCAGTACACGTGTCAAATTACCATGTCGGCTGCCTTTTTGTACAGAAAAGAGGTCCACCATTTACTTGCGCGGGTGTGGTTGGGAAAGAGACGGGAGTACGTGCACCGTGCATGCACCTCTTCTCTTCATGCATGTCCCGCACCTACATGGATGTGTGTGTGAGAGATATACAAACCTAGACATAATGTGCCGTCCATCCCCATGCCTCCACCCAGTCCGACCACCAGTCACCACCACGCCCCACTCCTCCTCACCTTATCTCTCATCTTTCTCGACACTAGCAATGTGCTCGTGCATTGCAACAGATCCAAAGTAGAATAGTACTTGTTCACAAACTTGAAAGAAAACACTCTTGTTTTGATATACATATATACCACTAAAAATATATTATGTTTCACTCAAAATATATTTCTCAGGTTGTTTTGATGAGGCGAGGGAGGGATGTGGTTGCTTTCAAGATAATAAGGGGTTTTCTTCAAATTGGAGTAGCGAAGTGGGCTATTGTTGCAAAAATGCCACAACTTACCTCGCAGCCATTAGATGTAGATCTGATGGTCAGAAATGACGGATGGCAGACACAACATCATCACCAACTCAGTCTTCTATAGGAGTAGAGATATAATTTTTTTGATGAAATTCTCGAGATACCATTTTTCCGATAAATATTCATGAGATATCATTAGTTTTTACACATGGGATTACTCCTGCATGGGTCAATCACAACAGGTGTTTTGTAAAAAAATGCATCTTGATGTTCCCTGCAATGCAAGGGCATCTTGCTAGTCCAAGGAAACAACACATGGCAAAAATTCACAGCGAACGAGGGATTTGAATATGCTGGGAGGGGCTATTTGGATTTTGCCCCGGGTAGCCAAAATATTGGCGACCCTTTTGTCCACCCGTGCCTTTGCCACCGATGAACGAGGAATGGCTCGGGTGCTCATGCATCCTCCAGAACGCATGTTGGAGATGAGCTTGCACGAGCTGTGCTTTTTTTGTCCCACCAAGCCGCCAGAGCTGGCCGCAGACCGACCGGCGACCCGCATATTACGCCATCCAACCGTAGCCGCACACATTCTCACAGCAACTCAACCAACCAGACGAAATTCATCCAAACACGGCGATAGTTCTCATAAACAATGACATAATTCATATAAAATACAAGTTTTCATACAAACATGACGTATTTCATTACTGAAAGTGCAACTATCCCTGGGTGGTTTTAGTAATTCCTAACAACATATAGCTCATTGAGTTAACATTATTCCAAGATGAATATTTCAGGAAAAGCTCAATGAATGGCTTGGCATGGATGAGAAAAGTGGACCCCTCAAAATACTAAGGATAAAAGGATTGGCTCAAGCTCAAAAGCTCAAGACTCTACTTTTTATATTTTAGTGATCCAAGATCACATTGAGTCTATAGGAAAAGCCAATACTATCAAGCAGGGATGAGGTGTTTCTTAATGAGTTTCTTGCTCCATAGTGCTTAATGATATGCTCCAAAGCCCTCAACTACTTTCTCACATCCACATATGACCCAAACCAAAAGTCAAACTCGGCCCCACCGATTCTTTCTATACGGCGCCACCGAGTTCAGATGTCATAGCCACTGCCACAAACCCTAGGAAAATCGGTCTCACCGAGATGGGATTGTAATCTCTCTGTTTCCTTTCGTAACATTTCGGACCCACCGAAATGAGCGAACCGGTCCCACCGAGTTTACCTGACCAACTCTCTGGTTAGCTTATTACAAAAGTCGGTCTCACCGAGTTTCTGTAATCGGTCTCACCGAGATTACATTATGCCCTAACCCTAACCATATTGGTCCTACCGAGTTGCATGTCGGTCCCACCAAAAATCCTAACGGTCACTAGATTTGCTGAATCGGTCCGACCGAGTTTCTTAATTCGGTCTCACTGAGATTGGTAAATTGTGTGTAACAGTTAGTTTTTGTGTGGAGGATATATATACCCCTCCACCCACTCTTCATTCATGGAGAGAGCCATCAGAACGAACCTACACTTCCAATACATATTTTCTGAGAGAGAACCACCTACCCTTGTGTTGAGGCCAAGATATTCCATTCCTACCATATGAATCTTGATCTCTAGCCTTCCCCAAGTTGGTTTCCACTCAAATCTTCTTTCCACCAAATCCAAATCCTGTGAGAGAGAGTTGAGTGTTGGGGAGACTATCATTTGAAGCACAAGAGCAAGGAATTCATCATCAACACACCATTTGTTACTTCTTGGAGAGTGGTGTTTCCTAGATTGGCTAGGTGTCACTTGGGAGCCCCCGACAAGATTGTGGAGTTGAACCAAGGAGTTTGTAAGGGCAAGGAGATCGCCTACCTCGTGAAGATCTACCGCTAGAGAGGCAAGTCCTTTGTGGGCGACGGCCATGGTGGGATAGACAAGGTTGCTGACCCTTCGTGGGTGGAGCCCTCCGTGGACTCGCGCAACCGTTACCCTTCGTGGGTTGAAGTCTCCATCAACGTGGATGTACAATAGCACCACCTATCGGAACCACGACAAAAACATCCGTGTCTCCAATTGGCGCTTGAATTCTCCAAACCCTTCCCTTTACATTCTTGCAAGTTGCATGCTTTACTTTCCGCTGCTCGTATACTCTTTGCATGCTTGCTTGAATTGTATTAAGATTGCTTGACTTGTGCTAAGATAGCTAAAATCTGCCAAAGACTAAAATTGGGAAAAGGATAAGTTTTTATTTGGTCAAGTAGTCTAATCACCCCTCTAGACATACTTTCGATCCTACAAGTGGTATCAGAGCTTTGGTCTCCATTTGCTTTGATTTCCATAGCTTTTGGTGGTCATAGCCTTGGTTTCACAACCTAGGAGAGTATGGCGTCTAGCGAGGGAAATTATCACCGTAGAGGTCCTTACTTTGATGGTACTAATTTTGCTAGTTGGAAGCACAAGATGAAAATGCATATTCTTGGACATAACCCCGCTGTTTGGGCTATTGTGTGTATTGGCTTGCAAGGTGAATTCTTTTATGGGATAGAACCGAACCGTGAAGCTAGCGTGGAAGAGTTGAAGATGCTGCAATACAATGCTCAAGCTTGTGATATCCTCTTCAACGGATTGTGCCCCGAAGAATTCAACAAAATCAGCTGTCTTGAGAATGCAAAGGAAATTTGGGATACTTTGATTGATATGCATGAAGGTACTGAATCTGTCAAGGAATCCAAGTTGGATGTGCTTCAAAGTCAACTTGACAAGTTCAAAATGAAGGATGGTGAAGGTGTCGCTGAAATGTACTCTAGGCTTGCTCTTATCACAAATGAGATTGCCGACTTAGGAAGTGAAGAGATGACCGACAAATTCATCATCAAGAAGAACCTAAGAGCTTTGGATGGAAAATATGATACCGTGTGCACATTGATCCAAATGATGCCCAATTACAAAGATCTCAAGCCAACGGAAGTCACTGGAAGAATTGTTGCTCATGCGATGTCACTCAAGGATAAGGAGGAACTTCACAACAAGTCAAGTGGTGCTTACAAAGCCTCATGTGAAGCCCCCACATCATCAAGTGAGAAACAAACCTTCAATGAAGAATTGAGCTTAATGGTGAAGAACTTCAACAAGTTCTACAAGAATAGAAGCAAAGAGAGAAGCTCCAAGTCAAGGTCCTACAATGACAAAAGATCTTCTAGTCGAGAGCGCAATTGCTACAATTGTGGGAGACCCGGACACTATTCCAATGAGTGTACGGCACCCTACAAAAGAAGAGAAGAATCACCGAAGAGAAGAAGTAGACGAGAAGAATCACCACCAAGAGAGAGGAGGAGTAGAGATGATCGTTATGAATTAAGACCCTCACTAAGAAGCAAAGATTCGGAAAGGAAGGACAAGTTATCAAGGAGCTACACAAAACGAAGACATCAAGCTCATGTTGGTCAATGGGTATCTGGCTCCGACTC
Source organism: Aegilops bicornis (assembly GCA_021605145.1). NCBI lineage: Eukaryota > Viridiplantae > Streptophyta > Magnoliopsida > Poales > Poaceae > Aegilops > Aegilops bicornis. Next base: position 266,688,373 of record CM038673.1, read on the forward strand.
CGACAATCACTCCGAGAGAAGCTATCACTCCGACTCCGAATATACTCAAGATGAAGGTGTTGCCGGTGTGGCACTTGTGTCAACCAACTCCTACGATATATTTGATTCACCAAATGAAGGAATTGGAAGATGCTTCATGGCCAAAGGTCCAAAGGTAACACATCCTGAGTATGTTGATTTCAATAGTGATGAAGATTACTTGTTAGGTGATGATGATTTACTTGTTGACAACTCTAGTGATGAATACTATGATGAAACGTCAATTAATCATGCTAATCAAGATAAAACGAATGACAATGATAAGGAGAAGATTGAGCTTCTAACTAAAGAACTAAAACTCTTAAGTTAGCTCATGAAACTATCTTAGAAGATCATCGATAACTTTGAAGGACTCATGAGAAGTTACGCTTTGAAAAGCTCAACCTTGAGCAAGAGCATGAGTTCTTAAAGGAAATCAATGATGATCTCCGTAAGAAAAGTTCTTATTACATTGCCAAGCGTTTACTCTTATCTACTTACATGCCTCAAGTCAAGTCTAGTAACAAGAACAAGAAGTATTCTTCCTCTAGTAGTAACAATATTCATGCTAAATCCAATGTTGTTGCTTCTAGTAGTTCTCTTGATTCCACTAATGATTCTCTTAGCCAAGTTACACTTGAGCAAGAAAATATCTTATTGAAGGGAATTATAGAGAAAGGTGTTTACAAGAGCCTTGCCGGAGTAAGCAATTTGAGGAATTGTACGCAAGCAAGGAAGGCAGGAAGAACCAAGGTGTTGGTTTTGAACGAAAGTTCAATGCCAATGGAGTTGAGTGGGAAGAAGATCAATACCCCAAGACGAAGTTTGTTCCTCAACAAGAGAAGTATGATCCTACTTCCTTCAAGGGGACACAAGCTTAAGATGATCTTCCACCACAAGACCACAAGCAAAAAGGCAAGGATAAGCATCAAGAGGAGATTGATGCATTTGAAGAAGCTCCAAAGGCCTTGGTCAAGTGGGTTCCAAAGACTACGTCAAGCTCTACTTCATCAAGTACGACTACAACTCCAAGGATTCCCATCAAGATGATGTGGATCCCGAAGAACAAGAACTAGAGAGTTCTTGAGGGTGACTCCGCCAACATATTTCACTCATATCATTTTGGCGACTACAAGTGCAATCAACTTTCACATCTTGCACTAGTTCAAGGGGTCACAAACCCTCTTGTTGGTAAGACAAGGGACAAGGTAACCCAATGCTTTCATAGACATCATCTTATGTGTGCATCACTCTATGTCTATGGATATCCTTGTTTGTTCCTTGTGGGACTAACCGGTGTAGGTATTGAAAGTGCAACTCACTCCAAAAAGGATTGCTCCAAATGATCTTCATCAACATTGAGCATCCACATCTTCAACACCTACATGAAGTCATCATCGACAAAACCCAAGGTTAGTTCATCCCTCTAAGGGGTGATCTCACATCTAGGGGGAGCTTTACTCTAAAAATTGAGCTAAAGCAACTCAAATGGTGTGAACACATCAATGCATTATGTGAAAAAGGTAAGCCCACTTGTGCTTAAACGATGAGTATGACCTATGATCAAATGTTCTCATTTGACTCCTAAGTCAATATACTCATGTATAGATGACCTAGTCATCGCCAATTTCTTGATAGATGCTAGAATTGGTTGTGCATGCTTTGCCACATATTTCATTTGCCATTTTATTGTGTGAGCATGTTGGTTGCATATTTTACTCATTCGAGGACATCCACTTGTTGTTTTGATTGATTGGATTCTTTTTCTTTTGCCAAGTGGATGGACAAGAATGCCTAAGAACCTTCTCTAGCTATCTATGCTCTTCTCGTCCCAAACTCTATTCCTGCTGCATCACAAAATTTAATCAAGTCAGATTCGAACCACTGGTGTGAGGAGCACTTTCGAGTCCCGATTCGTCATAGACTTAAACTTCCAAAACTTCTTTGTGCGTTTCGGTATGACCGATTCTTCCATTTCGGTCATACCGAGATCACTAAGTCGATCTAGGTTTTCAATCTCGGTGCAACCGATTTGTACTTTTCGGTCACATCGAGTTGTTGTAACTGCTTGCAGTTATGCATCTCGGTGCCACCGAGTTGTTCCACTCGGTCACACCGACAGGGTCGGGCTATATATACCCACGGGCAAAATTTTGGAAACTTTCTCCAAACTCTTTCACCCGCGTGTAGCCCGCTCTGCCTCCAGGGTCTCCGGATCGTCCTCCTCGTCGCCAGCCGCCTCCTGTCGCTGGTCTCCGCCGCCGTCAACGGAAATCATCCCCACCGTTTCCGCCGTAGCAAGTTCATCGCCGAACTAGGGTATGGACTAGATCACTGTGCTATCCCCGTCCGATTCCTAGCACATTGTGTTCAACATGAATCTTGCCACGATTGAAACTATTCTATCCAGTCAAAACACTCCGTAGATTAGAGATAAATTGAAAATTTAGGGTTAGGTTTCCGCCGAAACCATCTCGGACCCACCGAGTTGTAGAACTCGATTCCACCGATTCGGCTAAGGCCATTGCACATGTGGTTCTCGGTCTGACCGAGAATTGCAAATCGGTGTGTCCGAGTTCAGGACTTTGTGAAACCCTAGCAGTCTCGGTGCCACCGAACTGTGACTCGGTCTGACCAAGTTCACTAGTTTAGGTTCCAAAAGCTGCTTCGGTATCACCGAGTTTACAAATCGGTTGATCTGAAATGCTTTCTGTGGAAAACTAAAAGTAAGTTTTTGACTCATTCTTTTGCAAAAATCTCTGTATTTTGAGATGCTCATCCACTCTATCTCATATATATCTATTCACAGGGTCTGCAGTCAGTGTTTGCAATTTGTCTGATCAGAGTGACCGCCAGAACAAGTCAGAGGAGCAGATTCAAATGAGTGAGGGCACTAGTCCCTCTAGCAGCTCTGATGAGGGTAGCAGGAGCACACCCGACAACTTACCCAAGGCAGCCACTAGAACCAGAAAGAAGAGAACCTCAGAATCTGAGGATGAAGACTATGTGGCTGTTGAGGATGAGGCCATTTCCAAGAAAAAGGTGCTCAAGAAGGAGTATGGCACAGCTGCTGCCACTAAGCCTGGTATGAGACCAAAGTACCTACTAAAAGGATTCCCATGTCTAAAGCCAGAGCCTCCACTCAAGCATCTTTGGAATCTGAACCCAAAGAGGCTGCTGCAAAAGGGAAGAAGAGGAAGGAAAGGGTCAACAAGACCATGGCCAGAGTTATTGGAAAGCCTTCCATGATGGAAGAGGAGGAAGAAGATGAGGTTGCTGCACCAGCACCCAAGGCTCAGAAGCTTATGGGTGATGCTATCAGGTTAGGGGCTGCGTCATCAAAGCCTAAAGAAGCACCCAAAGCTTCCTCCAAACCCAAGACTGTACCTAAGAGGAGTACCAGGAACATTCCAGCTACTGAGAAGAACAAGGCCCAGTGCCTGAAATTGTTGTTGAAGAAGAAGATGATGAGGCACATGTCTTGAGAAAAAATTGAATCCAAAAATCCCAGATCATAATGATGCCCATCCTGTAGCTGAGAACATGAAGATCAGGAGAGACTCGGGATTAAGGCTATGGAGAGAGTCAGATCCATATGCCACCAGAAGAAGGACTGTTGTTGACTACAGGTTCCATACAAAGGAACAGCAGGATTTCTATGAGACAGTGTTGTTGGACAAGAAGCCAATAGTGTGTGACATGAGGTGGGTTGACTGGACCTACATAAAGGAGAATGAAGAACACTGTCCTGGTATGTATGACAGTTTCAGTGCTTATGGAGTGGAAGACTTTGTTGGGCAGAAGCTCACAAAGTGGAATGAGGAGCTCATAATGCAATTCTACTCCACGGCACACTTCTATCCTGATGGTAGGATAGTTTGGATGTATGAAGGTACTAGGTACCAATCATCTATTGAAGAATGGGATAATCTGATCAATGCACCTAAGGAGGAAGAGGATGACTTGGATGTCTATGCCAAGAAGAAGATGGATCACAACTCTATGGCACATATGTACAAGGAGATCCCAGATGCTACTATAGAATCACACAAGTTTGGATTAGTACATTATCTTCTATCAGGACTGCCAACCATTAATTGGATCCTCAGGCACACTCTCTTGCCCAAGTCAGGTGATCACAACATGATCCGAGGCCATGCAATAAATTTGCCACACATATTTGATGTGCCACAGAAGTTCAAGGTCATTAGCCTTATAGTTGAGACTATCAAGAGGACAACTGCTGACCAAAAGAGGAGTTGTGGATATGCCCCACAGATCCAGGAGCTGATTAACTCCAAGATGGGCACAGGCACATACCTGTTGGACAAGGAGCACATGCCTATCTATCCAGACTTTGAGGACAACCAAGTGGTTATGGATGAAGGTGAACCATCTTCAGTGCAAGCACAAGCTAAGAAGGAGAAGGCAAGGACTGAGAAGGCTGCCAAGATGCCAACAATGGAAGAGGCATCTCAAGATTACTTTTGAAGAGCAAACAGGATCAACTTGGCTACTTGATTGCATCCACTCTGAGGATTGAGAAGGGGCTGGCCACCTTGACTCAAAACCAAGAGAGCTTGGAGAGGATCATGGAGCAGAAGTTCTATGACATGGATGTGAAGGTCACAGAGATTCAGTCCGTTGTTGAGGAACTTCAGGATGATATGCAGGAGAGGAAGGGCAAGTCAACCACTAAGGCATTTGCCAGAGTGCCTAGAGCTCAGAGATCAGCAGCAGTGCCAGTGACAGACACCAGAGCCACTTCATCTCCACCAGCTACAACTTCAGTGCCACCAGCTCCAGCACCTACTCCACCAGCTCCATCTACATCAACTGATGCATTCGTCCTTGGCGTTCTGTCTACACCACCACTTGAAGATCAAGCCTGAGAGATGATTTAGTACTATGCATTTTCTATGAACTTTTTGGTAACTTGTTGCCAAAGGGGGAGAAAAATGTATAGATCATAGGCTTCAAGAGAGAGTGTTGCTTTTTATTCTCTCTTGCTTTGGTGGTTGAACTTTATTTGCTTGTTTGAGATACATTATGTCTGTGTGATACTTGGATGATCATATGTTTGATCATATGCTACATTTATGCCTGTTGGATGACATTATCTTTTTTATCCCTATATGATCATTCAATTTGCTTGGTGATGAGTGCATGTATTCAATTATTATCATTTTGAGCGCTCCACCAAGATGTATGTGACATGGAAGAGTAACCCATGAGCCTAACTTCTTGTGCATTTGCAGTCCAAAGCAAATCTTAAACTATGCACAAATTTAGGGGGAGCTCTTGCTTATCACATACTTCTCAAAGCGACAATGTTTTTCACTCTTATTATCATTTGTCGAAGCTTTGATCTATATGTTGTCATCAATTACCAAAAGGGGAGATTGAAAGTGCAACTATCCTCGGTGGTTTTGGTAATTCCTAGCAACATATAGCTCATTGAGCTAACATTATTCCAAGATGAATATTTCAGGAAAAGCTCAATGAATGGCATGGCACGGATGAGAAAAGTGGACCCCACAAAATACTAAGGATAAAAGGATTGGCTCAAGCTCAAAAGCTCAAGACTCTACTTTTTATATTTTAGTGATCCAAGATCACATTGAGTCTATAGGAAAAGCCAATACTATCAAGGAGGGATGAGGTTTTGCTTAATGAGTTTCTTGCTCCATGGTGCTTAGTGGTATGCTCCAAAGCCCTCAACTACTTTCTCACATCCACATATGACCCAAACCAAAGTCAAACTCGGCCCCACCGATTCTTTCTATCCCGCGCCACTGAGTTCAGATGTCATAGCCAATGCCACAAACCCTAGGCAAATCGGTCTCACCGAGATGGGATTGTAATCTCTCTGTTTCCCTTCGTAACGCTTCGGTCCCATCGAGATGAGCGATCGGTCCCACCGAGATTGCAATGTAAACTCTTTGTTTCCCTTTCGTAACATTTCGGTCCCACCGAAATGAGCTAACCGGTCTCACCGAGTTTACCTGACCAACTCTCTGGTTAGCTTATTACCAAAGTCGGTCTCACCGAGTTTGTGTAATCGGTCTCGCCGAGATTACGTTATGCCCTAACCCTAACCATATCGGTCCTACCGAGTTGCATGTCGGTCCCACCGAAAATCCTAACGGTCACTAGATTTGTTGAATCGGTCGGACCGAGTTTCTTAATTCGGTCTCACCGAGATTGGTAAATTGTGTGTAATGTTTAGTTTTTGTGTGGAGGCTATATATACCCCTCCATCCACTCTTCATTCATGGAGAGATCCATCAGAACGAACCTACACTTCCAATACACATTTTCTGAGAGAGAACCACCTACCCTTGTGTTGAGGCCAAGATATTCCATTCCTTCCATATGAATCTTGATCTCTAGCCTTCCCCAAGTTGCTTTCCACTCAAATCTTCTTTCCACCAAATCCAAATCCTGTGAGAGAGAGTTGAATGTTGGGGAGACTATCATTTGAAGCACAAGAGCAAGGAGTTCATCATCAACACACCAATTGTTACTTCTTGAGAGTGGTGTCTCCTAGATTGGCTAGGTGTCACTTGGGAGCCTCCGACAAGTTTGTGGAGTTGAACCAAGGAGTTTGAAAGGGCAAGGAGATCGCCTACTTCGTGAAGATCTACCGCTAGTGAGACAAGTCCTTCGTGGGCGACGGCCATGGTGGGATAGACAAGGTTGCTTCTTCGTGGACCCTTCATGGGTGGAGCCCTCCGTGGACTCGCGCAATCGTTACCCTTCGTGGGTTGAAGTCTCCATCAACATGGATGTACGATAGCACCACCTATCGGAACCACGACAAAAACATCCGTGTCTCCAATTACGTTTGAATTCTCCAAACCCTTCCCTTTACATTCTTGCAAGTTGCACGCTTTACTTTCCGCTGCTCATATACTCTTTGCATGCTTGCTTGAATTGTGTTAAGATTGCTTGACTTGTGCTAAGATAGCTAAAATCTGCCAAAGAATAAAATTGGGAAAAGGATAAGTTTTTATTTGGTCAAGTAGTCTAATCACCCCCCCTCTAGACATACTTTCGATCCGACAATTACATTCAAATCAACTGAGCGGTGCTAGTTCTGGACAATACAGGTATATAATACCTAGCCTAAATGATCGCCTGCCGATCCATTTGTGTTCCTCATGTCCGACAACACGATCACCGGACTGCGGGGAGCCTCGGAGGAATATGCTTCAGCGCAAAGGACGGCTCGCTTCCCCACTGCCAAAGCCGAAGATGATGGTGGAGGGGGGCTTCACCGCTTCCGTGGAGCCCATGCGGGGTCGACAAAGGTCCTTGCAACAAAACGATCCGGCAAGACACCTGCTGTATACGTCGCCGTCTCCTCTGCGGTGGCCTTCATGGGACCTAAGCGGCGGCGGCCTCCCATGTTCTACTTCTCCTCAATGATGGCAGCGGACGCGGAGGCGCTGGCCACCGACTCGTCGCTCTCCGCGCTCCCGGCTTCTGTCTCTACTTGCATGGCGCGGCCGCCGGCATGGGAGTCCCGGCTAAAGAAACGGGAGACGCGGTCGCGGACACGGGAGGCGCGGTACGAGGCAGCGGCATGGACGGCAGCGACGACGCCCGTGCGCCGCTCCTCGTCGAGCTGGCCTGGAGCGGCGAGTTGCTGAACCGCACGCCGGTTTGAGGTGGCAACTGGCTCCGTCGGGTGTGGGGAGGGAGGTGGTTCAGCAAGCTGCATAGCTCGTATCCGGCGGGCTCGGGGGGGCACCCAGCTGGCTTGGATGCGGGATAACTACTCTTTGTAAGCCATAGTAAGAGCGGACAAAATGGTGAAGGAGGATATAGGGGAGCGGCAGAGGGGTGCGATTCTTGGCTAGCGTTTGGTCTCGTTTAAATAGGAGATTAAATAGACGGCGGACGGGAGGAGCTCGGCCGGCGTTGCTTTTAATGCCGGCCCGGTCATGAACGGACGTGTGTCCAGAGTGGGTTTCTCGGCTTCCACACATATTTCATGGAGGCATTTGAATGCAGCAAGGAGGCGTGTTCAGCCAGGCGAGCACCAAGTGGCGCCCTCGACTCTGATGTACAACACCATGCCGTTCTTCCACTCATGTGTGGGCTCTTTGGGTACATGTCATGCATGACAGTGACCCAACGCAGGCAGTGCACAACAGAGGAACTTTTGGTGGGCCAGGGCAGCCAGAAGCGGGCATTTCATAAACCGATGATTGTTCATTGAGTGTGACGTCATCTATTTCATCTAGATAAGCCTACTATATAATGTAACAGAATTTTAAAATTTTCATATATAGAGGGGTGTGGGGCGTAGGAGCTGCTTGCGCCCGATCTGGAGGTCGGCGGGGCTTGAAGGGATGGCCGGGGCGGTGCCAAGCACGGCGGTGCGGTGAGGTCGAGGGGAGGGCGGAGGCAGGGGACTGGGCCGGTGGTCGCTGGCGTTTCGAGGAAGATCGTAACATTGACTGGCTGGAGGTAGATGAAGGCGATCTGCATGTTCTTTGTACATCGGACGATGCAGAAAAAATGGACTGGCCTATTTATTTTCAGTCGACTGTTATTTTCATAGGACCGCACCTTGTGGTGTGCTGGAGGAGCATATACATTTCCTAGCCATCCCTGTGCTCATATTTCAAAATCCTAGAATGTAGTAATTTCGTGTGCCATGCATGTTGTAGAGCTATCATATGTCTCCTGTCATTTATTTCTCACCGACCTGTTATCTGCTACCTTTACACTGTACTACTTGTGCACACACTTCACCCATGCTCACACTATTGTTTTTTTATGCATGGGTATTTCAGACTCTGACGCAGTGTTGATGAATAAAAAAAGAAAAGACAAAAGTCGCTCCAGTGTAATTCAAAGATAAGTAGTAGGCGTCTCAACGCTCTAAAGGGTGCAGTGCCAGCAGACGGAGATAGTAAATGTAGCTCTGCAGTTGATGATCTCAATTTCCACACACAACCATCCCAGGTGCTTGCTTTAACTTCGCGCTGTCAAATGTGGTTGCATGTTGCATATGGTGTCTAGCTTGAATTGCTTCCAATTTGGTTAAATTGCATTAGCTTAATTTACACATTATACCTTTGATAATGTCATGCCTTCCTGTTTTTGATACATACTACATATGTCTATTAACCATGTTCGTACATCAAACTAATGCTCTTTTGTATCCCTCATCAATCACTTATGACGAGACAGTCACTCAAGTGGGTTACTATGAGACGCGCTACTCGTTTAAAGAGTGTAGTGTCATCCTCCCCACATGATTCTCAAGAAACAACAAGGATAAAAGAAGATAGTCAATGTAGCACTCTAGTTGATGACCGCAATTCCCCCACACCACCATCGCAGGTGCTTGCTCTTACTTGGCAGTGTGATATGTGGTTGCATGGTACATATGGTGTCTACCTTGTAATGCTTATAATTAGGGTAACTTGCATGTGCTTAGTTAACACATTATACCTGTGAATATGACATGCGTTCCTGTTTTTGGTACATATTATGTGTTTGTATTAACCATGTTCTTAATCAAACTACTTTTCTTGTGTATCCCTCATCAATCACTTCTGACGAGACACCTTCAAGTTGACAATGTAATATTGGTTGCATCTTGCATATCATTTCAAGCATGTATTGCCTCTAATTTGTTGAAGTGCCACTTATAATGAGACACATCTAACTTGGTAGAGTGATTTTGGTTGGATCTTTCATATGGTGTCTAGATTTCATTGCTTCCAATTTGTTGAAATGCCTTCTGCTTTGCGTTTTTCGTACATATTCCATCCTCCTACAATGTGGTTGCCATACATAAAATTTGAGTTCATCAGTATCATTCATCAACAAATTTGGAAGTGCGAATTTCATTCCTTTTTCTTGTGTGTTTACTTGACAAGGAAAAATCTAAAAGGACAAGTGACGGAATGATGGTGGTCCTCTGGAGCAACCGAAACAGATGATCTCTGCAGATTCTCCTGCTACTCCTACTGCAGTGCAAGTTCCAAATCTCATCTCCCCTACTCCACAACCCCAGGTGCTGGCTCTAACATGGGAGTGTGATATCTGGTTGCATGTTGCATATGGAGCCTAGCCTGTATTGCTCCTAATTTCTTAAATTGCATCCCCTTAGCTTACACATTATACATGTGAATATGACACGCCTTCCTGTTTTTGGTACATACTACATCTGCCTATCACACCATGTTCTTACATCTAACTACTGTTCTTGTGTATCCTGCATCTATCTCTTATGATGAGACAGTTGTCGGTGTCAAAATCAGCGGATCTCGGGTAGGGGGTCCCGATCTGTGCGTCTAGGCTGATGGTAACAGGAAGCAAGGGACACAATGTTTACCCAGGTTCAGGCCCTCTCGATGGAGGTAAAACCCTACTTCCTTCTTGATTAATATTGAAGATATGGGTAGTACAAGACTAGATCTATCACGAGATTGTAGAGGGTAAACCTTAGAAGCTAGCCTATGATGGTATGATTGTAATTGTGATCGGACCTCTAAGGACCAACCTATCTGGTTTATATAGGCACCGAACGTTGTACACAGTCCGGCTGTCCGGATACCCCCTAACCCAGGACTCCCTTAGTAGCCCTGAACCAGGCTTCAATGATGATGAGTCCGGCGCGCAGTCTTGTCTTCGGCATTGCAAGGCAGTTTCCTTCTCCGAATACTCCAAAATAATTATCGAACACTTGAACCGTGTCCGATTCCACAAAATGATCTTCACATGCCACCATAGTGAGAATGGTATTTCACAAATGCAATCTGCTGACAACTTTTTAGACAACGCGACGTGTCATTACGGTCGGGTCACTATTCGAACCGTTTTCCCACAACCAGCCACAGCGCATATTGCGAGGCGGTTTCCTTGACACGTCTTGTCAAAGCAGAGATCGTGTCCCCTTATCACGGGATTCTCATCAACACGAGTATGGGTAATCCCACCATGCCATCAATCGTGGCGCTTGGGAAGCAAGCGATTCCCAATGGGCAAGTGGGGAGGCACACCGCTTTCGTCGCGTCTATAAAGGGATAAGAGTTCCCCATTTTTACCCACGCCTTCTTCCTCCTTTGCCCACTCTTGCCCCCGCGAGCTCCAATGCCCAAGCCCAAGTCTTCTCCGCACAGCTAAACATTTCCAGAGCAGGAGACAAGTGGGTGGCTTCCACCGTCAGGGAGAAGCATATCGCAAATCTTCGGGCGGCCGGATATTTGGCCGCAGACATAGCGCACCGGCTACCGGACGTCGGGCAGGTCATTCCGACCCCAGGACCCCACGAGAGGGTCGTGTTCGTCGCCCATTTCGTCCATGGACTGGGGTTTCCACTTCACCCCTTCGTCCGCGGGCTCATGTTCTACTACGGGCTAGATTTCCATGATCTAGCCCCGAATTTCGTTCTCAACATCTCGGTGTTCATCGTCGTATGCGAGGCCTTCCTCCGCATTAGGCCTCACTTCGGCCTATGGCTGCAAATCTTCTGCGTGAAGCCGGAGATCATGAGCGGCCAGCAAGCGGAGTGCGGAGGGCCCATGGTAGGCAGGATGCCTAATGTCACATGGCTTGACGGCTCCTTTGCGGAGACCGTGAAAGGGTGGCAAACGGGGTGGTTCTACATCACTGAGCCGCGCGGCGCCAACTGGGCAGCGGCCCCCGAGTTCCGATCCGGAACCCCATGCGGCTCACCTCCTGGGAAAAGAAGGGCCTGGCCTGGGGCGAACCTACAGAGCTGACCGGACTCCAAAAATGCATCAAGAGCATGAAGGACAAGAACATCAAGCTTGTCAACGTGATCCAAGTCATGCTCGTTCGCCGGATCCTGCTGTGCCAAAGGCGGGCATTCAATCTGTGGGAGTTCGTTCCGGCCGAACACTAGACGCTTCAGAGGCTTTACGACATGACGCACAAAGGCGCATGGAAGGTGTTGTTCAAGGCCTCCGAAGTACCTCCTCCCACATTCGAGGACTGTGGACTTCATGCCGCGCGGCCCCCGCGTCCGGTGAGTTTTAGGACTACCACCGGATCCGGTTTTTCCCAATACATTCATGGGGGAGTCTTAAGTATTTGTGTATATTTGATCAGGACTATGTGGAGACAGCGGAGCAGATTAACTGTCTGGCTCCGCTGCCAGAAGATCCAGTTGATGCTCTCCTGACGGAGATGCTGATCCCGGCGCCCTACAAGGTGCTGGAGAAAAAGGCCGAAAAGAAGGCCCCGGGGACTCGAAAGGGTCTCCGTCGTAAGGTTGTGTCGGAAGCCTCGTCCGAAGACGATGAGGCACACTCCTCCCCCGAAGAGGAGGAAGAATAACAAGAAACCGCCCCATCCGGAAAGGATGAGGGGCCTGAGGAGACGGGCCATGGGGCCGGGGGAGGCCCTCGACGCAAGGCTGTCATACCCACGTCGTCCGATGACGACGAAACAGATTCCTCCCGCGGAGGCGGGGGGAAGCAAGAAGAAACTCTACCTCCCCGCACTGGGGAGGAGAAAAATAGGAAAGCCGCCCCGGAGGGGGAGGCTGGGACGTCCAAGAAGGGAAAGACGTCCCTTCCGGACTACTCCACCACGGCCGCTCATAGCGAGGAAGAGTGGCTGCCCAGGGGGAAGCCCATAACGCGATCGTAAGTGTCCGCACTGTATCGTGATTTTACTTCATAGTTGTTTAATAACGTCGGACATATATCACTACTGGAAACAGGGAATTTGCCATCAGTCAGCTCTTTGCCGTCTGCCAGCGGATGGCAAAGAACGTCTTTGCCATCTGCTTACAAAAAACAGACGGCAAAGAACTGACAGATGAACCTGGTTGCCATCAGCCAGTTCTTTTCCATCCGCCAGCCGATGGCAAAGAACCTTTTCCATCCACTGGCAGATGGCAAAGAGGTGGGTAGGGTCCAGTGCTGGAATGGCCTATCAACCCACCTCTTTGCCATCTGCCAGCAGATGGCCAAGAATCTTTTCCGTCTGCTGGCAGATGGCAAAGAAGTGGGTGGGGCCCAATGGATGACGGTGATGTAACGGCCCAGTAGCCCCACCTCTTTGCCATCTGCCAGCCGCTGGCTGATGGCAAAGATATGGGCCTTTGCCATCCATTGGTGATGGCAAAGTAGTTGGACTATCTCCTCCCTCTCTTCTTCTAAAAAAAATCTCCTCCCCTCTCTCCCAGCCCGGCCCCACCCCTCTCTCTCTCTCCCAGCCCGGCCCCACCCCTCTCTATCTCTCTCCCCACCTCACCCACCCACCACCGTTGTCTAAAAAAGCAAACCCACCAGCCAAGCACCCGGCCTGACCCAGCGTTCGGACGACGCCCAAGACCGCCCGGCCCGCCACCGCCAAGCCGCCGCCCGGCCCGCCCTCCCGCCACCGCAGCCCTCCCCGCCTCCCACCACCACAGCCCGCCTCGCCCGTCCCTCCACCGTTCAGGGCAGCGGCGCCTCCTCAAGGGCGCCGCCTCCTCGATGCGCCATCGTCGTCGCCAGCTGCGGCCTCCTTAGCCCGCCGCCGTTGACCGCAGCCTCCTTAGCCCGCTGCCGTCGGCCGAAGCATCCTCGACGCGCCGCACCGCCGCGCCATGGCTGCAACCTCCGTCTTATCCCTAGCCTGGTAAGTCACCATCTCCCCCAAATCCTGCTCGACCCTCCGGCCTCCTTGGTTCATCAATGCCGCGTCTCCACCTCCGGAAGCCATCTCCAACATCTTGGCTGCCCCTGTGTTACAGAAGCTCTTTCATGGTCACAGCTGCAGTTAGCACACGACCGATTGTTGCACGAACCAGATTAGATAGCCCAGTAGAGTATGTCACTTGGAGATTACTTTGCTGACCTTCAAAATATTGTCTTATGAACAGATTCATCCGGAGGGGTATATTGAGTCTTGAATCTACTTATTCTCGGTGCAGTGGATGTGGAAAAATTGTGAAGGTACATTTCTGCTTCAGAGGCATATTTTTGTCTATTTGTTCTTCCAAGTTCAGGTTTTGTGGTATTATTGTCATATGAGGTGAAGTTGATATCCATTACGATACTCAGTTACATCACTGTCATAAGAGGTGAATTAATATATTTGCTTTAAACAAGTTGATATCCGCCTCGTCCTTCCCGGCGAGCTTGCCTAGCATGCCGTCTCCGAGGGCACCAAGGCCGTCACCAATTTCACCAGCTAGATAGGCCGTGTATGTTTATCGATAGTTAGCTGCTGGATTGTGCCCTGACTAGATGTTGTCTTTTCAATGGAACAACACAGACATGTAATTTCCGGTCTGAAGGAAGACATGTTGATGCTCGGATGTTGGACGTGTTCTGATGGTTTGATTGATGTTTGCTGAATGCTTGTTGATGCCGTTGGTTGTGAGAACTAAATTCTACGCCGAGCTATTCCTTCGGAGTGAAATGGCAGAGTTGCCTCGAGGTATCTAAGGTAAGCTTTCTTGGACTGAACCTTTCATGGAAGATACATCAGTTCAATCCAATCTCTTGTGACATTTTGCCCCACTTCATGAAAACTAAGATTGTTGTTCTTGCTCCTGTGAACATCTACTTGATAATATAATATGTCATGAACCTAGTGTCACTATCATTTAGCACTCTCTCATTTTGTTGTAGTACGGCTAACAAATCAAATCAAATCTGCCAAGGTTTTTGGTGGTGCTGAGTTATTACATATGACAGAATCTGTCTAGTCTACATGTTTGAATCATCTAGAAAAATCATCAATTCTGTCTAAACTGTGTGTCTGAATTTGGCCAGGTCAGCAATGTACTTGGCTCCTTTACCTTACCTAATGAAATGGAATAGTGTACGAATGGTAGCTTTCTCTTGGTTTGGACTGTGGATTCATTCACCTTACTCTGGTTGATCCCATCTTTCTTATTGCAGATGCCATGCTAAGCAAAGTATTTGCCTCCCTACAAATACAATGCAAAATAGTACTACTCATACAATTGTCTTGCCCCATAACTTATTTGTGCCCTGAAGCTCCTGGCAAAAAACTCGCACTATTTTATTTTTTCAGATGAACAAAACTCTAGTAGTAATTAAGTGGTTAATTGTCCTACTGTTCTGCAGCTCCAATAACCAAAACAACAAACATTTCCTGAGCCTTAGACAGATCTGCACATATTTTGCAATTTATGCATTCAGTACATTTCCAGTAATCTTACTCTGTTCATTGTTATTCAGTGTGGCTTGTAAGGCTGGACTGCGCAAATACAGAAATACCAACATAGTCATCTCATGGTTGTGTGCCTTGAGGCGAACCTACACATACACACAACCCCGTTTGCAGTATTTATAACAACTCAACTTTATCTCTCCCGAACTCCTATATTTATTTTAAATCTGGGACTACTTCGTTCCACTCCTATATATAATACATAGGCATCAGGCGGTTTGTTGTTGGCGAAGTGTGGCGATGTTTTCATGTATTTGTATGGGTGTTGTGGCTTACATAGTTGCAGTGGTTTTTTTTTCATATTGTAGCTCACTCTGCTGCATCTGCTCAAGATTATCTGTTGGCTGTTACTTTATTTTACTTTATTTTGTTTTCTAAAGAGTAAAGATATGTTTGGCCTGCTGTATAACATGCGTGACCTGATTCTATGTTTCACACGTATGTATAGTCTGCAAGAAAGCTAGCTGACTCCTTTCTCCTTTTTCTTTTTGTGGGTAAGTAACTCTTTTTTTTCCTGAAACCGAACGGTAGCTAAACTGGGAAGTTGGAATGTTTGGGTTTTATGTCTAACTGAGCAATGACTAACCCGGAAGTTTGAATACTTGACTTTAGTATGGCTTTTTTAAGAGAGTGCTTGGTTATGTACGATCTCTTCGTGGTAACCGGGAGAATGAGGGGAGGACGGCTAGGCTGTTGGAGGAGGAAAGGAACCGGAACGACTCGGCTAACCGGGCCATGTACGATCTCTTCGTGGTAAGTTTCTTCTGCATATTAGCTAAATCATGCACGCAATTTTCCTTTCATTAGTAACTAATATGGTGACTCGTCAAACCCAAATGTGCAGTCCATGTGCGAGAAGAACGGTTGCACCCCTCCGCCGATGCCATTCATTGCTCCGGCGGGCACGGTGAGTTTCATTTGAACGGTCATTAGTTCCTAGTCTTCACATTTGAGTTGCATCATGCTAACGATACATTCGAAATAATCTTTGGTGCAGCGTAACTCCCGACAAGCATCGACCGATCCTTCTCAAAATGCGCCTTCGGCACGACCGGTCCTACACCTACACCTCCGTGAAGACGGTAAGTTTCCCAAGTGTTTTGCTTAATAGAGTTTTGTTGTGATGCCATGTTGTATCTACACATATCGTGCATAATGTGTGTATGTTTGAAATGCATTGTATGTGTGGGATTCGACACCTAGTCGTGTGCCTTTGATAGCCTTCCATACAGGAAATGCCTCCTAGTGCTTCCTTTGAGCCATGGTAGTTCGCTCTTGCTCCGGAACACATGGATTGACCGGCATGTGTCCTTCTTTGCTCCTCGTGTCCGTCCCTCACGGGAAATGTCACGCTGTGTATCACCGAAGTCCTTGTAGCTTGCTACGACTTGGTTGCACTCGCTGATGACCGACACATGCATTCTTTGGGTCATGTATGCATGTCCACATGCGTTTGTGCCACCTTGGTTCTATGACTAGTCATGTCGGCCCGGGTTCTCTGCCATATGGATACTAGCGACATAATCATATACTTAGCATTTTATCCTCCAAAATGACTCAATATGCTTAGCTAGCTCAAAAATGACATAATAAGCTTAATTAGCACCAATATGACATATTTAACCTAGGATAGCTCTAAAATGACCTATACTTAGTATTTTTCATCCAAAATGACTTAATATGCTTAGCTAGCTTAAAAATGACATATTTAACCTAGGATAGCTCTAAAATGACCTATACTTAGCATATTTTCCTCCAAAATGATTTAGTATGCTTAGCTAGCTCTAAAATGATATAATATGCTTAAGAAATGACATATTTTAGGTCCTAAATGATTTCATATGCTTAGCTAGCTCCAAAATGACATAATAACCTTACTTAGCTCCAAAATGACATATTCAACCTAGGCTAGCTCTAAAATGACCTATACTGAGCATTTGTTCCTCCAAAATGACTTAATATGCTTAGCTAGCTCAAAAATTACATAATAAGCTTAATTAGCTCCAAAATGACCTATTTAACCTAGGAGCTAGGATAGCTCTAAAATGACCTATACTTAGCATTTTTTCCTCCAAAATGACTTAATATGCTTAGCTAGCTTTAAAATGACCTATTTAACCTAGGATAGCTCTAAAATGGCCTATACTTAGCATCTTTTCCTCCAAAATGACTTAATATGCTTAACTAGCTCTAAAATGACATAATATGCTTAAGAAATGACATATTTTAGCTCCTAAATTACTTCATATGCTTAGCTAGCTCCAAAATGACATAATAACCTTACTTAGCTCCAAAATGACCTATTTAACCTAGGATAGCTCTAAAATGACCTATACTTAGCATTTTTCCTCCAAAATGACTCAATATGCTTAGCTAGCTCAAAAATTACGTAATAAGCTTAATTAGCTCCAAAATGACCTATTTAACCTAGGATAGCTCTAAAATGACCTATACTTGGCATTTTTTCCACCAAAATGACTTAATATGCTTAGCTAGCTTAAAAATGACCTATTTAACCTAGGATACCTCTAAAATGACCTATACTTAGCATCTTTTCCTCCAAAATGACTTAATATGCTTAGCTAACTCTAAAATGACATAATATGCTTAAGAAATGACATATTTTAGCTCCTAAATGACTTCACATGCTTAGCTAGCTCCAAAATGACATAATAACCTTACTTAGCTCTAGAATGACCTTAGCATGTTTTACACCAAAATGACTTAGTATGCTTAGCTAGCTCAAAAATGACATAATAACCATACTTAGCTCCAAAATGACCTATTTTACAGATATAAGTTGCATCATAATAATCTTCACATTTTAGTTGCATCATAATAATCTTCTTCTTCTAGTCTTCTTCTTCTAACTTTCTTCTTTCCCATTTGCTGATTTTCTTAAGATCACGGAAGCTTGGGTTGATGGAGTGCTTGTATTTAGTTTTTGTTTTGACCTTGTGAAACTTGCTACCTATGGATGAAACTGTGTAATATTGATGAAACTATGTATATGTACGGATGAAACTTGCTACTATTGGTAACATGTGTTGGATACATATGTGTTCATGACTATTGGTAATATGTGTTGAATATGCTATATTGGTCATATAAATATATTTGTGTTTGATTTCGTGAAAATGAATTGATATAAGAAAAACAAAATTAAATGGGGCAATATAGTCACTTTGCCATCTATTTGGCAGATGGCAAAGAGCTTTGCCATCAGCTGGCAGATGGCAAAGAGGCCACGTGTCATCTACATGTAAAATTTGGGCTGGCCTATTTGGTCTCTTTGCCATCTGCTAGAAGATGGCAAAGCTCTTTGCCATCTGTTGGCAGACGACAAAGCATGCAGCCTTTGCCATCTGCTGGCAGATGGCAAAGTATTCCGTTAGCCTTCTAACGGGGCTAACCCCGTTAAGAAGCTTTGCCATCTGCCAGCAGATGGCAAAGCCTGTGCTCTTGCCATCAGCCAGCCAGACAAAAGAAGCCTTTATCGGCAGGGTTTCAGACAAACTGTTTGCCATCTGCTGGCAGATGGCAAAGCCTTTGCCATCCGCCGACCATGCCTTTGCCATCTGCCATGGCAGATGGCAAAGTGCCAGATTCCAGTAGTGCAGTCCGGCCAGGGTTCATCCCGAGGTGTTGTCTTCGGATGGGTCTCTGAGCGCTTCAGAGATGAACTCGCTGGCCACCACTCCTCAGCCTGCGGATGACACGGAGGTGTTCTCCCGAAGGTTCCCCGAGCGGGGGGAGGTGACTCTGGAGACGCCCCAAGGCGGAGTTCCAGATGTCGGACACGCGGGGTTCAAGATCCCCGCGGATCGCGTCGATGAGAGCCGCAGCAAGGCGGGCTCTCAACCGAACACTATTCCAGAACCCCCGATGGTTCCGGATTTAGGCGGGCAGCCCCTCGTTAGGGAGGGCGAGCCGTCCGTGCCGAGGACTTCTGTCGCGTCAGCGGTGCCAGATAGTCTGGTGGAAGCGCTTCGAGGCGCTTCGATGGATGACGAGCACCGTACTTTTATGAGTGCGGTGATTGAAAAGGTTTTGTCCGCCAAAAGAGGACTAACCGAAGCCTGCACAAGCCTCCTGGCGGGCTTCGAGGTAAGTAATAAAAATGTGTGAAATAACCACCCGATAGGTAGTAGCCCCTGATACTCTGTTTGGTGTTCGGAAAGAAAAGCCAAACGGAGGGTCAATTATAATCCAGAGGAGTCTAATAAGTGTTCATGTGAATAAGCAGGCCATGCTGCTTGCTGCTGCTGCCCGCACAGCCGAGGTTGCCGAACTAAAGCGGGACCTGGAGCAGGCGCAGGGAGAGCTCGACCTCACGAAGAGGCAGCTCGAAGAGAGCAAAGGTGAGTGATTCTCCGCTCTTATGTATTTAAGGATATATGAAATTGTTTAGTCTGACGAAGCGTCGTGACTGTGTAACAGGGGCCACCGCCGAAGTGGCGTCCCTGAAGAAAGCGCTGTCCGAGGCCGAAGACAAGGCGGTCGTGGAATGCAAGGAGCGCGAGAAGCAAAGTGCTAGAGTGGGCGAGGTACAGCAAGAGCTCCAGGACCTCGGCAAGAAGTTCGAGTCCGTGGAGTATGATCTGAAGATGAAAGAGGCCGAGCTTGCGAAGGCCCTTGTGAGTATGAGAGACACCAAGGCCAAAGCCAAGAAGGCACAACAGGAAATCCAGGAGGTCAAAAAGACAAGGGCGGGTAAGAAATTCTTTATGCAAAGCAAACATGTGGAGGAGGCGTTTCTTTTACTTGCCCGAATTCGGAGCTCTCCAGCGGCATTCCCAGATTCGCTGTGCAGCGCCTCGTGACGCCATGGAGTTCTACCGTGCCGAGGAGGGAGCTCAACGGAGAAGATGTTATGGTCCCAGATGTATCTTTGGGGCCGAACACCCAATGCCTCTGAGTGACCAATCAAGCAGTTGGTCAAACTCCTGAGGCAGCCGAAGTGGCTATGAAAGATTTTATAGTCCGGATGTGGCCTGGTGAGCCCCTGCCCACTAGCTACTTTGGCCTGATCAAGCGGGTGGTGAATGCCTGTCCGCGGCTTGAAGTGATCAAGCGAACCGTTTGCATTGAGAGTGCCCACCGGGCCTTTGCCTGTGCGAAGGTGCATTGGGGCAAGCTGGATGCGGAGAAGCTGGTGAAGGACGGGCCGCCGGAGGGCAAGGCGCATCGCCATCCCGCGAAGTACTATGATGGCGTTATGAAGGCGCTCGTCCTCGTGGCCGCATTTAATGTACTAAGGACAAGATCTTTGACTAAATGTACCTTTGCCGCTGTTGTAATTTAAGGACGAAGTTACCTGTGTTATGTAGCACTGTTTTGATTTAAAATATTACCCTTTGTGCGGCTGTTTATAAAATTCTGAAAGTAGGCCAGTCGTCGGCTTCCGCCCCCATGTACCTAGTACCAGGGTGTTCCTGGAAAAACCCGTATACTCTTTATCCAAATTTTTGGTACCTTAAGGAGGTATCCGGTGCAGCGAACAAGGCAATCGGACTATGCGGCTTTATAACTTTCACTTAGCCATAGAAGTCTATAATTTTAAATTTCGGCGAAGCCCCTAGAATTCGGAGGGCCGAATTGGGGCGCTATATATGCCTAAATCAGACAAGGCCGATTCATCGCCTAAAGCGGAAAAAATCTTTAAAGATTTTAAGGCCTCTCGAATGGCGACCAGCTTTCGCCGCATCATGCCGATCAGTTTTCGGCTTTCTCTACTGAGGTGCTCGTCCGGAAGAACCAGGACACAATCGCAGTAGTTCTCCCTGCGCTAACTTAGCCGATATAACAGAACGTAGGTACCAAAACAAGGGAGCCGGGCTAACCCAACTATAGACCCAAGACATGATTCAGAGCTGATGCATATAGTGCTATAAGTTCGGGTGCCTTGACTGCTTAAAGTGTTCGGACATTATTTGCCGTAGAACGGGGCGCCATAGGAAGCCCCTGGCAAACGGACCGTACCAAAGTGTACAGATGCAATATCAAAGAAACATTTGTAACAAAAATGTTCAGATAAGAATAATAAGCTGACGCTATATATGATCACCCATTGATGAATAATACGTTTAAGCGTATGTTTACAATGAATGCATTAAGCGGAGATAAATAGGACTATTTAACATGTCCTATCCAGGGGCAGGCCACGTACGGGTAGATAAAACAGGTATAACGATCGTAAATAGATTCCACCTGGGTGTTTCCTTCTGTGCGCGAAGCCTGTTGCCTCCTAGGTTTCCTCTCCCATGTAAGTCCGGTAATCCGGCTCTTCTGAAGAGGCTACTCTAAAGCAATGTCCTGAAAAAGATGAAGGATAAGTTATGAAGGTATGTGGCGGTTGTCCCGCACTGTTGACTGAGTCGATGTTGCGCCTCCGCCTACGCCCATGGTATCTTGAGTGCTGAATTGTGTACGCGTGGCACGAATGCTGCTTTGATGGGGCTTGAGCGGAGGCCGGACTACTAGTCACGCTCTTGGCGTGCCTGATGATCCTGTTGCGGGGTGCTCCGGACTCTCTTGACGGTGCTTGAAGTTGTTGTCGCCGGATTGGTTTGTCGGAGGCGGCCGCATTGTACTTCCACCGCAAGGGCTACAGTATGCTCTTCTGTTCGGAGAGAGTGGTGCATATTTCCGTTGACTATTATGACCCCGCGTGGTCCTGGCATCTTGAGCTTGAGGCATGCGTAGTGTGGTACCGCATTGAATCTAGCGAATGTGGTTCGTCCGAGCAGTGCGTGGTAACCACTGCGGAAAGGGACGATATCGAAGATTAACTCTTCGCTTTGGAAGTTATCCGGAGATCCGAAGACCACTTCCAATGTTATAGAGCCCGTGCAACGGGCCTCTACTCTAGTTATCACACCTTTAAAGGTGGTTTTGGTGGGCTTGATCCTTGAAGGGTCGATGCCCATTTTGCGCATTGAGTCCTGATAAAGCAGGTCAGGCTACTGCCACCGTCCATAAGGACTCGCGTGAGGTGGAATCCGTCGATAATTGGGTCTAGGACCAATGCGGCCGAGCCGCCGTGACGGATGCTACTAGGGTGATCCCTACGATCAAAGGTGATCGGGCAAGCTGACCATGGGTTAAATTTGGGGGCGACTGGCTCCATCGCATAGACGTCCTGTAGTGCTCGCTTTCGTTCCCGCTTGGGAATGTGTGTGGCGTAGATCATGTTGACCGTTTTCACCTGGGGGGGAAATTTCTTCTGTCCCCCCGTGTTCGGACGCCGGGGCTCTTCGTCATCGTCGCTGTGTAGCCCCTTGTCCTAGTTTTCGGCGTTTATTTTGCTGGCCTGTTTGAACACCCAGCATTCTCTATTGGTGTGGTTGGCTGGCTTGTCCGGGGTTCCATGAATTTGACACGAGCGCTCTAGTATACGGTCTAGACTGGACGGTCCCTGATTATTTCTTTTGAACGGCTTCTTCCGCTGACCGGACTTGGATCCGCTGAATCCGGCGTTGACTGTCGTGTCTTCAGTGTTGTCGTCGTTGTTCCGTCGCTTGTGTCTATTACGCCGTGGCTTGCCGTTATTGTCGCGGCCATCCGGAGTGCCAGAATGTGGCGTAGTGCTGCTGCGAGCCAACCAGCTGTCCTCGCCCGCGCAAAAGCGGGTCATTAGTGTTGTGAGAGCTGCCATGGACTTGGGTTTTTCCTGGCCGAGGTGTCGGGCGAGCCAATCGTCACGAATATTATGCTTAAAAGCCGTCACGGCTTCGACGTCTGGACAGTCGACTATTTGGTTCTTTTTAGTTAGGAACCGATTCCAGAATTTCCTGGCTGACTCTCCGGGTTGTTGAGTAATGTGGCTCAGGTCATCGGCGTCTGGCGGTCGCACATATGTGCCCTGGAAGTTGTCGAGGAATGCGTCTTCCAGATTTTCCCAACTGCCAATGGAATTTGCTGGCAGGCTGTTTAGCCAGTGTCGGGCGGGTCCTTTGACCTTAACGGGAAGATACTTGATGGCATGTAGCTCGTCTCCGCGGGCCATGTGAATGTGGAGAAGGAAATCTTCAATCCATACTGCGGGGTCTGTTGTGCCATCATATGATTCCCGAACCTGGGTAAACATCGTGTCCCTTGCCTCCTGTTACCATCCGCCTTAGACGCACAGTTCGGGACCCCCTACCCGAGATCCGCTGGTTTTGACACCGACATTGGTGCTTTCATTGAGAGTTCCACTGTGCCGTCGCCATAAGGAAGGATGTCTTGTCTCGTTGTCAAGGACAGCGTCACCTCTGGAGGAGCCCTGGCGGTCGGCCAGACTCTCCGGCTAGGCGAGTTCGTCATGACCGCCCGTTCGGCTGCTGCACCGACGATGACTTATCGGGTCATCGAAAACAGCCTCCACGTCGGCTCGGAATTTTCCGAGCAGATGGATCTGATGGAGCTCTCTTCCCTAAACAAGCTCTTGGACCACAGCGCCGCTTTGGGAGTCGCTATGGACTATGATCGGATCGGGCTTAAACCCGACCAGAGGGAGATTAACTCTCCGCCAGTCACCCATCAGATAGCGGTGGTGGAGGAACAATGCGGTAATTTTCCCTCAATCTTGAGGACAAGCTATGTCCGGATTCCAGAGCTCTCCGAGACGGATACCTGTGCACGGAACGTCATCCCCTAAGCCTTGAACGTAGAATCAGGCAGTGGGCAAGACCTATCGGGCAACATCCCCGAGCCCGAACCTCCAAGATTGGAAACTCCCATGCCCCCGGGTCGCGGATCGGGTCAGGGTTCGAACTTAAATCCGCCCACCCACCCAGATACAAGCGATCTCTCCCTCATTAGACAAGGGCCCCAGGAAACAGTACATAACTATTGGGCCAGATTCCTCCTTGTAACGAACAAGGTCAAGGACAGTCGAGAGGAAGACGCAATTTCATTCTTCTACAATAATTGCACGGACAAGGGAATCCTTAACGCCATAAGCCGCCGCAACCTAGCACACTTCGCCGACTTGTCAGCCATAGTATGGAAGTACTGTGCGATGGAGAGTGCCTGGAAAATTGAAACAGAGTTTTGGGATAATCCGGCTTTGGCTAAATACCCAGTCCGAACCAAAAGGGTGCACCCCCGTAAGTCACCCGATTCAATCACAAAAAAGCAAAAGCCCACTACAAGGCATGGAACTGTATTGGAGGGATGGCTTAAAGGACCCTGCAAAATTCACAGTACGGTGGATACCACACCAACGCACAACATTAGAGCTTGTTGGGTACTCCGGAAGGTTGCTAAGAGCGGCGAGGATCTCCTCATTCGAAACACCGCAGAGCAACATCCCGCGAATTACAATATGGTCTTAACAGTCTTCGAGACATTCGCCTCAAATAATAGGCGCAAGCGAGCACTCCGCAGCCTTGCCGAGATCTGCCAGGTGGCAGCAATAAATCCATGGAGCGACACGGCTATCACCTTCAATTCCAAAGGATTTAACCTAAATGCCGAAAGCAGCCCAAGCACCAGCCGCATTAGTCCTTAGTCCAATTGTGGACGGCTTTGACTCACTAAAGTGCTCATGGACGGCGGCAACGGATTAAACCTCATTTACGAGAAAACTCTTCACAAAATGGAAATAGATCGAACCGCATTGAGCAAAGCAGCACAACCTTTAGAGGAATCATCCCTGGGCCGGGAGGCACGCCAGAATCCGGGAAAATCACACTAGATGTGGTATTCGGCACACTAGAAAATTACAGGTCCGAAGAAATAACATTCCAAGTGGCCCCGTTCAGTAGCGGATACCACGCCCTTCTAGGGCGGGAGGCATTCACGATCTTCCAAGCAATACCCCATTACGGGTACATGAAGCTCAAAATGCCTGGGCCCAATGGAATTATCACTCCAGTTAGTGATCCGAATATAGCGCTCCGCACCGAAAACAAAACAGTCGCACTAGCCCTCGAGGCACTATCCGAAGCCCTAGCGGCAGAGGAGTTAACTGCGCTACGCTCGACCGTGGACAGGGACGACGTGATACTCGACAAGAGATACAAGTCCACCTCTTTCAAACCAACGGACGAAATAGTCAAGTTCCAAGTCCATCCAACGGACCCTACCAAAACAGTCTCAATTGGGGCACAGTTAAACCCCGATGTGGACGCCGCACTATGGGAGTTCCTGCGCGAGAAGTGGGATATATTTTCCTGGCACCCATCAGATAAGCCAGGAATCCCACGCAAGTTGGCCGAGCATAGCCTTAGCATTCTAAAAGGGTTCAAGCCGGTCAAGCGGGCTCTTCGGCGCTTCTCCGAACTAAAGACACAAGCTACGGGCGAGGAGCGAGCCAAGTTATTGGAGGCCGGATTCATCAGAGAAATAAAACACCCGGACTGGCTAGCAAACCTGGTGATGGTACCAAAGAAGGACAAATCCTGGCGCTTATGTGTCGACTTCAAAGACCTCAATAAAGCTTGCCCAAAGGATCCCTTCGCCCTCCCCGCATCGATCAAATTATAGACGCCACCGCGGGACACGACTCATTGTCCTTCCTCGATGCATACTCCGGCTACCATCAAATCAAGATGGCCGAGCCCGACCAAGACGCAACGGCGTTTATCACACCATACGGCCCCTTCTGTTTCAACAGAATGCCTTTCGGGCTTAAGAACGCCGGTGCAACATATCAACGCATGATTCAGACATGCCTGGAAAAGCAAATCGGCAAAATAGTGGAAGCATACGTAGACGATGTGGTCGTCAAAACCAGACACGTGGACTCTTTGATAGACGACTTGAGGCTTACATTCAACAACCTCCGAACATACGACACCAGGCTCAATCCGGAAAAATGCGTTTTCGGCGTGCCCTCCAGAAAGATCCTGGGTTTCATCGTCTACAGTAGAGGGATTGAAGCAAATCCGACTAAAGTCTGAGCCCTGTCACAATTGGCCATCCCAACAGACCTCAAGCAAATCCAGAAATTAACTGGATGCGTTGCGGCCTTAAGTCGCTTTATCTCCCGATTAGGAGAAAAGACACTACCCCTTTATCGCCTTCTTCGGTGCACCGAGCACTTCAAGTGGGCCGGATCTTTGCCACGGCCGGACTGGAAGAAATAAAAGCCATACTGGCCACCAACCCAATCCTGGCCATGCCAAACATCGGTGAACCGATGCTGCTATACATAGCAGTGACTCATCAAGTCGTAAGCACAGCACTCGTCGTCGAACGAGAAACGGACGGACATAAATTACCCCTTCAAAGGCCGGTATATTATGTATCTAATGTCCTCACCCCATACGAATCACGGTACCCGCATTATCAAAAGATAGCGTATGCGGTATTCATGGCATCCCGGAAATTACGACACTACTTTCAAGAGTGTTCAATTACAGTGGCCTTTGAAGTGCCACTGAACGACATAATAAACAACCGTGACGCCAGAGGCCAGATTGAGAAATGGGCCATAGAGCTCCTCCCGTTCGACATAACATATAAACCTCGGCGAGCTATTAAGTCGCAGGTATTGGCCGATTTTGTCGCCGAATGGACAGAAGCCGAACTCCCTAAGGAATACGGCGCATACTCCAATTGGATTATGCACTTCGACGGCTCTAAAATGTTGGCTGGTCTGGGGGATGGCGTCGTCTTGACGTTCCCCACAGGAGATACAGTCCAATATGTACTCCAAATATTGTATACAGACTCCAACAACGCCGCCGAATATGAGGCCCTGTTACATGGTCTCCGGATGGCAGTCTCCATGGGCATTCAACGCCTGGAGATGCGCGGGGACTCGAACCTCGCAATATCCCAAAAAATGGAGACTTCGACGCTAAAGATCCGAAAATGGCGGCTTATCGCAATGCCGTACTGAAGATGTCAGCTCGGTTCGAGGGGATTGAATTCAATCATGTAGCTCGGGAAAACAATCAGGCAGCGGACGTCCTTGCCCTTATCGGCGCTAAGCGCAATCCAGTCCCACCCAACATATTCTTGGAAAGGCTGTTTAAGCCATCCGTGGCATGGGAAGGGGAAACAAGCAACAACAGTCCGGACCCGGCTACAACGCCAGATACCGAACACTCTGACATAATCGGCGGCTCCGCCACCGAAATAACACCTTCAGCCCACGTAATAATGGCCGTCATTGCCCCATGGACTGAACCATTCCTGGCCTACCTAACCAGGCAGGAACTTCCCAAGGACCAAAATGAGGCACGCTGCATTGTGCGACGATCTAAAGCCTACAAGGTCCACGAGGGAGAGATCTATAGGAAAAGCACCACCGGAGTCCTCCAAAGGTGCATCTCCGAAGAGGAAAGGCGAAAGCTTCTGGCAGAAATTCACGCTGGACTCGGTGGCCACCACGCCGCAGCCCGGACCCTCGTAAGTAAGGCCTTCCGTACAGGATTTTATTGGCCGACGGCCTGAGCAGATGCACATGACTTGGTCCAACGCTGCGTCGGTTGCTAGCTCTTTGCAAACCAAAGCCATATGCCACCCGTTGTCCTACAAACAATCCCCATTACCTGGCCTTTTGCGGTCTGGGGGCTTGACATGGTTGGACCCCTTAAAGGGGGAACCCATAAGAAAAAATACTTACTGGTAATGGTGGATAAATTCACCAAATGGATAGAAGCCAAACCTGTTAAAATGGCCGAATCCGTACCAGATATAGACTTTATATCCGGGGTTTTACACCGTTATGGTGTCCCCCACAGCATCATCACTGACAATGGCACGAACTTCACTGCCGACGAGGTGAAACTATGGTGCAGCAACATGGCCATCAAGCTCGATTACGCTTCTGTCTATCATCCACAAACTAACGGTCAAGTCGAACGAGCAAATGGTCTTATCATGAGCGCCATCAAACCCAGATTAGTGCGGTCATTAAAGGAATCTAACATGCACTGGGTAGAGGAGCTCGACTCCGTACTCAGGGGGCTGCGGACCACGCCGAATCACACTACCGGATACACACCGTTGGTTATTGTGTACGGCGCAGAGGCGGTTCTGCCCTGCGACATAATTCATGACTCACCTCGTGTCCGCATGTATGAAGAGAGAGAGGCCGAGCTCGATCGGCAGGACAGTTTGGACGCCCTCGAGGAGGAGCGTGACGTGGCAAAAGCTCGTTCTGCATTCTACCAGCAACAGGCTAGAAGATACCAAAGCAGAGAAGTACGTGCCAAAACATATAACGTTGTCGAACTCGTTCTACGCCCACCGGAAAAGAAAAAGGACAAGCTCAAGCCCAAATGGGAGGGTCCCTTCATTATTGACCAGGTCTTAACCGGTGGAGCGTACCGTCTGCGGGATGCATCGGACAACCGCCTCGAGCCAAATCCATGGAACGCAGCTAGACTCCGAAGATTCTATGCCTAGTGCCGGACTCCGTGTTCGTCTCCTTACCTCTGTCAAATTTTTACACATTCGTTATCTGTCTTTTCTTTCTTTCTTTCTTCCCCTTTTCTTATGAGGCCTTGAAGGGCTAAAATGTGTTTTGACTACACAATCTTGATGCGCCAGCCGCGCTCATAATATCTGGGGGCTTTCTATACAGAAGCTTAAATATTTTATGGGCTTCATGCCCCGCACATGTGTTATTCTTCCGCATGTACCTTTTTTTCGCCACTATATGCATCGATATGACCTAAGTTTTGGCCAATCTGGGTTGCCTGGCTCTTGTATTTATTCCCTACGTTCCCGTTAATTCGTCTAGGGCATAAGGGGAGCACCTCTGCGATTGTTACTGCCGGGTCAGCCGGATGTGTACCTCAGACTGGGTGAAGCCGAAAGCTAGCGTTCTTAAGGGAATATCCGGTCAGTGAATAAAAGATGACTTTTTGTTTTTCCACTTGCCCCGGATGTTTTTGCTGCGTCTCTTCTCGCAGTTCGGACATGCACATTAGGGCATGCGTACCCAGGGAAAGGAACCCTTAACCGAACCATTCTCCCTGGAAGATGTTTCTTACTACCCATGTAATATAACATAACTAGTTGTGTACTTGTCTGTTCAAGCACTTATGACCCCTACGCCTGGTTTCCACGCATACCCCGGTTTTTACATAACTACGCTGGTATTCGGATACACCCCGGACTATCGGGTCCAGAGGTTGAAGCGAAAAGGTCCGCCATGACAAATGATTTACAATCCGGCTAGAGACATTCTACATGTCATTCGAATTACATAGTCACTTAGACTGATTAACTTCTTCTTCTATGCCATCCAACAGGCTGTCTAGCCCACAATCCTGTTGGGAATACTTGGCGGCTAACTCTACTTGGTGATACACCAAACTGACAGGGATTTCTTTCCCATCGGGCCCCACAGGTCCGACCTCAGCCATGTGGTTTGGGTCAGCCTTGGTATACCGCGTCTTCACCATGGCCCAGGCTTACCTGGCACCTTGACGGCAGGCCGATACCTTCCATAATCGGAAGCGCCGCCGTGCTCCCTTGAGCTTCTCTGCAAGCCCTCCAAGGCCTTCGAGCAGGGAGACGGATGGCCACAAGGCCTGGGAAATACCTTGCATCACCTGCGAAACTTGTTCGTGCAGTTGTGAGAGCTCTGGTAGAAGATCACCCGCAGACCCGGGCATCTCGTTCGCGGGACGACCTGTCAGCATACCTGCAGACATAACTCTGTTAGCTGGCTTCTTCGCCGAACTCTTTTTGAAGTTCGTTCAAGCACTTACTGAAAATGCCGCGTCGAAGCCGCTTGTTCTCCTTCACGGAGTCTGACAGCTGGGTGCGAACATCCTTTAGTTCCACGCTCAGCTGGGTATTGGCATCTTGGAGATCGTTTTTCTCCTGCCTAACCTTTGTAAGCACGCGCTCGCCAGCCTTTAGCCGCCATTTGACATGTTGCTCATCTGGATTCACTCCGGCGTCATCTGCAATATTTATTGTCAGAATTGCATGCATGCTGCATCCTGTATGGTACCTGTCATTCTTTAAAGCAGGTGTTACCAGAGGGGACCTTCTCAGACTCCTTCAATGCAGCCACCATGGCTCGTAGCTGGGCCTTGCACTCTTCTAGCTCTTGAGACAATTGGGTATTCTTCTCTGTAAGAACCTGCACAGATAATGATCCTTAAATCAGTTGTGCCAACTGCTTCAAGTCTTAGGGGCTACTGATATATATAATCATCAAATTTTCTTACCCGTATATCCTTTACATACTGGTCCGTGGCTCTGGCAATACCATTTTGAGTAGCACGGATGTACGCGTCTCCCGAATTAAAGCATCAAATGCCTCTTGGGAGAAACAAGCGTCACGGAGTATGGCCCGGCGGCGCATGTGGTTCATGGCGCTCTCCACTTCGGAATTTGTAGTGTAGATTTTATCCGCATCCTTTGTAGGAGGAACGTCCGACGCATGCCCCAACTCCGTGTCCGACCCTGGAGCCCGGCTAGTGGAGGCGTGATCGGCAACTTCTCCGGATATAGTCCGACGACTACTTTTCCTTCTGGGAAACATGGGTGTTATTATGTTTTCAAAGACAAACCCACGGAGCGACGTTTTATATCATACCTCTGCGCCGGCGTCTCAGTCCGAACCGCTTTTCTTTTCAGCCTGCCTGGCCTCGGTACCCCTTGCTGATAACTCGCCACGGGCTCGGCATGGCTTCCGGAGGACCTTCCCTATAAGACACCGTGCAGATACGGAAGGTAAGGTGCGTGGAAAGGGACTTCTCAAAGGTTGGGCCCCTGGTCTCACTTACCTGCGAGGCAGGCAGTAGCCCCGGATAGTCGGCTGTAATAGCCACCATGGCCCCATCACGGCTTTATTGATAAAATATCCTATCGATTAACTCCACGAATATGTCCAGATCCTCTTGAAGACCGGGGTCGAGGGACCGTTCAGGTTCCTCTGGTTGTGGAGGTGGGCTATTTATCTCCCTGCGCCTTACGCAGCTCCTGCGGTGAACGGGCAAAATAAGACATTTATTGTGGAAATGAGGAAGGGAAGGGCATGAAAAGTGGCAGCTTACCCAGCTCAGAGGATTGTACATGGAGAATCCGTCCCGCGGTTTGATGCGAAGGAACTCCTCTTCCTCTCCATTGTACAGACCGGACAGAGTTTTTGCCAGAGCGGCAACAGAGTCCGGCCCCTTACGGCCGCAGCGGGTGGCATCGTCTTCACCGTTAAAGTCCCACATTTGGCGGCCTCGATATTGAAGCGGCTGCACCCCTCGCATAATGCATATTGACATAACTTCGGTTGTAGTCAGTCCTGATAGAGCCAGCACCTTTATTCGGCTCATCAGGTAAGAAACGTCTCTATCATCTTCCTCCTGAGGGCTCCTTGGTCACCAGCTTAGGCGTTTCTTCAGAGGAACATTATTAAACTCAGGAAGGCCGATCCGAATAGGATCCGGAAGAGGGGCGTCCACTATATAGAACCACTCTGAAGGCCAGTCTTCGGATGCCTTCTTCGGGGTGTCGAACAGGTATCCGGTCCCGGTGATGCGCCATATTTTGGCTCCGCCCACTTGAAACAGTGACCCCTCTTATGTACGGGGTACAAGGCAGAATAGCCTCTTCATAGCTCGAAGTGAGCTTCACAGTCCAGAAACAGTTTGCAAAGAGCGACATAGCCAGCAATGTGCAATATGGAGGTAGGAGTGAAATTATGCAGCTGGAGGCCGTAGAACTCCAGGAGCCCGCGGAGGAACGGGTGAATTGGAAATCCCAGTCCCCTTAATAAATAAGGGACAAGGCATACCCGTTCCCCTTTGGAGGGATTGGGGAAGCTCTCTGCTTGTTCTCCGCCATTATAGGTGGCAAGCCCAGCTTGAGCGGGGACCATATACACTGGGGGGAGAAATCCCTGGGTCTGTAGCCTCACTAGTTGGCTATGCGGGATGGAACACTTCTTCCAATCACCGGGCTTAGGGCTACGGGGGCGAGAGGAGGAGCTGCGGCGACTGGCCATGTTGGAATGGATTATTTCCTGGCGTGCTTTGATGGATACTTGCTGTGGGAGGATGGAATGATATGGATCTGTGAATCCCCGTCTCTTTAATAGGCGATTTGCCTACATGGCTAGGGTGGCAATTGTAAAAATGCCCCGGCTTCTCGCATTCGCTCGATGCATGGGGGATCTCCATTATTGGGTGCAGAAACCAAGGAGTGCAACATTTATGGGAAGCCGGACACTATTCAAACAAGTATTCAGAATTTGGAGAAGAACCCGCCTTGCAATGCCGAAGAAAATTTGCGTGCCGGACTCATCGTCATTGAAGCCAGGTTCGGGGGCTACTGAGGGAGTCATGGATTAGGGGGTATCTGGACAGCCGGACTATATCCTTTGGCCGGACTGTTGGACTATGAAGATACAAGATTGAAGACTTCGTCTCGTGTCCGGATGGGACTCTCTTGGCGTGGAAGGCAAGCTTGGCGATACGGATTTGTAGATCTCCTTTTGTTATAACCGACTCTGTGTAACCCTAGCCCCCTCCGGTGTTGTCAGATTTCGGGTTCCGGCAGACCCTTGAGGTTCGAACACTGGGTGCGCGCGGAGATCCAACCTTCCACCGTCTCGCACCTCGCCGAATCGCTGGGACCTAAACTACTCAACGGAACAGCACAAGAGACACGAGATTTATACTGGTTCGGGCCACCATTGTGGTGTAATACCCTACTCTAGTGTGTGGTGTGGTGGATTGCCTCTTGGGCTGATGAGGAACAATACAAGGAAGAACAGGCTCGCAAGGGTCTGTTCTTGGCGGGTGCGATGAACTGCTAGGTGGTGTTCAGTCGCTCTAGCTACTGTCTTCTTGATGAGGGTTCAGATCTCCTCTTCTCTCTCCAGCTGCCCTACCCTGTGGGTGGCTAGTCCTATTTATAGGCGTAGGCCCTCGGCCTCTTCCCAAATATTGAGCGGGAAGGGCGCCAACAATTGGCCATTTTGAAGGGGAACAGCGGGTACACTTATCCTGACTAAAGTTGGTCCTCGCCTGCCAAAGGCTCTAGTGATGACGCCTTTGCTTGGGCTCCACGATGACTCCTTCCAGCCGTTGGGCTGGTCTTGGTCTTGTTGCAATCAAACGGATGCCTTTGCTTGATGCTCTCACCGCACTTGCTCCCTTCGCACCAAAGAGGAAAGGTGGACATCAAGGCTTGGCTGGCGCCCATCGGGCGCCCTTGGTTGTCATGGCTTGCGTCATGGGCACCTCGCGAGGTACCCTGCCTTGAACTCTCCGCCTCCTCATGAGCCAGCCTGACGAGGCCGTGCCTGAGGAAGCTCCTTGTCGTCCGCCCCGCGAGGCTTGGCCCCTCGCGAGGGTCTTGAGCTTGCGTTGATGAAGATGGGCCGTGCTGGGCCTCCTTCGAGCCATGCCACAGGCCGCAGGCAGGCAAGTCTGGGGACCCCCGTTCCCAGAACGCCGACAGTAGCCCCCGGGCCCACGGCGCGCCGAACTTGGCCGAGCAGAGAGGCGAAAGGGCAAGTGCGAAGCGTCGCGGGCCCTAACAGCCTGCGGCCTTGGGCGCCGCGTGGCGGTTGATTGGACGCGTGCGCCTCTGCAACCGCGTGAGTTGATAACAGAGCGGCATCTTCCTTGCCTCCTTTACTTTCTCCAGTTGCTTCTCAGATCCCCTTTCTTGCGCCTCTCCCCTCTGCTTCCAAGACCTTCAGATCCACTCCGCCTGCGTGCCCTGGCTAGTCATGGCGCCTCGCCAAGCCCCGGCCGGAGCTTGGTACTCTCCTGCCTTGGACCCGCCAAATGTGTCAGGGGCGAGCCTCGCCCTGGTGCGCCGGATGGTGCAGGCGCAGGGCGTCAACGGAACAGAGGCGTTCAAGGCCGGCTCTTCCGCCCCTGAGGGTCAGGGGAGTACCTTCTACCCGTTCTTCGTGAGCGCCATCATTGCTTTGATGCAGTGCCTCCTTTTACGAAGTTCTTCTTCTCCGTCCTCCGTCACTACAACATTCAATCTCTGCATCTCCATCCCAACTCCGTCCTTCTCCTGGCAATCTTCGCCTACTATTGTGAGGCCCATGTTGGGGTGAAGCCCTCGGTGGCCTTCTTTGCGCCACTATTTCTCCCTCCGAACCTCCCGTGGTTCCGCCTCACAGCGCGTGAGCTTAAACGACATCTGGCGGAGCCATCGCCATTTCAAACCACAGGAAGCGGATTGAGGGCTTCAGGAGCAAGTGGGTCTTGGTGGATGTTGGGCGCATCCACCCTCGGTGATCTCGCCCACGGAGCACCCCGAGAGCTCCGGACGACCGGGTCCCAGTGGAGCTTCGGATCCTCGCGAAGCTGGTGGCCGGAGAAGATGGACGCAGATGCAAACCGCCAACGCGGGCGGGCGGCAAAGCTGACTGCAAGGCCATTGCTGAGGGAGTTCCTGGAGCATCAATTGGCTCCGCTTCGTCAGTACTCGCTACCAATGTGGAGGCCTCACTCGAGCCCCGTGGTCCTGGCAGGATCTGGTGACGGTCCTCCAGTCCTTGGTTGGGGGCGATGTGGCAAGACTGGAGGGCGCCCCTGCGCCCTTGTTCCTTCGCGAGGATTGGGAGCAGGTAGTGGGGCCCATGCCTGTCTTCAATGGGGACGGGCCCGTGCCCGTGGAGGCTCCGGAGGACCTGGTGGACGTGTCCTCCGCCGACTCCAGCGAAGAGGTGGAGGAAAGAGAGCCGGGAGAGGGGGTTGATTCGGGGGCGGAGTCAAGGGCCTCCCTTCGGCGCGCAGGTCCCGCACTCTCCGCCTCCCCCAGAGTGACGATGACGAGGATGAGGATGGGCAGGGAGGCAGAAGCCTGCCCCCGATCCCGAAGAAGGACCGGACTGGGCTGGTTCCCCGCGGGTCCGCACCGGCCCCGGGGCGATCCACAGACGCGCCTCCTGCTCCCGGGCCCCTTGAAGATGATCCCTGCAGCCGGCTCTCGGGCTTCAAGTATGGCCGGAGGTTGCTCGAGCTCATGAGCGATGACCAGTAAGTGCTTGATTCTTGTTTTATTCCTTGCTTTGTCGCTGAGGCTTGATATCTGTATCTCTTGGCTAGGCTGGCACCTGCGGCGAAGAAGCTGAAGGGAGCTCCTGAGGCTTCATCTGGGCAGCGCCCGCCTGTGAAGGAAGGCGATGGCAAGACACGGGCCTCTCCTGCCCGGTCATCTCGCGAGGCTGGCGGAGCTGGTCAGCGAGCTCAGCCCCCATGGCCCAAGCGACTCTCGAGGTGTCCTTGCACGATGCCGCCGCCATAGCTGTTGGGGCGCAGCAGGTCCCGCCACGACATCGCGTGGTTATGCCGCCGTCCTCTCCTCCTACTCCACCAACTGCCGCTGTCTCCGACTCCTCCCACCGCCCCGGATCATGCTTCTGCTTTGAATTGGACCCGGCTGCAGTAAGATCTTACAGGCGCCGACCCTCGCTTGGTGGCCGGGCGCTTGAGCTGGCCTCTGGCTGGATTCGCCCGACGCCGATTCGGGCGGCGCTGGTCCAAGCCTCGACAGCTTGCGACGAGGAGAAGCAGGCTGTCCGAGAGGCGAAGATTGCCCGCGATGCTGCCCTGGGGGAGGCAGCTAGCATCCAAGGTCGTTGTGAGACGCTGGAGAGCGAGCTGAAGGGCCTGCAAAACCAGCTTGTCGAGGAGGCCCGCCTCCGCCAGGAGCAGGAGGAAAGCATGAAGGCTCGCGAGGCGGCCGTCAAGGACCGGGAGGCCAGGCTCAAGAAGCGCCGCGACCGCCTAGGTGCGCTGGAGCAGGAGCTGGAGGCGAGGAAGGTCGAGCTGGACGAC
Source organism: Aegilops bicornis (assembly GCA_021605145.1). Taxonomy (NCBI): domain Eukaryota; kingdom Viridiplantae; phylum Streptophyta; class Magnoliopsida; order Poales; family Poaceae; genus Aegilops; species Aegilops bicornis. Next base: position 266,724,285 of record CM038673.1, read on the forward strand.
AAGGCGCGGGTTCTTGCAGAAGATCGCGTGGCCTTCATGGATATGGAGGTGAAGGCTCGCTCTTTGCTGAAGACGCTTTACGACAGCGGCCTGGAGAGTCCGCTGGCCGGCGCCGAGGATGGTCCCGCCAAGCTGCTTCCCTTCCTGGTTCGCGCTCTTGAAGATGTCTCCCTTGGCCTTGGCCCCACGGTCGAGGCCGAGGCGCGTGTCTTGTCTTCTGCGGCACTGACGCGGGTCCTCACCCACATCTACCTTCACGATTCAAGTGTCGACCTGGACAGCCTGCTGGAGCCAGCAAGCGGCGAGCATGCAGCTGCCACTGCTGAGGCTGTGAAGGGTCGCGTGGAGGCTCTGTTGGGGAAGTTTCGGGCCTTCAGCACCAAGCTGAAGCGAGGCGCTGCCGGCCCTGCTGCTCCACGAGGCGAACCCACTCCAAGGCTGCTCCACCGGCCGACAAGTGACTCTGCCAGGCTCTTGTCCCGCTTTTAATTCTTGCACATGTATCATGCCTCGGGAGGCGTTTAAACTTGCATTTGGTATTGCGATAACAAGGTGGACTGTAATATTTGCTTTTGAATTGCTTGAAATTTGCGCTTCCTACTTGCTTATGTTCTACGCCGGCAGAGCCCGCCTCACAAGATACCTCAGCCGCCGTTAGCCCCGACCGGAAACCAGGACGGGACCAAGGAGTGAGGGGCTACGTGACAAGTTAGGCTCCTGAGTCACGATGCTCAGGTGTCCCCCTTGGCGCATGAACAACAAGTAGGGAGGTGAGACGCGGGCGGATCTACCGTTCTACGTCTGCAGAGCCCGGCCCCGCGCATACCTCAACCGCCGTAGCCTTTCGGAACTAAGGGGTGAGGGGCTACGTGACCAGTTAAGCTCCTCAGTCGCGATGCTCAGGAGCCCCCCTTGACGCTCAAACGGCATTCGTACCTTGGCTCCGCTCGGGGAGTGACGTGCGATGAACCAGGCCCGGGGGGCCTGGCTGGGTGGCGTGCGTCTGGGCGTGACCCAGGCGCAACTCCCATGCCCAGCCCCCTCGCGCGGCGCTCCCGAGGGGAGGCGTTGCGATGAGGCCGGACACTGAGCTCTGGGCTCCCTGAGGTTGATGCGACCCGGAGGCCACCCTCAGTTGTTTATCACCAGCGAGGAGCATAGCGCTTCCGCATGCGTACGGGCATAGCCGCTCCTCGGCAGTGTCGTCCGCCAGCGCGGAGCATGGTGCTTCCACTGGCACATGGGAGGGGGCTCCCCTCCGGGAGAAGCCCCCGGGGCGTATACAGCCCCACCCTGGCACGGTAGGGCTGGACGAGGTGTATCTGAGCACCCGTGAGCCAGCGCGGGACACACGGGGCCCTACCTCAAGGCGGGTTGCGCCTGGCTCTGGGCCTTATCTTCGAGTGTGTTCCTGCAAATTTGGCCAGATGCCGGAGCTCTACGTCTTCGGGTCCGGCTCTCGGGCTGGTCTCGGCCGTCGGCCGGCAAGCCAGGTCGCGATGCCATGGACAAGACCAGAGGGTGAGGGCCGGAGAGCCGGTAGGAGCCCCGAGTCGCGATGCTCGTGCACCGCCCTTTAGCAGCGCTAAGCTGGGTTAGATGACGAAACTCACGTCCTCGGTCCCGGCTCGGGCTGGTCTCGGCCCGTCGGTGGCAAGCCAGTGTCACGATGCCATGGACAAGACCAGAGGGTGAGGGCCGGAGAGCCGGTAGGAGCCCTGAGTCGTGATGCTCAGGCACCCCCCTTTAACGCGCAAGCTGGGTTAGATGACGAAACTCTACGTCCTCGGGTCCCGACTCTCGGGCTGGTCTCAGCCGTCAGGCACCCCCCTTTAACGTGCAAGATTCCGTCACCCAGGAAAAGGCACCAAATAACAAGCATGGTGGAGCGAGAGCATAATCCTAAGAAAAACGTAAGAAGGATACATGCCGCTGGGACAGGCCCGAGCGGCTTGGGGATGATGCAGCCCGAGGGGCGCCCCCAACAGGATAGGCTAATGACATGAAATAAAAGGGATACATGCCGCAGGGACGGACCCACACGGCCTGGGAATAATGCGGCCCTGAAGGCGCTCCCAGCCGGAAATAAAACTTAAAGATGTCACCTGGTGATGTTGGGGGTGAAGGGGTGTTGGTGTAGCAGACTCGGTGGGCTGCGGGAGCCGATCCTCACGAGCCCCAAGGCCCGGGGGCCTCGGGAGGATCCGGAGGCGCTGGCGGCTCCTCGGGGGCCATCTCCATCTCCGCCAGGGTTGTGGCGTGCCTGACCTCTCGAGCCTCCAGGATGGCCCTCATGAGATGCTGGTGCGCAGCAACCGCGTTTAGCGAGCCGTGAGGCATGCGCACGTAGGTGGGGCGGGCCTCGCAACGTCCCACTCGCGAGGGCCGAGGCGCTCTTGAGATGCGGCTCGGTTGAGCCTGGTATGTCGATGCAGATCGTAGCCCACCATCCTCGCTGGATGGGGGCCACAGCTGGTGGCGGCGGCTGCCCCTCATGACCCTCGACTCCTGTAGCTCTGAATGGCCTTGCCGATTTAACTCCCGAGGTTTGGCCCTCCTTGCCTTGCTCCTGCTTGCGGGAAACATGCTTCGAAGCACGCCTCCACGTGGTGCCCAAGCACCTCCCTCGTGACCTTGGCGAGGTCGGCGACCCTCCAGGGGAGAGCCCCCGAGCCCGGCCTGAGGAGGGCGTCGGGCGCGCTTTCCTATGCGATGGAAGGAGGCTCCCTCTGGCCGGGCGCGGGCCCTGAGGGGCCTGTCTCTTGAGGAGCCGGGCCGGTCGATGTCTTCTTCTTCTTGGGTGCGGCCCCGGGAGGCCTCCTGCTGCTGTGGTCTGGGTCTTCTAGCGATGCGGCCTGAAAGGCTCGCTCTAGGGAGCACACTGCGTCTCTCTCTTCACAGGGCACTGGGATGACCCCGCCGCTTCCTGGCATCTTGAGGACGTTGTAGCCGTGGTGGGTTACGGCCATGAATTTGGCCAGCGCCGGGTACCCGAGGATGGCGTTGTACGGCAGGAGAATGTGGGCGACGTCGAAGTCGATGATCTCGGTGCGGTAGTTGTCGCGAGCCCCGAAGGTGACAGGAAGGCGGACCTTCCCAATCGGGACCGCGGAGCCGTCGGTGACTCCGGAGAAAGGCTTGGTTGGATGAAGCTGACTGTAAGGCACTCGAAGATTGTTGAATGTTTCCACGGACAGGACGTTGAGTCCTGCCCCGCCATCGATGAGGGTCTTGGAAACCAGCACGTTGCTGATGATTGGGGAACAAAGCATCAGGAGAACTCCGGCTGTGGCCGCACACTTGAGCTGATCCGCTGAGCTGAACGTGATGGCGCACGCCGACCACCTGAGAGGGCGCGCGGCCTCGAGCTTGGGGAGGACTGCATTCACCTCGCGGGCGAACTGCTTGAAGATGCGCTGAGAGGTGGGGCTTGAGCTCCGCCCAGGATGCTGCGATCGCACGCGGTTCCTGGAAGCCCCCCGCCCCCTCGTCCTGATGACGGTCCTCATTTCTCCTTGGCTGCGGCGGCAGCGGAGGAAGGCCTGCGTTCCCCTGCGGGCGATCCTCGCGAGGCTGATCCCTCCAGCCTCCCTCGCGAGGCGGGTCTTGCCAACGGTCCTCGTGAGGTTGGTCGCGCCACCCTTGGCGCGGGCCGCGGTCTTCCCAGTGTCCTGCATTCCTTCCACCTCCTCGGTCGTAGCCTCGAGCTGCCTGCCGACCCTTCCTTCGCGTATGGCCCGGAGCTCTTGGCATTCATTGGTGTTGTGGGTGTAGAGGTCGTGGTACACGCAGTACCGACTGCCTTTGGAGGACTCGGGCTGATCTCTGCCTCGCTTGAGGTGCAGTTCGGCCGCGACACGGCAGCCCCTTGCGCTTCACGCCCTTGGCCTTGGACTTCTTTTCTTGGGGATCCGCGGCAGCAGCTCGAGGAGGGAGAGGCGCCTCCTCAGCTCCTCGGGCGCACTTGGTCGCCAAGTTGAACAGCTCCAAGGAGGTGCCACAGATCTCCATGCATCGCCAGCTCCTCCTTCATCTTGACGTCGCACACGCCCGTCCGGAGAAGGCAGAGATGATGGCCTCCTGTTACTACCAGGGATCTTGAGGCGTGCGTTGTTGAAGCGTTGGATGTACCTGCAGGGTTTCCGGCTGCTTTGCTGATTTGGCGCATGTCGCTCACGGCGGGTGGCCGGTCACGAGTAACCTGGAAGTTAGCGATGAAGCGGGTGCGCATCTCGGCCCAGGAAGAGATCGTGCCTGGGGCCAGATTCAGGAGCAAGGTGCGGGCTCCGTCCTTGAGCGCCATGGGAAACCAGTTCGCCATGACCTTTACATCCCCGTTGGCAGCCTCGATGCCCAGCTCAGAAAGCTGGAGGAACTCCGTAGGGGTCATTTGTGCCGTCAGAGCGAGCGAGGCAGGTCCGGCTTGAACTTGGCGGGCTACGCTGACGCTGCAGCTCGGAGGTGAAGGCGCGGCAGCCCGCCGTGGCCGCGGGGGGCCTTGGATGACAGAGAGCTTGGTCTAGCGGGCCTCCTTGCGCCGCGGCTGGGGGCAGCGCGGGGTCCTGACGTGCTGGAGCGAGGAGCGCTCGGGCAGCTTCTCGTGGGCGAGGAACTTCTTGACAGCTCTGCTCTTGCCGCGCCGGCGCCTGGCGGAGCGGGTTCCACCCAGGGGCCGCGCGCCTTGGGGCCAGGGCGCCTTCTTGAGGAGGAGGCTGCTGAGGCGCCCCGGGAGCTTCATCGCCCGCTGAAGCAGTGCGCTTCTGGCGAAGGCGGAGCAGACGATCTTGGGCGCCTCTGCAGCGGGACGAAGCTTCGGCGACTTCGGTCGAGCCATTCTTCGAGACGCTGCCGACGGGTGGTAGCGTGGAGCTTCGTTTGCCACAATGAGTGCAGCTCGGGCCTCCATGAGCCTTGAAGCGTGTGGCGAAAGAAACAGCTGGGGTGAGCGAAGGCGTGGCGTTGCGGCCGTCCCGCCTCATGGACGGGTGCTGGGACGATGCTTGCTGCTCGTTCCCCGCCGGGCCGGTGGCGGCGTTGACGGCAGGTGACGGGGAACGACGAGGGCGCACGCAGACGGGAGCTGTCTGGGCGACATGGGAGGCGAGGCCGGCTCGGGGCTCGGCGCAGGCCCGACGAGCGTCAGACATGGTTGCGGTGGTCGGGGAAGAACGAGGCGACGAAAGGCAGATTCCGCGCACTTTACCGGGCGCGCCTGTCGGATTTCGGGTTCCGGCAGACCCTTGAGGTTCGAACACTGGGGTGTGCGCGGAGATCCAACCTTCCACCGTCTCGCACCTCGCCGAATCGCTGGGACCTAAACTACTCAACGGAACAGCACAAGAGACACGAGATTTATACTGGTTCGGGCCACCATTGTGGTGTAATACCCTACTCCAGTGTATGGTGTGGTGGATTGCCTCTTGGGCTGATGAGGAACAATACAAGGAAGAACAGCCTCGCGAGGGTCTGTTCTTGGCGGGTGCGATGAACTGCTAGGTGGTGTTCAGTCGCTCTAGCTACTGGCTTCTTGATGAGGGTTTGGATCTCCTCTTCTCTCTCCAGCTGCCCTACCCTGTGGGTGGCTAGTCCTATTTATAGGCGAAGGCCCTGGGCCTCTTCCCAAATATTGAGCGGGAAGGGCGCCAACAATTGGCCATTTTGAAGGGGAACAGCGGGTACACTTATCACGACTAAAGTTGGTCCTCGCTTTGCCAAAGGCTCTGGTGATGATGCCTGCTTGGGCTCCACGATGACTCCTTCCAAATGTTGGGCTGGTCTTGGTCTTGTTGCACCAAAACGGATGCCTTTGCTTGATGCTCTCGCTATGCTTGCTCCTTTGCACCAAAGAGGAAAGGAGGACATTGCGCGGGCTGGCGCCCGACTGGCGCCCTTGGTCGTCATGGCTTGCGTCATGGGCACCTCGCGAGGTACCCTGCCTTGAATTATCCGCCTCCTCCTAAGCCAGCCTGACGAGGCCTTGCCCGAGGAAGCTCCTTGTCATCCGCCCCGCGAGGCTTGGCCCCTCGCGAGGGTCTTGAGCTTGCGTTGATGAAGATGGGCCGTGCTGGGCCTCCTTCGAGCCACGCCGCAGGCCGCATGCAGGCAAGTTCGGGGACCCCTGCCCTTAACGCCGACATGTGTCTATATAAACTGGAGGGTTTAGTGCCAGAGGACAACAACAATCATACCATAGGCTAGCTTCTAGGGTTTAGCCTCTACGATCTCGTGGTAGATCAACTCTTGTAATACTCATATTCATCAAGATCAATCAAGTAGGAAGTAGGGTATTACCTCCATAGAGAGGGCCCGAACCTGGGTAAACATCATGTCCCTTGCCTCCTGTTACCATCCGCCTTAGACGCATAGTTCGGGACCCCCTACCCGAGTACGCCGGTTTTGACACCGACATTGACCCAATCCTAGAAATGGATGAGGTACGAGAGTTTGTTTCCCCTAGTCATTCTTGCATAGAATGGCTTAAGGGATCACTGGAATAATAAGCATCGATAACACGAATGCACAACTACTCCTGACTATCAATTGATAGACGGAGGTCAAAAAACAACTAAAGAGGGGCAACTCATAGGAACATATGATTTTCTGAGTTGTGGATGCATAGATTAGCATGTCGAACAAAGCTCAACATTTCTTCCGGATAACCCATGCAGAAGAGGAGGACTGGCAGATTCACAATGCAGAATGGAGAACTCATCAAGAGCAATCTGGTTGTGACCTTTTTGGTTCAAAAGAACTTCTGCCATAATGGTTCATGGTATTGGCAGAATGATATACCACATACCTCGAGGACTAATGCAAGGGTTACTAATATCCTAAATGAACTAGCAAACACTATAAACATGAAGTAAGTAGGGTGAATCTCGGGTTCAAGAACCAAGGAATGGAATACCTATTAACTAAATAACATCACAAGATGCTTTCGAGAATGGTGGCCAGAATCATCACACTGGGAACACGAAACATGGCTAGATTACTAGCTGGTTCTCTAAGATAACCTAATGTCATAATAATAGTTTCAACATATATGTCGAGGCAATGGATTACCTCAACACAACGATAAGGAAATGGGAAGGAAATCGTAAAATCTCAAAGCAAATATTACAAAACATATTGTTCTCCAACACCAAACGCAAGTTTAAACGCCTCCATGAGGCACGGTAGATGTTGCAGGAGTTCAAACAGGAAAAGAGCCACAAGCAAGTCATCCCTGGACACCGCCGTTGCCCGCAAGGGATGCTCCTTCCTTGGTGGCGTCGCCTTCACCTGCACACTTCTTTTCTGGGAGGGTGAGAACTTGAAAGACTGGCAGAGAAAAGGAAGAAAAGCGGCTAATGTGATCTTGCCGGATTGCCAGGATCTGTAGCGCCACTGTTCAAAGGCGCGGGAGCGAAGGCACGGAACTTCTCCAGCAGGGCCTCCACCTGGCTCTTCACGGCTGCGGCGGCGACTGTGCAATGTGATAACCCACAAGTATAGGGGATCAATTGTAGCCTCTTTTGATAAGTAAGAGTGTCGAACCTAACGAGGAGCTAAAGGTAGAACAAATATTCCCTCAAGTTCTATCGGCCACCGATACAACTCTACGCACGCTTGACGTTTGCTTTACCTAGAACAAGTATGAAACTAGAAGTACTCAGTAGGTGTTTTTGGAAAGGTTTGCAAGATAATAAAGAGAGCGTAAATAAAAACTAGGGGCTATTTTAAGTAAAGAAGCAATAAAGTAAATATAGCGAGTGTGGAAAAGTGGTGGTAGGAGTTGCAAAATTGTCCCCAAGAAATTGACTAATTTACTAGACCGATAGCAAGTTTTATGTGGGAGAGGCCACTGCTAGCATGTCATGACTGACTTGGAATTCTATGCATTTATGATTGGAACTATTAGCAAGCGTTCGCAACTACTAACGTTCATTAAGGTAAAATCCAACCATAGGATTAAGATATATTGGTCCCCCTTCAATCCCGTATGCATCAATTTATATGCTAGGTTGAAGCTTCTGCTACTCTTGCCCTCCAATACATAGTCCGATCAACATACAACTAACCCTATGGTGTGATCCACGCGCGTGCTCATATGATGGGCACCAAAGGACAGCAACATAACCACAAGCAAATTAAATCAATCATAGCAATTCATCAACCACCGATAGGACAACGAAAATCTACTCAGACATCATAGGATGGCAACACATCATTGGATAATAATATGAAACATAAAGCACCATGTTCAAGTAGATGGTAAAGCGGGTTGCCGGAGAGTGGACCGCTGTAGTGTGGGGACCCCGACTCATAAGTCGTGATCACCGAATGCACGTGTACAGTGATCCCAGAGATCAATGCTCACTGAACACACAGAAGCTGAATAATAAGAGGCTTACATCCACACATACCGTATTACACAAGTAGGACCATTATGGTCAGGTCTTGAGTATAACATTGCAGCGGAAATCTTCGTCGATAACTTGGACCCATGCCATCTTCCTTAACCCTACAGGCATTCTGACTGGGAAAGCATCCTAGCTCGCACGATCGTCACCAACGAACTCTTCAATATATCTTGTCTTTCATGCTTGGCCAATAAAATAACCAGTGGCAAGCCAATGAGTACTTTGAATGTACTCGCAAGCAACCCAAGGGTGATAACAGAATAATTATGCAAGGCACTACTGCTAATTTGGCATTTTTATGAAAGCTAGTTTTTCTCATGCAAGTATGATCAACATTTATCAAGGATATGAATGTGTCTGCAACAAGTATCAGGAGGTTACAGACATCAACATCGAGAGAGAGTTATGAACAACTCATGCTCAAGCTCATCGTGACTTCCTCACGAATCACGTCAATAGATTTACCAAACGTCTAAGCAGCACCACCCAACTGTCCTTGACCGTGGACACGGCTATTCGAATAGTTTTACACTCTGCAGAGGTTGAACACTTTACCCACAAGATCCGGGGAACTTCCGTGTCATCCATGACCCGCGATACCTCAAGTACCCGGGGTAAGCACCCGATCACTACCTTTCCCTAGACGACACTAACAAGGAGTCCACTCGTTGTTCCAAATCCTCACGATGTACACCATACGAGACTCACTCGAGATTGTAACATCCGAGAGGGGACACAACTGTGTATCCGGTGCCTGTGAAAACAGTCATGGCCGCCCTACACTGGCACGACCCGTCCCCGAGAGAGAGCACCAACTCTCCCCGTCACACTAGTAATGCGGGCTCCAAGCTAGTATCGGCCTAGGTAATCAATAATGCCCTTTCCCATATAAGGGTAGAGTGGTTGCGCATGTAAGGTTGGGACGATCGACAAATCTTAAATCTAATCCGTCTCTGTAAACAACACTTTTATCAAGCCTCGCACACTACTTCTCCACCAAGTAGTGACCTAGTTCATCATCATCTCCCAGGGGCATCAGTGGCACCCTCTAGGGTTGCTTGCAAGTATGTCAAACCACACTTGTTTCTTTCCATGCATAACCCTGACCCGCTTTGCATAGCAACTACTTTAGCATCCTATCTACTCCCCACCGGCATAACCCTCATAAGGAGGTAGGGTCATGCACAATGCAAGTATCAATGAGGAAGTAACAGAGGCAACCAACCAACGTGGTTTACCATCTCATCATGATTCCGATGCAACAATAATAAGTGCTATAAGACATGCATAAAAAGGGTTTCATGGGCATGGTCAAAGGGCTGCTTGCCTGGTTCATCTGAGTCTTGAAATCTTCTGGTCCTTCTCCATGTACTCCGTCTACTTCGTCAACTAACGTCGGAAACAACCACAATAAGGAACACAACAAGGCAGAAAATATAAGTGCTCCAAAAATATTAATTTGACTTTTCTAGGACATCTCTGGTTATATGAAAAATAACCAGAGTGGTTTCATTGGAATTGGATCAGTGGATATCTCTGAACATTTCAATGTGATGGAATCAAGGGGTTTATGGATTTGCATGAAGTGCACAGAAACATATTTTTGAAAAATGAGCAAAGGTACCCATTTAACAAACCATGATTTTAGAAGCATCTAGGAGTTGGTTTCACTGGATTTGGAGTTCAAATGAATATTCTATGGATTTGCAAGGTTGACAAACATGAAGAAATGGCTCATTAATTTGTGGGGTACAAGAAGTATTAAGAAAAATGTTCAAAAACTAAGTTATGAACTTAGAAGCATCTAGGAATTTGAACCATGGCATTTTGATCAAGTTTGAGCTCTCTGTGATTTTCTAAAGTTCATCACAGAAACAGGAAGAATAGGATTTGATAAATATTTGTGAAGAAAAGGTCTCTGGAAAAATGTGCATGTTGCACTAACAGGTAGATCATGATTTATAGAGTCACTAGAAATTTGAATCATCAAATTTGGAGTCCATTTGAATTGTTTATGGATTTTACAAGTTGACTGGAAAAAGAAAAAGGGAATAAGGCTTTAACCTTATCTTGCGCACGGGCGACAGATAGACCGTGGGCCGGCCCAGCGGCTCGGCCACGCGGACGACAGGCGACGTCGAAGGCGTCTTTGCCGTTTCCACTTAAACGGCGGGGCCCGCCCACTGGTCATTGACGCTGGGCCCCACTGCAGGTCGCCTTCAACCTCTCAAGGCCCGGCCGCTGGGAAGAGCGGCTCTCGGGCGATTGCCGGGCTACAGAGCGCCTCTCGGCGACGCCCGCCCACCGGGCGTGTTTCAGAGGCCATGCCGCACCCATCCATGTGCTACACGACGCCGTGGAGGGCTGCAGCAGCGATGGCCTGGTGGCCGCGGATGAGGCTGTCGGCCATCTTCGCCACGCAGCGTGTATGCGTTCCCGGGGATGAACGACGGTGATGGAGGGCCTCGAGGTGGTGATATGAGGGTACTGGAGTGGCTAGGGAGAGAGGAGAGGCTCGGGATAGCCCGGATTTAGGCGGAGCCCGACGGCGGCGCTCCAGCCATTGTGATGGATGGAGGGCACGGGGAGAGGAGTGAGTTGGTCCAGGGGTCTCTGGGAGGGAGAGAGAGGCAAAGGAGTCGAGAAGGGCTCGGGGTGGTTTTAAATAGCCGACCCTAGCTCACCGGGGACGCGGCGCACGGGTGGCCGCGGCAACGGCTCGGGAGGCCAGGAGGGAGGGAGCGGAGCTGTCTACGGCGTTCGTGGGAGTCGCGTAGGGTGCCAGGAAGAGAGAGAGGGAGCTGGGCGAGGCCCTGGTGCTCGCGCGTGTGAGGCCGGGCATTGGCCGAGCCGGGCGGCTCTGGGCACACGCCGCAGGGGGTGAGAGAGAGGGAAAGAGGAGGGGGCCAAGATGGTGGCGTGTTGCGGACGTCGAGACACCTCGACTGGCGCGAGGGGGAGGCTCGAGGTTGACGGGAGCGCCGTGTCAACGGTCGGGAGCGCGGTAGCGTGCTCCAGAGCGCGTCTTTGGCCGGCATGCGCGGCTTTTCCAGCACTCACAAGGCCCACTTTGTCCGGCAGCTGCAGTGGGGAGTAAACATCTTGACAATGGCATTGGATGCCCTGGGGATCCACTGGAGTGAGGAGGGAGGTTGAGAGAGAGAGAGATGGTGCTGTCCAGAGAGGGAAAAAGGGCTTTTCTCCCCCATCATCATGGCTCCTCGGGCAGGTAGAGATGCAGGGGTTAGAGGAGGACCAGATGGTGCTGTGGGAGAAAGATTAGCTCATGGAGATTAGTGGAAGTGGACAAAACATACATTTTTAATTTCTGCCAGAAGGTGTTTGATGGTGGTTTGGGCAAGAAGATGAACTCCTCTTGTCATGAGGCTTGACAGGGTCAAATGGCACATGTAATTAGGGCCTTCCTCCCATTTTGAACTCATTTGGGCAAAGTTGCCAATGCAACTTTTGTAAACCCTAGAAATTAGCAGAAATGGACTTGTGTAGATTTAGTTGAGCAAATCACTTCCCCTTGATGCACCACTTGGTGTGGTGGCCTTATTTGGTCATGTGAACATGCTCACCAGAGTTGGGATCAAGGAGAGAAAGTTGGTAGTACAAAGTTGTTCAAATTTGATTCTGGTCAGAGAGGGTTTTGGGGAACTTTGATCAAGTTAACTTTTTCTCCAACTTGTGCCATTTGGTCTAGATGAATTATTAGACCAGTTGAGCATGTTTACTAGGTTTGAGAACATTTGGACATGTTTGGCAATGTAAAGTTGCTCAAACTTCAAAATGGACAGAAATGGTTTTGAGGGGGTTTCATGGGGTTATACTATTCTCCATGATATGATACTTGTCCAGATCATCAAACATGTCATATGTGACATTCCAAAATTTTCTTGGAAATTTTGGAGAATATTTCCTTTGTAAATATTTCAAAAGCTTGAAATATCCAGAAAGGGTTTTTGAGGGATTTGACCAATATTTTGAACATGACCATGTGTTGAAACTCTTATATATGGACAATATATGTCCACTGAGTTTCCCTAAATTTTCACAAATATTTTTAAAGCATTAAAATAATTTTTTCCCTATTAAAGACCATTTCTGGCCTTAAGAAAAAGCTTTTAAATAAAATAGGAAAATAACTTTTAAAATTATATTTTTGTGGTTTCTGGGTATCCTATATCTAATAGGAGTCAAATATATTTTGGAGAGATTTTTACTGCCATTAATTATGTACTTGCAATGCAAACCTCAATTCAGGGGTTTTGAAAACTAAATTTTGAAAATACCATTTGGCCAAATTATTTTTGCAAGAAGTTATTTTTATGTCCTATACACATGGCATGATCATTTGGAAAGGTTTTTGGATCAAGGAGAAGGAGTATAAGGGTTGTAGGATTTATTTTATTTTAGAGCACTTGCAAACAATGCATAAAAAATCCAATCAAGACAAAGTCCAAGCACTCAAAAGTTTTTGTCAAACCACAATTTATCACGATTTATCATCTTAAGTGTTGTGCCATGGAAATCAGGGTGTGACATGTAGATAGAGGGGGGAAGGTGATGGAGATGTTGGTGAAGATGGCGGAGGTGTTGGTGAAGATCGCGGTGATGATGATGGCCCCGGTGGCGTTCCGGCGCCACCGGAAGCGAGGGGGAGAGAGCCCCCCTCCTTCTTCTTCTTCCTTGACCTTCTCCCTAGATGGGAGAAGGGTTTCCCCTCTGGTCCATGGCCTCCATGGCATGGGAGGGGCGAGAGCCCTCCGAGAATGGATCTGTCTTTCTGCTCTCTCTGCTTTACTGCGTTACGGTATTACGCCCTTTCACCATTTCGTATATATATGGAGATCCGTAACTCCGATTGGATTGAAACCTTCGCCGAGATTTTTTTTCTTCCAAAAATTAGCTTTCTTGCGGCCAAAGAAGAGCAGCAACCGCCTTACGGGGGGCCCACGAGGGGGGCAGGCGCGCCCCCTGCCTCGTGCCCCCCTCGGGCACCGTCTCGCATTGATTCTTCTTCCCATATTCTACAAATATTCCAAAAATGTTCTCCGTCCGTTTGGATTCTGTTTGGTTTGGGGTTTCTGCGAAACATAAAACATGCAACAAACAAGAACTGGCACTGGGCACTGGATCAATATGTTAGTGCCAAAAATAGTATAAAAAGTTGCTAAAAGTATATGAAAGTTGCATAATATTGGCATGGAACAATCAAAAATTATAGATACGACGGAGACGTATCACAGTGCTCGTCGTCCACAGGCTCCAGCAGCTCATCAATGCGGGCAGCAGGATCACGAAGATGGAGGTGGTTGAAGACGCGCGTCAACGCGGCTGAGGAAAGAACGCGGGCTTCCCCCTCTGCCATGGGGACGATACCGCTCACAACGTCCTCAAGCGCATCAACCAGATAAGGAAGCAGCTAGGCGAGGCCCTCGTTGCTGGCGGCCAGTGGCTCCTCCAAGCCCTTCTCGTACAGCGACTGTAGTGCCTTCCGAGACCTCACCTCGAGGAGCTTGAAGGCCTCGCGGTCCTCAGCCAGGACCTTCGCCTTGGCGTCAAGATTAGCCTTCTCCGCCTCCACCTTCTGCTCCAGCTTCTTCAGCCGGCTATGTTCCGCGGCCTGTGCTTTCACCAACTCCTCCAGCTCGGCGTCGCGACCCTTGATGGCGTCCTCCTGGGCCTTCATCTTCTCCTCCTCCGCCTTGCGGCTGTGGGCTTCTTCCGCACGCTCGTTGCGCAAGGTCTTCAGCTCGGCCTCTAGCACCCGGCAGCGATCCTGGGCGGCCTCGACATCCTTCAGCGCCGCCTCCTGAGCGGCCGCTGCCTGGGCGGCGGCCTGCTTATCCTTCTCGGAGGTCGCCGCGGACTGGCTTAGCGCCGCCAAACGAACACGCCAGAATGAAGCCAGCCAAAGACTAGCTCCAGGCGCCCAGCTACCAGTTGGGGGTCGGCGCCTTGAAGATCTTCTCACAGCCGGGTCATCTCAGAAAGAGCATGCTCCAAGATGTCAGGGGAGGCGGAAGGACCTGGAGCCAGTCGTGCAGGAGGAGGAGGAGGCGGCATTGTTACCATAGCCTGGGAGACTGGGGGCTCCTGAGCTTTGGGGAGCTCAGCAGCCGAGCTGGACACCGGTGCCTCTGGAGCCAACGGGGCCACGGGGGCTGACTCCTCCCGAGGATGCACCCCCGGGCCTAACAAGGATGATCAAGCCGGAGAGGCGTGAGCACTGAACCTGCCCTTCTCCACGGAGGGAGACGTATCCGCAACAGGCAAATTGGTCCCGGGCAGCACCACCACTTCCTCCCTCCTCTTCTTTGCCGCGGGCATCGGCCTAATTGCACAACGAAGCGGCATCAAGGATCAACATCATAAGCAAGAATAAGGCGGGGCAGGAGCACTCAGTGGTCTACCGCGGCGTAGTCCCTCCGTTTCGTAAGCTTGAAGCCTGAGAGCCTCGAAGCCTGGGGCGCGGGCGCGCGGGCTCCTGGAGCAGAAGGAGGGGCAACGGATGGACCAGAAGTAGCCCCAGGCGGAGTCAGAGTAGGAGCAGCATCTCGGGAGATCAGAGTTGGCCTGCCCCTCATCGGGATCACGGGCGGCTCCCCCCTCTGGAGGGCATCGGCCTCGTCGTCGTCATCAGGCAGGGTGTGGAGGATGTCGGCCTTGCGCAAGGGGGAGGTCTCCCCCATCCCCTCAGGGGTCGTCTCCGAGTCGTGCTCCTTGTCTTCCTCCTCTTCCTCCTCCTTGCGGGAGTCGCCAGAAGATACGTCCACTGGCGCCGTCGCCTCCGGGACCACAAGGGGCGCCAGCAGCACCAGGCCGCGCTCGTCAAAGGTGGGCATGGCGGCTGTTGGATGTGGGGTTCCGGCAAACCCTTAAGGTTCGAACACTGGGGTGCGCGTGAAGTCTTTCCCTCCTACCGATCTAAGCTCTAGCTCGGTAAGATCTCGCGGACGAACTCGACGAACTCGCAGCACAGAAAGACACAAGGTTTATACTGGTTCGGGCCACCATTGTGGTGTAATACCCTACTCCAGTGTGGTGGTGGTGGATTGCCTCTTAGGCTGATGATGAACAGTACAAGGGAAGAACAACCTCCTGAGGTTGAGGTGTTCTTGTGGCTAGGCTCTCGATCGGGTTGGATCAAGCTAAGATCCGATCCCCCCTACTATGGTAGCTAGCTCTACTTATATAGGCCCTGGTCCTCCTCCCAAAATCGAGCGGGAAGGGAGCCAACAACGGCGGGCAAATTTGAAGGGGGACAGCTAGTACAAGTTATCCTAACAAAAGCGGTCTTCGCCTGTGAAAAGCTCTGGTGGTGACGCTGCCTTGGGCTGCATGATGACCTCCGTCTTGCCGTCCTCCTGGCCTTGGTCTCGTTGGACCAATATAGCAACCTTTGCCTGATGCCTCGGTACTCTTCGCCTGCGCTGGCCTCCTTAGCACCAAAGAGGAAATAAGGACATTGTGCGCGCTGGTGCCCGCCTGGTGCCGTTCGTCATGGCTCACGTCACAAGGGCCTCGTAAGGTTTGCCCTGCCTTGATATCTCCGCTCCTCGTGAGCCTGCCTTGCTAGGCCACCCCAGAGGAGGTCTTGCGTCGTCCGCCTCGCGAGGCTTGGACCCACGCGAGGGTCTTGGATGCCTTGTTGATGAAGTTGGGCTGTACGGCCTGCCGCTTAGCCACATTGTGGGCCGCAGGCAGGCAAGTCTGGGGACCCCCGTTCCCAGAACACCGACACTAGCCCCCGGGCCCAAGGCACGCTCGGGCTTGGCTTCACGGCGATGCCAAGGGTCAAGTTCGGAGCACCGCGGGCCCCAAAAGCATGCGGCCTCGGTTCACGCGTGGCAGTTGATACGTCTCCAGCGTATCTATAAATTTCTATTGCTCCATGCTATATTATCTTCTGTTTTGGACATTATTGAGCTTTATTATTCACTTTTATATCATTTTTGGGACTAACCTACTAACCGGAGGCCCAGCCCAGAATTGCTGTTTTTTGCCTATTTCAGAGTTTCGCAGAAAAAGAATATCAAACGGAGTCCAAACGGAATGAAACCTTCGGGAACATGATTTTCGGAACGAACATGATCCAGGAGACTTGGACCCTATGTCAAGAAACAAAAGAGGAAGCCACGAGGTAGGGGGCGCGCCTACCCCCTAGGGCACGCCCTCCACCCTCGTGGGCCCACTGTTGCTCCACCGACGTACTTCTTCCTCCTATATATACCTACGTACCCCCAAATGATCAGATACGGAGCCAAGAACCTAATTGCACCGCCGCAACCTTCTGTACCCATGAGATCCCATCTTGGGGCCTGTTCCGGAGCTCCGCCAGAGGGGGCATCCATCATAGAGGGCTTCTACATCAACACCATAGCCCCTCCGATGAAGTGTGAGTAGTTTACCTCAGACCTTCAGGTCCATAGTTATTAGCTAGATGGCGTCTTCTCTCTTTTTGGATCTCAATACAATGTTCTCCCCCTCTGTCGTGGAGATCTATTTGATGTAATCTTCTTTTGCGGTTTGTTTGATGAGACCGATGAATTGTGGATATATGATCAAGTTTATCTATGAACAATATTTGAATCTTCTGAATTTATGTATGATTCGTTATCTTTGCAAGTCTCTTTGAATTATCAGTTTGGTTTGGCCTACTAGATTGATCTTTCTTGCAATGGGAGAAGTGCTTAGCTTTGGGTTCAATCTTGCTCTCCTTTCCCAGTGACAGTAGGGACAACAAGGCACGTATAGTATTGTTGCCATCGAGGATAACAAGATGGGGTTTTTATCATATTGCATGAATTTATCCCTCTACATCATGTCATCTTGCTTAAGGCGTTACTCTGTTCTTATGAACTTAATACTCTAGATGCATGCTGGATAGCGGTCGATGAGTGGAGTAATAGTAGTAGATGCAGGCAGGAGTCGGTCTACTTGCCTCGGACGTGATGCCTATATACATGATCATACCTAGATATTCTCATAACTATGCTCAATTCTGTCAATCGCTCAACAGTAATTTGTTCACCCACCGTAAAATACTTATGCTCATGAGAGAAGCCACTAGTGAAACCTTTGGCCCCTGGGTCTATCTTCATCATATTAATCTTTCAACACTTAGTTATTTCCTTTGCCTTTTATTTTACTTTGCATCTTTATCATAAAAATACCAAAAAATATTATCCTATCATATCTATCAGATCTCACTCTCGTAAGTGACCGTGTAGGGATTGATAACCCCTTATCGTGTTGGTTGCGAGGATTTATTTGTTTTGTGTAGGTGCGAGGGACTCGCATGTAGCCTCCTACTGGATTGATACCTTGGTTCTCAAAAACTGAGGGAAATACTTACACTACTTTGCTGCATCACCCTTTCCTCTTCAAGGGAAAACCAACGCAGTGCTCAAGAGGTAGCAAGAAGGATTTCTGGCACCGTTGCCGGGGAGGTCTACGCAAAAGTCAACATACCAAGTAACCATCACAAACCCTTATCTCCTGCATTACATTATTTGCCATTTGCCTCTCGTTTTCCTCTCCCCCACTTCACCCTTGCCGTCTTATTCGCCCTCTCTTTTCCGTTTGCCTCTTTTTGCCCGTCTCTTTTTTGCTCGTGTGTTGGATTTCTTGTTTGTCAGGATGGCTCTACCTAGATTTGTTGATCTTCACCTTAAAAGGTTAGAAGAGATCGAAAGCAACGTCAACAGTTTTATGGTTTTGCAATTTGAGCATAATAATTTCTTCAGAAATGAGCTTAAGGAACAAAAAATCTTTATGAGTTATATGAATAAAGAGCTCGATGATATGTCTAAAGAATTTGATGGTTTCAGATCCCAAATTGCTCGTCTTGAAAAGTTGATAGCTGAAATATCGGATAAGTAGGCTACCTTAGTTAATAAAATGGCCGCTAAACCGGATTTTTATGAAAATAAAGATTAAGATCTAAAAGTTATTGATGTGTCCCCTATTAAATCTTTGTTTTGCAATATGAATCTTGATAATGATGGGACTGAATATGATCCACCTTTACCTAGAAGGCGTTCCAAAAGTTCGGAGTTTTTAGATCATGATGCTAAAATTGATAAAAGTGGGATTGAAGAGATCAAAACATTAGATGTTAATAAACCCACTATTTTGAATTTCAAGGAATTTAATTATGATAATTGCTCTTTGATAGATTGTATTTCCTTCTTGCAATCCGTGCTAAATTCTCCTCATGCTTATAGTCAAAATAAAGCTTTTACCAAACATATCGTTGATGCCTTGATGCAATCTTATGAATAAAAGCTTGAGTTGGAAGTTTCTATCCCTAGAAAACTTTATGATGAGTGGGAACCTACTATTAAAATTAAGATTAAAGATCATGAATGCTATGCTTTGTGTGATTTGGCTGCTAGTGTTTCCACGATTCCAAAAACTTTGTGCGATTTGCTAGGTTTCCGTGATTTTGATGATTGCTCTTTAAACTAGCACCTTGCGGATTCCACTATTAAGAAACCTATGGGAAGAATTAATGATGCTATTTTTGTTGCAAATAGGAACTATGTGCCATAGATTTTATCATTCTTGATATAGATTTGAATCCTTCATGTCCTATTATTCTTGGTAGACCTTTCCTTAGAACGATTGGTGCAATTATTGATATGAAGGAAGGGAATATTAGATTCCAATTTCAATTAAAGAAAGGCATGGAACACTTCCCTAGGAAGAAAATAAAACTACCATATGAATCTATCATGAGAGCCACTTATGGATTGCCTACCAAAGATGGCAATACCTAGATCTATCCTTGCTTTTATGCCTAGCTAGGGGCGTTAAACGATAGCGCTTGATATAGATTGCAATCCTTCATGTCCTATTATTCTTGGTAGACCTTTCCTTAGAACGATTGGTGCAATTATTGATATGAAGGAAGGGAATATTAGATTCCAATTTCAATTAAAGAAAGGCATGGAACACTTCCCTAGGAAGAAAATAAAACTACCATATGAATCTATCATGAGAGCCACTTATGGATTGCCTACCAAAGATGGCAATACCTAGATCTATCCTTGCTTTTATGCCTAGCTAGGGGCGTTAAACGATAGCGCTTGTTGGAAGGCAACCCAATTTTATTTTTTAGTTTTTTTGATTTTTGATACCGTTTAGGAATAAATATTTGATCTAGCCTCTGGTTAGATGTGTTTTTATGTTTTAATTAGTGTTTGTGCCAAGTTAAACCTATAGGATCTTCTTGGATGATAGTTATTTGATCTTGCAGAAATGTCCGGAAACTTTATGTTCACGAAAATAATTGTTAAAAATCACCAGAACGTGATAAAATATTGATTCCAATTGTTTCTGTTCAATACAAAAATTGCCTAGGTCTTCATATTTTGGCTGAATTTTTTGGCGTTCCAGAAGTTTGCATTAGTTACAGATTACTACAGACTGTTCTGTTTTTGACAGATTCTGTTTTTCGTGTGTTGTTTGCTTATTTTGATGAATCTATGGCTAGTAAAAGAGTTTATAAACCATAGATAAGTTGGAATACAGTAGGTTTAACACCAATATAAATAAAGAATGAGTTCATTACAGTACCTTGAAGTGGTCTTTTGTTTTCTTTCGCTAACGGAGCTCACGAGATTTTCTGCTGAGTTTTATGTTGTGAAGTTTTCAAGTTTTGGGTGAAAGATTTGATGGATTATGGAACAAGGAGTGGCAAGAGCCAAAATTTTGGATGACCATGGCACCGCCAAGATAATATAAAGACACCAAAAAGCCAAAGCTTGGGGATGCCCCGGAAGGCATCCCCTCTTTCGTCTACTTCCATCGGTAACTTTACTTGGAGCTATATTTTTATTCACCACATGGTATGTGTTTTGCTTGGAGCGTCTTGTATGATTTGAGTCTTTGATTTTTAGTTTACCGCAATCATCCTTGCTGTACACACCTTTTGGGACAGACACACATGATTCGGAAATTATCAGAATACTCTATGTGCTTCACTTATATGTTTTGAGTTATATAGTTTTTGCTCTAGTGCTTCACTTATATCTTTTAGAGCACGGTGGTGGATTTGTTTTATAGAAACTATTGATCTCTCATGCTTAACATAGATTATTTTGAGAGTCTTAAATAGCATGGTAATTTGCTTAAATAATCCTAATATGCTAGGATACAAGATTAGTAAAAGAAAGTTCTTATGAGTGTGTTGAATACTATGAGAAGTTTGATGCTTGATAATTGTTTTGAGATATGGAGATGGTGATATTAGAGTCATGCTAGTTGAGTTGTTGTGAATTTCAGAGATACTTGTGTTAAATTTTGTGATTCCCGTAGCATGCACGTATGGTGAACCGTTATGTGATGAAGTCGGAGCATGATTTATTTATTGATTGGCTTCCTTATGAGTGGCGGTCGGGGACGAGCGATGGTCTTTTCCTACCAATATATCCCCATAGGAGCATGCGCGTAATACTTTGCTTTGATAAGTTGTATATTTTTGCAATAAGTATAAGAGTTCTTTATGACTAATGTTGAGTCCAAGGATTATACGCACCTTTCTTCCTTCCACCATTGCTAGCCTCTCTAATACCGCGCACTTTTCGCCGGTATCATACACCCACCACATACCTTCCTCAAGACAGCCCCCATACCTACCTATCATGGCATTTCCATAGCCATTTCGAGATATATTGCCATGCAACATACCACCGTTTCGTTATGACACGCTCCATCATTGTCATATTGCTTTGCAAGATCATGTAGTTGGCATCGTATTTGTGGCAAAGTCACCGTTCATAATTCTTTCATACATGTCGCTCTTGATTCATTGCATATCCCAGTACACCGCCGGAGGCATTCACATAGAGTCATATTTTGTTCTAAGTATCGAGTTATAATTGTTGAGTTGTAAGAAAATAAAAGTGTGATGATCATCATTTTTAGAGCATTGTCCCAAGTGAGGAAAGGATGATGGAGACTATGATTCCCCCACAAGTCGTTTTTATGAGACTCTGGACGAAAACAATAGGCCATAAAAAAAGAGAAAAAAGGCCCAAACAAAAAAACGAGAGAAAAAGAGAGAAGGGACAATATTACTATCCTTTTACCACACTTGTGCTTCAAAGTAGCACCATGATCTTCATGATAGAGAGTCTCCTATGATATCACTTTCATATACTAGTGGGAATTTTTCATTATAGAACTTGACTAGTATATTCCAATGATGGGCTTCCTCAAAATGCCCTAGGTATTCGTGAGCAAGCGAGTTGGATGCACACCCACTTAGTTTCTTTTCTTGAGCTTTCATATACTTATATCTCTAGTGCATCCGTTGCATGGCAATCCCTACTAACTCACATTGATATCTATTAATGGGCGTCTCCATAGCCCATTGATACGCCTAGTTGACGTGAGACTATCTTCTCCCTCCTTTTTGTCTTCTCCACAACCACCATTCTATTCCACATATAGTGCTATGTCCATGGCTCATGCTCATGTATTGCGTGAAGATTGAAAAAGTTTGAGAACATCAAAAGTATGAAACAATTTCTTGGCTTGTCATCGGGGTTGTGCATGATTTAAATATTTTGTGTGGTGAAGATAGAGCATAGCAGGACTATATGATTTTGTAGGGATAACTTTCTTTGGCCATGTTATTTTGAGAAGACATAATTGCTTAGTTAGTATGCTTGAAGTATTATTATTTTTATGTCAATATGAACTTCTGTCTTGAATCTTTCGAATCTGAATATTCATACCACAATTAAGAAGAATTACAATGAAATTATGCCAAGTAGCACTCCGCATCAAAAATTCTATTTTTATCATTTACCTACTCGAGGACGAGCGGGAATTAAGCTTGGGGATGTTTGATACGTCTCCAACGTATCTATACTTTTTGATTGCTCCATGCTATATTATCTTATGTTTTGGACATTATTGGGCTTTATTATTCACTTTTATATCATTTTTGGGACAAACCTACTAACCGGAGGCCCAGCCGTAATTGCTGTTTTTTGCCTATTTGAGTTTCGCAGAAAAGAATATCAAACGGAGTCCAAACGGAATGAAACCTTCGGGAACGTGATTTTCGGAACGAACATGATCCAGGAGACTTGGACCCTACGTCAAGAAACAAAAGAAGAAGCCACGAGGTAGGGGGGCGCGCCTACCCCCCTAGGGCGCGCCCTCCACCCTCGTGGGCTCCCTGTTGCTCCACCGACGTACTTCTTCCTCCTATATATACCTACGTGCCCCCAAACGATCAGATACGGAGCCAAAAACCTAATTCCACCATCGCAACCT
The DNA here is from genome assembly GCA_021605145.1 of Aegilops bicornis. Classification (NCBI taxonomy): domain Eukaryota; kingdom Viridiplantae; phylum Streptophyta; class Magnoliopsida; order Poales; family Poaceae; genus Aegilops; species Aegilops bicornis. The sequence continues at coordinate 266,746,991 of CM038673.1, forward strand.
TCTGTACCCACGAGATCCCATCTTGGGGCCTGTTCCGGAGCTCTGCCAGAGGTGGCATCCATCACGGAGGGCTTCGACATCAACACCATAGCCCCTCCGATTAAGTGTGAGTAGTTTACCTCAGACCTTCGAGTCCATAGTTATTAGCTAGATGGCTTCTTCTCTCTTTTTGGATCTCAATACAATGTTATCCCCCTCTCTCATGGAGATCTATTCGATGTAATCTTCTTCTGCGTTGTGTTTGTTGAGACCGAAGAATTGTGGGTTTATGATCAAGTTTATCTATGAACAATATTTGAATCTTCTGAATTCTTTTATGTATGATTGGTTATCTTTGCAAGTCTCTTTGAATTATGAGTTTGGTTTGGCCTACTAGATTGATCTTTCTTGCAATGGGAGAAGTGCTTAGCTTTGGGTTCAATCTTGCGGTGTCATTTCCCGATGTGATGAGGGGCAGCAAGGCACGTATAGTATTGTTGCCATCGAGGATAACAAGATGGGGTTTTTTATCATATTGCATGAATTTATCCCTCTACATCATGTCATCTTGCTTAAGGCGTTACTCTGTTCTTATGAACTTAATACTCTAGATGCATGCTGGATAGCGGTCGATGTGTGGAGTAATAGTAGTAGATGCAGGCAGAAGTCGGTCTACTTGCCTCGGACGTGATGCTTATATACATGATCATACCTAGATATTCTCATAACTATGCTAATTTCTGTCAATTGCTCAACAGTAATTTGTTCACCCACCGTAAAATACGTATGCTCATGAGAGAAGCCACTAGTGAAACCTATGGCCCCTGGGTCTATTTTCATCATATTAATCTTTCAACACTTAGTTATTTCCTTTGCCTTTTATTTTACTTTGCATCTTTATCATAAAAATACCAAAAATATTATCCTATCATATCTATCAGATCTCACTCTCGTAAGTGACCGTGTAGGGATTGGCAACCCCTTATCGCATTGGTTGCGAGGATTTATTTGTTTTGTGTAGGTGCAAGGGACTCGTGCGTAGTCTCCTACTGGATTGATACCTTGGTTCTCAAAAAATGAGGGAAATACTTATGCTACTTTGATGCATCACCCTTTCCTCTTCAAGGGAAAACCAATGCAGTGCTCAAGAGGTAGCAGCGGTTGATTGGATGTGGGCGTCTCCGCTTCCCCATGCTGCCTTTGAATCCGCCTAGCTATGCGGCCCCCGCGGCCTACACAGTTATTCCTCCATCGTCTGCGCCTTGCTTCCCCTATCCCCCTGCTTCCTTGAGGCTCTGCTTCCCTTCTCCGATCTGACCTGCCCTCCCCCAGCTTTGTCGCCATGGCGCCAAAACAAGCGGACAAGGGGAAGAAGCCAATGTCTCCGTCAGGCGCACCTCCGGCTGTTGAGCCGGCGCTAGGCTGATCCCGGGTGCTCAACGACGAGGCCATGGACAAGGTGCATCCGATGCTCGCTTCCAGCTTCAACGAGTAGGGAGAGATGGTGGCTTGGCCTGCGTCTCGCACTCGCATGGCTCGGGAAGCCACCGAGGTCCTAATCTTCATAGATGCCCTCTGGGCTGGCCTGATTCCTCCCTTCTCTGCCTTCCTCAGTGCGGTGCTAGAGCATTACCAGATCCACATGCTACATCTTGACCCCCAATCGATGACTCATCTTGCTGTCTTCGCCTTCGTGTGCGAAGCCATGGTGGGCATCGCTCCTTCTGTGGCCATCCTCCGTCATTTCTTCTCATTGCACCTGGCCGACCCTCAGCAATGCTTGGGGTGCGTGAGCTTCTAGGCCGTGGCCGCGACCGCGGGCGCGGGGATTGACTTCGAGCTCCCTTCATCCACGAGCGAGTTTCGTACGCGATGGGTGTTTGTTGATGCCAGCGTGCTCAGCCCCCTGCTTCGTCTCCCGACGGGGCCCGCTGTTCCAAACTCCGGCTGGAGCCACCAGAAGCTATCGAGCCCCCGCCTTGCCCTCGTATGGCCCAGGCTGAGGCTGCTGAAGGACCGCAGCATGACCAAGCCGATGGTGGTGAAGGAGTCCGTCAAAGCCGGGTTGCTCTGCTTCAGCGCCACTCTCGCCAGATGTGGACCTTGCTAAATAGTCAGGACCACATGAGGTTCCAGGAGTTTGGCTCCCTCTTGTGACGCAGCAAACAGTGCTCAAGGTCTTGACGGGTGTCCCTTTGCCAGCCGAAATGCCTGGGAAGAATTGCCTGCTGTATCGCTGCAAGAACAAGGATGAGTTTGCAGCGAGCATGCCTTCCTTCGACGAATGGGGGTTGCGGCCGATCGGACTGGTGGGGCCCCGCGAGAACCACGTCGTCGTGGTTCCCCTCTTCGTCGTCGGTGCCGAGCTCGCCCCAGGTGAAGGTGCGGGAGAGCGAGCTCCGACGGGGGTCAGTGGCTCGAGTCCTGAGGAACACACGCCGAATGGTGATCCTGGGGCTACGTCTTCGGGGGCCTGCGACCACCGTCCTGAGGCGCCGGTTATTGAGGAGGTGCAACATGCGGCTCTTGAGGCCGAGGCTCCTGGAGCCTCGGGAGGTTGTGGTGAAACGGTGCCCGGCTTTTTGCCACAATCGGGCTCCCCTGAAGATATCCTTCCGGGCTCTTCTTCGGCCCCGCTGCGCACGTCGTCTTTGTGTGGACTTCGAGGAGCTCCGCAAGAGGAAAGGATCCCCTGGCGGCAGCAACATCTTCGGGCCGCTGAAACGGTGAAAGTACATCGCCATTGATGCGTAAGTACCTTGTTGTCACGGCTTCCTTCGTGTTGCCTCCTTATCCTGACGTTAGCTTTCCAGAGCTCCTTCCGTTGAAGCTGTTGTGTCTCGCGAGAAACGGCCTCCTCCTTCATCAACTCCCCCATCTGCCTTGAGCGTTCCTGGTCTTCCTACCACCCTCGGAGTTGGGTCGGTCTGGGGGAGCATCTCTGCCTTCGCAGCACGCTAAGCCCGCAGCTTGGCCATCCCTCTCCCACGGTTTGGCGTGGAGCTTGGCGGGCGTACCCAAGGCTTCTCGTTCGCGCATGGGCAGCGGCTGGCTGGCTTCGATCTTTGGTTCCTCTTCAAGCAGCGAGCCCCAGCCGGCTTGGGCTCCTCGCGAGGAAGAGCTGACGTCAGGTGCGGCGTCAGCCCCCAGCCCTCTGCCGGGGGGTGGCACGCCGCCTGGCGCCCAGCCCGCAGCCCCCAAGGCGGAGGACGAGGAGGGTCGAGCGTTCGAGCTCGAGCGCGGGCGGACCATGGTTCGTCACGAGCTCTTCCAGGAGGCGATGGGCGCGATGAGCCGACTTGGTGAAGAGCTCGTGGGTGTTGACTCGCGCCTTGAGGCCGAAGGTCTCCGGCTGGTGGAGGATCGGCGCAAGCTGAGGGTGGCCATCAACCTCGGTCGCTATCAGTGCGACCTTGAGAACGCGAAGGCCGAAGCATCCCTCAAGATCGCACAAGAAGCCCGCTCGCGAGCCTTGGAACAGGCTCGCGAGGCTGACCGCCGTCGCGAGGCTGCAGAGCAACGCGCGCGGGAGCTCCAGGCCTGGAGCGCATCCCTTGAGCAGCAGGTGGAGGCGCGGAGGGCCGCTCTTGCATCGCTGACGGGGACACCCGCGGAGGATGAGGAGGTCCGGAAGCACGGTGAGACGCTGGCCCTGGAAGCTGTGGAGCGCAGCCTCGAGGTCGAGCGACTGGAGACGAGGGAACATCAAGTTGCTGAGGCGGAAGATGCCGTTGGGGCTCGCGAGGCGGAGTTGAGGAGGAGGTGAATCGCCGGGTGGCCGAGGTTCGCGCGGACCTGGAGGGTAGGTATGACCTAAAGCTGAAGCTCGCCGGTACGGAGGATGCGGGCAGGGCCACTGCCCTCAGGCCCAGGTTGGATGAGGCTGAGAGGCGCACGAAGGCCACGGCCGCTGCCCTGATTACGGCGCAGGCGGACTTGGCCTCCTCCTACGCCGAGCTGCGCTCCCTTCGTAGGCCGGTTGATGACGCTGAGGCCGTCACACGGCAGAACACGGAGGAAGTGCTCCAACGACGAACACTGGAGCGCGAGCATGCTCCTATGCTCCAGGATCTTCAGAACAGGGCCAACACTGCCCTGGGCCATATCTGTGACGTGGAGGTGCCGGCCCCTCACTCGAATGACTATGCCAGCCATCTGATCTTCTTCACTGAGGCTGTGACGCGCCTGGAGGCTCGATCTGCGAGCTTCGCCCGGCTTGTGGAGGAAAGGGGGCGTGGCCTGCTCGAGCGCGCTTTCTCCCGTGTCTTCAGCCACCTTTTGAACGCCGACCCCAACTTTGATTTCGACGCCGCCATCGCCCCCGTTCCAACGGTCGTCCGGGATGACCTGGCACGTTGGGTTGAAGACAACATGGACGCGTTGGTCAAGGCCTTCATTTCGGAAGATGACGGAGTGGTGGTCGCTGCAGACGAAGGCGACGTGGTGGACGATGGCGTCGGGGGCGTCGCCGGCGGTGGCGACGTTGCTGATGAAGATGATGATGACGAGAGTGACGCCTCCGCGGGTGATGTAGCGAGCGACATTTCTGGCTGATCCCATGTTCTCCTGGCGTTTCGTCCTGCACACGAAGCTCGGGCATGGCCTTTGGAAAACTAGTAAGAGCATTTTGGGAGGGGGAGCCCCTCATGTAAGAAAACTGTAGTTTTTACTTTCCTATGCGATGCGAGTTTGTGTCCTCATGAGCTCGCGAATCCGGGTGTGAGTTCTCTGTCGTGGTTTACCTTAGTCAGTGCCAGATTTGAGTTGGGTCGCAGCGCGTCGAGTTTCTGAGAACCATGCGGAGCTCGTCGCCCCATTAGAAGGGGCCCCACTAGAGGTGAGCACCAGTTGTAGTGCTAGCACGCACTTGGCGTGCGCGCTTCGTGTTGTTGAGATCGTGAGGGGAAAGCAACGGACATGAGTCCCACACAAAACGAGGTTCAGAAGGCAAGAAACTGCTCGAACGAGAAAAGGCTCCCCCCACGCGCATCAATAAAAACTCAACTTCAACTCAAATCCAGATCCAGAAAGCAAAGCTACAGAGAAAGAGATCCAAAGCAAAAGGCCGTGTCCGGCACCTAGTCTAGTCTTCTGGTCTTCACGTCTTCTCACCAGCGCGGAGCTAAGTGCTGCCACTAGGCGTGGGAGGGAGCCCCAAGGCCTGAGGTCGGCACCCCTGAGACTTCGGGGCGTGTACAACCCCAACTCATTATTACGTGATAGTGTCACGGGCGGCGAGCTTCACAGGCACTGGGCCTTCTTCACAAGTACTGGCCTAGCTTCATATCGCCAGTCGAGGGCCCCGCCTTGCGCCACCCTTGACCTCCTTTGAGCCGAACGGTCACCGGTACGACACGAAGGAGGGAAAGGGGACGCCAGCGGTGCCCCCGACGACCACAGGTCCTCTGCCGGGGGAAGGGTTGTCGAGGCCTCCCCGGCAGAGGGACTACCTCCGGTTGTCGCCAGGCGTCGCGCGCCGCGGGGAGGGGCCTTGCTCCTAGCTCCCTCCCGGCGGCCTCCAGCGTGTCTCCCTTGTTGGAACGGTGCCGCCTGCCAGGGTCTTCGATTGATGCTGCAACCTGGTTCATCTGCAGCCCATGGTTAGCATAAGCTTGTTCCTGAGAGATTAGCGGTTCTGTGTAGTTGCTGTTGCCGGCGCGGTCGTTGTGGTTCTCCGTTGGTTCTTGGAAGGATTCTGCTCCTAGCGCCCCCTCTCCCCAATCTTCTCCAATGAATGAGCCGGGGTCGTCCTCTGGTGCATACTCTTCGTCCATCATGCGGGGCACGTAGGCTTCCGGGGCCGTCACCCCGAACACCTCGCCGTGGTGCCCCGCGCTCCATGTTGCTCGGCCCAGGGTGGCGTCCTAAGGATGGTAGCATGGCATCCGGCTGGGACCATGGAGGGCGACGCTTGCGCTCGTGCTTGTCGCGGGTGGCATGGGGGAGTCGGATCCCCCTACGCCGCTGGTCGTGCTGATGTGGATGAAGCCCCCGGGCGTAGTTGATGGCGCGCGGGTGTTTTGAGGTTCACCGCGCGGCCCTGCAGTGGCCTGAGGAGGAAGTTGATAGCAGAAGGGTGGTGCTCCCGACGCCGCTGCATCCAGCAGCTCGGCAACACGCTCCAGCAGCTTATCCCGGCCGCTCTCCATCAGCCTGCATCGCAGCAGCTCCCTTGCCACCGTGAGTGCCGCCAGCATGTTTGCTTGCTCCCGCCGTGAGTGTGGTGCCGTTGCCGCGTCATGGCTCGCCGCTCTTGCAGCGGCTCGTACTTGCTGTGGGTGAGGGTGGACGATGCCTGGCCACGCTACCCGCGCCAGGTGGAGTTTGGCGGCGCTCGTGCCGCCTGGAGTGCGAGGTCGAGATCTTCATGGGTAGGCGGTGCTACCCGGGCTGGCCAGGCTGCCCAGCGATCCGAGCCGGCCCTTGAGTCGCCGGTCATCGTGGTTGTGGAGCGTCGGCGAGCTGGTTGGTGGAGAAGAAGCTCTGGCTCACCCCTACCTGGCACGCCAAATGTAGGATGTGGGGTTCCGGCAAACCCTTAAGGTTCAAACACTGGGGTGCGCGCGAAGTCTTTCCCTCCTACCGATCTACGCTCTAGCTCGCTAAGATCTCGCGGACGAACTCGACGAACTCGCAGCACAGAAAGACACGAGGTTTATACTGGTTCGGGCCACCGTTGTGGTGTAATACCCTACTCAAGTGTTGTGGTGGTGGATTGCCTCTTGGGCTGATGATGAACAGTACAAGGGAAGAACAGCCTCCTGAGGTTGAGGTGTTCCTGTGGCTAGGCTCTCAATCGGGTTGGATCAAGCTAAGCTCCGATCCCCCTACTTGGTGGCTAGCTCTACTTATATAGGCCCTGGTCCTCCTCCCAAATATCGAGCAGGAAGGGAGCCAACAACGGCGGGCAAATTTGAAGGGGGACAGCTAGTACAAGTTATCCTGACAAAAGCGGTCTTCGCCTGCGAAAAGCTCTGGTGGTGACGCTGCCTTGGGCTCCATGTTGACCTCCATCTTGCCGTCCTCCTGGTCTTGGTCTCGTTGCACCAATATAGCAACCTCTGCCTGATGCCTCGGTACTCTTCGCCTGCGCTGGCGTCCTTAGCACCAAATAGTAAATAAGGATGCTGCGCACGCTGGCGCCCGCCTGGCGCCTGCCTGGTGCCATTCGTCATGGCTCACGTCACGAGGGCCTCGTGAGGTTTGCCCTGCCTTGATATCTCTGCTCCTCGTGAGCCTGCCTGGCTACGCCACTCCAGAGGAGGTCTTGCGTCGTCCGCCTCGCGAGGCTCGGACCCTCGCGAGGGTCTTGGATGCCTTGTTGATGAAGATGGGTCGTACAGCCTGCCGCTTAGCCACGCTGTGGGCCGCAGGCAGGCAAGTCTGGGAACCCCCGTTCCCAGAACGCCGACAGCGGCCGCAACCTGCGCCCTATCCTTGCGATGGAACAAGGGAACGATGGCGCTCGGCGGATACTCTTGGTTGTCCCCGACCAAGAGGCAGAGAGCTACAGCCCGCTCCTCGTCAGACAAGGGTCCCAGACTCAGGCAAAACTTGTCTTCTTCGCCCCCAACACTAGAAAAAAAAGACACATCCGTGACATTTTTGGCCGGACGAATTTTTTTCTATGACGATAATTGTGACAAAACCCAGTATCATCATAGATGTGGTGGGCTCCTACTTCTATGACAAAAAATCATGACAGAAAATGGGCTTTTGGTCCTGGGCGGGCATGACGCGAATCGCATGACATTCTTTGGGCCATCCATGACGGAAAAAACCATGGTAGAAGCAAGGGCTAGGAAAATATCTAGGTGTTCCCGGTTATGGTGGGTGGTCGGGGCCGAGCGATGCGCGTTTATCTCGTACACGTACGGGCGTGTGTTCAAGGCGTTGGGCTCTAACTGAACTCGAGCGAGGCGTTCGCCATCTTGAACCGAAAGTGATTACCGCGAGCTACGTGTTCTTGAACCCGAGCGATCGATCGATGGCATTATCTGAACCCGATCGGCGATTCCTTTACTCTTCCGTAATGGCGATGCCGATCGATGCTGCCTCTGGATGAATAGTGACCATTGCTGGGGGGCGGGGGGTTTGGATGAACAGTTCCCGGTGGGGGTGGATGAACAAGACCCCGTGGTGTTGCCTCTGGATGAACAGGACCCCGATCGATCGAGCCGGTTTGGGGCTGGATGAACAGGACCCCGTGGAGGGCTGGATGAACAGTAGACGGTGGGGGACTGGATGAACAGTAGCCCGTGGAGGGGTGGTTGAACAGGAGCCTGTGGAGAGGGATGGTTGAACAGTAGCCGGTGGAGTAGCGCGCGCTGGAGGCTGGATGAACAGGAGCCCGTGGATGAACTGTCACAGGTGGAGGCTGGAGGAGGTCGATGGTGGATGAACAGTAGCCCGTGGAGGCTGGAGGGGGTCGACGGGGGAGATGAACAGTATCCCGTGGAGTCCCGTTTTGTGGTACGCCACACCCCTCCCGATGAATAGGACCCCTGCTTCGTCCGTAGCGCTCCAACACAAGTCTGTTTCCTCCGGTTTTGCGGTACGCCACACCCCTCCTGATCAACAGGACCCCGTTTCGACCGTAGGAGGTCCAACACAAGTCCGTTTCCTCTGTTTTGCGGTACACCAGACTCCTCTCGATGAACAGCATCCCGTTTCGAACGTGGCCGGTCGAACACAAGGCCGTTTCCTCCATTGTGCGGTACGCCAGGCCTCATTTCTATCAGTTGTTCCGTCCAAGCCGGTTCGCTCCCACTCATTTCGTTGCCTCCCGATGAACACGACGCATTCCGTTGCCTCCCCATGAACACGACGACAATGTAGTTTCTCCGTTCCGACCCAGCCATGTACACGAGCCCTGGCCGTACGTACGCGCGAGTAGGCGTTCGAGGCCCCGCCTGTATGTATGTACGTGGCCGTATTTACTTTCTTGCACCCTGTTCGTTGTACGTACGTGTACATGCTATGTGCGTGCCTCTACTACGACACGTGTGCACCTCTACATCAACCAGTATATACGTACACGTTCACGACCAGAATGACAATGCTAAGTATGCTTCGACCAGGTGGGTCCCGACTGTCAGGCACTTCCTTTCATGCGAAGATGTAGCTGGTGGGTCCCAGCAGTCAGGGGGGCGAATCTGAAAGTGCTAGTTATTGACTAGAGGGGGGTGAATAGGCGATTTTTATGAAAGTATTCGAAACATGAGAGTTTTGAATGCAAACAATGGAAATGAATCTATTGATATGCAGCAGAAGGAAGACTACACTAGACAAGCCATAGTCAAGCAAGTAGTGAAGCTAAAGCACGAAGACTATTAGCAGCTAGGTAGTATGGATCAAGATGGAAGATAGTATGAAGCCAAACACAATAGTCGTCACTCAGTGAAGTCAAACAGATCATACAAGCTTGCAAATGACTTCATGAAGACAAACTGTAAATAAGTGAGGGAAGAGATAGAACTAGTTGCTTGGTGAGGACAAGGATTTCTTGGACCAGTTCCAGTTGCTGTGACAACTATACGTCTTGTTAGGGAGGCTGAGATTCAACTCAGAAGACCGCGTCTTCACCTTATTCACCTTGAGCTAAGGACACCTAGTCCTCGCCCAATCACTCTGGTAAGTCTTCAAGGTAGACTTCCAAACCTTCACAGACTTTGTTCACCGGTAATCAACAATGACTCTTGGATGCTGAGAACGCGATGCCTAACCGGCTGGAGGATTCACAGTCCTCAAGTGCCACAAGTCTTCAGGTCACGCGGACAGATAGACTTCAGTCATGCCAAACACTCTTTGGGCTCTAGGTGTTTTGGGCTTTGCCATCACAAGGATTTCTCTCTCTCTCAAAGGTTTCGAGGTGGGTTGCTCTCAAACGACAAAAGCCGTGCACTAACTCTGAGCAGCCACTGTAGGGGGTGGGATATTTATAGCCACTAGGCAACCTGAACTGATTTGCCCAAAATGACCCTGGGTCACTAAGGAACTAACACGTGTTCCAACGGTCAAATTTCAAACACACACGGCAGCTTGACTTGGGCTACAAGTAAAACTTACTCATCCAGCTCTGGATAAGATTTGCTCTCAGTGTCTTCGCTGGAAGAAATATGATTTGGTTGAGCATCACTTCAATCACTCTGACTTTGTTCACTTGGACCCCACTTAACAGTACGGTGGTTCCTATGACTCAACAAAGAATAAAAGGAAACTACGACACAGCTATGTCTTCGCACTCCATAGTCTTCACGTGAATGTATTATCGAGTCATAATCTTCATTGTGAATATCTTCATAGACCACTATTGTCTTCAATGTCTTCACACATTTTTAGGGGTCATCTCCGGTAGGTAAACCGAATCAATGAGGGACTACTACCCGTGTTATCCTGCAATTCTCACAAACACATTAGTCCCTCAACCAGGTTTGTCATCAATACTCCAAATCCAACTAGGGGTGGCACTAGATGCACCTACAATCTCCCCCTTTTTGGTGCTTGAGGAAAAACTGGTTGAAGTTCTCAACGGAGATAAAAGTATGTGAAATTGTAAGGATTTAAAGTATTGTCTTCATAAGTAGGAGAAAAGGCTCCCCCCGAAGATGTGCATATAAGTATTTTGCTGTTGAATGCAAATGCACATGGCAGGTTGTACTTGTGGAGATCCTCTTCAACTTATGTAGACAATTCATCATGCATGAAAAGATATAACAAAGATAATGACATGCATAATGAAAAATGGATGTCTGCGGAATGACTTTGTGCGCAATTTATCATCGCACATGTGGAATTTATCATCGCATCACATAGTTGACAAAAAGGTAGCAGACGACCATCAAGTTTAAGTGTTACAACTCAAAGAACCAAATGTATCAAAAGCGAGAGTTGTAAGCACTTAGCAAAAAAGTATAGCAACCACCCATATGGATCCGCTTGAAGACTATCAACTCATATGCTTCTCCCCCTTTTGTCAGCAAGGACCAAAAAGGTTTGAAGACATAGAGCTTCTACTCGTTCCCATGAGGAGTAGGTGAAGCAGCAGGGTCGTTGTTGAGGTCCGGTGGTGCAGAATAACTTGGTGCAGTGTCGATGCGAGGCGATGTTGTAGTTGGTGAAGTAGCATCGTCTTCATCATCAATGACTCTGGCATTAACAATTGCCGCTGAGGATGAGTAGTCAGAGTCTTCAGTGAGGGAGTCTGACGCAAGACAATGTTCCTGGGAGGAGTGGAATCAAATTTGAATCTCTCTGTGAAGCCATCTTGTTGAAGATCATCTTCAGAGCTCAGCAGTGTCAGACTCATCCACGACCGCCGACAGGTTTCATGAGTGACAAAGGTATTCTTGGTGGCAAGGTTGCGAATGTGATTGACATCCACCAAGAGGCTTTGCATCTGACGCTTCAGCCAGTCATGATGCTTATCCTGTTTTTGATGCAGTGCAACGAGAAGCTCTCGTCATTGAGAACACGAGATCACTTCCGAGGCCTTTGAGCAATTGTGCTTTCAGTAGCTTCAGTATGGGCACGATGAGGTGCACGTGTATTGCCAGCCAAAGATTAAACACGAGTAGCAGCAAGAACTCCTTCAATGGGTTGAGTGAAGCTTTGGTGATCAGTGTTGTGAAGATAAATTGGCTCCTTGCCAGGCTCTGGGTAAATGGCTTCGACAGACAGATCAACCTCTGGCAAGAATATGAGACGATTGCGCACAGAAGGCTGATAGTTTACAGCAGAATGAAGCTTGATGAGGCGCATTACCCATGGATCATAAAACTTCAGTCCCAAAAGATCAGAGCCAGATGTAGCCAGTTGCCTGATGAAGAAGTCTTGAGCATTGAAACTGATGCCATTGAAGATATAGAAAACCAATGTCTTCAATTGTCCTTCAAGCTTTGCTGCAGGAGAATGTCCTTTGACGGGCCATAGAGTTCGCCTGATGATATGATAAATAGTGCGGGGCAGATACTCTAGGTCTTCAACAAAGAATTCCTTTGGATATTCAGCGTCTTGGGGCAGTGGCTTCATCATGCGCAGCATTTGGCTCATGTTTGGCTCAGGCTTCTGAAATATGCTCTCCAAAGCATTGCGGTGAAGCTGACAACCAGGTTCATAGAGTTCACCTGGAGTGGGTAGGGCAGTGAGCTCAATGATATCAAGAGCTTTGGCTTCGTGGTGTACATTGCCTGTCATCCACTCAAGCACCCAAGTCTTCGGATCACTGTTGTAGCCGCGAATGTGAAGAGTTGCATAGAATTGCAGCAGAAGCTCTTCATTCCAATTTTCTTTGTCAGTCACAAACTGTAGCAGACCAACATCTCTGAAGCAGTCAAGGGCTTCTTCCAAGCAGGGCAGGCCAGCAATGGCTTCGCAGTACAGACGCATATGGGAAAAAATGCGCCCCTGATTGTATAGTATGCAGGAATAGTAACTAGGCTGCTGATAGCTCCAGAACCTATCAGATGATATTCTTGGCTCGGAATATGGGTTCTTGGCGCTGTCAAAGAAGGTGTTGTGTGCTATGAAGCCATTCATATTAAACGATCCTGGTGAAGTTGTTGTACCTGGAAACCTTGTTAGCCTGGGCTTTGGCTTCTGGACCTGAGGCATGTGCTCCACATGATAGTCAAATTGAGGTCTGGGAGCAGGAGGAGGAACCAGAATAGGCCAACGAACCATGACAGGTTAGCCACGGTCAAATGCCAGCTCAATGGTATGAGGCCTTGGACGGGGCACAGGAGCATCGGCATTGACATGGGCTTCGAGCTGCACAACGGCTTCAGGTGCAACATTGGCTTCAGGGGTCACATTCACCTCAGGTGCCACATTAACTTCAGGCGCCACATTTGCTTCAGCCATGACAATGCCATTGGCTTCAATATTGGTGTTGGTGGCCACCTCAGTATTATCAACCTCCACTTGAGTAGCTGGAGGGTTGGACACGTTCTCCTCGAGAACAGCTTCTTGGTTGGTAGGGGGTGTGGCAATACGGTCTTCTTCTTGTCGGGGTTCTTCTTGATCATCGGCTGATGCATTCGGAATGTCTTCAGCAGCTTTGGCTTTAGACTCAGAGACGTTCAAAGTCGGAGTGGCGTCAGGAAACATTTGCCGTGCCATTGAGTTGTGGTGCTCATCTCCTCGAACGCCTTTCGGCAGGCGACTTGTGGCCTTGGTCGCGCGAAGCCCTCTGAAATCTGAGGCGATGCTTTTGGAGAGGGAGGTTGCTGGACCACATAGTCGTCATCGTCAAAAACCGGAGTGGTGACTTGAGTTAGGGGAGTACTTGGTGATTCTTCTTGACGGCGGGAGTCTTGAGGGTTATCAGCCCATGAATCATCCTGAGCAATTGGCGTCAAAGGTCGACAAATGCTGATGAGTTCGCTTTTCGTGAGAACAGGCGATGATACCGTTTGGTGCTCAATCTGAGGAAGGACTTCATCATCATTTACATTGTCTTGGGGACCAATGTCTTCACCTGCGGTGGGGTCAACAGCTGGAATGCCTTCAACTTCAGGAGCCTCTGTGGTAGCAGGCTCATGAAGTATTAACTGATGCTCTCGGTGTTCGAACGCGGGACGAGCAACAGAGATTGACTCGACGACAAGGGGCTCTGTGGGAGCAGCCCGATCTTTCTTCTTTGTCTTCCTCTTCTTGGTCGGTGGAGCATCATCAGTGGTGTTCTTGTTCTTGCGCTTTCGGGCTTCGGCTTCGGTTGCCCATGTTTTCTTAAGTTCCGAAGCTACTGTGGGGACCTTAGGCTTCATGCCTGTCATGCTGGCAGGGAAGACAATGCAAGGTTCTTCCCGCCTGGATGCTTCAGCTTGGGACATAGCAGGCTTCTTCTTCTTGGCAACCATCTTGGGGTCGATGCCTGGACGTCCAAGTGCCTTGCGCTTTTCTGCTTCATTGTGAGCTTGAACACATTTGACGGTAAGGTGTTTCATTCACTCTCTTGAACCTTTTGCTTTGTCTCGTTTCTTGTGAAATTCCTCCTTGAGGTCATGCAGCATCTTCTTGAAGTTTTGAACATCAGCCACGCTGAGCTTGGCCATGTGCTTCTTGAACTGAGCCTTCTCATAGTCAATTTTGTGCTTCAGTTCTACAATCTTCTGAGCATGAGCCAGCTCATGAGCAATGGCTCCATGGAAGGAGACACTGATGCCAATTGGAAGCTGAAGATCATCGATGCTGAGGTTCGGATTTTCAAACCACTAATCAATGAAGTTATTCAAGATGTCCACATCGAAGAGGGGCAGATCGTTGAAGATTTCCACCTCTTGCTTTCTCTTTATCAACAGCTCAAGAGCATCAACGCAAAGATCTTCGTCACTTGACAGATGACTGGCTTCGTTCTCGTTCCTCAGAACGGCAGCTGGGGTCAGTGCTTGACCAAAACTCTGGATGTGCTTCTTCTTCTTCTCGGTCTTGGAGATGCGAGAAAGATCTTCAGACTGCACACATCATGCAGGAGGTGCAGTGGTCAGAGGCTTCGCACGCGTAGCTTTAGGTGCAGTGGAGGGCTTTGAAGCCTTTGGTTTCTTCTGCTTCTTTGGCTTAGGTGGAGCCGGCGCTTCATGATAATCAGTGTCGCCTGCAGAGTGCTCCACGGCTGCCCCCTTAACAGCAATGTGAGTGAGAACACCTTCGAGGTTGTAGAAGGGCCCGATGACGTTAGGTTCAACATCACGTGTGCCATCGGCCCAAGGAGTAGGTGGATCGGGGTTGAAGTCGAGTCCAAATGCTTTCTTGTTTTTCACAGCAGAGTCCTTGGCAAACTTGTAGTTTTGCTTGAATAGATTGTCTTCACGACACCATAGCAGAGACGATGGGTCAGCATTCTCTGGCTGTGGTCCGTGAACCATGCAAGGATAGAAGCCTTGAGAAATGGCTTCAGACTTGGACTTGGGTTGAAGATTTTTGTATAAGATATCTCCCCAAGGTCGCTTGATGGCATTCTTCTCAGCAGTGAAAAATCTGAATTTGTACCATTCCTCTGCCCAATAACTTCGAATCCACTGGATTCGAGTCTTGCGTTCACCATAGGTTTCTTCTTGGTCAGTCTTGTACATCTCATAGAGATCTGGTGGCAAATCCTTTGATGTATTCCAACGGCGCTGTCTACCACCCTTTCTTGTTGACTTTTCAGTGGCCATGAAGTTCAACCTGGATGGCTTCAAGAACTTGCAAAGGCTTCCGTCTGCTGGTCAGACAAGAACTGGCTTCGGGAGAATTGATGTGATGCTGTAAGAATTCTGCAAATGAGTGTAGACTGTGAGAACCAAGGGATTCTCCCATGGACATGTACCTGTGACAGCATTAGAGATGCGAGGGAAGGGGAAGAGGTAATATGCATTCTCAGAAGATTTTGAAGATAAATTTGGTTGAAGACATTGACCTCATAGCGCGAAGACATTCACTTGTATGTTAAGAGTTGGTTCCAGATTTGTACGAATCCAAGAATAGGTACAAGTGAGGAATCTAACTATGTGTGAAGCATAAGTGAATATACTAGGCATGTTATGAGATGCAGAACAGGATAGATCTAAATTTGTAGCCACAGAAACCACTTTTGGTGGAGAAGGATGAATCTATTGGATCAAAAAGGCAGTAAAAGTAAGCTTTAATTACCAAATGAAGAACTGCTAGACGGAGTGGAGAGGAGGCCGAGCAGTTCGATCTTCAGTGCCCTAACTCGGCGACGAAAGACACCTACGGCGACGTCGGAGGAGACGAGGTCTGCGGCCGGCGTGAAGACGGCATCGGTGAGGTTGCGACAGCTAAGCGCTTCGTCGCCGGCATCGTCGGGAGCTAGTGGTGGCGCTAGGGTTTGTGCGAGGTGGAGAGGTGGAAGAAGTATTTTGACCACGATGAGATGTGTATTTATAAGGAAAGGGACAACACAGCGCAATTACGCAAGTGCCCCTGGCGGTTCACATCTGAGGAACACGTGGCAAACATGCAACACATTGTAAGATGTTCCATGTTCCCACGCACGCCTGGGTTGTCGGGTGGTCGTTCTGGCTTCTCCAGGTTTCAGGCAATAAGGATTTATCATTAAAAACAGATGTATCCTTTGTCTCTGTATCTTCTGCTGACAAGGACGCAGATAAGACATTAGACAGTTTCAATAGAATGCATATCATTTGGATAGATAGAATTTGAGGTAGAAGCATAGAAGAGGTTAGTGTCCGATCACATTCAATTAGACCAAAAGATTCAAGCATGACGACGTAGCTATAAGTGAATGAAGTAGAGGACAAAACAGAAATATATGTATATATAGATGAGTAAGACCAAATCAACAAAGTGAAGATCCCATGAATACAAATCAATATTGAAGATAAATCAAATGCGAAGACTTAGCAAATGTAATGCCAAATGAAACACTCCAAACAAAAGTTTGGTGGTGGCGTTACCCACCGTATAGGAAGTATTAGACCCAGACACGGCGCACAATTATCGTGGCGCTCTGAAGTCAAATTCCGCATTAATGTGTTCACAATTAGAGTGTATGTCTTCATTGATTGAAGATATACATTACTTTGTGTGTTGCACATCTAAGTCATCAATATGCATAAGTGTTAGGATGTGTGCCTAATCACAGGATATTTGAGGATTCCAAGATATTTAGCTCACACCGCAACTTGCAAAACCTTTTCTCATCCAAGGGCTTTATTAAGATATCTACCAATTTATCTTCAGTGTTGACATGAATGATATCAATATCTTCATTCATAACGTGATCTCTGAGGAAGTGATGACGAATTTCAATGTGCTTTGTCTTCGAGTGCTGAACTGGGTTGTTGGCAATCTTGATGGAGCTTTCATTGTCGCAGTAGAGTGGTACTTGCTTCAGATGGATGCCATAGTCCTTGAGTGTTTTCTTCATCCATAGAAGCTGAGCGCAGCAAGATCCAGCAGCAATGTATTCAGATTCAGAAGTGGAGAGAGATACACAGTTCTGCTTCTTTGAAGACCAACAGACAAGTGATCGACCCAGAAAGTGACATGTGCCTGATGTAGACTTGCGATCCACCTTGTCACCAGCATAATCAGCATCCGAGAATCCAACTAGATCAAACTCTAAGCCCTTTGTATACCATAATCCTAGTGTTGGGGTGTAAGCCAAATATCAAAGAATTTGCTTCATAGCTAAGTGATGTGATTCCTTTGGTTACGCTTGGAATCGGGCACACATGCAAACACTAAGCATGATATCTGGCCTAAATGCACATAAATAAAGTAAAGAACCAATCATGGCGCGGTATACCTATTGATCGAACTCTTTACCATTTGCGTCAGGACCCAGATGACTTTTGGTTGGCATTGGCGTCGTGTAACCTTTGCAATCTTGCATTCCAAACTTCTTCAGGTAGTCTTTGAGGTATTTCTCTTGAGATATGAAGATGTCGTTGCTTTGTTGACGAATTTGAAGACCCGGGAAAAACTTCAGCTCACCCATCATGGACATCTGATATTGCTCTTGCATCATGTGTCCAAACTCATCACTGTATTTCTGGTTAGTGCATCTGAAGATAATGTCATCCACATAGATTTGGCACACAAACAGTTCACCATCATATGTCTTCGTGAAGAGTGTGGGATCCAGGGAACCAGGTTCGAAGCCTTTGCTCTTTAGGATGTCTTTGAGTGTGTCATACCAAGTGCGAGGGGCTTGTTTGAGGCCATACAGTGCCTTGTTTAGCTTGTATACCATATCAGGATGTTTTGGATCTTCAAAGCCAGGTGGTTGTGCAACATACACTTCTTCTTCAATCTTGCCGTTGAGAAAGGCACTCTTCACATCCATTTGATACAGAAGGATGTTGTGATGGTTGGCATAGGCTAGCAGTATGCGAATGGCATCAAGCCTAGCCACGGGAGAAAATGTTTCATCAAAGTCAGTCCCTTCAATTTGAGTGTATCCTTGAGCAACGTGACAAGCCTTGTTTCTGACAACTTGACCATGCTCATCTTGTTTGTTGCGATATATCCATTTGGTGCCAATGATATTGTTCTTGCGAGGATCAGGATGCTTGACCAATTCCCATACATTGTTCAGCTCGAACTGTTGAAGCTCTTCTTGCATAGCTTGAATCCATTCAGGTTCCATGAAGGCTTCAACAACTTTCTTGGGTTCAGATATAGAGACAAATGCAAAGTGCCCACGGAAATTTGCTAGTTATGTTGCTCTTGAACGAGTGAGTGGACCTGGTGCATTGATGCTATCAATTATCTTCTCAATCTGTACTTCATTTGCAACAAGAGGATGAGCTGGACGAAGATTTTGCTCTTGTTGATCATTGTCTTCATTTTGAGCATTGGCTTCAGGTTGATTAGGTGCAGAAATGATAAGTTGTTCTTCTGCCTGTGCCTCAGAAGGTATGATTTCTCCAGTACCCATAAGCTTGATTGATTCACTAGGAGGGACTTCATCTACCACATTTGGCAGGTGCTCTCTTTGCGAGCCGTTAGTCTCATCGAACCGCACATCCATAGTTTCAACCCCTTTATAGTGAAAGAGGTTGAAGACTCTGCAGGAGTGTGAATCCTTTCTGAAAGTGCTAGTTATCGACTAGAGGGGGGGTGAATAGGTGATTTTTATGAAAGTCTTCAAAACATGGGACTTTCAAAGACAAACGATAGAAATGAACCTATTGACATGCAACGGAAGGTAGACTACACTAGACAAGCCATAGTCAAACAAGTAATGAAGCTAAAGCACGAAGACTATTAGCAGCTAGGTAGTATGGATCAAAATGGAAGACAGTATGAAGCCAAACAACAATAGTCTCTACACAGTGAAGTCAAACAGATGAGACAAGTAGACAAATGACTTCACGAAAACTAACTGTAAATAAGTGAGGGAAGAGATAGAACCAGTTGCTCGGCGAGGACAATGATTTGTTGGACCAGTTCTAGTTGCTATGACAATTGTACATCTGGTTAGGGAGGCTGAGATTCAACTCAGAAGACCGCGTCTTCACCTTATTCCCCCTGATCTAAGGACACCTAGTCCTCGCCCAATCACTTTGGTAAGTCTTTAAGGTAGACTTCCAAACCTTCACAGACTTCGTTCACCGGCAATCTATAATGACTCTTGGATGCTCAGAACGGGACGCCTAACCAGCTGGTGGATTCACAGTCCTCAAGTGTAACAACTCTTCAGGTCACGCGGACAGAAAGACTTCAGTGATGCCTAACACCCTTTGGCTCTGGGTGTTTTGGGCTTTGTCCTCGCAAGGATTTCTCTCTCTCAAAGGCTTCGAGGTGGGTTGCTCTAAAACGACAAAAGCCGTGCACTAACCCTGAGCAGCCACCAATTTATGGTGTAGGGGGTGGGCTATTTATAGCCACTAGGCAACCTGACCTAATTTGTCCGAAATGACCCTGGGTCACTGAGGAACTGACACGTGTTCCAACGGTCAGATTTCAAACACACGCGACAACTTAACTTGGGCCACAAGTTAAGTTCACTCATCCAGCTCTGGATAAGGTTTGCTCTCATTGTGTTCGCTAGAAGACATAGGATTTTGTTGAGCATCACTTTAGTCACTCTGACTTTGTTCACTTGGACCCCACTTAACAGTACGGTGGTTCCTATGACTCAACAACGAAGAAAAGGAAACTATGAAGCAACTATGTCTTCGTACTCCATAGTCTTTACATGAATGTCTTCTTGAGTCATAGTCTTCATTGTGAATGACTTTACATACCACCATTGTCTTCAATGTATTCACACATTTTTAGGGGTCATCTCCGGTAGGTAAACTGAATCAATGAGGGACTACTACCTGTGTTATCCTACAATTCTCACAAACACATTAGTCCCTTAACCAGGTTTGTCGTCAATACTCCAAAACCAACTGGGGGTGGCACTAGATGCACTTACAATCTCCCCCTTTTTGGTGATTGATGACAAACTGGTTGAAGTTTTCAACGGGGATAAAAGTATGTGAAATTGTAAAGGATTAAGATATTGTCTTCATAAGTAGTAAAAGGCTCCCCCTGAAGATGTGCATATAAGTATTTTGCTTTTGAATGCAAATGCACATGGCAGGTTTGTACTTGTGGAGATCCTCTTCAACTAATGAAGACAATTCATCATGCATGAAAGGATATAACGAAGGTAATGACATGCATAATGAAAAATGGACGTCCGCGAAATGACTTCTGCGGGATTTATCATCGCACATGCGGAATTTATCATCGCATCACATAGTTGGCAAAAAGAGGTAGCAGACGACCATCAAGTTTAAGTGTTACAACTCAAAGAACCAAATGTATCAAAAGCGAGAGTTGTAAACACTTGGCAAAATATAAAGCAACCACCCATATGGACCTGCTTGAAGACTATCAACTCATATGCTTCTCCCCTTTTGTTAGTAAGGACCAAAAAGGTATGAAGACATAGAGCTTCTACTCGTTCCCATGAGGAGTCGGTGAAGCAGTAGGGTCGACGTTGAGGTTCGGTGGTGCAGAGGTACTTGGTGCAGTATCGATGTGCGGCGACGTAGTAGTTGGCGAAGTAGCATCATATTCATCATCGATGACTCTTGCATTGACAGTTGCCGCAGAGGAGGAGTACTCAGAATCTTCGAGTGAGGGAGTCCGACGCAAGACATTATTCTTGGAAGGAGTGGAATCAAATATGAATCTCTCTGTGAAGCCATCTTGTTGAAGATCATCTTCAGAGCTTATCAGTGTCAGACCCTTCCACGTCCGCCGATAGGTTTCATGAGTGACAAAAGAATTCTAGGTGGCAAGGTTGCGAATGCGATTAACATCCACCAAGAGGCTTTGCATCTGACGATTCAGCCAGTCGTGATGCGTATCCTTTTTTTATGCAGGGCAACAAGAAGCTCTCGGTCGTTGAGAACACAAGAATGCTTCCGAGGCCTTTGGGAAATTGTGCTTTCAGTGGCTTCAGTATGGGCACGATGAGGTGCACGTGTATTGCCAGCCAAAGGATAAAAATGAGTAGCAGCCAGAACTACTTCAATGGGTTGAGTGAAACTCTGGTGATCAGCGTTGTGAAGATATATTGGCTCCTTAGCAGGCTCGGGGTATATGGCTTCAACAGACATATCAGCCTCTGGTAAGAAAATAATGTGGTTGCGCGCAGAGGGTTGATAATTGACAGCAGAGTGAAGCTTGATGAGGCGCATTACCCATCGAGCATAAAACTTTAGACCAAATAAATCAGAGCCAGATGCAGCCAGTTGCCTGATGAAGAAGTCTTGAGCATTGAAGTTGATGCCATTGAAGATATGGAAAACCAATGTCTTCATTGCTCCTTCAAGCTTCGCTGCAGGAGAATGTCCTTTGACAGGCCATAGAGTCCACCTGATGATATGATAAATAGTGTGGGGCAGATAGTCTAGGTCTACAACAAGGAATTCTGTTGGATATTCAGCGTCACGGGGCAGTGGCTTCATCATGCTCAGCATTTGGCTCATGTTTGGCTCGGGCTTCTGGAAGATGCTCTCCAACGCATTGCGGTGAAGCTGACAACCAGGTTCAAAGAGTTCACATGGAGTGGGCAGGCCAGTAAGCTCAATTATATCAAGAGGTTTGGCTTCGTGATGTACATTGCCTGTCATCCACTCAAGGACCCAAGTCTTCGGATCCCTTTTGTAGCCGCGAATGTGAAGAGTTGCATAGAATTGTAGCAGAAGCTCTTCGTTCCAGTGCTCTTTAGCAGTCACAAACTGTAGCAGACCAGCATCTCTGAAGCAGTCAAGGGCTTCTTCCAAGCAGGGCAGGCCAGTAATGGCTTCGCAGTCAAGACGCATATGAGGAAAGATGCGCCCTTGATCATAAAGAACACATGAATAGTAACTGCGTTGCTGATAGCTCCAGAACCGATCAAAGGAAATTCTTGGCTTCGAGTATGGGTTCTTGTCGCTGTCAAAGAAGGTGTGTGTGAATGAAGCCATTCACATTAAACGATCCTGGTGAAGTTGCTGTACCTGGAAACCTTGGCAGCCTGGGCTTTGGCTTCTGGACCTGAGGCCTGTGCTGCACATGATAATCAAATTGAGGTCTGGGAGCAAGAGGAGGAACCTGAATAGGCCAACGAACCATAACAGGTTGGCCGCGATCAAATTCCAGCTCAATAGTATGAGGCCTTGGAGGGGGCAAAAGAGCGTCAGAATTGACATGGGCTTGAAGTTGCACGATGGTTTCAGATTCAACATTGGCTTCAGGCACTGTAGTCACTTCAGGCGCCACATTAGCTTCAGCCATGACAACGTCATTGGCTTCAGTATTGGTGTTGGTGGCCGCCGCAGTATTATCAACCTCCACTTTAGTAGCTGGAGGGTCGGACACGTTCTCCTCGAGAACAGCTTCCTGGTTGGTAGGGGGTGTGGCAACACGCTCTTCTTCTTGACGGGGTTCTTCTTGATCATCGGCTGATGCAGCCGGAATGTCTTCAACAGCTTTGGCGTCAGACTCAGAGGCGTTCACAGCCGGAGTGGCGTCAGGAAACACTTGTCGTGCCACTGAGGGTGCACATCTCCTTCTGGAACGCTCGACAGAGTGATTTGTGGCCTTGGACCTTTGTGAAGCCTACGAAATGCGGGTGACGCCTTTGGAGAGGGAGTTGGCTGGACCACATAGTCATCATCATCAAGCACCGGAGTGGTGACTTGAGTTGTGTGGTGACTTGAGTTGGGGGAGTACTTGGTGATTCTTCTTCACGAGGGGAGTCTTGAGAGTGATCAGCCCATGAATCATCCTGAGCAATTGGCGTCAGAGGACGACCAATGCTAATGAGTTCCCTGTTCGTGGGAATAGGCGATGATACCGTTTGGTGCTCAATCTGAGGAAGGACTTCTTCATCATCTACATTGTCTTGTGGACCAATGTCTTCAGCTACGGTGTGGTCAACAGCTGGAATGTCTTCAACTTCAGGAGCCTCTGTGGTAGCAGGCTCATGAACTATGAACTGACGCTCTCGGAGTTCAGATGCAGGACGAGCAACTGAGATTGGCTTGAGGACAAGGGGCTCTGTGGGAGCAGCCCGATCTTTCTTCTTTGTCTTTCTCTTCTTGGTCGGTGGAGCATCGTCAGTGGTGTACTTGTTCTTGCGCTTTTGGGCTTCGGCTTCGGCTGCCCTTGTTTTCTTAAGTTCCGAGGCTACTGTGGGGACCTTAGGCTTCATGCCTGCAATGCTGGCAGGGAAGACAATGCGAGGTTCTTCCCGCCTCGATGCTTCAGCTTGGGCCACAACAGGCTTCTTATTCTTGGTAGCCATTTTGGGGTCAGTGTATGGATGCCCAAGAGCTTTGCGCTTTTCAGCTTCGTTGTGAACTTGCACACACTTGCTGGCGGAGAGCTTCATTTGTTGTATTGAACCTTTTGCTGCTTCACGTTTCTGTTGAAACTGCTCTTTGAGCTCATGCAGCATCTGCTTGAAGCGTTTGACATCCTCCACACTGAGATTGGACATGTTCTTCTTGAATTGGGATTTCTCGTCATCAATCTTATGCTTCAGTTCGCCAATCTTCTGAGCCAGAGCTAGCTCATTTGCAATGGCACTATGGAAAGAGACACTAAGGCCAATTGGAAGTTGAAGGCCATCAATACTGAGGTCTGGGTTTTCAAACCACTCATCGATGAAGTTATTTAAGATGTCCACATCAAAGAGGTGCAGATCGTTGAAGATCTCCGCCTCTTGCTTGCTCTTTATCAGCAGCTCGAGAGCATCGTCGCCAAGATCTTCGTCACTTGACAGATCAATGGCTTTGTTCTCATTCCTAAGAACGACAGCTGGGGTCAATGCTTGACTAGAAATCTGGATGGGCTTCTTCTTCTTCTCAGTCTTGGAGATGCGAGAGAGATCTTCGGAATGCACACTTGGTGCAGGAGGAGCAGTGGCCAGAGGCTTCGAACACGAAGCTCTTGGTGCAGTGGAGGGCTTTAAAGCCTTGGGTTTCTTCTGCTTTCGTGGTTTTGGTGGAGCAGGCGCTTCATCAGAATCAGCATCGTCTGCAGAGTGCTCCACAGCTGCCCCTGAACAGCAATGTGAGTGATGAGACCTTCAAGGTTGTAGAAGGGCCCGACGATATTGGGTTTAGCTTCACGGGTGCCATCAGCCCGAGGAGCAGGTGGACCGGGGTTGAAGTCGAGTCCAAATGCTTTCTTGTTTGTTGCTGCAGACTCCTTGGCAAACTTGTAGTTGCGCTTGAACATATTGTCTTCACAACACCATAGCAGAGAAGATGGGTCAGCATTCTCTGGTTGTGGTCCGCGAACCATGCAAGGATAGAAGCCTTGAGCAATGGCTTCGGACTTGGACTTGGATTGAAGATTTTTGTATAAGATGTCTCCCCAAGGTCGCTTGATGGCATTCTTCTCAGCATACTCAGCAGTGATGAATCTGTACTTGTACAATTCCACTGCCCAATATCTTTGAATCCACTGGATTCGAGTCTTGCGTTCACCATAGGTTTCTTCTGGGTCAGTTTTGTACATTTCATATAGATCAGGTGGCAAATCTTTGGAAGTATTCCCACGGTGTTGTCTGTTGCCCTTTCTTGCTGACTTTTCTGTGGCCATGAGGTTCAAAATGAATGACTTCAAAGCTTGCAAAGGCTTCCGTCTGCTGGTCAGACAAGAACTAGCTTCAGGAGAATTGATGTGATGCTGTAAGAACTATGCAAATGAATGCAGACTATGAGAACCAAGGGATTCTTCCACGGACATGTACCTGTGACAACATTAGAGATGCGAGGGAAGGGGCAGAGGTCATATGCATTCTCAGAAGATTTTGAAGATAAATCAGTTTGAAGACATTGACCTCATAGCGCGAAGACATTCACTTATTTGTTGAGATTTGGTTCCAGATTTGTATGAATCCAAGAATAGGAACAAGTGAGGAATCTAACTACGTGTGAAGCATAAGTGAATATACTAGGCATGTTATTTGATGCAGAACATGATAGATCCAAATTTGTAGGCACAGAAACCACTTTTGTGGAGAGGGATGAATCTATCGGATCAAAAAGGCAGTAAAAGTAAGCTTTAATTACCACACAAAGAACTGCTAGACGGAGTAGAGAGGAGGCCGAGCAGTTCGATCTTCCGTGCCCTAACTTAGCGACGGAAGACACCTACGGCAGCGGCGGAGAAGATGAGGTCCGTGGCCGGCGTGAGGACGGCGTTGGAGAGGTCGCGGCAGCTAAGCGCTTCGTTGCCGGTGTCGTCGAGAGCTAGCGGTGGCGCTAGGGTTTGTGCGAGGTGGAGAGGTGGAAGAAAGATTTTGACCGCGATGTGATGTGTATTTATAAGGAGAGGGATAGCACAGCGCTATTACGCAGGTGCCCCTGGCGGTTCACATCTGAGGGACACGTGGCGAACATGCAACACATTGGAAGTTGTTCCATGTTCCCACGCACGCCTGTACTGTCGAGTGGTCGTTCCGGCTTCTCCGAGTTTCTGGCAATAAGGATTGAGCATTTAAGACAGATTCAATGTTTTTCTCTATATCTTCTGCTGACAAGGACGTAGAGAAGACATTCGGCGGTTTCAATAGAATGCATACGATTTGGATAGATAGAATTTGAGGAAGAAGCATAGAGAGGTTAGGGTCCGATCACATTCACTTAGTCCAAAAGATTCAAGCGAGAAGACATAGCTATAAGTGAATGCTGTAGAGGACAGAACACAACTATATGTATATATCTGAGTAAGACCAAATCAACAAAGTGAAGATCAACAGGAAGACAAATCAATGTTGATGGTAAATCACATGCGAAGACTTAGCAAATGCAACACCAAAAGAAAACACTCCAAACAAAAGTTTGGTGGTGGCGTTACCCACCGTATAGGAAGTATTAGATGCAGACACGGCACACAATTATCGTGGCGCTCCGAAGTCAAATTCCGCATTAATGTATTCACACTTAGAGTGTATGTCTTCATTGATTGAAAATATATATTACTTCATGTGTTGCACATCTAAGTCATCAATATGCATAAGTGTTAGGATGAGTGCCTAATCACAGGACATTTGAGGATTCCAAGATATTTAGCTCACACCGCAACTTGCAAAACCTTTTCTCATCCAAGTGCTTTGTGAAGATATCTTCCAATTGCTCTTCGGTGTTGACGTGAATGATATCAATATCTTCCTTCATGACATGATCTGTGAGAAAGTGATGGCGAATTTCAATGTGCTTAGTCTTCGAGTGCTGAACTGGGTTGTTGGTAATCTTGATGGCACTTTCATTGTCGCAGTAGAGTGGTACTTGCTTCAGATGGATGTCATAGTCCTTGAGTGTTTTCTTCATCCATAGAAGCTGAGCGCTGCAAGATCCAGTAGCAATGTATTTAGATTCAGTAGTGGAGAGAGATACATAGTTCTGCTTCTTTGAAAACCAAAAGATAAGTGATCGACCCAGAAAGTGACATGTGCGTGATGTAGACTTGCGATCCACCTTGTCACCAACATAATCAACATCCAAGAATCCAACTAGATGAAACTGTGAGCCCTTTGGATACCATAATCCTAGTGTTGGGGTGTAAGCCAAATATCAAAGAATTCACTTCACAGCTATGTGATTCCTTTGGTGTCGATGGAATCGGGCACACATGCAAAAGTAAGCATGATATCTGTCCTAGATGCACATAAATAAAGTAAAGAACCAATCATGGAGCGATATACCTTTTGATCGAACTCTTTACCATTGGCGTCAGGACTCAGATGACTTTTGGTTGGCATTGGCGTCGTGTAACCTTTGCAGTCTTGCATTCCAAACTTCTTCAGGCAGTCTTTGAGGTATTTCTCTTGAGATATGAAGATGCCATTGCTTTGCTGATGAATTTGAAGACCTAGGAAGAACTTCAGCTCACCCATCATGGAAATCTGATATTGCTCTTGCATCATGTGTCCAAACTAGTCACTGTATTTCTGGTTTGTGAGACCGAAGATAATGTCATCCAAATAGATTTGGCACACAAACAGTTCACCATCATATATCTTTGTGAAGGGTGTGGGATCCAGGGAACCAGGTTTGAAGCCTTTGCTCTTCAGGAAGTCTTTGAGTGTGTCATACCAAGCACAAGGGGCTTTTTTGAGGCCATACAGTGCCTTGTTTAGCTTGTATACCATATCAGGATGTTTTGGATCTTCAAAGCCAGGTGGTTGTGCAACATACACTTCTTCTTCAATCTTGCCATTGAGAAAGGCACAATTCACATCCATTTGATATAGAAGGATGTTGTGATGATTTGCATAGGCTAGCATTATGCGAATGGCTTCAAGCATAGCCACGGGAGCAAATGTTTCATCAAAGTTAATCCCTGCAACTTGAGTGTATCCTTGAGCAACGAGACGAGCCTTGTTTCTGACAACTTGACCATGATCATCTCGCTTGTTGCGATATATCCATTTGGTGCCTATGATGTTATGCTTGCGAGGGTTAGGACGCTTGACCAATTCCATCACATTGTTCAGCTTGAACTGTTGAAGCTCTTCTTGCATAGCTTGAATCCATTCAGGTTCCATGTAGGCTTCAGCAACTTTCTTGGGTTCAGATATTGAGACAAATGCAAAGTGCCCACAGAAATTTGCTAGCTGTGTTGCTCTTGAATGAGTGAGTGGACCAGGTGCATTGATACTATCGATTATCTTCTCAATTTTCACTTCATTAGCAACATGAGGATGAACTAGACGAAGATTTTGCTCTTGCTGATCATTGTCTTCATTTTGAGCATTGTCTTCAGGCTGAGCATTGTCTTCAGGTTGATTGGTGCAGAAATGATAAGTTCCTCTTCAGCCTGAGCTTCAGATGGTCTGATTTCTCCAATTCCCATGAGCTTGATGGATTCGCTAGGTGGAACTTCATCTAGCACATTTGGCAGGTGCTCTCTTTGCGAGCCATTAGTCTCATCGAACCGCACATCTACAGTTTCCACCACTTTATAGTGAAAGAGGTTGAAGATTCTGTAGGAGTGCAAATCCTTTCCATAACCAAGCATAAAACCTTCATGTGCTTTTGGTGCAAAATTTGAAGTGTGAAGTGGATCCTTGATCCAGCACCTAGCACCAAATACTCTGAAGTAACTAACGTTTGGGTTATTACCAGTTAGGAGCTCATAGGATGTCTTCTTCAGAAGCTTGTGAAGATAAACTCGGTTGATGACATGGTATCCAGTATCAATGGCTTCGGGCCAGAACTTTCTTGGAGTCTTGTATTCATCAAGCATCGTCCGAGCCATCTCAATGAGGGTTCTGTTCTTGCACTCCACGATGCCATTCTGCTGAGGTGTGTATGGAGCTGAGAACACATGAGTGATGCCCAATGTATGTAGGTAAAGGTCGAGGCCGGTGTTCTTGAACTATGTGCCTTTGTCACCTCTGATATGCTTGATCTTGACGCCATAGTTCATCATGGCACGATTTGTGAATCGTCTGAAGACATCCCGCACTTCATTCTTGTAAAGGATTATATGCACCCATGTATATCTTGAATAATCATCAACTATGAGAAACCATAGAGGCAAGCAGTAGTAGTGAGAGTTGAATAGTGAGTAGGTCCAAGGAGATCAATGTGAAGCAGCTCGAAGGGTTGAGATGTCGTCATGATTGTCTTCGAGGGATGCTTGGCCCTCGTCATCTTTCCAGCTTCACAGGCACCGCACAGATGATCCTTCTTGAACTTGACACCCTCGATGCATATGACGTGTTTCTTCTTTGCGAGATTGTGCAAGTTCCTCATGCCAGCATGCCCTAGCCTCCGATGCCATAGCCAGCACTCTGAAGCTTTTGCTAGAAGACATACGGCCAACTGTGGTCCTGCTGAGAAATCTACCATGTACAAATCATCTTTCCGGTACCCTTCAAAGACTAGACACTTGTCAGATTCCATTAGAACAAAATATCACAATCATGTTCAAATCATAAAGCATTGAGACAGACATTAAGTTGAAACCAAGGGATTCAACAAGCATCACTTTATCCATGTGCTGATCCTTTGAGATTGCAACTCTACCTAGACCCAATACCTTGCTTTTACCAATGTCAGCAAATGTGATGTGACTCTTGTCAGATGGACGTAAGGTTGAGTCCATGAGAACACTTCGGTCACCAGTCATGTGACTAATGCATCCGCTGCCCATAATCCATTCTGAAGCATGAGGTGTCATACCCTACATTACAGTTAGGGGGATAGGCTTCACCAAGAGTATTGTGAAGCATAAACATTTGACGCACAAGAGGATTATCAAAGCTCATATCAAGGTTAGGACTGATAGGATGATTGACAAGCGATTCAGGAACAAAATACATAGTAAGACCATTTGGGCATTTAATCTTGCGCCCTTCAAGATGTTTTAGGTCCCCAGCAAAAGCATCGGCCGCCTTTGATTTCCGGCTGGAGACCTTTCCCTGCAAAAGAAAGTTAATTTTTCTTAACCACCCACATTTTCATGGGTGGCTTAGAAGCAATGAGTCTAAGTGCAGCATCTGAGAACTTTGGCTTTGGATCCCTAGCAAATAGCCTTGCAGGAGGTGAATAGTACTCATATGAATAAGCAAAATAGTTCTTAGTCTTATGAACATAGCGGTTTGATGATACACGCTCATATTCATAAGTTTGAGTATGATTTCCCTGCAAAACATTGGCGTTAGGGTGACTCAGGTGAGTCCTTTGTCTGTATGAAGCCTTCGGACCATATGAAGCCTTTGGTCTGGGGTTTGTCTTCTTCCCTTGTGGTGTCATGACGACATTCACAAGAAGATTCTCAAGACACTTTTTGGGCACCCACATTTTCTTCATAGGTGGTCCATTCCTGCAGTTAGTACCAATATACCTAGCAAACACTTCACCATTCTGATTCTTAAATAGTTTATAGTTTGCATCAAAGGATTCATAAATGATAATAGGGTTAGCACAAGTGAAGCCAGATAAGGTGGATGGATCCACTGAAGGTCCCTTTGCAGCAACCCATGTGGTTTTGGGGTACTGCTCAGGCTTCCAGTAGAAACCATCAACATTCATTTTCCTCTCGAACCCAACACCCTCTTTTCTAGGGTTTCGGTTCAGGATCAGCTTTTTGAGGACATCACATAGTGTATGGTGCCCTTTGAGACTTTTTTACATTCCAGTCTCAAGCAATGTCTTCAACCTAGCATTTTCATCAGCAATAGTAGTGGCATCCTCAGCAGAGGGGTTAGTAACCACATCAGCAGTTGAAGATATTGTGACAGTAGCAGCAGTAGAGCATTTAGCAACAGAAGTAGTGTTATCACGCTCAAGGCATTCTAGACATGGTGGTTCAAATCCTTCCTGAGCGGGACTGATCTGTTGAGCGCGAAGTGACTCTTTCTCATTTTGAAGATCTTCATGAACTGCTCTCAATTTCTCAAGTTCTTGCCTCCTTTGAAGATAATCATAGGAAAGCTTTTCATGAGTTGTTGAGAGCGTTTCATGAGGACTTTCAAGTTCCTCGTACTTAACATGAAGATTTTTTTGTCTTCAAATAAGGACTGAGATTGGGTCATTTCCGCGTCCAACAGGTCATCGCTTTTGTCTAGCAGTTTTTGAATATGTCCCATAGCTTTTTGTTGTTCAGTTGCAATTTTAGCAAGTGTTTTGTAGCTGGGTTTAGATTCACAATCAGAGTCATCTTTACTTGATGTTTGAAAGTAAGCATCGCGTGAGTTGACCTTGGCACCACATGCCATGAAGCAGTAGGTGGGAGCACAGTCGTCCTTGTCATTAGCATCAACGTTGGTGCCGGAGCCATTGTCTTCAGTGTTGAAGATGGACTTGGCAACGTAGGCTGTAGCTAGAGCAAGACTTGCAACGCCAGAGTCGGACTCCTCCTCAGACTCCACCTCTGCCTCCTCAGAAGCAGACTCCTCCTCTGAATCCATCTCCTTGCCAACAAAAGCACGAGCCTTGCCAGATGAGCTCTTCTTATGTGATGAAGACTTGGAGGAAGACTTGGAAGAAGACTTTGAGGATTTCTTCTTCTTCTTTTCATCAGAATCATATTCTTTGCTCTTCTTCTTCTTATTGTTCTCATTGTCCCATTGTGGACACTCAGATATGTAGTGACCAGGTTTCTTGCACTTGTGGCATGTTCTCTTCTTGTGGTCATGAGTGGAAGCTTCATCATTTCTCGAGCTGGATCTTGAAGACTTTCTGAAGCCTTTCTTCTTGGTGAATTTCTGGAACTTCTTCACAATCATAGCAAGCTTCTTTCCAATGTCTTCAGGATCCCCAGAACTGCAGTCAGATTCTTCTTTAGAAGAGGAAGCAACTTTTGACTTCAAAGCGCGAGT
Organism: Aegilops bicornis; assembly: GCA_021605145.1. Classification (NCBI taxonomy): domain Eukaryota; kingdom Viridiplantae; phylum Streptophyta; class Magnoliopsida; order Poales; family Poaceae; genus Aegilops; species Aegilops bicornis. The sequence continues at coordinate 266,778,270 of CM038673.1, forward strand.
ACATGCATAGTTGGGACCATAGATGTCTCTTTTCTCAGATAGCTGAAACTCATGTGTGTTGAGCCTCTCAAGTATGTCAGGTGGATCGAGTGTCTTGAAGCCAAGGCGTTCTTGAATCATCAAGGCTAGTGTATCAAATGAGTTGTCAATGGATCTCAGGAATGTCTTGACGATTTCATGCTTGGTGATCTCAGTAGCGCCGAGTGCATGAAGCTCATTAGTGATATCAGTGAGGAGGTCAAACGTGAGCTGGACATTCTCATTGTCATTTCTCTTGAAGCGGTTAAAGAGGTTGCGAAGGACACTGATCCTTTGATCTCTCTGGGTTGAGACGCCTTCGTTGACCTTGGAGATCCAGTCCCAGACTAGCTTTGAAGTTTCCAGAGCACTCACACGGCCATATTGTCCTTTGGTCAGATGACCGCAGATGATGTTCTTCGGAGTAGAATCCAGTTGAATGACCTTCTTGACATCAGCAGGAGTGACGCCGTCACCGCCCTTGGGAACGCTGTTCTTCACGACATACCAAAGGTCGACAATGTCGGATGTTGGGTTCCGGCAGACCCTTAAGGTTCGAACACTGGGGTGCGCATGAAGATCTCTCCCCTACCGATCTACGTCCGACCGCCTCGTGAGATCTAAGATGGAAACGATGAACAACACAAGGGACACGAGATTTATACTGGTTCGGGCCACCTTTGTGGTGTAATACCCTACTCCAGTGTGTGGTGTGGTGGGTTGCCTCAGGGGATGATGATGAACAGTACAAGGGGTGAACAGCCTCGCGAGAGGTGTTCTTGGGCTGGTGCAATGAAATGCTTGGGTGAGTTCGGTCGCTTCTCTCTCTCTGGCTAGGCTTCCCAAGTCTGGATTCCAGATGCCTCTACTCTGTGGTGGCTAGCTCTATTTATAGAGGCCCTGGGCCTCTCCCCAAATATCGAGGTGGAAGGGCGCCAACAACGGCCATTTCGAAGGGGAACATCTAGTACAAGTTATCCTGACTAAAGTTGGTCTTCAGCTGCCAAAAGCACTGGCAATGACGCTGTCTTGGGCTCCACGCTGACCTCCGTCCTGCCGCTCCGCTGGTCTTGGTCTCGTTGCACCGAAATGGCAAACTTTGCCTGATGCCTCGGTACTCCGCATCTGTGCTTGCCCCCTTTGCACCAAAGATGAAACAAGGACACTACACAGGCCGGCGCCTGCCTGGTGCTCGCCTGGCCTCGATCGTCATGGCTTGCATCACGAGCACCTCGCGAGGTACCCTGCCTTGATCTCTCCGCCTCATGAGCCTCGCTCGGGCGAGGCCGTCCCCTCAGAAGCCCTCGTCCGCCCCGCGAGGCTTGGCCCCTCGCGAGGGTCTTGAGTCTTGTGTTGATGAAGATGGGCCGTACTGGGCCACCACTTGAGCCATGCCGCAGGCCACAGGCAGGCAAGTCTGGGGACCCCCGTTCCCAGGACGCCGACAGTAGCCCCCGGGCCCAAGGCGCGCTCGGACTTGGCTTAGTGGAGAAGCGAAGGGGCAAGTGCGGAGCGCCACGGGCCCCATCAGCATGCGGCCTTGGGCGCTGCGTGGCGGTTGATTGGACGTGGGCGTCTCCGCTTCCCCACGCCGCCTCGGCAACCGCTCGACTTGACAAGTCCCTGCATGCAGAAACGGGTCATGATTACCTGCGAGCGTGGAGGCCGACGGTTGGCTTCCCTCCGGCCATAAATGCAGGAGTGCGCAGGCCTCTGCTGTGCATCTCCTTCTTTCTCTCCACCCTAGCTACTCGCCATCCCCCATGGCACCGCCGAAGAAGTTTTCGGCCACGGAGAAGGGAAAGGCTCGTTGGGAAGGGCCTGACTCTCCCCCGGCCAAGCGCGGTCGAGGCCGTCCTCGCAAGCATCCTATGGCTCCCGCAGTGGCTTCCCGCGGTCGTGGAGGCGATCCCCCGCGCCGTGATGGACGCCAGGTTATCGATGGGGGGCGCGCCGTGACTGCGCGACCCCCTAGGCCGCGCTTCCACTCGGCGGAGGTGCTGCCGGAGTTCGTCGTGTGGTCGGCGGACCCGACCAGCACCTGGCTCCAGCTTCCCCGCTTCTTTGTAGGTGAACTTCTGACCGGCGCCCCGGGCGGCCTCTGGCTTCAGGCGGACGGTTGTTGCAGCAGGGCCTCCTGGGCTTCCCTGGAGGTCTCTGTCGCCAGGAATGCGGCCCTGGCCCGCGGGTGGCAAACGTTTGCCCGCGCGCGTGGCCTAAGCCGGTGGTGTACCCTCCACTTCAAGTTTGACGGCGACGTCATCCTCTACGTGAGGGTGTTCGGAGAAGACGGTCGCCGTGCTGGGTGCTGCCCAGAAGACGATGACCGCGGCCGTGTACCCGGCCCCGGCGATGATCGGGATGGAGATGACGGTAGGCGCGTGGTCGGCGGCGCTCAGGGCTCGTCGAGCTTTGGCGGCTCCCCTTTGGACGGTAGCTCCTTCAGCAGTGGCCGTGACCAGCCTCCGCACCACCGCGCCCGCCTGGAAGGAGGTAGCGGGTCAGTCCGCCGTCGTGCCCCGGTGAAGTGCGATGAGTCTAGCTAAGCTCCGGAGGCAGTACGAGCCGTCGCTGCGAGTTGGTGCCGAGCAAGTCGTGCCTATTTTGTTTTTCTCCCTTCCCTGCGCAAAGAGAAAGTAGTGTAGGGCCCCGTGGGGGCGTGCTGAACTGTTGCTGTTAATTATCATGCTGTTTCCGCTATTTCTGCGCTGCGCTTTTGTGTCGCATGCCCGCGTGCAGGAATTACTTAGCTCGGGGGGACTTGTCGCGGTCTTCGCTTCCCGAGGCCGCCTCGCCGCGCGCTTCATATCCTGCAAGGATTAGTCAGGAGGGGTAGCTGGCGGTCTCCGTTGTGGAGGCAACCGACCCAGGTCCAGTGTTCGCGTCGCGATGCCCGTGGGGCATGGACTGGGAGGGGTGCTCCCGTAGTGTACTTGGATAGGAAAGCTTCAAATGATAGGGGCAGAAAACACTCGCGAGGTGCCCGCATAGCTCCCTCGCGAGACTTATGCGGGAGAAAATGAGGCAAGTGAGCGAAAAAATACAAGGAGTCACAAGCTAAGGACGACAACAACTTGAATAAAACTTCAAATAAGAACGAACAAGCCAACTGCAGAAAGCAAATGAAAAAGCCGCGTCCGGCACCTAATCTAGTCTTCGACGTCTTCTCACCAGCGTGGAGCTAAGTGCTGCCACTGGGCGTGGGCGGGAGCCCCCGAGGCCCGAGGGCGGCTCTCCGGAGACTCCGGGCGTGTACAACCCCAACTCATTATTCCGTGAGAGTGTCACGGGCGGCGAGCTTCACAGGAATTGGCCTTCTTCACAGTCTTCGGGCCTTTCTCGGGGAAATGAGCTTCACAGGCGTTGGCCTTCTTCACAGGCTCTGGGCCTTTCTCGGGCAAATGAGCTTCACAGGCTCCGGGCGTTTCTCGGGGAAATGCGCTTCACAGGCGTTGGCCTTCTTCACAGGCTCCGGGCCTTTCTTCAAGGGTAGAACTTTCGGAAATGCTGGATGTTCCACGCGTTCGGGATGGGCACCCCCTCCCAAGTCTCCAAGCGTGCGGCGCCGGGCCTAGAGACATGAACAACCTTGAACGGGCCCTCCCACATGTGCGAGAGCTTGTGTAGCCCCTCCCTGGAGAGCACCCGTCTGAGCACGAGGTCACCTACCTCGAGGGTCCTGGGGCGGATGCTGCGGCAGTGGTACCGCCGCAGTGTTTGTTGGTATCTCGCAGCCCAAAGCACAGCCTCTCGACGACGTTCCTCCCCAAGCACAAGGTCCATCCCCTGCATGGCGTCCTGCTGCGCTTCACAAAAGCCAGACTGAGCGAGCGATGCTCGACCTCGTGGGGAAGGACCGCCAAAGACCGTGAGACGAGGAAGAACGGGGTTTCACGGTCGACTTGGTAGCGGTAGTACGGATGGACCATAGCACGGACTGGAGCTCGTCGTGCCAGCCCCTGCCGCAGGCCTCCAGCTTCTTCTTGAAGGTTCGGGTTTTGAGGCCCTTCAGGACCTCCGCGTTGGCGCGCTCAGCTTGGCCGTTGCTCCGAGGGTGCGCCACCGAAGCGTAGCATATCTGCGTTCCAAGGTTAGCACAATATGTTTTGAAGAGATTGCTGGTGAACTGCGAACCGTTGTCGGTGATGATGCGATTGGGTACCCCAAACCGGCTCACGAGGCCCCTGATGAACTTGACTGCTGAGCCGGCCGGGATGGTGCGGACAGCTTCCACTTTGGCCCACTTAGTGAATTTGTCAATGGCGACGTAAAGGTAGCGATAGCCCCCTGGCGCCCGAGGAAATGGGCCAAGGATGTCCAGTCCCCAAACGGCGAACGGCCATGAGAGGGGAATGGTCTGAAGGCCCTGAGCTGGCTGGTGAATCTGCTTGGCGTGGAACTGACGGGCTTCACAAGCCTTCACCAGCTCGATTGCGTCGTTGAGTGCTATTGGCCAATAGAAACTGCTGCGAAACGCCTTGCCGACGAGTGTGCGCAAAGACGAGTGGTGCCCGCAGTCTCCACCGTGAATGTCTGCCAACAGCTCTCTTCCCTGCTCCCTCGAGATGCAATGTAGAGTAACGTCATTCGGCCGCTTTCGGTAGAGCTCTCCATCTTGGATGCAGTAGGCCGTGGCCTGCCGCGCCACGCGCTCCGCGTCCTCCTCCTTCTCCGGCAGGGTCCCTTGCATCAAGTAATCCTTGAACTCCGCGGTCCAACACCCCTCCCGAGGCTCCAGCGCCAGGAGCAAGCGTGCCCCTGAGGTTGGGCCGCAGGCCGGGGCTCCCGAGGCAGGCGGTTGAGGGAGCTCCTCCCTAGGTTGAGCTGTGCTTGATAGTTATGGCGCTACCGAGGGTTTGAAGAGTCGTTCCTCGAAGACGCCAGGCTCCTGAGGCAGCCGCTTGGATGCCCTCTTTGCGATGCCATCAGCTTCTTGGTTGGTGCCGCGAGGCAGATGTTGCAACTCCAGCCCCCAAAACTGTTTCTCCATCCTGCAGACTTCCGCGAGATATGCTTCCATGTGCTCGTCCTTCGGCTCGTATACCTTGTTGGAGAAGTTCACGAGGAGTTGTGAATCGCCCTTGATGATGAGGCTCTTCACCCCCAAGGCGACTGCAGCTTTCAAGCCCGCTATCAGGCCCTCGTACTCTGCTATGTTGTTGGAGACCTTCTCTCCATGCTGAAAACAGAGTTGCACAACATAGTAGAGCTTGTCTTGAGTGGGGGATATGAGTACTGCGTCAGCCCCCGCGCCCTGTCGCGAGAACGCTCCGTCGAAGTACATGACCCAGCCGTCCGGGGCTTCACTTCCTGGGGAAAGTGACCGATCCTCGCCCGCTCTGAGCCCCGGTGCCTCTGCCCATTCCGCCACGAAATCTGCAAGTGTGGCGCCCTTGATGACCCTGGTCGTGCTGAATTCCAGCTGAAACGCTTGCAGCTCGATGTTCCATTCAGCGACTCTCCGAGCTGAGTTGGGGCTCCTGAGTACCCTTTCTAAGGGGTATGATGAGACGACCTTTATGGGATGGCCTTGAAAGTAGTGCCGTAGCTTGCGCGAGGCTACCAACAGTGTGAGGAGGAGTTTTGGGGCATGGGGTACCGCGCCCTCGCGTCCCGTAGCACCGTGCTAACGAAGTAGACAGGGTGCTCGATGTGGTTGAGGGTATTGGCGCAGCCTGCGTCCTCTGGAGGTTGAGGCGCCTCCTGAGGCGACGGAGCCCCCAGCGCTTGGTCGCCTGGAGAGGCCTCCTCCGCTCTGGGTGCGCTCCCTTGCTGGGGCTGATCCCTTTCTGCTGCGGTTGTGGTCTTCGCGAGGCCTTCCGGGCTCTGCTCTGCCCCGGCTGGGACGGCAGCTGCGGCCTTGGTCCGGCGCTCCTCTCTAACCGCCACCAGGGCTGCGCTGGCGGAATAGGGGGTGGCCACTAGGTAGAGCACCAAGGGCTCCCGAGGGCGCGGAGCTACCATCACCGAAGTGCTGCTAAGGTACTTCTTGAGGTCTTGGAATGCCTTGTCCGCCTCTTCAGTCCAGTCGAAGGGGCCTTTCTTCTTCATCATCTTGAAGAAGGGCGGTGCTCGCTCTCCCATCTTGGAGATGAAACGCCCTAACGCGGTTACTCGCTCGGTGAGCTTCTGCATTTCTCTGAGGGTCTTCAACGGGCTCATGTCGTCGACCGCCTTGACCTTCTCTGGGTTAGCCTCGATGCCCCCGTGGGACACGAGGAAGCCCAGGAGCTTGCCCGAGGGGACTCCGAACACGCACTTCTCCGGTTTGAGCCACAGGTCCACTTTATTGAGGCTTGCGAAGGTTTCTTCCAGGTCCTGTATCAGGGTTTTTGCCTCCCGAGACTTCACCACAATGTCATCGACATAAGCTTCAGCTTTCCTCCCGAGCTGCCGGCCCAAGGCGATGTGCATCAGCCGCTGAAAGGCCGCGCCTGCGTTGAGCAACCCAAATGGCATGCAGGTATAGTAGTATACTCCACACGGGGTCAGGAAGGCCGTTTTCTCCATGTCTTCTACTGCCATCTTGATCTGGTGATAGCCCGAGAAGGCATCCAGGAAGCACAATAGGTCACACTCGGCGGTAGAGTCGATGATCTGGTCGATGCGGGGGAGCGGGAATGGATCCTGTGGGCAGGCCTTGTTGAGGTTGGTGAAGTCGACACAAATGCGTTCCTTTCCTCCCTTTTTTGGCACGACAACAGGGTTGGCCAGCCAATCAGGGTAGCGGGCCTCGCGAATGACTCCTGCTGCCTCTAACTTGCGGGTTTCTTGGATGATGAAGGCCTGCTTTTCAGTGGACTGCCGCCTTGCCTTCTGCTTCACGGGGCGCACGTTGGGGCACACGTTGAGATGATGTTCAATTACATCTCTTGGGACCCCCGCCAGCTAATCAGGCTCCCATGCAAACACCTTCTTGTTTGCACGCAGGAACCTGACCAGGGCCTCCTCCTGCTCAGGTCAAGGTTGGCGCCTATGGTGAAGGTGGCGCCAGTGGATCCATCCTCCGCCTTGTCTTGGCTGAATAGCTGCTTCTTTTTAGCCGGCGCAGTCCCCTTGGGCTCGAGGACATCCACGCTGGCGGGCTGCGCCACCGCGGCCGCCTTGAAGGCAAGCTTGAGTGCCTGCAGAGCATCCCTTGTGTCTCCGGACACAGTAAGGACGCGCTACTCCCGGGCATCTTCATGAGGTTGTACGCCAGGTGAGTGGCTGCCATGAACTGGGACAAGGCTGGGTAGCCGAGGATGGCATTGTATGGGAGGCCGATGGTGGCGATGTCGAATTCGATCAGCTCCATGCGGAAGTTGTCGTGGGTGCCGAAGGTCACCGGGAGGCGGATCTGTCCCAGGGAGCCGGCGGAACCGCCTCCGACGCCCAAGAAGGGCCCGCTGGGTTGAAGCCGCTCTAGCGGCACGTGAAGGAGGCTGAAGGCCTCCACCGAGAGCACGTTGAGGCCGGCACCACTGCTGATGAGGGTCCTGGTGACGGCCACTTGGCATATGGTGGGGGTGCACAGCATGGGGACCGCGCCCGCGCAGGCGGTGTTGGAAGGGTGATCGTCCGAGCTGAAGGTTAAATCGGCCTTGGGTGCCACCCAGCCCGGGGGAGTTTCTCGGCGCTTGAGGGCGGCGCCGATCTGGCGGACGAACGGCTTGACGTGGCGGCTCGAAGGTGGCCCTTGTGATCCACCCAGGATGGCCGCGACGACCGGGGGTGCCGGCGCAGCATGGTGGGCGAGGAAGAGGGTGCGCAACTCCCCCCCCAGGAGGCCACTGAAGCCGCTGGCAGGCGGAGCAGCCACATGCACGGGACGCCGGTGAGGGCCATGGGCAGCCCGTTCGCCATAACCTTGTCGTCGCCTCCGGCCTTGAGGACAGCTACTTCATACGCCAGCAGGAAGGCATGTGGGTCGGCCGTTCCGTCATAGCATGGTGGCATGTCCGGGTTGAACTTGCGCGGCCACTGCACCTGTCGCGGGGCAGGGGCCAGGACTCGGAGCCCCTTGGTTTCCACGCCGGCATCGACAGCTGGAACGGGTGGCGCGTTGGCCGCCATGAGGGCAGAGCGTGGTGCTGATGGGGAACGACGGGGGCGCCCGCCGTCGGGCGCCGCCTGGGCGACGCGGGCGGCAAGAGCAGCTCGACGCTCGGTGTGAGCCCGGCGAGCGTCAGCCATGGACACGACGGAAGATCGAACACGAACAATGGAAGAAAGATTCCAGCGCACCCTACCTGGCGCGCCAAATGTCAGATGTTGGGTTCCGGCAGACCCTTAAGGTTCGAACACTGTGGTGCACACGAAGATCTCTCCCCTACCGATCTACGTCCGATCGCCTCGTGAGATCTAAGCTGGAAACGATGAACAACATAAGGGACACGAGATTTATACTGGTTCGGGCCACCGTTGTGGTGTAATACCCTACTCTAGTGTGTGGTGTGGTGGATTCCCTCAGGGGCTGATGATGAACAGTACAAGGGGTGAATAGCCTCGCGAGAGGTGTTCTTGGGCTGGTGCGATGAACTGCTTGGGTGAGTTCGATCGCTTCTCTCTCTCTAGCTAGGCTTCGCAAGTCTGGATTCCAGATGCCTCTACTCTGTGGTGGCTAGCTCTATTTATAGAGGCCCTGTGCCTCTCCCCAAATATCGAGCGGGAAGGGCGCCAACAACGGCCATTTCGAAGGGGAACATCTAGTACAAGTTATCCTGACTAAAGTTGGTCTTCGGCTGCCAAAACCACTCGTGATGACGCCGTCTTGGGCTCCAGGGTGACCTCCATCCTGCCGCTCCGCTGGTCTTGGTCTCGTTGCACCGAAATGGCAACCTTTGCCTAATGCCTCGGTACTCCGCGTCTGTGCTTGCCCCCTTTGCACCAAAGAGCATATAAACACATTGCCCAGGCCGGCGCCCGCCTAGCGCCCGCCTGGCCTCGATCGTCATGGCTTGTGTCATGAGCACCTCGCGAGGTACCCTACCTTGATCTCTCTGCCTCCATGCGAGCCTGCCTGGCGAGGCCGTCCCCGAGGAAGCCCTGCGTCGTCCGCCCCGCGAGGCTTGGCCCCTCGCGAGGGTCTTGAGTCTCTTGTTGATGAAGATGGGCTGTACTGGGCCACCACTTGAGCCACACCGCAGGCCGCAGGCAGGCAAGTCTAGGGACCCCCGTTCCCAGGACGCCGACAGACAACATTGGCTTCAAGATGCATGCGCATCTTATTCTTCCAATAGGCGTAATCAGTGTCGTCGAAGACAGGGCACGCAGCAGAGACTTTCATTATCCCTATAGTCGGCATAGCTAAAACTCCGGGTGGTTAAACCGAATCACACAAAACAAGGGAGTACCTCGCTCTGATAACAATTGAAAGTCCTAGTTATCTACTAGAGGGGAGTGAATAGGCAATTTTTATGGAAGTATTCAAAACATGGGAGTTTCGAAGACAAACAATAGAAATGAACCTATTGACATGCAACGGAAGGTAGACTACACTAGACAAGCCATAGTCAAAAAAGTAATGAAGCTAAAGCACGAAGACTATTAGCAGCTAGGTAGTATGGATCAAAATAGAAGACAGTATGAAGCCAAACAACAATAGTCGCTACACAATGAAGTCAAACAGATGAGACAAGCAGACAAATGACTTCACGAAAACTAACTGTAAATAAGTGAGGGAAGAGATAGAACCAGTTGCTCGGTGAGGACAAGGATTTGTTGGACCAGTTCCAGTTGCTGTGACAACTGTACGTCTGGTTAGGGAGGCCGAGATTCAACTCAGAAGACCGCGTCTTCACCTTATTCCCCTTGAGCTAAGGACACCTAGTCCCCGCCCAATCACTCTGGTAAGTCTCCAAGGTAGACTTCCAAACCTTCACAGACTTTGTTCACCAGCAATCCACAATGACTCTTGGATGCTCAGAACACAATGCCTAACCGGCTAGAGGATTCACAGTCCTCAAGTGTAACAAGTCTTCAGGTCACGCGGACAGAAAGACTTCGGTGATGCCTAACACTCTTTGGCTCTGGGTGTTTTGGGCTTTGTCCTCGCAAGGATTTCTCTCTCTCAAAGGCTCCGAGGTGGGTTGCTCTCAAACGACAAAAGCCGTGCACTAACTCTGAGCAGCCACCAATTTATGGTGTAGGAGGTGGGCTATTTATAGCCACTAGGCAACCCGACTTGATTTGTCTGAAATGACCCTGGGTCACTAAGGAACTGACACGTGTTCCAACGGTCATATTTCAAACACACGCGACAGCTTAACTTGGGCTACAAGTAAAGCTGACTCATCTAGCTCTAGTTAAGGTTTGCTCTCATTGTTCTTCGCTCGAAGACATAGGATTTGGTTGAGCATCACTTCAATCACTCTGACTTTGTTCACTTGGACCCCACTTAACAGTACGGTGGTTCCTATGACTCAACAAAGAAGAAAAGGAAACTACGAAACAACTATGTCTTCGTACTCCATAGTCTTCACGTGAATATCTTCTCGAGTCATAGTCTTCATTTTGAATGACTTCACATACCACCATTGTCTAATATGTCTTCACACATTTTTAGGGTTCATCTCCGGTAGGTAAACATAATCAATGCGGGACTACTACCTGTGTTATCTTGCAATTCTCACAAACACATTAGTCCCTCAACCAGGTTTGCCGTCAATACTCCAAAACCAACTGGGGGTGGCACTAGATGCACTTACACTTTATGTAACCAAGCATAAAACCTTCATGTGCTTTCAGTGCAAATTTTGAAGTGTGGTGTGGATCCTTGATCCGTCACCTAGCACCAAATACTCTGAAGTAGCTTACATTTGGCTTCTTACCAGTCAGAAGCTCATAGGATGTCTTCTTCAGAAGCTTGTTAAGATAAACACGGTTGATGACATGGCATGCAGTATCATGGCTTCGGGCTAGAACTTCCTTGGTGTCTTGTATTCATCAAGCATCGTCCGAGCCATCTCAATGAGTGTCCGGTTCTTGCGCTCCACGATGCCATTCTGCTGAGGTGTGTATGGAGCAGAGAACTCATGAGTGATGCCTAATGTGTCAAGGTAAAGATCGAGGCCGGTGTTCTTGAACTCTGTGCCATTGTCACTTCTGATGTGCTTGATCTTGATGCCATAGTTTGTCATGGCACGATTTGCGAAGCATCTGAAGACATCCTGCACTTCATTCTTGTAGAGAATTATATGCACCCATGTATATCTTGAATAATCATCAACAATGACGAAGCCATAGAGGCAAGCAGTGGTAGTAAGAGTAGAGTAGTGAGTAGGGCCAAATAAGTCCATGTGAAGCAGCTCGAAGGGTTGAGATGTCGTCATGATTGTGTTCGAGGGATGCTTGGCCCTAGTCATATTTCCTGCATCGCTGGCACCACACAAATGATCTTTCTTGAACTTGACGCCCTGAATGCCTATGACATGTTTCTTCTTTGCGAGAGTGTACACGATCCTCATGCCAACATGTCCTAGCCTCCGATGCCAGAGCCAGCAGTCTAAACCTTTTGCTAGAAGACATACGGCCAACTATGGTCCTGCTGAGAAATCTACCATATACAGATCGTCTTTCCGATACCCTTCAATGACTAGAGACTTGTCAGATTCCATCAAAACAAGGCAACGATATTTCCCAAATATCACAATCATGTTTAAATCAAAAAGCATCAAAACGGACATTAAGTTGAAACCAAGGGATTCAACAAGCATCACTTTATCCATGTGTTGATCCTTTGACATTGCAACTCTACCAAGACCCAATACCTTGCTTTTACCAAGGTCAGCAAATGTGATGTGGCTCTTGTCAGATGGACGTAGTGTTGAATCCATCAGAAGACTTCGATCACCAGTCATGTGGTTAGTGCATCCACTGTCCATAATCCATTCTGAAGCATGTGGTGTCATACCATACAGTAAAGTTAGGGGGATAGGCTTCACCAAGAGTATTGTGAAGCATAAACATTTGACGGACAAGAGGATTATCAAAGCTCAGATCAATGTTAGGACTGATAGGATGATTGGCAAGTGATCCAGGAACGAAATACATAGTAAGACCATTTGGGCATTTTATCTTGCGCCCCACAAGATGTTTTAGGTCCCCAGCATAAGCATCTGACACCTTTGATTTCTGGCTGGAGACCTTTCCCTGCAAAAAAAGTTAATTTTTCTAAACAAGTTAATTTTTCTTAACAACCCACATCTTCAGGGGTGGCTTAGAAGCAATGAGTCTAAGTGCAGCATCTGAGAACTTTGGCTTTGGAGCCCTAGCAAATAGCCTTGCAGCAGGAGAATAATACTCATAGGAATAAGCAGAATAGTTATTAGTCTTATGAGCATAGCGGTTTGATGATACGCGCTCATATTCATAAGTTTGAGTATGATTTCCCTGCAAATCGTTGGCGTTAGGGTGACTCTGGTGAGTCCTCTGTCTGTATGAAGCCTTTGGTCTGGGGTTTGTCTTCTTCCCTTGTGGTGTCATGATGACATTCACAAGAAGATTCTCAAGACATCTTTTGGGCACCCAGATCTTCTTCATAGGTGTTCCATTCTTGCAGTTAGTACCAATATACCTGGCAAACACTTCACCATTCTGATTCTTAAACAGTTTAAAGTTTGCATCAAAGGATTCATCAATGATAATAGGGTTAGCACAAGTGAAGCCATATAGGGTGGATGGGTCCACTGAAGGTCCCTTTGCAGCAACCCATGTGCACTACAAACAAAAGACACATCCGTGGCATTTTGGGCCGAACGAAATTTTTTTCTGTCATACTTATGACACTTCTATGACGATAATTATGACAAAACCCGGTATCATCATAGATGTGGTGGGGTCCTACTTGTATGAAAAAAAATCATGACATAAAATGGGCTTTTCATCCTGGGCGGGCCGGAGATGCAGCTGCATGACATTCTTTGGGCCGTCCATGACAGAAAAAACCATGGTAGAAGCGAGGGCAAGGAAAATATCGGGGTGTTCCCGGTTACGGTGGGTGGTTGGGGCCGAGCGATGCGCATTTCTCTCGTACACGCACGCGCGTGGGTGCGAGGCGTTGGGCTCTAACTAAACCCGAGCGAGGCGTTGGGCTCTAACTGAACCCGAGCGATTGCACTACAGGCTACGCGTTACTGAACCCGAGCGATCGATCGATGGTCGTTAATCGAACTCGATCGGCGATTCTGGCGCTTACTATCGCTAATCAAGCCGATCGATGCTGCCTCTAGATTAACAGTGAGCGTTGTTGGGGGGTTTGGATGAACAGTTCCCGGTGGAGGTGGATGAATGGGACCCCGTGGTGTTGCCTCTGGATGAACAGGACCCCGATCATCCAGCAGGTTGGGGCTGGATGAACAGGACCCCGTGGAGGGCTGGATGAACAGGACCACCCTGTCGAGGGCACGATGAACAGTAGATGGTGGAGGGGTGGTTGAACATGAGCCCGTGCAGAGGGTTGGTTGAACAGTAGCTGGTGGAGTAGCGCGCGGTGGAGGCTGGATGAACAGGAGCCCGTGGATGAACAGTCGCAAGTGGAGGCTGGAGGAGGTCGACGGTGGATGAACAGTAGCCCGTGGAGGCTGAAGGGGGTCAACGGTGGAGATGAACAGTATCCTGTGGAGTCCCGTTTTCCGGTACGCCACACCCCTCCCGATGACCAGGACCCCCGTTTCGACCGTAGCGCTCCAACACAAGTCTGTTTCCTCCGTTTTGCGGTACGCCACACACCTCCCGATCAACAGGACCCCCGTTTCGACCGTAGGAGGTCCGTTTCCTCTATTTTGCGGTACGCCAGACCCCTCCCGATGAACAGGATCCCGTTTCGACCATGGCCGGTCAAACACAAGGCCGTTTCCTCCGTTCTGCGGTACGCCAGGCCTCGTTTCCATCGGCTGTTCCGTCCAAGCCCTCCCAATGAACACGACGACGCATTCCGTTCCGACCCAGCTGATTGGCTCCCCATGAACACGACGACGACGCAGTTTCTCCCTTCTGACCCAGCCATGTACACGAGCCTTTGCCATACGTATGCGCGAGTAGGCGTTCGAGACCCTGCCTGTAAGTACGTACGTGGCCGTATTTTCTTTCTTGCAAACTTGCTGTTGTACGTACGTGTACATGCTACGTGCGCGCCTCTTCTACGACACGTGCGCGCCTCTACATCGACCAGTATGTACGTACACGTTCGCGACCAGAATGACAATGCTACGTACGCTTCGACCAGGTGGGTCCCTGTCACACCCGGATTTTCATGCCACAACACTTAAGCTAATAAATCATGATAAAATGTGGTTTAAAAAAACTTTTGCATTATTTGGCTTTTATTTGGAGTTGGTTTTCTCTTTGTGTTTTTCAAGTGCTCTTTAAAGTCAACCACTCCACCTTATATACTTCATCTCCCTGCCCCAAACTTCTGTCCAATGATCATGCCATGTGTATAGAGAAATATAGTATTTCCTTACAAAAATAATTTGGCCAAATAGTATTTTCAAATATTAGTTTTCCAAAACCCCCTAAATTGAGGTTTGCACTACAAGTACTTGATTTGGGGTATGAAAAATATTTCAAAGAGTATATTTGAAACCTATTAGATATAGGACTCCCATAAACCACAAAAATATAATTTTAAAAGTAATTTTCCGATTTTATTTAAAGGCTTTTTATTTAGGCCAGAAATGGTCTTTAATAGGTTAAAATTATTTAAAAGCTTCAAAAATATTGGAGAAAAATCAGGGAGACTCAGTGGACATATATTGTCCATATATATGAGTTTCAACACATGGTCATGTTCAAAATATTGGACAAAACCTCCCAAAACCATTTCTGCCCATTTCAAGGATTTGAAATATTTCTACATGAAATATTTTCATAAAAATCCACGGAAAATCCAGCAAGTAACAAATGCATATTATGATGATCTTGCAAAGTTTCACCTCAATAAAAATAGTTTTGGTTCACTAAAGTGCCCCAAAACCCTCTCTGTCCAGATCCAAGTTTGAACAACTCTACATTGCCAAGTGTGTCCTTTTGTTCTGAATTTTTTTGGGCATGTTCAAATCCTCAAATGATGACACTACACCAAGTGGTGCAACAACGAGAATAGATTTGCATGACTAATTCTTGGAAAATACATTTTTGTTGATTTCTAGGGTTTACCAAAGTTACATTGGCCACTTTGACCAAATGAGCTCAAATTTGATGGAACACCCTAATTATATGTTCCATTTCACCATGTGGAGTCTCATGCCAAATGGAGTTCATTTGCTTACCCAAACAAGCATCAAGCACCTTCTGCCACTTTACCAAAATTCCATTTTTGACCTCTTCCACTAATCTCCATGGGCTCAACTTTGTACCACAGCTGCTCCTGGCCCTATTCTACCTACAGTAACTCCCTCCCAACTAAAGCTCCATGATTGATGGGGTAAAACCCCCCCATTTACCTCTCTGGACAACCCTTTTCTCTCTCTCCCTCAAGCTCTCTCCTCTCCTAGAGGCTCTCAAGAGCATCCAATGCTTCCTCCCCTTTCTTTACTACCCCCTAGCACTACTGGACACAAGTGGCCGCGTCCACTTCCCCCTTTTTTATGCCATGGCATGCCAGGCAGCATGCTCAGAGCTGCCTGGTGCTCCCATGCACTGTAGCTGCTCTCTGCCCAAGCCACCCGACCACCTCGAGCCTCCCCCTTACGCCAGTCGAGGTGCCTCGACGTCCGCAACACTCCACCGTGTTGTCCCCCTCCATCCCCTCTCTCTCTCTCTCACCCTGAGGCGCGCGCCAGACGCCGCCCAGCTCGGCCAATGCATGCGCCCACGCTAGGGATCCCCTCGAGCTCGCCCCGCTCATCCTCTCTCTTCCTGGCGCCCTACTCAATGCCCACGAGCGCCGCAGACAGCCCCGAGCCTCCTCCCGTGGCCACCACAGCCATTTCCGCGGGTACCCGTAGGCCACGTCCACGCTGAGCCATGGCCTCGCCATTTAAGGGCTCCCAAGGCCTCCCTCTGGATCCCCTTAGCTCTCTCTCCTTCCCAGCGACCCCCTGACCAACCCGCACCTCCTCCAGCACCCTCTAGCCTCGCACATGGCCGCAGCCGAGCTGCTCGCCATCGCCTAAATCCTCGACGCCCGAGCCCCCTCCTATCCATATATGGGTTTCTTTGCACCTCCACTGCCCCCTCGGAGCTGCCCCGCGCTCCGGTTACTCCTCCCGGAGGCCAAGGTGTCGAGCCCACCATCGTTGTCGGCCACGTCCACCACGGTCGGCGTTCTCCTTGACCTGGTCCTCTTCGGCATGCGTGTGACCCATGGATGGATGCGCCCCTTCGCGCTGACCACGCAGGTCGGTGGAACGTCGCCGGAGGCTGCCAGGATCGCCGGCGCGAGCGACGACAAGTCTCTCCTGCAGCTGATCTGTTCGAGCGGGGGGGGGGGGAGACGAACCCGACAGCCAGCCCCCCTGTTGGTCAGCCAGCAAGGCTGAGCCGCTACCTAGTGGGCCTCGCCCCACCCCGTTAAGTGGAGATGGGCTCTGCCTGCCACCGCCTTCGCTCGGGGAAGGCGTACTCCCTCGAGTGCGCCTCCTGCATCGACAACCCGCGCGTGGCCGAACAGCTGGGCTGGCCTGCTGCCTATCTCTCGCCTTGCGCGCATGACAAGGGTAAAGCCCCATTTTCCTTTTTCTTTCTCCCAGTAGACTTCGAAAGCACTTAACTAAATCAAATTAACACCAAATTTGATGATTCAAATTTCTAGGGGATCCATAAATCATGATCTATCACATGGTGCTATTTGCACATTTTCCAAAAACTTTCTCTTTAGAAATTTTTATCAAATTCCTATTTTTCTATTTCTGTGTCAAACTTTAGAAAATCACAGAGGGCTCAAATTTGATCCAAATGCCATGATTCAAATTTCCAGATGCTTCTAAGTTCATAACTTAGTTTATAACATTTTTCTTAATACCTTCTGTGCCACCCAATATAATGAGCCATTTCATCATATTTGTCAACTTTGCCAATTCATAGGGAATTCATTTGAACTCCAAATCAAGTGAAACCAACTCCTAGATGCTTCTAAAATCATGGTTTGTTAAATGGGTGCCTTTGCTCATTTTTCAAAAATATATTTCTGTACACTTCTTGCAAATCCATAAACCCCTTGATTCCATCATATCAAAATGTTTAGAAATATCCACTGACCCAATTCCAATGAAACCACTCTGGTTATTTTTCATATAACCAGAGATGTCCTAGAAAAGTCAAATTAATATTTTTAGAGCGCTTTTATTTTCTGCCTTGTTGTGTTGCTTATTATGGTTGCTTTCGATGATAGTTGACGAAGTAGACGAAATGCTCGGAGTTGGACCAGAGATATTTGAAGACCTCGAAGACTTTGTTAAAACAGGCAAGCAACCCTTTGACCATGTCTATGAAACCCTTTTTATGCATGTCATATAGCACTTTTATTGCTTGCATCGGAGACATGAAGATGAGCTGACCACATGGAGTGGTTTGCCACCGTTACTTCCTCGTTGATACTTGCATGGTGCATGACCCTACATCCTTATGAGGGTTATGCCGGTGGGACTAGATAGGATGCTAAAGTAGTTGCTACGCAAAAAGGGATGGGAATATGTATGGTGATGGAGACAAAGTATTTTCAAAAGACTTTTTGAGAACCCCGTCGGGTGCCACTTATGCCCGAGGGAGATAATGAGATGGGTAACCACTTGATGACGAAGTGGTGTACCGAGGCAAGTGTGTGTTGTTTTCGAAAATGGATTAGATTTATGATTTGTCGACTGTCCCAACCTTACATGCGCAAGCACTCTACCCTTATATGGGAAAGGGCATTATTGATTACCTAGGCCGATACTAGCATGGTGCGTGCATTACTAGTGATGGGAGAGTTGTTCCTCCCTCGGGATGGGGTCGTGCCAGGTAGGGCAGCCAAGAACATTTTTATGGGGCACCGGACACACCGTTGGTACCCCGCCAGTGGTATGTGATGAATATGGGAGCGAGGCTCCACAATTTTAAGTTGTGAAATGTGGGCACGGGGGTTACTACCAAACGAGTGGACTCTATGTTAGTGTCGTCTAGGGAAATATAGTGATCGGGTGCTTACCCCGGGTACTTGAGGTACCGCGGGTCGTGGATGACACGGAAGTTCCCCGGATCTTGTGGGTAAAGTGTGCAACCTCTGTGGACTGTAAAACTATTCGAATAGCTGTGTCCATGGTCAAGGACAGTTGGGCGGTGCTACTTAAACTACCTCCAGAGTTTTGCAAACCGTGTGTGTGTGATGATAAAACTATTTGGGTTAAGTCAGATGGCTTGACACAATGATCTAGTTGGATTGGTGTCCAACTCTGCTTATGTTGATATCTGTAACTTGTTCATACGGATATCCGTACTCTCATGATGCATACTGTACATGTGGATAGATCATATCATTGCACTCAAAACTAGCTTTCCGCAAACTACCAGCTTAGTGCTATATCATTACATTGTTGTGCCTTGTTCCAATCATGGGTTGCTTGCGAGTACATTCAAAGTACTCATTGGCTTGCCACTAGTTATTTAATTGGCCAGGCATGGAAGAACATGAGTTTGAAGAAGAATTCTTTGGAGACGGACATGCGAACTAGGACGTTTCCCAGTCAGAATGCCTGTAGGGTTAAGGCAGATGGCATGGGTTCTACTTATCAACGAAGAATTTCCGATGCTTAAGTTTATTTGGTATTCAGCCCTTGTGGCTTTATCTATGTAAAACTTGACCATAATGGTCATAATTTGTGTAACATGGTATGTATGGATGTAAGACTCTTGTTATTCAGCATCTGTGTGTTCATTGACCATTAATCTCTGCGATCACTGTACACGTGCATTCGGTGATCACGACTTATGAGTCTGGGTCCCCACAGAGCTGGTATCAGAGCCATCCTGACTGTAGGAAGCCTTAGTTAGCATGGTCGTTAGTTAGGTTAAAACTATTGTCAAAACTATTACTAACTTTGGAAAACTATCTACACTTCTCTTCCCTTCTGAGCTTTTCAAAAACTAAGATATATTTTCCCTTATTGATCTCTTCTCCTTCAAAACTTTTTGCAAACGGTCACTAGCACCCTCATGCCCCTGACCACGGGATTCCTTGTAATCCTTGTGGATAACCGAGAAGAAGACATCTTGCCTGACATTCACCCACACCTTCTGAACACAAGATTGGCGAAACCACAATAAGGCGATACCAATAGAAGATACATCCTCGAGGAATGAGGATAAGAAGACCCAGAAGATGGTGACACCCTTGACACTGCCCCAAGATCATGCGAACTTAGCAAATGATGATTAGGGCATAGGAAATGCAAGATCATGATATACATCGCTAATAGAGTAACCATGTCCTTACCGTTGTTATATCGGCAACCACCAGTGATGAGAACCTCGTCATTTGGTCCGCCTCACTATAGTGAGCAGGAAAACGGTTCTCTTCATCCCCTGCTCTTGGTGTTGATGATGTCATCAACATAACCGACATGTTGGACCTCTATTATGCCTTGTTAACATCATTGCATAAAGGATTACCTACTTGGTACCATCGACGCCTTAGAAGACA
This sequence comes from Aegilops bicornis, assembly GCA_021605145.1. NCBI lineage: Eukaryota > Viridiplantae > Streptophyta > Magnoliopsida > Poales > Poaceae > Aegilops > Aegilops bicornis. Next base: position 266,797,888 of record CM038673.1, read on the forward strand.
AAAAGGGATCGTCATGATTAAGAATACAACAGAAGACCGAGTCAATGCCTGCTACGAGAAGCCACCTTCACCCCATCACTTCAACAGGCAAGAAGTTGTTGAAGAATCTTTAGGCTCAACCCGGATTGTTTCATCGAACAACTACAAGAGACGTAGAAACACCTGAGGAAAACCCAGATGACTGCACGAGGCACAAAGTAAAGCACGACTACTTAGTCCGAGAACCCCTAGGGTAGGATGAGTCGTGTACCCCCTATGCGCAATCGAGTCCGTACGATGGTTCGAATAGAACCATGACTGTGGGTTGCTTGTTTTTATTTGTTTGTGTTTTGATATAAGTCGCACTTTTGCCCTAGGAAACAAGTACGCGACTATATCACCTTCCTTGTTTTCCTTTGTTTGGCCCTTTTTGGCACCCGTTTTTTTGCACCTGCACTATAGAACCTCCTTTAGGCATTCCCCTCCTCTATGTTACTTTTCCCTCTCATCGTTCTCCTCAACTAAAGGCCAGCAAGACAAGATGCACCAAGGATTCTACTTCGGCGATCAACTAGCATTGAAGACTTTTTGCTACAGCTTCCTCGACCCAGTGCAACCCCGTAGAGTTATGTTTACCCCTCAAGATTAGAAACCCATCCCCAAACCCTACGAGACTTCACGAGATACTCCAGCACGAACCCTTAATCAGGTGCCTAACCCCCAGAAGTGCGAGAGAACCAGTTAAGCCTCCGTAACCTTGCACAACACTGGGTTCATTATGGAACTAGTGGACATAGTGAACGAACACATTGACATCCTAATATAACACAAGGACTGACGATGCCATAGGGAAGACCAATTTGAGGATACAGGAATTAAGGACAAATGACTTGATGAGTTTATATCAGTGACCTTGAGGAATTATCTGAGACTCATTGGTGGATTATGAGGTTTTCATCTTGGTAGATGGACTTGGTGAGATCATGTTTGTAGAGCAGGGTAGCTTTCATCACCCTGGAAAAAAAATTGGATTTTGTAGCGCAATTATTATCGCAAGTTGGAATTCTTGGAAGTATAAGGATTAGACTTAGCCATGGGATATTGATAGGAGATAGTTGACATTACGATAATGACTTGGGGGAACATGTAGCAATTCTCGTGTGACATGAGATTTGGATTAAATAGGTGATCCTAGTGGAGTATAGATGCTGAGTAAGTCTAGATGGTTCGGAGTGAATTGGATTTATACTGATGATCTCGATCTTGGTACCATGCTTCTCGGTGGACGATAAAATAGGAGATTGGATTAATTGTCGGAGTTGATTTAGGGATCTATATAAGCTTGACGTCGGAAGTTACTTGACCCCGAAAATGGAAATTGTTGGACTGACGATAGTAAGGATAGCCCTTTCAAGTACTAGGGGATTATAGGACATTAGAAGATCGTGTGGAACACCATAGACATTGGATTTGTAGAATTAATAGATTATGTAATGATTAATGGAAGTTAATGGGTCGTTGGAGTTGATTCATATGAAGGAAACAAGATCTTGGAGTGGAATACGACGTGTTTCCCTAGGATAGAGATGCACTAACATGGACTTTGGAAGAATTGGATGAGCACTTGGATTGTCATGTTTTATTCCAGCTTGGAAGCTTGTATGCTCTACTCATGGATTTTTAGGGGTAGCCATACATATGAGTTTGGGGATCGTAGACATATATGATTTTGTTAGACCTCCCCTTGGGAGTCACGAGCATATAGATAACATGAGCGATGATTGGATTTGACCTATACGAAATGATGCTTTCAGTGGTATAAGGTTATTTGTTTGAAGGACTAGGTAGAACTATTGGTATCTCAGAAACCGTGCTTAAAGATAAGATGATAAATGTTCACTCGCACACTAGAAACTTTGAAACCCTTAAGCCCTACCAAACCACAACATGGTCGGATCATGACCATGGGCTTTGGCTCTAGGTCAAGTAGACCCTGGCCAACACTCAACCGCTACCACCACCAATGCCCCAGCCTACCTTATGTACCCCATGAACAGAAACTTCATGGAGTACTTGGTCATGTTGGTTGTCACTTTTACTTGGTGACCTACTCTTCTACCCAAAGATGGAAGAAGAACCGTTCAGATGGTTAGGGAACATTTGAAGACCGCCATGTCAAGGAGGAAGAACTATACCAACCACCATCGTCAAGAAGTAAACGTCCACGTCGAAGACCAGGTGTATCTGCAAGCCACTTCTCTCAAAGGAACCAAGCATTTCCATGTCAAAGGGAAGCTCACACCAAGATTTACTAGCTCCCTCCAAGATCACTGCAAGCCGAAGAGTAGACAACTACAAGCTAGAGTCACCACCTGAGTTACCCACTGTGCGTAATGTTTCCACATGACACAACTCCGGAAGTGTTTTCGACTTCCTAGCTAGCCCGATCGCTAACAAGGACATCGATCACCGAGCCATCGACCCCCAACCCAACCTGACCTACGTTAGAAACCCCTTAGCAACCTGGATCAAGCAGAACATCATACATGAAGCCACACCATCAAGTACTTCAAGGATCAATGGAGCACCACTCGGAAGCAGAAGCAGTATGAGGACGTGAAGACTGCCCCACATCAAAGTTTCTGTATTCCTTTCTGCGCCTACTTTGGGAATCTCGGGGACGAGATTATTGTAAGGGGGGTAGGTCTGTCACACCCTGATTTTCATGCCACAACACTTAAGCTAATAAATCATGATAAAATGTGGTTTGAAAAAAAAACTTTTGCATTATTTGGCTTTTATTTGGAGTTGGTTTTCTCACTGTGTTTTCCAAGTGCTCTTTATAGTCAACCACTCCACCGTATATACTTCATCTCCCTACCCCAAACTTATGTCCAATTATCATGCCATGTGTATAGAGCAATATAGTATTTCCTTACAAAAATAATTTGGCCAAATAGTATTTTCAAATATTAGTTTTCCAAAAACCCCTGAATTGAGGTTTGCACTACAAGTACTTGATTTGGGGTATGAAAAATATTTCAAAGAGTTTATTTGAAACCTATTAGATATAGGACTCCAATAAACCACAAAAATATAATTTTCAAAGTAATTTTCCTATTTTATTTAAAGGCTTTTTCTTTAGGCCAGAAATGGTCTTTAATAGGTTAAAATTATTTAAAAGCTTCAAAAATATTGGATAAAAATCAGGGAGACTCAGTGGACATATATTGTCCATATATGTGAGTTTCAACACATGGTCATGTTCAAAATATTGGACAAAACCTCCCAAAACCATTTCTGCCCATTTCAAGGATTTGAAATATTTCTACATGAAATATTTTCATAAAACTCCAGGGAAAATCCAGCAAGTCAAAAATGCATATTATGGTGATCTTGCAAAGTATCACCTCAATCAAAATAGTTTTGGTTCACTAAAGTGCCCCAAAACCCTCTCTTTCCAGATCCAAGTTTGAACAACTCTACATTGCCCAGTGTGTCCTTTTGATCTGAATTTTTTTGGACATGTTCAAATCCTCAAATGATGACACTACACCAAGTGGTGCATCAAGGAGAATATATTTGCATGACTAAATCTTGGAAAAGACATTTCTGTTGATTTCTAGGGTTTACCAAAGTTACATTGGCCACTTTGACCAAATGAGCTCATATTTGGTGGAACACCATAATTATATGTTCCATTTCACCCTGTGGAGTCTCATGCCAAATGGAGTTCATTTGCTCACCCAAACAAGCATCAAACACCTTCTGCCACTTTACCAAAATTCCATTTTTGACCTCTTCCACTAATCTCCATGGGCTCAACTTTGTACCACAGTTGCTCCTGGCCCTATTCTACCTCCAGTAACTCCCACCCAACTAAAGCTCCATGATTGATGGGGTAAAAACCCCCATTTACCTTTCTGGACAGCCCTTTTGTCTCTCTCCCTCAACCTCTCTCCTCTCCTACAGGCTCTCCGAAGCATCCAATGCTTACTCCCCTTTCTTTACTACCCCCTAGCACTACTGGACACAAGTGACCGCGCCCACATCCCCCTTTTATGCCATGGCATGCCAAAGGCATGCTCCAGAGCGTGCTACAGTACTCCCATGCACTGTAGCTGCTCTCTGCCCAATCCACCCGACCACCTCGAGCCCCCTTACGCCACTCGAGGTGCCTCGACGTCCGCAACACTCCACCGTGCTGTCCCCCTCCTTCCCCTCTCTCTCTCACACCCCCTGAGGCGTGCGCCAGACGCCGCCTAGCTCGGCCAATGCATGAGCCCACGCCAGGGACCCCCTCGAGCTTGCCTCGCTCCTCCTCTCTCTTCCTAGCGCCCTACTCAATGCCCACGAGCACCGCAGACAGCCCCGAGCCTCCTCCCGTGGCCACCACGACCATTTCCGTGGGTGCCCGTAGGCCAAGTCCGCGGTGAGCCATGGCCTCGCCATTTAAGCGCTCCCGAGGCCTCCATCTGGATCCCCTTAGCTCTCTCTCCTTCCCAGCGACCCCCTGACCAACCCGCACCTCCTCCAGCGCCCTCCAGCGTCGCCCATGGCCGCAGCCGAGCCGCTGGCCATCGCCTAAATCCTCGACGCTCGAGCCCCCTCCTGTCCATATATGGGTTTCTTTGCACCTCCACTGCCCCCTCGGAGCTCCCCCGCGCTCCGGTTACTCCTCCCGGAGGCCAAGGTGCCGAGCCCACCAACGTCGTCGGCCATGTCCGCCACGATCGGCGTTCTCCTTGACCTGGTCCTCTCCGGCATGTGTGTGACCCATGGATGGATGCGCCCCTTCGTGCTGACCACGCAGGTGGGTGGAACATCGCGGGAGGCTGCCTGGGTTGCCGGCGCGAGCGACGACAAGTCTCTCCTGCCGCTGATCTGTTCAAGCGGGGGGAGGGAGACGAACCCGACAGCCGGGCCCCCCTGTCGGTCAGCCAGCAAGGCTGAGCTGCTGCCTAGTGGGCCTCGCCCCGCCCCGTTAAGTGGAGACGGGCTCTGCCTACCACGGCCTTCGCTCGGGGAAGGCGTACTCCCTCGAGTGCGCCTGCTGTGTCAACAACCCGTGTGCGGCCGAGCAGCTGGGCCGGCCCGCTGCACATCTCTCGCCTTGCGCGCATGATAAGGGTAAAGCCCCATTTTCCTTTTTTTTCTTTTTCCCAGTAGACTTCAAAAGCACTTAAGTAAATCAAATTAACTCCAAATTTGATGATTCAAATTTCTAGGGGATCCATATATCATGATCTATCACATGGTGCTATTTGCACATTTTCCAGAAACTTTCTCTTCAGAAATATTTATCAAAATCCTATTTCTCTGTTTCTGTGTTAAACTTTAGAAAATCACAGAGGGCTCAAATTTGATCCAAATGCCATGATTCAAATTTCTAGATGCTTCTAAGTTCATAACTTAGTTTATGAACATTTTTCTTAATACTTTCTATGCCACACAATATAATGAGCCATTTCTTCATATTTGTCTACTTTGCCAATTCATAGGGAATTCATTTGAGTTCCAAATCCAGTGAAACCAACTCCTAGATGCTTCTAAAATCATGGTTTGTTAAATGGGTGCCTTTGCTCATTTTTTGAAAATATATTTCTGTACACTTCTTGCAAATCCATAAACCCCTTGATTCCATCATATCAAAATGTTTAGAAATATCCACTGACCCAATTCCAATGAAACCACTCTGGTTATTTTTCATATAACCAGAGATGTCCTAGAAAAGTCAAATTAATATTTTTAGAGCACTTTTATTTTCTGCCTTGTTGTGTTGCTTATTATGGTTGCTTTCGACGATAGTTGACGAAGTAGACGAAATGCTCGGAGTTGGACCAGAGATATTTGAAGACCTCGAAGACTTTGTTAAAACAGGCAAGCAACCCTTTGACCATCTCTATGAAACCCTTTTTATGCATGTCATATAGAACTTTTATTGCTTGCATCGGAGACATGAAGATGAGGTGACCACATGGGGTGGTTTGCCACCATTACTTCCTCATTGATACTTGCATGGTGCATGACCCTACCTCCTTATGAGGGTTATGACGGTGGGAGTAGATAGGATGCTAAAGTAGTTGCTAAGCAAAAAGGGACGGGAATATGCATGGTGATGGAGACAAAGTATTTTCAGAAGACTTTTCGAAAACCCCATTGGGTGCCACTTATGCCCGAGGGAGATAATGAGATGGGTAACCACTTGATGACGAAGTGATGTACCGAGGCAAGTGTGTTTTGTATTTGAAAACGGATTAGATTTAAGATTTGTCGACTGCCCCAACCTTACATGCGCAACCACTCTACCCTTATATGGGAAAGGGCATTATTGATTACCTAGGCCGATACTAGCATGGTGCCTGCATTACTAGTGACGGGAGAGTTGTTGCTCTCTCGGGACGGGGTCGTGCCAGGTAGGGCGGCCAAGAACATTTTTATGGGGCACCGGACACACCGTTGGTACCCCGTGCCAGTGGTATGTGATGAATATGGGAGCGAGGCTCCACAATTTTAAGTTGTGAAATGTGGGCACGGGGGTTACTACCAATGGGGTGGACTCTATGTTAGTGTCGTCTAGGGAAAGATAGTGATCGGGTTCTTACCCCGGGTACTTGAGGTACCGCGGGTCGTGGATGACACGGACGTTCCCCGGATCTTGTGGGTAAAGTGTGCAACCTATGCAGAGTGTAAAACTATTCGAATAGCCGTGTCCACGGTCAAGGACAGTTGGGCGGTGCTGCTTAAACTACATCCAGAGTTTTGCAAACTGTGTGTGTGTTGATAAAACTATTTGGGTTAAGTCAGATGGCTTGACACAATGATCTAGTTGGATTGGTGTCCAACTCCACTTATGTTGATATCTGTAACTTGTTCATACGGATATCCGTACTCTCATGATGCATAGTTTACATGTGGATAGATCATGTCATTGCACTCAAAACTAGCTTTCTGCAAACTACCTACTTAGTGCCATATCATTGCATTGTTGTGCCTTGTTCCAATCATGGGTTGCTTGCGAGTACATTCAAAGTACTCATTGGCTTTCCACTGGTTATTTAATTGGCCAGGCATGGAAGAACATGAGTTTGAAGAAGAATTCTTTGGAGATGGACATGCGAACTAGGATGTTTCCCAGTCAGAATGCCTGTAGGGTTAAGGCAGATGGCATGGGTTCTACTTATCGATGAAGAATTTCCGCTATTTAAGTTTATTTGGTATTCAACCCTTTTGGCTTTATCTATGTAAGACTTCACCATAATGGTCATAATTTGTGTAAGACGGTATGTATGGATGTAAGACTCTTGTTATTCAGCTTCTGTGTGTTCATTGAGCATTGATCTCTGGGATCACTGTACACTTGCATTCGGTGATCACGACTTATGAGTCGGGGTCCCCACAGTCCCGACTGTCAGACATTTCCTTGCGTGCAAAGATGTAGCTGGGGGGGTCCCAGCAGTCAGGGGGGTGAATCTTTTTTTCGCCTGGACGCACTTCGTTGCGTGCGAAGATGTAGCTTGTGGGTCCCATCAGTCAGGGGGATGCATTTTTTCACGAAATACCGTGGCCCGTCCGGTGGGTCCCCGCTGTCAGGTGGAGGAATAATTATTTTGCGCATAATAAGGAGGCACTTCCTTGCTGCGGCCGTGGACCCAGCTGTCAGCCTCTCCACGTACAGTCCACGTCCGATGGAAGCCATTCCTTGACCACGTTGACCACGCCGCAACGAGAGCACCAGGGCGGTGGACCTCGGCGAGGCTTAGGAAGGGGACAACGCGGAGCCGGGGAAGACGCGGTAGTGGAAGCCCGCGCGGAGAGGAGTACGAGAGTTCACTGGTTCGGCTATGGTGTGAGGCTGCCGTCGCCGCAGGGCCTGGCCAACGGTGGGAATAGTAGGGGGCGATGAGGCCTCAAGGCACACAGCTGGCCCACGGGAGGCAGGAGCATGCGGCACGACCGGCGCTGCTTTGGGCGGCTGGAGCAAGAAGACCAGAGGTTGAAGAAGCACTACGGCCGTTGGATGGACATCGTACGTGTAACGCCCCGGATACAATTTTCCATATTCGTAACTCCAACTCTTGCCTTTTCCGGCTATGTGATATGTTATTTCCTTCGTGGTTGGGTTTTGTCTTTTGTTTTGCATTTTGTTCATGCCATGCATCTCATCTCATCGCAACATCCGCATTGCATCTGCATGTTTTCATAAAACTTGCACCCGTTCGTAGTTGCCGCGTCCCCCCTTGCTTTCGTTGACCATTCCGAGACCAATCAGGTTTTTGCTTTCCTCTTGAGCATGACCACCTAACCTCTCTTGCCAGCTCGCAGCCCCCTCGCGCGCGTCCGTAAACTTACCTGAACCCGACCCGCTCAGTCATCACCGATGGATCCGGATCATCCCCAAACATCTATAAAACGTCTCCGTTTTATTATTCGGGCTACCTAACCTATTTATTTACGACCGCCCGATTATAATTGGAGGGACCGAGATAGCCCCTAACCTAATCTGTGAGGTATATATAGTCCACCCATTCCCGCAGCTCCTCCCCACGGCTTCCAGATCGAGCGAGCTCGATCTCCAGCAGCAGCGCCTTGGTTGCCCGCAGCTCCGTCGCCGTTGGGAACGAGTCCCTCAGCCCTGCATGGACGTTGTCTCTCTGCACCTCGTCTTCAACCAGCCCGACCACCCGATCCGCCCCGCTCTGCCGACTCGTCTCCGGCCCTGCTTGCCGGACCAACCCCGCCTCCAGCGCCGGTGATCGCCAGACCACCAGGACCGGCCTTCTCCCTGTCCTTCTTCCTCCTTCCCGTGCTCCCTCTCCTCTCTCATTTCCTCTCTCTCTGTCCAGAACCCAGGCAGCGATCATGACGCTTATGGGCAGGAGCACTCTGCAATGTGCGGCCGACCCGCTCCGCCCGGCGACTGCTCGGATCGATCGTCCCCGCCGCCAAGTGTCGCCGTCGACCTCCATCTCTCTGCATCGCGCCAAGTCCCGCGCCTGCTTCGCTCGTCCTCTGTTTCTCACATCGAGCGGCACCGGATGAGCGCCTCGCTTCGACTGGGTCTGCCGCGTTGACCGCGCCAATCGCCAAGCCCAGCTCCTCTTCGCCAGATCCGGCCGCCAAGCCTCTCTGCAAACGGGCCAAAGCCCATGGGTGAGCTGTCGGCACCTGCCCTGTTCGGCCCTTTTCCAGATTCGGCCCGCTTATGTTTTTTTAGTTCTCATGAATTTAGCATTATCCAGAAAAACTGCATATTTACAGATTTCCCTTGTTGTTCATGCATATAATAAATCACAAACCGTGCATCGGATTAAAATGTTTTATATATGTAAAATGCTTAGAATTTCATCTAGTTTCATAATATGCAACTTTCATCCATGTTGAAAATGTTTAACTTGCTGTTTGATTTAATTTGCATAAATAGCATGTTAAATGACTTATTTCATAACTAAATAACCGTAGCTTGGATTTAAATAAATTATATATGTAAATGGGGTAGAAAAATGCCTAGTTTAACATGGTGCACTTTATTTTGCTGTTTAACAACTCTAAAATTATGTATAGGGCAGAACAGTACCAAATCAAAAATATGCACATGATGTTTTCCGGATTTGTTGTTTGTTGTTCCCGGCCTCACTTAAACTTGCCTAAATAGTTAGTTTAATTATGCTTCATCTCTTGCCATGTTTAATAACATTTAATATTGTTGAGTACCTAAATGAGAGAGAACTAAATAATTGATGTGGTGTTTCGTCAATATGCAATTCGTTGCATATTGAGCTCCACGTAACTTGTAGTATTGCTTATTGCACTTTGCCATGCCATGCTCATTAAATCGGACATGCATCATACTTGATTGTGCATCATGTCGTGTTTATGTGATGGTTGTTTACTATGTTGTTTGTTTGTTTCCGGGTTGCTTCTCTCGTTAGCTTCGGTTTCGTTCCGGAGTTGTGAGGATTCGTTCGACTACATCTGTTTGTCTTCTTCATGGATTCGTTCTTCTTCCTTGCGGGATTTCAGGCAAGATGACCATACCCTCGAAATCACTTCTATCTTTGCTTGGTAGATGCTCGCTCTTTTGCTATGCCTATGCTACGATGCCTATCACTTGCTATATCATGCCACCCATATTGCCATGTCAAACCTCTAACCATCCTTTCCTAGCAAATCGTTGATTGGCTATGTTACCGTTTTGCTCAGCCCCTCTTATAGTGTTGCTAGTTGCAGGTGAAGATGAAGTTTATTCCTTGTTGGAACATGGATATTTTGGGATATCACAATATCTCTTATTTTAATTAATGCACCTATATACTTGGTAAAGGGTGGAAGGCTCGGCCTTATGCCTGGTGTTTTGTTCCACTCTTGCCGCCCTAGTTTCCGTCATACCGTGTTCTGTTCCTTGATTTCACGTTCCTTACACGGTTGGGTGATTTATGGGACCCCTTGACAGTTCGCTTTGAATAAGACTCCTCCAAAGAAGGCCCAACTTTGGTTTTACCATTTGCCACCTAAGCCTTTTCCCCGGTTTTCACGAGCCCGAGGGTCATCTTTATTTACCCCGGGCGGTGCTCCTCCGAGTGTTGGTCCAAACTAGAGCACCGTATGGACCGTCCCTTGGCAACTTGGGTCACGTTGGTATTTGTACGCTTCGCTTATCCGGTGTGCCCTGAGAACGAGATATGTGCAGCTCCTATCGGGATTTGTCGGCACAGTCGGGAGGTCTTGCTGGTCTTGTTTTACCATTGTCGAGATGTCTTGTAGTCCGGGATTCCGAGACTGATCGGGTCTTCCCGGGAGAAGGAATATCCTTCGTTGATCGCGAGAGCTTATCATGGGCTAAGTTGGGACACCCCTGCAGGGTTTGAACTTTCGAGAGCCGTGCCCGCGGTTATGTGGCGAGATGGGAATTTGTTAATATCCGGTTGTAATAAACTTGAAGTAAACTCTTCTAAAATACACCAACCGTAAAGCGCATTCGCGTGAGTGTCTCTTGTCGGGGTTGATCGAAAGGAGAACACGGTTTCTGGGTTATGTCTGACGTAAGTAGGAGTTCAGGATCACTTCTTGATCATTACTAGTTGACGACCGTTCCTTTGTTTCTCTTCTCGCTCTCATTTGCGTATGTTAGCCACCATATATGCTTAGTTGCTGCAACCTCACCACTTTACCCCTTCCTTTCCCATTAAGCTTTGCTAGTCTTGATACCAATGGTAATGGGATTGCTGAGTCCTCGTGGCTCACAGATTACTACACCACCAGCTGCAGGTACAGGTTTGCAATGATCATGACGCGAGAGCGATGTTGCTTGTTTTGGAGTTCTTGTGCTTCTTCGATCAGGGGATAGGTTCCAGGTCGGCAGCCTGGGCTAGTGGGGTGGATATTGTTTGAGTTTCTGTTTATGTTTCATCCGTAGTCGGATGGTGCTCTTATGTATTGTGTTGTTGTATTCATGTGACATTGTATGTAATGTATGTATCCCCACTATTAGGTAATGTTGATGTAATGATATCCACCTTGCAAAAGCGTATCAATATGCGGTTCTATCCTTGGTGGGACCTTCGAGTCTCTTTAGGATAGTATCGCATATTGGGCGTGACAGTACGGTCACTGGAGCTAGAATCGTTCATATTGACTAAGTTGACAAAGCACTCCGTCCCCGACAACTTAGTAAGCCCACAAGTCAGCCTCCCACCAAGGTGGGTCCCAACTAGCAGGGGGAGTATTCATTTTTTGTGCGTAATAAGGGGACACTTCCTTGCGTGCGAAGATATAGCTGGTGGGTCCGACCTATCAGTGGTGGGAACGTTTTTTTCACGAAATACAGAGGCCCTTCCGGTGGGTCCCAGCTGTTAGGTGGAGGAATCATTATTTTGCGCGTAATAAGGAGGCATTTCCTTGCGTGCGGCCGTGGACCCAGCTGTCAGCCTCTCCACGCACAGTCTACTTTCGATGGTGTCGTTCGTTGACCACGTTGACCACTCCGCGCCGAGCGCATCCAAGGTGGTGGATTTACGGCGAGGCCCGGACAAAGAACGGAGTAGAGTCACGAGACGGAGAGGTGTGCGAGGTTAGCTGGTTACAGTGCGGTGTGGTTCGGCAATCGGTGGAGAAGAACAAGAGGTGTGGAGGGGTGGAGGGATGGCACGGCCAAGCGGTGGATTAGCACTTCACAAATAAGTTGCTAAGGTAGCTGCTAGTAGCAGAGGCGGAGCCGTGGTCAGCTATACCGGAGGAAGAAGACGAGAGATTGAAGATGGATGCCGGTCGTTGGATGTAAATCCAACAGCTAACGATGTCAGAATTATTTGTTGACTAAGTTGACAACGACTTGCATTGGCTTCGGCCTATTGGCCCACATTTTAGCCTCCAAAAATGTGGCACGTATTCAACCCATTTTTTCAGAATTTACAGTCTTTTTTTTTGCGGGGTAGAATTTATAGTCCATTTGATCTATTTTTTTTTGAATTACAGTCCATTAGCTGGGATGGGTGAACAAATAATGTAGCGTCCATGCGGCCCATTTATGTTTTTCCTAAAAAATTACAGGCCATTTGCACTTTCTCGAAATACACGATTTTGCTGGGATGATTCTAATTATAATGTTGGGGTGGGCGCATCAATGTTGTCAAAAAATAAACAGGGGCTGAGCATTTTGTTTTATATATATATATATATATATATATTTAAATAATTAGTGATTTATTATTACATTGGTCCTTAAATCTTACCAAGCTTTTGGACACAATCACCGGGATTTTCGTTGCCAAAAAAAATCCTGGATTTTATTGTTAAGAAATTAATTTTATAAGTTAACAACATGTGGGATATTGTTTTCTTACATATGTAAGTATGTGTTAAATATATGTTGACAATAACAATAATATATAATGACATGTAAAATAATTTAAATATATATAATGTAGTTAGAAGGGAAACATAAGTTGGACCAGGCGTTCCTATTCTTATAAAGAAAAATAGAACAGACCACTGCGTTTTCTTCAGAAAAATACATAAATTGGTGATACGTCTCCAACGTATCTATAATTTTTGATTGCTCCATGCTACTTTATCCATTGTTTTGGACTATAATGGGCTTTATTTTCCACTTCTATATTACTTTTGGGACTAACCTGTTAACCGTATGCCCAGCCCGTAATTGCTGTTTTTGCCCATTTCCCTGTTTCAAGAAACGGAATATCAAACGGAGTCCAAACGGAATGAAACCTTCGGGAACGTGATTTTCTCACCGAACGTGATCCAGGAGACTTGGACCCTACTCCAAGAAGTGCTAGAGGTAGTCACGAGGGTGGGGGGCGCGCCCTCCCCCCCGGGCGCGCCCCCTGCCTCGTGGGCCCCCTGACGCTCCACCGACGTACTCCTTCCTCCTATATGTACCTACGTATCCCCAACAGATCAGATACGGAGCCAAAAACCTAATTCCACCGCCGCAACTTCCTGTATCCACGAGATCCCATCTTGGGGCCTGTTCCGGAGCTCCTCTGGAGGGGGCATCCACCATGGAGGGCTTCTACCTCATCACCATAGCCCCTCCGATGAAGTGTGAGTAGTTTACTTCAGACCTTCGGGTCCATAGTTAGTAGCTAGATGGCTTCTTCTCTCTTTTTGGATCTCAATACAATGTTCTCCCCCTCTCTCGTGGAGATCTATTCGATGTAACCTTCTTTTTGCGGTGTGTTAGTTGAGATCGATGAATTGTGGGTTTATGATCCAGCTTATCTATGGAAAATATTTGAATCTTCTGTGAATTCTTTTATATATGATTGAGTTATCTTTGAAAGTCTCTTCGAATTATCCATTTGGTTTGGCCAACTAGATTGGTAGTTCTTGCAATGGGAGAAGTGCTTAGCTTTGGGTTCAATCTTGCGGTGTCCTTACCTAGTGATGTAAGGGGTTGCAAGGCACGTATTGTATTGTTGCCATCGAGGATAACAAGATGGGGTATTTATCATATTGCATGAATTTATTCCTCTACATCATGTCATCTTGCTTAAGCGTTACTTTGTTTTTAACTTAATACTCTAGATGCATGTTGGATAGCGGTCGATGAGTGGAGTAATAGTAGTAGATGCAGAATCGTTTCGGTCTACTTGTCACGGACGTGATGCCTATATACATGATCGTTGTCTGGATAACCTCATAACTATGCTCGATTCACAATTGCTCAACAGTAATTTGTTCACCCACCGTAGAATACTTATGCTCTTTAGAGAAGCCACTAGTGAAACCTATGGCCCCCGGGTCTATTCTCATCATATCAATCTTCATCACTTTATTTACTTGCTTTGCTTTTAATATTCACTTTGCATCTTTATACGAAAAATACCAAAAATATTATCTCTATCATATCTCACTCTCGTAAGTGATCGTGAAGGGATTGACAACCCCTAATCGCGTTGGTTGCGAGTAGCTATCGTTTTGTGTAGGTACGAGGGACTTGCGCGTAGCCTCCTACTGGATTGATACCTTGGTTCTCAAAAACTGAGGGAAATACTTACGCTACTTTGTTGCATCATCCCCTCCTCTTCGGGGAAAACCAACACAAGCTCGAGACGTAGCAAGAAGGATTTCTGGCGCCGTTGCCGGGGAGGTCTACGCAAAAGTCAACATACCAAGTACCCATCAGAATCCCTATCTACCGCATTACATTATTTGCCATTTGCCTCTCATTTTCCTCTCCCCCACTTCACCCTTGCCGTTTTATTCGCCCTCTCTTTCCCAATCTCCTTCTCTTTTTCCCTTTGCCTTTTTCCTCGTCCTTTTTGTTTGCTCGTGTGTTAGTTTGCTTGTTCATCGCGATGGCTCAAGATGCTACCAAATTGTGTGACTTCACCAATACCAATAATAATGATTTCCTTAGCACTCCGATTGCTCCTCTTGCCAATACTGAATCTTGTGAAATCAATACCGCTTTGTTGAATCTTGTTATGAAAGATCAATTCGCCGGCCTTCCTAGTGAAGATGCCGCTACTCATCTGAATAGCTTCGTTGCTTTATGTGATATGCAAAAGAAAAAAGATGTCGATAATGATGTCGTTAAATTGAAGCTATTTCCTTTTTCGCTTAGAGATCGTGCTAAAGCGTGGTTTTCATCTTTGCCTAAAAATAGTATTGATTCTTGGAACAAGTGCAAAGATGCTTTTATCTCTAAGTATTTTCCTCCCGCTAAGATTATTTCTCTTAGGAACGATATTATGAATTTTAAGCAACTTGATCATGAACATGTTGCACAAGCTTGGGAGAGAATGAAATTAATGATACGTAATTGTCCTACTCATGGTTTGAACTTATGGATGATTATACAAAAAATTATGCTGGATTGAATTTTGCTTCTAGAAATCTTTTTAGATTCGGCATGGAGGCACTTTTATGGAAATCGCCTTAGGAGATGCTACTAAACTCCTAGATAATATTATGGTTAATTATTCTCAATGGCATACTGAAAGATATACTAATAAAAAAGTGCATGCTATAGAAGAAATCAATGTTTTGAGTGGAAAGATGGATGAACTTATGGAGTTATTTACTAAGAGTGTTTCTTCTGATCCTAATGATATGCCTTTATCTACCTTGATTGAGAATAATAATGAATCTATGGATGTAAATTTTGTTGGTAGGAATAGTTTTGGAAACAACGCATATAGAGGGAATTTTAATCCTATGCCTTATCCTAGTAATCCTTCTAATAATTATGGAAATTCCTACAACAACTCTTTTGGAAATTTTAATAAGATGCCCTCTGAATTTGAGAGTAGTGTTAAAGAGTTTATGAATTCACAAAAGAATTTTAATGCTTTGCTTGAAGAGAAATTACTTAAAGTTGATGATTTGGCTAGGAACGTTGATAGAATTTCTCTTAATGTTGATTCTTTAAAGCTTAGATCTATTCCTCCTGAGCATGATATCAATGAGTCCCTCAAAGCTATGAGAATTTCCATTGATGAGTGCAAAGAAAGAACCGCTAGGATGCGTGCTTACAAAGATGCCTTTATTAAAGCGTGTTCTTCTAATTCCTATGAAAATCAAGATGAAGATCTAAAAGTTATTGATACGTCCCCTATTAAATCTTTGCTTTGCAATATGAATCTTGATGAAACTGAATATGATCTTCCTTTACCTAGAAGGCGTTCTAAGAATTCGGAGTTTTTAGATCTTGATGATGAAATTGACAAAAGTGGGATTGAAAGAAATAAGAATCGAGATATTGCTAAACCCACTATATTGGATCTCAAGGAATTTAATTATGAAAATTGCTCTTTAATTGATTGTATTTCCTTGTTGCAATCCGTGCTAAATTATCCTCATGCTTATAGTCAAAATAAGGCTTTTACCGAACACATTGTTGATGCCTTGATGCAATCTTATGAAGAAAAGCTTGAGTTGAAAATTTCTATCCCTAGGAAACTCCATGATGAGTGGGAACCTACTATTAAAATTAAAATAAAAAATTATGAGTTTCATGCTTTGTGTGATTTGGGTGCTAGTGTCTCTACTATTCCCAAAACTTTGTGTGATTTGCTAGATTTCCGTAATTTTGGTGATTGCTCTCTAAACATGCATCTTGCGGATTCCACTATTAAAAAGCCTATGGGAAGAATTAATGATGTTCTTATTGTTGCAAATAGGAATTATGTGCCCGTAGATTTTATCGTTCTTGATATAGATTGCAATCCTTCATGTCCTATTATTCTTGGTAGACCTTTCCTTAGAACGATTGGTGCAATTATTGATATGAAGGAAGGGAATATTAGATTCCAATTTCCATTAAAGAAAGGCATGGAACACTTTCCTAGAAAGAAAATAAAATTACCATATAAATCTATCATGAGAGCCACTTATGGATTGCCTACCAAAGATGGCAATATCTAGATCTATCCTTGTTTTTATGCCTAGCTAGGAGCGTTAAACGATAGCGCTTGTTGGGAGGCAACCCAATTTTATTTTTAGTTTTTTGTTTTTGCTTCTGTTTAGGAATAAATAATCCATCTAGACTCTGTTTAGATGTGGTTTTATCTTTTAATTAGTGTTTGTGCCAAGTTGAACCTATTGGATCTTCTTGGATGATAGTTATTTGATCTTGCTGTAATTTCCAGAATCTTTGTGCTAAGTGCCCGAATTATTGAAAATCACCAGAACGTGATAAAATACTGATTCCAATTGCTGCTGATCAATAAATAAATTGTCTAGGTCTTCTAAGTTTGGTAGAATTTTTTGGGTTCCAGAAGTTTGCGTTAGTTACAGATTACTACAGACTGTTCTGTTTTTGACAGATTCTGTTTTGCGTGTGTTGTTTGCTTATTTTGATGAATCTATGGCTAGTAAAATAGTTTAAGATCCATAGAGAAGTTAGAATACAGTAGGTTTAACACCAATATAAATAAAGAATGAGTTCATTACAGTACCTTAAAGTAGTCTTTTGTTTTCTTTCTCTAACGGAGCTCACGAGATTTCTATTGAGTTTTGTGTTGTGAAGTTTTCAAATTTTGGGTGAATTCTTTTGATGGATTATGGAACAAGGAGTGGCAAGAGCCTAAGCTTGGGGATGCCCATGGCACCCCCAAGATAATCCAAGGACACCAAAAAGTGAAAGCTTGGGGATGCCCCGGAAGGCATCCCCTCTTTCATCTACTTCCATCAGTAATTTACTTGGAGCTATATTTTTATTCACCAACATGATATGTGTTTTGCTTGGAGCATCTTGTATTATTTAAGTCTTTGCTTGTTAGTTACCACAATAATCCTTGCTGTACAAACCTTTTGAGATAGCCATATATGAATTGAAATTTGATAGAATACTCTATGTGCTTCACTTATATCTTTTGAGCTTGATAATTTGCTCATAGTGCTTCACTTATATCTTTTTGAGCGTGATAATTTTTGCTCTAGTACTTAACTTAGATCTTTTAGAGCACGGTGGTGGATTTGTTTTAAATAAACTTGATCTCTCATGCTTCACTTAGATTATTTTGAGAGTCGTTAATAGCATGGTAATTTGCTTAATGTTAATATACTTGGTGTTCAAGATATGTGAAAACTTTCTTTTGAGTGCGTTGAATACTAAGATAAGTTTGATTCTTGATAATTGTTTTGAGATATGGAGGTGATAATATCAAAGTCATGCTAGTTGAGTAGTTGTGAATTTGAGAAATGCTTGTGTTGAAGTTAGTAAATCCCATAGCATGCACGTATGGTTAAAGTTGTGTAACAAATTTGAAGCATGAAGTGTACCTGGCTTGTGCATCCTTATGAGTGACGGTCGGGGACAAGCGATGGTCTTTTCCTACCAATCTATCCCCCTAGGATCATGCGCGTAGTACTTGATTTTTGATGACTTATAACTTTTTGCAATAAGTATATGAGTTCTTTTGACAAATGTTGAGTCCATGGATTATACACACTCTTACCTTTCCGCCATTGCTAGCCTCTTCGGTACCGTACATTGCCCTTTCTCACAT
This sequence comes from Aegilops bicornis, assembly GCA_021605145.1. NCBI lineage: Eukaryota > Viridiplantae > Streptophyta > Magnoliopsida > Poales > Poaceae > Aegilops > Aegilops bicornis. The sequence continues at coordinate 266,816,343 of CM038673.1, forward strand.
TGAGAGTTGGCGCAAACTTCACCGGTGCATCCAAACCCCGTGATATGATACGCTCTATCACACATAAACCTCCTTATATCTTCCTCAAAACAGCCACCATACCTACCTATTATGCCATTTCCGTAGCCATTCCGAGATATATTGCCATGCAACTTCCACCATCATCATCATGACATAATTTACTTTTGTCATATTGCCATTGCATGATCATGTAGTTGACATCGTATTTGTGGCAAAGCCACCATGCATTATTTTCATACATGTCACTCTTGATTCATTGCACCATCCCGGCACACCGCCGGAGGCATTCATATAGAGTCATACCTTGTTCTAGTTTCGAGTTGTAATCCTTATGTTGTAATCAATAGAAGTGTGATGATCATCATTATTAGAGCATTGCCCAAAAAAAGAGAAAGGCCAAATAAAAAAGAAAGGCCCCCAAAAAAAAGGGCAATGCTACTATCTCTTTTTCCACACTTGTGCTTCAAAGTAGCACCATGTTCTTCATGTAATGAGTCTCATATTTTGTGCTTCAAAGTAGCACATCGTTCTTCATGTAGTGAGTCTCATATATTGTGCTTCAAAGTAGCACCATGTTTTTCATACAGTGAGTCTCATAAGTTGTCTTTTTCATACTAGTGGGAATTTTTCGTTATAGAACTTGGCTTGTATATTCCTACGATGGGCTTCCTCAAATGCCCTAGGTCTTCATGAGCAAGCAAGTTGGATGCACACCCACTAGTTTTCTTTTGTTGAGCGTTCATAGCTCTAGTGCATCCATTGCATGGCAATCCCTACTCCTCATGTTGACATCAATTGATGGGCATCTCCATAGCCCGTTGATTATCCTCGTCAATGTGGGACTTTCTCCTTTTTGTCTTCTCCACACAATCCCCATCATCATAATTTATTCCACCCATAGTGCTATGTCCATGGCTCACGCTCATGTATTGCGTGAAGGTTGAAAAAGTTTGAGATTATTTAAGTATGAAACAATTGCTTGGCTTGTCATCGGGGGTATAGAAGTTGGGAACATCTTTGTGTGACGAAAATGAAGCATAGCCTAACTATATGATTTTGTAGGGATGAACTTTCTTTGGCCATGTTATTTTGAGATGACATAATTATTTTGATTAGTATGCTTGAAGTATTATTATTTTTATGTCAATATGAACTTTTGTCTTGAATCTTTCGGATCTGAATATTCATATCACAATTAAGAAGATTTACATTGAAATTATGCCAAAGTATCACTCCGCATCAAAAATTCTATTTTTATCATTTACCTACTCGAGGACGAGCGGGAATTAAGCTTGGGGATGCCTGATACGTCTCCAACGTAACTGTAATTTTTGATTGCTCCATGCTACTTTATCCATTGTTTTGGACTATAATGGGCTTTATTTTCCACTTTTATATTACTTTTGGGACTAACCTATTAACCGGAGGCCCAGCCCAGAATTGCTGTTTTTTGCCTATTTCAGTGTTTCGAAGAAACGGAATATCAAACGGAGTCCAAACAGAATGAAACCTTCGGGAACGTGATTTTCTCATCGAACGTGATCCAGGAGACTTGGACCCTACTCCAAGAAGTGCCAGAGGCGGTCACGAGGGTGGGGGGCGCGCCCTTCCCCCCTGGGCGCGCCCCCTGCCTCGTGGGCCCCCTGACGCTCCACCGACGTACTCCTTCCTCCTATATATACCTACGTATCCCCAACAGATCGAATCTGGAGCCAAAACCTAATTCCACCGCCGCAACTTCACTGTATCCACGAGATCCCATCTTGGGGCCTGTTAGGAGCTCACGGAGGGCATCCACCACGGAGGGCTTCTACCTCATCACCATAGCCCCTCCGATGAAGTGTGAGTAGTTTACTTCAGACCTTCGGGTCCATAGTTAGTAGCTAGATGGCTTCTTCTCTCTTTTTGGATCTCAATACAATGTTCTCCCCCTCTCTCTTGGAGATCTATTCGATGTAACCTTCTTTTTGCAATGTGTTTGTTGAGATCGATGAATTGTGGGTTTATGATCCAGCTTATCTATGGAAAATATTTGAATCTTCTCTGAATTCTTTTATGTATGATTGAGTTATCTTTGCAAGTCTCTTCGAATTATCCATTTGGTTTGGCCAACTAGATTGGTAGTTCTTGCAATGGGAGAAGTGCTTAGCTTTGGGTTCAATCTTGCTGTGTCCTTGAGCATAGTTATGAGAGTATGTAGGTATGATCATGTATATAGGCATCACGTCCCAGACAAGTAGACCGACTCCTGCCTGCATCTACTACTATTACTCCACTCATCGACCGCTATCCAACATGCATCTAGAGTATTAAGTTAATGAAAACAGAGTAACGCCTTAAGCGAGATGACATGATGTAGAGGAATAAATTCATGCAATATGATAAATACCCCATCTTGTTATCCTCGATGGCAACAATACAATACGTGCCTTGCTGCCCCTACTGTCACTGGGAAACGACACCGCAAGATTGAACCCAAAGCTAAGGACTTATCCCATTGCAAGAACTACCAATCTAGTTGGCCCAACCAAAGGGATAATTCGAAGAGACTTGCAAAGATAACCAATCATACATAAAAGAATTCAGAGAAGATTCAAATATTCCTCATAGATAATCTTGATCATAAACCCACAATTCATCGATCTCAACAAACACACCGCAAAAAGAAGATTACATCAAATAGATCTCCACGAGAGGGGAGAACATTGTATTGAGATCCAAAAGAGAGAATAAGCCATCTAGCTACTAACTATGGACCCGAAGGTCTGAAGTAAACTACTCATACTTCATCGGAGAGGCTATGATGATGATGTAGAAGCCCTCCATGGTGGAATCCCCTTCCGGTGGAGCTTCGGAACATGCCCCAAGACGGGATCTCGTGGATACAGAAAGTTGCGGCGATGGAATTAGGTTTTTGGTTCCGTCTCTGATCTGTTGGGGGTATGTAGGTGCTGAAGCCAGAGGCGAGAAGAGCAAACGGACAAGATGGGTTTCCCCCGGCAAGAGACTTGCCGGGGGTGACCTACGCTACCCCAGCAAGGAAACTTGCCCAACACCAGCAAGACCGCCACCCTTGAGCCTAAGAGTTATGGCACCATCAACAACATCAGAACCAAGGATCAGGAGGCACCTGCATGGTGGCATGCAGATCTTTGTGAAGACTAGAGGCCTGCAAGACTAGATGAGAACCATAAGATGAAGATCCCCGGCAAGACTCTTGCCGGGGACGCCCGTGAGATCCCGGCAAGACCCTTGCCGGGGATATCTGCGGGACCGAGGCCAGGCCCGCCCTTGCCAAGGTTTCGCTGCCCCGCACCCATCCCTACGTGCCGACCAGTCCGCCAACTAGACCAGCGCATGCGTGTCAGCATGCAGCTTCTAGGCCAACTAGCCAAGCACCTGCGTGGTGGCATACAGATCTTTGTGAAGACCCTGCCACCGCACCAGCTCAGCAGCCAGCCAGCGTGGCGTGGCCTGTCTCGTTACATTGGACGCGCGTCGAAGCAGGGCGAGGTGGCGACGGACGGGACGAGCTTCCTTGCCGCCGCCGATAAAGCGAGAGGGCACGTCGGCAGCGCGTTAAATGCGTTTGTCCTTCGGTGCCAGGCGATAGACTTGTACACTGTACATACTTTCAAGCTCCTGTGTGCCGTTGTGGCAACCCCATTGACATATAAAAGGAGGCCCGAGGCATACTGAGGCATGATTCGGACTTTTTGGACTGGGCATGCACTATAGCTAGTTCAAGAACTCAAGAACACTAAATACACACAAAGCAGGACTAGGGTATTGCACATCATTTGCGGGTTGAACCTGGGTAAAAATTCCCTCGTGTTGATCTTCTCGACCCGCTCTTTGCGCAGCCCCACGCCCCGTTAACCATAGTGGGGATTCCCCGTGATCCCATAGGTGTCGTCCCTGAGCCCCGACATCTTTGGCGCGCCAGGTAGGGGGCGTTGAGGCTGTGAAAATCCGGTTTTGAAGCCAATTCATTGATTCCTTCGTCGCGATGGCTCCCAAGAAGAAGACAACGTCGATCAGCCACGCTCTAGTGCCATCAGCTAGACGAGGCGGTGCTGTCCGCAGCCGCAATGACCATCCGCGTGGCAACAAAGAAGCTATGTCATGCAAGACTTGGAGCAATTTTCCTTTCCATAAGGTTATTTTCCTCGAAAGATTTTTCTCTTTGTATGGAAAACCTACACGCAAGGGAACCCTTCCACTATTGGTAACACCCTTGTTCTGTTCGAGTCTGCTCAACAGTTCGAGCGGCTGAGCTGAGAACGGCAAGGGGGCTTGCCCGGCAGCAAGCGCCCCCGGCAGGCTGCTATGGATCCGTTCCTCAAAGCGCTGCAACATGGGTTTACGCGCCAGCAAACCTATCCAACTAGGCGTAGGGAGTGTACATACATAGAAAGATCAAACAGGAAGATAGCATGCCTCATTTCAAAGTACCGCAGAGTTATATTACATCAATTATAGCCGCAGTTTTAACTTAAGATAAATTGTCTTGGGCATGAACTCGCAGCGGCAAGGAGAAATGGGGTGCCTAGTCCCAGCGCTGGCCCTCCAAACTCTTGACTCCGTCGACGCAACTGATGATGGGCTCGATACGCTCCTCGAGGGCCGTGAGGTCCGCATCCTCCGGCAAGCTTTCCAGCACGTCGGTGAAGTCGATGCTAGGGTTCCATAACGCCACCTTGGTGAGCACCTTGGTCAGAGCGCCCCGGCAGAGCCTCCGGGACTCATTGGCCAGATAGGTTGCTTGATTAGAGCGGAGCTGCTCCAAGGCGTCGAGGACGCCCTCGAAGACCAAGGCCAGCCTTGCATTGGGGCTCAGGTTCGGCTCCTGGGAGTACCTGACATCCGGCATGCCCATGATGGCCAGCTGTGTGGTGAGCCTCCCTGCGACATCGACGAGGCGTCTGATCCAGAGATTGACGCTGCCCACATATTCCTTATGAGCGGCGGAGTCATCACTCCGCAGCTGCTTCTCAGTCTCGAGGGCCTTGTTCAGGGTCTCCTCCCGGGTCGTGGCCTCTGAGAACATCCCCTCCAAGCCATCCAGTTTCAGCTTCAGGTCGCTGATGGAGTCGTTGGCCTTGTCCGAGATGGCGACCTGCGAGTCTGCCAGCTTCTCTGATGTAGGGTGGAACCCTATGGTGACGATCTTTCACGTTTGGAGTGGATCTTACGGGGCATCAAGAAGAACACGCGGAAGCACAAAGGGGAACATGGAGGAAACGAGAGAGAAATCACTCAACCAACAAGGAATCAATCACACAAGTGCTAGATCACCGAACACAAAGAGATACATATGATCCACAATCAACAAAGGTAAGGATACAAAGGTAACCGATCTTCTCCGAGAGGAGGTCTTGAGGGGGTCCACCCTAGAAGGGAGTCTTGAATCCGCTTGGGGGATCTTCTCCGTAGAGGTCCTGAGCTCCGAGGAGAAGTAACCAAGTGGATGATCAAGGCTCTCACACAAACATGAGCTAAACCAATGCTAACCCTAGAAAGGTGGGGAAGAAAGAGTATATATAGTCTAGGGGGTGAAGGGTTACAAGGGCTGCGGCCCCAAACGGAGTCAACACACAGGCGTCGGACGTCCGGAAGGCGTCGGACGTTCGGAGGCTCGGGACGGTCCGGACGTTCGGACGGGCTCGGGCGTCCGTAGAATCAGCTCTGTCGTGGGTGCGTCGGACGTCCGGAGGGGTCGGTCGTCCGGGCTTCATGACGGTCCGGACGTCTGGAAGTCGTCGGTCGTCCGTACATTTGGTTCGGGCATGCATCGGTCGGACGTCCGGAGGTTTCGGTCGTCCGTAGTTTCGGTTCGGGTGCCCAGCGGCCGGACGTCCGGAGGGCGTCGGTCGTCCGTGGCCTGGGAGTCGTCGGACGTCCGGGCTTGGTCGGACGTCCGATGCCTGTACCTTCAGCAGCATCTCTTCTTCTTCTTCAATATGCTTGGGGTCCTCGCCGTCTTGGCTCTTGTATGTAGTTGTTCCGTGGCTCGTTTCCAGGCACCTGATCACACACAGAGTTTCTGAATGAGGTAGTAGCCATGTCTCGTGAGTAGGAGAAGGAAGTTCGGAGAGGAGCGAGTTCACCTTATCTTCAATAGCCTTAGCTCGGGCTCGAGTCATGGGTCCACGTGGTATTGAGGAAGATGTAGGTGCGTCCATGGGGATGAGTGAGGGATGCTCCACATCATCTCCCCCCCCCCTTGAGAGAGATCCGACCTCGGATCAAAAGCTTCATCTCCATGGTATGGTGCGAGGTCCTTGACATTGAAGATGTCGCTCACATTGTACTTGTCTCGAAGTAGGTTGATCTTGTAGGCGTTGTCGTTGTAGCGTGCTAGCACCTTGAAAGGTCCATCGGCTCTAGGAAGAAGCTTGGACTTGCGTTCTTTGGGGAAGCGGTCCTTGCGAAGGTGTAGCCACACTAGATCACCAATGTTGAAGACCATGGGTTGCTTGTTGACGTTGAGCTTGGTCGCTAGTCGTTGTACTTGGCGCTCGATGGTTTGTCTTGTATCCTCATGCATCTTCTTGATGTAGCTTGCCCGTGCACTCGCATCCATGTTGGTGCGCTCTTGTAGAGAAAGAGGTAGAATGTCCAATGGGGACAACGGGTTGAAGCCGTAGACGACCTTGAAGGGGGACTTGCCGGTAGTCGAATGTCTTGCACGGTTGTAGGCGTACTCGGCGATGGGTAGACATGCTTCCCACTCCTTGATGTTCTTCTTGATCAAGACACGAAGTAGAGTGGATAATGTGCGGTTCGTCACCTCCGTTTGGCCGTCGGTTTGAGGATGGTATGCGGATGAGAACAAGAGCTTGATTCCGAGCTTGGCACATAGGGTCTTCCAAAAGTAACTCAAGAACTTGACGTCACGATCGGAGACGATTGTCTTTGGTACTCCATGGAGTCGCAAGATTTCCTACAAAAGAGATTTGCAATATGTGAAGCATCGTCTATCTTGTTGCAAGGAATGAAATGTGCCATCTTAGAAAATCTATCCACAACAACAAACACGGAATCCTTTCCATTTTGAGTTCTAGGCAAACCAAGTACAAAATCCATGCTAATGTCTTCCCAAGGTTGATAAGGAATAGGAAGGGGCATGTAAAGACCATGGGATTGAGCTTTAGACTTAGCTTTGCGAAAGGTAGAGCAACGGTTGGTGAAGCGTGAGACGTCACGGAACATCTTGGGCCAAAAGTAGTTCTTGGAGAGCGTGGCGAAAGTCTTGTCGCGTCCAAAGTGTCCCATGAGTCCGCCTCCATGAGCCTCTTGCAAAAGTAACAAACGAAGAGAAGACTCAGGAATGCAAAGTTTGTTAGCTCTCGTAAGATAATCATCCTTTATGTAGTATCGTTCCCAAGATGTGTGTGTCAAACACTTAGCATAAGGAGTAGAAAAAGAAGGATCATGCTCATACAAGTCTTTTATATGCTCAAAACCAATAACATTCAACTCAAGTTTAGTGACAAGCGTGCATATGCGTGAAAGTGCATCCGCAACTACATTTTCTTTACCCTTAATGTACTTGATGACATATGGGAAAGATTCAATAAATTCACTCCATTTGGCAGGACGCTTGTTCAACTTAGTTTGGCCTTTTAAGTACTTAAGCGTTTCATGATCGGTATGGATGACAAATTCATGAGGTCTAAGGTAATGTTCCCAAACATGTAGCACACGCACTAAAGCATACAATTCTTTGTCATAGATGGGATAATTAAGTAGAGCACCGGATAGTTTTTCACTAAAATAAGCAATGGCTCGTTTTTCTTGCATCAAAACTCCGCCAATTCCGGTACCACTTGCATCACAATGAACCTCAAAAGTTTTGTCAAAATTGGGCAAAGCGATAATCGGAGCATAAGTAAGCAAAGACTTGAGCTCATCAAAAGCGGTTGATTGCAAAGTTCCCCAAACAAAGGGAGTATTCTTCTTACTCAAGGCATGCAAAGGAGCGGCAATTGTGCTAAAATCTTTCACAAAGCAACGATAAAAACCCATAAGACCAAGAAAGCTACGCACTTGTTGCAAATTGGTGGGTTAGGGCCAAGTTTTAATTGCTTCAATTTTAGATTCATCAACATGGACACCCTTTGAGGATACTACAAAACCCAAGAAAACCACTTTGTCAACACCAAATGTGCATTTTTTCATGTTTGCATAAAGACTTTCCTTACGAAGGGTTTGCAAAACAGCCTTAACATGATTAAGATGTTCTTTCATGGTTTTGCTAAACACAAGAATATCGTCGAAGTAAACCACAACAAAGACTCCAATGTAAGGACGAAGCACATGATGCATAAACGCATACGAAAGTACCGGGAGCCTCCGAAAGACCCATAGGCATCACTAACCACTCATATAAACCAAATTTGGTTTTGAAAGCAGTTTTCCATTCATCACCCTCTTGTATGCGGATTTGATAATAGCCACTTTTAAGATCAATTTTTGAGAAAAAGTTGGCTCCACTAAGTTCATCAAGCATATCATCTAGGCGAGGAATGTGATTCCTATAGCGAACCGTAATAGCATTTATAGGTCGACAATCGGAACACAAGCGGAAACTTCCATCGGGCTTAGGCACAAGTATAACGGGAACGGCACAAGGGCTTAGGCTTTCACGTACATGACCGTTGTCGATGAGTTGTTGTACTTGCCGTTGAATCTCCTTGGTTTCTTAGGGATTGACTCGGTATGGCGCTTTGTTTGGTAGAGGCGCTCCGGGGATGAGGTCGATTCGATGCTCAATGCCTCGAAGAGGAGGTAGACCCGGAGGTAGCTCATCGGGGAAATATCTTGGAATTCCTGCAAAAGAGATTTAAACACTAAAGGTAGCTCATGAGAGGTGTTAGTTGTTGGGTCTCCATCCTTGCACACAAGGACAAAGTGCATCACACTAGATGGGTTCTCACACACTTCTCTAATATCACTTTTGGTGGCAAATAGGATGAGGTTTTTCTCTCTAGGCGAAGAGGCGCTCAAGTTTGGCTTGTGGCTCTCACTCACTTTTTGGTGGATCACTTTCTCACTCTTGTCTCTATGATGGGTGGCTTGCTTGTCGGCTATCACTTGACTAGGAGACATAAGTCGTAGCACATATTCCTTCCCTTTCATCTTGAAGCTATAGTGATTGGTGCGCCCATTGTGGATGACACCACGGTCGAATTGCCATGGTCGACCTAGAAGTAGGTGGCAAACGGTCATTGGGACCACATCACACTCCAACGTGTCTTCATAAGCACCAATTTTGAAGGAGACTTGGACTGTATGCTCGACTCGTATAGTGCCGTAGTCAGTTAGACATTGAACCTTGTAGGGGTGCGGGTGCTTCCTCTTGACCAATTGAAGTTTGGAACATAGTTCTTCACTTGCCAAGTTGTGGCAACTTCCTCCATCAATGATGACCTTGACGGACCTCCCGTTGATGCCGGCCTTTGTGTGGAATATGTGGCATCTTTGGTGGTCTTCTTGTTGATGTTGAAGAGTCAAGACCTTGGAGACAACGAGAGCGGGGCTCGAATCCTCATCGCAAAAGACTTGATCATCTTCATCTTCGTTCACTCGTCGGTGCATGGCCACTTGCTCAAGGGCTTCCATCTCCTCATCCCTCATTGAGTCATAGGTGCCGTCATTGTTGAGGATCATGGTGCGCTTGTTGGTGCATTCGTAGGACTTGTGGCCTCGGCCGCCGCAAGTGAAACACTTGAAGGAGCTTGTTTTGATGGTCTCATCGGTCGGAGTAGATGATGAAGCACGTGGCTTGAAGTTGCTTGTAGTAGGAGGAGGACGACTTGAACTTGTCGAATTTCTCTTGTAACTCGACTTGTCGTCGTTGTTTGTAGAAGGTTTGGTTGATGTAGATGTTGGAGGAGGTGTTGAAGCTTGGTTGTTGGAGAAGCCGTGGGTCTTGGGCGAGTACTTGGCGTGCTTGAAGTCATCTTGCACTTGACGTTCCGCCTTTGTAGCTTGATGCACGAGCTCAATGAGGGTGGAGTATGGTTGGAAGTCGGCGATCTTCTTGATGGGATGATTGAGTCCATTCAAGAAACGTGCCATAGTTTGCTCATCATCTTCCTTGACATTGGCTCAAATCATGGCTATCTCCATTTCCTTGTAGTATTCTTCAACACTCTTTGTTCCTTGCTTGAGGAGTTGGAGTTTCTTGAAAAGGTCGCGGTTGTAGTAGGTTGGCACAAAACATGCTCGCATAACATCCTTCATTTGAGCCCAAGTGGTGATTGGAGGTTCACCTCTTGCTTGTCGTCGCTCAATGATTTGTTCCCACCATATGGGCACATAGTCTTGGTACTCAAGTGATGCCATAGCGATTTTCTTCTCTTCATCGTAGTTGTGCAACCGGAAGATTTTGTCAACCTTCAATGCCCATGAGAGGCACTCTTCGGGGTCATTGCTTCCATTTAACTTGGGCATGGTGAATTTGAGCTTTCCATATCGTTGCTCTTCATTGTGTTGTTGGCGATGGTGATGATGACGCCCTTGACGTGGATTGCAATCGTCTTCATGTTGCTCTTGGCATGGAGGAAGACCATGATCAACTTGCTCTTGTTGAACTTGAGGTTGAGGTGGAGCTTGACGAGCTTGTGGAGGAGCTTGAGGAACTTGACGTTGTCCATGAGGTTGGTAGTTCCTCTCTTGGATTTCTTCTCGAAGGGCTTCCTCTTGATTGCGCTGTTCGCGATTGCGGTTGGCGAAGGCTCGACTAGATTCTTAAATGGCACGTTGCGCCTCAAGATATTGCGCTTCTTGTTGTTGTTGTTGAAGACGTTGAGCCTTGGCGTCTTGTTCGTCTTCGTGTAGATGCGCTCGTTCTTCCTCTTGGCGCCGTAGTCGTTGTTGAGCTTGGGCAAAAGCGTCTTGGTTTGATTGAGGACGAGGGACTTGCTCATTGACTTGCTCTTGTGAATGCTTGTCATGTAGCGGGTTGCGAGATGCATGACGGTCTTGACGTGCGGCACGACGAAGAGTGTTTGAGGTAGGTGTACTTGAGTCGTAGAAGGTGTCGTCGGAGTGTTGGCTCGAGCGGCTCCGTCTTGAGGATGAAGAAGTGGAATGGTGCCGGTTCCTCATTAAGGCGCGGATCTCGTCCATTCTTGCATCATTCTCTTGCTTGTGAGCATCGAACTTGTTGTCGAAGTAGTCTCTTGTACGTTGCTCGGAGAGTCGCAAGTCGGTGGCGAGGTTGTCGATGCGGTCGCTCATTGTTTGTTGCTCTTGGTGCAACGCTCGTTGTGCACCAAAGAGGTAGCTCTTGGTGACGTATGATGACATGTCGTCGTCTTGCTCGAGGAAGAGTGGGTTGGTAGAAGTACTTGGCCTATCCATCATTCCAAGCAACAATGTGAGTGGTAGAAGGAGAAGAACTTATACCAATGTACCTTTGACCGAAGTTGATGATGAATCAAGTTCACTCAAATGCGGACAATGAAATAGCACTATTGGTACCAATCCTTGTCGGTTCTCACACCTACACAAATAAAAGCTTATGGTGGAGCTTGGTGAGGATGGTGGCATAAAGTTTGATGCAATTGTAAGTGAGGGTCAATAATGTTGGAAAAGGTACACAAATTTGCAAATGAAACAAGTAGACCAAGCAAATAGTGGTACACGGAAACACACATGCAAATAGATAAGTGGGATTGTGCAAACCAAAAGTGAGCCAAAATGTGGAATCCACGAAAATGCTCTTGTTGCACAATACTAGAGAGACGCTAGCACGATTGCACAATAGGCGGATACGAAACCTGTGCACAACCTACTAGGCAAAAATGCAACTATCTCTATCCCACGCATGCTATATGTATGGTATTTCGGTGCTATGATCCAAGATGATCCAATATGACAATCTTAATGTAGTATGATGCTATGGTTCTTGCTCATAAGCTCTTTGCTTATCTTTCCTCTTTGCTTAAAAGCTTGGGTGGCTCTTTCACTTTTGAGCTCTTTTCTCATGCAAAACTTCACGAACCAAGATAGCAAGTGTGTATGCTATGACAACTTTGTGACACACAAATGGATCCCAAGATATGCACCACGGTGGTATGGTATGTATGCTATGGAGTATGATCACTAACGTGCACAAGTCACGTTGCCTGCAATACTCAACGGCTAGTCTCGATGGGTAAGCTACGCATAAAAGTAGGGACAATGTGGGTATCAATGCAAATGCAATGTTTGACAAAGATGTCGTCGAAGTTACCGTCCTTGGCGATGATGAGACCCTTGCAAAGTTGAGCCGTGGTGATGATGAAATCGAACCGTACCTAGATAGCCGAAACACAAAAGGATACGGGAGCCACAACTCAAAATATCAAAGACCAAATTGCGACAAAATCGTCATAGGAGGTATCGAGGAAGATGGTGGTGTATGTGGATTTGGAAGAGGTGGTGGAATTTGGGGTTGTGGTGGTGGCGAACTGACAAAGTTCAGTTTCGTCAGGGTTTTACGGTCGTCCGGTCGTCGTCGGACGTCCGACCTTTTCCGGTCGTCCGGAGCCTGGGCGAAAATCAGGCTCGGGAAGAACTGCGAGATTTCGGGGAAGAAGGAAATGGTGAGGTCGAAATTGAGTGATTTGGTGGATGGAAAAGGGTGGGGAGGGAGGGAAAAGCTAGATCCACACGTAGCAACTCAAATCCATGGACCAAATCCAATAAAATCTCAACTCACAAACAAATTACAAAAAAAAATTTGGGGCTATTTTTGGTGGGGAATTTTCGGAATTAGGACGAAAACAACAAAATCAAGCTAGAAAAAGAGTGGTAGGGGCTCCAAAAACGTGATCAGTGTGGCTCATGATACCAAGATGATGTAGGGTGGAACCCTATGGTGACGATCTTTCACGTTTGGAGTGGATCCTACGGGGAATCACGAAGAACACGCGGAAGCACAAAGGGGAACACGGAGGAAACGAGAGAGAAATCACTCAACCAACAAGGAATCAATCACACAAGTGCTAGATCACCGAACACAAAGAGATACATATGATCCACAATCAACAAAGGTAAGGATACAAAGGTAACTGATCTTCTCCGAGAGGAGGTCTTGAGGAGGTCCACCCTAGAAGGGGGTCTTGAATCCGCTTGGGGGATCTTCTCCGTAGAGGTCCTGAGCTCCGAGGAGAAGTAACCAAGTGGATGAGCAAGGCTCTCACACAAACATGAGCTAAACCAATGCTAACCCTAGAAAGGTGGGGAAGAAAGAGTATATATAGTCTAGGGGGCGAAGGGGTACAAGGGCTGCGGCCCCAAACGAAGTCAACACACAGGCGTCGGACGTCCGGAAGGCGTCGGACGTCCGGAGGCTCGGGACGGTCCGGACGTCCGGTCGGGCTCGGGCGTCCGTAGAATCAGCTCTGTCGTGGGCGCGTCGGACGTCCGGAGGGGGTCGGTCGTCCGGAGCTTCGTGACGGTCCGGACGTCCGGAAGTCGTCGGTCGTCCGTAGATTTGGTTCGGGCGTGCATCGGTCGGACGTCCGGAGGTTTCGGTCGTCCGTAGTTTCGATTCGGGTGCCCAGCAGCCGGACGTCCGGAGGGCGTCGGTCGTCCGTGGCCTGGGAGTCGTCGGACGTCCGGGCTTGGTTGGACGTCCGGTGCCTATACCTTCAGCAGCATCTCTTCTTCTTCTTCAATATGCTTGGGGCCCTTGCCGTTTTGGCTCTTGTATGTAGTTGTTCCATGGCTCGTTTCCAGGCACCTGATCACACACAGAGTTTTTGAATGAGGTAGTAGCCATGTCTCATGAGTAGGAGAAGGAAGTTCGGAGAGGAGCGAGTTCACCTTATCTTCAATAGCCTTAGCTCGGGCTCGAGTCATGGGTCCACGTGGTATTGAGGAAGATGTAGGTGCGTCCATGGGGATGAGTGAGGGATGCTCCGCATCATTCTCCACCTTGTCAGCGTGGTCCTGGGCCAGAGCATCAAGTGTGTCCTTATGCTTATGCTCCAGCTCCTGGGTCCACTGCGCGACGATCTTCCCGATTACCTCGTCTTTGCCGCGGAGCGTGGCGGCTAGCGTCTGCTCGCGGGCAACGAGGTCCTCCTCCTGGGTGTCTAGCAGAGCTTGCTGTTGCTGCTGCCGGGCGGATTCGTCCTTGGCGGCCTGTTCCTTCGCCGCCTCTTGGGCCTTCTCGATGTCGGCCTGCTTCAGGACGAGCTCTCACTTGCGCTCTTCCAGCTCACCCTGGGTAATCCTCAGCTCTTCCCGAGCCTCGCTGAACCAGACTTGCGTCTGAGCGACGCGCTCCTCGAAATCCGCCACCGCCTTGTCCACCTCTACCATCAGTTCACCTTGTCTTGGCGGGCATGGTGGAGTGCCTGGAACTTCTGGAAATTGGCGCTCATGGCCCGGAGGAGCTGCTCTTCCTGGTAATCGTCACCGCTGGCGCTCGGTTCGTCAATAACCTGGAGCCCAGCGGTGGCGAGTGCCTCGTCGTCAAACACCTCCCCTTCGGCCAGCGCCCTGGTGCTTGCCATCCCCGGGAGGCAGATGAACAAGTCATCGCCCACCTTCAGGTACTTGCCCGGCACGGGGGCTGCAAGGGAGGAAGGTTGGTTGTTGGCCACCTCCTGCTCGGCAGGCTCCTTGGCGGCCTCCCCAGCAGCAGCCCTGGCGGCCTCCTCGGCAGCAACCTTGTCGGCCTCCCTGGCAGGCCCCTTGCCGGCCTCTTCAGCGACGGACTTGGCGGCTTCCCCAGCCGCGATCCTGGCGGCCTCAGCTTCGGCGTCCTTGGCGACCTCCTCAATGACGGTGTCGATATCCTCCTGGTCCGTCGAGGGAGGATCTGGAAACCCGAAAGGAGAACGAAGCAAGGCCAAAATCAAGGTTCAGAGCGAAGAAAAGAGAGAGCATCGCAAAGCAAAGATAACCAGAGAAAAAAGGCAGACAGCTTACCCGTGCCGTGCTACAGAGAAGTGTTTCCCTCCCTGCCCACATCCGTTGACGGGACGGAACCACCAACGCCCGTGCTTGTCCCTCCTCCTCCTCCTCTTCCATGCACGTGGGGTCGGTGGTGTTCACCCTTGCCGGGGACGCCCCTCCGGGTGGCGTGGTCGATGGGGCGGCATGTCAGGGGCGGCCCTCAGTGGCTGCTCCTCCTGCCGCTCTCCTCCTGCAGACCCGACAAGGTCAGCACCAAAAATTCACGCCTCGGCGCCCATCGATGAGGAGTGAGTAATGAACTTATGCTGGGGGCTGAAGCGGGGGCTGCAACGAGGGCTGGTATCCGAGCTGGTCTCCACTACCACCGGCATGCACGTAGTGCCCGCCGGGGGCTTGACGCCCGTCGAAGCTTTGGCGCTCTTTGCCGCCCTCTGGGCCAACGTGCGTCTCTGTGTCCCTACAAAGATAAGATGATGTCAGGGGAGATAGCACAGGCTAAGGGTCAGAAGTAAAAAGGACGAGGTGCTTACTCCTCCTCCTCCTCTGGCCTCCTCTTCCTCTTCGGGCTGAAGGAACCGAGGTCGAAATCGGCCTCCGGGGTGCCGTCTGAAAGGGGAGGAGAAGGGGACGGGGTCATGCGCCGCTTGGACGAGGAAGAGGCGGCGGCTGCTGCCTTCTTCTTTGCTGCCGCGGCCCTCGTCTCGTGCACGGGCTGTGCCTAGGAGTATTGCCGCTGCGTGGCCCTGCCGAGCCGGACCTGCTCACCAGAGCTGGCCCGCCGCAGGATGCGTTTCCTCCCCGGGGCCGAGGAGCCACCCACCACGATCTCCTCTTCGGCCGACTCCTCGGTCACGTCTTCGACAAGGGTGGCCCCAGCGCTGGCGCCACTCGGCTCCCCGGCAGACCCCACCCACTCGGCGAGCTCTTTCTCTTCGTGTCATCCTCGTCCTCCATGGTGCCGACGCTGCCGGCCTCCTTAGCAAGTGCCGCCTCCTCCGCCCTGGCAGCGATGTACGCCAGCTCTTCCCGAGTGGTGTCACGAACGAGCAGTGGCTCGTCGCGAATATACCTCTCCGACAGGTTGTCGAAGAATGCCTGCACTCGCTCTACCTCCGGCTCGGCCCAGGTTGGATCAAGGTCGTGCGCGTTGAAGTCCAGCATCATGGCAATGATGGCGGTCTGGCAAGATTTGTTGCTCAACGGGATCACTCCCGCTGGCAAACCAAACAGAGACCCACCGGACTTGATGACCTTGCCAGCCTTCTCGGCCTTGCTGGTCCTCTCGACCCCACCGGCCTCGTCAACCTTGAGCTAAAAAAGCCTATGGCAGAGGTGGGCATGCTGCAGCACTGTGAAATTGTGCTTCAGCCCGGGCCGGAGCCTCATGACATCAGCCGCGTTCCTGAAGTCCCAGGTCGGTCTCCTCTTGTTGTGCAGTGGGACAACCCGGCGGCGGATGAAGTGCGCCCCAATCATCTCAAGGGTGTGCCCGACCGAGGTGAGGTGATGGATCCTGGTGGTGGCGACCGTGAGATTCTTGTCGTCGACGTCGACATCGCTCCAGTCCTTGTCGCGGACCGGCAGCTTCCGACGGACCCGACAGAACTCCTGCGGATCTGCCTCCTTGATCCAGCACCACCAACCCCACCACTCGTCCCACCTCTCCTTCTGGGCACCCTCCGGGTATGTTCCCCTGCTCTGGGTCCTCGGGATCCAGGTAATACAGCCAGAGATGGAGCCCCTGGCTGGATGCGCATAGTGAAGTAATGCCGGAAGAGTGTCGTGCTGGGGTGCACTCCAGTAAAACCCTCGCAGAGATGGGCGAAGAAGGCCATGAACGCCACCGCATTCGGCGTGAAATATAGAAGTGGAAGCCGTAGGTGTGCATGACATCGTTGAAGAAATCTGAGAAAGGGGGGCCGAGCCCGGAAGAGAAATAGTCGACGAAGAAAGGGTACCGGTTTGGACCGGCCTCGGCGAAGGTGGCAGGGATGATGCGCGTGGCAGGGTGCCCCAACATCTCCCTTCCCCACAGGGGCCTGAACATGTCTCTGAGGGTGAGTGCATCGACCGTCGAGGTGAAGAGGGCGCGCTGCGTCCGAAGCTCCACCAACTCGCTTTCCGGCGCCTCCTTCCCTCCATCATCTTTGGCCGCACCCTTGCCCTTGCTCATCTTGGGCGCCATGGCGGCTGAGAGGGGATGCATAATCAAGGGCAATGGGGGCGCGACGGCAGCGAGCAGAGGCGAGAGCTTCGATTTGCGCTTGAGGAAGAAGAGGGGAACGACGGTTTTCGAGATTGGAAGA
The DNA here is from genome assembly GCA_021605145.1 of Aegilops bicornis. Taxonomy (NCBI): domain Eukaryota; kingdom Viridiplantae; phylum Streptophyta; class Magnoliopsida; order Poales; family Poaceae; genus Aegilops; species Aegilops bicornis. The sequence goes on from CM038673.1 coordinate 266,833,595, forward strand.
GGCACAGAGAGTAAATGAGCAGTGCCCCAGCGGTTTTCTCTTTTATGGGGAAGACGCGGGCCGCCTCTTTACTATTCACCATGACATGACGCATGTGTGCTACAACCGCCCCACGCATGAGCCCCACTTCAAGCACTCAATGTGGGTCGTTGGGAAGCGCAACTGGTGAAGGAATTAATGCGGTTAAAACTCTACCACGCGTGCCCGCGCACCATTCTGAGCCAGGCCCAACAACGCTTCATGCTTATGTGTGGCCCATGCCCGGGGGCTCCTGTCGGTGTACAAAAGTAGAGGCCTTTCTATACCCCTTTACTTGTGCACGGGCAGTTGTAGCCACACCTGCGGCCATGCTTGGCAGGACAGAGGAAGCAAAGAGACAAAACTACCAGGGCAATACTAAAGCTAGAGGCGCGAAGAGCAAAGGGACAAGATGGTTCACCTGGCAAGAGCCTTGTCGGGGCGACCTACGTTGCCCCAGCAAGAGCCTTGCCGGGGCAACTTGCCCAACACTAGCAAGACCGCCACCCTTGAGCCTAAGAGTTCTGGCACCTTCAACAACATCAGAACCAAGGCTCAGGAGGCGCCTGCATGGTGGCATGCAGATCTTTGTGAAGACCAGAGACCTGCAAGACTAGATGAGAACCAGAAGACGAAGACCACCGGCAATACTCTTGCCGGGGACGCCCGCGAGATCCCAGGAAGACCCTTGTCGGGACCCCAGCAAGACCCTTGCCGGGGACATCCGCGGGACCGAGGCCAGGCCCGCACTTGCCAAGGTTTCGCTGCCCCACACCCGTCCCGACGTGGCGGCCAGTCCACCAACTAGACCAGCCCCTGCATGGCAGCATGCAGCTTCTAGGCCAACTAGCCAAGCACCTGCGTGGTGGCATGCAAATCTTTGTGAAGAACCTGCCACCGCACCAGCTCAGCAGCCAGCCAGCCATCATGGCGCGGCATGCCTTGTCACCTTGGACATGCGTCGAAGTAGGGCGAGGTGGCGACGGACGGGACGAGCTTCTTTGCCGCCCCCGATAAAGCGAGAGGGCATGTCGAGAGCGCATTAAATGCGGTGCTAGGCGATAGACTTGTACACTGTACATACTTTCCACCTCCAGTTTGCTGCTGTGGTAACCCCTTTGACATATAAAAGGAGGCCCGAGGCGTACTGAGGGAGGATTCGGACTTTTTGGACTGGGCATGCACCGCAGCTAGTTCAAGAACTCAAGAACACTAAATACACACAAAGCACTACTAGTATATTACGCATCGTTTGCGGCCCGAACCTGGGTAAAAATTCCCTAGTGTTGATCTTCTCGACTCGCTCTTTGCGCAGCCCCATGCCCCACTAAGCATAGTAGGGATTCCCCATGATCCCATAGGTGTCGTCCCTGAGCCCCGACAGTATCTATAATTTTTGATTGTTCCATGCTGTTATATTATCAATATTGGATGTTTTAGAATCATTTTCTAGTCATTTTATGTCATTTTTTGGTACTAACCTATTGACATAGTGCCAAGTGCCAGTTGCTGTTTTCTGCATGTTTTTTACATCGCAGGAAATCAATATCAGACGGAGTCCAAATGCAACGAAACTTCACGAAGATTTTTTTTTGGACCAGAAGGAACGTAATGGGCCCTGGCTGCGCCTGGGGGTGCCCTGAGGGGGGCATAACCCACTAGGACACGGTAGGAGGCCCAGGCGCCCGCCCCGGTGGGTTGTGCCCACCTCGGGTACCTCCCGGACCGCCTCTTTGCTCTATAAATACCCCAATATTCTAGAAACCCTAGGGGAGTCGACAAAATATTCATCCAGCCGCCGCAGACTCCAGAACGACCAGATCCAATCTAGACACCATCTCGGATGGGGTTCAGCATGATGGCTTCATCCGATGATGCATGAGTAGTTCTTTGTGGACCTTAGAGTCTGTAGTTAGTAGCTAGATGGCTTCATCTCTCTATCTGAATTCTCGATACAATGGTCTCTTGGAGATCCATATGATGTAACTCTTTTGCGGTGTGTTTGTTGGGATCGATGAACTTTGAGTTTATGATCAGATCTATCTTTTTATATCCATGAAAGTATTTGAGTTCTTTGATCTCTTTTATGCATGATCTCTTATAGCCTCGTATTTCTTCTCCGATATTTGGGATTTGTTAGGCCAACTTGATCTATTTATCTAGCAATGGGAAGAGGTGCTTTGTAGTGGGTTCTATCTTACGGTGCTTGATCCCAGTGACAGAAAGGGAACCGACACGTATGTATCGTTGCTACTAAGGATAAAATGATGGGGTCTATCTCTACATAGATAGATCTTGTCTACACCATGTCATCGTTCTTATTGCATTACTCCGTTTGTCCATGAACTGAATACACTAGATGCATGCTGGATAGCGGTCGATGTGTGGAGTAATAGTAGTAGATGCAGGCAGGAGTCGGTCTACTAATCTTGGACGTGATGCCTATATAATGACCATTGCCTGGATATCGTCATGAGTATTTGAAGTTCTATCAATTGCCCAACAGTAATTTGTTCACCCACCGTTTGCTATTTTCCTCAAGAGAAGCCACTAGTGAAGCCTACGGCCCCGGGTCTCTTTCTCATATATTTGCCTTTGCGATCTACTTTTTCCTTGCATTTATTTTCAGATCTATTAAACCAAAAATACAAAAATACCTTGCTGCAATTTATTCTTATTTATTTTATTTGGCGTTCTATCTATCAATCTACTACAAATTTACCTCATGTCCATTTGTCTATCTTGAGGCGTCGTACCCCGGAAGGGATTGACAACCCCTTAACATGTCGGGTTGCGAGGATTTGTTATCTGTGTGCAGGGGCTATTGACGTTGTGTTGCTTGGTTCTCCTACTGGTTTAATAACCTTGATTTCATATCTGAGGGAAATACCTACCGCCGCTGTGCTGCATCATCCCTTCCTCTTTGGGGAAATACCGACGTAGCTTCACGCGACATCAATGAACCAGGCGGCTCTCGGGCCATGGTATAAGATCTCATCTCCAGAAAAAACTTGGCTCCAAACTTATGGGCTTATGACAGCCTTGTAATAGAGTAGTCTTTTGAAACAATGATCGGCCTTGTCTTGCCATCGTGCATGTTAACTGTTCAAATACTAGGTTTAGTCTTTTATGATAGGCTTGATCTGATTATTCATATGAGCCATGGCAGCACTCTTACTTGTGTGTAAAGCTCTGCTTGTCCTGCCAAAAGAGGTTAAACACATGCCTTGGCGACTTAACATCAAAAACCTGGGCGGGTGACAACCCAATAGTAGTAGCCTTTCATGACTTAAAAAATCATCATCTTAGCTTTGTTAAGTCAAAATTAACTGGTGACTCAACGTCCAAAACCAGGGCGGGTCGTAACCCGAAATATTCAAGCATGAGCCACAACACGCTGGCGACTTAAAGTCAGAACCAGGGCGGGTTGTAACCCAAAATAGTCAAGCATAACTATCAGAATCCGGAACCAGGCAACTCAGAGATCTTAAAACCGAAACTTGAGAACATAAAAGCTCCTGAAAATCCAAACAAAAATATGCAAATCTCAAAACTCACTAGGCCAGCTTTTAAGGCATGACCGAAAAAGTGGCTTACGAGCCTCATATTTGCTTTCAAGGCTGCAACAGCCGTTTGGCACTCAGGCCATATGATTGCTTTCAAGGCTGCAACAGCCGTTTGGCGCTCAAGCCACATGATTGCTTTCAAGGCCGCAACAGCCGTTTGGCACACAGGCCACATAATTGCTTTGAAGGCCGCAACAGTCATGGTTTTACCTAGCTCACTGTAAGCCGGCTCTCACGTGACACAAGACGTCGTTTTAACCTTAACAAATTCAGGGTCTTTTAAAAACATTGACTGTTAAGAGTACGGCGGGTCACCTGGTGGAGTATCAAGTTCCAAACAGGTAGAAAAAACCTATAAAAGTGGCATTGAAGCTGGTCAAGAGGGTATGAAAGCTAAACCAAGTGGTTGGAAGCCCCCAAGTGACCTTAGGATCAATCAATAAAGGCTCAGATACTCAGAAAGTAAACGACAGAGGCCCCGTAATTCGAGGATGTTGGCTCTATTATATTTATCATAAAAAATTATATACATTAACAAAAGTATGTACAGAGATAAGAGCCGGCGGCTCAAGTGTAGTACGGCCGAAGATGTGCAATATTCCACGGACGGCGGGTCTCTTCCTCCAACTTGCGGGAATCCTTGTGCTCACGTACATCAATGAGGTAATACGACCCCTTATTCAGGTTCTTGCTGACCACAAAGGGTCCTTCCCAAGGTGGGGATAACTTGTGCATATTTGTTTGATCTTGAATGAGCCGGACCACCAGGTCGCCTTCTTGAAATGCCCGAGTCTTAACTCTATGGCTATGATAATGATGCAGGTCTTATTAATACACTGAACAATCCGCCGCCAGGTCACACTCCTCATCCAAAGCATCTATTGTGTTTTGATGTGCTATTTCATTATCAGCTTCAGCATAAGCCGCCACACGAGGCGAGTCATGACGGATATCACTTGGAAGAACCGCCTCTACACCATAGACCATGGAGAAAGGCGTATAGCATGTTGACCTGTTGGGGGTGGTATTGATATTCCAAAGTACTGAAGGTAACTCCTCAATCCAACAACCCGGCATTTTCTACAAACGAACCATAAGCCGGGGATTGATACCTCTCAAGATTTCTTGATTAGCCCTCTCAGCTTGACCATTAGACTAAGGATGAGCCACAGAAGAGACATCAAGACAAATATGCTCTTGTTGGCAGCATTCCTTCATAACACCCTTAGACAGATTAGTGCCATTACCAATTATGATACTATGAGGGTAACCAAAATGGAAGATCAATTTTTAAACAAACTGAAATGTTGTTGCCGCATCACACTTGCTGACCGGCTCTGCTTCAACCCACATGGTAAATTTGTCAACCGCCACCAAGAGGTGGGTTTTCTTATCCTTAGACCTCTTGAAAGGTCCAACCATATCAAGGCCCCAGACTGCAAACGACCAAGTAGTTGGAATCATCCTCAACTCTTGAGCCGGCACATGAGCCCGTTGAGAAAACTTCTGACATCCATCACACTTACTAACGATATCCTCTGCATTAGCATTAGTTGTCAACCAGTAAAATCCATGACGAAAAGCTTTAGCCACTAGAGACTTAGAGATGGCATGATGACCACAATCACCTTCATGGATCTCTCTTAAAATTTCACGGCCCTCTTCGAGATAAACACAATGCTGGAACACACCTATTACATTGCATCGGTGTAACTCGCCATTGACAATAGTCATAGACTTAGACCATCGGGTTATCTGTCTGGCCAATATTTCATCTTCAGGTAACTCGCCCTGGGTCATATAAGCCAAGTAGGGAAGTGTCCAATCAGGAATAGTGTGGAGAGTCGCCACCATTTGCGCCTCCGGGTCAGGAATAGTAAGATCCTCTTCTGATGGTAACTTGACTGAAGGATTATGCAATACATCAAGAACACATTAGGGGGTATCGGCTTACGTTGAGATCCAAGCCATCTCAAGGCATCAGCCACCTCATTCTTCCTTCGATCAAGATGGTCCACCTGATAACCCTTGAAGTGACCAGCAATATTATCAACCACCCGTCGATAAGCCGCCATGAATGGGTCTTTGCAATCCCAAGTACCTGAAACATGATGAGCCACCAGATATGAATCGCCAAAACACCCGACCCAACTTAAATTCATCTCTTTGGCCATTTGAAGGCCATGGAGCAAAGCCTCATATTCAGCTACGTTGTTAGTACAAGGAAACATCAACCTTAACACATAGCAAAATTTATCACCTTGTGGGGAAGTCAAAATAACTCCAGCCCAGTGAATAGTCCAATATGTGTTATCAGGCTACTCCTCAGGCGTTTGCAACTCCGTCCAGTCATTAATGAAATCCATAAGTGCCCGAGATTTAATTGTTGTCCTTGGCAAATACTTCAAACCATGGGGTCTGAGCTCAATGGCCCACTTGGCCACTCGGCCTATAGCCTCTCTATTCTAAATAATATCCCCAAAGGAGCAGAACTGACCACAGTAATAGGATGGCCAAGAAAATAATGCTTCAGCTTACGACTGGCCATGAACACCCCGTATACCAATTTCTACTAATGTGGGTATCGCTGTTTAGACTCAATTAACACCTAATTTACATAATAAGACGGCCTTTGGACTGGGTACTCCTTACCCATCTCCTTGCGCTCCACCACAATCGCCACACTAACAGACCTACTATTAGCCTCCACATATAGGAGCAAGGGTTCTTTCTAAATGGGAGCTGCAAGGACGGGCGGCTCAGCTAACAGCTTTTTGAGTGCCTCGAACGCCTCATTAGTAGCATCACTCCAGACAAAGTGATTTGTTTTCTTCATCATATAGTACCAAGGAATTGCCTTCTCACCCAGATGGCTTATGAACCGGCTTAAAGACGTGATACAACCCGCCAAGCGCTGGACATCATTGACACACGCCGGCTTAGCCAATGAAGTGATAGCTTTAATCTTCTTCGGGTTAGCTTCAATGCCCCTCTCTAAGACCAGAAAACACAAGAGCTTGCCAGCAGGCACACCAAAAACACACTTGCCCGGGTTAAGCATCATCTTATAGACCAGGAGATTATCAAAGGTCTCCTTCAAATCATCCAACAGAGTATCCTTCTTTCTCGACTTGACAACAATATCATCCACATAGGCATGAACATTGCATCCAATCCGGTTATGAAAACAGTTCTGGACACAACGTTGATAAGTCGCATGTGCACTCTTGAGCCCAAAAGGCATAGAAACATAGCAGAAAGCCCCAAAAGCTATGATAAAAGCCATCTTCTCTTGGTCTTTAACTGCCATCTTAATCTGATGATAACCAGAATAAACATCCAGGAAGCTCAAATGCTCACAACCCGCTGTGGCATCTATAATCTGATCAATACAGGGAAGAGCAAAAGGATCATCTCGACAAGCCTTATTGAGATATGTATAATCTACACACATACGCCAAGTGCCATTTTTATTAAGCACCAGCACAGGGTTGGCCAACCATTGAGGGTGAAAAACTTCAATGATGAACCCATCCGCTAAGAGCCAGGCCACCTCTTCTCCAATAGCCTTACGTCGCTCTTAATGAAAACGGCAAAGGAACTGCTTCACTGACTTATACTTAGGATCAATGTTAAGAGTGTGCTTAGCGAGTTCTCTTGGTACACCCGACATGTCTGAAGGCTTCCATGCAAAGATGTCCTGATTCTCATGGATGAACTCGATGAGCGCGCTTTCCTATTTCGGATCCATGTTAGCACTGATGGTGAACTGCCGAGATGAGTCGCGGGGTTAAAGTCAACATGCTTAGTATCGTCAGCCAACTTCAACTTCAACAAAGGGTCTTGCTCAGTGATCGGCTTCTTCAAAGGGGACATATCAGTTGGGTCAACATTATCTTAAATTTGAGCTCCTCTGTGGCACAAGCCGACTCATCATATGCAGCATCTCCTTCCTCACATTCCAATGCAATTCTTCGACCGTCCTGGACTATAATTGTGCCCTTATGCCCTGACATTTTAAGTTGCAAGTAAACATAACAAGGCCGCACCATAACCTTAGCGTAAGCCGGCCGTCCAAAAAAGGCATGAGAAGGGCTTCGGATCTTAACCACCTCAAACCATAACGTCTTTGCTCTGTAATGGTAGTCATCACCAAAGGCCATTTCCAAAGCAATCTTCCCACTGGGTATGCCGACTTACCAGGTACCAGACCATGAAAAACAGTAGATGACGGCTTGAGGACCTTATCAGTTAAATTCATCGTACGGAAAGTATCATAATAAAGGATATTAATACTATTGCCACCGTCCATGAGCACTTTAGTGAATTTATATCCCCCAACCTGAGGGGCTACCACCAACGCTAGTTGACCTGGATTCTCAACCCGGGGCTGGTGATCCTCCCTACTCCATGTGATTCGATGATCCGACCATCATAAATATTGAGGTATGTACCGACGGCTCAACTGTACTGACCGCGCGTTTATGAACCTTCTGATCTCGCTTGCAGAGACTTGTGGTGAAAACATGATACTAACCACTGTAAAGCTGCTTTGGATTGCTCTGGTATCCTGACTGATGCTATATGTTACCCTGACCAGACTGTTGGTTATAACCACCATGGTTACCTTATCCTTGATACCCAGAATTTGAGCCGCCACCACCAAAACTCGGCCCCTGTGAGCCGGATCCTGACCCGCCAGGCGGGCAATTATTGTTGCCATGATTCTGATTGAAGTTAGAATTCCTATATTCTTTCATAATAAACCATTCCTTCTAGCATGAGTCGACGGCTGACCGGGCAGACTATGCTTCGGGCAAGGGTCATTAAGCATTGCCTCAAGGTTAAATTTTGGTCCCCCAAATTGCGGCTTACCCTTACGACACTGATTTTTTGCTGAGCATTGGTGTTAGCCACAAAATCTGACCCGCCATCGGTTTGTTTGAACTACCCACCGTTACCCTGGTTATGACCATTATGCCCTTTCATGTTCTGCTGCTGACCCTTACCATTACCACTCTTCTTCTCGTTGTTGGATTTTTCATCATCAGATCCGGGGTCCTCAGTGTTGTCTGAGTCAGCATACTTGATGAGAGCCGCCATGAGCTCTCCCATGTCATTGTAGTGATGCTTAAGCCGCCCAAGCTTCTGCTTGCGAGGTGTGAAGTGAAAATTCTTCTCCAAAACCAGAACAGCGAAGCCTGCCGCAATACCATCTGGTGAGTGGATAATAGCTGAGACCCGGCGAACCCAATGGTGGGCCGACTCATCCTCTTGTTGCACACAGTTGTCCAGATTAATGATTAATAGAGGCTGATTACATGTTCCTTTAAAATTCTGAATGAAACGCGCCTTCAACTCAACCCCTGAATTGACGGAATTGGCAGGTAGCCCTTTCAACTAGGTTCGAGCTGGTCCATCCAACATCATAGTGAATTACTTGGCACACATAGCATCATTGACATCTAACATCTCCATAGCCAGCTCATAGCTATCAATCCAAGCCTCAGGTGGAAGATCAGCTATGTAATCAGGCACCTTATGAGGGCTCATAAAATCCTTGGCCAGACACTCATTGAATAGAGCCAGTACTAGACACGTCACACCAACTGTCCTGGAAGTGGTCCCAGCTTCAATGGACGCTGAAGGGTTTACTGGAAATTGCTGATGAGCCCCCAATTGAGCCGCCAATTCCGCCTCATGACGAGCTCTAGCCAAATCCATGAGGGCCTGAGCATTGTTTGGAATATGGTCATCTTAGGGCGGGTTAGGCCAGCGTGGCGGGCCATCATTGCGAGGCGGGTTACGATGCCGCTCACTGCTGGAAACCGCCGGCGACTCAATGCGCTGGATATAACTTCGACATGGGCAGGGAGTTGAGTGAACACGTTGACGACTGTATGAATAAGCCGCCTGCTATGCCACAGCCATTTGAAGAAGCTCCACAGCGTTCCGGGTCTCTATCACAACCGGAGACTCGCCTTCGATCAGTATAGCCGCCAGCCGTGTAGTCGCTGCTATCATGTTGTCCACCGATTTAGAATAATGGCCAGAGGGTTTTGGAACCCGCTGAGGAGGGGTCTGATCCCTACGGGGTGGGTGCACATGAGGCTGATCAGCCGCTCTGGTTCATAGTGCCTCACCAGCCCGGGTTAAGCCCGACGCATTACTCGTTCCTGCCCTAGGTGTGTTAAAAAGATTCCGTCCTCCAAACTGTGAAGGCAAGCGATTCTGATGCCTCCTTCGAAGAACAACATTGGATGCGTTCTGGTCCAAACTCAGATGAAAAGCTTCTTCTCTTATTCACTGTGACTTAGCCTCCAATGAAGCTCGCTCTATTGCCATCCTGGTGTTCTCCGCATTAAGATCCTCTCGGACCTTGGCCACCTCGTCTCACACCTTCGCAACCTCTGCATTATGTTGTGCTTGATTCACTGGAGTTACCTCTACAGCTAACAGAGTTGGCAAAGCATCCAAGAGCTCGGATAAGACTTGAGCCAACAGCCTTACATAGCCGCTCGCCCCGGTTGTCGCAGCAGTAGTTGAGCCAGATGTCATAGCCGTGGCCGTTGACGAATTTACCATCACCTGCGTACCAGCTGTAAAAACAGCATCCCTGCTTGGCGGCTCATAGGGATCCAGAATACTGTCACCATCGAAATAGCACCCAAGCCCTCCATCTTGAAGTTGATAGATTGACTCGGTCTCTCCAGTTGAGGACTCATCACCTGAATAGATGGTCGTCTCTACACCAGACACAGAGCCTTCGTCAAGTTCCGCCCCATGAACAAAGCCCACGAAGACGTGCTTCCGGCCGGGTCGACCCCTGGTGGGTTTCGCACACTGGGCCATCTCGATGATGTCGTTGCAGGCGTCCGGCTCAGGCTGTGACTCGCCGATCTTGCCGATGAAGACGTGAATTCCGCCAAAGGGGACCCGATGCCCGTACTCGATTGAGTCGGCCTCGGGGCCCCAGCCAGCGTTGTCGATGTAGATCTTGCCGCAGCGACTCTTGGTCATCCAACCCACGGCGTATTCTTTGATCCCTGAGAAATTGACCTTCAAGAACTCAAAACCACCGTGCTCTGGCCCCCCACAGTGGGCGCCAAATATCGTGGTTTTTTCACGGCAGATGCCCTAGTGAAAGGACTTAGGTGTGGAGCCATCGCAACGTATGTTAGGTTGAAGGGGTTGAACGGGGCAAAAGAAACAAAGGATTTACCCAGGTTCGGCCCCTCACAACGAGGTAAAACCCTACGTCATGCTTCTAGTTGTATTTGCTTGAGTTTCGATTACAAAGGAGCGAGTACGCTTGACCTAACTATTGATCAATTGTTTCTTAAGTTAACCCGCCGCCGAGTCTCACCTTTATATACACAGCTCGAAGTCCGGCGGCTTACAAGAGTCCAGGTCGGGTCACACAATGTAACCGACTCTGGTTCTAATTTCCTTGCCTTACAGCCAAGCCATCATCAGGCGGCTCATACCTTCGGGTCTTGAGTCGCCTTCGGGTCTTGGTCCTTCAATAGGCCTGCCTATGAACCGCCATCTATTTTCTTGTCTTCTTTGGCCCACTTTGGGCCCTTTTCTGTGAGTCACCAACTGTGTAACACGGACCCTCCTGGGCGGGTCACACCGTGGGGTTATATCCCCAACAGGATTGGTCAAATACTCCCCATTGAGGAACCCCTTCTGGCCTAAGGAGAAGGACAATGCTCTACTCAAGTGGATCCATCACCAACGCTAGACCCACACACTTCCAAAGAACAAACTGAAGGGCCTCAACCAAGTGAACAGGTTCAAGGGCAAGATCAACCTCATGACGACGGTGGTTCACCAAATGGTGCCCAAGATCAAGTTCATGACACCGAGCAAGCTCAAGATCAAGAAGCTGTTGGTGCTCAAAATGATCAAGATGATGAACCTCAAATTCCTATTGAGGAACTTTTGGAGCGTCGTGCCGCCAAGGTGGCTTCCAAGCTCAAGCATCAACAACATGTCATGGAGAATGTGCTTGGAAGCTTGAAAAAAAGGGATAACTACTCGTAGACAATTGTTAAACTTTTGTGAGCATCACACATTTGTTTCATGTGTTGAACCCCAAAAGGTACATGAGATGCTCAATGATGTGGATTGGCTTGAAGCCATGCATAATGAACTCAATAACTTCGAGCGCAACCAAGTTTGGGAATTAGTGCCAAGGCTAATGGAGGACCACAATGTCATTAGGACCAAGTGGATCTTCAAGAACAAGAAAGATGTGAACGGTTTGGTTGTTCGAAACAAGGCAAGATTGGTGGCACGAGGCTACTCCCAAGTCAAGGGTATCGACTAGTGAAACCTTTGCCCCCGTTGCTTGTCTTGAATCTATTTGCATGTTGCTTGCATATGCATCTCATCATGATTTTAAATTGCAACAAATGGATGTGAAGAGTGCATTTCTTAATGGTCCTTTGAATGAGTTGGTATACGTTAAACAACCCCCGTGATTCGAGGATCCCAAGCTCCCCAATCATGTATACAAACTCAACAAGGCACTCTATGGCCTTAAACAAGCCCCATGTGCGTGGTATGATCACCTTACCGAGTTGTTTCAAGATCATGGGTTTGAAATTGAAAAAATTGATCCCACTCTTTTTACTACGAGGGTCAAAGGGGATTTCTTCATATGCCAACTATATGTTGATGATATCATATTTGCTCCTCCTAGCAAATCTTTCAATGATGAGTTTGCCGCACTAATGACCAAGAAGTTTGAGATGTCTATGATGAGAGAGTTGAAGTTCTTTCTTGGGTTCAAAGTCAAGCAATGAAGAGAAGGAACTTTCATCAACCAAGACAAATATACCCAAGACATGCTCAAGAGATTCAAGCTAGATGATGTCAAGCCTGTCAAGTTTCCTATGCCTACCAAATGCAAGCTTGACATCGACCCCAATGGTAAAGCGGTGGATAAAGCTATATTGCCCCATGGTTGGATCCTTGCTTTACCTTTCTGCATCTAGACCAGATATTATGTTGAGTGTGAGAATGTGTGCAATGTTCCAAACCACACCTAAGGAAAGACACTATGTGACGGTCAATTGAATCTTTTGATATTTGGCTCATACCCCAAACTCATTGGTTATTCGGACTCGGATTGGGCGGGAGATATTGTGGATAGGAAGTCAACTTCCGGAGGGTGTCAATTCCTTGGTCGCTCTTTGGTAAGTTGGTCTTCGAAGAAGCAAAATTGTGTGTCTCTCTCTTCCATCGAGACCGAGCATGTAGCTACCACAAGTTGTTGTGCACAATTGCTATGGATGAGGCAAACTTTAAAGGATTACGATGTCACTTGTGACAAAGTTCCTCTTCTATGTGACAATGCAAGTGCCATCAAGATCTCCTACAATCCGGTGCAACATAGCAAGACGAAGCATATTAAGATTCATAATCATTTCATCTGGGATCATACCAAGCGTCGGGTGATCGAGATTATCTATGTCAACACTCAAGAGCAACTATCGGACATTTTCACGAAGCCCTTGGATGAAGTAATGGCAAGTTAAGGAATGAGCTAAATATCATTGAATCGAGCAGTTGTGATTCCCCCGATTCAATCGTACACTAATCATACACGCAAACGTGTACGATCAAGATTAGGGACTCACGGGAAGATATCACAACACAACTCTAACAATAAATAAGTCATACAAGCATCACAATACAAGCCAGGGGCCTCGAGGGCTCGAATACAAGTGCTCGATCATAGACAAGTCAGCGGAAGCAACATTATCTAAGTACAAACATAAGTTAAACAAGTTTGCCTTAAGAAGGTTAGCATAAACTGGGATACAGATCGAAAGAGGCGTAGGCCTCCTGCCTGGGATCCTCCTAAACTACTCCTGGTCGTCGGCGGCCTGAATGTAGTAGTAGGCACCCTCGGTGCAGTAGGGGTCGTCGAAGGTGGCGTCTGACTCGTGGGATCCAGCATCTGGTTGTGACAACCGAGAATAATGGAAAGGGGGAAAAGAGGGAGAAAAGCAACCGCGAGTACTCATCCAAAGTACTCGTAAGCAAGGATCTACACTACATATGCATGGGTATCTGTGTAAAGGGGCAATATCGATGGACTGAACTACAGAATGCCAGAATAAGAGGGGGATAGCTAGTGCTGTCGAAGACTACGCTTCTGGCAGCCTCCGTCTTGCAGCATATAGAAGAGAGTAGATGGTAAGTTCACCAAGTAGCATTGCATAGCATAATCCTACCCGGCGATCCTCTCCTCGTCGTCCTGTGTGAGAGTGATCACCGGCTTATATCTGGCACTTGGAAGGGTGTGTTTTATTAAGTATCCGGTTCTACTTGTCATAAGGTCAAGGTACAACTCCGGGTCGTCCTTTTACCGAGGGACACGGCTATTCGAATAGATAAACTTCCCTGCAGGGGTACACCACATTACCCAACACGCTCGATCCCATTTTGCCGGACACACTTTCCTGGGTCATGCCCGGGTAAGATCAACATGTCGCAGCCCTACCTAGGCATAACAAAGAGGTCAGCACGCCGGTCTAAATCCTATGGCACGGGGGTCTGGGCCCATCCCACATTGCACACTTGCACGTTGCGTGGGCGGCCGGAAGCAGACCAAGCCTAGCAGGCGTTCCAGTCCAATCCGGCGCGTGCCGCTCAGTCGTTGACGTCACGAGGGCTTCGGCTGATACAACGACGTCAAGTGCCCATAACTGTTCCCGCGTAGTTGGTTACTGCGTATAGGCCAGTGGCCAGACTCAGATCAAATACCAAGATCTCGTTAAGCGTGTTAATTGAAGTATCCGCGAACACCAACCAGGGCCAGGCCCACCTCTCTCCTAGGTGGTCTCAACCTGCCCAGTCGCTCCGCCACAAAGTAACCGTCGGGGGCCGTCGGGAACCCAGACCCACCTCTACTGGGATGGAGCCAACTGCCCCTTCAGCCCCCATCTCCGAACAGTATCATAAGTAATGTAATAGTATGAAGTATATAGCATATGCCCGTGATCACCTCCCGAAGTGATCATGGCCCAGTAGTATAGCATGGAAGACGGACATGAGTGTAGGGCCACTGATGGAACACTAACATCCTATACTAAGCATTAGGATAGCAGGTGAAGGTAACAATTGTAGCAAGAATGACAGGCTATGCAGCAGAATATGATTAACCGAAAGCAGTAACATGCTACACTAATCTAATGCAAGCAGTAGAGAGAAGGAATAGGCGATACCTGGTGATCAAGGGGGGGGGGGCTTTCCTGGAAGCTCAGCCGAGAAGGAGGGTCGTCAACACTGTAGTCGTACTGGGTAGCAGCGGCGTCGGTCTCGGTGTCTAACGAGAGAAGAGGGGGAAGAAACAATAAATATAATGCAAACATAAGCATGACGGTGCATAACAAGACAATGCGCGGTGCTAGGTGTGTCCTAACGCGGTAGGAGGTGATACCGGCGAAGGGGGGAAACATCTGGGAAAGTAGTCCCGGTGTTTCGCGTTTTCGGACAGATGAACCGGAGGAGGAAAGTTGTGTGTTTGCTATGCTAGAGATGTGTGGCGGACGAACGGGCTGCGTATCTGGATTCGTCTCGTTGTTATGAGCAACTTTCATATATAAAATATTTTCATCCGAGGTACGGTTTATTTTATATGAATTCCTAATGTTTAAATGAATTTCTAAATTTCCTGGATATAAATTAATTTGAAAATCATTTAATGTTAAATGCTAAGTGCACACAAAAAATGTACACAACAGTGTGCTTGTGAGGTTGACAATGGGACCCAGGGGGTGTGCTAAGTCAGCAGTAAAAATCAATGTTGACCAGTCAACTTGGCACATGGGGGCCCACTTGTTAGTGACTAGACTTAGAATAAATAGCAATGGGGGCCACTAGTCATAGGGCCATCTAACTAATGTAATAAAATAAAAAAACAACAAAAAGAAAACTAACACGGGATAATCCCCTGATTACTCAGGCCGACCCAATCATGCGGTGGCCCGAGGCCACGGCTGCGGCTCGCATGGCCGCTCCTGAAGGAGCGCCGGCGGCCATCGCCCAGCGCATGGGGCGGGGGTGCAGGACGAGGCCCCGGGTAGGAGCGGCCTAGTGGAAGTGGCCAGGCGCCGACGGCGCAAGCTGTGGAGGTGGCGAGCAGGAAGCAGTGGTAGCAGAAGCATCTGAAGGGGGAGGCAAGCATGCAAGCAAGGAGGCACCAGGCGGCGCTGGCAGCGGAGGACGCGGCTACGGCACAAAGAATCAGCAAGCGCGGGAGTGAGGGGGGCTGGACGAACAGGGGACAGCCACAGGGGCTCGCAGGCAAGCGGCAGGGGTGCACGTGGGCATGGCCGTGAGCGAACGCGACTAGGGGGCGCGGGCGCACGGAGCTCCCGAGTTCCGGTGACGCGGCCTATGGCGACGGTTACGAGGGGAAAGAGGGGGGGGTCGAGGCTGCTCACCGGGGGAGATCTGATGGTGAGCTCGTATGGGGCCGGGGTGGACGAAGAAACGTGGATCAACGGCGAGGCCGCGGTGGCCGTGACGGAGGAAAATGATGAGGGCGACGATGGCATAGCTTCCCGAGCTCGATTTGGTGAAGTAGTCGAAGGAGAAGAGCAAGACAGAGCTCTTGGGCAGCGCGGGACGGAGAACGGTGGCCGATAGACACGCCTACAACAGGGCCATAGCGACGAGGGCGTTCAGCGAGCGTAGAGGAGAAGAAAAACGGCGCGGGGAAAGGGGGGAATGGTGCTAGGGTTGCGGGAGGTCCGGCGGGTGACGTCCTTAACCACCTAGGGGACCGCGGGATGGCCGACATGTGTCCAGCGGCGCCATGGATGGCATGCAGACGTCCACTCCGCCTCTGATGAACAGAGGAAAGGGAAGGAGCCGGGGTAGGCTGGGCCGCCTATTGCCAGCAGGCCATAAGTGCAAAGCAGTACTGCTCATTTTCCCTTTACCTCTTCTGTTTATTTATTTCTCCTCTGTTTGGCATTTAGATTAAGTAGCAAATGAATTTTGGTTAACAAGAAACTTGCCACATAAATATTGGGTCATATAATGGAGCTGCACACCAAGTTTCAAGTCATTTTGAAAAGGATAAATATTTGTTTATTTTAAATGGTTAAATTAAATGTTGTTTGACCCCGTTTCAATTATCTTAGGGGAATGTAAACGTCCTAAAAAATGCTGGTTGATATTCGTTAATTAGATAGTGAATATTTGCAACCCGATGAACATTTTTAATTTACCTTTTTATGAAACTATAATTTGACTTGTTATTTGAATTTGTATTTGAACTTACTTTGAAGCAAGTGAGGTTTAGCAAAATTTTAATTACGATGACCTGACATGATTAGCTGAGGGTTGCTGTAGCTTAATTACCCGGGTGTCACAATTCTCCTCCACTACAAGAAATCTCGTCCCGAGATTTAGGAGCGGTTGTAAGGGGGAAGGGATCTGGTTACGAAATTCTAACGATTCTTCTTGGTCATAGTTTCTCTTCTCGAAGAGGTCGATCCATTACATTGATGTCTTCATTTCTCTGCTTCAGGTCATCATGATGAAGTTGTCGTCCTTCCTTCAGGATCTTCACCGTACTTACGAAAGGGTAAGAAGGGAAAACTCTATAAGGACGGATTCTAAAAATATCGAGCATCAGACGGCTAACTCAGGGGAAGAAGCATAAGTATCTCTTGAATTGAAACTTAAGAAGATATCAAGAGCAAAGTAAGAAGGTACCATGAGAAGTTTCAAACGGATAGGCAAGCGTTCGTGTAACATCCCAAATTTTCAATTTGAAATGTTATACATAGATCATCATTGCATATCATATTTTTGTTGCATTGTTGGCTAGATCCTAGAAATTCTACGGAGAGAGTTGGGGATTTCGTTATTTTCATATTTGAGTTTTCTCAAATTTTGAAAATAGGATCGTTTGATTTTATTTATTTTATCTTCAATTATTTCTACTATCAAAATAAGAGAGAGGGAATAAAATGACTTTCCCAAAATAAAGAAATAATGAAGATTTAATAAAAAAATCAAATAAGATTTTATTTTGGAGTTTTTCCCTTTTTTATTTGGATTTAGGAAAAATGCACGTTTTTCAAAATTGCATTTAGGCCCCAAATAAATGTTCATCTTGTCCGGCTTGATTTTAGAAGCCGGGGAAATTTTATTTCGGCATTTTTGGAGACCGTATAGTATTTCTTTCGTTTGATTTTCTGCGCGTAATTATATAAAAAAAAACGCGAACCGACCTTCTCGTGCATTCGAAGCGGGACTCCGCCTCGGGCAGGTTATATAAAGCGCCCGAGCCGCCTCAAAAAAAACCCCACCGCCGCCCACCCCGCCCCAAACCCTAACTCCTAACTGGCCTCGCCACCGCCTCGACCTGGCCACAGCAGCTCAAGAATGACCTGGGTTGCCGCCGTCCGCCGGAGTCAGCCGCCACGACCGCCTCCCGAGGTTCTCCGCGCCTAGTAAACCGCGCCGTCATTTTTTTTTCAAAAACCGATCGGTTTTCTACGGTTTATTTTTTTGTTTTTAGTTTCGGTTTTTTTATTAGATCGCTTTTTTTTCGGTTAGGTTAAATAGCTAGCGTTCGCTCATTCGTTCGTTTTAACGAACGTGTTCGTCAGATTAGATCTAGTTAAAGAAGGATACCAAAGTTCAAATGGACTGAGGAGTGTGAGGCTAGTTTCCAGGAGTTGAAGAAACGTTTGGTTACCTCACGATTACTAATTACGCGAGATCGGACCAAGGATTATGAGGTGTATTGCGACGCGTCACGTCGAGGACTTGGAGCAGTGCTCATGCAAGAGGGAAGAGTTGTTTCGTATGCTTCACGACAGCTGAAACCTCACGAATTGAATTATGCCACGCATGATTTGGAGTTAGCCGCCGTAGTGCATGCTTTGAAAACATGGAGACATTTTGTCATCGGAAATCATTGTGAGGTGTATACGGATCACAAGAGTTTGAAGTACATTTTCACGCAAAAGGAATTGAATCTCAGGCAAAGGAGATGGTTGGAGCTCATCAAGGATTACGATCTGAGGTTGCATTACCATCCGGAAAGGCTAATGTAGTAGCTGACGCATTAAGCCGTAAGAGCCATGTCAACACACTAATGACGGGAGAAATACCAAAGGAGTTAGCCGAGGATCTTCATGAGCTATTTTTGGAAATAGTTCCGAGAGGCTATGTAGCAGCGTTGGAAATTCAGTCTACTTTGATGGATAAAATCAGAGAAGCTCAAAAGATAGATAAGGAAGTTGCTTCTATTAAGTAGAAAATGAGCGAAGGAAAGGCTAAGGGATTTCGTGAGGATGAGCACGATACCTTATGGTTTGAGGACCGTGTTTATGTGCCCAATGACCCGGAGATCAGGAAGTTGATTACGCAAGAGGCACATGATTCACCATATTTGATTCACCCAGAAATACCAAGATGTATTTGGATTTGAAAAATACTTTACGGTGGACCGGAATGAAGAAGGATATTGCGAGAATATGTAGCGATTTGTGATGTATGTCGAGAGTAAAGGCGTAACATCGAGAAGCGGCAGGATTGTTACGACCATTGCCGATACCGAATGGAAGTGGGATAAACTAGGCATGGATTTTATCACGGGATTACCAGGACTCGTTGGCTACGACTCGATTTGGGTTGTAGTGGATCGGTTGATGAAGGTAGCACACTTCATTCCAAAGAAAGACTACCTACAGCAAAGGCCAAATTGGCTAAGATATACATGACCAGGATCGTCTGTTTGCATGGAGTTCCGAGGAGTATAGTATCATATAGAGGAACCAGTTTACCTCGAAGTTCTGGAAGCAGTTGCATGAAACTTTGGGTACCAGGCTGGAATTTAGCACAGCTTTCCATCCACAGACAGATGGACAAACTGAGAGAGTCAACCAGATTTTGGAAGATATGCTTAGAGCTTGTGCTTTGGATTATGGATCAAGTTGGGATGACAACTTGCCATACGCGGAATTTTCTTACAACAACAGTTATCAATACAGTTTGAAAATGGCCCCTTTCGAAGCCTTGTACGGAAGGAGGTGCAGGACCCCATTGTTGTGGGATGAAGTTGGAGACCGCCAGTTGTTTGGACCAGATTTGATTAAGGAGTCTGAACGGAAAGTGAAGTTAATTCGCGATAGGCTCAAGGTAGCCTAGTCAAGACAGAAGAGCTATGCAGATTCAAAACGCAAGGAGACAGAGTACGAAGTCGGAGACAGAGTTTATCTTCTAGTATCTCCGCTTCGAGGAGTAAAGCATTTTGGAGTTAAAGGAAAGTTAGCACCCCGATTTGTAGGATCATATCGTGTTTTGGAACGTATGGGAGAAGTTGCTTACAAGTTGGAATTACCCGAGGGATTGTCAGGTGTTCACAATGTGTTCCATGTTTCTCAGTTAAAGAAGTGCCATGCAGAGATGGCTGATATACCACTGAGAGACACAGTGCCACTGGAAGCGATTCAGTTGAACGAGGATTTGACCTACGAGGAGAAACCAGTTAAGATTCTGGAGTTTGCCAGCCGAGTCACCCGCAACAAGGTCATCAAGTTTTGCGAAGTTCAGTGGAGCCACCACACCGAGGAAGAAGCCACCTGGGAGCGAGAGGAAGATTTTCTTAAGGCCCACCCTCACCTATTTGCTAGCCAACCCGAATCTCGAGGGCGAGATTCATCTTAAGGGGGGTAGGTTTGTAACATCCCAAATTTTCAATTTGGAATGTTATACATAGATCATCATTGCATATCATATTTTTGTTGCATTGTTGGCTAGATCCTAGAAATTCTACGCAACTCCAGGACCCACGGAGAGAGTTGGGGATTTCGTTATTTTCATATTTGAGTTTTCTCAAATTTTGAAAATAGGATCGTTTGATTTTATTTATTTTATCTTCAATTATTTCTACTATCAAAATATGAGAGAGGGAATAAAATGACTTTCCCAAAATAAAGAAATAATGAAGATTTAATAAAAAAATCAAATAAGATTTTATTTTGGAGTTTTTTGCTTTTTTATTTGGATTTAGGAAAAATGCGCGTTTTTCAAAATTGCATTTAGGCCTTAAATAAATGTTCATCTTGTCCGGCTAGATTTTAGAAGGCGGGGAAAATTTATTTCGGGATTTTTGGAGACCGTTTAGTATTTCTTTCGTTTGATTTTCACAGTAATTATTTAAAAACGCGAACCGACCTTCGGCCGCATTCGAAGCGGGACTCCGCCGGGCTATAGAAAGCACCGAGCCGCCTTTCAACAACCCCGCCCGGCCCACCCCGCCCCAAACCCTAACCCTAATAGGTTGCCGCCACGCCGCCGCCGACCAGCCGCGCCGCCGACCGCCTCCCGAGGTTCGCCGCGCCTCGTAAACCACGCCGTCGTTTTTTTTTCAAAAACCGATCGGTTTTCTACGGTTTATTTTTTTTAGTTTCGGTTTTTTTATTAGATCGGTTTTTTTGGTTAGGTTAAATAGCGAGCGTTCGCTCGTTCGTTCGTTTTAACGAACGTGTTCGTCAGATTAGATCTAGTTAACGAACGTTCGTTCGTTAACCTGTTCGTCGTTTTTCTTTTTCTCTGATTTAATCCGCGATTTTTCTGATCGCGATTTCTGATCCTATTTCCGTTTTAGTATAACTTTTCGCTCGTTTATCGGAATCAGGCGATTCAAGCGCTGGAGTTTAAATCTAGAAACCCTCTTTCGAATAACCAACTTAAACAAGTTTTTGCTTCTGTAAAATTTGACTTAGATCCAGATTAGTAAAACGAAGCTGTTTTCTTTTCGCCGTTTGACTTCCTAGTTTCGCCGTTTGTTTTGATTCTTTTTGCAAACCGGAGTTCTTAAGTTGAAATTTCTGGTTAGATCTTTTATTTGAGTTTTACCTGTGCATTAGATGATTACTTATTGTATGCTTGTTTGTTTGTCTGCGATAGAATACCCGGAGTGCGCCGCCTGTTATTTCGAGTCTCTAGGTTTCGTGGATCATCAGCAAGGCAAGTAACACTTTGATCATATCTTTTCTCATACCCAGTTTTTTTTATGCATTAGATCAATCCTCAAACATTGCATTGATTTAGGATCTAATTAAATTGTGGGATGGGAAGTAGTAGAGGTAGTACCTATTACCTGTTTTATTATCAACCCTTGGGAGTTACTTCTACGTTTGCTTATTATGCCAAGCTATGCTAGTAGACGTGGATTGGTTGAGTGTATCCATGACAGATGTGAGATTGTTAAATTAATGGTTTATTTAAGGTGGCAACTTAAACAGACATCTGGGTGGATTGAGGCACCTGGTTTCCAAGACTTGCCTGTTTTTCTTCGGACCGCCACCCAGGCTCAAAGGGATCATGAGATTATTCATGCTAGAAACTTCCGTGTGCAGCCACAAGCCATTATGGGCTCTGGCATAGTTGATTAAGTCATGCGAACTCTTACGGGTAGAATAGCGATGTAGGGGAAAGTAGGTGTGCGGTCTACCCAAACGTATCGTGCTAAGCGCTTAGAAAGACTATGTCTCGGTCATCCGCTTCTCAAACATCATGTAGTCTGAGAAATCCAACGGAGGCGATCGAGTCTTGTGGGGAAAAGTGCGCAAACCTCTGCAGAGTGTATAAACTAATCATGATTAGTCGTGTCCCCGGTTATGGACATCTTGAGTATCTAGTACTTGGATATCATGTGAATCTCATCATGTTACTTCTAATTAATATTGTTGGGATGATAATGAGTACTTTTAATGGGATTGAGAATGCTTTCAACCATTCTCAATGTTTAACAACCACCATGATAGTTAAATAAACTTATTCCTTTGCAGTAGGGAAAAATTGGCTTTACGCAAAACTGTAACCATAGAGCTTTCCACCAGCCAAATATGCATGGAGTATAGTTATTCCATTATTGTTCTCTGTGTGTTACATTGCCAAAGATATTCCATGTCTTGACCCGTTTTGCTGCAACATTTCATGTTGCAGACTTTTCGAACGACAGTAAGGTGCTTAGGTCGTGGTTCTATACTCAGTGATGCCGTTGGAGTTGATGGACTCACTTATTCTTCCAAGCCTTCCGATGTTATCGTATTTAGATGGCCTTATGCCATATTTATTTTATTAAGTTCTCTTTTGAGACACTCGATGTAATAAGTGTGTGATTGCTACTCTGTTATAAATCCTTCAAGTACTGTGTGGTGTCAGCATTACTGATCCAGGGATGACACCTGAGCACAGAGATCGGACTGTTTGAGGTCTGGTCGCTATAGTTTGATACCTAATCAGAAGGTGAAAGGGGTTCAGAGCAACGAGAATAAGTATTGCGTCAGATACCAGGATAGATCACTTGGCAGGTGACCCGTGAGTTACATAAGAAGTCAAGCGCGAGGAATTACTTTGACAACAGGGTATACAGGAGAGTCAGGTTTCGATCCTGTGGAACTGTGGGTTATGGGCCCACCATGTGGGTTAAAAGTAGGAAGGGCGATGACGTCTTGCACGATCATGTAAGCAAGGTATGTCAGAGGATAACCTGTCAGTTATGTCGGCAACAACATCAGTACCAAGGGCGAGGGACGAAGAGAACTATTTTCCTGCTTGTTGAACGAGGCGGACCAATAGGCAAAGTTCTCGTCCATCGGTGGCTACCGGAATGTCATCAACAATAGTAACAGGGTCTTGCTGACTGAATTGTACAACGAGGTGTTTACATAACCAGGAGAATATTACTGCTTAGATCATATAGATCACAAGAAAGTTTAAAGGAAACAATAGAAAGAAAAATATGATTATCTGATTAAACAGAACAATGGAAAGGTAAATGTGTTAAAACACATACTCCAGGGGTATATCCTTCCCACGGACAAGTAGGGCATGATATCCATGACAGGATATAAAGTTGAAAACCCTTTAGGTAAGGGGAGAGAAACTTCATGACATTACCCATACAATGTTGTTTGGATAATTGATAAAGAAAATTTAGCATTGTGCTTCAAATGTTCTTATTGAAAATCGGAGTACCAGTGACATGCTTCGAGATAGCATTGACAAGGTCTTCAAGCAAAGGTCAGACTCTGGATACATGAAGGATCCATCAGGAACAACTTATAGAATAAGTCTTACAATTTCCTCATGGAAGAATGGCTAACCTTGCTAAAAAGGAAACTATAACAATAGGTCCTCTGGCCAGGGATGCTAAGCAAAGACACCACCTTACTGGGTTATGTAGAGACCAATGTTATAACTCTTGGAAATATGTCCCAACCATCATATCTGACCTATATTCAGATCTGATTGGTGTCAGGATACCTCAGACATCAGGATGCTTGAGAAGAAAAAGGTGCAACACAATTTGTCGAGATGACATTGTGAGATTCTCGGAAGTGATTAGGGAAGCGAGTAATGAAACAAGAGTTCATCATTAAACCAATGAAGGGATAAGGAGGTAGCTGATGAACTCAGCAACAATTCATCAAGATTTCGAACGGATGGGTTTCCACAATTATGTGAACAAGGAGATAACATTTGTCAGATCAAATGATATAATGATGTATGCTCGAGGAAATCATACACAATTTAAAAAATGGTTGAAAGGTGCACCCAACATATGGGCTTAGGTAGCACAATCAATGTTAGAATGGTGATTCCTTATCCAATAGTCTAAGAATGAACTGTCGACCATTAACTCCAAATCAATACAGTTGCTAGGAGTACAGAATCCAAGCAACACCGTTCAGTTGTTGGTATTCCGGTTAGAACCAACATGGGGACCAAGAAAGAATGGTGATGGTGAGAAGTATCACTATACCAAGAATTTTTAAGAGGCGGAGCAATTCTCACGACCTTCTTGACATAAAAGATGGTACTACTCGAAGGTGAAGAAGAACAGATGCTGGATAGCAAGAAACTCAAGGTTCAATCCAAAACATGAACATGTTAGTGTTGAGGGAAAACAAGGATGTTTTCGATGATAACACAAATCATCAAGGGGCAAGGATGGTATTTCCCATCATGAATTCAATTGATATTCTGGAAGAGCTTAGAATGTTGATGATGATCACAACACATTTGTCGCGAGATTTCATGAAGATTTAATCGATCGGCGATGAAATCAAGTTAAAGGAATGATGAAGCGAAAGGTTATTGGAACCACGGGTACGACACAAACTCGAAATCAAACTTGTTGTTCAAGGCGAAATGATATGACGAGAAAGATCAACGTAAGCTTAGCTCTGAGAAGAAGGACCAGGTAGCACAGTTAAAAGTTTGCACGATAATGATATAGCTGATAAGGCTAGGAATGACTTGAAGGATTATTAAACTCATAAGCAACAAAAATTACTTAAGGGTTATTCAATCGGAGTGCGGAATCGATTCACTTATCGGTGTTCTTGAGTGACTAATAACTCAGAACCTGGAGAAATCAGAGATCGGTGAGAAGCAATACTAGATGAAGACTCGCAAGAAGCAACACAGTTCTCGAGATACCAGAGGGTAAAATACTCGAGGAAGATCAAAATAGAGGTTGTGAAGATGTATCGATCAACAGAAGACAAGTGCTTTAACTTGTTTGAGAAATGGAATCAAGGAGAAAATGTGGTCGGAACCACGATTGCAAAGGAGCAATACACAGATACCAGATGATATCATATCAAGGAAATATTTATTATTACAAGAAGCTTCTATGATATGATCTACATCGTGTCTATGGGCATGAACACCAAGTTCAAGGTCGACTCCCACTTATCCAATGCATAACCTTTCATTCACTTCTCATTTTTCAAAGAAGTTGTAATGTTTAAATTTTATCTAGCAAAACACCAGAAGAATATGACTCATGATAGCTCTCGAGTTTACCCGGATCTGTGAAGGCCAGGTTCAACCCTTAGGGGCATTTTGGGAAAATATACCAAAAGCCTCAATAGTAAATAACACAAGCTCGATAGTAGAGCATGGGTGAAAAAAAAGAGAGGATACAATCTACCGAAGGCATTATGTATCATGGAAAGAACTTCTCGAGATTCTTGTATACGAAGGACATTGTCGGATGATATTGCAACAAAGGATCCGATGGTCCTCATGGGATCTGATGTAAGCATCGATACTCAACCAGAGGAAAGAAACAATGCAAAGGCATTGGATTATAGAAAAGACTGACTAATCCAAAGCTCTAATGCAAAAGAATTATGATTTCCAAATCAAGGGATCAGAAGAAAACGCTCTGATTAAGGATGGATAAGTTGATTAAGCTTAGGGGTACAATCGACGACAATTTGATTAGTCGTTATCCAGCTCATGTTTAAAAAAATGACGGATGAGCCAGAAGGATTAATTCTAGGATCTGGTTGAGGATTGCGAGCATTCACAACATATTGAGTCAAGGGACTCGAAATGGGAATGACAAGGGATACTATGATTATTGCTAGACATATGGAACGCAACCATAATGTCAGCAGACAAGTATTTGCAGAGCAATAGGGGTGAGGATTATCAGAAGATTAGATAATTTTTTCCATGTATCTTGTGAATCATATGAACAACGAGGGAGGAACGGATACTCGATAAGTACGAGGAATTATCCGTAGGGGGTATTCAGGGGGCAAAGAACTGCAAGGCAGTAGGCACAAAGTTTTCTCAGAGTAATAGTGAGAATATCGGTGAACTGGGAATAAAAGTAAGAATGAGGGTGTATGTATTTATACATAGGGATATTTTGATGGTACGGAATTGCAAAATCAATGGGCACAAAGTCTCGAAAGAATATCGGAGAGTAACTTCGAAATCTTCTGGTGCAGTCGGCGATCATCTGTGATAAGGGGCTCTCCTGGAGGAAGTAGTTACGAGAACCTAGTCAGAGTTAGTAAATTAATTTTAACCCGAATAGAAGAGAGATCAGAGTCCCAGAGTATAGACGAGAAATAAAAGATCCTAATACCACCCAATGGCAACATGAGGCCGTAAGCCACACAGCCATATTAGTAAAAGTTCTGCAATTGACTAGACTCGACTTCGGCCAAGGAGTTGGAAGGGGGATTCCTACAGGTAGTCGGCTATGATACCAACTTGTGACGCCCCCGATTCAATCGTACACTAATCATACACGCAAATGTGTACGATCAAGATCAGGGACTCACGGGAAGATATCACAACACAACTCTAAAAATAAATAAGTCATACAAGCATCATAATACAAGCCAGGGGCCTCGAGGGCTCGAATACAAGTGCTCGATCATAGAAAAGTCAGCGGAAGCAACAATATCTGAGTACAGACATAAGTCAAATAAGTTTGCCTTAAGAAGGCTAGCACAAACTGGGATACAGATCAAAAGAGGCGCAGGCCTCCTGCCTGGGATCCTCCTAAACTACTGCTGGTCGTCGGCGGCCTGAACGTAGTAGTAGGCACCCTCGATGCAGTAGGGGTTGTCGAAGGTGGCGTCTGACTCCTGGGCTCCAGCATCTGGTTGCGACAACCGAGAAGAATGGAAAGGGGGAAAAGAGGGAGAAAAGCAACCGTGAGTACTCATCCAAAGTACTCGCAAGCAAGGATCTACACTACATATGCATGGGTATCTGTGTAAAGGGGCAATATCGGTGGACTGAACTGCAGAATGCCAGAATAAGAGGGGGATAGCTAGTCCCATCGAAGACTACGCTTCTGGCAGCCTCCATCTTGCAGCATATAGAAGAGAGTAGATGGTAAGTTCACCAAGTAGCATCGCATAGCATAATCCTACCCGGCGATCCTCTCCTCGTCGCCCTGTGTGAGAGCGATCACCGGGTTATATCTGGCACTTGGAAGGGTGTGTTTTATGAAATATCCGGTTCTAGTTGTCATAAGGTCAATGTACAACTCCGGGTCGTCCTTTTACCGAGGGACACGACTATCCGAATAGATAAACTTCCCTGCAGGGGTGCAACACATTACCCAATACGCTCGATCCCATTTGGCCGGACACACTTTCCTGGGTCATGCCCGGCCTCGTAAGATCAACACGTCGCAACCCTACCTAGGCACAATAGAGAGGTCAACACACTGGTCTAAATCCTATGGCGCAGGGGTCTGGGCCCATCGCCCATTGCACACCTGCATGTTGCATGGGCGGCCGGAAGCAGACCTAGCCTAGCAGGCGTTCTAGTCCAATCTGGCACGCGCCGCTCAGTCGCTGACGTCACGAAGGCTTCGGCTGATACCACGACGTCGAGTGCCCATAACTGTTCCCGCGTAGTTGGTTAGTGCGTATAGGCCAGTGGCCAGACTCAGATCAAATACCAAGATCTCGTTAAGCGTGTTAATTGAAGTATCCGCGAACGCGGACCAGGGCCAGGCCCACCTCTCTCGTAGGTGGTCTCAACCAGCCATGTTGCTCCGCCACAAAGTAACAGTCAGGGGCCATCGGGAACCCAGGCCCACCTCTACCGGGATGGAGCCACCTGCCCCTTCAGCCCCCATCTCCGAACAGTATCATAAGTAATGTAACAGTATAAAGTATATAGCATATGCCCATGATCACCTCCCGAAGTGATCATGGCCCAGTAGTATAGCATGGCAGATGGCCAAGAGTGTAGGGCCACTGATGGAACACTAGTATCCTATACTAAGCATTAGGATAGCAGGTAAAGGTAACAATTGTAGCAACAATGACAGGCTATGCAGCACAATAGGATTAACCGAAAGCAGTAACATGCTACACTACTCTAATGCAAGCAGTAGAGAGAAGGAATAGGCGACATCTAGTGATCAAGGGAGGCTTGCCTGGAAGCTCAGCCGAGAAGGAGGGGTCGTCAACACCGTAGTCGTACTGGGTAGCAGCGGTGTCGGTCTCGGTGTCTTACAAGAGAAGAGGGGGAAGAAACAATAAATATAATACAAACATAAGAATGACGGTGCATGACAAGATAATGCGCGGTGCTAGGTGTGCCCTAATGCGGTAGGAGGTGATACCGGTGAAGGGGGGAAACATCCAGGAAAGTATTCCCGGTGTTTCGCCTTTTCGGACAGATGAACCGGAGGAGGAAAGTTGCGTGTTTGCTATGCTAGGGATGTGTGGCGGACGAACGGGTTGCGTATCCGGATTCGTATCGTTGTTCTGAGCAACTTTCATATATATATATATTATTTTCATCCAGTTACGGTTTATTTTATATGAATTTGTAAAGTTTAAATGAATTCCTAAATTTCCTGGATATAAATTAATTCGAAAATCATTTACTGTCAAATGCTAAGTGTACACAGAAAATGTACACAACAGTGTGCTTGTGAGGTTGACAATGGGACCCAGGGGTGTGCTGAGTCAGCAGTCAAACTCAATGTTGACCAGTCAACTTGGCACGTGGGGGCCCACCTGTTAGTGACTAGACTTAGTTTAGACTTTAATTAAGTTAGAACAAATAGCAATGGGGGCCACTAGTCATAGGGCCATCTAACTAATGTAATAAAATAAAATAAAAACAACAAAAAGAAAACTAACAGGGGATAATCCCCTGATTACTCAGGCCGACCCAATCATACGGTGGCCCGAGGCCACAGCTGGGGCTCGCACGGCCGCTCCTGAAGGAGCGCCGGCGGCCATCGCCCAGCGCATGGGGCGGGGGTGCAGGACGAGGCCCCGGGAAGGAGCGGCCTAGTGGAAGTGGCCAGGCGCCGACGGCGCAAGCCAGGGAGGGTGGCGCAGGCGAGCGAAGCCGGTGGTAGCGGCAGCATGCGAAGGGGGAGGCAGAAGCATGCAGCGCAAGCGGGAGGCACCAGGCGGCGCTGGCAGCGGAGGACGCGGCTACGGCACAAAGAATCAGCAAGCGCGGGAGTGAGGGGGGCTGGACGAAAGGTGGGACGCCAGGGGCTTGCGTGCAAGCGTGGGTGCGCGTGGCCATGGCCGTGAGCTAACGCGACTAGGGGGCGCGGGCGCACGGAGCTCCCGGCGCCCGGTGACGGCGGCCTATAGCGACGGTTACGAGGGGAAAGAGGGGGGTCGAGGCTGCTCACCGGGGGAGAGCTGATGGTGAGCTCGTACGGGGCCGGGGTGGACGAAGAGACGCGGATCGACGGCGAGGCCGCGGTGGCCGTGACGGAGGAAAACGATGAGGGCGACGATGGCGTGGCTTCCCGAGCTCGATTTGGTGAAGTAGTCGAAGGAGAAGAGCGTGATGGAGCTCTTGGGCAGTGCGGGACGGAGAACGGTGGCCGATAGACACGCCTACGACGGGGCCATGGCGACGAGGGCGTCCGGCGAGCGTAGGGGAGAAGAAAAACGGCGCGGGGAAAGGGGGGAATGGTGCTAGGGTTGCCGGAGGGTCTCGCGGGTGACGTCCTTACCCACCCAGGGGACCGCGGGATGGACGACGTGTGTCCAGCGGCGCCATGGATGGCGTACAGACGTCCACTCCGCCTTTGATGAACAGAGGAAAGGGAAGGAGCCGGGGTGGGCTGGGCCGCCTATTGCAAGCAGGCCATAAGTGCAAAGCAGTACTGCTCATTTTCTCTTTACCTCTTCTGTTTATTTATTTCTCCTCTGTTTGGCATTTAGATTAAGTAGCAAATGAATTTTGGTGAACAAGAAACTTGGCACATAAATATTGGGTCATATAATGGAGCTGCACACCAAGTTTCAAGTCATTTTGAAAAGGATAAATATTTGTTTATTTAAAGTGGTTAAATTAAATATTGTTTGACCCTATTTTAATTATCTTAGAGGAATATAAACATCCCCAAAAACGTTGGTTGATGTTTGTTAATTAGATAGTGAATATTTGCAACCAAATGAACATATTTAATTTACCTTTTTATGAAACTATAATTTGACTTGTTATTTGAATTTGTATTTGAACTTACTTTGAAGCAAGTGAGGTTTAGCAAAATTTTAATTACGATGACCTGGCATGATTAGCTGAGGGTTGTTGTAGCTTAATTACCCAGGCGTCACAACAATGTGGCTTGAATCTAGGACACCCCATCACATTAATCATGTTATCTTGTTCTAGATGAAGGCATGGGAATAAGGGGAGTGTTGTTCCTCTCAATGAACTCTCCCTCCCCCCCCCCCATTATGGATAAATTGATCGAGTCTTTCAAATTAGCCATTGTTGATGGTACCTGTGCTTCGAAGACGAGTTTTAGTCATGGATCCAACGTTAAAATGTTCGTGGTGCCATACCAATTGACTCAAACATAGGTGACCTCGGTCACCACCCTCTCGTTGAGAGGCTTGGCCCCTTCCGGTTTGAGTTGTGCTTTCGTGGTTTAGGCTTTCGGGTGTTGGACTACTCCAAGTGTGCTCTCTTTTTGTTTGATTTTGACCTTGGAGTACTGTCACGCCCAATATGCGACCCTATCCAAAAGGAACTCGAAGGTCCCACCAAGGATAGACCCGCATATTGGAAACGCTTTTGCAAGGTGGATATCATTACATCAACATTACATAATAGATGGGGATACATACATAAGGCACAAATGCCACAAGAATACATCAACATCAAATACAAGATCAACATCCAACTACGGATGAAACATAAACAGAAACTCAAGCGACATCCACCACTGCTAGCCCAGTGCCGACCTGGAACCTATCCCCGATCGAAGAAGAAGCGGAAGAAGAACTCCAACACAAGCAAACATCGCTCTCACGTCATGATCATCACAAACCTGTACTGCAGCTGGTGGTGTAGTAATCTGTGAGCCACGAGGACTCAAAGCAATCCCATTACCATGGGTATCAAGACTAGCAAAGCTTAAAGGGAAAGGAAGGGGTAAAGTGGTGAGGTTGCAGCAGCGACTAAGCATATATGGTGGCTAACATACGCAAATGAGAGCGAGGAGAGAAACAAAGGAACGGTCGTCAACTAGTAATGATCAAGAAGTGATCCGAACACCTACTTACGTCAGACATAACCCAAGAAAACCGTGTTCTCCTCTCGATCAACCCCGAAAAGAGACACTCACGGTTACGCACACGGTTGGTGTATTTTAATTGAGATCAACTTCGGGTTTTCTACAACCGGACATTAACAAATTCCCATCTGCCACATAACCATGGGCACGGCTTTGAAAGTTTATACCTGCAGGGTGTCCCAACTTAGCCCATGATAAGCTCTCACGATCAACGAAGGAATAGACCTTCTCCCGGAAGACCGATCGATCTCGGAATCCCGGCTACAAGACATTTCGACAGCAATAAAACAAGACCAGCAAGACCGCCCGATGCGCCGACAATCCCGATAGGAGCTGCACATATCTCGTTCTCAGGGCAACACCGGATGAGACATCCTACGAGTAAAACCAAACCTCGAGTTGCCACGAGGGGGCCCCGCAGTCTACTCGGTTCGGGCCAGCACTTAGAAAAGCACTGGTCCGGGGGGGGCTAAATAAAGATGACCCTCGAGAGAGCGACTCCCAAGGGAAAAGGTAGGTGGTGGTGAGGCAAATGGTAAAACCAATGTTGGGCCTTGCTGGAAAAGTCTTATTCAAAGCGAACTGTCAAGGGGGTCCCATAAATCACCCGACCGCGTTAGGGACGCAAAAATCCGGGAACATAATACCGATATGAAGGAAACTAGGGCGGCAAGAGTGGAACAAAACACCAGGCATAAGGCCGAGCCTTCCACCCTTTACCAAGTATATAGATGCATTAATTAAATAAGATATATTGTGATATCCCAACAAGTAAACATGTTCTGTGGAGGAACAACATCTCCATGTTCCAACAAGGAACAAACTTCGTCTTCACCTGCAACTAACAACGCTATAAGAGGGGCTAGGCAAAGCGGTAACATAGCCAAACAACGGTTTGCTAGGAAGGGTGACAACGAGTTAGAGGTTCATGGCAATTTAGGTAGACTTGAGCAACAGGTAATAGGTAGCTGACATAGCGATAGAACGAAGCAACTAGCATAGCAATGATAGTAGTGAGATCCAGGGTAGCGGTCATCTTGCCTGAAATCCCGCAAGGAAGAAGAACGAGTCCATGAAGAAGATGAACGAGTCCATGAAGAAGATGAACGGATGAAGCCGAACCAAACGTAGACGAACGAATCCTCACGATCGCAACGAAACAGGAACTAACAAGAAGAAGCACACAACATAGGTAAACACACCACACATGAACAAGACATGATGCACAACAAGCATGATGCATGACAAAACTACATGAAGCTACTCATGGCAAGGGATGATGCACACAAGACCAACACATCAAGGCAAGTTTAAATGAGGCCGGAAACAACATATAACAATTCCGGTAAGTCCTCATATGCAATTTTCGAAATTGGCCTAGATCTGAATAACTTTATGTTCAAGTTGTTAAACAGCAAGTTAAAATGCACCGCGATGATCTACACGAAATTCTAGTCAAGTTACATATAAAGTTCATTAGATTCGGAGCTACGGCCTAGAAGATATGAGCAAAACAAGATAAACATGGCATTGGTGCAAAATGCATACAAACATCAAGCAAACACCTCCAAACAAGGAAGCAACATGATAATATGAAGCTACATGCAAAATCAAGCAAGTTTCATATAGAGCACAATCAAAACGGAGCAACGGTTCAACACATACACACAATACAAGTTTAAGGGACAAGCTGTCCAAAACAGCAACTAGGCATATTGCAAGCATCAAAACAACATGCTACAGGACCTCAACATAATAACAAAAGGCATGGGCATGATGTACAGGTAATGCATTACAAAACATTAGAACTGAGCTACCTCCAGAAATGACTAGAACACGCTCAAAATGACATGGCAAGATTGCAACTAATAACAGTTTCAGGCATTGGCAGAAATAACAACAGGTTGCAATGTTTAGAGCTATGAAACAACATGTTACAGGAACTTATAATAGCAAACCAAGGCATGGCATGAATCTACTCAAAGCATAGAACAAAACTCCTTTAGTGACCATAAGCCAAAAAGGACCAGAAAATATAGTAACACCCATGTCAATATCGAAAGTCTCGTTAACAGATTCAGCAACATGGCATGTCAAAAACTGATAACGAGATGGCATGTTAACAAGCTCAATGCACTCACTACAGAGCCTGAAATGATAAACTAAGCATACATACATCAAGAAGACATGACATAGAAGACATACATGGCAAGAACAAGAACATAGC
The DNA here is from genome assembly GCA_021605145.1 of Aegilops bicornis. Lineage (NCBI taxonomy): Eukaryota > Viridiplantae > Streptophyta > Magnoliopsida > Poales > Poaceae > Aegilops > Aegilops bicornis. The sequence goes on from CM038673.1 coordinate 266,867,301, forward strand.
ATAAATGGATCAACCACAACAAGCTAGGCAAAATTGAATAACATGTATACAATCTGCCAGGAAACATTTGATAGCAAAAGTAGAGCTCGATTGACTCAAGCTAGACTACTCCATAATTAAATACAAGGGCATGGATGGATAGAGAATGACATGCTTTACAAAACACCCTTACTGAAGTATCTCAAAATATGCATAGATCTCTCGGTATCATCAAGTTAACATGGCATCAAAGTAACAGCAAACAGGGCTGAAATCAGCAACAACAAGACACCTAGTTTGCATGCTTGTGCTAGTCACCACATAGATCACAAAAATACATAGCAAGCACCACTGGAAAGAAGACATGGCATATTTCAAAACACATGTAGGGCTCAAGTCCATAGGATGCACATATCAATCATGGCAAAAATGACAAAAGTGCAAGTTCTGATAGAAATCAGAAAGTAACATCACATAGCACTCTTGCAACAGCATTTCGGGCACCAAGATGAGCTCAAATGGAAATGATGCAATGAGATGAAATGATCTACTCTTCGAGGCGAACATTTTGACATATTATACGCGCAAAACGGAGCTACATGCACAGAGATACGATGCGATGAAAAAGCAATAAAATATCGAGAATCTGGGACTTAGCAGTTTATACCTAGCGAAAAAAAAACATAGGGCGAGGTGGGCCGATGCGGAGGCTGAAGCTGGGCTGGGCCGGGGCGGAACTGGGCCAAGGGCCCACGCGAGGGTCGTCCCTCTCCCGATCCCGCCGGATCGGGAGGCAGGAGGCGGCGGGCGCTGCCGGCGAGGGCCGGCGGCGCGAGGCCGGAGGTGGCCGAGGCGAGGCGGCGGCGGCGGGATCCGGCCGGCCGGTGCCGGATCCGGGCGGCGCGGGCGGCGGGGATGACCGGGAGGCCGCGGGGCGGCACCGCCGGCGAGGCGAGGTGGCGGGGCCGCGCTGGACGGGCGAATCGGGCGGCGACGGGCGAGCCCGGCCGGCTGGCGAGGAGCGAGGGCGGCGCGGCGCCGGGCGGTGGCGGAGGCCGGGCGAAGACGCTGGGGTCCGCGCGCGGCCACGGGAGCAACGGGCGGCGGCGCAGCCTGAAAGCTCGGGCGGGAGGCGGCGCTCAGCGGCGGGCGGGCTCGCTGGGCTCGCTGGCATGGTTTCCAAGGGCGGGCGGGCGGAGGTGGCTGCCACATGGCGGCTCCGGATTGGGTGCGGGCGGCGGCGCTGGACATGTCCGGGCGGGTCCGGACGTGTCCGGCCAAGGGAGGAGGACGAAGGCTAGGGTTAGGGATGGATTGGACCGCGAATTTCGGAGACACATATATATAGGTAGAGGGAGCTAGGAGACTCCAAATGAGGTGCGGTTTGCCACGCGATCGTGATCGAACGACCGAGAGCATGGAGGGAGTTAGATGGGTTTTGGGCCAGTTTGGAAGGGGTGTTGGGCTGCAACAAAAGAGGCTTTTGCGGTTACCCGGTTAACCGTTGGAGTACCAAACGACCTCCAAATGATCCGAAACTTGACAGGCGGTCTACCGGTGCTATACCAAGGCCGCTTGACAAACCTCGGTCCATTCCGAGACCGTTTAACACCCGCATACGAAAAAAGGTAAAAGAGGGCGCCGGAGACATAGGAGTGCGGATTGCAAAAGCAGACAACGGGGAAAATGCTCGGATGCATGAGACGAACACGTATGCAAAATGAAATGCGCATGATGACATGATATGAAATGCAGATGATGACATGGCAAAGAGAGACACGCAAGCACATGACATGGCAGCCACGACGAATAACTGGCGGACACCTGGCGCATCGAATCCGGGGCGTTACAACACTCCTCCACTAACAAGAGATCTCGTCCCGAGATCTTAGGACCGAGACGGAAGAGAAAAGGATGATGCGAAACAAAACTCAAGAGAAAAGAGGGAAAGAATCGAGAGCACTCGAGAAGAAGAGAGAAACAACGAGAATGACGAGAATCGAAAGCTCACGGAAACAGATAGGCTATGAAACTACTCGTTCTAACCGGAGTGGTTAAAATGAGAAAAGAAACGGATAAGACTGAAAGGATTTAGGCAGCACTCCAGCTAAAACATGGATGAATAGAACTTGAACTTCAGAGGGTGGAATGATACTTGATGAAGACATGACACACAAACCTCCGGAAAGAATTGAAAGAGTCGAATGAAAAGAACGGAGAATAAAATGACAACTTGTGCCGCGAATTAAATTGAAAGCATCTTTAGAAGGAAGGATTGAATGGAGTTGTTGAGAAAATCAACAACAAAAGAATAAGCTTGATGTGGACTTATGGATAACATCTCAAAATTATGAGGTGATAACCGACCACAAACGGAAAAGATTAAATAGCTGAGAAGAACGAAGAAATGCAAAACTCCACTTCAAAAGAAATACGGAGAATTAATTGCACTTCGAGATGCAAGAAGAAAAGATACTTGAACTCCACGAACAAAATCTTGATGGGCTCTTGAAGAATGACTTAAATCATGAAGAACCACCGTGAAGAACTCCGGTAACAAAAGGATGTTGAGATAAAATGAAGGAAGAAAGAATAAGATGAGCCTTGCGATGACTTAGATGGAGGTTCCGACGAAATGGCCGAGAAAATTTGAACTCGGATAAGAAAAGATGAAAAGACTTGGAACTAGAATTTATTCATCAAGAACAAACTCCGAGGAAAAGATTAATCACTTTGATGAAATAAGAATAAGATTTATTGTGTGCTTATCCTTCATCAAATTAAATTGATGACAAGCAATGGATTTGCATACCACTTATTCTCGTTGAAAAAGGGATTGAGAAGTGACATATCGCAAACTTGAGAAGGACTTCATGAACCACCGGTAGGTTGAAAAGAATGAATGGATTAAAATGATAATCAAGGAAAATAATTCTGAAGGAACCACCGTAAAAATTCAGAAATGACTGATGAAAAGGAAATAATCACCGGGAAGAATTGGAAAAGCACAAAGATACTTGAGGGAATTAAAATGCAAGAGAACAAAGATATCGTGACCTGATTAACGAATGCTTGAACGAAGCACCGGAGGAATATTGAGATGAACGTAGGGGCACCGATATGGAATAATTGGAGAACGGCTTTGAAAAAACTTGGAACGAAGAAATCTTCCGAAAAGATGGCCTCCGGATTATCGAGAGGGAAAACAACTCCTGAAACACTCCGGACGGATGAAAAGAATTTCACGACTGGAAACAATTAGATAGGATAACATCGAGCTAGCACCATGAACCTCCGGGGGAACGGGCAAAATTTAAGAGAAACTCAACTTCGATCTTCAAATGAAGACGAGAAACACCACCAAAATTACTGAGGTACTCCGGGAGAATGAAAACAAAGGGGTTGAGCCGACGATGAAAATGATTTGAAATTGATCTTGGAAAAAGGCATGTGACTGATGGAATCCATTCTTACGTCACACTTTGAAAAGAATTAGGAATAACTCTGGAATAATTAGAAGAGCCAGGAAAGATCCTGGGAAAAGACCTGTGGGTTAGGGCCCACTGAATAGATAACAACGTCGGAAAGGATTGAAGAACAGATAGATGAAGCACCGGAACAATTAAATATTTGAATGAGGTGACAACCTCGAATTAATTGGAACACAGACGAATCTCCTGAGATGTCTTGACGACTCCGGAAGAATAAACTGGCGAGAGGCGAACGAGCAAGGAAAACACTTGATCCATGGAAAAGAATATGGTCAACCTGAATAACTTGAATTGAGTCCGCCGGAAAAGAAAGAGATGCAGAATGACGAACAAGACGAGAATTCACCGGTTGAAATAATTGATGGAGGACTGAAGAGGCTCCGCACAAATGAAATAGATGGTCGGAAGAAATTGAACACCGGGAATAATAGGGTGGGAGGCGGAAAACAAAGACAACTTGGAAGGGAAAGCAGCGAATATCTTGAAAAAGACAACACCGGTTGAAATCATTGAGGAAAGAAAGCAAAGACCTCACACGAGTAGAATGGATACTCGATTACGGACTCCGGTTCAGAAAGAAGAAGGGAGGGCGGGTGGGAAAAACAAGGACAACTTCGGACAAGGAAAAACAACGACGTCGGAGGAAGAACTGAGGATTGAACTCAAAGATGAAGAGGCTCGAGTCAACTTGACGAGAAATGCACCGGATAAAGAGCTGAGGAACAACTATCGGAAAACCAACTGCGTGATCCTAAAGAAAAATTTGAAGGGGAAGAGGAGTAATTCAAAACACCTACGTCAAGATTCCTGACCAGAGAGACGAAGGGGCAGAGGAGTAAAAAGAATTCCTACTCTCCGATATAACTAGATTCCGAAAACAGTTTATTCTAGACTCAACATCGGCCAAACTACACGATCAATCAAGGGGGCTCCTAGGGTCGGTCGAGGCTCTGATACCAACTTGAACACGCCCAATATGCGACCCTATCCAAAAGGAACTCGAAGGTCCCACCAAGGATAGACCCGCATATTGGAAACGCTTTTGCAAGGTGGATATCATTACATCAACATTACATAATAGATGGGGATACATACATAAGGCACAAATGCCACAAGAATACATCAACATCAAATACAAGATCAACATCCAACTACGGATGAAACATAAACAGAAACTCAAGCGACATCCACCTGCTAGCCCAGTCAGCCGACCGAACCTATCCCACGATCGAAGAAGAAGCGTAAGAAGAACTCCAACACAAGCAAACATCGCTCTCACGTCATGATCATCACAAACCTGTACCTGCAGCTGGTGGTGTAGTAATCTGTGAGCCACGAGGACTCAGCAATCCCATTACCATGGGTATCAAGACTAGCAAAGCTTAAAGGGAAAGGAAGGGGGTAAAGTGGTGAGGTTGCAGCAGCGACTAAGCATATATGGTGGCTAACATACGAAAATGAGTGCGATGAGAGAAACAAATGAACGGTCGTCAACTAGTAATGATCAAGAATTGATCCTGAACACCTACTTACGCCGACATAACCCAAGAAAACCGTGTTCTCCTCTCGATCAACCCCGAAAAGAGACACTCACGGTTACGCACACGGTTGGTGTATTTTAATTGAGATCAACCGGTTTTCTACAACCGGACATTAACAAATTCCCATCTGCCACATAACATGGGCACGGCTTTGAAAGTTTATACCCTGCAGGGTGTCCCAACTTAGCCCATGATAAGCTCTCACGATCAACGAAGGAATAGACCTTCTCCCCGGGAAGACCGATCAGTCTCGGAATCCCGGCTACAAGACATTTCACAGCAATAAAACAAGACCAGCAAGACCGCCCGATGCGCCGACAATCCCGATAGGAGCTGCACATATCTCGTTCTCAGGGCAACACCGGATGAGACATCCTCTGAGTAAAACCAAACCTCGAGTTGCCACGAGGGGGCCCATGATCTACTCGGTTCGGGCCAGCACTTAGAAAAGCACCGTCCGGGGGCTAAATAAAGATGACCCTCGAGAGAGCGACTCCCAAGGGAAAAGGTAGGTGGTGGTGAGGCAAATGGTAAAACCAATGTTGGGCCTTGCTGGAAAAGTCTTATTCAAAGCGAACTGTCAAGGGGGTCCCATAAATCACCCGACCGCGTTAGGGACGCAAAATCCGGGAACATAATACCGATATGACGGAAACTAGGGCGGCAAGAGTGGAGCAAAACACCAGGCATAAGGCCGAGCCTTCCACCCTTTACCAAGTATATAGATGCATTAATTAAATAAGATATATTGTGATATCCCAACAAGTAAACATGTTCCAGGGAGGAACAACATCTCCATGTTCCAACAAGGAACAAACTTCGCCTTCACCGCAACTAACAACGCTATAAGAGGGGCTGGGCAAAGCGGTAAGATAGCCAAACAAGGGTTTGCTAGGATGGGTGACTTCGAGTTAGTGGTTGTTGGCTTTTTAGGTTGACTTGAGCAACAGGTAATAGGTAGCGCAGCATAGCGATAGAACGAAGCAACTAGCATGGCAATGATAGTAGTGAGATCCAGGGTAGCGGTCATCTTGCCTGAAATCCCGCAAGGAAGAAGAACGAGTCCATGAAGAAGATGAACGAGTCCATGAAGAAGATGAACGGATGAAGCCGAACCAAACGTAGACGAACGAATCCTCACGATCGCAACGAAACAGGAACTAACAAGAAGAAGCACACAACATAGGTAAACACACCACACATGAACAAGACATGATGCACAACAAGCATGATGCATGACAAAACTACATGAAGCTACTCATGGCAAGGGATGATGCACACAAGACCAACACATCAAGGCAAGTTTAAATGAGGCCGAAACAACATATAACAATTCAGAAGTCCTCATATGCAATTTTCGAAATTGGTCTAGATCTGAATAACTTTATGTTCAAGTTGTTAAACAGCAAGTTAAAATGCACCGCGATGATCTACACGAAATTCTAGTCAAGTTACATATAAAGTTCATTAGATTCGGAGCTACGGCCTAGAAGATATGAGCAAACAAGATAAACATGGCATTGGTGCAAAATGCATACAAACATCAAGCAAACACCTCCAAACAAGGAAGCAACATGATAATATGAAGCTACATGCAAAATCAAGCAAGTTTCATATAGAGCACAATCAAAAGCGAGCAACGGTTCAACACATACACACAATACAAGTTTAAGGGACAAGCTGTCCAAAACAGCAACTAGGCATATTGCAAGCATCAAAACAACATGCTACAGGACCTCAACATAATAACAAAAGGCATGGGCATGATGTACAGGTAATGCATTACAAAACATGAGAACTGAGATACCTCCAGAAATGACTAGAACACGCTCAAAATGACATGGCAAGATTGCAACTAATAACAGTTTCAGGCATTGGCAGAAATAACAACAGGTTGCAATGTTTAGAGCTATGAAACAACATGTTACAGGAACTTATAATAGCAAACCAAGGCATGGCATGAATCTACTCAAAGCATAGAACAAAACTCCTTTAGTGACCATAAGCCAAAAAGGATCAGAAAATATAGTAACACCCATGTCAATATCGAAAGTCTCGTTAACAGATTCAGCAACATGGCATGTCAAAACTGATAACGAGATGGCATGTTAACAAGCTCAATGCACTCACTACAGAGCCTGAAATGATAAACTAAGCATACATACATCAAGAAGACATGACATAGAAGACATACATGGCAAGAACAAGAACATAGCATAAATGGATCAACCACAACAAGCTAGGCAAAATTGAATAACATGTATACAATCTGCCAGGAAACATTTGATAGCAAAAGTAGAGCTCGATTGACTCAAGCTAGACTACTCCATAATTAAATACAAGGGCATGGATGGATAGAGAATGACATGCTTTACAAAACACCCTTACTGAAGTATCTCAAAATATGCATAGATCTCTCGGTATCATCAAGTTAACATGGCATCAAAGTAACAGCAAACAGGGCTGAAATCAGCAACAACAAGACACCTAGTTTGCATGCTTGTGCTAGTCACCACATAGATCACAAAAATACATAGCAAGCACCACTGGAAAGAAGACATGGCATATTTCAAAACACATGTAGGGCTCAAGTCCATAGGATGCACATATCAATCATGGCAAAATGACAAAAGTGCAAGTTCTGATAGAAATCAGAAAGTAACATCACATAGCACTCTTGCAACAGCATTTCGGGCACCAAGATGAGCTCAAATGGAAATGATGCAATGAGATGAAATGATCTACTCTTCGAGGCGAACATTTTGACATATTATACGCGCAAAACGGAGCTACATGCACAGAGATACGATGCGATGAAAAAGCAATAAAATATCGAGAATCTGGGACTTAGCAGTTTATACCTAGCGAAAAAAACATAGGGCGAGGTGGGCCGGCGCGAGGCTGAAGCTGGGCTGGGCCGGGCGGAACTGGGCCAGGGCCCACGCGAGGGTCGCCCTCTCCCGATCCCGCCTGGATCGGGAGGCAGGAGGCGGCGGGCGGTTGCCGGCGAGGGTCGGCGGCGCGAGGCCGGGAGGTGGCCGAGGCGCAGGCGGGCGGGATCCGGCCGCCGGTGCCGGATCCGGCGGCGCGGCGGCGGGATGACCGGAGGCTGGGCGGCACCGCCGGCAGGCGAGGTGGCGGGCCGCCTGACGGCGGCGCAATCGGGCGGCGACGGCATGAGCCCGGGCCGGCGAGGAGCGAGGGCGGCGGCGCCACGGGCGGTGGCGGAGGCCGGCGAAGACGCTGGGGTCCGCGCGCGGCGGCCACGGGAGTAACGGCGGCGGCGCAGCAGCTCGGCGGGAGGCGGCGCTCAGCGGCGGGCGCTGGGCTCGCAAGCTGCCGCTGGCGCCCGCGAAGGCGGGCGGCGGGAGGTGGCCGGTGCCACATGGCGGCTCCGGATTGGGTGCTGGCGGCGGCGCTGGACATGTCCGGCGGGGTCCGGACGTGTCCGGCTGCGGGAGGAGGACGAAGGCTAGGGTTAGGGATGGATTGGACCGCGAATTTCGGGGGGAGACACATATATATAGGTAGAGGGAGCTAGGAGACTCCAAATGAGGTGCGGTTTTCGGCCACGCGATCGTGATCGAACGACCGAGAGCATGGAGGGGAGTTTGGTGGTTTTGGCCAGTTTGGAAGGGTGTTGGGCTGCAAACAAAGAGGCTTTTGCGGTTACCGGTTAACCGTTGGAGTACCAAACGCCCTCCAAATGATCCGAAACTTGACAGGCGGTCTACCGGTGCTATACCAAGGCCGCTTGACAAACCTCGGTCCATTCCGAGACCGTTTAACACCCGCACACGAAAAGAGGTAAAAGGGGGCGCCGGGAGACATAGGAGTGCCGGATTGCAAAACGGACAACGGGGAAAATGCTCGGATGCATGAGACGAACACGTATGCAAAATGAAATGCGCATGATGACATGATATGAAATGCAGATGATGACATGGCAAAGAGAGACACGCAAGCACATGACATGGCAGCCACGACGAATAACTGGCGGACACCTGGCGCATCGAATCCGGGGCGTTACAAGTACTCCTTTCCTCTTTGTTGTGTTCTTTTCTCCAACCCAGGCCTACCTTGCCTCAACCTCTAAAATATTGCATAAGCCCCTTTTTCCCTTATTGGATCTAGTGAAGTTTTCTGGTAGGAGGCGGTACTACCGCTGGCAGAAACGGGTACTACCGCTTCGGCAGTGCTACCGTGCTCGCTGGTGGTAGTACCCCAAGTGCAGTGTGTTGACCCCGTGTCAACGCACTGAGGCGATACTACCATTGTGGGGCATGGTACTTCTGCTTAGGCAGTACTACCGCCTACCACAGTGGTACTACCACTTCGAGGACTCGTGAGGGGGTTAAGTGTTGGGCACGGGGATTTCTAACTCCACCATACCCATTCACTTCTCCCTCCCCCATGTTCTCTCTCTCTCTCTCTCTCTCTCTCTCTCTCTCTCTCTCAGGCAACCCAAACTACTCCGGAAGCTGGCCTCGGCCCTCCGAATTCGTGTCGTCTTCTCCATTTCTGACCGGAGGGGTCGATCCCCACCTTCTCCTCTTGCGATGGATACAGGTATTGCACTCGTTTTTTCTCTCCCGCGGTTCTATTTTTTGAATCTTGGTTTTTAGGGCAATGCATGTGGTATTCTTAGATTTTGGCTAAATCTATGCAAGAGTAGGATGTGGGATGACTACTAGATAGGAGTATAGTAGTCTTTGCGAAGATTTTGCACTTCTACATCACCTGTACTACCGGATCCACACCGCGGAAGTTTTCCCATTGGGTGGGCGGTACTACCGCTTGGACACAGCCGGTACTACCGCTGGCAGCGGTACTACCACTCATATCTAGTGGTACTATCGCGGTTGGGTATAGTACTACTGATGTGACCTAACTTTTCATAATTTTTGCACTCACTTGTATTCTCATTTTATTTCCTTTATCTTATGCAATGGCTTTACACCTTCACATTCTGAAGGCCAAGAAGAACTTATTTGTGACCGTCAAGTCGATTTATGTCTCTTGTATGGAGAAGGATCCGATGTACTTCGGAGAGGCCCTTGCTCTTTGTCATCAGTGGGGACTCATTCCCTTCATCACCTACAAGAAGGACTATGATCCAGAGATTGTGACTCAATTCTATGCCACGGTTCACTTTCATGCCAATGAGGAGAGATATATGTCATGGATGACCGATGGGAGAAGATTCAAGGTTGATTGGAAGGACTACATGAATTGCTTGGGCATTGCTGATGAGGGAGAAGACAACCCAGTTGGTCTCCGGCCTCACAAGGAAGCACCTCCCACTCAATAGTCAAAGGTTATCCGATACTCCGGGACCATGAAGAATCTCAAGGGGGCACTCGCACAGAGCTCATTCCCTTCTTCGATATCACGTACCATCTCTTTTGCAACACTCTTTTCCCTCACATCGGGAATTTGGATATGGTGCACTCTTACCTGGTGGATCTTCTGTTGATGTGCATCAAGGAGAAGGACGGGATATCTACTTTTGATATCTCTCACATGATGTGGCGCTAGCTTCGCTCTACTGTGTTGGATCACAAGGTACCCATCTATGGTCCATATCTTTTTAAGCTCATCGAGGAGAAGTTGGTTGTTGATTTCCCAGGAGAGGCTCTTCCTATTGAGCATATGGTTACTCATCCGGTTTACAGGAGAACTGTGGGACTGTGTCTACAGGCCTCGGTGAGGAGATTTCCCCCACTGACTCAAATGATGAGGCTCATCCCGATTACGAGTTTGTTCCCTCTCCAGAGAAGGTGCCATCTTGGGCATCTAAGATCAAGTCAAAGATGAAGAAGCTTTTCTGCATGGAAGTCCAGGGTCAATGCAGGGCTCATGTGGGTGAGAAGGTCGCTCGCACTCGCCATAAGAACATGATGAGGGCCCTTGGTTAGGAGATCACTAGTGGCTCTGAGGAGCGGGTCACAGATGAGTAGAACTGGATCTTGCAGCATTACAAGTGGACAGATTCAGGGATTGAGCATCAGCATGTGGCAATAGAGGACTCAGAGGGGCACGAGGAGTCCGAGGATCACGAGGAGTCAGATGAGCACGAGGAGTATTGATGATCTGGAGCATCACCATCACCCTAGACGTGTGTAGTTCTCTTTGCCTTTTTAGTGTTTCGATGCCAAAGGGGGAGAGAGTTTAGGGATTTGCTGAGTCACGAGTTTGTCTTCTTTGTTGTTTCTTTCGTTCTCTTGTGAACTCTTTCGTTTGGTTTGCTTTATGTTCATGTGTGGAACTTTTAGTATCTATCATATGGTGTGAGACATATGCTATATCTTCACCTTTATGTCATGTACTATATCGCTACTGCCGGATGCTGCTAACGTGACACTGCGATTAAAGACCCTTTGACGATACTGTGTGCGATGCATTAATCGAAAACGGTGATGTAAAAAACCATCAAAAAAGATGCAAAACATTTTTGATGAATGATACATCAAACACGGTTCCGATTTTAGTTGTGTGTGCGATGCGGGGCATACGGTTGATCCATACGACTATTTGCGATGAGACAGAACAACAGAAACGGGCAGCTAGATCAAGGTGTGTGCGATATACGGCATACAGTTTGCTCCGATGAAACGTTTGCGATGATCGAGGTGAACACAAACGATTCGGCGTAACAAGATGCGTGTAATACCCGACAAATAGGTCGTTATCAGAATTGTGTGCGATCATTATAGTCAACCCATATGGTCTTTTTTGTGAATTGTGTGCTCGTCGGGGCACACGGTTCAACAAACCAACCTATGGGCGAAAATGTAGATCTTTGTCGAATACGTATTACTAACCATCTGCAATGAGAAACAGAGATAACAAATTAATATGAGCGAACGGAAACAGTGATATATACAGTTTTCTTAATTTAGTCCTTCTTGTTGTTGTTGTTGTTGGATGACCCGCGACATTGTCTTGGCGACGATGCTTCTTGCCGCTGACCGTTGGCTTTTCATAGCGGCCGTCATCGTCATCGTTGTTGTTGTCTTCGTCCTCCGCCTCCTCGTTCGACCATTCCTCCTCCTCATCATCATCGTCCTCTTCATTGTCCTCCGACGACTCATCATCCGTTTGGTAGTCGTCTAACGACTCCTGAGGCGGCGTCCCTACCATGATCTAGATATAATCGAGATCTAGGCTCTTCACTGAACTCATGGAAGATGTGCGGGATCATTCCGATGTTGACCTATCATCAGGTGCCAGACTGCTGGCCGAATTGCCGTCCTCGCTATCGCTCGACATGGCTGCGGTCGTATAAAAACTGTGAGAAAGCAAGATTGTAGAGTGTGTGCAGGTGTGTAGTGCGGCCTGCCGGGGATGATGAAGATGGTGGACACTTATGCGAGGTACGCAGAAAAGAGGAAATGTCAATTGAAGCGGGGGTTGACGTATTAACTAACCGCTGACATAATCATCCACGATTATTTGTACCCAGTCGCTCCAATTCCCACGTTGCCTAGTTCTCAATGTGATAATTAATTACGCACATGCGTTGGAGCGTCCAAATATGAAACAAGCATTTTTCGTACATGTGTCCTAGGTGGGGGAAAACGAGATAACTTGATGATTACTCTCTCCGTCGCAAAATAAGTGACTCAACATTGCTCTATCTTTAGTACAAAGTTAAGTCACTTATTTTGGGACGGAGGGAGTATTTTGTAATCAATACCATTGCATGCAGAGAATTAACCATTGCATGCATGTTATGCTAAGTAGTCTCAAGTCATTGAATGCATACTAGCCGCAGGACTCCTATTGGCTGATTTCTTTTTTCAGGACGAAAACAAGGAACGGTTTTTGGGATTATGCACTCGTACCGGTACGAACGGAGTAGGACAGTTGGCAAGCAATACATTGAGCTCTTTTATTGATGAAGCTAGCAATAATCAAACTACAAAGGAAAAGAAAAAATACATAGGAAAATATCTGCATGAATCTTCGTGTAACATCAATGGCATAGGACCTAGATGTGCATTACTTAGAGCACATCTAGATGTGCTTGAGCAATACTATCAAACAAAACCCCTAATCATCATTGCAAAAGTTGCATAGAACATGGCTAATGCGACAACCACAAGTACACATGCTAGTTCCTTCTTATCTCTTCCTTTCATCTATTGCCTGTGATTTATTCTTTCTTGCTTCATTGTACTGACTATACAGTCCAGATCAGCTAGTTTCTTCTTCAGCTTTACATTATCTTATGTGAGCTTGGTGATAATACTCCGAGCTCTGCCATACCATTCATCATCTAGCCAGTTGATAAAGGCACAAGCCTCATATCACTACCAATGTTAAATAGTATTCAGGATGAGCGGTGGCATTAACTCAAGTAAAATGATGAACTTAGCACCAACCTCCAAGGGGCAACTGAGAAACCGCCTGCCAATGGAATCCCTCCATGCATACATGTCGAGCAGGAGTGTGCCCATGCACAAAACTCAGCTTTTGGTACTTCTCTATGGCGCAAAACTCGGAGTCGAACTCGTGTTGCGGGAGTATGCAGCCATGCTCCGGATCCGGCGGCAGATCGCTTTCCTGGTGGGGGGGGGTCATTCAGGACGGATTCAGCAAGGAGCTACTTTGGACATGCTAAAAAAGATCGGGATAGATTGGAGCATAACAGGACGATTCAGATCCGTAGTACACCTGCCTTCTAATGACCTTAGGCAAGTGCTCGGTGGAGACCGCCATCGTGGCAGCGATACGGGCAGGAGCAGCCGCACCGAAACCATCAGCACCACTCATATACATTCCCCCAATGTTAGCGCCACGGTTGGAGGCTATCTAGGGATTTGGAGAAAATGGGGGAACTATGGGGACAAGCTAACGGTCGGGAACTACTTATGGCACTATATGTTGTATACGGCACACTGTTTATACATGTCATTTGTGTTAGGTATTACAACTTCACACACAACTTCCACATCAAACCGTGTGAGAAGACAACGTAGGTGAGACACAGTTGCCGTTACATAACTGTATGTGATGTACTACCCTATACATATAATTGAGTTACAGTGATATCGTGTAAACAGTCGCTCTGCGGATATCCATCAAAAAATAAAACAACCGCTCTTCAGATAGACATGGCGGCGGCGGCGACCTGTGGGCAGTCAATCCTCGGTCGGTGGGCGGTGGCGGCGTCATAAGAGTTCAATCCTCGGCCTGTGGCGGGAGATAGGAGGAGCTCAACCATCGAGGTCAGCAGCGGCATGATTGGAGCACATCCATCACGGTCGATGGCGGGATAGTGGAGATCAAACTTCAGGCGGCATCCGCACTAAGCTTTGCTCATCGATCCTGCTATCTCGGCGTGCTGCCACATCGCGCTTCTCCGTCTGCTTGGTGGAGGTCGTCGCTCGGCTAATTAATTAAGGTATTCTTTTCGTGAGTGGCTTAATTAAGGTATTCAATTCCTAAGGGTAGTGTTGTAGTATACTCTACGTGTAAATTGACTGGCCATTATTTTTTGTCATTGCACGTCTGGATAACAATATGGAGGGCCCTCAGTAATTATGAAAATAAATCCTTGTGATTTGTGCATGCATCTTTGGGCAACAGTTAATCTGTGTATTAATGTTGTTGTTTTGTTTTTAATTACCATTCGTGTGGTGCAGATAGAACGATCTCAATGGATGAAGAATCGGAAAACCACATATTTTATCAGTGGCGTGACAAAGTTCATAAATTTGGCTAAGAGTACAAAGAGGAGAGTTGGTGATGAGGATTACATCCTATGTCCATGTACTCATTGTGCCAATACATATTCACATTAAGTTGGAGATGTCCAGTGGCACTTACTCTCTCAGGGATTCATGGATGGATATACACATTGCACCAAATACGATGAAGAGCAGGTCATGGAGGAATATACCCAGGGCTGCGAGATGCCAAACCCCGGTCAGTGTCACATGGATGTTGAATCTAACATCAGGGCAGAGGCGTCAAGCTACCAATGGAACACCGGAAATCCAAAACGCCCACTTGAAAACCAAGATGTGGACGCAGATAACGACGATCTTGATATGCCAGATTTTGCTGCTATGATTGCAGATTTCAAGGGCCCAAAAAAGGATATGATTGGGTACAAGGATCTGCCAACCATTGATGCGGACTCCAAGAAAGAATTGTACCCAGGTTGCAAAAAGAAATATTCCAAGATGAGTGCCACCCTGGCGCTTCTCAAATTTACAGCAACAAACGGTCTATCAAACAAGGGCTTCACAGAGATGTTAGGTCCTTTCAAAGAAATTCTTCCGAAAGATAATGTGCTCCCTAGAAGCACAAACGAAGCGAAGAAAATTGTTTGCTCACATGCAAGCATGCACGAAACACGCTTGTGTGAATGATTGTATATTGTATCGTGGTGAGTACAAAGATTTGCGTGCATGTCCCACATGCAAGCATGCACGATACAAGCGCAGGAGAGAAAAGGACAAGTACAAATTGGACGACAAGATCAAGATAGGAGTCTTGTTCAAGGTTGTTTAGTACTTGCCTTTAATTCCAAGGTTGAGGCGTTTGTTGGCCAACCCTAGAGAGGCAAAGAGGTTGCGGTGGCATCATGATGAGCGAACTGCGGATAAATATATGAGGCGCCCGAAAGATAGGGCTCTGTGGGAATTAATCAACAACAAGTTTCAAGACTTTGCGAAGGATCCTAGAAGTATAAGGCCTGGGGAGTATACTGATGAGATGAATCTTTTGGCGATATGAGCACCAATCATAGCACATGGCGGTGCTTTTGTGCATACACAACCTAGCTCCTTGGTTGTGTATGAAGAAACAATACATTATGATGTCAATGATTATCCAAGGCCCGAAGCAACCTGGAAATGACATCGACATTTACTTTCAGCCACTGGTAGAAGAACTGCTGACAATGTGGATAGATGTGCCTATGTAAAATGTTATGATTCTTACAAAAAGGAGATTTTCGATCTACATGTGATGCTGGTGCACACTGAGGGAGTCCTGGACTGAGGATTCCTCGGGCGTCCGGCCTGTTATCCAGGGGCCGGACTAGTGGGCTGTGAAGACATGAAGGCCGAAGACTGTACCCGTGTCCGGATTGGACTCTCCTTGGCGTGGAAGGCAAGCTTGGCGATCTACTATGAAGATTCCTTCCTATGTAACCGACTCTATGTAACCCTAGATCCCTCCGGTGTCTATATAAACCGGAGGGTGTAGTCCGGATAGGATATATTCATTACCATAGTCATACAGGCTAGACTTTTAGGGTTTAGCCATTACGATCCGATGGTAGATCAACTCTTGTAATACTCATATTCATCAAGATCAATCAAGCAGGAAGTAGGGTATTAAGTCCATAGAGAGGGCCCAAACCCGGGTAAACATTGTGTCCCCCGTCTCCTGCAACAATCGACCTTAGGCGCACAGTTCGGGACCCCCTACCCGAGATCCGCCGGTTGTGACACCGACATTGGTGCTTTCATTGAGAGTTCCACTGTGCCGTCGATGAAGGGTTCGATGGCCCCTTCAATCGTCGATAGTGACGCCGTCCAAGGAGAAACCTTCCTCCCCGGACAGATTTTTGTATTCGGCGGCTTCATGCTGTGGGCCAACTCGCTTGGCCATCTGGAACAGATCGATAGCTACGCCCCTGGCCACCAGGTCAGATTTGGAAGCTTGAACTACGTCGCGGATATCTGTGGAGACTTGATCTTCAACGGATTTGGGACCACGACGGCCGTTCCCCCTCGTACCGATGAACATGACTTAAATCTATCATCGGACCATATTCATGAGATGGTTCATGTAGCTGCCACGGCCTTGGATCCGGAGCAGATAGCGCCATCCAAAACCACAGAATCCGCGGCGTTGGAGCCGCACACAGACTCGGCACCTCGCAATGTCAGCGTCAATGGAATTCCTGACCCTCTCCGGCCATAAGTTCCAAACCGCGCATGCCCGCGGGCTCAGAGCTGGATCGGTCATCGATCTTCGAGTTCAGCGACGCAGATATCTTCCAACACTCGCCCTTCGGTGATGTGCTAAATTCATTAAAAATCCTGTCCCTGGCAGGGGGACTCACAGCCGAACTATGTCCGGTTCGAGCTAGAGGCTGATAATGGGAAATTTCGTTTCCCACCCGCCATCCACTTCATAGCCACTGTCGAGGACTTAACCGACATGCCTGAGTATGGCTCCGAAGACATTGACTGTATAGACGACGATGCCGACAAGGAGCAAGGCCAAGACCCGCCAGTCACCAGACATGGGATGGCCACCCCTTCGTACGACGTGTACATAGTTGACACACCTAAAAAAGCATGCGACGATGAGAAAGGAGATCCAGTTGAGAATAAACCCCCTGAGACACAGTCTAAGTACCCGCGCCCTAAACGCCGCTCCAAGTCACATCGCAGCAACGATGGCACTAGAGAAAATAGTACCCCCGACGACGCCGAAAACAATGAAGACCCTGTTGGAGCAAGATCCGGACATGAGGAACATGAAAACGGGCAAGCCAGTCCCGATTAACAGGCCTTGCCCAACGACAGTTGGAAGATGACAACTACCTTCCGCTCTCCGAAGATGAGGTAAGCCTCGACGACGAAGACTTCATCGTACCCTAAGAGCCCCTCGAGCAGGAGCACTTCAAGCGCAGGCTCAAAGCCACTGCGAGAAGCCTGAAAAAGAAGTAGCAGCAGCTTCAAGCTGATCAAGACCTACTCGACGATAGATGGCCCCAAGTCCTGGTCGCCGAAGAATATGGCCTTAGTGGCCTAGCCAAAAGCTACCCGAAGTATAGATTGCTACATCAGTTCGATGACGAGGCGGTGGAGCCCGTACCATCATCATGCAATGCGGCTGGTCGCCGACAACTTTGTCCGGATAAAGAAGCAACTCAAGCCGAACACCAGACCGCCCCACCTCGCCGTAAAGGCAAGAATAATGCAGCTCACGATTGTCCAGACGACCTGCAGTGGGACTTGGACAGTAGAGAAGGACATGCAAGACCTATCTACGGATCGCGAAGGCATGCCTCGACACGCGACGAAAGCTACCTATTCGGATGTGACAAACCTAGCCACGCCCGAGCCGAAAAACGCAAATGGACTCTTTCGGAGTTACGTCGCAGTGTGTCCCAACTTAGAGGCGCCGCACAGTCGCTTTGCTTCACTGATGAAGTAATGGATCATGAATAGTTATGAGAACATCTAGTCATGATCATGTATATAGGCATCACGTCCATAACAAGTAGATCGAAACGATTCTGGATCTACTACTATTACTCCACACATCGACTGCTATCCAACATGCATCTAGAGTATTAAGTTCATAAGAACAGAGTAACGCATTAGGCAAGATGACATGATGTAGAGGGATAAACTCAAGCAATATGATATAAACCCCATCTTTTTATCCTCGATGGCAACAATACAATACGTGCCTTGATGCCCTAACATCCTTTGGGAAAGGACACTGCGAGATTCAACCCAAAGCTAAGCACTTCTCCCATTGCAAGAAAGATCAATCTAGTAGGCCAAACCAAACTAATAATTCGAAGAGACTTGCAAAGATAACAAATCATACATAAAAGAATTCAGAGGAGATTCAAATATTATTCATAGATAATCTTGATTATAAACCCACAATTCTTCGGATCTCGACAAACACACCGCAAAAAGAATTACATCGAATAGATCTCCAAGAAGATCAAGGAGAACTTTGTATTGAGATCCAAAGAGAGAGAACAAGCCATCTAGCTAATAACTATGGACCTGAAGGTCTTTGGCAAACTACTCACACATCATCAGAGAGGCTATGGTGTTGATGTAGAAGCCCTCCGTGATCGATTCCCCCTCCGGTGGAGCACCGGAAAAGGCCCCAAGATGGGATCTCATGGGTACAGAAGGTTGTGGTGGTGAAAATTGGGTTTCGTGGTGCTCCTGGATGTTTTTGGGGTATACGGGTGTATATACGAGGAAGAAGTAGGTCGGTTGAGTTGCAAGGGGCCCACGACGGTGGGGGGCACGCCCAGGGGGGCAGGCGCACCTCCCTACCTTGTGGCCTCCTCTCTTCTTTCTTCACGTCCATTCCAAGTCCCCTAGATCATGTTTGTTCCAAAAATAACTCTCCCGAAGGTTTCATTCCATTTGGATTCCGTTTGATATTCCTTTTCTGCGAAACACCGAAATAGGCAAAAAAATAGCAATTTGCACTGGACCTTCTGTTAGTAGGTTAGTCCCAAAAATAATAGAAAAGTGCTTAGTAAAGCCCACTAAACATCCAAAACAGATAATATAATAGCATGGAACAATCAAAAATTATAGATACATTGGAGACGTATCACGCGTGTGCCTCCCCGGCAAGCCTCACACCACGCGTGGCAGTTCAACATGAGGCGCCCAGGATCAGCAGGGAGCCAGAGGCAGCCGGAGGCGGCTTCTCGGGAGACTTCATCACCCTAGCAGGAGGGACCCTAAGGAACTACGGTCAGGAGGAGAAGCGGCGCTCAAGAAATTACAAAGATAAGGTACTCACTCGTCAATAGCGATGTACCTCCTCTACTTCAATGGCCGGAAGGCGTCACCGCTGCAGCTCGGAGACCCCTTCCTCTTGCAGAGCACTTCAAAGTTCGGTCGGAGCCGGCCGAAGTCCTGGGTGCGGTCGCCAATGATGGGCGCGGCTGGTGTGGCTCCTGAGGAGGCGACCTCAGGGGTGCTGGACTGCGTGGAGATCTTGGCCCCCGCCTCGTGGCGACTCGCCGGGGCCTCGGGGGCTTCAGCCTTAGGAGCATCAGACTATGTCGTCCCCCCGGCCGCTTCCTCAGGACGGCTATCTTGGAGCCTGGGAGACGACTCTCTAGGAGCCCCGAGCGACCCTGGTTCCTCGGCGGCCGTGTCGCAAGCAGCCGACGGTGGTCGCCCCCCTGCACCCGCTTCCGGGGAGATCACTGCACCGACGGCGGTCAAGGGAGCCACGAAGACAGGGCTCTCGCGAGGCCCTTCAAGGCCAACCGGGCATAGTCCCCATTCATCGAAAGGGGGCATCTGCTTCACGAACTCCACCTTGTTCGAGCAGTAGTATAGAAGACAACCTTCTTCCGGCAGGCTGGCTGGCGTTGGGTCACCCATCAGGAGCTCGAGGACCGTGCGCTGCGCCTCAGGGGCAAGAGCCGGCACCGTAAGCCTCATGCGGTCCCCGTAGTCGGAGAAGGTCCACATCGGCTGGGAGTGACGCTGAAGCGGAGCAATGCGGCACTGGATGAACTCCTTCACCACCATAGGCGCTGTCACCCAGAGGCCCTTCAGCCTGGCCAGCCGGTGCCATACATGGGCGAGCCGCCGTTCGGTGAGCCTTGCGTGCCCCCAGCCGGAGCTTGGGGCAGCCGGAACCCGGGGGAGCATCAGCACGGGATTGCGCACACCAAAATCCACGTACACCCATCGCTCCCTAAAGCTTCCGACGACCGGCGAAAGTTTGAAGTCGATCCCTGAGTCGGCCGTCGCTGCGACGGCCTGAAGGGATACACATCCTGAGCGTTGGAGAGCATCTGTCAGGTGTAGCAAGAAGAAGTGGTGAAGGAAGGCCACGAAAGGGGCAATGCCTACCATGGCTTCGCAAACAAAGGCGAAAAGAGCAAGGGGGATGATGGATTGGGGATCGAGGTGCAACGCATTGATCTGGTAATGCGAGTGCACCGCGTTGAAGAAATCGGTGAAGGGAGGAATTAGGACTGCCCAGAGAGCATGAAGATGGATGGGGACCTCGGTGGCCATCCTGTCAATTTGGCGCGGGAAGCGGGCCAGGCCACCATCGCCCCCACTCATTGGAATCGGCGACGAGCACCGGGTGCACCTTACCCATCGCCTCTTGGTTGAGCACCACAGACCGCTCGATGGCGGGCTCAAAGACCGGCGGCGTGGGGGCCAAGGTACGGGACTCTTTCTTCCCCTTCTTCTTTCGGCTGGCTCCATGTCGGTGGGGAGAGTTGGTGTCAGGTCGGACCAGGGGAAGGAATCCCCTACTTTCCGGAAGGCGAAGGAGCTGCAGAGCACACTGCGGATGAATGGAGGAAGAGTTGTGTATGCAGCGGTGGCCGCCTAGCCAAGAGGAAATAGAGGCTGCATGGGGATGTGGAGACGTCCACGTCTCGTCAATCGCCACGCTTCCATCAAGGCCGCAGGCTGTTGGGGCCCGCGGCGCTCCACACTTGCCCTTTGGCTTCGTCTCAAAGCCAAGTCCGCGCGTGCCTTGGGCCAGGGGGCTACTGTCAGTGTCCTGGGAACAGGGATACCCAGACTTGCCTGCGTGCGGCCCAGGGCGTGGCTCCACCGACGTCCTGGTACGGCCCATCTTCATCAGCCATCACTCAAGACCCTCGCGAGGGGCCAAGCCTCGCGAGGCGGACGACACCAAGACCTCCCCGGGGCGGCCTCGCTAGGCTGGCTCCCGAGGAGGGGAGATATCTATGCAAAGGGCACCTCGCGAGGAGCGCGTGACATGAGCCATGACGACCAGGGCAAGGTGGGCACCAGCGGGCACAAAGTACCCGTTGCCTCTATGGTGCTAAAGGGGCAAGCGCAGGCGAGGAGTCCCGAGGCGTCAGGCAAAGGTTTCCATATCAGTGCAACAAGACCAAGACCAGCAGGACGGCAGGACGGAGGTCATCGCGGAGCCCACGACGGCATCACCACCGGAGCCTTTGGCAGGCGAAGACCACCTTTTGTCAGGATAGCTTGTACTACTTGTCTCCCTTGAAAATTGGCCATTGTGGGATCCCTTCCCGCCTAATATTTGGGGAGAGGACCCGGGCCTCTATAAATAGGACTAGCCACCACTGTGGGAGGAGGATCTCATCTTAGGCGGATCATTCAGACCATCCTCACACACACAAGCTCAACGAGCTCAAGAACACCTCTCCTCAGGAGGCTGTTCATCCCTTGTACTATTCACCCTCAGCCTACAAGGCAATCCACCACACCACACTGGAGTAGGGTATTACACCACAACGGTGGCCCAAACCAGTATAAACTCTCGTGTCTCTTGTTCCTTGGGTTCGGCGAGCTAGGCATTGAGATCGTTGTGAGAGTGAGCTAGGGAGAGAGAGATCTTCAAAAATCATCAAGTGAGGAAAACCCAAACCCAAACACCTACAAAGCCAAAGTGATTGAGCATCACCGAAGAGATTGATCCTGCGTGGATCCGACGCTTGTTACCTTTGAAGACTGTGCTTCTTCCAGACGGTTAGGCATCATGGTCTAGAGCATCCAAGAGGAAATTGTGGATCGCCAAGTGACCGAGTTTGTGAAGGTTTGGAAGTCACCTGAAGACTTACCACGAGTGATTGGGTGAGGTCTGTGTGACCTTAGCTCAAGGAGAATACGGTGAGGACTGTGTGTCCTCAGGTTTAAATACCTAGCCGCTCCAAACAGACGTACAACTAAGACAGTAGTTGGAATTGGTCTACCAAATCATTTTCTTCACCAAGCTTACTGGTTCTATTTCCTCAACTCTTTCATTTCATCATTACTGTGTTGTGCGCTTGTTCATACTATGTTTTA
This sequence comes from Aegilops bicornis, assembly GCA_021605145.1. Classification (NCBI taxonomy): domain Eukaryota; kingdom Viridiplantae; phylum Streptophyta; class Magnoliopsida; order Poales; family Poaceae; genus Aegilops; species Aegilops bicornis. The sequence goes on from CM038673.1 coordinate 266,889,879, forward strand.
AGACTTTGACTGAAGACTTTCTCAATTTCCTCAGTTCAATTTCTTCAGTCTGTTTGTCTTCATCCTGTGTTATCTTGTGTTTATGCTTTCTGTACTCTGTGCTTCTCTTCATTTCATTATGATGATCATGCTTGTGTTCTGTTATGTTTACTTCTGAGTACTTATTCCACTGCAAGTAGTTCTGCACTAAGGAATTTCCTCACCCGCAAATTCCTTAGTGAAGAATTCATAAAAATCGCCTATTCACCCCCCCTCTAGTTGACATAACGCACTTTCAATTGGTATCAGAGCAAGGTACTCCCTTGTTCTATGTGATTTTGGTTTAACTTCCTGGAGTTTTAGTTATGTCGATCGCGGGTATAATCAAGGTCTCTGTTGGGTGTCCTACCTTCGATGGGACGGACTACCCCTACTGGAAGAATAAGATGCGAATGCATCTTGAGGCAATTGATAACGATCTCTAGTATGTTGTGGAAAATGGTGTTCCCTCAGTCACACCTTCTCTGAATGATGCTGATGTGAAGAGATTCAAGCAACTCGACTCTCAAGCGAAGAATATCATATGTGGCCATTTGAGCAAAGGACAGTATGGTAGAGTGAGTGCTTTGGAAACTGCTAAGCTTATCTGGGATAGGCTGTCCAAAGTCAATGAAGGAGTCTCAACACAGTGTGACTCTCGAGTTGACGTTCTTCGCAATCTCTTCAACCGCTTCAAAAGACTCGACAATCAAAATGTTCAACAAACCTTCGATCGCCTCACTGACATCTGAAATGAGCTTCAAGCACTTGGTGCCACTGACATCACCGACCATGAGGTGGTGAAGAAATTGCTGAGATCGCTTGATTCCTCATTTGATACTCTGGCACTGATGATACAAGAGCGTGCTGACTACAAGTCACTTGATCCCGCTGATATCCTCGAGAGGCTAAATACTCATGAGTTCCATCTCGCTAAAAAGAGAGATCTCTATGGTTCGAGCTATGGCAGATCACGTGCCTTGAAGGCCAAGGTCGTCTCTTAATCTGAGGGTGAAGATTCTAGTAGTAGCCTTGGTGATCCTGAAGAACTGAGCCAGGAGCTAGCACTGCTCATGAAGAAATTCCAAAGGTTCTCAAGACGTGGTCGTTTTGGAAAATCCTCAAGGACCAATGATTCCTCATCTAGTGACTACAAGAAGAGGCTATGCCACAAATGCAAGAAGCCTAGTCACTACATTCAAGATTGTCCTCAGTGGGAAAAGGAATCAAAGAATAAGAAATACAAGAATTACTGTTCTGATGGCATGAAGAAGAAGAAGAAATCGTCAAAATCTTCATCATCAAAATCCTCGAAGTCTTCATCTCACAAGAAGAGCAGCTCCAAAAAGGCACGGGCATTCATTGGCAAGGAAATGGACTCTGAGGCTGAATCTGAGGAACATGAGGAGGATGAGGCATCTGAGGAGTCTGAGTCTGGTGTGGCGAGTCTAGCTCTCGCTACTGCATTCGTCAGCAAGTCTATCTTCAATTCTAAAGAAAATGGCTCCACCGACAAGGCTGATGAAGGCAATGATGACTATGCTCCCACCTATTGCTTCATGGCAAAGGGTGCCAAGGTACTCAAATATACTTCCTCTGAATCAAGTGAGAATGAATCTGATGCAAACCTCAAGCCCAACTACTCTAAACTTTCTAAGATTGCTGTGAAACAACAAAAGGCTTTTGAAAAGGTTCAAAACATGCTAGACAAAAGTGATGATATGTTGGGTGAAGAAATGGATTGCACGAAAACCTTGACTAAAAATCTTCAGAGACTTCAGTCTAGGTTTGACAACCTTCAAGGTCATCATAACACTCTCTTATCTGATCATGAGAAGCTTTCTTATGAATTTCTTCAAAGAAAGCAAGATCTTGAAAAGCTAAGAGTGAGTTATGAAGATCTTCAGAAGGAGCGCGATTCATTATTTGCTCAACATATCAGCGCTACTCAGGAAGAATTTGTTCCTCCATGTTTGAAGTGCATTGAACATGAATCTGTAATTCTTCACCTGAATGTTCAAATGCTTCTAATGCTACAAATTCTTCACCTATCTCTGCTATTACTAATTCCTCACCCGAGGACATTGCTAGTATCAATGATGATGCAGGGCTGAAGAAATTGTACATGACAGGCATGTACAAAAGCCTCAAAGGGCATCTGACTCTTTGTGATGTCCTTAAAAAGCAAATCCTCAACAGGAACCCTAGGAAAGAGGGTATTGCCTTTGACAGGAAAATTAATGCTGATGGAACTTATTGGAAGCCTGAGCAGTACCCAAAAACCTCATGGGTTGCTGCAAAGGGACCTCCAATAGATCCATCTAATCTATCTGGCTTTACATGTCATTCTCCTCATTCTGCTGATGAGTCATTTGACTCCAACTATAAACTGTTCAAAAATCAGAATGGTGAAGTATTTGCTAGATATGTTGGCACTAACTGCAGGAACGGTTCCCATGTGAAGAAAGTCGCCCCTGTGAAGGTGCCTTGAAAGTCTTCATGTGAATGTCCTCATGACACCACCTGTGAAGAATAGGAACCCCAGATGAAATTCTTCATATGGACCAAATTCTTCATATGGATCCAAGTCCTCATATGGACCAAATTCCTCACGTGGATCAAATTCCTCAAAAGGAACAAAGTCCTCATATGAACATCATCGTGCTAACACCTCTGTTTCGCAGGGAAGAGCTAAGGGCTATGAATATGTGCATTATTCTTCAAACCATTATGTTTATAAGTCCTCGAAGAATTTCTCTGCTTATTCATACGCTTATCCTAACTCCTCTTATGTGAAACAAAATGGACTGGCTTCTATGCCACCTTTCTCGTATGGAGCTCGCAGAGTGATGAATACTTTTCCACCCCTTCAGATGTGGGTGGTGAAGAAAAAAACTAATCTCTTATGCAGGGTCAGGTCTCCAGACATGCTTAAACGTCTGAAGAATTTGCTGGAGACCTAAAATGAACCCTCATTTCTCACATCCTCATTCTGCTTTATCTATTCTATTACTTGAACTGATGAATTGATGTCATATTCTTCACTGATGAAGTATATGAGTTCGTAAGTTGCACTAATTCATCTGCAAGATGATCAACCCAAAGCAAATGAGTGGGTCCTCGATAGTGGATGTACAAATCACAGACCGGTGACAAGAATCTATTGATGGATGCTCCCTTATCTCCATCGCATCTGAAGCATATCATCTTCGCTTACAAAGGCAAAAGTCGGGTATTGGGTCTAGGTAAGGTTTCGATCTCAAAGGATCGACACATGGACAAAGTCATGCTTGTCGAGTCCTTAGGATACAACCTCATGTCTGTCTCAATGCTATGTGATCTTGATATGGTTGTTGTCTTTGGCAAGTATCATTGTGTTGTGATCATGGAAGCTGACCATTCCAAAGTCTTCGAAGGCTTTATGAGAGGAGACTTGTATATTGTTGATTTCTCTACAGGACCACAACCAGCCGTATGCCTACTTGCAAAAGCTTCAGAAGCCTGGCAATGGCATCGACGACTTGGTCATGCAGGCATGAGGAATTTGCACACGCTTGCGAAGAAGAAGCTTGTCATTGGCATCGAGAATGTCAAATTCCTCAAGGATCACTTATGTGGAGCCTGTGAAGCTGGAAAGATGACCAAGGCCAAGCATCCAGCGAAGACAATCATGACTACCACTCGACCTTTTGAATTGCTTCACATGGATCTCTTTGGTCCTAATCATTATTCTGCAGTTTCAAATGATGCATCTCTATATGGCTTTGTTATTGTTGATGATTACTCTCGTTACACATGGGTACATATTGTCACTTACAAACATGAGGTGCAGGAACTCTTCAAACGATTTTCCTCGAGGGCTTCAACCAACTTTGGTGTGAAGATCAAGCACATCAAAAGTGACAATGGAACTGAGTTCAAGAATTCTGGTCTTGATGACTATCTTGATGAACTTGATATTACTCATGAGTTATCTGCTCCTTATACTCCTCAGCAAAATGGCATCGTGGAGCGCACGAATGGGACTCTTGTTGAGATGGCTTGCACTATGCTTGATGAGTACAAGACGCCTCGTCGTTTCTGGATTGAGGCAATTGATACTGCTTGCCACATCATCAACACAGTATATCTTCACAAATTCTTCAAGAAGACTGCTTATGAACTCCTCACTAACAAGAAATCCAATGTGAGTTACTTCAAAGTCTTCAGTGCTAAATGTTGGATTAGAGATCCTCATGACAACTCTAAATTTGCACCGAAAGCACATGAAGGTTTTATGCTTGGTTACGGAAAGGACTCGCACACCTACAGAGTCTTCAACAACATTCACCACAAAGTTGTTGAAACTGTAGATGTGTGGTTCGATGAAACTAATGGCTCGCAAAGAGAGCACCTACCTTCTATGATAGATGAACCAGCACCTGAGGAAACTATCAAGTTCAAGGCTACTGAGGATGTCATTCTGACCGAAGAATCTGCTGAAGAATTCATTCCAGAAAGTGAAGAATGTCGAGCTAATGCGCCTGAAGAAAATGGCGCTGAACAAAATGCTGATCAAATTCCTCGACGACAACCAGCTCATGCTTGCATGGCAAATGAAGTGCAAATTGAGAGAATCATCGATGACATTGAAGCACCAGGTCCTCTCACACGCTCAGAGCCTCACATTTATCTAACTTTTATGGGCACTTTGCTTTTGTCTCTATCACAGAGCCCACTAAGGTAGATGCATCATTTCTAGAGCCTGAGCAGATTCAAGCTATGCAAGAAGAATTACACCAGTTCGAGCTCAACAACGTCTGGGATCTGGTCAAACGTCCAGATCCTCGCAAGCACAATATCATTGACACAAAGTGGATCTACCGCAACAAGCAAGATGAAAATGGCCTTATGGTGAGGAGTAAGGCACGGCTTGTAGCTCAAGGCTACACGAGTTGAAGGAATTGATTTCGATGAAACTTTTGCACTGTTGCTAGACTTGAGGTTATTCATATTACTTTCTTATGCTAACCATCATGATATCACTTTATAACAAATGGATGTGAAAAGAGCAAACCTCAATGGTAAGCTAGAGGAAGAAGTATATGGTGCTCAACCCCCAGGTTTGTAAGATCCAAAGCATCCTGATAAAGTCTTCAGACTCAATAAGGCCCTCTATGGCCTCAAGCAAGCCCCTCGGGCGTGGTATGATACTTTGAAGGAATTCCTCATGAAGAAAGGCTTCAAAGACGGTTCACTTGATCCTACCCTTTTCACTAAATCCTATGATGGTGAATTGTTTGTGTGCCAAATATATGTTGATGATATTATCTTTGGTTTGTCTTGACCAACGTTAATCGATTTAATTTGGTTATATGATGAGAGAGGAATAAGAAATGTCTATGATGGGAGAATTGAAATTGTTCTTAGGTCTTCAAATTCGTCAAGGACGTATTGAGGAAATTCGGCATGCAAGATTGCAAAGGCGTCAAAATTCCAATGCCCACAAATGGCCATCTATGCATCTATGCACTGATGAAAATGGTATTGACTTCGATCAAAAGGTACACCGCTCCATGATTGGTCCTTTATTGTATTTATGTGCATCTAGGCCAGATATTATGATGAGTGTTTGCATGTGTGCCCGATTTCAAGCTACACCGTAGGAATCACACCATAAAGCTGTGAAGCATATTCTTCGATATGTAGCTCAGACACCAACACTTGGATTATGGTACCCCATGGGCTCGGCTTTGATCTCATTGGATATTCAGACTCTGACTATGCTGGTGATCATGTGGACCGCAAGTCAACATCAGGCACATGCCATTTCCTCGGACGATCTTTGGTCTGTTGGTCCTCGAAGAAACAGAACTGCGTATCACTGTCTACTGCTGAAGCTGAGTACATTGCTGTTGGTTCTTGTTGTGCTCAATTGCTATGGATGAAGCAAACTCTCAAGGACTATGGCGTCAACGTGAAGAATGTGCCTCTCTTCTGTGATAATGAGAGTGCAATCAAGATTGCTCACAACCTAGTTCAGCACTCGAAGACAAAGCACATTCAGATTCGTCATCATTTTCTTCGTGATCATGTGTTGAAGGGCGACATTTCTATTGAGCATGTGAAGACTGAAGAACAGCTAGCTAATATCTTCACAAAGCCCTTGGATGAGAAGAGATTTAGCAAGTTGCGGTGTGAGCTAAATATCTTAGAATCTTCGAATGTTCTTTGAAAAGGACACTCATCCCAACACTTATGCAGAATTGATGACTTAGATGTGCAACACATGAAGAAACGTTTTTCTTCAATCAATGAAGACTAACACTCTAAGTGTGAAGAAATTAACGGAGAATTTGATTCTCAGAGCCCTACACAATTGTACGCGGTGTCTGAAATCATCATTCTTATACGGTGGGTCACGCCACCACCAAAAGTTGAAAATCTTCAATTTGAGTTTTTCCTCAGTTTTGAATTCCTCAGTTGTTCATTTTCTTCAACTTTGCATTGTCTTCACTGTTCCCGTCGTTTTTCTTCATTGGCTATATATATATATATGAGTTTATGTCCTCTACATCATTCACTTATTGCTATTTCTTCATGTTGCTTTTTCTGCTAAGTGAATGTGATCGGACCCTTCCCCCTCTATGCTATACTCAACCCAATCTATTCACAAATTCTTCATGTACGTTCTATTTGAAACTCGTTCAAAATCTTCACTGTGTCCTTATCAGCTGAAGTATTTGCGAACTGAACTTTTAGCTTGTCTTATCTAAATTTTCGGCTTTGCCGCTCAAACCGTTCCACATCCCACGATAACACTTATCTATTCACCCACGATCTGACACGATCGCCACCTCTCAGTACATGGGTGACACATGTCAAGCGAATGAGAAAGGTCAGGGGCACGTTCGTCCAATTTCTTCAGGCAGACAGTTTTTCACCGTGGCTATAAATACCCCTCCCCTTCCTCACTTCTCTTTTACTCCGCTCGACCTCACTCCAGCTCGAGCTTATCAAACACTAGCGCCGCCACTACTTCATCGTTGCTGGTGAGGAAGAGCTTCACTGCCTCGACCAAGTCGCCGTCGTACTCACGTCGGCTGTGGATTTCTTCACTCCGCCGCCGCTGTAGCTGTCTTCCTCTACCGAGTTAGGGCGTGGAAGATCTGAACTGACGAACTTCACATCTACACTTCCTAGTTCGTCGTGTTCTTCATCCAGGGTAATTAAAAGTTACTTTTATTGCCCTCTTTGATTCAAATGTTTACTACAAAATCTTCAAATGTGTTTTTCTTCAAATTCTCACACACTAAAACACCTCACAAGTCATCTGTTCTTGATCCGTTTCCCTAAGCAATATTTTTTCTTCAAGTTTCCTTAATTGTGTGGATTTTTTATCTGTACAACTCTGGAACCTAAGACAAAGAACGCTTAGTGAAATTCTTCAAGACTCATCTGGTCAAATTCCTCAAACTTGTTCTTTTTGAAAAACCTTCCGATAACACATATGACCTCTCCAAATTCCTCGCAACTATCTGTTCACAGGTACTCATGTCCGCTGCTGAATCACTAGGTTCTCATCAACTTAACTCATTTGCAGCGTTCCTTAAAGAAAAGTTGCATACCTCTTCAAAAAATTCAGTTGTTCATAGTCCTCATCTGAAGAAAATGGCTGGCGGTAACAAGCCACAGAAAGGAGGAAAGAGGCCTGAGGTCAACACAGTGTTTGAAATCCCTGATGACATTTATGCTGGGTACTGCACACCCCCTGAGGAGGATAAAAATTAGCGCAAGGTGCGCATTCAAAAGATTGAGAGGAGATGGGCAAGAGAGTGGAGGGAGTACAGATATGTTACTCCCATATACATGAAGAAATTCGATGTTACCCCTCCATGCTCAAGACCTCCATTGGCACCTGGCCAAGTAGCAGATCCCACCAGCCTCAAGCACGGTGAGGAATATCCTGAAGAATGGGCCAAGCGCCAGGCCAAACAGGCAAAAGAAGCAGTGAGGAAATTTAATGAAGACTCTGCTGCTGCTGCTGCTACCACTACTGAGGCCTCTGTAAGCAAGCCAAAGAAGGCCATGGCTAATAAGCCTGCTCATAAGCCAAGTGCTTCACCCTCAATGCCCTCATGGCCAAGTTCCTCAGCAATGCCCTCACAGCAAAATTCTTCAAAGCCCTCACGGCCAACTTCTCAAGCTGCTCCTGCTCCTCCAAAGTCCTTAGCTCCTCCGCCAAAGTCCTCAGCTGCTCCATCCAAATCCTCAGCACATGTGCATCTCACCACGTGCCAAAGGACAATAGGCATCTCTATTGCCTCAGGAGCTTATGCTAGTTCCTCAGCTGCACCAAATTCTTCAACTGGCCCCTCTCTGCTGAAGAAAAAGGCCACTGCTGGACGAGGCTCTCGCCCAAGTCCTCACAAGAAGCAGGTCGCCTTCCAAGTGCCGTCTGATGAAGATGAAGCTGATGATGAGGAACTTGCCGAAATAATGAGAGACAGGCAGCTCAAGGCCGCTAGAGCCAAAGGCAAATGTGCCTCTTCTTTTGGATCGCAAGTTGATCCTTGATTACATCGATCTCTGGCACAAGGATACCAACACTCCTATGCCTGATTTCAAGCTGAATCCTGGCCAAAGTCATATGCTGACTGCCTTCATCCAGGAAGATGGAAATTTGAAAAGACCAGGCAGATCAAGAAAGCGCAGTACAAGAAGGAGCGCTTCCTGAAGAAAAATGTTGTCTCTATGACAACTGAAGAACTTGTCACTATTCAGTCAGAGATCAAGAAACTCAATGATGAATTTGACATATACCGTGCTGACTGGCTTGGAGCCAAAGTCAGGTTTGTGAAATTGACTGAAAAGTTCACTTCCAATGTTGCAGCCCCAACGCAACAAGAAAATCCTCAGGTTGAAGCATCTGCTCAGTCGACTGAAGAAAATGCCAGCACCGCTGATGACATTCAGGCTGCTGAAGAAACTCAAAGTACCAGGGCTGATGACTGCATTCTAGTCGCTGAAGAAATTGCCAGGGCAACCTCTAGTGTTGCGCCTGAAGAAACTGCCAGGACAGCTAAAGCTTCAACCGCTGTGCCTAAAGAAAATGAAGAAATCAGGACAACTGCAACAGTTGTGCCTGAAGAAATTGAACCAAATTCCTCTGCTCCTCCTACGCCTACTCCAACTCCGATCCTTCCGTCTGCATCAGATGTGAAGAAGACCAAAGCTGCAGCTATGAAGAAAAGGAAGGCATCAACTTCATCAGATTCTTCAGCTCCGAAGAAGATGAACACATTGACCAGCTCTTTTGCAAATCCAATTGATGCCATTCCAGTCTCATCCATGCCATCAAAGGACCTTGTTCCTTTTGATGAAGAATATGTGATTCCAAGTGAGAAGAAATTCCTTTTGCTGCTTCGTCAGAGTAGTTGGATGAAGAAATTGAAGTGGATGCAATCCCTTCAACCCCGCAAGTCTCAGCGCCCATGCCTCAGTTCACTACTGAAGAGGCTGGCGTTGAAGAACAAGAAGAAGATGAAGATGTGGACATTGGGTGTACAACACCAGTGCTGAATGATGACTTTTGGGAAAGTCAGCACCCCAATTCTCCTCTCTTCACACCACTGCAACAAATTCCTCAGTCCCCCGTCAACACTGAAGTACTAATGGGATCTGAAGAACCTCGTGCAACCCCGTCTGTCCATGAAGAGATTCCGGCCACTAGTGCTGATGAAAATGTAAATGAAAAATTAAAGACCCAGGCTGTCACTGAAGAACCTGAAATTCCTTGGCCTGTGGAGCCTGAGATTGTGATTCCTGAGGTGGTGATGCAATTGACTGATACTCCTCAGCCCAAGCCAAAGGATCCATTCTCGAAGAAGCAGAAATTCAAGGCTGATGACTTCTTCGGCGAGCACGTGTTCTTCACCGACTATAATCCTTATGACTCTGCTCGTCTTAGAAGGAAGCGGTTCTGGACTACCATCCAGGCCAACTTCTATTCTTCACTGCTCTTCAAAAAGGATAAAGTCTTCGACCACGAGCACATTCCTCATGTGGAAATGGAAATCCTGCCGTGCTTCTCCCCTGTCCTCAGTGTGCTTCATGACACAGGCCTTCTCAACTTTTGCTCTGACATTGTTGACTAGAATGAAGAACTTATTCTTTAGTTCTACGCAACACTGCACATCACAGGAGATGCTGACGATGTGAATACCAGGGTTCTGGATTGGATGACTTTTCCCACTCATTATAAAGCACCGGCCTCTGAATTGCTTCATGCCCTGCCAATCAGTCCTCCCCTTGAAGGGGCTCGTTGCCTATACCAAGAGCCTGAGCTCACTGCTCATTACATGCAAGTGCTTATGAAGGCTCTGAAGCCCGGTCAAGCCCCAAGGACAAAATTCCTCGTGAAGGAATTGCTCCATGTGCCCAGAACTATCTATCGCATTCTGACGAAGACTATGAGTCCAATCAAAGGCCATGACTCGAATGCAGAAGAAGTTGTTGGCATCATGAAGAATCTGCTATTCAACATCATGCATGGCAACGCTGTCAACTATCACGATTTCTTTATGAGGACTCTGGCAAATGTTGCACTCTCTCTGTTTGAGTTGAAGCCTTATGCTCCTTGGATTATGAGATTCCTCAAAACAAGGTCTTCACTCAACTACAAGGCTGGTTTTCAGAATCACCTCAGCTACTTGCCCCCAATCGAAGTCCTCACGCGGACATATTCCTCAGCTGATGAGAAGGGCAAGGCACCAGCTATTATTGATGAAGGCATTCGTCCATTGGATGGTTAGTTTCGCAAAGCTGCATCTTATTCCTCCAATGATGACTCTGCCACTCATGATTCTGCTGCTAATGCATCCAAGCCAAATCCTCAAGCCACAGCTCCAAGAGTGATGACTGACCGTGAGCTGCTTCTTAGTCTTCACCAGAAGGTGGATCGAAACCATAAATGGGTTAAGCGTCGGTTTGGTTCTATTCTTCACAACATGACTGCTACACATAATGCAGTGAAGAAAAACCATTACTACCTCCATGAAGTCTTCGGTCGCACCTGGGCTATTCTGTCACATGTATATGGTGAAGAAGATCTGAAGAAAATGGGTCTCAAGGAGGATTTTGACTGGTCTGCACCCCCACCGAAGAAATACAACAAGATCAAGGTTCCCTCCTTGGTGGCCAGCTCATATTCTTCACCGCGCGAAACCGACGAGTATGAAGACTTGGACGACACTGCGGCAGGCCCTACAACAACAAACAACCCCAACAACGCTGGCGCTCCTTTATCAACTTGATATTCTTCAGGGGCGTTAGTCCTCATTTTTCGATCCTTTTGGTCATTCGATGACAAAGAGGGAGAAATTTGAGTTAGTCTTCAAGTGGGTCTACCTATATGGGCGTTTTTTTGCTAAGTTACAACTCTCGTTCTTCTGATGACTTTGCTGGATCGAGTTGTAAACTTAAACTCTATGGTGGTCTGATACTTTTGTTGTGTTCTTCTGCATGCTTATTCCTCATATATGTTAATGCACGCATGTTGAATTACATCAGTCACCATATTTCATCATGCATTTCAAATTCTTCATATTATATGTCAAATGCGTGTATGAACTACAAGATATAGGGGGAGATCTCCATGATTCTACTCTTCAAGTGTGCATTGCTTCAAAAGCAAATTCCTCACTATGCACATCTTCAGGGGGAGTTCTTCTATATATTGCAATCAAATTCCTCATTATCAGTATTTACACTTCATATGTTTATCCCCGTTGAAAACTTAACCTATATTGTCATCAATCACCAAAAAGGGGGAGATTGTAAGTGCATCTAGTGCCCCTTAGTGATTTTGGTGTATTGAAGACATTGGTTAAGGGATAATGTGTTTATGAGTGTACACAGGTCTATAAGTCTATCAGGAGTTTGATATTTACAGAGAAAGTCGACCCCTAAAAATGAAGTTCTTCGACTGAAGACTTTGGATTTCTGAAGACTTTCTGAAGACTTTGAATGTGAAGAAATTGATGTGACCTTGAAGACTAGGTATCCATTCGAGGAACATGAAGCGTGAAGACTTTTGTTTTTGTAGTTTCACTTTCCCTTTCTTGAGTCATAGGAAACACCGTACTGTTAAAGAGGGTCGAGGAAATACTAAGGAAAATTTTCTATGTGATGCTCAACTCAAAATCCTACACCTACCAATCCCTTCGAGTGAAGCCATTGGAAATCTCATACAGTTCAGTTATATTCTTCAGTGACAAATACGAAGTTCTTCTGGTCTCTGAGGAATTTGTTCTGACTGAGGAGTTAGGAATTCGCCAGTGCGGATTGCCTACACAGTGAAGAACATGATAACCCTGAGGAATTTGATACTCAAATTTCCGACCGTTGTTGTGCCTTGTGCCAGCTGTCCCAAAATATCTACCCACCTAACGGTCATATTAATGAAGGGAATTTATGTCTTATCATGTCGGGCTGCTCCCTAGGCTATAAATAGCCGCCCCCTTCAACCACTAGCTGGTTGGCTGCTCCGAGAGAAACTGCCACCTGTCATTTGAGAGCATCCCATCCTCCGAGGACTTTGGGCGAAAATCATCAAGTGAGGAAAACCCAAACCCGAACACCTACAAACCCAAAGTGATTGAGCATCACTGAAGAGATTGATCCTGCGTGGATCTGATGCTTGTTACCTTTGAAGACTGTGCTTCTCCCAGACGGTTAGGCGTCATGGTCTAGAGCATCCAAGAGGAAATTTTAGATCGCCGAGTGACCGAGTTTGTGAAGGTTTCGAAGTCACCTGAAGACTTACCACGAGTGATTGGGCGAGGTCTGTGTGACCTTAGCTCAAGGAGAATACGGTGAGGACTGTGTGTCCTCAGGTTTAAATACCTAGCCGCTCCAACCAGACGTATAACTGAGACAGCAGTTGGAACTGGTCTACCAAATCACTGTCTTCACCAAGCTTACTGGTTCTATTTCCTCAACTCTTTCAATTTCTCATTACTGTGTTGTGCGCTTGTTCATACTATGTTTGAAGACTTTGACTGAAGACTTTCTCAATTTTCTCAGTTAAATTTCTTCAGTCTGTTCGTCTTCATCCTGTGTTATCTTGTGCTTACGCTTTCTGTACTCTGTGCTTGTCTTCATTTCATTATGATGACCATGCTTGTGTTCTGTTATGTTTACTTCTGAGTACTTATTCCGCTGCAAGTAGTTCGTCGCTAAGGAATTTCCTCACCCGCAAATTCCTCAGTGAAGAATTCATAAAAATTGCCTATTCACCCCCCCCCCTCTAGTCGATATAACGCACTTTCACATGCAGTTCCGGTTGTAATTTTGTATATCAACAAATTGCACGTTAAATTCAAAAAATGTCTTAAATATAGCAAACGATACCTAAAATGCATTAGAAAATCAAACCCATCGTATAATGGTGATTGCGTACCCTGGAAATTTTTATGAGGCCAAACGATGAAGTCGTCGGTCACTAGAGTTTGAATTGAAATGTCTCCTTTTGGAAACCATGATCCTTCATGCGAGATGCTCTTTTTTGGAAGGAACGATCCTCAAAACTTGTGCCAAACTTTACCAATTTTTTTCCACGGGGTCATGAGAGCACGCCACGGGCACACGCCGATTTTGATGATGTCTAGACTCCATCCGAATTCCCTGTAATTAAAATACCAACTCAGCCTACGCCGGTGGCCGCACCTCGTGGCCGAAATGTTTGAAACTTCTCCACATTTCTCGGACAATGGATGAAAACTCGTAAGGCAATCACAAACGACTTGTACACCTTCTTTGCTAACTAACACCGAGATGTAGTTGTAGAATGGTTTCGATTTTATATGCACTAAATGCAAGGTAAGTGCAAAAAAAATGACTTAAATATAGTAGATGAGACCTGAAATGGGCCTGGAAAATCAAACATAGGATATATACGTGATTGTTTAACGTGAAAAAAATTCGAGGTGGAACGATGTAGTAGTCACCGACGATTGGAGTCCGAAGTGCCGCGTCTCCTTTTGGAAACTATGATCCTTCTTGTGAGATGCTCCGATTTGGAAGATGTGAGCATCAAAACTTGTGCCAAACTTTACCAAAAAAATTCCATGGGATCCTGAGAGCACGCCACGGTGACACACTGATCTTCGTTATTTCCGGTCTCTATATGCATTTCCTGTAAATAAAATACCAACAAGGCGTACGCCTCTGGCCGCACTCTGCGGCCGAACTGTTTGAATTTTTTTCCCGTTTCTCAACAATGAATGAGAACTCCCAAAGGGACACACAAATGATCTTGCTAGCTAGCACCCACGTGTAGTTGCAACTATAGCAAACGATACCTCAAATGCACCAGAAAATCAAACCATAGGGTACAATGGTGATTTCCTACCGTGGAAAACAATTTGGAGGCGAAGGGATGAACTCTTGTTTTCATTCAAATGAAAATATGCTATTAGTTCATGTAAATGTTTTCAAAAAGCACATGGTTCACTCACGAAAGCCGTGTGCCTACCAAACCGTGGCCGATGCCGCCCCCCTTGTTGCGCGCATGATCTGAGTCGTGCATTCTAATTGGCCAGAAACCAAACTCCACAAATTGTACGCCTGCACCTTTGGATGCTCCCAGATCGAACGGCAATCCTCATCCCTTTTGACAGCAAATGCAGTCTAGCTAGGATTCGATTCATATGCCAAAATGCATGATAAATGCCAAAAAAAATTGTCTTAAATATAGCACATGATACCTGAAATGTGATAGCAAATCAAACCCATGGTGTAATGGTGATTGCTTAACGTGGGAAAAATTAGAGGCAAAACGACGAACTCACGTCTTCATTTCAAACAAAATTATTCTCTTTGTGCACACGAGCGCTTAGAGGCAGCCATTTGCATAGGCCTTTCATGCGGCATCATGGATATTTTTCACCCTTTTCACCTAGGCCAAGAACAACCCCCCCCGCTGCTCACCCGCGTTTCACTCAATTAGTCCACCCAATCTCTGTCATCAGCTCCCCCTCCCACAGATCCACAGTAGAACCCTCTCCAGTGCCAGTGTGCTCACCCCGGTCGTGTCCCCGCTCTTCGGCGTCAACCCTACTTCCACTGTTGTTCCCAACACGCGGCTGCCCGCGCCTCGCCGCCTTCGTTTGCTTGCTAGCCACCCTCGAGCATAATTATCCTATAAGCCTCGCCTCTCTTGTGGTCCTACTAGGTTTGCATTAAGAAACCTGTTAGTTACTGCTCTCCATCGCGGTGAGGCATATTTCCTCACAATCCTTCTTCCTATTTTGTTACGTATGTTCCCAAATTGGCTAACATACTTCCTCTCAAAGGGAAGGAACTTCGGTAACACATCCTCATCTCCACCATCTCCACTTGTGGTTATCTCCTACCTTTACTTTGTGCAAGCTTTACTTGTGTTGTATCTTTGCTTTCTTGTGTAGCTTGTGTTGCTAGCATCATATATGTTGCTTACCTAGTTGCATATCTAGACAACCTATTTGTTGCTAACCCTCATTTTTTAAGAAAAGATAAAAATTGGTAGTTGCATATCCCCCCCTTTAGTCAACCATATAGATCCTTTCACCACTGTATTATAAAAACAATGTGTCGAGACTTGCCTTTAGGAAAATTAAATTGCTTGTTTGCTGTGTGTAGTGCAAAAATAAAAACTTTTGTTGCAGTGTTTGAATTTAAATTTTTTACTAGAACGTACAAAATTCTAAAAATTGTACATATTACTGCTATGCAAATTGTTTATTTTTTCCTAATGTTTCAGATTTTTTTTGAGTTAGATAAGTATATATACCATCTGCATTTGTACAAATTGTCATGTTTTCACAAATCGCTTTTATAGTTTTGTTATTTGCTTATGTTTGAAATCTTGTTGAGCCCCGTTGACTTGGGAGCCATAGAATTATGATAGCATACAGTGGGTAATGTTTGATTATAAATATACAATAATGTTATAGTAGGACATGATGGGATTTGATGTTATATGTACTAACCCGCTAAGAAAAAATTTGGTTAGTTTTGTGTGGATGAAGTGTTCGAAGATCGAGGAAGTATCGATATGAGGAGAATAAAGAGAGGTAAGAGTTCAAGATTGGGTATGCCCAAGGCACCCCAAGTAAATATTCAAGGATACTCAAGTGTCTAAGCTTGGGGATGCCCGGAAGGCATCCCATCTTTCTTCAAAAAGTATCGGTATGTTTTGGTTTTTGTTTTGTTTACATGATATGCGTAAATTCTTGGAGCATCGTGTGCTTTCTAATTCTTTTAGTGATGCACCATGCTGGTATGAGATAGTAATTGGTTGATTTATAGAATGCTCTTTGCACTTCACTTATATGTTTTGAGTATGGCTTTATAGAATGCTTCATGTGCTTCACTTATATCATTTAAAGTTTGGATGTCTGTTTCTCTACATATAGAAAACCGTTATTTGTAGAATGCTCTTTTGCTTCACTTATATTTATTAGAGCATGGTATTTTTTAAAGGAATTAAACTCTCTTGCTTCACTTATATCTATTTAGAGAGTCAACCGGAACTGGTTATTCACGAGCGGCCTTGTCATTGATGAGCTGTCTCGTGGGGTTCAAATCCCTTTCGATCATCTTGGTCTCCAGCTCCTCGTTGGGGCACTGCTCTGCCCGGAAGAAAATGGGACAAAAATCAACAAGTGCAAGAACCTGAAGGCAAATGAGTTTCACTCGGGTGAAAGACTTACCAGCAAGCTTCTCGTTCATCTCTCTGCAGAAGTCATCAATGTATTGCTCGAGTGTGTCTTTCTTCTCGAGGAGGTGAGCGACCTTCTCTTCCGTTCTTCTTCTCCTGCCCAAAAGTGCTCACCTGGGTGTTGTGTTCGTCTCCCACCCGGCCTAGTTCTTCTTGAGCTCAGAGACCTCCTTCTTCACCTCCTCGGCGGCGGCCTTCAACGCCTTATTCTCCTCCTCTACCTTGGCGACTGTAGCCAACTTCTCCTCGGCGGTCTTGGTTTTGGTCCTGGCCTCCTTCTGCGCTAGAGCCAGCTGCTTGTCCTTGTCCTCCAGGGCTTGCTTCATGGTTTCTAAAGAAATTGAAGTCATAAGCCTCTTTAGCATTTGAGCATTCTCACTACGAACATCAATTGAAGCGAGTTGACTCGGATCAAGGGAGAAAATAAGATACGGTGAGCAATCAGAGGAAACAACTACCCTCCCAGGGCTTTCTTCTCCTTCTCCAGACGGTCACACTTGTGCTTCTCGACGTCGAGGTCCACTAAGAGCTGCAATACCTCCTTCTATAGGGTGGCGTAGTGAGATCCCGACTAGCAGGCCATGTGCGACAGGAAAATGACATAGTCCATCGGATGGAAAAAGCAAAAACACTTCCCCAGGGAAGGAACAAGCTCGATCAGTGCCACTGAGTCGGCAATGAAGAAGACTGAGGATAACAACACACTGGTCTTCACTCCTAATGCGCACTTACCACTGAGTCGGCAATGAAGAAGATCGAGGACAACAACACACTGGTCTTCATCGTCGACCTCAAGGCAGACAAGTCTTCATACTACCAAGTAACCCACTTGGTCCGTCGAGTGGGGAAACGCACCGCGAGTTCTACGTGCTAAACACTGTCACCGATTGCCCACAATCAACGGCAGTCTCGAGGACTACACCCAGTGGGTGCACTCAGCATCTCACCACTAAAGGACATCCACTCGGATGGTGCACAAAAAAGCAATAGCGATTGGCAATCGGCCTCAGGGCAGAGACTCCAGAAACTCTAAGACCCCCGTTGACTGCTTCCAGTTGAATGCGGTCTCAGGGACTTAACCCAATGGCTGCACTCAGTGTGCCCCCACTGGAGCCGACGAGACTTGGAAACGCCCTGGCTAAGTCCGAGTGAAAGTGGCAAAGAAAAAAACTAAGTTCCAAGACTCATGCTGACTGATTCTAGTTGACGGCAGTCTCGGGGACTACACCCAGTGGGTTCACTCAGCGTGCCCCCACTAGAAATAAAACACCTAGTGGTTCTGCCCCACGCAAACCCACTGACAGGAACACAATCGTTCATTTGGAGCGTGAAGAAGAAAACTCAAAATTCAAAAAGACTCCGATTGGAAATCGTACTTATTATGGTACTTACTCAGACGTTGGTCTACAGCGCTTCGCTGGTATCATACGCCTGCTTCGGCCGCTCGTTCATCAGTCATACCTGGATTAGAGCCTCATTGCTCGCCCCCACCTGGTCCTCCAGAACCCTGTGAAGTGTGAAGGCAGTGACAGGAGCCGAGCGTTGCTCGGGCATTGACTGAGGCGCAGGCGCTATGGCCACCAGTGTGGAGCCAGATTGAGCCAAAGGGGTAGGTCTCATGGGCTTCACGGTAGCCTTGGCATGAGAAGCACGGCCCTTCCAATTGGGGCAAGCCTCTTACATAACCGCATTGGTGTCCGTCACCACCCCCTTGTTGGCCTCCGGGTTTGGCAGGTCAATCTTCTCGTCATCATCCATCTAGATGATCTCAGTCGATGCTACATGGATACACAGGGTGAAAAGTCCGCCCAACGTTCAATCAGACTAAACTCAAAGAGGTAAGCCACTCGGCGAGGCAATACCTTTGGAAGTGGCGACATCGGTATTCCGTCTGACGCTACTTTGGGGCATTCAGGGCCAACGAGGTCGTCGACGTCTCGTTGCTGCAAATCATCAAGTCATTCGGTCGTCGACCGAGTGAAAAGGTCAATAAAAGGTCAATAGAAGGAAGCTTGACGAAGACACTTAGTCGACGACCCCGACAGCAAAAGTGAGGGCCCTCCAGAGGACATCCCCAAGAAGAAGCAGATGCGTCGTGCCAGACCTCAGGAGGGTGGCGTCGCGGCTGGAACCTCGTCAAGATCAGCGCCCGCTCTAGGGGCGCCTCCCTCCATCGCATAGGAAGGCGCGCCCGGCGCCCTCCTGAGGAAGGGCTCGGGGGATCTCTTCTAGAGGGCCTCAGACCTTGCCAACAACATGAGGGAGGCGCTTGGGCACCACTTAGAGGCGTGCTTCGCGGCACGCTTCTCTCAGGAGAACACAGGGCAAGGCGCACCCACCGCTCAGGAGTTCATCACCAAGACCACTCAGGAATGGCAAGACGCAAGGGCCATGCGCGGCGACCGCCTCCCATGAGGCGTATCTCCCCATCCAAGCGAGAATGCCGGGTTGCGCGTCTCCATCAACGTACCAGGGCTCAACAGGGCCGCTTCTCAGGAGCTCTTCTGGCCTTCCCGCGCGGGACGCTACGAGGGTCTACCGCACAGCTATGTTCGCATGCCCTTGGGCCTGCCGAGCGTGTCGTCAACCTATCAGCGTAACATGCGGCGTATCCTGGCGGCTCAGGAGGCCAGGCACCACGCCGTCTTGGCGGAGATGGAGACGGTCCTCAAGGAACCACCTGAGACCCCAGAGCCTCCCGAGGCTCAGGGCCCCGGTGGCTCGTGAGGAGCTACCCCTCCGTTGCACGCCTTCAGCTGCCTCAACTCTCCTTCGTCAACAGAACGAGGTGACATTTTCCAAGTTCGTTTAGCTAGGAGCGCCCCTCGGGCTGCATTATTCCCAGGCCGTGTGGGTCCGTCCCTGTGGCGTGTATCCTTCTCTTATGTCTTTAGCTTACCTTGCTGGGGGGCCCCTTGGGTTGCATCATCCCCAAGCCGCTCGGGCCTGACCCAGTGACATGTATCTTTCTGCATTTACCCAAGCTGATTTGCCTTTCATGCTTAATCTGCCCGATTGCCACCTGCCACGGGTCCACCCCTCCATCATGCAATTCGCTTGCGCGTTAAAAGGGGGGCTCCTGAGCATCGCGACTCAGGAGCTCTTACTGGCTCTCCAGTCCTCACCCCCTGGCCTTGACCACGGCATCGCGACCTGGCATACCAGCGGTGGCTGAACTCGCTCGAGGCCGGGACCTGAGGACGTAGAGCGCTTGCACCTAACCATCTCGTAGGAACGCATAGCTATCAAAGACTCAAGACCAGGCGCAACCCGCCTTGAGGTAGGGCCTCGTGAGTCCCGCGCTGGCTCACGAGTGCCCAGATACACCTCGCAGCCCTGCCGTGCAAGCCACGTGTCAGGGCAGGGCTGTACACGCCCCGGGGGCTCCTCCCGGAGGGGGGCCCCCACCCACGCACAAGTGGAAGCACCATGCTCCGCGCTGGCCGTCGACACTGCCGAGGAGCGGCTATGCCCGTGCACAAGCGGAAGCACTATGCTCCGCGCTGGTGATAAACAACTGAGGGCGGCTCCACGGTTGTACCAACCTCAGGGAGCCCTAGAGCTCAGTGTCTGGCCTCACCGCAACGCCTCCCCTCGGGAGAGCCGCACGAGGGGGCTGTACACGGGGGCTGCACTCAGGTCACGCCCAAGCGTACGCCACCCAACCAGGTCTCCCGGGCCTGGGGGCTGCGCTCGGGTCACGACCAAGCGCACGCCTCTCAAACAGGTCTCTCGGACCTGGTCGTCGCACGCCCCTCCCGAGGCCTCGGCGAGGGTAGGTATGGAAATTGTTTGCGCACCAATGGGGGCCCCTGAGCATCGCGACTCAGGAGCCTAACTGGTCACGTAACCCCTCACTCCTTGGTCTGTCCTGGTCTTCGGTCGGCCCAATAGCGGTTGAGGTATGCGCGGGTCCGGGCTCTGCCAAGGTAGAACATTAATCTACCCTCACGCACTCTTCCTGTAAGCCGTTTGCGCGTCAAGGGGGACTCTTGAGCATCACGACTCAGGAGCCTAACTGGTCACGTAGCCCCTCACTCCTTGGTCCGTCCTGGTCTCCGGTCGGCCCAACGTGCGGTTGAGGTATGCGCGAGGTCGGGTTCTGCCGACGCAGAACACAAAGCGGACAGGAAGAAAATCGCAAAATCTTGAAGCAAATATTACAAAACATATTGTCCCCACAATATCAAATGAAAGTTTCACGCCTCCACAAGGCCTGATGCATATCACAGGAACGAAATAGGAGAGTAGCCGCAGGTCACCCCTGGACACCGCCATCGCCTGCAGAAGGTGCTCCTCCTTGGGTAACGACGTCTTCACCTACAACACCAGCCGCAGGATCGGTGGCATCGCCGGACAAGGGTGCGGAGGCAAAGCTGCGGAACTTCTTCAGTAGGGCCTCCACCTGACCTTGCACGGCTGCGGCGGCAGCTGAGCAGTGATCATCAGCAACAGGCTCCAGCAGCTCGTCAAGACAAGCGCTGGGGTCGCGAAGGTGCAGATGGTTGAAGACACGAGTCAATGCAGCTGAAGACAGGACGCAAGCTTCTGCCTCTGCCATGGGACCGATACCATCCACGACTTCCTCAAGCGCCTTCACCAAGAGGGGAAGCAGCAGGGCGGGGCCGTCCTCATCGGTGGTCAGCGGCCTTTCCAAGCCGTGCTTGTAGAGCGTCTTCAGTGCCTTGCAAGACCTCTCCTCGAGATCGGAAAAGGCCACGGGGTCTTCGACCAGGACCCGTGCCTTGGCGTCAAGATCGGCCTCCCTCGCCTTCACCTTCCACTCCAGTTCTTCCACCCGACTGCGCTCGGCAGCTTGCGTCCTTTCCAACTCCCCCAGCTCAGCGTCACGGTTCTTGACGGCGTCCTCCCGAGCCCTCATCTTCTCCTCCTTCACCTGGCGGCCGCGTGTTTCTTCGGCGTGCTTGTCGCACAGGCTCTTCAGCTCGCCCTCCAGCTCTTGGCAGCGGTCGCGGGCGGCCGTGGCGTCTTTCGGTGCCGTCTCACGATCGGCTGCAGCATTGGCGTCGCTTTGCTTCTCCTTCTCTGAAGATGCCGCGGCCTAGGTCAGCATCGCGCGGACCACCAAGTTAGAGTGAAGCCAGCCAGAGGCCAGTTCCAGGCGCCCGGCCACCAGGCGCGGGTCCGTGCTCAGGAGATCTGCCTGCAGCTGGGTCATCTCCGAAAGAGCACGCTCCAGGACAGCAACAAAAGCAGAAGAACCTGGGAGTGGAGGCGCGGCCGCGGAAGGAGGCGACGTCGTCACCAGGGCCTGGGAAGCTGTGGGTTCCGGAGCGATCGGAACCTCATCAGCCGAGCCATGCGCCGGTACCTCCTGTGCCATTGGGGGCATGGGGGTGACTCCCCACGGCGATGCTCTTCTTGGCCTCGGGAGGGCGACCGGGTTGGGGAAGTGCTCCTGCTCCTGCCTCCTTTCTTCACGGAAGGAGGCGCAGCCACCGTATCCTCCTTCCTTTTCTTCGCCGAAGGCATCGGCCTGGTCAAACCAAGGGTGAACGTCAGGAAATAACAAGTACAGGCAGGGACAAGACGAAGCTCAAGGCACTTACCGATCCACCGCGACATATTCCACCTTCCGCTTGGGGAGCTTGAAGCCCGAAAGTTTCAGAGCCTGGGAAGCAGGCGCGCGGGTTCCGAGGGCAGAAGATGGCGCAACTGGAGGGTTGGAGGCCGCCCCAGGCGGCGTCAAGGTGGAGGCAGCATCCCGAGGGATCAGTGATGAGCTACTCCTCGTCGGGACGACGAGCAGTTCTCTCTCCTCCTGGCAGGCGTCGACCTCGGCATCGTCAGGAAGGAGGATTTCAGCTTTGCTCAAGGGGGAGTTTTCCCCCATCTCTTCGAGGGTCGCCTCCGAGTCCCCCTCCTCTTCCTTCCCTCCGCCGGACTCGTCGGAGGACACCTCCACCGGCTTCGGTGCTGCAGGGGCTCCTATGGGTGCCGGCGGCACCAGCCCGCGCGCATCGAAGGTTGGCCTGGAGGCGACAAATTCCTCCCAGTCCTTGCGATGGAACAGAGGGACGAAGGCGCTCGTCGGGTACTCCTGGTTGTCCCCAACTATGAGGCGCAGTACAGCGGCCAGTTTGCCGCGAGGCAAGGCCCCTGGCCTCAGGCGGGTCTTGTCCCCTTCATCTCCAAGCTTCCACAGGGGGCACACGCGCCTGAAGTGGAGCAACTCACAGCATCAAGAACTCCCTAAGGAGCTTGACCCCTGTCACCTTCACCGCCTTCGCGTTGCCCGACTTCAGGTCAGCCGTCATCTGCCCCAACACAGAAAACGCCCACTCATCAACAAGCTCTACGCGGGGCCACCCCTTGTTTAACTGGGGTGCCTCCGTTGGCAACACCAAACGCGGATGGGCGCACTTGGCGTCCATCATAACCCATTTGGCTCGGATGTTGTCGGCCCTCTTCCCGGTGCTCGAGATCGAGTTGGCCTTGCGGATGGGCGCACTTGGCGTCCATCATAACGAAATTGGTGCACCCGGAGATGTGTCCATCGCTGACGTGAAGGAAGAAGAAGTGGCGTAGAAGCGCCACGGATGGCATCACGCCCAGGTACGCCTCACAGTAGTAGGCAAAGATGGACAGGAGGAGGATAGAGTTGGGATGGAGGTGCAACGCCTGCAGCCCGTAGTGGTCGAGGACCTCATAAAAGAAATCGAAGAAGGGGGGAACCAACCCGACGGCGATGCTGCTCGAGAAGAAGGGGAAGAAGGTGCTTCCCTCAGGCTCCGGCACGTCAGAGGCAAGCCGGAGCTCCGTCTCCACCCACTCATTGCTCTCCCCCGCCGTCAGCAGGCGCGCGGAGGCAAGGCTCTTCTCTGTGACGGTGGGCGCTTCAAGAGCTGGCTCGTACCAACCCGGTACCGAGGAGGTCTTGACCTTGCGTGGCGCCATGGGTCACAGATGCGGAACAAGATTGGAGCAGATCTGGAGGTATCGGTGGAGAGGAGCGAGAAAGGGGATCTGGAGCGACGCGAGGAAGAACCAATGAAGGCAAGTACTGTCTGCGACATCCTTTTGTCAAGTCGGGCAGTTGCCGAGGCAGCATCGGGAAGCGAAGATGTCCATGTCCAATCAACCGCCACATGTCACCAAGGACGCAGGCTTTTGGGGCCCGCGGTGCTTCGTACTTGACCTTTGGCTTCGCCCCGAACACAAGCCCGAGCGCACCTTGGGCCCGGGGGCTACTGTCGGCGTTCTGGGAACGGGGGTCCCCAGACTTGCCTGCATGCGGCCCACGGCGTGGCTATGCTGGCAGGCCGTACGGCCCATCTTCATCGACAAGGCATTCAAGACCCTCGCGAGGGGCCAAGCCTCGCGAGGCGGACGACGCAAGACCTCCTCCGGAGCGGCCTCGCCAGGCAGGCTCACGAGGAGCGGAGATATCAAGGCGGGGAAAACCTCGCGAGCCTCTCGTGACGTGAGCAATGACGATCGACACCAGGCGGGCGCTAGCGCGTGCAGCATCCTTGTTTCCCCTTTGGTGCTAAGGAGGCAGGCGCAGGCGCGGAGTACCGAGGCATCAAGCAAAGGTTTCCATATCGGTGCAACGAGACCGAAGACCAGCAGGACGACAAGGTGGATGTCATCATGGAGCCCAAGATGGCGTCACCACCAGAGTCTTTTGCAGGCGAAGACCACTTTTGTCAGGATAGCTTGTACTAGTTGTCCCCTTTCAAATTTGCCCGCTGTTGTTGGCTCCCTTCCCGCTCTATATTTGGGGGGAGGACCAGGGCCTATATAAGTAGAGCTAGCCACCACAGTAGGGGGCAACTGAGCCTGAACTGATCGAGCCCTCACCCACACAAGTTCGACAAGCACAAGAACACCTCAACCTCAGGAGGCTGTTCTTCCCCTTGTACTGTTCATCATCAGCCCAAGAGGCAATCCACCACCACCACACTGGAGTAGGGTATTACACAACAACGGTGGCCCGAACCAGTATAAATCTCGTGTCTTTCTGTGTTGCGAGTTCATCGAGTTCGTCCGCGAGATCTTAGCGAGCTAGGGCGTGCATCGATAGGAGCGAAAGAACTTCGCGCGCACCAAGTTCGAACCTTAAGGGTTTTGCCGGAACCCCAGATTCGACAGCCACCGAGTTTTGCCTAGCGATCAACATTGTCCGATCACTCGGAAAACCTTTAACCTGGAATCTTTCATGGTTTCACTCAAGGATAACTGATAAGATCTTATGCCAAGTGATCTAAATCACTCGGACCAACCCAAAGACTCAAATCACCCATCCCGTGAAACCTCAACCAATTCAGGGGCTAATGATGGTGTCACCTACTACTGGTAGGATCAAGTACCTGACATCTAATGCCCACCTAGGGTCCACACCATCATTGGTAGGTCCCTGGACCGTAAGCGCATTCGGATGCTCATAACAAATGACCACTCGGATACACTGACTAGTGACTACACTCGGACGTCTTCCCACCAGTTGACCCAGCCACCACCACTAGGACAAGGATGGCAGAGGGGCGACGTGGGAACTGCAATGGTTGAGTATTCTTAAGTCGAGCTTTAAGCATAGTCATGACTATCGTTACCTGTAACTACTGTAGTTTTTACTATTTACACATGTACCTGTTGTAGTTATGGGCATTAATTAATCACCCTTGCGACGTGGGAGTAAAGGGAGCTGCGTCGCACTCTATATAAGACACCCTCCTCCTCTTAAGCAAGGGTTCAACACTCCCTGTAATCACATACCCCAAGAGAAAAGAAGCCTCCGGGCACCAGATAGGGCTATTACCTCCACCGAGAGGGGCCAAAACTCGTGTAGACCGAGTGTCACACCAGCACTATACCTAGGCTCTACCCCTCTTTCGTACCCCTATTACTCATTGTAATGATCGTAACCCCGACAGCATTGGGTCCGGCGCACGATAACGCTGGGGGCTGATGACCCATAAGTATAGGGGATCAATCCTAGTCCTTTCAATAAGTAAGAGTGTTGAACCCAACGAGGACTACAAGAAAATGACAAGTGGTTTTTAGCAAGGTAATTTATGCAAGCACTGAAATTGTCCGTAACAGTAGTTTGATAGCAACATAATTTGTAGCAAGTAACAAGTAACAACAGTAACAATAAGTGCAGCAAGGTAGCCCAATCCTTTTTGTACCAAAGGACCGGCCGGAACGGTCTCAGATAATAAGTAAAACATTCTCGAGGACACCCGGGAATTTCATCTAGTCACTTTCATCATGTTTGTTTGATTTGCGTTCACTACTTTTATAATTGGATATGTGGGTGGACGAGTGCTTGGGTGTTGTTCTTACTTCAACAAGCCTCCCACTTATGATTAACCCCTCTTGCAAGCATCCGCAACTACGAAAGAAGAATTGAGATAAAATCTAACCATAGCACTAAACATGTGGATCCAAATTAGACCCTTACGGAATAGCGCATAAACTAGGGTTTAAGCTTCTATCACTCTAGCAACCCATCATCTAATAACTAATCCACAATGCATTTCCTGAGGCCCAAAGATGGTGAAGTGTCAAGTAGTCGACGTTCACATAACACCACTAGGGGAATCACAACATACATATCATCAAAATATCAAATGAATGTCAATTTCACATGATTACTTGCAACAAGACTTCTCCTGTGTCCTCAAGCACAAAAGCAACTACTCAAAAATAATATTCATGCTCGGGATTAGAGGAGTAATAAATAGCATAATGGATCTGAACATATGATTTCCACCAAATAAACCAACTAGCATCAACTACAAGATGTAATCAACACTACTAGTCACACACAGGTACCAATCTGAGGTTTTGACACAAGATCGAACACAAGAGATGAACTAGGGTTTTAAGATGAGATGGTGCTAGTGAAGATGTTGATGAAGATTGATCCTCCCAAGGTGAGAGGGTTGTTGGTGATGATGATGGCTTTGATTTCCCCCTCCCGGAGGGAAGTATCCCCGACGGAATTGCTCCGTGGGAGACCAAAACTGCTCCTGCCCAAGTTCCGCCTCAAGGCGGCGGGGCTCCGCCCTGAAAGTCCTCTCCTTTTTTTCTAAGTCAAAAGACCTTATGTACTAGAAGATGGGTGCCGAAGGTGGGCTAGGGAGCCCACTACCCACCAGGGCGCACCTGAAGGAGGTGGCGCGCCCTGGTGCCTAGTGGCCACCTGGGTGGCCTCCTCCAGTTTTTCTTTTCTCCAATATTTTTTGTATATTCCAAAATAATTCTTCATAAAATTCATCTCAAATGTGCACGCCTAAGCACGATCAAGTGAGGGGCCCGATCTTTCGATGAGATGATAACTATCGGTTTGGTGGAGTCGACTTTGATGATCCGTCTACAAACGTGCACGACGTTGCGCCTTAGCAATCGCTAAACCAACTCCAAGAGGTTATTGACCACGCCGGAGCACGATCAACCTGACCATGAAGGTCTATTCTTGCAAGCAATCGAACAACAAGAAAAAATATGATAAAGCAATCTGAATATTGCGAATATATATGAAGTGTTGATAAAAGTGGGGTTCTAAAAGCGGTCTTGGTCTGGTCGTTGGACACAAACGAAGTACACAAAGTTGCAGCAGTGGCTAACTTTTAACTAATTAAAACCCCAGTCTAAAGGATGCCTTAAGGGTTGTATTATAGGGGAATAGACAGGGGATTTTGTCTACCATTGGCAAGGTGGGACTAAAACACCTCATGGGTCGTTTCCTCTATAATATGGACTCTAAAAACTGCCTATGAAGTAGTATTTAGAAATTATATGGGCCTGGACCACAAATAAGGTGGCGCAACACCAATAATAAGCTATGAATGAAATTTATGAAAGGCCATCTTGTATATTTTGTCCATCTTCTCTTATGTCATCATGGTGACTTCAAAGTACAGAAATCTCCACCAAAAGCACAGTTCATGTTCCCTTCCCACACACCTTCATCACAAAGCTTGATCATGCAATAGTGTTCATTCTTTTTGTCCATGCTCCGCGCTTCAACTGTAAGAACAACACAAATGTATCTAAGTTAGGCAGCATCACATTCTCATGAACATTAGAAACATGACCAAGAAATGAAAGTACCTGATAATTCAACTGCCGTGCGCAAGCTCTAGTAGTTGACCCATTAGGTATAGCAGCAGGGGCTATGGGTGTAAATATGGTAGCCATGTCCTCATCATCCTCCCCTTCTTGAAAACAAAGTCGTCATCGACGTTGCATAAACTAAAATGTGGCTAAGAAAAGAGACAAGGTGTACACATTGTATAAGATTGACAATGCTTACCATTAAACCATCCCAACCTTGATTAACCATCACCAAGATTAGAGGTCATATCAAAATGAGTAAACATTGGCGCAATTATTTTCAAATGTATTTGATCCAAATCTGATTTATTCCCTGGTTCACATGGTTCTTTCGCATCAATAGTTAATTTAATGGGTTCACTCAAAATTGTTTGATCACATGTCAAGGTCAAATCATCAACATAGTCCCCTAAAATAGATGGTGTGATCAAAGTAGTGGGTAGCTCATCGCATGGTGCATTTAAATTAACAAGGCATTCATCATACTCATGTGGAGGTGGAAGATTGGTACCTTTGTCATTGCGTCTTATGATCAACTCAGATGGCGTAGAAACTCTTGGAGGTGATGTGTCACATGGTGGGGGTGATGTAGTCCTCACAACAATGGATGTGGTTGTCATAGTACTCCTAGTAGTTGAAGGAACAACCATATCAGCTCTTGGAATGTGCACCTTGCACTTATTCTCCTTGTGGACAACACGCCATATTATTTGCTGTTCAACATTGCAAGCAAGACGAAATAAACGGTCCATAGGATAACACTATTCATGAATTAGTATCTCCTGAATATCACGGTTTAATCCTCCCTAAAATTTATCCACAAAATCATCTTCTCTTTCTCTAACAACGAGTGCAACAAGGTAGTTCATAAATCATCATAATATGTTGTTACAATGTCACTACCTTGTTTTAAATGTTGTTGTTTTTTAATCATGCCACGCGTATAATAAACATCGACAAATCTATCTCTCATGACAAGTTTTAAATCATCCCAAGTAGTAGGTATATAATCAGGGTGTAACAAACAATATTCACTCCACCAAGCTGAAGCATAACCAGTGAATGAACCAACCGCGACCTTAACGTTTTTATGTTCAGCAAAATTATGGGAAGCAAATATATTATTTATGTCAAACTCCCATTCAATAAAAAAGCAGGTCTAAAACGGCAATTAAATGGTGTTATAGAAACATCAACCTGATCATATGCATTTGGATGTTTGTGCACCTCTCGTGATGGTTGTGATATTTGCTTAGGTGGTGGCACGTCTCCCACGATCGACAAAGCCCATGAATTGCCTGTCGCTCCTGTCATGATTAGTAGAAACAAGAAACAAAGTTCAAAAATAATGTTCCTATGAACTACTGGGATGTGGTGGTAGAACGCTCACAGTGTAGCAAATATCAAAGTCTTACAAGTTCTTACCATTCAGCAGGTGGTGCCCGGCAATCAGCGGTGTCAAATAACTCCAAAAGTTAGGCAAAGCGATTGCAAGGTGAATGTATGTATGCACGGTGTAGAAATATGTGGAGCTAGATTGGCTTTATATATGTGGGTAAAATGCTACAACCACGTTAATTAATACAAGCTAAAAAATCGTTAAAAATGGTCGAGTGCTGGTCCTAGGCTAGACCGTGCTAAAGACGCGAGCCTAAGACACAAGTGAAATTCACAGACAGTGGCAACAAGTACAACTTGTATGAAAAATTATAAGCGACCCAACAACTCGGAAACTAGTACTAGCACTAGTATGTCTCTTCTCTTCCACCACAGGATAATCCTTTTTTTTATTCAGCCAACCATACCAAACTAACTCGCCGAACTAGAACTACTAGTATGTATGATATCTCCAAATATTTGGTACGTGGTTGCTCTCTCTTTGCTTCTCAAATGTGCACGCAAATAATTGAAAAAGCAACTCATATGAGAGCTGCGAACCAACCTGTGGTTGGACGGTTAAAGGGACTGTGGTATTCTCAGCCCATCAGGGTTAAAATCCTGATGTTCACATTTCTTGCTAGATTTATTTCAAGATTTTTGCCGATGCACATTCAGTGGGAGGAGAGATTCTCGTCGACGGCAAGGTGCCTACGACGACTTCGTAAATTTCAAGATGATATATGTCTGCTCAGTCTTTCGGAGGTGCTCATAGGGGTAGAGTGTGCGTGTATGCGTTTATAGGGGTGAGTGTATGCATGTGTATGTGAGCGCTTGCGCCTGTACTGTGTTTAGAAAAACTCAGGTGAGAGCTTTTGAAGGAAGGAACGATTGGCTCCTTTTTTGCCCGATCAGCACTTTCCAAGTGCAAACGTGATTTGATCTTTTTGTTTCAACTCTCTCTCTCTCTTTCCGACGAAAAATCCCCACACGTATAATATTTTTTCCCTTTTTTCCAAGGCGACTGTTAGGCGCCGGTGCGTCGTACGAAAATTTGGCTGGTCCGCCCGCAGGCATCGGATGCAACCTCCAGCCATCGTTGGATCTGAGTCAACGCATCTTTCCTCCTTCATGTATCCTTTCCATATGAGAAATCACAAAGAAAACATGGCTGTTGTTCTTGCCATCGCACGCCGCCTGCTCGCCCTCGGCCGCCGCGTGCTCGCCGTCCACCCCGAGCTTGCCATTGCCATGGAGGGAGACCCCTTGCTGGTTGCAAACGCCTGGCCATTTTCGTCACAGCAAATTTCATTGTCGGTTGTAGCAAACGCCGATGATGGTTGTAACAAAAAATTCAGCAGACCCTTAGTTGCAGCTCGTCACACCATGAACGTTGGCCGCACCATACTGGTTGCAACATCAATGCTAGGCGACGGCATGCTCGCAGCCAAAAAGCTGGTGGTAGCAATTTATGGAGCGGGTTCCAGCAAAAGCCAAATCCGGTGGAAGCATTTTGGGTGGCTCCTTCCATCAAAATCAAAAAGACGATGGTAGAAAATTTGGGCGCTCATTCCAGCAAACGCAGAAAAGGTTGCAACAAAAAAAAAGCATCACCGCCGTCGACCAACACCGCCGTGCATGCCTGTAGCAAAGAGATTTACCAGTGGTAGCAAAACAGGCTACAGTTGTAGCAAAAACCTTGCGGTTGAACGCAATGCTACAACCAGTTGAACAAAATGCTACAACCAGTTATTTTAAAAGATGGAACCAGTGATTTTAGGAAAAATGATGCAAGAAACAGATTTTTGAAGAAAAAGTTTGAACAAGATGATTTAAAAAAGATGCAACCGGTTTAGCAGAAGCTACTACCGGCGATCCAAAAAGCTACAACCGGTTGGCAAAAAATCTGTCAAAATTTCCACCGGCCATGGCTGCTGCGTGAGGGAGGGGCATAGGAGGGTCACCGGAGTTGCGAAACGGGGGCCATACCCAGCAGGGAGCTCGTGTTTTTTATGGTGGCTGTGGAGGTGCTCGCAGGAGCGGGCTTGGAGCTGTTCCATGGCAGCAAACTTGCGATCGAGCAGGCAAGGCCATGACTGCTGTGGGGAAGGAAAGATAGAGGAAAAGGTGAGATTGATAGGATAAAATCGCAGCTCGAGGAAGAGATAAGATTTTAGCGGTTCAGCGGCGCGTGGGGTCCACTTAATAAAAGCGTGCGCGTGCGAGGAGCTGCAGGATTCCGTTTTGATCGAGCGACCCGCGTGAGACCGGCCGAAAGTTTCGGCGGGCCTGCCGGCTCGAAATGTTTCCCTTTTTCCAAGGACACGTCCAGAATTGGGAATTTTGATATTTTCTTTTAAAAGTGGGGAAACGAATCTGGACACTTCCTTTTTAATTTTCGAAAACACTAACGCCCACACGTGTGGGCGTTAGCCAACTCGCCCACACGCCTCGATCGCCATTCAGTGCCTTTTGCATGAATCTTGGCACGAGAAGGCTGATTTTGTGTGCCACGTAGGACAACTCGCGTGTGTGGCGTGTGAGGGAATTCGCCCGCACACTGTTTTCCCTCCGAGGTCAACGGTTGCGACTCGGGGCGTGCGGTGGAACTGCGTCACGCCCGCACGCCCCGCACGACTTCTGTCCCCCATCTCCCACGACTGCCCATTTTCCCACTCTCCCACACCCAAGTTGCCATGTTTTTTGCAGGTTGCATGGCAACTGCCCTATTTGTGATTGTAAGCAGATGTCAACTCTCCTTTACCCGAACATGTTATTGTTGCCACGTCTGTTTTTTGTAGCGCTACATGGCAACTGTCTAGTGTTAGTAGGTGGAAACTCCTAAAGATATCACCGTAGCCCCATGCCCGTCTCCTCTTCCACACACACCAAGAGCTATCAGTTGCCATGTGTTTTTGCAGGGTACATGACAACTGCCCTAGTGTGCTTGTAAGCAGATGGCAACTCTCTTTTTACTCGGACATGTTTTTTACCATGTTTTGTAGTGCTACATGGCAACTGTCTAGTGTTAGTAGGTGGCAACTCCTAAAGCACTTGACCAGACCATACATGGCAACAGCTGTAGTTGCCCAAAAATGGCATCCGGCACTTGACCTGAGATGGCAACTGCAGTTGAGCAACCATGGCAACTGTAGTTGTCCGACATGGCAACTATAGTTCAGCGACATGGCAATTGCAGTTAAAAGTACATGGAAGAGGGTCCGGACCATGGCAATCGCGGCGGGACGCGTGGTTGCTGCCACGCGGAGCGTGTGGCTCGCAGGTGGGGAGGGACGATGGCCGAGACGGGTCGTGCGGGCCGCGTGGTCGCTCGCCCGGACGTGCTCATGCGGGCGATTGCGCCGCACACCGAACATGAGGGCTGTGGGGGGGTGCGCCCGGACGTGCTCGTGCGGGCGGGCCTGTGTCGATGCCACATAGGGCGTGCGGCAGATACCCCCTAGATACCACACGTGTGGCAGTTATCGGCGTCCTTAATTTTTACTCCAACAACTCACGTAATTTCCTTCCACAGGCCAGATTCGGATCAACATTTCCCTTCTTTTCCTATATTTTTTTTTCGTTGCTGCGACCTTCACTTCGTCCGTAGGAAATCTACTCTTTGTTTTTTTGGTAGAACACAACCGAATCAAACAAATCTTTATTATACTTTCCTTCCCATCTAATCACGTGATCTCTTTCCTTTCAAATATTATCTTTCTCCACGTATTAGCCAGATATGAACTCACAAAAGTTTCCAAAGAGAACAAAGATCGGCACCTGCCCTTTCATTTTATTTGGCTGATCCAAGTTGCCTAGTGAATCCGAATTAAAGAACCATCAAACTTTCCAACAAAAATAGATTTCTTCCATAGAAACCAAATAAGGAAACCGAATCAAGATCTCCACTTCCTCAAAATAAGTGCCACGTGATCTGATTGATGATTTGCAAAAGGAAATAACCACGTTCGGAATCAAGGTCCCAATCTGCACCTCTTTTTTTTGCGATTAAAACCTTCCAATCTGCACTTACCACAAAATTTGATGCCTTCTTATGGAAACCGGTCCCAACAAGTATGCGTGGCCAAATCCCGACTTCCCAAAATATCAGCAAATATTTTTGGCCGAACAGACTTCCCGTTTTGCTCTCTCTTCCTTCCTTTCTTTTGTCCTTCTCTCCTTGTTTATCATGAAAAGGACCAAGTCCAAGGAAAAACGGATAAGCAAACTTCCCAAACGTGAAAAATCCTTGATTGACATGCAGGTTTCTTTTAACTCTTTCTTCTCGTTCGAAAAGAAAACAACCTACGTGGGATAACAACCCAAATCTCAACCGAACTGTTTTTTTTATCTCTTTCTTCCTACCTACTCATCAACAACCAGAGCCACGTTCGTCGACAACAAGTCCCAATGTTTCCTCGATTTGCACTGATCTCTCTCTGCTTTGCTTAGCAAAATCTTTCAAACAGAATCAACCAAACTCTTTCCTCTTAATTTTTCTTCTTCTACTACTTGACGCATGCAAAGAGAAATATGACAGCGGGACAAATAATGGATGGCAGCAGCGGCGATAGAGAATAAAAGTATGGAAACAATGCTGATGAATGACAATAGCAGACGGATGGTGGTGATGGTGACAGCGGCGGCAAAATAAAATTAATGACAGCGGAAGATGATGAAGTGGATGGTGTATGTGGATGCAACGTGAACAAGACGTGATCAGAACTCAAAACTCTAAAAGACTAACACTAACACCAGCAACTCGACATAAGATGCAAGCAAAAATTCAACAATGCAGAAACGAAGTGGTAATAGCGAAAAGGCTCATACTATCTGGGACACGGATGAACTAATCTATCTTTTTTGTGGTTTTTTCATGGACTCTAGGCATGAAGAACATATGCAATCTAGACTATGAAAAACTGGAAAATCTCACCGAGCAAACTGAAAACTAATACCACTTGATAGAGGTGAGGGGCCCGATCTTTCGATGAGATGATAACTATCGATTTGGTGGAGTCGACTTTGCCGATCCGACTACAAACGTGCACAACATTGCGCCTTAGCAATCGCTAAACCAACTCCGAGAGGTTATTGACCACGGCGGAGCACGGTCAACCTGACCACGAAGGTCAATTCCTGGAAGCAATTGAAGTACAAGCAAGAATATGACAAAGCAATCTGAATATTGCGAATATATATGAAGTGTTGATAAAAGTGGGGTTCTAAAAGCGGTCTTAGTCTGGTCATTGGACACAAAATGAAGTACACGAAGTTGCAGCAGTGGCTAACTTCTAACTAATTAAAACCCCAGTCTAAAGGATACCATAAGCGTTGTATTTATGGGGGAAAGGAGAGGGGATTTTGTCTACCATTGGCAAGGTGGGACTCCAACACCTCTTGAGTCGTTTCCCCTATAATACGGACTCTAAAAATTGCCTATGAAGTAGTATTTCAAAATTACATGGGCCTGGCCCACAAATAAGGTGGCGCAACACCAATAGTAAGCTATGGACGAAATTTATGGAAGGCCGTCTTATATATTTCGTTCATCTTCTTTTATGTCATCACAGTGGCTTCAAAGTACAGAAATCTCCGCAGAAAGCACAGTTCATGTTCCCTTCTGATAGAGGCGAGGGTGTCCCGATGTTTCCATGAGATAGCTATCATTTTCTGTGGGAGTTGACCTTGACAATCCAACTACGAACGTGCGAGACGTCGCGCCTTAGCAATCACTAAACCAACTTCCGAGGGGTTATTGACCACGCCGGAGCACGATCAACCTGACCACGAGGGTCTATTTCCTGCAAGCAAACGAAGAACAAAGCAAGAAACTAAGAATGCAATCTTGATATTGCGAATATAAGATGAAAGCTTTATTGATCAAGGTGGGGTTCTGTGACGTCTTTGTCTCGTCGTTGAACACAAACGAAGTACGCGAAGTTGCAGCTATGGCGAACTTTTAATCTAAACAAAACCCAAAGTCTAAACGATGCCCTAAGGGCTGTATATATGGAGGAAAGAGGGGGGATTCGTGGCCCTTGGAGGAGGGGTCCAAAACCAACCCTAACTCTTGTTTCCCCACACATACGGACTCTAAAAACAACCTATAATCAAGTATTTCGAAATTACATGGGCCTGACCCAAAAATAAGGTGACGCAACACCTAGAATAGCCTCTGGACAAAATTTATGAAGTGGCATCTCGTATATTTCGTCCAAGGCTTCATCCACTCATTATGGTGGCTTCAAAGTGGTGGAATCATCACTTGTAACTCCGTTCTTGTTTCCCTTGCGCATCCCATCATCTCCATGCTTGAACTTGCTCCAAGGTTCATCTTTCTTGTCCAAGCTAGGCCCAGGTAATTCAATTGGCGTGCGCGAGCTCTATTAATTGGTCCAGTATGTATAGCAGGAGGGGTTGTGTGTGTAACAATGGTATTAATGTCATCATCAACCTCCCCTTCTTGAAATGAAGTCGTCCTCGATGGAAGCTCATCTTCCTCACCCAAATAAGGCTTCAAATCTGCAATGTTAAAAGTGGGACTAACCCCAAAATCTGCAAGCAACTCAAGTTCATATGCATTATCATTTATTTTCTCTAACACCTTAAAAGGACCATCAAGACGCGTGGCATTAGCTTTGATTTGCAAATTAGGAAATCTATCCTTACGCAAATGTAACCAAACAAGATCTCCAGTGCAAACACAACATGTTTTCTACCCTTATCTCCGGCAAGTTTATATTTAGCATTCATACGCTCAATGTTTTCCTTAGTTAACTCATGCATTTTAAAATCAATTCATCACGTTGTTTAGCATCAAAATTAACCTTCTCCAGAAGATGGAAGAGGAAACAAATCAATAGGTGCACGAGGTAGGAAACCATACACAATTTCAAAAGGGCACATCTTAGTGGTAGAATGCAATGAACGATTATAAGCAAATTCAATATGAGGCAAGCATTCTTCCCACATTTTTTTATTATTCTTCAAAACAACCCTAAGCATAGTAGACAATGTTCTATTGAATACTTCAGTTTGTCCATCAGTTTGGGGGTGGCAAGTAGTACTCAAAAGCAGTTTAGTCCCCAACTTAGACCATAAACATCTCCAAAAGTGGCTAAGAAATTTAGTATCACGATCTGAAACAATAGTATTTGGCACACCATGCAAGCGAATAATTTCACGAAAGAACAAATCGGCTACATTAACAACATCATCGCTTTTATGACGTGGTATATAGTGTTCCATTTTCAATAATCTATCCACGACAACAAATATTGTCGTTGTTCTGGGAACGGGGGTACCCAGACTTGCCTGCCTGCGGCCTGCGGCGTGGCTCAAGGGGTGGCCCAGTACGTCCCATCTTCATCAACACAAGCTCAAGGCCCTCGCGAGGGGCCAAGCCTCGCGGGGCGGATGATAGGAAGCTTCCTCAGGCACGACCTCCTCAGGCTGGCTCGGGAGGAGGCGGAGAGATCAAGGCGGGGTACCTCACGAGGTGCCCATGATGCAAGCCATGACGACCGAGGGCGCCAGGCGGGCGCCAGCCCGCGCAGTGTCCTCATTTCCCCTTTGGTGCAAAGGAGGCAAGCGCAGGCCAAGGCATCAGGCAAAGGCAACCATTTCGGTGCAACAAGACCAAGACCAGCAGAAGGGCAGGAAGGAGGTCATCGTGGAGCCCAAGCCGGCGTCACCATTAGAGTCTTTGGCAGGCGAGGACCGACTTTAGTCAGGATAAGTGTACTAGATGTTCCCCTTCAAAATGGCGAATTGTTGGCACCCTTCCCGCTCAATATTTGGGGAGAGGCCCAGGGCCTCTGCCTATAAATAGGACTAGCCACCCACAAGATAGAGGATCGGCATTTTAGAGAGAGAGAGAAAGAGAGGTGACTGAACTCCCCTAGCAGTTCATCGCACCAGCTCAAGAACAGCCCCTCGCGAGGCTGTTCTTCCCTTGTACTGTTCATCATCAGCCCCAGAGGCAATCCACCACAGCACACACTGGAGTAGGGTATTACACCACAATGGTGGCCTGAACCAGTATAAACCTCATGTCCCTTGTGTTGTTCTTTGTGTAGTTTATATCCTTGCGAGGCGACAAGGCGTAGGTAGGTTGGAGGTGCGATCTCCGCGTGCACCCCAGAGTTCAAACCTAGAGGGTCTGCCGGAACCCGAAATCCGACATTTGGCGCGACAGGTAAGGGTGCGCCGGAGCTTTCCCTTCCACCGATCCGCTCTCCGCCAACATCGTGATTCGCCCTATGATGAGCAACGCGCCGCCGCTCGATGCGCCAACACCAGCGTAGCGAGGGCGGGGCTCGAGTTTGGCCCCAGCCTTGCGGCAGTGCGATGGCGAACAAGTTCAAGCCGGAGATGCCACCACGCTACAACGATACGACCGATCCGTTGGCCTTCCTGCTGGCGTACGAGGGGGCCGTCCTCGAAGCCGGGGGCGACGACAGGGTCATGGCTAACTGGTTTCCCATGGCCCTCACCGGTGCCCCGCGCATGTGGCTGCTCCACCTGCCTGCGGGTTTCGTGGCCTCTTGGGGGGAACTGCGCGGCCTCTTCCTCGCTCAGCACGCTGCACCGGCGCCCCCCGCCGTCGCAGCTCTCCTGGGCGGCTCGCAGGCGCCACCTTCAGGCCACCACATCAAGCCATTCGTCCGCCAGATCGGCGCTGCTTCCGCGCAGCATGGGGCTCCTCTGAGTCGGTCGGCGCCCAAGGCTGATCTGGCCTTCGGCTCGGATGATCACCCCTCCAACTCAGCCTGCTCGGGCGCGCTCCCAATGCTGTGCACCCCCACCATCTGCCAGGTGGCCGTCACCAGGACTCTCATCGACGGCGGCGCAGGCCTCAGCGTGCTCTCGGTTGAAGCCTTCAGCCTCCTCCATGTACCGCCGGAGCGGCTTCAGCCCAGCAGGCCCTTCT
Source organism: Aegilops bicornis (assembly GCA_021605145.1). Taxonomy (NCBI): domain Eukaryota; kingdom Viridiplantae; phylum Streptophyta; class Magnoliopsida; order Poales; family Poaceae; genus Aegilops; species Aegilops bicornis. The sequence goes on from CM038673.1 coordinate 266,928,035, forward strand.
TGGGTGTCGGAGGCGGTTCCGCCGGCTCCCTGGGGCAGATCCGTCTTCCGGTGACCTTCGGCACCTACGATAACTTCCGCATAGAGCTAATTGACTTCGACATCGCCCCCATCGGCCTCCCATACAACGCCATCCTCGGCTACCCAGCACTAGCCCGGTTCATGGCCGCGACTCACCCAACGTACAACCTCATGAAGATGCCCGGGAGCAGCGGCGTCCTCACTGTATCCGGAGACACCGGGGATGCGTTGCAAGTGCTCAAGCTCGTCTTCAAGACTGCGGCGGCAGCGCAGCCCGCAGACTCAGACGCCCTTGAGCCCAAGGGGGCTGCACCGACCAAGAAGAAGCAGCTATTCACCCAAGACAAGGTAGAAACCAAGCAGATACTGGTCGACGAGGACAGATCCACTAATGCCACCTTCACCATAGGCGCCAACCTCGAGCCCGAGCAGGAGGAGGCCGTGATCAAGTTCCTACGTGCGAACAAGAAGGTGTTCGCATGGGAACCTGATCAGCTGGCAGAGGTTCCAAGGGGCGTAATTGAGCACCACCTCAACGTGTGCCCCAACGTGCGCCCCATAAAGCACAAAGCGAGACGGCAGTCCACTGAGAAGCAGGCTTTCATCGTCCAAGAGACCCGCAAGCTAGAGGCGGCGGGGGTCATTCGCGAGGTCCGATACCCAGATTGGTTGGCTAACTCGGTTGTCCTGCCAAAGAAAGGGGGGAAGGAACGCATGTGTGTCGACTTCACCAACCTCAACAAAGCCTGCCCGCAGGATCCATTCCCGCTCCCTCATATCGATCAGATCGTCGACTCCACCGCCGAGTGGGGCCTGCTATGTTTCCTGGATGCCTTCTCTGGCTATCACCAGATCAAGATGGAGATAGAAGACGTGGAGAAAACGGCTTCCCTGACCCAGTGTGGAGTATACTGCTACACATGCATGCCGTTCGGGCTGCGCAACGCAGGTGTGACCTTTCAGCGGCTGATGCACATCGCCTTGGGTCGGCAGCTCGGGAGGAATGCTGAGGCTTACGTTGATGACATTGTGGTGAAGTCTCGGGAGGCAAAAACCCTGATACAAGACTTGGAGGAAACCTTCGCGAGCCTCAACGAAGTGGACCTGCAGCTCAACCCGGAGAAGTGTGTGTTTGGAGTCCCCTCGGGCAAGCTCCTAGGCTTCCTCGTGACCCACCAGGGCATCGAGGCCAACCCAGAAAAGGTCAAAGCAGTTGAGGACATGAGCCCGCCGAAGACCCTCAGAGAGATGCAGAAGCTCACTGGGCGCGTGACCGCACTAGGACGCTTCATCTCCAAGTTGGGGGAACGAGTGCTACCCTTCTTTAAGTTGATGAAGAAAAAGGGCCCCTTTGAATGGACTGGAGAGGGCGACAAGGCGTTCCAGAATGTCAAAAGGTACTTAACGAGCCCTCCAGTAATGGTGGATCCGCGCCCTCAAGAGCCCCTGGTGCTCTACCTTGCAGCCCCCCCCTACTCTGCCAGCGCAGCCCTGGTGGCGGTTAGGGAGGAGCGTTGGACCAAAGCCGCGGCAGCTGCCCGGGTCGAGGCGAAGCAGGATCAAAGGGGCCTCACAGAGACCACTACCACAGCCGAGAAGGATCAGCCGCCGCAGGGAAGCGCACTCGGAACAGAAGAGGCCCCTCCTCCAGGCGGGGGCTCCACTGTCTCAGGAGGCGCCACGGCCTCCGGAGGACGCTAGCAGCACCAGCACTCCCAACCTCGTCGAACACCCTGTGTACTTTGTCAGCACAGTGTTGCGGGACGCGAGGGCGCGGTACCCCATGCCTCAGAAACTCCTCCTCGCGCTATTGGTAGCCTCGCACAAGCTGCGTCACTATTTTCAGGGCCATCCCATCAAGGTCGTCTCAGCATACCCCTTGGAAAGGGTGCTGAGGAGCCCCAACTCGGCTGGAAGGGTCGCTGAGTGGAACATCGAGCTGCAAGCGTTCCAGCTAGAATTCAGCACAACCAGGGTTATCAAGGGGGCTGCGCTAGCGGACTTCATGGCGGAATGGGCGGAGGCGCCGGGCCCCAAAACTGATGAGGATTGATCCCTCTCCCCGGGAAGCGAGGCACCGGACGGTTGGGTCATGTACTTCGACGGGGCGTTCTCCCGACACGGCGCGGGGGCTGGCGCAGTGCTTATATCTCCCACTCAAGACAAGCTCTACTACACTGTGCAACTTTGTTTCCAGCACGGAGAAAAGTTCTCCAACAAACTAGCAGAATACGAAGGCCTGATAGCAGGTCTGAAAGCCACAGTCGCCCTGGGGGTGAAGCTGTTGGGGAACGTAGTAATTTCAAAAAAATTCCTACGCACACGCAAGGATCAACGTGATGTATAGCAACGAGAGGGGAGAGTGTTGTCCACGTACCCTCGTAGACCATAAGCGGAAGCGTTATGACAACGCGGTTGATGTAGTCGTACGTCTTCACAATCCGACCGATCCAAGTACCGTACGTACGGCACCTCCGAGTTCAGCACACGTTCAGCTCGAGGACGATCCCCGGACTCCGATCCAACAAAGTGTTGGGGATGAGTTCTGTCAGCACGACGGCGTGGTGATGATCTTGATGTTCTACCGTCGCAGGGCTTCGCCTAAGCACCGCTACAATATTATCAAGGGGTCTATGATGGAGGGGGCACCGCACACGGCTAAGGAACGATCACGAAGATCAACTTGTGTGTCTATGGGGTGCCCCCTGCCCCCGTATATAAAGGAGTGGAGGAGGGGAAGGGCCGGCCCTCTCTATGGCGCGCCCTAGGGGAGTCCTACTCCCACCGGAAGTAGGATTCCGCCTTTCCTAGTAGAACTAGGTGCCCTTCCATGTAGTAGGAGTAGGAGAGAAGGAAAGGGAAGAGAGAAGGGAAGGAAGGAGGGGGCGCAACCCCTCCCCCTAGTCCAATTCGGACTAGGCCTTGGGGGTGCGCGCGGTCTACCCTAGGCAGCCCCTCTCTCTTTCCCGTATGGCCCAATAAGGCCCAATACTTCTCCCGGCGAATTCCCGTAACTCTCCGGTACTCCGAAAAATACCCGAATCACTCGGAACCTTTCCGAACTCCGAATATAGTCGTCCAATATATCGATCTTTACGTTTCGACCATTTCGAGACTCCTCGTCATGTCCCCGATCTCATCCGGGACTCCGAACTCCTTCGGTACATCAAAACTCATAAACTCATAATAAAACTGTCATCGAAACCTTAAGCGTGCGGACCCTACGAGTTCGAGAACTATGTAGACATGACCAAGACACGTTTCCGGTCAATAACCAATAGCTGAACCTGGATGCTCATATTAGCTCCCACATATTCTACGAAGATCTGTATCGGTCATACCGCATAACAACATACGTTGTTCCCTTTGTCATCGGTATGTTAATTGCCCGAGATTTGATCGTCGGTATCCAATACCTAGTTCAATCTCGTTACCAGCAAGTCTCTTTACTCATTACGTAATGCATCATTCTGTAACTAACTCATTAGCTACATTGCTTGCAAGGCTTATAGTGATGTGCATTACCGAGAGGGCCCAGAGATACCTCTCCGACAATCGGAGTGACAAATCCTAATCTCGAAATACGACAACTCAACATGTACCTTCGGAGACACCTGTAGAACTCCTTTATAATCACCCAGTTACGTTGTGACGTTTGGTAGCACACAAAGTGTTCCTCCAGTAAACGGTAGTTGCATAATCTCATAGTTGTAGGAACTTTGTATAAGTCATGAAGAAAGCAATAGCAACATACTAAATGAGCAAGTGCTAGGCTAACGGAATGGGTCAAGTCAATCACATCATTTTCCTAATGATGTGATCCCGTTAATCAAATGACAACACATGTCTATGGTTAGGAAACATAACCATCTTTGATTAATGAGCTAGTCAAGTAGCGGCACACTAGTGACATTATGTTTGTCTATGTATTCACACATGTATCATGTTTCCGGTTAATACAATTCTAGCATGAATAATAAACATTTGTCATGAAATAAGTAAATAAATAATAACTTTATTATTGCCTCTAGGGCATATTTCCTCCAGTCTCCCACTTGCACTAGAGTCAATAATCTAGTTCACATCGCCATGTGATTTAACACCAATATTCATATCTGTATATGATTAACACCCATTGTTCACATCGTCATGTGATCAACACCCAAAGGGTCGACTAGAGTCAATAATCTAGTTCACATCGTTATGTGATTAACAAACAAAGAGTACTAAGGTGTGACCATGTTTTGCTCGTGAGAGAAGCTTAGTCAACGGGTCCGTCACATTCAGAGCCGCATGTATTTTGCAAATATTCTATGTCTACAATGCTCTGCACGGAGCTACTCTAGCTAATTGCTCCCACTTTTAATATGTATCCAGATTGAGACTTAGAGTCATCTGGATCGGTGTAAAAGCTTGCACCGATGTAACTCTTCACGACGGGCTCTTTTATCACCTCCATAATCGAGAAATATTTCCTTAGTCCTTACTAAGGATATTCTTGACCAATGTCCAATGATCTACTCCTAGATCACTATTGTACTCCCTTGCCAAATTCAGAGCAAGGTATACAATAGGTCTGGTACATAGCATAGCATACTTTATAGAACCTATGACTGAGGCATAGGGAATGACTTTCATTCTCTTTTCTATTTTCTGCCATGGTCGGGATTTGAGTCTTACTCAATTTCACACCTTTGCAACACAGGCAAGAACTTTTTCTTTGACTGTTCCATTTTGAACTACTTCAAAATCTTGACAAGGTATGTCCTATTGAAAAAACTTATCAAGAGTCTTGATCTATCTCAATAGATCTTGATGCTCAATATGTAAGTAGCTTTACTGAGGTCTTTCTTTTAAAGAACTCCTTTCAAATACACCTTTATGCTTTCCAGAAAAATTCTACATCATTTCTGATCAACAATATGTTACTCACATATATTTATCAAAAATACAGTAGTGCTCCCACTCACTTTATTGTAAATACATGCCTTTCCAAAGGTCTGCATAAAACCATATGCTTTGATCAACTCATTAAAGCGTATATTCCAACTCCGAGATGCTTGCACCAGTCCATAGATGGATCGCTGGAGCTTGCACATTTTGTTAACACCTTTAGGATCGACAAAACCTCTTGGTTGCATCATATACAACTCTTCTTTAATAAATCAATTAAGGAATGCAGTTTTGTTTATCCATTTGCCAGATTTCATAAAATGCGGCAATTGCTAACATGATTCGGACAGACTTAAGCATAGATACGAGTGAGAAACTCTCATCGTAGTCAACACCTTGAACTTTTCGAAAACCTTTTGCGACAATTCTAGCTTTGTAGATAGTAACACTATCAGCATCCGTCTTCCTCTTGAAGATCCATTTAATCTCAATGTCTCGCCGATCATTGGGCAAGTCAATCAAAGTCCATACTTTGTTTTCATACATGGATCTCATCTCAGATCTCATGGCCTCAAGCCATTTTGCGGAATCTGGGCTCACATCGCTTCTTCATAGTTCGTAGGTTCGTCATGGTCTAGTAACATAACTTCCAGAACAGGATTACCGTACCACTCTGGTGCGGATCTTACTTTGGAAGACCTACGAGGTTCTGTAGTAACTTAATCTGAAATTTCATGATCATCATCATTAACTTCCTCACTAATTGGTGTAGGAATCACTGGAACTGATTTCTGTGATGCACTACTTTCCAATTCGTGAGAAGGTACAATTACCTTATCAAGTTCTACTTTCCTCCCACTCACTTCTTTTAAGAGAAACTCCTTCTCTAGAAAGGATCCATTTTAGCAACGAATATCTTGCCTTCGGATTTGTGATAGAAGGTGTACTCAACAGTTTCCTTTGGGTATTCTATGAAGACGCACTTCTCCGATTTGGGTTTGAGCTTATCAGGTTGAAAACCTTTTTCACATAAGCATTGCAACTCCAAACTTTAAGAAACGACAGCTTAGGTTTACTTCTAAACCATAGTTCATACGGTGCCGTCTCAACGGATTTAGATGGTGCCCTATTAAACGTGAATGCAGCTGTCTCTAATGCATAACCCCAAAACGATAGTGGTAAATCGATAAGAGACATCATAGATCGCACCATATCTAGTAAAGTACGATTACGACGTTCGGACACACCATTACATTGTGGTGTTCCAGGTGGCGTGAGTTGCGAAACTATTTCACATTGTTTCAAATGAAGACCAAACTCGTAACTCAAATATTCGTCTCCACGATTAGATCGTAGAAACTTTATTTTTCTTGTTACAATGATTTTCCACTTCACTCTGAAATTTTTGAACTTTTCAAATGTTTCAGACTTATGTTTCATCAAGTAGATATACCCATATCTGCTCAAATCATCTGTGAAGGTCAGAAAATAACGATACACGCCATGAGCCTTAACACTCATCGGATCGCATACATCGGTATGTATTATTTCCAATAAGTCAAGAGCTCGTTCCATTGTTCCGGAACGGAGTTTTAGTCATCTTGCCCAAAAGGCACGGTTCGCAAGCATCAAATGATTCATAATCAAGTGATTCCGAAAATCCATCTTTATGGAGTTTCTTCATGCGCTTTACACCGATATGACCCAAACGGCATTGCCACAAACAAGTTGCACTATCATTATTAACTTTGCATCTTTTGGCATCAATATTATGAATATGTGTATCACTACGATCGAGATTCAACAAACTATTTTCATTGTGTGTATGACCATTTGAAGGTTTTATTCCTGTAAACAGAACAACAATTATTCTCTGACTTTAAATGAATAACCGTATTGCAATACACATGATCAAATCATATTCATGCTCAACGCAAACGCCAAATAACATTTATTTAGGTTTAACACTAATCCCGAAAGTATAGGGAGTGTGCGATGATGATCATATCAATCTTGGAACTACTTCCAACACTCATCGTCACTTCCCCTTCAACTAGTCTCTGTTTATTCAGTAACTCCTGTTTCGAGTTACTAATCTTAGCAACCGAACAAGTATCAAATACTCAGGGGCTACTATAAACACTAGTAAGGCACACATCAATAACCTGTATATCAAATATACCCTTGTTCACTTTGCCATCCTTCTTATCCACCAAATATTCAGGGCATTTCCGCTTCCAGTGACCATTTCCTTTGCAGTGTAAGCACTCAGTTTCAGGCTTTGGTCCAGCTTTGGTCTTCTTCACAGGAGTGACAACTTGTTTGCCATTCTACTTGAAGTTTCCCTTTCTTTCCCTTTGCCCTTTTCTTGAAAGTAGTGGTCTTATCAATCATCAACACTTGATGCTCTTTCTTGATTTCTACCTTCGTCGATTTCAACATCATGAAGAGCTCGGGAATTGTTTTCGTCATCCCATGCATACTATAGTTCATCACGAAGTTCTAGTAACTTAGTGATGGTGACTAGAGAATTCTGTCAATCACTATCTTATCTGGAAGATTAACTCCCACTTGATTCAAGCGATTGAAGTACCCAGACAATCTAAGCACATGCTCACTAGTTGAGCGATTCTCCTCCATCTTTTAGCTATAGAACTTGTTGGAGACTTCATATCTATCAACTCGGGTATTTGCTTGAAATATTAACTTCAATTCCTGGAACATCTCATATGGTCCATGACGTTCAAAACGTCTTTGAAGTCCCGATTCTAAGCCGTTAAGCATGGTGCACTAAACTATCAAGTAGTCATCATATTGAGCTAGCCAAACGCTCATAACGTGCATACCGCTCCTCGCAATAGGTCTGTCACCTAGCGGTGCATCAAGGACATAATTCTTCTGTGCAGCAATGAGGATAAACCTCAGGTCACAGATCCAATCCGCATCATTGCTACTAACATTTTTCAACATAATTTTTCTCTAGGAACATATCAAAATGAACATATGAAAGCAACAACGCGAGCTATTGATCTACAACATAATTTGCAAAATACTACCAGGACTAAGTTCATGATAAATTTAAGTTCAATTAATCATATTACTTAAGAACTCCCACTTAGACAGACATCTCTCTAGTCATCTAAGTGATCACGTGATCCAAATCAACTAAACCATGTCCGATCATCACGTGAGATGGAGTAGTTTTCAATGGTGAACATCACTATGTTGATCATATCTACTATATGATTCACGCCGACCTTCGGTCTCCGTGTTCCTAGGCCATATCTGTATATGCTAGGCTCGTCAAGTTTAACCTGAGTATTCCGCGTGTGCAACTGTTTTGCACCCGTTGTATTTGAACGTAGAGCCTATCACACCCGATAATCACGTGGTGTCTCAGCACGAAGAACTTTCGCAACGGTGCATACTCAGGGAGAACACTTCTTGATAATTAGTGAGAGATCATCTTAAAATGCTACCGTCAATCAAAGCAAGATAAGATGCATAAAAGGATAAACATCACATGCAATCAATATAAGTGATATGATATGGCCATCATCATCTTGTGCTTGTGATCTCCATCTCCGAAGCATCGTCGTGATCACCATCGTCACCGGCGCGACACCTTGATCTCCATCGTAGCATCGTTGTCGTTTCACCAAACTTATGCTTCTACGACTATCGCTACCTCTTAGTGATAAAGTAAAGCATTACAGGGCGATTGCATTGCATACAATAAAGCGACAACCATATGGCTCCTGCCAGTTGCCGATAACTCGGTTACAAAACATGATCATCTCATACAATAAAATATAGCATCACGTCTTGACCATATCACATCACTACATGCCCTGCAAAAACAAGTTAGACGTCCTCCACTTTGTTATTGCAAGTTTTACGTGGCTGCTACGGGCTTAGCAAGAACCATTCTTACCTACGCATCAAAACCACAACGATAGTTCGTCAAGTTAGTGCTGTTTTAACCTTCACAAGGACCGGGTGTAGCCACACTCGGTTCAACTAAAGTTGGAGAAACAGACACCCGCCAGCCAATGTGCAAAGCACGTCGGTAGAACCAGTCCTCGCGTAAGCGTCTGGCGTAATGTCGGTCCGGGCCGCTTCATCCAACAATACCGCCGAACCAAAGTATGACATGCTGGTAAGCAGTATGACTTGTATCGCCCAGAATTCACTTGTGTTCTACTCGTGCATATAACATCTACGCATAAAACTAGGCTCGGATCCCACTGTTGGGGAACGTAGTAATTTCAAAAAAAATCCTACGCACACGCAAGGATCATGGTGATGTATAGCAACGAGAGGGGAGAGTGTTGTCCACGTACCCTCGTAAACCGTAAGCGGAAGCGTTATGACAACGCGGTTGAAGTAGTCGTACGTCTTCACGATCCGACCGGTCCAAGTACCGAACGTACGGCACCTCCAAGTTCAGCACACGTTCAGCTCGAACACGATCCCCGGACACCGATCCAGCACAGTGTCGTGGAAGAGTTCCGTCAGCAAGACGGCGTGGTGACGATCTTGATGTTCTACCGTCGCAGGGCTTCGCCTAAGCACCGCTACAATATTATCGAGGTGGTCTATGGTGGAGGGGGGCACCACACACGGCTAAGGAACGATCACGAAGATCAACTTGTGTGTCTATGGGGTGCCCCCTGCCCCCGTATATAAAGGAGTGGAGGAGGGGGAGGGCCGGCCCTCTCTATGGCGCGCCCTAGGGGAGTCCTACTCCCACCGGGAGTATGATTCCCCCTTTCCTAGTAGAACTAGGTGCCCTTCCATGTAGTAGTAGGAGACAAGGAAAGGGAAGAGAGAAGGGAAGGAAGGAGGGGGCGCAGCCCCTCCCCCTAGTCCAATTCGGACTAGGCCTTGGGGGGGCGCGCGGCCTGCCCTAGGCAGCCCCTCTCTCTTTCCCATATGGCCCAATAAGGCCCAATACTTCTCCCGGTGAATTCCCGTAACTCTCCTCCGGTACTCCGAAAAATACCCGAATCACTAGGAACCTTTCCGAAGTCCGAATATAGTCGTCCAATATATCGATCTTTACGTCTCGACCATTTCGAGACTCCTCCTCATGTCCCTGATCTCATCTGGGACTCCGAACTCCTTCGGTACATCAAAACTCATAAACTCATAATAAAGCATCGCCATCGAAACCTTAAGCGTGCGGACCCTACGGGTTCGAGAACTATGTAGACATGACCGAGACACATTTCCGATCAATAACCAATAGCGGAACCTGGATGCTCATATTGGCTCCCACATATTCTACGAAGATCTTTATCGGTCAAACCGCATAACAACATACGTTGTTCCCTTTGTCATCGGTATGTTACTTGCCCGAGATTTGATCGTCGGTATCCAATACCTAGTTCAATCTCGTTACCGGCAAGTCTCTTTACTTGTTACGTAATGCATCATCTCGTAACTAACTCATTAGCTACATTGCTTGCAAGGCTTATAGTGATGTGCATTACCGAGAGGGCCCAGAGATACCTCTCCGACAATCGGAGTGACAAATCCTAATCTCGAAATACGCCAACTCAACATGTACCTTCGGAGACACCTGTAGAGCTCCTTTATAATCACCCAGTTACATTGTGACGTTTGGTAGCACACAAAGTGTTCCTCCGGTAAACGGGAGTTGCATAATCTCATAGTTGTAGAAACTTTGTATAAGTCATGAAGAAAGCAATAGCAACATACTAAATGATCAAGTGCTAGGCTAACGGAATGGGTCAAGTCAATCACATCATTCTCCTAATGATGTGATCCCGTTAATCAAATGACAACACATGTCTATGGTTAGGAAACATAACCATCTTTGATTAATGAGCTAGTAAAGTAGAGGCACACTCGTGACATTATGTTTGTCTATGTATTCACACATGTATCATGTTTCCGGTTAATACAATTCTAGCATGAATAATAAACATTTATCATGAAATAAGGAAATAAATAATAACTTTATTATTGCCTCTAGGGCATATTTCCTCCAGAAGCGCTTTACCATCAAGGGTGATTCACAACTCCTCGTCAACTTCTCCAACAAAGTATACGAGCCGAGGGATGAGCACATGGAAGCCTACCTCGTGGAGGTCCGCAGGATGGAGAAGCAGTTCTGGGGACTGGAGTTGCAGCATGTGCCTCGCGGCACCAATCAAGAGGCTGATGACATCGCCAAACAGGCATCTAGGCGACTACCTCAGGAACCTGGCGTCTTCGAGGAGTGGCTCTTCAAGCCCTCGGCGATGCCATCACTGTCAATCATGGTGCAGCCACGGGAAGAGCTCCCCCAGCCACCTGCCTCGGGAGCCCCGGTCTGCGGCCCGGCCTCAGGAGGCGTCTGCTCCTGACGCTGGAGCCTCAGGAGGGGTGCTGGATCACATAGCTCAGGAGTTATCTAACGCAAGGGACCTTGCCGGAAAAGGAGGAGGAAGCGGAGCGTGTGGCGCAGCAGGCCACGGCGTACTGCATCAGGGATGGAGAGCTCTACCAGAAATGACCGAATGATGTGTCCCTACGCTGCATTTCCAGGGAGCAAGGGAGAGAGCTGCCGGCAGACATACACGATGGAGACTGTGGGCATCATTCGTCATCACGCACCCTCGTTGGCAAGGCATTCCGCAGTGGGTTCTATTGGCCCACGGCGCTCAATGATGCCGTGGAACTGGTGAAAGCTTGCGAGGCCTGCCAATTCCATGCCAGGCAGATCCATCAGCCGACGGGAGGTCTACAAACTATACCCCTCTCGTGGCCATTCGCAGTCTGGGGGCTGGATATCCTGGGCCCGTTCCCTCGGGCACCGGGAGGCTATCGCTACCTCTACGTCGCCGTGGAAAAATTCACCAAGTGGGCTGAAGTGGAAGCCGTCCGCACCATCCCCGCAGGTTCCATGGTCAAGTTCATCAAGGGCATCATGAGCCGGTTCGGGGTGCCGAACCGCATCATCACCGACAACGGTTCGCAGTTCACCAATAACCTCTTCAAAACATACTGTGGTAACCTTGGGACGCAGATATGCTACGCTTCGGTAGCACACCCGCGGAGCAACGGTCAGGCCGAGCGGGCCAACGCAGAGGTCCTGAGGGGCCTCAAAACCAGGACCTTCAAGAAGAAGCTGGAAGCCTGCGGTAGGGGCTGGTATGATGAGCTTCAATCTGTGTTGTGGTCCATCCGCACGACTGCGACCAAGCCGACTGGCGAGACCCCGTTCTTCCTGGTTTATGGAGCTGAAGCGGTCCTCCCTCACGAGGTCAGACGTTATTCCACACGGGTCCTGGCGTTCGACGAGGCGCAGCAGGACGCCATGTGGGGGACGGACCTCGTGCTGGGGGAGGAGCATTGTCGAGAAGCCGCACTACGAGCAGTAAGGTACCAACAAGCATTGCGGCGATACCACTGCCGCAACGTTCGCCCCAGGACTCTTGAGGTAGGGGACCTCGTGCTCAGGCGGGTTCTCTCCAGGGAGGGATTGCATAAGCTCTCTCCCATGTGGGAGGGCCCGTTCAAGGTTGTTCATGTTTCCAGGCCCCGCTTCGTGTGCTTGGAGACTCAGGAGGGGGTGCCCGTCCAGAACGCGTGGAACATCCAGCATCTCCGAAGGTTTTACCCCTGAAAAGGCCCAGTGCCTGTGAAGAAGGCGAATGCCTGTGAAGTTGTTGCATATCGGAAAAGGCCCGATGACTGTGAAGAAGGCGAATGCCTGTGAAGTCGTTGCATTTCGGAAAAGGCCCGGTGCCTGTGAAGAAGGCGAATGCCTGTGAAGTTGTTGCGTCTCGAAAAAGGCCCTGTGCCTGTGAAGAAGGCGAATGCATGTGAAGTTGTTGCGTTTCGGAAAAGGCCCGGTGCCTGTGAAGAAGGCGAATGCCTGTGAAGCTACTGCGATTGGGAAAAGGCCCGGTGCCTGTGAAGAAGGCGAATGCCTGTGAAGCTGCTGCGATTGGGAAAAGGCCCGGTGTCTGTGAAGAAGGCGAATGCCTGTGAAGCTGCTGCGATTGGGAAAAGGCCTGGTGCCTGTGAAGAAGGCAAATGCCTATGAAGCTCGCCGCTCGTGACACTTTCACGTAATAATGAGTGGGGCTGTACACGCCCCGGAGTCTCCGGAGTGCCGCCCTAGGTCCTCGGGGGCTCCCGCCCACGCCCAGTGGCAGCACTTAGCTCCGCGCTGGTGAGAAGATGTCGAAGACTAGATTAGGTGCCGGACGTGGCTTCTTTCATTTGCTTTCTGCAGTTGGCTTGTTCATCCCCATTTGAGGTTTTATTGAAGTTGTTGCCGTCTTTGGCTTGTGACTCTCTGCCTTTTTCGCTCCCCTGCCTCGATATCTTTCGCGCGAGTCTCGCGAGGGAGCGGCGCGGGCACCCTCGCGAGCGTTTTCTGCCCCTGTCGTCGAGGCTTACCAAGCAGGGTCCGCTACGGGAGCACCCCTCCCAGTCTGTGCCCCACGGGCACCGTGACGCGAACAAAGGGCCTGGATCGGTCGCCCCCGCAACTGAGGCCGGAAGCTACCTCTTCTGACTAACCTTTGCAGGACATGAAGCGTTCGACGAGGCCTCGGCCTCGGGAAGCGAAGACCACGACAGATCCCCCCGAGTTAAGTATTTCTACGCAGCAGCGTAGGCACAAAGGCATAATATACAAATAGCGGAAACAATACGACAATTAACAAAGAATAGTCCAAGCACGCCCAATGCGGGGCCCTACACTCATCTTTTTGGCGCAGGAAGGGGGGAAGGACAAAATAGGGGCGACTCGCTCGGCACCAACTCGCGGCGAAGGCTTGTACCGCCTCCGGAGCTCAGGCGGACTCCCTCTCGCGCTTCACCGGGGCGCAACAGCGGGAAGACCCGCTACCTCCCTCCAGGCGGGCGCGGCGGCACGCGGGCTGGTCGCGACCACCACTGGAGGAGCTGCTGTCCGAAGGAGAGCCGCCGAAGCTCGACGAGCCCCGAGCGCCGCTGACCACGCGCGCGCTGCCATCTTCATCCCGATCGTCGCCAGGGCTAGGCCCACGGCCGCGGTTGTCGTCCTCGGGGCAGCACCCGACGCGGCGACCGTCTTCCCCGAACACCCTCACGTAGAGGGTGGCATCGCCGTTGAACTTGAAGTGCAGGGTGCACCGCCGGCTTATACCACGCGCGTGGGCAAACGTTTGCCAGCCGCGGGTCAGGGCCACGCTCCTGGCGGCGGAGACCTCCAGCGAAGTCCAGGAAGCCCGGCTGCAGCAACCGTCCGCCTGGAGCCAGAGGCCGCCTGGGGCGCCGGCCGGAAGTTCACCTAAAAGGAAGCGGGGAAGCTGGAGCCACGTGCTGGTCGGCTCCACCGACCACACGACAAACTCCGGCAACACCTCCGCCAAGTGGAAATGCAGCCTAGGAGGTCGCGCGGTCGTAGCGCGCCCCCCATCAATGGCCTGGCGCCCACCGCCGCGCAGGAGATCGCCTCCACGGCCGCGGGAAGCCGCTGCGGGAGCCATAGGGTGCTTGTGAGGACGGCCTTGACCGCGCTTGGCCGGGGGAGAGTCAGCTCCACCTGGCGGGTCTTTCCCTTCTCCGTGGCCGAGAACCTCTTCGACGGAGCCATGGAGAAGAGGAAGAAGCAAGAAGATATGGGCTGGAAGAGCTCGCGCCGTTCCGTACTTATAGCCGGAGGAGCCCAATCGTCGGCCTCCACGATCACAGGTCTATCCCGTTGCTGATAGTCAGTGGGTAAGTCATGTCCATTGTGTCCCTAAGAAGGGAGGTATTACCATTGTTCCTAATGATAAAGATGAATTGATCCCACAAAGAATTATTACAGGTTATAGAATGGTAATTGATTTTCGCAAATTAAATAAAGCTACTAAAAAGGATTGTTACCCCTTACCTTTTATTGATCAAATGCTAGAACGATTATCCAAACGTACACATTTTTGCTTTCTAGATGATTATTCCGGTTTCTCTCAAATACCTATATCAAAAGAAGATCAAGAAAAGACCATTTTTACTTGCCCTTTCAGTACCTTTGCTTATAGACGTATGCCTTTTGGTTTATGTAATGCACCTTCTATCTTTTAAAGATGTATGACTGCTATATTCTTTGACTTTTGTGAAAAGATTATTGAGGTTTTCATGGAAGATTTCTCCGTTTACGGAACTTCTTTTGATGATTGCCTAAGCAACTTGATCGAGTTTTGTAGAGATGTGAAGAAACTAATCTTGTCTTGAATTGGGAAAAGTGCCACTTTATGGTTAATGAAGGTATTGTCTTGGGGCATAAAATTTCTGAAAGAGGTATTGAAGTTGATAAAGCTAAAGTTGATGCTATTGAAAAGATGCCGTGTCCCAAGGACATCAAAGGTATAAGAAGTTTCCTTAGTCATGCTAGTTTTTGTAGGAGGTTCATAAAGGACTTCTCAAAAATTTCTGGGCCTCTGACTAACCTCTTACAAAAAGATGTTCCTTTTGTCTTTGATGATGATTGTGTAGAAGCATTTGAAATACTTAAGAAAGCATTGATTTCTACACCTATTGTTCAGCCACCTGATTGGAATTTACCCTTTGAAATTATGTGTGATGCTAGTGATTATGCAGTAGGTGCTGTCCTAGGACAAAGAGTTGATAAGAAATTAAATGTTATCCAATATGCTAGTAAAACTCTAGACAGTGCCCAGAGAAATTATGCTACTACTGAAAAAGAATTTTTAGCAGCTGTATTTGCTTGTGACAAGTTCAAACCTTATATTGTTGATTCTAAAGTAACTATTCACACTAATCATGCTGCTATTAAATATGTTATGGATAAGAAAGATGCTAAATCTAGACTCATTAGATGGGTTCTCCTACTACAAGAATTTTATTTGCATATTATTGATAGAAAGGGAGCTGAGAACCCCGTTGCAGACAACCTGTCTAGGTTAGAGAATGTTCTTTATGACCCACTACCTATTGATGATAGTTTTCCTGATGAACAATTAGCTTTCATAAGTGCTTCTCGTACTGCTCCATGGTATGCTGATTATGCTAATTACATTGTTGCTAAATTTATACCACCTAGTTTCACATACCAGCAAAAGAAAAAAAATTCTATGATTTAAGACATTACTTCTGGGATGACCCACACCTTTATAAAGGAGTAGATGGTGCCATTAGACGTTGTGTACCTGAGCATGAATAGGAACAGATCCTACGCAAGTGTCACTCCGAAGCTTATGGAGGACACCACGCTGGAGATAGAACTGCACATAAGGTATTGCAATCCGGTTTTTATTGGCCTACTCTCTTCAAAGATGCCCATAAGTTTGTCTTGTCTTGTGATGAATGTCAAAGAATCGGTAATATTAGCAGACGTCAAGAAATGCCTATGAATTATTCACTTGTCATTGAACCATTCGATGTTTGGGGCTTTGATTATATGGGACCGTTTCCTTCCTCTAATGGGTATACACATATTTTAGCTGCTGTTGATTACGTTACTAAGCGGGTAGAAGCTATTCCAACTAGTAGTGCTGATCATAACACCTCTATTAAGATGCTTAAAGAAGTTAATTTTTACGAGGTTTGGAGACCCTAGATATTTAATGACTGATGGTGGTTCACATTTTATTCATGGTGCCTTTCGTAAAATGCTTGCTAAGTATGATGTTAATCATAGAATTGCATCTCCGTACCATCGACAATCAAGTGTTCAAGTAGAACTTAGTAATAGAGAGCTCAAATTAATTTTGCAAAAGAATGTTAATAGATCTAGAAAGAATTGGTCCAAGAAACTTGATGATGCATTATGGGCCTATAGAACTGCATATAAAAATCATATGGGTATGTCTCCGTATAAAATGGTTTATGGAAAAGCATGTCACTTACCTCTCGAACTAGAACATAAGGCATATTGGGCCATTATAGAGCTCAATTATGATTTCAAACTTGCCGGTGAGAAGAGGCTATTTGACATTAGCTCACTTGATGAATGGAGAACCCAGGCCTATGAGAATGCCAAACTGTTTAAGGAAAAGGTTAAAATATGGCATGACAAAAGGATACAAACGCATGAGTTTAATGTAGGTGATTATGTGTTGCTATTCAACTCTCGCTTAAGATTTTTTTCAGGAAAACTTCTCTCTAAATGGAAGGTCCTTATGTTATCGAGGAGTGATACGTCTCCAACGTATCTATAATTTTTGATTGCTCCATGCTATATTATCTATTGTTTTGGACTATACTGGGCTTTATTTTCCACTTTTATATTATTTTTGGGACTAACCTATTAACCGGAGGCCCAAATTTTAATTGCTGTTTTTTTTCCTATTTCAGTGTTTCGAAGAAATGGAATATCAAACGGAGTCCAAACGGAATGAAATCTTCGGGAACGTGATTTTCTCATCAGATAAGACCCAGGAGACTTGGACCCTCCGTCAAGAAATCCCCGAGGTGGCCACGAGGGTGGAGGGCGCGCCCCCTACCTCGTGAGCCCCTCAGAGCTCCACCGACATACTTCTTGCTCCTATATATACCTACGTACCCCCAACAGATCAGATACGGTTCCAAAAACCTAATTCCACCGCCGCAACTTTCTGTATCCACGAGATCCCATCTTGGGGCCTGTTCCGAGTTCACGAAGGGGAATCCACCACAGAGGGCTTCTACATCATCATCATCATAGCCTCTCTGATGAAGTGTGAGTAGTTTACTTCAGACCTTCGGGTCCATAGTTAGTAGCTAGATGGCTTCTTGTCTCTTTTTGGATCTCAATACAATGTTGTCCCCCTCTCTCGTGGAGATCTATTCGATGTAATCTTCTTTTTGCAGTGTTTGTTGAGATCGATGAATTGTGGGTTTATGATCAAGATTATCTATGAGCAATATTTGAATCTTCTCTGAATTCTTTTATGTATGATTGGTTATCTTCACAAGTCTCTTCGAATTATCCGTTTGGTTTGGCCAACTAGATTTGTAGTTCTTGCAATGGGGGAAGTGTATAGCTTTGGGTTCAATCTTGCAGTGTCCTTACCCAGTGACAGAAAGGGTTGCAAGGCACGTATTGTATTGTTGCCATCGAGGATAACAAGATGGGGTATTTATCATATTGCATGAATTTATTCCTCTACATCATGTCATCTTGCTTAAGGCGTTACTCTGTTTTCATTAACTTAATACTCTAGATGCATGCTTTGGATAGCGGTCGATGAGTGGAGTAATAGTAGTAAATGCGGTGGAGTCGATCTACTTGTCTCGAACGTGATGCCTATATACATGATCATACCTAGATACTCGCATAACTATGCTCAATTCTCATCAATTGCTCAACACTAATTGCTCACCCACCGTAGAATACTTATGCTCTTGAGAGAAGCCACTAGTGAAATCTATGGCCCCCGGGTCTATTTTCATCATTTTAATCTTCCTACGCTTTATTATTGCTTTGCTTTTAACTTTTGCCTTTTTTTTACCTTGCATCTTTATATCAAAAATACCAAAACTATTATCTATCATCTCTATCAGATCTCACTCTCGTAAGTGACCGTGAAGGGCTTGACAACCCCTATTCGCGTTGGTTGCGAGGAGTTATTTGCTTTGTGTAGGTACGAGGGACTTGCGCGTGGCCTCCTACTGGATTGATACCTTGGTTCTCAAAAACTGAGGGAAATACTTACGCTACTCTGCTGCATCATCCTCTCCTCTTCGGGGAAAACCAATGCAAGCTCAAGACGTAGCAAGGAGGTCTATCGTTCCGGTGCCATAAAAATCAATAACTTCGAAGGCATGAATCCAAAGGTGGTGAACGGTCAAAGAGTCAAACATTATATGTCAAGTAATCCCATAAATGTTGAAACGAATGTTATTGAAACTGTAACCCCGGAGGAATATATAAGGTGCACTTTCCAGAGCGCTTCAGACTCCGAAAAGGAATAGGTATGTGGTACGATAAGTAAACCGACTCCAAAACAGTTCTAATGGCAATTTTTCACCCTTTTTGGAATATTTAAGAAAATAGGAAAATAAGAAGTAGTCCGAGAAGGACACGAGATGTGCACGAGGGTGGAGGGCGCGCCCAACCCCCTAGGCACGCCCCCTGCCTCGTGGGCACCTCGTGTGCTCTCCGGACTCCATTTTCTTGCACGATACTTCTTTTGGTCGGTAAAAATTCATTATATAGTCTCCCGAAGGTTTTGACCACCGCACCACGCAAATATCCTCTGTTTTTGTTTCGAGCTGTTTCTATAGCAGATTTAGAGCAAAATGTCATCTCAAGACTCCGACGGAGAGAGCTACATCTCACATCTCATCGCTGACCCAAAGACCTATGGGGACCTATCCCCTTGTGGTCGAACTACGGATGATGAGGAGGATGCTCATTTGAGGAGGATCAATGGTTCAAGTTTAGAGGAGGAGGATGTTCCTCTACCTCAACATGGGGATATGCACGTGAAGTTCAAGAAGTCTAGTTTCCCTAAGAGGCTAAACTGTCTAACAACTGATCTATACCTTCTCGTTTTCGGCAGAAAAGCAAAGGAGATTTATGTGACAAGATCTTCAAGCTGGAATCGGAAGTCGATGACCTAAAGGAGGAAATTTCTCTTCTCAATTACACTATGAAAATGCTGAAGGAACAATTTTCTTCATCATCACCTTCCTCTTCACCCCGAAAGAAGGGGACATAAGCGCATGGGTATGGGCACTCTCCTTGGCAACTGCCAAGCTTGGGGGAGGTGTCCCGGTATCGTATCACCATCACACTCCTATCTTTACCGTTTTTCTTAGTTCGATCCTTTTGGTAATATCTTGATCTAGTAGAATAAAGTTTTAGTATTATTTAGTCTTGAGTTTTGCTTTATTATCCTTCTATGTAATCGAGTTCGTGAGCTATAATAAAGATTAGTTTTGAGTCAAGGGCCTGGTTATCTTGCTATCATCTTGAGGAAATATTAGAAAAAGAAAGAATAAAAAGAAATAAAAGAGGTCATATTGATCTTATGGAGAGTAATGACTTCACATATAAAGAGTATGATGAATAAAAGTTGTTGAGAGTTGACAAACATAGTTTTGGTCATCGTTGCAATTAATAGGAAGTAATAAAGAAAGAGAGGTTTTCACATATAAATATACTATCTTGGACATCTTTTATGATTGTGAGCACTCATTAAAATATGACATGCTAAAGAGTTGATGTTGGACAAGGAAGACAACGTAATGGGTTATGTTTTCTTATATCCGAAATAAAGTATATTGTCATGGATCATCCAACATGTTGAGCTTGCCTTTCCCCTCATGCTAGCCAAATTCTTTGCACCAAGGTGTGTTACTACTTGTGCTTCTGAATATCCTTAAACCCAGTTTTGCCATGAGAGTCCACCATATCTACCTATGGATTGAGTAAGATCCTTCAAGTAAGTTGTCATGTTGCATGCAATAAAAATTGCTCTCTAAATATGTATGATTTATAACTGTGGAGAAAATAAGCTTTATACGATCTTGTGATGTGGAAGCAATAAAAGCGACGGACTGCATAATAAAGGTCCATATAACAAGTGGCAATATAAAGTGACGTTCTTTTGCATTAAGATTTCGTGCATCCAACCATAAAAGCACATGACAACCTCTGCTTCCCTCTACGAAGGGCCTATCTTTTATTTTTGTCTTATACCTTATGTAAGAGTCTTGGTGATCTTCACCTTTCCTTTTTAGATTTTATTCTTTGGCGAGCACATCGTGTTGGAAAGATCCATATATATATATATATATATATATATATATATATATATATATATATATATATATATCCAATTGGCTGTAAGTTATCATGAACTATTATTGTTGACATTACCCTTGAGGTAAAAGGTTGGGAGGCAAAACTATAAGCCCCTATCTTTCTCAGAGTCTGATTGAAACTCCATAACCATAAGTATTGCGTGAGTGTTAGCAATTGTGAAAGACTAAATGATAGTTGAGTATGTGGACTTGCTGAAAAGCTCTTATATTGACTCTTTCTGATGTTATGATAAATTGCAACTGCTTAAATGACTGAGATTATAGTTTGTTAGTTCTCATTGAAGTTTCCGATTCATACTTTACATCATGAGGCTTCGCCCTAGCCTGAAGCAAAATTTCACGGTGCTGGGCATGCCCATTTCTGCCAGAGGCTCTTTCAGCTCAAGGTGAATGAGGATGGCGGGGTCGAGAGGACCGGCAAGGCCGAGAAGGCCATCAAGGCCGGCGGGTCTCTGTTTGGGTTGCCAGCGGGGGTGGTCCCGTTGAGCAATAAGTCTCGCTAGACCGACATCATCGCCATGATGCCGGACTTCAACGCGCACGGCTTGGATCCAAGCTGGGCCGAGCGAGTAGCGCAACGGGTGCAGGAGTTCTTCGACAACCTGTCAAAGAGGTATATCCGCGACGAGTGATACGTCCATTTTGCATCATGCTTTTATATGGATATTTATTGCATTATGGGCTGTTATTACACGTTATGTCACAGTACTTATGCCTATTCTCTCTTATTTTACAAGGTTTGCATGAAGAGGGAGAATGCCGGCAGCTGGAATTCTAGGCTGGAAAAGGAGCAAATATTAGAGATACCTATTCTGCACAGCTGCAAAAGTCCTGAAACTTCACGGAGGCACGTTTTGGAATATATAAAAAAATACTGGAGAATGAATCAACCAGAGGGGGCCCACACCCTGGCCACGAGGGTGGGGGCGCGCCCTACCCCGCTGGGCGCGCCCCCTACCTCGTGGGCCCCCTAGCAGGCCTCCGGTGCCCATCTTCTGCTATATGAAGTCTTTTACCCTGGAAAAAAATCATAAGTAAGCTTTCAGGAAGAAACACCGCCACCACGAGGCAGAACCTTGGCGGAACCAATCTAGGGCTCCGGCGGAGCTGTTCTGCCGGGGAAACATCCCTCCGGGAGGGGGAAATCATCACCATCATCATCACCATCAATCCTCTCAGTGGGAGGGGGTCAATCTCCATCAACATCTTCACCGCATCTTCTCTAAAATCCTAGTTCATCTCTAGTATCCAATCTTTGTCCCAAAACATCATATTGGTACCTGTGGGTTGCTAGTAGTGTTGATTACTCCTTGTAGTTGACGCTAGTTGGTTTATTTGGTGGAAGATCATATGTTCAGATCCCTTATGCATATTAATACCCCTCTGATTATGAACATGAATATGATTTGTGACTAGTTACATTTGTTCCTGAGGACATGGGAGAAGTCTTGCTATAAGAAGTCATGTGAATTTGGTATTCATTCGATATTCTGATGAGATGTATGTTGTCTCTCCTCTAGTGGTGTTATGTGAACGTCGACTACATGAAACTTCACCATTGTTTGGGCCTAGAGGAAGGCATTGGGAAGTAATAAGTAGATGATGGGTTGCTATAGTGACAGAAGCTTAAACCCTAGTTTATGAGTGGCTTCGTAAGGGGCTGATTTGGATCCATATGTTTCATGCTATGGTTAGGTTTACCTTAATACTTCTTTTGTAGTTGCGGATGCTTGCAATAGGGGTTAGTCATAAGTGGGATGCTTGTCCAAGAAAGGGCAGTACCCAAGCACTGGTCCACCCACATATCAAATTATCAAAGTAACGAACGCGAATCATATGAGCGTGATGAAAAGTAGCTTGATGATAATTCCCATGTGTCCTCGGGAGAGCTTTTCTCTATATAAGAGTTTGTCCAAGCTTGTCCTTTCCTACAAAAAGGATCGGGACATCTTGCTGCACCTTGTTTACTTTCATTACTTGTTACCCGTTACAAATTACCTTATCACAAAACTATCTGTAACCGATAATTTCAGTGCTTGCAGAGAATACCTTACTGAAAACTGCTTGTCATTTCCTTCTGCTCCTCGTTGGGTTCGACACTCTTACTTATCGAAAGGACTACGATAGATCCCCTACACCTGTGGGTCATCAACGACCGCTGCTCATCCGCGACACCACCAAGGCGGAGCTGGCATACATCTCCACGAGGGCGGAGGAGGCGGTACTTGCCCAGGAGGCCGGTAGTTGCGGCACCATGGAGGACGAGGCTGACGCAGCCGCGGAGGAGAGGAAATTCACCGAGTGGGTGGGGTTTGCCGGGGAAGCCAGCGGCGCCGGCGCCGAGGCTCCCCTTGTTGAGGACGTGGTCGAGGAGTCGACCGAAGAGGAGACTGAGGCGGATGACTCCCCGGCCCCGGGGAGGAGGCGCATCCTGCAGCGGGCTAGCTCCGGCGAGCCGGTCCGGCCCGGCAGGAACGTGCAATGGCAACAGGCCCAGGCATAGCCTGTGCGCCAGACGAGGGCCGCGGCAGCGAAGAAGGCAGCGGCCACCACTTCTTCCTCGTTCAAGCGGTGCAGGACTCCATCTCCTTCTCCTACCCCTTTGGACAGCGAACCCGAGGCCTATTTCGACCTTGGGTCCTTAGCCCGAAGAGGAAGAGGAGGCCGGCGGAGGAGGAAGAGTAAGTATCACCCTTTATCATTTCTGACTCGCAGCCCGTGTTGTCTCCCCTAACTTGATCTTGTCTTTGCAGGGAGACGGAGACGCTGGCCCAGAGGGCGGCGAAGAAGGCCAAGGCCTCAGCGAGTGACAAGCCCCCGATGTGAACTTCGCGCACGCCGGAGGTGGTGGATATCAGCCCAGATGCCAGCCCTCAACGCAGCCCCCGCCTCAGCCCCCAGCGTAAGTTCATTACTCGCTCCCCATCGACGGGCGTTGGGGCACGAATCCTTGGTGCTGACCTTGTCGGGTTTGTAGGAGGAGAGCAGCAGCAGGAGTAGCCCATAAGGGCCACTCCCAACATGCCGCCCCCATTGACCACGCCGCCCAAAGGGGCGTCCCCGGCAAGGGCAACCACCACCGAGCCCACGCACGTGGAGATGGAGGAGGCGGACTTGGGTGCTGGTGGCTCCGTCCCGGCAACGAATGTTGGCGGGGAGGGAATTGCTTCCCAGCTTGGCATGGGTAAGTGGCCTACCCTCCGTCCATGTCTTCTTCTTTTCTTTTTCTCTTTTGTCCTGGACCTTGATCTTGGCCTTGTTTCGTTCGTCCTTTTTGGTTTCCAGACCCTCCCTCGATGGACTAGGAAGATATCGACATCGTCATTGGGGAGGTCCCCAAGGACACCGAGGCCGAGGTCGTCAGGATCGCGGCTGAGGAAGCCACCAAGTCCGCCACCGGGGAGGCCGGCGAGGGTCTTGCCAGGGAGGTCAGCAAGGCCACTGCTGAGGAAGCCGGCAAGGCTGCCGCCGAGGAGGCCGACAAGGCCGCTGCCGGGGAGGCCGCCAAGAAGCCTACCAACGAGGAGGTGGCGAATGACCAACCTTCTTCCCCCGCAGCCCCCGCGCCTCCCAAGTACCTGAAGGTGGGCGAGGAATTATTCATCCGCCTCCCAGGGTCGGCAGACACCAGAGTGCCTGCCGAGGGGGTGGTCTTCGATGACGAGGTGCTCGCCACCGCCGGGCTCCAGGTTGTCGATGAACCGAGCACCGGCGGTGACGGTTCTTAGGAGGAGCAGCTTCTCCGACCAATGGGCGCCAACTTCTAGAAGCTCCAAATGCTCCACCATGCCCGCCAAGATAAGGTGAGATCCAGGATGGCGGCGGTGGACAAGGCAGAGGCAGATCTTGAGGAGCGCGTCGCTCAGGCGCAGGTCTGGTTTGGCGAGGCCCGGGATGAATTGAAGGCTGCCCAGGGTGAGCTGGATGAGCGCAAGCGAGAGCTCATCCTGAAGCAGGCCGATATCGAGAAGGCCCAGGAGGTGGCGAAGGAGCATGCCGACAAGGACGAGGCTGCTCGGCAGCAGCAGGCTTTGCTGAACAGCAAGGAGGAAGACCTCGCTACCCGTGAGCAAGCACTTGCCGCCACACTCCACGGCAAGGATGAAGAGATCGGGGAGATCGTCGCGCGGCAGACCCGGGAGCTGGAGCAGAGGCACAAGGAGGCACTCGATGCTCAGGCCCTAGTCCACGCCGGTAAGGTGAAGGAGCTGAAGCTGGAGCTGGAGGAGCTGAAGAAGAAAGTCTTGGCGCTGACGGAGGAGAGGGACACGGCCAACCGCACTCTGGCGGATGCGCAGGTCTCCATCTCCGACAAGGCCAAGCTGCTCTCTGAGGCCAACGACTCCATCAACGATCTGAAGTTGAAGCTGGATGGCTTGGAGGGGAAGCTTTCGGAGGCCGGGGCTCGTGGGGGGACCCTGAACAAAGCCCTAGAGGACGAGAAGCGGCTGCGGAGGGATGACGCCGCCGAGCACAAGGACTACACGAAGAGCATAAACCTCTGGATCAGCCGCCTCGTTGACGTCACCGCCAGGATCACCACGAAGCTAGCCACCATGGGCATGCCAAATGTCAGGTACTCCCAGGAGCTGAACGTGAGCCCCAACACTAGGCTGACCCTGTTCTTCGACGACGTCCTCGATGCCTGGAGCAGCTCCGCTCCAACCGAGCAAGTTATCTGGCCAATGAGTCCCAGAGGCTCTGCCGGGGCGCCCTGACCAAGGTGCTTTACAAGGTGGCGTTCTCGAACCCCAACGTCGACTTCACCGACGCGCTAGAGAGCTTGCCGGAGGGCACGGACCTCGCAGTGCTCGAGGAGCGTATCGAGCCCATCATCAGCTGTGTTGACGGAGTCAAGAGAGTGGAGGGCCAGCGCCGAGACTAGGCACTCCGTTTGTCCTTGCCGCCGCGGGTTCATGCCCAAGACAGTTTATCTCAAGTTAGAACCGCGGCAATCATTGATGTAATATAACTCTGCAATACTTTTAAAATGAAGCATGTTATCTTCTCGTTCGATCTTTCCTTGTATGTACCCACCCCACGCCTAGTTGGATAGGTTTGCCGGCGCGTAAGCCCATGCTTTGGCGCTTTGAAGGACGGATCCTTAGCAGCCATCCGGGGGGGGGGGCTTGCTGCCGGGCAAGCCACCCTGCCGTTCTCTGCGCAGCTGCTTGAACTGTTGAGCGGACTCGAAACAGGACAAGGGTGTTGCCAACAGCGGAAGGGTTTCATTGCGTACAAGTTTTCCATACAAGGGACAAGACTTTTCGAGGAGGATAACATCATAAAAAGGAAGAAATTGCTCAAGGTTTTGTGTGACTTAGCTTTTCCGTCGCCATGCGGATGGCTATCGCGGCTATGGACAGCACCGCATCGCCTAGCTGATGGCACCAGAGCGTGGCTGATCGACGCCGCCTTCTTCTCTCGAGCCATCACGACGAAGGAGTCGATGAACTGGCTTCAGAACCGGATTTTCACAGCTTGCGCCCCCTACCTGGCGCGCCAAAGATGTCGGGGTTCAAGTACGACACCTATGGGATCACATGGACTCCCTACTATGGTTGCCGGGGCGCGGGGCTGTAAAAAAGAGCGGGTTTAGAAGATCAACGTGGGGGGGGGGGATTTTATCCAGGTTTGGGCTGCAAGTGATGCGTAATACCCTACTCCTGCTTTGGTGTATATTTGGTGTTCTTGAGATCTTGAACTAGCTGCGGTGCATGACTAGCCCAAAACGTCTGAATCCTTCCTCAGTACGCCTCGGGCCTCCTTTTATATGTCAAAGGGGCTGCCACAGCGGCACACAGGAGGTGGAAAGTGTCTACAGTGTACAAGTTTATCTCTAACATCGTGGGACAAAATGCATTAAATGCGATGCCGGCGTGTCCTCATGCTTTATCAGGGACGGCAAGGAAGCTTATCTCGTCCGTCGCCGCCTCGCCTCACTTCGACGCGCGTCCAAGCTGACGAGGCATGCAGCGCCACGCTGGCTGGCTAGCTGGTGCGCTAGTGTGGTGGCAGGGTCTTCACGATGATCTGCATGCCACCACACAGGTGCTTGCTTGGTTGGCCTAGGAGCTGCATGCTGCCACGTAGGTGCGTGCCTAGTTGGCAGGCTGGCTGCTGCGCCGGGACGGCCACGTGGTAGCGAAACCTTGGTAAGTGCGGGCCTGGTTGTGGCCCCGCGGATGTCCCCGGCAAGGGTCTTGCCGGGGTCTTGTGAGCGTCCCCGGCAAGGGTCTTGTCGGGGGGCCTTCGTCTTCTGGTTCTTATCCGGTCTTGCAGGCCTTCAGTCTTCACAAAGATCTGCATGCCACCATGCAGGCACCTCCAGAGCCTTGGTTCCAATGTTGTCGATGGTGTCGGAACTCTCAGGCTAAAGGGTGGCGGTCCCGCTGGTGTTGGGTAAGCTGCCGCGACAAGGCCCTTGCCTGTGCAGCGTAGGTCGTCCCCGGCAAGACTATTGCTAGGGGAAACCCACCTTGCCCCTTCACTCTTCGCGCCTATAGCCTCAGCGCAGCTCTGGTAGCCTTGTTCCTTGCTTCCTCTGCCAACAAGCGCCAAAAGCGGCTACTGACTGCCCGATGCACAAGTAAAAGGGGTACAGAAGGGCCCTACTTTTGTATACCAACACGCTTACCAATATTACCAATTCTTTCGCATTCATCACAGGTTGAGACAAACTTAAGAGCATCTTTGAAAAGAGTAGGCCAATAAAAACTAGATTGTAATACCTTATGTGCAGTTCTATCTCCTACATGATGTCCTCTGTAGGCTTTGGAGTGACATTTCCATAGGATTTGTTCCTGGTCATGCTCAGGTAAAGAATGTTTAATAATACCATCTACTCCATAGTTATAATTAAAGATATGGGTCATCCCAAAAGTAATGTCTTAAATCATAGAAGATTTTTTTTATTTTGTTAGTATGTACAACTAGGTGGTATAAATTTAGCAACAATATAGTTAGCATAGTCTGCATACCAAGGAGTGTTATGAGAAGCGTCATGTAGTCGACATTCACATAACACCACTAAGGGAATCACAACATACATATCATCAAAATATCGAACGAATATTAATTTCACATGATTACTTGCAACATGACTTCTCCCGTGTCCTCAAGAACAAAAGAAACTACTCACAAATAATATTCATACTCAAGATCAGAGGAGTAACAAATATCATTATGGATCTGAACATACGATCTTTCACCAAAAAAACCAACTAGCGTCAACTACAAGATGTAATCAGAACTTCTAGTCACCCATAGGTACCAATCTGAGGTTTTGAAACAAGCTTGAACACAAGAGATGAACTAGGGTTTTGAGATGAGATGGTGCTGGTGAATATGTTGATGAATATTGATCCTCCAAAGGTGAGAGGGTTATTGGTGATGACGATGGCTTCGTTTTCCCCCTACCGGACGGAAGTATCCCTGGCGGAATCGCTCCGCCAGAGAGCAAAAGTGCTCTTGCATGCCCAAGTTCCGCCTCGAGGCGGTGGCGCTCTGTCCCGAAATTACTCTCCTTTTTTCCTTGGTCAAAAGACCTTATGTACCAAAAGATAGGCGCTGGAGGTGGGCCAGGGAGCCCACTACCCACCAGGGCGCGCCTGGAGGGGGTGGCGCGCCCTGGTGCCTAGTGGGCACCTCGGTGGCCTCCTCCAGTATTTCTTTTCTCCAATATTTTTTATATATTCCAAAATAATTCTTAAAATTTAAGCTCATTTGGAGATGTGTAGAATAGGTATCTCTGACATAGCTTTTTCAGGTCCAGAATTCCAGCTATCGGTATTCTCCCTCTTTGTATAAACCTTGCATATTACGAGAGAAAAGGCATTAGAATTACTCCACAAAGTGTTAATTGAATAAAAACACTATAAATAACAATGGGAAAACATGATGCAAAATGGATGTATCAGGGGACCCATATGCATGCGGTTGCGCCGCGCACGTTACCACGATGCAGTTACGTGCGGCACGATGTAGTTACGCGCTCCAAAAGCTGCCATCGGACGTGCTGATATTCCAGGCCGTCCGACCTCCCGATTTATTCCCGTGGCCATTATAACCTTAGTCTCTTCAACCTTTCGATCGCGCCTCACAACACAACAAGCCCACAACACGCACAACTTGTTAACAGGAATCATCTGCGTTATTATCGGTCTTCCCACAAATTTCTGATTACTGTCCTATTTGTCGTGTATCACACACATCTTGTTAAGTTGAACCATTTATGTTGTTTTGGATCATCACAAACAGTTCATTCAAGTGAATTGTATGTCATCTATCCCACACACCTTGATCTGGCTGACCATTTTTGTTGTATTGGCTAATCATAAACATTTCATCCGAGTGAACTGTATGCCGTATATCACACACACACCTTGGTTTGTGTTGCCTCATCACAAACAATTCATCCGGGTGAACTATATGCCGTATATCACACACACCTTGATCTGCCTGATTTTTCTATTATTCTAGCTCATAGCAAACAGTTCATATGGATAAACTATATGCCACATATCGCACATGCAACTCTAATCTGAATCGTGCTTCATGTCTCCGCCATCGCACATAGTTCGTCCTATTGGTGATGGTTTTATTATGACATTGTTTGTGATTCATGCATCACACACAGTTTCGTCGAAGGGTCTTTGATTCATGTGTCATGTTAGTAGCATCTTGCTGTCGTGTTGTGATGATAACTCTCAGAGCATTACATTACAACCTGGATGCTCGAATACCCCTTCTTCGTACACAATAGGTCTGCGATGCGATACCGTCACTATAGCAGCTCTGTAGCAAGCGAATCATCATGTAGCCACTGTAGTCGACCTCATCCATACAGAGATCTTATAGGAGCTCATTTGCGTGGACTAGTCATTCCGCCCCATCCCTGTCAGGCCCAATATGCGATCCTATCTGGGAGGAAGTCGAAGGTCCCACCAAGGATATAGCCGCATATTGAAAATGCTTTGCAAGGTGGATATCATTATATCGTACCATGTACATAAAAGTTGGGGATACATAATGCATACCAACTGCCACATGAATACATCAAACATCATACGAAAGAGCGGCATCCAACTACGGATGAAATCGAACAAAAAACACAAACGACATCCACCCTGCTAGCCCAGGCTACCGACCAGGAACCTATCACTCGATCAAAGAATAAGAACTCCAAACAGGAAAGCATCGCTCTATCGTCAGATCATCGCATTACTTATACCTGCATCTGTTATTGTACTAATCCGTGAGCCTCGAGGACTCAGCATTCCCATTACCATGGGTATCAAGACTACCAAAGCTAAATGGGTATGGAATGAATACAGGGTGAGGTTGCAGGAAGCACTAACCATTATATGGTGGCTAACTTATGAGTACAAGAAGAAGAAGAGTAGCTATGCATAATGGTCGCAAACTAGTAATGATCAATAAGTGATCCTAAAATACTTACGAGTCAAACATAACCCCATCGTGTTCTCTTCCCGGACTGCGTCGAAAAGAGACGATCATGGTTACACACGCGGTTGGTGTATTTTATTTCGTGTTTAGTTCAAGTTCTCTACAACCGGATATTATAAATTTCCAAGTCACCACATAACCGGGGCACGTCTTCCGAAAAGATTTAACCCTGCAGGGTTGCTCCAAGTGGTCTATTATAAATTACCATGCGCATCTGATGGAACATCCTCACACCATGAAGAACATGATGCATATGATAAGGAATCCCGATGGACCTGCCTCTCGACAAAGGTAAAACTAAACTAACAAGACCTCCCGGCGTGCCGACACCCCGATAGGAGCCGCGCGTATCTCCTCTAAGGCCACTGCCGGATCGGCCAAGTTTCCGGCTGGCACGCCCATTGGTGTCCTAGGCTACTGCCATTTTGGACCAGCACCATCAGCATTGGCCCCCTGTATTATGTGGAATTAATAATCCTCGGGTAGCGCTAACTCCCTATGCAAATTAATTATTTACCAGTATTATTATGTTGGCAAATTTTAAAACCAAACTTGGACCTTGCTGGAAGAGTTCTATCATAAATGATTGGTCAGGGGGTCCCCATAAAACCACTTGTGTTAGGAGCGCTCATCAATGAACATAACACTTGTATGACGGAGACTAGGGCGACAAGATTGGAACAAAACACCAGGAAAAAGGTCGAGTCTTCCACCCTTTACCAAGTATATAAATGCATTAATTAAATAAGAGATATTGTGATATCCCAACATATCCATGTCCCAACATGGAACAACCTGCAACTGCACCTGCAACTAGAAATGCTATAAGAGGGGCTGAGCAAAGAAGTAACATAGCCAAACAACGGTTTGCTGGGATGGTGGAAAAAGTTAGAGGTTGTATCATGAAAAAATTAGGAGGCTTGACAAACAAGTGGCAGGTAGCGCGGCATAGCGATAGCATCGAGACAACTAGCAAAGCAAAGATAGTAGTGATATCCAAGGTAATGGTCATCTTGCCTGAAATCTCAACCGGAAGAAGATCGAGTCCATGAAGTAGATGAACCAAGCATAGTCGAACGAATTCTCACAATCGCAACGGTACCGGGAACTATCGAGAAGAAGCACAACCGGAAAGAAGCAAGCAACATGGTAAACACACAAGCATAAACATGGCATGATGCACAACCAAGTATGCATGACAGTTTAAATGTTGTTACTCAACAATATTAAATGTTTTTAAACATGGAAAGAGAAGAAGCATGGTAAAACTACCTATCTAGGCAAGTTTAAAAGAGGCCGGAAACAACAAACAACAATTCCAGAAAATCCCCATGTGCATATTTCTTGCTACAGTTCTGCCTAAAACACAATTTTAATGCCCCATGTTAATCTATACATTTTTCTAAGCCATTTACATATATAGTTCATTTAATTCGGAGCTACGGTTATTTAGTTATGAAATAAACCATTTTTAACATGTCATTTGTGCAAATTAATGCAAACAACAATTTTAAGCCTTTTAACATGGATGGGAGTTACAAATTATGAAACTGCACAAAATTCTAAGCATTGTGCATATATGACATGTTTCATTTGGATTAACCAAATAAAATATATAATCATTCAAAATGCATGCAAAACTTGGCCTAGGTGGAAATAGGACAAAAGAAAAAACATCAGAGGATGCATTGGACCGAATCCCTGGTCATAGTGCGGCCCAGCACTGAACTTTGGCCCATGCAGGTGTGTGTGTGTGCAAAATAAAACAAAAGGGGGTGGAATTGGGGTGCTTGGGTTTAGAACCCAAGACCTCCTGGTTAAAAGGGAGAGGCGCCAAGTAGAGTCTGCTCGTTTGATTTGAAGGAGGGCGCTACCCCTAATGAAGCGGGGTGCAAGGCCTTTTGCTCCAGTGAAAACATGGAGGTGCCTGGAGGTGAAGCCGGCAAGCAAAATGCGGCGACGACTGTGGCTAGAAGGCAGCGGTGGGCGTGCGGGTTTTGGAAGGGAATTTGGCGTGCGCAAGCGAAGGGATGTGGGGCGTGTTGACGCTCGAAAATGGCATGATCGCAAAGAATGACTTGAGGATATAATGAGATGATGTTAAAATTATGAGTTCATGTCACCATTTGATGGCTCTCTTCAAGATGATCGAAATAGATATAGAGATGGTCCAAAACGGAGCTCGGAGGCAAAAGTTATGCCAATCTTAGAGATGCTCTTATTGGCATCAGATCAAAGAATGGCATGAAACCTAATTAAGGTTGCCTCGGATGAAAAATGTTGCAACTACAAAGTTCTTCGTCTCGTCGAGACGGACGATTTCGATATAAAAATCATCCCCATCCGAGGTTGCATGCGAGTTCTACGGCCAAAACTGTGTGCTGCAGCACTGCAAGGCCGGATCATCCGGACCGGGGGCTAGATCATCTAGCCGGGGGCCGAAAATTTGACCCAGACAACAGAAGCTAAAATTTGAAGCCGGACGATCTGGGTTGAGTCCCGGATGATCCGGGTAAGGCCGGACAATCCGGGCAATCGTCCAGACGTCCAGACAAGTTTTTCTGCTGCAGACTTTAGAAAACAGCCCGAAACACACTTAAGATGGCCTCATATCGAAAAGTGTTCAACACAAAGGTTGTGCGTCTTGTTGAGACGATTGGTTTTGATATAAAAATCATCTTAATCCTAATTGATATGAAAAATTTACAGCCCGATTAGTGGACTGCTGTGAGAAATCTGGGCTTGGCCGGATCATCCGGGCCTAGAGCCGGACATCCGGGCCGGAGGTCATGAGAAGTCCGAATTTGGTTAGATTTAAATGATTTGGATGGCAAGGAAAGTCCTTTTCTTGTACGGGAAGTCCATCTGCCTCTTATATAGACAAAAGGTGACGGCCGATTGAACAACACACAATCGAACAAATCTATCTACATATTTTACCTTTACTTTATCCTCTCCCTTGTTCTTCTTCTTCCTCGTTTTTCGTTTGTTCTTCTTTTTGCAGGGCGGCGATCACCATGAGGCCCTAGTGGTGATCAGGTCGACCTTGGGCAGCCCATAGCCGCCGCGCATCCAGACGGGGTCCTTCCCGAGCACGTGGGGTTTCGGGTGTTCAAAAGTATCCGCCGGATTCCTTGCGTACCGCGCTTCCGGACGGGTCTCCTTTGATGTGAGCTGCGGTGCATCACCCTTGGTGTTGGAGGTACACTGTGGCGTGCACGTGTGCGAACACACTTTTTGGCAACTCCACTAGGGACGAAGCTTTGAACGGTCTCCGGCCCGTTCTTGCTACGAAGAGATCGTCATCTAGGGTTTGCAATCTACAAAGGTAATATGAATACCCAATTCACATATATATATACAAATAATGCATATATTGTTGCTAGATCATATAATGAGCATAATGTATCGGCTAGCCCTAGCTTTATCAATCATGCATCTAATTATGTGCAAGGGCTGATGCAACAAAATCTCCATGATTCTACTTCATATAATTTTAGCAACATGCAACATATGTATCGCAACTCCCATGCATCGGCAACCCCACAAATCCATATGCCGATGAACAACATGGTGAGTTCGGTTAATAAATTCGAAACACCTCATGTTAGAATTTCCAATGTCATGCAAGAAAGTATTTTACCCTTTTATTCATCGGCAACTAATTTGCAATATGTGAATCCAAACGTGCCGGTGGATAGGGGAATTGGTCATGCTACTACTAGTTATTCGGCCAGTTACCCTCAACCATCATGTGCTACACCTCATGTTAGTAATTTTTCAGCGCCGTATGCAACTGTAGGTGTTCATAATTCGGCCCCGCATCTTCATGGTCATAGCTGAATAAGTGAAAATTTTACAAGAACACATGTGCCGTCATCAAATACTGTAGCATATAATGCATACTCTATACTATTCAAGAATTTCGGCAACATTCATGAATCATTGCCAAAAGAATCTGAAAGTATTGTGGAGCAATCCCTTCCAGAAGCGGTTGTGGTTGCATTAAAAAAGAGCTTGGCACAAAACAAGAGAATTAGTGCTCTTTGCCTTGAACAATATGAAAAGGGGTTGTTTCCTGATTATGCTGCAATAAAGGCTAGAGTTTTGCAGGAAGATGAAACTTCATCAATTGGTAGAATTGGTGAGAGAGCATATGGTTGTACAGCAGTGCATACACGTCCACGTAGTACCGCAGCATATTTTACACCCCCTACACAATTGCAAAATTTCGGCAACACTAACACTTCATCGCCGAAAGATCCTAAAAGCATTGGAGGGCAAACTAATCTAGAGTGGGCTGAAATTGAGAGGAGAGTTAAAGCTATGCGTGATAGGGTGCAAGTACTTCGCCAAGAGAGAATTGATAGGGAATTAGCTCAAAGAAAAGAAGCCTTGCCAATTAATATAACCGATAAAAAGAATGATGATTCGGAAACTAAAAGTTCTTCGATTGAAAAAGCCGAATCAAGTAATATATATTCCGAATCCATCAAATCCAAAGAGGCAAACATTGTTGAGAAAGGGCATGGAAAGTATAGCAAGACAACCATACTTGATTTTTCTGATGTTAATGGAACCTACTTCCTGCCCTATGAGTTTCGTGCCATAGAAATTGACGAGCTTCAAGAACAGGAACAAGTAGCCGAAGAAAGTTTGGTGGACAAATATCTTCAAACTAATGATGCACGAAATCAAGAAAAAGATGATGACAACGCGTTGGGGAGCTATCCGGAGGTGGAGCAATATATTCTTCAAGTCACGCCACCATCATGCTCTCCCAATATATTTGAAGAGGTTTATCTAGCAATTAATTTACCCGTTTTCAGATTTGGTCATGACTTAGTTATTGATGCATATATTAGAAAAATCTTCATAAGAAATATTGAGAGACCAATGAAGAAGGGTAATTTATTTGTTAGCAATCAGATTGTCACAAAGCATATCGGTCAACACATTGCACCATTCAGAAAGACCAATAGCGAAAAATTATTGCAGCCAAGGCCTTTTGCATTGCTTTATCTAAAGCTCATATCTAATTGGGTAGCTTTGCTTATTTATTACTTGGCTTACACTTGGTCTCAATTGATACATGTATGTTCTAACTATTTTTGTTTCAGAAATTTAAAGCCAAGGTTAAAATCTTCTGAGCAAACCGATGCCACTATAGTTTCTTATCCAAAGACATCGGTGATAGAGTGAAAAACACAATGCATAGCCGAATGGGGTGATGCAAAATCTGAACCATTCGTTTGCTTAACTCCAAAGTTGTTCTCACAACAAGATCGGCTAGAGAATAAAAAGTTTACCTTCAATTCAAACATGTGCGATCAAATCTTTGATTTGTTGTTGAGAAATAATTATATTAGAATTCTTGATCACCATGTTGAGCCATCTGTCCAGGGATGAATATATTGTAAGTTGCATGATTCGTCCAAGCATAATTTTGAGGATTGCAACATGTTTCATCAAATAGTTAAATCGGCCATTGACAAAGGACGATTGAAATTTGTTGAGACACCAAGAGATGAGCAGTCTATTCCAATTGGTCCTGATGGTAAAAGGTTTTTGCATCGGCTGATTCAAGGTGATCCATTTAAAGAGAAGGTAAAAACTGCAGGTGATGGGATCAAGCTTTCAAGTAAAGAAGTTGTTAAAGAGCATAATAAACATAATCTTGAGGACGAGAATTCCATCGAATCTACAATGGAGACGCCAAGGACTGGGGGGCAACAAGAAAATTCAAGGATCGTTGCAAGCACAACCAAAGAAAACAAAGGTCGACGTAAGCACAAAGGTAAAAAGCCGAAAGTCACTTTCGCGCAACTATTGGAAAAATATCAGAAGATAAGTGAGAAGAACAGTGATTATCAGCCAACGAATGCAAAAGCATCAAGATCACCCCCTAGGCCCAAATCCAAGGATCGATATTGGCAAGAAGAGAATGTGAATGCAACTTGTTCATATCCTTATTTTGGGCCGCCAATGCCAATGTTGTGGATGCCTCCCTATGCTAATGTTGATCCATATCCATCATGGGACAGGTACGATAAAAGGGAATACTCTCCATCTTATTTTAGAACATCTCACCAATATTATGCAGCTCCAAGAAAAACAACATTTGAACAATCACATGTTAAAGACCGTTTCAATCATAAGGAATCGGTCCAGAGCTCAAGGAAGAAGAAAGAGGTGGTAAAGCAAGTTTACCGCGTGAAAAGAGATGGTCGTAAGTGTGCTACTTCATATTTGATCTCAAATAACAAAGTGCCAATTAAAGTGTTGACATTGGCTACAAAAGGCAAAGAATTGAAGCAATCAATTGATAAAAATCAGAGTGCCAAATCTGAAGAAAAGAGGTTGAGGGTGCACAAGGCCCAAAACGAGTTGCCATTGGTTGAAACAAAATCACATCCGACATGCCCACTCGGCTTATCATATTGGCAAAAGAAGGAATTACAAAATCTTAGTGCGCAAGAGCTGAGAAATAAGAACATTGCATGGGCTCCCAAGAGGGTAATTCCGAACAAAAATGATGTGCATGCTTCTATTGCAACAAGTATAAAAGTGAAGAAATAGAAGGATGGAAGCAACAAACAATTAAGCCGAAGGCGTGCATCACAACATCAAAATCTTCAGTTAGCACATCATCCATTTTCTTCAACCATGCCATTGATGCCTTTGACATGGAATTCATTCCTAGGTATGATCAATTACCCTCCATGGATTTATTTTGATCCATGGATGCAACATAATTTTCTATATCATGAGAGGGTATTACCAAATCACTATAAATTTGGTTAGTTACATTTTTTTTGCTAAGACAAAGGGGCTGAAATATTTCATTGCTATTTCATTTGTTTATTTCGGCTATACATACTTTGGTGGGTGAATTCTACACGGACCTCATGGTAATGGCTGATATTTATCTATCGCCCTAAGAATATGTCAAATCATGACCGGTGTAGTATCCTAACATCGTCCTTAGTTCAATTGGAGATCAAAACAAGGTGCATGTTCATTGATATTAGCCTTGTCTTTCTAGTACTATGGAGATTATTTCCGATGGTTATATGCATAACAATGGCCACAGTGTCAGTGTTGTTCATATATCTCCATATGGTGTTATTTTGTGAAGCCTCATGCCACATATTATATTTTTGCACAATAATCAAAGCCAAATATGAAATTTTATTTGGTTTGGAGCTTTTGGTTGCTATAGGTGCTATACAGATTAAGGCTTTCAGTGATTCGTTATGAGTAGTGCAACAAATATCCAAGGGTTATCAATTTTTTGACAAATCACTTATAGTTTATCTTGAGGTATGTCTAGATGCAAAATTTACCTTGGGTTGCTTTAAAATTGTTCATATTTCTAGACATGAAAATTCAAGAGAGTTGGCGCAGCAAGCATCTGGCTACTATGTTAATCATGGTGTATTGCATTTCTATCAATAGCCGATGCATAGTCTCATCACCAGAGGTAAGGTCGAACCGAAGTCCACCGCTTCGGCCACTAATGAATTTTTTATGCAGGCAAAAGTAAGGATTTGAGAAAGTTTATTGTTGATTATCTGCAAAATCCTAGCAAAAGGTGAACAGTATGGTTCGGAGAACGACCTTGAGATACATATCTATGAAACTTTATCATTGGATTGTTAATGATGTTGAGAAGGTTTGACCCAAGTTTGCATCAAGGATTCAAATAAATAATGACCGCTATATATTTATCGCCCTAAGCACATGTAAAGTGGCCGATGGAGTGTTGACATCGTCCTTAGAACCAACACGGCACAACTTATTTTTTGGCACGCTAGCTTTGCCAAAAACGGGGGGGTATGTGTTGACGCTCGAAAATGGCATGATCGCAAAGAATGACTGGAGGATATAATGAGATGATGTTAAAAATATGAGTTCATGTCACCATTTGATGTCTCTCTTCAAGATGATCCAAATAGATATAGAGATGGTCCAAAACGGAGCTCGGAGGCAAAAGTTATGACAATCTTAGAGATGCTCGTATTGGCATCAGATCAAAGAATGGCATGAAACCTTATTAAGGTGGCCCTGTATGAAAAAAGTTACAACTACAAAGTTCTTCGTCTCGTCGAAACGGACGATTTTGATATAAAAATCGTCCCAATCCAAGGTCGTATGCGAGTTCTACGGCCAAAACTGTGCACTAAAGCACTGCATGGCCGGATCATCCGGACCGGGGGCTAGATCATCCGGCCGAGGGCCGAAAAATTGACCCAAACAACAGAAGCTAAAAGTTAAAGCCGGACGATCTGGATTGAGTCCCGGATGATCCGGGTAAAGGCCGGACAATCCGGTCAATCGTCCAGACGTCCGGACAAGTTTTTCTGTTGCAGACTTTAGAAAACAGCCCGAAACACCCTTATGATGGCCTCATATCGAAAAGTGTTCAAAATGAAAGTTGTGCGTCTCGTTGAGGCTGTTGATTTTGATATAAAATTCATGTTAATCCGAATTCATATGAAAAAGTTACAGCCCGATTAGTAGACTGCTGTCAGAAATCTGGGCTTGGACGGATGATCCGGGCCTAGAGCCGGACATCCGTGCCGGAGGTCGTGAGAAGTCCAAATTTGGTTAGATTTTGATGATTTGGACGGCAAGGAAAGTCTTTTTCTTGTACGGGAAGTCCATCTACCTCTTATATAGACAAGAGGTGATGATCGATTGAACAACACACAATCGAACAAATCTATCTACATATTTTACCTTTAATTTATCCTCTCCCTTGTTCTTCTTTTTCCTCGTTTTTCATTCGTTCTTCTTTTTGCAGGGCGGCGATCCACGAGGCCCTAGTGGTGATCAGGTTGACCTAGGGCAGCCCATAGCCACCGCGCATCCAAACGGGGTCCCTCCCGGGTGCGTGGGGTTTCGGGTGTTCAAAAGCACCCGCCGGATTCCTTGTGTACCGCGCTTCCGGAAGGGTCTCCTTCGACGTGAGATGCGGTGCATCACTCTCGGTGTTGAAGGTACACGGTGACATGTTCGTGTGCGAATAGGGCGCTCGAGCTTGAGTGTTGCTCGGCTCGGGACCATGGCAGAAGCGTGTGTGAGGCACAGAAGATGGAGCACGTGAGACGAGGCAGTGCAAGGCGCGCACGTGAGGGGCGTGCTGCTGCGCATAGTGCGGGGCGGTGGGGCGTGCGTGTGCTGGAGGGCTCGGGTGTTGGGTGTGTGTGCATGTGCAAATGATGCAAGGCACGAGCTTGAACTTGTTCCCCTGGTCGACCATGGCGGACATGCTGGACGGAGCTCCTGTACGCGAGGGACGGCGTTTACAAAGCCTGGAACGGAACAGAGAGAGGGCCACGAGGAGTGACTGCTCACCAGGGGCTCGATCAAGAAGAGGAGGAAGGGGAAGCGATGGAGATGGTGAGGCTAGGCGCTGTCCGCCGGTGTCTGAAGTAGGATCATGCAGAGGATCATGTCCACTTCCAGCGCAATTGGACCAGGACGGAGTTTTCGGAGCAGGAAGACATGTCGGTCCGGTTCTTGATACTCACCGGCCACGAGAACAATCGACGAAGGCGGGGTTTCCTCTCGAGAGCTTTGTTTGGTGAAGAG
Organism: Aegilops bicornis; assembly: GCA_021605145.1. Taxonomy (NCBI): domain Eukaryota; kingdom Viridiplantae; phylum Streptophyta; class Magnoliopsida; order Poales; family Poaceae; genus Aegilops; species Aegilops bicornis. The sequence goes on from CM038673.1 coordinate 266,967,775, forward strand.
GAAGAAGAAGCACGGGAAGGTTGAGGCTGGTGCCGGCAAGGGTGGAAGAGGGAAACCCTAGGTGAGGGAGCGGGGTACTTATAGGGGCTCGAGCGTGGCTGGGTCGCCACCGTGTCCATGTACGATGCCCCTGCTCAAAGTTACTATGAGAGAGAGGGGAGCGTGAGGTCGAAGAAAAAGGAGGGCGACGGGAGACTGGCAGGCGGGCCCAGCATGGGTGTCCAGTGTGGATTACCATGGGGAGGGCGAGAGAAGGAGGCTGGGTGCTGGCGCTGGGCTGTGGGCTCTAGGCTTCGGCTGGGTTGTGGCTACTCAGGTAAGAAGAGGTAGGTCTTCTTCTCTCTGTAAACTCTGGTTTGTAAATTAAACAGTTTAGAAAACAAAAAGGGAAAAGCCTAGGGATATTAGAGAAGAGTTCTTGAGATAGGAAAATTTACCTGGAACCCCGGAATTATGAGGGATTTTAATAAATTTTCCTGGCATTATTTAAAGACGGAAAAATAACCCAAGTTTGAACTTCGTTCAAACTTGAAGCATTTTTTAATCTGTCCAGAACAACTTCAAAATGGGTGAAAATTTTAGGAGAGGCATAAGACATGAGCTTGGCAATGAAGAAATATGGTGAACATTAAATGGAGGCAGGAAAATAAATACCCCAATTAAATGGAAAAAAGAAGAAAGGGAAGAAGATGACCATGCAATGGGTTATGGGTGTAGAAGAAGATGAAGTTGACAGAGAGACAATGTAGGGGTTGATCACACACACAAGCACACAACTAAAACAGCCAACAAGTATGGCTATGCGTTAGTATCAATGACAAGAATGGCAATGCAATAATAACAATGATGCACATGATGCAAGAACAAAATATATATGACAATGCACTCAACATGATCATGGCATGGCTTGCTTTGACTTGAGATAAAGATGCAAAAGCATTGGTCAAGAGGAGAAGAAGAAGATCACAACAAATTAAATATGCCACAAAAAAGCAATGATGAATATGACGCATGATGCAAAACAAAAGAAAACACACAAGCTGATATGGAAGTCTCGGTCTTGGGCTGTCACAATCCCTCAGCTGATATGGGTAGCAGCGATTAGGGTATGGGGCGTAATGAACCAGCCCGAAATTGGGGTCCTCTCTTTCCAGGTGGATCAATGGCATGCGTGCACCTCATCCCGGGAGGCCATTGCAAAGCGTTTCCCGGGAAAGGTCAGACCCCGTACTCAGATCCATTTCACGACAGCTTGTGTCCTAGTTCACCAGGCTGATTGAAGTCTTTTGGAGCCATGCCCTTGTCGAGGAATATCCCTAGGTCCACCGTCGAGACTTAGTGATAGGTGGTAACCTGATGAACGAGTTCACGCACGAGGGTGGCTCGATCTTCACGTCGTAGGATTGAATCGGGTGGGATAACTAGCTGCAAGCAGCCGGGATAACTACCTTTATACCTACCAAGGTTGGATACAACCCATACGTTGGGGATAGCTGACCGGAGCTACAAGAACTCCAACCAGCTGTCCGAACAATCGCAGAACCACAAACCAGGACTAACCCACACAAAACGGTCGAAACCGTAGAGCACGAATTAGGGGGAACCAGAGGCTCCTTCTCACAAATCCGGATGAACTCACAAGAGCAAAGGTAGCAAGGATCTCTTAGCTCTCTCTAGCAGTCTTGCTGCATAATCTTGTAGCTGAATGGTTTGACAAAATGTTCCCAAAAGGATGGGGGAGATGGGGTTTTATAGCAAGGACAACACTCCTTAGCTAGATGTGAAAATGGTTTCAAAATTAAGCAAGTTTGCATGGCTTCCTTTGGGGAATAAGCAGTCAACTTTAGGAGTTGTTGGAGAGCTGCTCAGAAATTCGTGAAGCCTTGACAGCCTAGACACCTTCCACGATTTTAGATAGAACTTTTGACTCACAACTCCAAATGACATGACGTTTTTTGCATTGGAAAATAAATTTGATGTAGCATCTAGTGATGTACCCCTATGGCCCCGTATCTCGACCACATGGGTGTGGCACACTGAAACATCAGAGGTAAAAACTGACAGCATCAGCTTCACTTGAAACTTGTTTTCTCCAAACTTCATCCTTCAATCTGGTTGCTTCAAGAGCTCAGAGGTTGTTGGATTTCTTCCATGTGATACCTAAGTTCAACCAACAACATTGGGGATGAAAGCATAGTTGGGTCATCGGGGATACAAGGTAGACTTAAGTTAGCATTCACCTGGTCACTTATTAGTTTGGCGCGCCTTCTTGTGATTGGACCTGTAATTGTTGGAGACTTGTCGATAGTTGTGGTGTCCTTCTCATCCTCCACCTTGAAAAGGAGTCGTCCTCGATTCTGATAGTCCAAAGTATGGAGAGAGGTCGGACACATTGAAAGTTGTACTAACACCATAATCCATCGGAAGATCAATCTTGTAGGCATTGTAATTGATCTTCTCAAGCACTTTGAATGGACCATCTCCACGTGGCTGCAACTCGCATTTGCGTTGATCCGGGAAATGATCCTTCCACAAGTGTACCCACACAGGATCACCTTCTTCAAACAGCACCTTCTTTCGGCCCCTGTTTGCTCGTTTTGCATATTGTTCATTCATCTTCTAAATATTTTCCTTGGTCTTCTCATTAATTTTTTTCATGAAGTCAGCACACTTACTAGCATCAAAATTAGTTCACTCCTGCAATGGTAAAGGAAAAAGATCTACGGGAGCAGCAGGTTTGAAACCATAAGCAATTTCAAAAGGACAAAATTTAGTGGCCGAATGTACCACCCTGTTGTATGCAAACTCCACGTGGGGGAGACACTCTTCCCACATCTTCAAATTTAAAGACATTACTTCTGGCTATTTGCATTTGTATCCGTCGGATCTTCAGTTTTGGTCTTTCATGATCGTCCGATTACCTCTGAACCCCGTGTACTCGCTTACTTTGCTACGAGTGAGTGCTATCCGTGATGAGCCGCTGCTCCCGTGACAATTTCAGCAGCCTGCTATGAAATCGTGCCTAATGGGCTTCAACCCAGCTAGAAAGAGATGCATCTACTCAACCGTCCTTTCAACCCTAAAAAAATGTGTGCGGCCCCTTTCGTTCGCAGGGGCCTTGTGCCGTCGCCTGGCGGCGAATCTTTGGGAGTGATGGCGACTGTGTTGACGGATGCAACCGATGGCGCCTCATGGCCACCGCGCTTCGGGTCTGACTGACACAGGGCCCCTAGCCGGTCGACCGAACAGCGTCCTGACCGGTGACGCCACTCGGAAGTGGACCGGGAAGCGAACAGCTGGCTATCGATTGAACTTCATTTGCCATTGATTCATTGAGGTGTTAATCAGGGCCGGTTAATGGAAATTGATGAATGGGCTAAACTAGAGATTATTGCAGGTCAGTTATACATATGTCGATTCATGTTTTGCCTTTAATTTACACACACCCATATAATCTCCACCGCGTGATGTTCCTTCCCTGCTCCCCTCACTTCTGCAACCATTCTTCTGTAGCCTTGGTTGATGGTTCCTTTCTAGGCACAAAGTGGCCATCATCTCCGACTATCCCGGTATTCTCCCCGCTTCACATGTAAGTAATCAGGAGACACTTTTCCCAAGAGGGTTTTCTCATTGTTCCTCACCCACCGCACCATCCTGTGCTCAGAAGGGGAGGCGTTCAGCATGTCGTGCTGCCCCAAGGGCATCTCCAAAGAGAGCGGCCCCCACGCCGGGTAGGCCTTCGAAGAGGAAGGCAAACAAAGATACGGTCGGGCCTTCCTTGGAGAGGTATGGGTTCGCAACTATGCTCTTTTAGTAGTCGCGTCCAACTGTGACTCCTATGTTCGTCTTGTATCGGGAAAAAGGTTCGACCGACTGTGTCCGGGGACCCGGTCGTTCGTAGTCCTAATAGCCAGGATTCGGTCCTAGACGAGGAGACGGGGCCCGATATGGGAGTGGCGCCGGACCGTCCTTCTGTCGAGGGTTCGGAAAATATGTCCGTCACCAATTCGGAAGTGGAGAGCGCCATGAATCACCCCGCCGAGGGCCGTTTCACGAAATCCCGCTTCTCAAAAGAGGCGTTCGGTGCCTTCAAATTTCGGTGATGATGCATACATCTGGGCTGCTCGAGATGGGCTTAACAGAGCCACATAGCAGCATTTAAAAGATGTGCAGGTAAGTTTACCTTGTCTGAATTTGATAACCATGTGTCAGTAGCCCCGAGACTTCAAGCAGTTGGTACAAATTATTTAAGGATCGTTGTATAACCAGGTTCTTACGAAGAATGACCTGCTAGCCCAAGAGCTAGAAAAGTGTCGGACACAGCTAACTGCTGTTACCGCCGAACTGGAAAAGTCCAAGAAGACATCCTCTAGTAATATTTCCCTCCATCAAGAAACGATAATTGTATAGCGACTGTGTTAACACTGCGGCTTATCTCATAACAGGATCGTCAGATCAACTGGAGGAAAAAGAGTCGAAAAGACTACATGCCGCAGGCGAGCGGGTGCTGGCCCGAGTCAGACAGGAGAAAAACAAACTCCAAGATTCAAATACCCAACTGGGCGAAGAACTGAAAGATGTGCGGGCCTAGTTGGCCTACTCCGTAAAGGAGACCAAAAGGCTGCGAGGCGGCATATTCGGTATGTGGCCGAACTTACCTTGTGATAGTTCAGAAACTAGAGGTAATAACAGAGTTTATGTTTGTAGGTATGCTGACGGGCCATCCCGAAGAGGAGATGTCCGGATTCTCGGGCGATCTGCTACAAGAGCTGTCGCACATGCATGAGCAAGCTCGGCAGGCGATGCGAAGTGTTGCCAAGGCCTTGTGGCCATCTGCCTCTCCTCTAGGAAAGATGGAGGAGCTCCTAGAGCTATTCAAGGGAGCGCGGCGGCGCTTTCGATTGTGGAAAATATCGGCCTGCCGGGAAGGTGTGCGAGAGGCCTGGGCCATGGTGAAAACGCGGTACACCAAGCTTGATCCGAATCATATGGCTCGGGTCGGACCTCTAGGGTCATATGGGAAAGAAGTTCTCGTTAGTTTGGTATATTACCAAGTAAAAGTAGCCGCCAAGTATTCCCAGCAGGACTGTAAGTTAGATAGCCTGCTGGACGGCATAGAGGAGGAAGTTTTTGAGTCCTAAGCGACTATGTACTTTCCTTTGCATACGCAACTCTAGCTGAATTGTTAAACGATTGTCATGGTAGACCTTTTCGCTTCAGCCTATGGACCTGAAGGTGCAGAGTATTTCCGAAGACCAGAGCGGTCGAGTAGGCCGGGTATGCATGTAAACCAGGCGTAGGGGTCATAGTTTCTTGAACAGACAAGTATCCGGCTAGTTATGTTATATTACATTAAGATTGTAAGAAACATCTTCCAGAGAGAATAGTTCCGTTAAGGGTTCCTTTCCCTGGGTGTGCATGCGTTAATGCGCATGTCCGAACTGTGATTGAAAAATCGCAGTATGTTTTAACTTCTGGGGGTTCACAATGTAGTAAATGCAAAAATTGTCTTTAATCCACCGACCGAATATTCCCTTAAGAACGCTAGCTTTTGGCTTCACCCAGTCTGAGGTACACATCCGGATGACCCGGCAGTAACAATCACAGAGGTGCTCCCTTTATGCCCTAGCCAAACTAATGGGAATGTAGGGCATAAGCACAGGAGCCAAGCAACCCAGCTTGGCCAAAACTTAATTCATATCGATGCATATAATGGTGAAGAAAAGGTACATATGGAAAAAGGCGCATATGTAATGAGCTTGATGCTCGGGGAATAATAATAGCAAGCTTCTTATCAAGAAGCCCCCAGGTATAATGGACGTACATTTTTAAAGATGTGTGTATCAGGCGTGCACGGTCTAACCGCACAAAAGCTGTAAGGCTGAAGAGAAAAAACGAAAAGAGGGAAAAAATGAAGGAAACAACAGGGGGAAGGGGACGAACAAAGAGTTCGGCTCTAGGCATAGAATCTTCGGAGTCTGGCCGCATTCCAGGCGTTCAGCTCTAGTAGATTGTCTGATGCATCATGTAGGCGGTACGCTCCTCCGGTGAGGACCTCGTCAATGATGAAGAGACCCTCCCACTTGGGCTTGAGTTTGTCCTTTTTCTTCTCCGGCAGGCGTAGAACGAGTTCGCCAATGTTATAAGTCTTGACCCGCACTTCTCTACTTTGATACCTGCGAGCATGTTGTTGATAAAATGCGGAACGGGATTTTGCGACGTCGCGCTCCTCCTCCAGGACATCTAAGTGGTCCTGCCGATCAAGCTCGGCCTCTCTCTCTCTTCGTACATGCGCACTCGAGATGAGTCATGAATAATGTCGCAAGGTAACACTGCCTCTGCGCTGTACACCATGAAGAAAGGTGTATCCGGTAGTGCGATTGGGCATGGTCCGCAACCCCCAGAGTACGGAGTCGAGTTCCTCAACCCAGTGCTTGTCTGACTCTTTCAAAGACCGCACTAGTCTAGGCTTGATGCCGCTCATAATAAGACCATTAGCTCGTTCGACTTGGCTGTTTGTCTGCGGATGATAGATAGAGGCATAATCGAGCTTGATGCCTAGATTAGCGCACCAGTTTTTCACTTCGTCGGATGTGAAGTTGGATCCGTTATCAGTGATGATGCTGTGTGGAACACCATAACGGTGTACGACGCCGGATATGAATCCTATTACCGGCCCGGACTCGGCTGTTTTAACTGGTTTGGCCTCTATACACTTAGTGAATTTATCCACCATGACCAGCAGATATTTTTCTTATGGCTTCTCCTTTAAGGGGTCCAACCATATCCAGTCCCCAGACCGTAAAAGGCCAAGTGATGGGGATCGTTTGTAGGGCCGTGGGGGGCATATGGATTTGGTTGGCGAAGAGTTGGCATCCGACGCAACATTGGACAAGGTCCTGTGCATTTGCTCGGGCCGTCGGCCAATTAAACCCTGTACGGAAGGCCTTGCTAACAAGGGCCCGAGCTGCGGCGTGGTGCCGCCGAGACCGGCATGAATCTCAGCCAGGAGCTCCCTCCCCTCCTCGGAGATACATCTTTGAAGGACTCCGGTAGCGCTTTTCTTGTAGAGCTCTCCGTCGTGAACCTTGTAGGCCTTCGAGCGCCGGACAATGCAGCGGGCCTCATTCGGGTCCTCAGGAAGTTCCTTCCTATTAAGGTAGGCCAGAAAGGGTTCGGACCATGGGGCAATGACTGCCATAATGAGATGGCTCGACGGTGTTATTTCGGTGGCTGAGCCTCTGATGATATCGGTGTGTTCGGAATCTGGGGTTGTGTTCGGATCCGGACTAGTGTTGCCGCTTTCCCCCTGCCACACCACGGATGGCTTAAAAAGCCTTTCCAGAATCATGGTAGGTGGGAAGGGGTCGCGCTTAGCACCGATAAGAACAAGAACGTCCGCCGCTTGATTACTTTCTCGGGCCACGTGATGGAACTCGAGCCCCTCGAACCGAGCCGACATCTTTAGGACGGCATTACGATAAGCCGCCATCTTCAGATCTTTGGCATCGAAGTCTCCATTTATTTGAGATATTGCAAGGTTTGAGTCCCCGCGCACTTCCAGGCGCTGTATGCCCATGCAGTAAGGCCTCGTATTCGGCTGCGTTATTGGAGTCTGTGTATAATATTTGGAGTACGTATTGAACGACGTCTCCAGTGGGGGACGTTAGAATGACGCCCGCTCCTAGCCCTGCCAGCATTTTGGAACCATCAAAATACAGAACCCAATTGGAATATGTGTCGTACTCTTTAGGGAGTTCGGCCTCTGTCCATTCGGCGACGAAGTCAGCCAGTACTTGGGATTTAATAGCTTGACACGGTTTGTATGTAATATCAAATGGAAGGAGCTCAATGGCCCATTTGGCAATCCGGCCCATAGCATCGCGGTTGTTTATTATGTCGTTGAGTGGTACTTCGGAAGCCACCATGATCGAACACTCCTGGAAGTAGTGTCGTAGCTTTCGGGATGCCATGAAGACCGCGTATGCTATCTTTTGATAATGGGGGTACCAGGATTTGCATGGCGTAAGGGCGGTGGATATGCGATATCTTGGCTTCAGGAGCGGGAATTTGTGTCTGTCCTGTTCTCGTTCAACGACGAGCATGGCGCTCACCACTTGATGTGTTGTCGATATGTATAGTAACATGGGTTCGCCGAAGTTCGGCGCGTCCAGGATTGGGTTGCTCGCTAGGAGGGTTTTTATTTCTTCCAGTCCGGCTGTGCCGCGTCCGTCCACTCGAAGTGATCGGTTCGCCGTAAAAGGCGATAGATTGGCAGTGCCTTTTCTCCCAATCTGGAGATAAAGCGGCTTAGAGCTGCCATGCAACCCGCGAGTTTTTGGACTTGTTTAAGGTCTGTTGGCGTGGCCAATTCTGACAGAGCTCAGATTTTGGCTGGATTTGCTTCAATTCCTCTATTGGAAATGATGAAGCCCAGCAGCTTTCCCATGGGGACGCCGAAAACACACTTTTCCGGATTGAGCTTAATGTCATATGCACGGAGGTTGTCGAATGTGAGACGTAGGTCGTCTATTAGTGTTTCGACGTGCCTTGTCTTGATTACGACGTCGCCCACATAGGCTTCAATGGTCTTTCCGATCTGTTTCTCCAGGCATGTTTGGATCATGCGTTGGTAGGTGGCGCTGGCATTCTTGAGCCCAAAGGGCATGGTGTTGAAGCAGAATGGCCCATATGGGGTGATGAATGCTATTGCTGCTTGATCAGACTCCTTCATTTTGATTTGATGGTATCCGAAATATGCATCGAGGAAACACAGTGAGTCGTGTCCTGCAGTAGCATCAATGATTTGATCAGTGTGAAGGAGGGGGAAGGGATTCTTAGGGTAGGCCTTATTGAGGTCTTTAAAATTGACGCACAGGCGCCAGGATTTATCCTTCTTTGGTACCATCACCAGGTTTGCCAGCCAGTCCGGATGTTTTATTTCTCTAATGAATCCGGCCTCGATTATCTTGGCTAGCTCCTCTCCCATGGCTTGGCGTTTGGGTTCAGAAAAGCGCCGCAGTGTTTGTTTGACCGGTTTATATCCCTTCAATATGTTGAGGCTGTGTTCGGCCAGCTTGCGCGGGATTCCTGGCATGTCAGAAGGGTGCCAGGCGAATATATCCCAGTTTTCGCGAAGAAAATCCCACAGCGCGGTGTTGACCATCGGGTCTAGTTGTGCCCCAATAGATGATGTCTTCTTGGGGTCCGTTGGATGGACCTGGAATTTGACAATTTCTTCCGCTGGCTTGAAGGAGGTGGATTTGGGGCGTTTGTCTAAGATCACATCGTCCCTGTCCACCGTGGAGCGCAGTGCGGTTAATTCTTCGGCCCTGAGGGCTTCAGATAACGCCTCGAGGGCGAGGGATGCGGTTTTATTTTCGGCGCGGAGTGCTGTGTCCGGATCACTGGCGAGAGTGATTATGCCGTTGGGCCTGGGCATCTTGAGCTTCATATACCCGTAATGAGGTACAGCCTAGAAGCGTGTATATGCCTCTCGCCCCAAGAGGGCGTGATATCCGCTGTTGAAAGGGGCCACTTGGAAGGTTATTTCTTCGGACCAATAATTCTCCGGCGTGCCGAATACCACGTCGAGTGTTATTTTTCCCGCACACCGCGCCTCCCGACTGGGAATTATTCCTCAGAAGGTCGTGCTGCTTTGCTCGACACGGCTCCTGTCTATTTCCATTTTGTGGAGTGTCTCTTCATAAATGAGGTTTAGTCCGCTGCTGCCGTCCATGAGGACCTTGGTGAGCCGAAAGCCGTCCACGATTGGACTGAGGACCAAGGTGGTCGGTGCTCGGACTGTCCTGTATCTTGGTTCGTCACCGGCATTAAAAGGTATAGCCGTGTCATTCCAAGGGTTTATTGCTGCTATCTGATAGACTTCGGCGAGTCCGCGGAGTGCCCTTTTGCGCCTATTGTTTGAGGCGAATGTCTCGAAGACCGTCAGTACTTTGGGGTCGTCGTCTTCTGGGGGGTGCTGTTCTGGGGTATTCTTGGTGAGGATATCCTCGCCGCTCTTGGCCACTTGTCGGAGTATCCAACATGCCCTAAGGCTATGTGTTGGTATGTTATTCGGTGTTGCGTGTATTTTGCATGGCCCATCGAGCCATCCTTCCAGAACGGTTCCGCGCCTCGTACTGGACTTATATTTCTTTATTATGGACCGGGCGTGTTACAAGGGTGCGCCCTTTTCGCCTGAATGAGGGGTTGCGTGGGGACCGACGATTCCCAACGGGCTGCCTGAGTTTTCCAGGAGCTTTCCATTGCTATGTACTTCTTTACAATAGTTGCCAAGTCAGCGAAGTGTAGTACGCGACGGCAATTGATGGCGTTGAGGATTCCTTCGTCCATGCAATTGTTGCGGAACGCTGTGATCGCTTCCTCGTCGCGGCAATCTTTAATCTTGTCTTTGACAAGAAGGAATCTGGCCCAGAAGTGGTGGACCGTTTCTTGAGACTGCTGTTGTATGCTCCTGAGAGCGCTTATGTTTGGGTGAGTGGGTGGCTTTAAATCTGGACCCTGACCCAGTTTTGGATCCGGAGTCTGAAGGTCTTCCGAACTTAACAAATCGGGCTCCAGGATATCCACTGATTTCTTAGGCCCGTCGTCCGATTCTATGTTCGGAGGGTAGGATGCATCTCCTCGCAGGTGAGTATCCAGCTCTTCAAAGCCGAAGATTCAGACATAGTCTGTCCTTAGTATGGAGGAAGAGTTGTCGTCTCGCTCCTCGACTACCGCTATTTGGTGGGTGATCGGTGGAGATTTGATTTCTCTCTGATCGGGTTTAAGCCCAATTCGATCATAGTCTGTAGTGACCCCCAGGGCGGCGATGCGATCTAGAAGCTCGTTTAAAGATGAAAGCTCCACTGGATCCATCTGCTTGGAGTGTTCGGAGTCGATGTGAAGGGGATTTTCGATGACCCGGGAGGTCCTCGTCGGCTCAACGATCGAACGTGCGGTCATGGTAAAGCCGCCCAGCCGTAGGGTTTAGCCTGGGGCCAGTGCTCCGCCGGCGGTGATATTGTCCTTGAGAACAAGGCGAGCTATCGATCCTGTCGTCAACGTCACAGTGGAACTCTCAATGAAAGCACCAATGTGGGTGTCAAAACCGGCGGATCTCGGGTAGGGGGTTCCGAACTGTGCGTCTAAGGTCGATGGTAACAGGAGACAGGGGACACAATGTTTACCCAGGTTTGGGCCCTCTCTATGGAGGTAATACCCTACTTCTTGCTTGATTGATCTTGATGAATATGAGTATTACAAGAGTTGATCTACCATGAGATCGTAATGGCTAAACCCTAGAAGTGTAGCTTGTATGACTATGGTAATGAATATATATCTCCCTCCTCCGGACTAAGTCCTCCGGTTTATATAGACACTGGGAGGATCTAGGGTTACACAAGGTCCGTTACAAATAAAGTAACCTACACATTTGGTCATCAAGCTTGCCTTCCACGCCAAGGAGAGTCCCATCCGGACACGGGTGCGATCTTGATCTTCGTATCTTCACAAATTTCATCGGCCGCCCATGGCTAACAGGCCGGACGCCCGAGGACCCCTTAGTCCAGGACTCCCTCACATATATTATACAAATTTATTCCCATCACGAGCTGCTTGACATCTTATGCCAGTTTTCGTTGCTTATGTTCTTTGGCTATGAGGATGTACTAGCTTTTTGGTATCCTAGCATTGGAGTGAACTTTGCAAACGAGCTACTGCTACTACTGGTGGAAATGTGTGTGTGTTCCTTGGTGTTTCAGAATGATGCTCCAGGTCTATGAAGGATTAGAAAAAAAATAGTACTTCATTTCAAATAATTAGGCAATATACTCTAGATGAAATCACTCATGCAAGTGGAATTTATCATGAGGTTGATCAGAAAGGGATGTCGTACGCTCACTGATGTTTTGCAGCGGCTTGTAAGTGTGTGATGAGTGGAGGAATTCACCCATAAGGCATCAAAAATTGTGTATTATCCCGTCCTCTATTCACCGGTGTTCAGTGGTAGTATGCACGCCTTCACCCCAGCCTGCTGCGCTATGACTCGAGTCATGCAATCAATCTGACTCCATAGCTTCTGAAGTCAATAATGTCATGTTAATGTACTGTCAGGATTAAGTTGGATTAGTTAAGGCACTTGACTATTCAGAGCAAGGTAAAATATGAGGTTATCCCCTTTCAAGCATCACCACAAGTAGGGTGATTTCTTTGAGCCAGCAGCTTGGTCAACCTAGCTGCGTGAATCCATATGTATGGCCATCACCATCGATAGACCTTCCGCCCCGTGAATCCATATGTACGGCCGTCGCCATCGATAGACCTTCCGCCCCCTACGGGCTGAAACAATGATGATCTCACAAGATACATTTACTACAGAAAGATAATGTATTCAGAGAATGAGAGAATGTTGATTTGTGTTTTTGTTGCCTTTTCTTGCTCAGTTCAATTAGTTCCTCCTATTCCATGTAAAAATGGCATAAAAGTTTTTAAGCCCCAATGAAAAAATATTGTAGTGCAATTAGAATTTGTATAAAGAAACTATTTTTTGTCCAAATTACATTCTTATGTTAGAAGATATTATTATTTTGTTTATCATGGACAATATGATATGTAAGTATCTATTGTGTATTCCTTTTGATGTAATAATCAATATTCTTGATCTTCTTTGAAACTATATGATTATACTTCTCCTACCATGTGTCCCATCTGATGTATCCATAATTATATTTATTTTTGTGCTGTGTTTTTGGTGCCTATTTGAGGTCTGCAACTTCTCCAGTTTGTTGTATGCTTCAATACAATCTATTTTCCAAGTATTTACTGTGATGCTGCCTCTATATTATGTTTAATTCCATGTTCGTATGCAACTGCATACAAGGTTGTATTCTTGAACCAAATTGTGCATAGCCATCATTTTTTACCATGGATAGGTTGGCTTAGGGTACTGCGAACATTTATATGTAAGTATGTTCCATGAAAGTTGTAATGTTGCCCGAAATGAAGGTTGGTTAAATACTAAGAGCTATAGGAACAACCAGATTCCTCCCTTTAGTTAACAACCATTATTTAAAAAAATAAAGAAAACACAAGCTATAGAAAAGCGTAATATTTCAAATCAATGCTTGCAAATCCACAAATTACGCTATATCCCTAACCAACTAAGAGCCAAAATAGACGGGCGCAGCAACATGCGCCATCAGTGATCTAGTTTTTCTTTAAAACTGCTCTCAGCATCATGGATAGTGTGCAGTTGACAACTTCAGTTTGTCCATCCGTTTGTGGGTGGCATGTAGTGGAAAAGAGAAGCTTTGTTCCTAGCTTGGCCCACAATTTTTTCCAAAAATATCTTAGAAACTTGGTGTCATGATCTGAGACAATAGTGTGTGGTACACCATGTAGCCGCACGACTTCCCTGAAAAACAAATCAGCAATGTGTGAAGCATCATCGCTCTTATAACACGAGATAAAATGATCCATCTTGCTAAACCTATCAACCACCACAAAAATGGAATCACTCCCCCTCTTAATGCATGGTAATTGAATAACTAAATCCATAGAAATATCTTCCCAATGATGAGGAAATCAATAACATTGTTGCACCCACAGCCCCTGCTGCTATACATACTGGACCAATTACTAGAACTCGCGCACGCCAATTGAATTACTAGGTACTTTCATTTCTTGGTAACGATTCTAATGTTCATGAGAATATGATGCTGCCTATATTGGATACATTTGTTTTGCTTACAAATGAAGGGCCTAGCTTGGACAAGAAAGATGAACCTTGGAGCAAGTTCAAGCATGGACATGGTGGCATGCTCCAGGGGAACAAGAATGGAGTTTCAATTGATGATTTCAGGACATTGAAGCAACCATATTGAGTGCATGAAGGCTTGGATGAAATATACAACATGTGACTTCCTAAATTTTGTCCAGGGGCTATTATAGGTGTTGCGTCTCCTTATTATTGGGCCAGGCCCATGTAATTTCGAAATAGTTGAGTATAGGCTACTTTTAGAGTCGGTATGTGTGGGGAAACAAGAGTTAGGGTTGGTTTCGGACCCCTCCTTCAAGGGCCACGAAATTTCCCCCTCTTCCTCCATATATACAGCCATTAGGGCGCCGTTTAGACTTTGGTTTTTGTTTAGATTAAAAGTTCGCCTGTGGGGACCCCGACTCATAAGTCGTGATCACCGAATGCACGTGTATAGTGATCCCAGAGATCAATGCTCACTGAACACACAGAAGCTGAATAACAAGAGTCTTACATCCATACATACCGTCTTACACAAATTATGACCATTATGGTCAAGTCTTACATTGATAAAGCCTTAAGGGCTAAACATCAAATGAAACACAAGCATCGGAAATCTTCGTCGATAAGTAGAACCCATGCCATCTGCCTTAACCCTACTGCATTCTCGACCGGAAACGCCCTAGTTCGCATGTTCGTCTCCAAAGAACTCTTCTTGGACTCGGTTCTTCCATGCTTGGCCAAGTAAATAACCAAAGATGGCAAGCCAATGAGTACTTTGAATGTACTACTTAAGCAACCCATGTTTTGGTTCGAGATACAACAATGCATGATATAGGTACATTTTTGCAGAAAGCTAGTTTTGAGTGCAATGACATGCTCAACAACTTGTAAGACATGCATCAGGAGAATTCAAGTATCCATGAGGACAGGTTACAGATATAAACATAAATAGAGTGGGCACCAACCCAACTCAATCATGTCAAGTCCCTTGACTGGACCCAAGTAGTTTTATCAACACACACACACATGGTTTGTAAAACTCTGGACGTTGTTTAAGCAGCACCGCCCAACTGTCCTTGACCGTGGACACGGCTATTCGAATAGTTTTACACTTTGCAGAGGTTGCACACTTTACCCACAAGATCCGGGGAGCTTCTGTGTCATCCACGACCCGCTATACCTCAAGTACCTGGGGTAAGCACCCGATCACTACCTTTCCCTAGACGACACTAACAAGGAGTCCACTCGTTGTACCGTATCCTTACGATGGACATCATACGAGACTCACTCGAGATCGTAACTTCTGAGAGGGGACGCAACGGTGTATCCGGTGCCCTGTAAAAACAGTCATGGCCGCCCTGCCTGGCACGACCCCGTCCGAGAGAGAGCACCAACTCTCCCCCGTCACTAGTAATGCGGGCTCCAAGCTAGTATCGGCCTAGGTAATCAATAATTCCCTTTCCCATACAAGGGTAGAGTGGTTGCTCATGTAAGGTTGGGACAGTCGACAAATCTTAAATCTAATCCGTTTTCGGAAACCACACACACTTGCCTCGGTACACCACTTCGTCATCAGGTGGTTACCCATCTCATCATCTCCCTCGGGCATAAGTGGCACCCGACGGGGTTTTCGAAAAGTCCTTCGAAAATACTTTGTCTCCTTCACCATGCATATACCCGTCCCTTTTTGCATAGCACTACTTTAGCATCCTATCTACTCCCACTGGCATAACCCTCATAAGAAGGTAGGGTCATGCACAATGCAAGTATCAATGAGGAAGTAACGGTGGCAAGCCACCCCATGTGGTCATATCATGTCTCCGATGCAAGCAATAAAAGTGCTATATGGCATGCATAAAAAGGTTTCATAGACATGGTCAAAGGGCTACTTTGCCTTGTTTGGCTTGGTCTTCAAGTCCTTCAAGTCCTTCAAATCCTTCTCCTTCTTCTTCTTCAGCAACTTCGTCTAATACGGGATCTAATCGTCGCAAGAAAAATAACGAGAAAATAAGGCAATAGTAAAACAGAAAAAACCAAAGTGCTCAGGAAAATGTCAACTCATTTTTGATAAATTCTAGGGGGAAATCTAAGAAGGGGTTACTATTTACGGATTTGGAGTTGTACAATAGGAGAAATGGATTTTCAGAGGGGAATATAAATGCTCAAATTTGAATTTAAATTTGAACAGTGCAGAGAAGTTTGATGGATATTTATGAAAGTTACACCATTAAATAGGTGTGATTTTTAGAAGAATTTAGGAACTGGAATTATTTCATTTGGATAAATATTTAAATCTGTGGAATTTTTGGAAACTTCACAGAAAAAGAAAAAGAAAAGTGGCAATGTGCCACTGGGCCAGAAAGGCCTCAGTGCAGCAGGCCTAGAAGGAACTCAGCCCGTGCGAGGCTTCCACGTCGAAGGCGTAAATGCAAAATACGCCTTCAACCGACTGGCGAACCGGTACGCGCGCGCGTGTGTGTTTAAACCTGACAGGTGGGACCCACACGTCAGGACGTGAGGCTGACGGACGGGCCCAACGGCCGTCGTCGTCAACCCCGGGTCAGAGAGGGCGGCGAGCTCACCGGCGTCGCTGTGGTCGACGGCGAGGCGATCCAAGGGCACCGGCGTGCTCACGGCGGAGTCGCCGTTCGGGTGGAGGTGGAGTTGGTCGCCGGGATGCAGGGGTACACCGGCGATGAGGAAGCCGGCGACAGAGCTTTGGGAGAAGCTTTCCCCGGTCGATTCCGGTTGCGATAGAGAGGGGAGACAGAGGGGAAATGGTCAGTGGGCTCCTGCGGTTCCAGATCAAGCGAGAGTTGGGGCGGAGAGGGACCGTACCTCTGGATCGACGGGGACCCGAGACGGCGGAGCTCTGGTCGATCCCGAGCACAGAAGCCCCTTGAGGGTGTTTGGGTGGTGCAGGCATGTTCTTGGGGGTTTGAGGAGGAGGCGGATGCCACTGGAGCGGCCCGGGGCGGGCTTATATAGCCGCGTGATGGTCCACCATGGACCTGTGCGCCGGCGAGCTCGTTGCCGTCGCCACGGGTCACGGGGGCCTGTTTGAGTGTGTCTGGGGTGCCCATGGGGTTGGTCCAGAGTGAGCGGGTGAAGGAAGAGAGCAGGAGGAGGGCCAGGGCATCACGCGTGTGAGCGTGCAGCCACTGCGCCGGCGGGCGCTGCAAGGCAAGCCGGGGCAAGAGGAGGGAGAAGGAAGAGGGGGACCAGGGTTTAGCGTGCTGCGGACGCCGAGGCGCATCGTCGGGCGTGCTAGGGAGGCCCGAGGTGGCCGGAAGCGGTTGGAAGGGCGGCTCTGAGCGGGAGCTGCACTATAGCCACAGAGCGCCCAAATGGCCGGCATGGCCATTTTCTATGCAGCGTGGGCACGGCCAAAGGTGTCTGGTAGCTCTAGGGGGGAGTAAAGAATGGGGAAGGGGCATTGGATGCCCTGGGTGGCCACTGGAGTGAGGAGGGAGGTGAGAAAGGAGGGAGAAGTTGTTGTCCAGGGAGGTAATTGGGGGTGTTTCACCCCTTAATCATTGAGCAATGGCCAGGGGGAGTTATTGGAGGTAGGAGGGGACTAGGAGGAGCTGTGGTAAAGAGTTGAGTTCAAGGAGAATAGTGTTATTGGTCAAAATGGTGATTTTTGAAAAGTGGCAGAAGGTGTTTGTTGATGGTTTGGACAGGTAAATGAATTCCATTTGGCATGAGACTCCACAGGGTGAAATGACACATATAACTAGGGCCTTCCACCAAGTTGGGGCTTATTTGGCCTTCGCAGGCCCAGAAACGCCGTCTCGTAGGGCCTGATCATCTGCAGTCATCGTCGTGGCTTTAGCAGTGCCATCTTGGTGCCACATCGTCCCGGCTGATAGCGCGGCATTTCACGGAGTGCTCTTGACCTGGTGCTCCTCCCGGACAGCCACCAATGCCGTGCTGGTTGAGTGGGGCATGGCAGCCAGGTAGAGCACCAGGGGCTCGAGGGGACGAGGCGCTACCATCATCGGAGGCTGGCCAAGTATCACTTGAGGTCTTGAAACGCCAGGTCGGCCTCTGGGGTCCACTCGAACGGGCCCTTCTTCTTCATCAGCTTGAAGAAGGGTAGGGTGCGCTCCCCCAGCTTGGAGATGAAGCGCCCCAGTGAGGTCACGCAGCCTGCAAGCTTCTGCATTTCCTTGAGAGTTTGCGGTGGGCTCATGTCCTCTATTGCTTTGACCTTCTTTGGGTTGGCCTCGATCTCCCTGTGTGACACGAGGAAGCCCACTAGCTTGCTGGAGGGGACACCAAACACGCACTTCTCCGGGTTGAGCCGCAGGTCCACCTAGCACAGGCTGGTGAAAGTCTCCTCCGGGTCTTTAATGAGGGTTCTTGCCTCCCGAGATTTTACCACGATGTCGTTGACGTAGGCTTCAGCGTTTCTCCCTAGCTGCTGGCCCAGGGCGATGTGCATCAGCCGCTGGAAGGTCGCCCCAGCGTTACGTAGCCTGAACGGCATGCAGGTGTAGCAATATACCCCGCATGGGGTCAAGAAGGCCGTCTTCTCCACGTCCTCCACCGCCATCTTGATCTGGTGATAACCAAAGAACGCGTCAAGAAAACACAGCAGGTCGCACTCGGCGGTGGAGTCGATGTGCGGGAGCGGGAAAAGGTCTTGGGGCATGCTTTGTTGAGGTTGGTGAAGTCGACACACATGCATTCCTTCCCGCCTTCCTTGGGCACGACGACGGGGTTCGCCAGCCATTCCGGGTACCGGACCTCGCGAATGACACCTACCGCTTCTAGCTTGCGAGTTTCCTGGACGATGAAGGACTGCTTCTCCGTGGACTGTCGCCACGCCTTCTGCTTCACAGGGCGCACATTGGGGCACACCCTTAAGTGATGCTCGATTACCCCCCTGGGGACCCCCACCAGCTGCTTGGGCTCCCAGGCGAATACCTCCTTGTTCGTGCGCAGGAACTTCACCAATGCCTCCTCTTGGTCTGGGTCGAGGTTGGCGCCTATGGTGAAGGTGGCTCCCGAGGATCCATCCTCCTCGACCAGCACTTGCTTCATTTCGGTCCGATCCTGATTGAACATCTGCTTCTTTTTCACGATTGCAGCCCCCTTAGCCCACAGGGCAGCTTCGTCGGTCGGGCGCGCCGCCGCGGCGGCCCTGAAGGCGAGCTTGAGAGTCGTCAGAGCCTCCTTTGTGTCTCCAACCATGGTGAGGACGCCGCTGCTGCCCGGCATCTTCATGAGGTTGTAGGCCGGATGGGTTGCTGCCATGAACTGAGCAAGGGCAGGGTACCCGAGGATGGCATTGTATCGGAGGCCGATGCGGGCGATATCAAAGTCGATCAGCTCGGTGCGGTAGTTGTCTCGGGTACCGAAGGTGACCGGGAGGCGTATTTGCCCCAGGGGGATGGTGGATCCGCTGCCGACTCCGGAGAAAGGCTTGGTGGGGCGGAGCCGGCCGTGCGGCACGTGAAGCAAGCCGAAAGCTTCCACGGAGAGCATGTTGAGGCCCGCTCCGCCGTCGATGAGGGTCTTGGTCATGGCGACGTTGCAGATGGTGGGTGTGCAGAGCATTGGGAGCGTGCCTGAGCCAGCAGTGGTAGCGGGGTGGTCCCCTGAGTCGAAGGTGAGGTCGGCCTTGGGCGCCGCCCATCCCGGAGGGGCTCCCTGCTGCACAGAGGCGGCGCCTATCTGGCGGAAGAATTGCTAGACATGACGGTCCGAGGGTGGTGCTTGCGAGCCGCCGAGGAGGGTCGCGACGGCGGTAGGCGCCGGCGCCATGAAGCATGCAACGAAAAGGCAGCGCAGCTCCTCCTAAGAAGCCACGGAGGATCCTGACAGGTTAAGCAGCCAGGCGTGTGGCGCGCCAGCGAGGGCCATGGGGAACCAGTTGGCCATGACCTTATCGTCGCCTCCAGCCTCCAGAACAACCTCCTCGTATGCCAGCAGGAAGGTCGAGGATCTGCCGCGCCGTCATAGCCGGGTGGCATCTCCAGCCTGAACTTGTGCGGCCACTACACCCGCCGAAAGGCGGGGGCGAGGGCCCTGAGCCCAATGGCACCATCGCGGGCGTCCGTCAGTGCAGTCCGAGGAGCGCGCCTCCCGTGGGGGCCGAACAAAGAGGTGAAGCTGGTGGAGGAGCAAAGCTTCGGCGCACCCCTACCTGGCGCGCCAAATGTCGGATTACGGGTTCCGGCAAACCCTTGAGGTTCGAACACTGGGGTGCGCACAAAGATCTCTCTCTCTCCCTAGCTCGCTCTCGCAATGATCTCAAGGCCTAGCTCGACGAACCCAAGGAACAAGAGACACGAGGGTTTATACTGGTTTGGGCCACCGTTGTGGTGTAATACCCTACTCCAGTGTGGTGTGGTGGATTGCCTTATAGGCTGAGGATGAACAAGTACAAGGGATGAACAGCCTCCTGAGAAGAGGTGTTCTTGATCTCGGTGAGCTTGTGTGTGCAAGGATGGTCAGAATGATTCCCACTTTCTAGGTTGGTGGCTAGTCCTATTTTTGACACCTGAAACAGTAGGAGAGCCTCCTACTGTGTAATTAAATTAATAAATGAGTGGATTTACATATGGTTCTACACATGTCATCCCCTTTGGGGATGGTTGGGGAGGAGGGAAGCAAATCAAAGAGTAGCTACAAAGGAGGTGAGAAAGGAGGTGTGTTTTTCTCCAACCCTATGAGTTAGGAGAGATAGATCCTCTTTCAGTCTTGAAATCCAGGATGTTTTCGTGGGTGTTATTCTTCTGAAGACTTTATTATTTCTTTCCTTCCAGATGCTCCATGCTGCTTGTAGGAATATTGCCATGAACATTGGCTTGTTCCATGCTGTTTTAGATGTGCTTATCCAATCCAAACGTGAACCTTGAGAACTCCAGCAGATGGCAATATCAGACCAGCAATCCTTGCTGAAGGCACAATCAAAGAAAAGATGTTCAAGTGTTTCTTCCACGTTGGACTCGCAGAGGGGGCAAGTATAGTCATTGCCAATGTTGTAGTGTCTTCGCTTCAGCATGTTTCTGGTGTTGAGTCTATTAGACAGAAGGAGCCACGCAAAAACCTTTATTTACATTGTAACCTTAGACTTCCATAGCCAGGTATAAGTTTGATGGGCCCGAACCTCCCTGAAGTAAAAGTTATAGTCTTTGCTGGCTGAGTACGTCTGAGTCGCCCAAGTACAATTTCAGTAATCATTCCCAGAGAGGGTGTCTTGCAGTTGAATGTCATGTACCAGACGTTGAAGATCTCTAGTCTATGCATGTGCCTGGACCGAAAGCGGCAGATGAAACGTTTCATGCAAAGTCGTGGCCCCCAAGAAGTCTCTAACAGAAATATCCTCCTGGGTGGCGAATGAGAAAGCCCGCGAATGTGTTTCTACCAGAATACCATCCGTCCAGTGATCCTTCCAAAAAAGTATGTCCTTCCCCGTGTGTACTTGGGCTTTGGTAATCCCACGGTAAATTGGCATTAGTTTCATCACATCCCACCACCAAAAAGACCCGCAGGGATCAGCTGTATGGGGGATCTTGTTGCTATAGTACGTGCTCCATATGAGTTCCACCCAAGGCAGGTCCCATCGGTTATAGAATTTGAGGAGGTATTTTAGCAGAAGTGCATCACTTTGTACCTTGAGATTAATGACACCGAGGCCTCCCGAAACCTTGGGTTGGCAGACCATGTCCCAAGCCGCAAGAGAGTTGCAAGAATCCCCATTCTCCGTTTTTTTGGTCCATAAGCATTTGCGTCTGATTTTGTCCAGAAGTTCAATAATGCTAACTGGCAACTTGAGAGTACATAGTGCGAAGATGATTAGGGAGGTTATGACCGAGTTGAGGAGTGATAGTTTACCCCCATAAGAGATCATGTTGAGCGTAGCAGAAAGCCTTCGTTCCACCCGACAGACAAGAGGGAAAAGATCTAGGACTCATGGCCTGGTCGTCCCCATACCAAATGTTAAGCGGGAAGGAATCCCACAACTGCCAATTTTGAAGGGAGACAACTAGTACAAGCTATCCTGACAAAAGGTGGTCTTCGCTTCCCAAAGGCTCTGGTGGTGACGCCGCCGTGGGCTCCGCGGTGACCTCCGTCTTGCTGGTCTTGGTCCCGTTGCACCGATATTGAAACCTTTGCATGATGCCTCGGGACTCCTCGCCTGCACCTGCCCCTTTAGCACCAAAGAGTCAACAGGTACTCTGCTCCCGTTGGCGCCTGCCTGGCCTCGGTCATCATGACTCACGTCACGTGAACCTCACGAGGTACCCCTTGCATAGATATCTCCGCTCCTCGGGAGCCAGCCTAGTGGGGCTGCCCCTGAGGAGGCCTTGTGTCGTCCGCCACGCGAGGATTGGCCCCTCGCAAGGGGCTTGAGTGGTTGCTGATGAAGATGGGCCGTACCAGGCCGCTGGCTGAGCCACGCCCTGGGCCACAGGCAGGCAAGTCTGGGAACCCCCGTTCCCAGGATGCTGACAACGCGTGCGGCGCAACCGCATGCATATGGGCCCCCAATGTGATCATGCGCCGGCCCCAACTACTAGCAGAGTGTGTACGGAGGAGGCAAGAGCAGAGCGCTCCGCGGCCGCCTCAACGACGAGCAACCATATCCATATAGCCGTTGACACATTGGGAAAAGTCGTCCACAAACCGAGCGCGTGGAGGGACGCGAGGAGAGGCCGACATTGTGATACGTGGCAATAAGACGAACTGCCTGCAATGGCAAATACATCAAGCACGATTCAGATTAGAGTTGTGTGTGCGATACATGGCATACAATTGATCCATAGGAGCTGTTGGTGATGACCAGAACAATGAAATGGTCAGCCAGAATAAGCCGTGTGTGTTGTGGGAAAACGCTTGCCGGCATACAATTGTCAAAGACTGATAAAATCATCACCGATGGGTTCCCTACTTTAGCCCATGTGCGGTGTGATATGCTCTGTCTGCACAACATCTATGCTCTGTCTACAGAAGAACAACATATATACTTATAATAGGACATGATTGCATAACAAAATTAAACATCCAATTACGTTATATCATAAATACCATAAATATTGAAAGGTTCAAATTCCAGCATTACAAGGCCCAAATTCAAAGATTACAAGGTTCAAACTGTTCTTACAAATCAAATTCATTCTTAAAAATATTTTTCATGCATTATTTCTGCGAAAGGACCAGCCACCGAGAAGTCATATAGTAGCTTGATACAGTGACTTCGGAATAATCTGTCGTATGAAGTTACAAATTGAAATTTAGCTTCTGCAGAGCCTTTTCCATTCAAGTGTAGACCCATGCGCTCTTTAGAAAACCATTCACTATTGTGCACTAAATATGGGGCAAACCTCATTATCTTGAGCACCCTTGCTTTCTGAACAACAAACCTAGTGAATTTAATTTCTGATGTGGTTCCTCGGTACTCGTTAAAATTAATTTTTGTGAGATGAAGATCAAGGCATTCAATGGGATTGTTATATTTCCCAACATTTTCCACTTCCAGGCCTGCTTGTATCTGCAAATAAAGACAACATATTAGTGCCTAGCTGCAGATTTGAACACTTTAGGCCTCTTTGATTTGCAAGATTTCTAAAATACACGAAAAGGGTGACATGCCATCTTCAACCGTTCATGATTAACATCTAAAAATATATATATATATATTGAGATCCTCCAAATTTCCTTTAGAAATCATACTACATTTGTCATTGTAATTATAGGTAAAAGTAACAAAAAACTGAACTCTGTTGTGGTTAACAATTAACAGGAAAGGAGCATCACCTCGATGTATAGCTTCTCCATGCACGGAAAGCATCTAAGGAATCTAACAACTTCATCCAAATTGGGCCTGGCAGATTGTAGTGCCAAGATCTTCACTATGCACAGAGACAGGGCAAGGTTGTGGGAATCATCTTCTGGATGACAGGCGAACATAGATCAACAGAAAATAGATAAAATGTGTTGGCCAATAATAAGGAGAATAAGAAGATTGTTGTGCTTGAATGGATAATGATCCAGTAACAAGTTCAGAGAATTCAGCACACCAATAGCCCAACAATGTCAATTTTGGTGCATGAATGACCCTCATTCTTTTGGACCTACTTTATCAAGTACATACAATCTCTCGAGGAAAGGCACATTCTCAATGACCCTATCATGAAACACCTCAACAGACAGCCTTTTGCAGCGCCAGCAGTGCACATAAATCGTATGGACATTCGTCGAGGCGATGTGGAGGCTACTGAACCCATCCATCACCTGAAGACGAAGGTACTCGAGCGTTGTAGAGCCGCTGAGAAGGCACTTAAAATCCTCCTTCGAGATGCGGACACCCATGAGCTTGAGGTGCTTCAGTTTAGGGAGATGAAGAGAGCGCGTGATATCAATCTCGGCGAAAGGCACTGCCTGAAAGTACCGCGGTAGATCGAGAAAGCAAGGCGGAGTGCAGACAGCGACATCGAGCGCGGATGTCCATCGTGAAAGCTGGGCTCCTCGAGCCGATCTAGGGCTGGGGATAGGAACCAGTCATGAAACCTGGATTCGATGTTGAAGTTGGAATGGAACTTGCTGATAGCAAGGCCTCTGACCGGCCCAGGGTGCGTGGCGAGGATGCGGGACAATGCGTCCAAGCGTTTGCGCTCCCTGCTACAGAGCTCGTCATCGTTGATGAGGTTTAGGGGGTGGAGTGCCAGAGGGGGCACCACCGCCAGGAGAGGACAATGGTCCGCATGCCATATTAGATGGGGAGGAAGGATATGATGGTTAGCAACATCTCGTCGGGGAGGCCGCTCATGAAGTCCACGCTCATCTGAGGCTCTTGTGGTTCTGGCTTGAGCCGCCCCCTCTTGTTGGCCAGCTCGTCCTCCATCTCGCAGCAGGCAGCGATCCTCAGTAGCGGTGATTGTAGATGAGAACCGAGGACTATTCTACGTACCTTCCCGAGGTGACCAAAACCAAAACCAGCAATAATTTGGCAGCGCTCGCGGCTCTCTTCCTGATACGGTGAGCCTGCGCGGCAGACTGCTCGCCATCATCCCGTCTAATCAAACAGTTGCCAACGGGAGTAAATTGTTAGTTGAACGCCCACGGTTGGAATAATAACGACCGTTTTCGATAATAATGTGGCAGCTATTTGTTCCAAAATGCCTAGAAAACTCAAATAATGTATAAAAAGGTAAAACAAACACTGAATAATTTCATATTTTTAGCATGATATTCCAATAGTTCCATGTTGCCTCAGTAAAATAAATCAAGGTGGAAAGAGACAATATATGTCGTTTCGCACACAGAGGTGATAAGTTCCCTCTCGGAACCATGAGGCTTCTTGAGAGAAGCTCTGGTTTCTATGAAGTTTATACCAAAACTTGACCCAAATCGGATTTTTTTACCACGGCTTGTTGGTGCCATGTCATAACACCATGCCAACTTTCATGATTTTCAGGCGAGTTTTGGATTTACAGTAATTTTGAAACCAAGTTTCTCAATGTTTACGGCCGAGTTGGCACCACCTTGGATAGACTTTTTCCTCGTGGGTCCCAAATGGTTAGAATCCAAATCTGTCACTACCATTCAACTTTTCTTATTAAGAATTACAACCCATTTGGCATGCTAGCTCAAAATAAGTTTGTGGGTGCTGGCGGGCGCTAAGCACTTGCGAGTTCTATAATGAATAATGATCTCGAGGAGCCCATGAGAGTGATGTTCTTTCCCTTATGTTGTGATTGCTTATAATATTTCTGTCTTAATTAAATAAACGGCAAGCCATTAGCCCGGTATGAAAGAAAATATGGGTCAAGCCGTGTTGAAAAGGGTAACAATATCTAACTCCAGCTTACAAACGGTACAAAAGCACAAGGATTAATTGTTCACCGGGTTTAGAGAAAATCCAGATTGGACAAGGCAATAACATCTAACTCAACCAAAGTTTTCGGCAGTCGAAATCTAATGGATCGGTCTAATCCATAAAATCAAGATCCCGAGCCAGAAAATCTACCGGTACATGAAGACAAGTTGTTGTAAATAGAAGTCGAGCATGTTTAGAAGCCCTTTTGTCCAGCTGAAACTTCTTTTTATGATGTTCAACGCGTCCATCCGTGAGAATTTTTTTGTCAAAAACTTAATCCTCACGGACAATAGTACCCTCGCATTCAACAGGAAGAATGTGACAAAGCTAGTGTTTGCATGGTTGGATGCATATCCTTCCAGCGTTATTGTCCTCAAACGAATGTCATGGGAACTGAGAAAATCCCGGTGCTTCTTATGCCATCGATTAGTTATACCATTTTGTCCATGTGCTTTTTCCTAAATAGACATGAAGATTGAAAACAGTTAATGTCTAAAAAAAGAGTATGTAGAAAGAGTGACAACTGAACGGTTAATTCTAGTACATTATACATGGGCTTTCAATGTGTGTGAAATCATCACCTCTATATACAGATTATCCATACATGGAAAGCATCGTAGCAAGCCAATAATCGTGTTCAGATCAAAAAACCACATACTTATATGTAAGGTCTTGACAGAATCCAGCACCATTGATAAGCTATCCATGGACAAACTCTTCACTAAGGATAGAACATAATATTACTACCAAAAGTGTACTCCAAGATGATATAAAACTATGCGCACAAATAAAAAATGCAGCTTATGATTAAAAGTGTTGATAATAATATACAGTACCCAAATAAGTGTGGAGCCAACCACCATCTTGTAACCTTTAAACGGATCAGGAATTACACCGAAGGTCTCCAGTTTAGGCGCAGAGACCACATTTATTTGTAAAGGTGCATAAAGATAATAAAGGATCCCTTTGAAGTGAAGGGGCATCTTCGATGATGAGCTCCCGTCCTTTAAAACAAATTCCAATGCTTACAAGGTGAGGCGACTTTATTTGTAGACAACAGATACATATTTCTATTCCAAAAACAAGCAGCAAGCGCTTGAGGGTAGGGCAGCTGCAGTGGATGATATTGTGCAGTTAGGCCTCCGACAGGTCAACCACCACAAGCACAAGTTTTTTAGTAGGGGGAGTCGATGCATTTGTACCAAATTGTCTGCTAGATGGCACTGGGCCAAGGTGGCAGTCTGGAGAGAGGAAGAAAACCATGAGATGGAGATCGGTGGTGAGGGCACACATACAATGGTTGGTGGTAAGCTATTTTCATAGTAATGGTAGAACTCTAGCTGCTGGAGTTTTTTTGAATTGACGGGATGTCAGCCAGGCATCCACCATGCAGGGTATGTGCAGCAAGCAGCATGCCGTGATGCAGAGGCATTGAACGGTGCCCTGGTGGGAGGAGATGATGGCTCCGTGGAGTTCAAAATCAAGAACGACAGATAGCTGACGACAGTCGAGATTAAGAGGCGTGGTGCACCACATAGTGCGCCACCAAGATGGGAGGACCTGTGTGCGGCAGCCATCCTTGGCGGGGAGAAGGGAGATGATCTCCCTAAGGATGGCATCAGGGAGATCGTTGATGCGGTCCGCCCAAGATTCTACGGGTTCCTCGGATTTAGGGGGTCGTGGCCGCTTCTGCCCGTGCTGCCGGGTGTAGGATCTACAACCGGCGGCGCCGCATGCCGGGGCCTCATCAGTGTACATACCAATCTAGGAAAAAATTGGAACAAACATATATGTCAGATATTCAAAATCAATTCTCAAGATCTGGAAGAAAAAATGGCACAAACATATATGTAGGACGTTCAAAATCAATTCTAAAGATCTGGAAGAAAAAAACGCACAAATATATGTAGAACATTCAAAATCAATTCTCAAGATCTGGCTATGAATTATTAGCACGAACGCTAACATAATCAGATTGTTAGCAAAAAAATCATTTGTACACAATAACTAATTAATCACTAACCATAGACGGATACCATTCGAACAATCAATACACTACATGAATCTAATGAATCTTACTCTGGTTTCGTGGATTGGGAGAACATAACCATAGGTTTTCTATTTCAAAAAGTAAAGGCAGGGGGGAGGACTAATCGTTTTTCCATCGGAGTCGGAGTCATATCTGGAGTAGCTGTGGACCTCTGGTTCCGGCTGGGGAGGTATGACGACGGCGACAAAGTCAAGGACGCGTTGTTGCCCGCGTGAGACCTTGTTAGCGGCGACGGCAACCTCTATGCCTAGCTTCACGCATTGCGTGGGTGTTTCACCAGCCCCAATGTCACCACTTCCTCTGATGGTGCGGTTCGGCGGCATCCTCATAAACTCCAAGCAGTGGTTACCACTGTGGACGGGGGGTGCAACCGCCTATTATGACCAGTGGCTCGGGCGAGCCATTAATCTGGAGCAGTGGGAGAGAGGCGTGCGATGGTCAAAGGGTTGCTCGCCTCCTGGTGAGCCTGCGCAGCAGACTACTGGCATGCCTACCGTCATTTCACACAGCTATTAGCACGCCTCCCGGTGACACTGCACAACAAACACGGGCACGCCTCCGGGTCTGCCTGCATAGCGGGCTGCTCACATGCGTCCCGTAAACTCACGCATGCTCGTATGGCACACGGGACGCGTGGCAGCACATATTAATTGTTTTTCTTTTTTGATAATTAATTATGCCGCTTTACTGCTAAACCGGAGCACGACACATACATTGTTGGTCTAACACCCATGGTTCGAATAAATAATCCGTTTGCGATATTGGTTGCTAATTATTAATAATCTCCCATCTGTAAGAAGATTATATCAAAACTTGTCTCAAATTTGACAAAAAAAATACAATGTCACGGTCTATTGGTGTCCATATGACACCACGATATGTTGCATGAATTTCAACTAAGTTTTGGATTTACTGGATTTTAAAATCAAGATTCTCAATGTTTGAAATTTCTTGCAGGGGGAATAAACATGCACGCAGGGACACGTACACATATGATTTTTAAATCCATTTTGGTACACTATCACGGGTCTGATGTAGCTTAAATTTGATTTTTGCACATAAAATCCCTAGGAAATCGATCAATGTATAAAAACGGCTGAATGATCTCTGATTTTTTTTCTCCAAATTTTAGCACTGCGCTCCTTTGGTCACATGTTCGGTGCAGAAAAAGTTTGACATGCCTCTTTGGGCCACATGCACGCAGTGGTCCTAGGACCCTCACTTGTGTGTGATGCTCTATGTGGGCCCGTGAGCTCGTCATCTGTAACATCCCAAAAATCTAAATTTTGGAATGTTATAAATAAATAGATAGTTTTGATTGATTGTTTGATTGATTGACTGAAAGTGAGTGAATTTGAAACTTTTGAAAGTTAAATGATAGGGAATAAAAGGACTTTCCCAAACTTTCATTTTTGCTTTTATGCTCTCCGTGAATTCAAATTATTTTCATCATAAAACCCTGGAGAGAAGATGACATGACTTCTTCCATTTATTTAAATGACAAGGGGTGTTGAAAATATTTGAATTTCATTTGGAACATATTTCCAATTCTGAAACTTTATGCAACTAAATGATTTTCACGAGCGAAGATAAAATGACTTCTTCAAAACATATGAAATATGAGTTGGGAGTTTCAAAGAATTAAATTCAAAGTTCTTTTGAATTTATTTTCAATTTGGAGTTATTTGAATATTAGTCAAATTATTTTTCTCCAAAAGTAAAATATATGGAAAATAGGGTAACATGATTCCCTACATCAGAAAATTGGAGAGAAATAAATTTGAATTAATTTTGATATTTTTAAAATGATTTTTGTTGGATTTTACTAGGGCAGAAGCACTCTTTGAATTATTAGAATTTGTGTGTATTTTATTTGAAGCTAGAAAAATGTCCATGTTGTAGAAAATCTTTTTCTGAAAATTTTGATATATTATATGCCTATATAATATATTTGTTTTATTTAGTTTTTTTTATTTTGTCTGAGAAAATGTTTTATAAAACTCTTGGACCGATGGCCGGGGCGAAGCTTGGCCCAACGCCAAGGCCAAGCCCATCCTGTGTCGTCTCGATCTCCCATGGAGACCGACTCCCGAACGGGAGCGCCGCCACGTCCTCCCTGCCCCCTTCCCCACGCCTCCCGAGGCCACCCCTCCCCTATAAATGCACCGGCCCCGCCGCCCTCTCCCTCTCTCTCCTCGCCCCCACCGCTGCATCTCGTCGCCGCCGTTGCCTCTCTGCCGCCGCCCCTTCACCGCACCCCACCGCCGCCCCGCGCCGCCTCGCCGGACTCGCCAGAGTTAACCGCCACCGCCTCCGCCGGTTTCCCCTATCCCGAACCGGTACAACCCACGAAAACCGATCCGTTTTCTTTTAACTACGGTTTTTTTAAACCCTAGATTAGATCGGTTTTATTTGGTTTTGTTAAAAAGCGAGCGTTCACCCGTTTAGATCTGTAGTGAACGGTTTTTGATCTCTAGCGTTCGGTAGCGAACGTTCGTTCGATAGGGTTTTTCTTTTTATTTTAATTTTTGGTCAGGGACCTATCTGTGAATACTTTTTCTGCAGATTAGCCCCTGGTTTTCAAACGACCATAACTTTTTGCTCGTTAGTCCAAATCCAACGAAACCAATGCCCACTTCTTTGTTATGATCTCCTCTATCCAGTAATCCAACTCAAACATGTTTTTGAAAATTTAAAATTTGAATTAGATCAGTTTTGAATTCAAACTTTGTTTGATCATAACTTGAGTTTTATAATTCCGTTTGAGTTGATTCTTTTTGCTAATCGAAGCCCTTGACCTAAACTTTCCGATAAGGCCAAATTCACATAATTTTGGTACTGTTAGAAATTGTTTTATGTTGCAAGAGTTATTTGCTTGGTTTTAATGTTTTTTCAAATCGTCTTCTCCGTTCTTTCTGATCTTTTGAGTGATTGCTTATGTGTGGTTACTATTGTTTGCTCACGATAGATTGACCGGAGTGTGATGAGTAGAACTATCAAGAGTTTTGAGTGAGAATCATCTTCATCAACGTTGCAGGCAAGTAACACTTTGATCATACCTCTTCTCATACCCAGTTTTTATGCATTAGATCTATCCTCAAACATTGCATGTTTAGGATCTAAATTAAATTGTGGGTTATGGGAAGTAGATTGAGGTAGTACCTATTACCTGTTTTATTATCAAACCCTTGGGAGTTACTTGTACGTTTGCTTATTATGCCATGCTATGCTAGTAGACGTGGATTGGGTGAGTGAATTCCATGACAGATGTGAGATTGATATTTAATGGTTTATTTAAGGTGGCAACTTAAACACACATCTGGGTGGATTGAGGCACCTGGTTTCTATCAGGATTTGCCTGT
This sequence comes from Aegilops bicornis, assembly GCA_021605145.1. Classification (NCBI taxonomy): domain Eukaryota; kingdom Viridiplantae; phylum Streptophyta; class Magnoliopsida; order Poales; family Poaceae; genus Aegilops; species Aegilops bicornis. Next base: position 266,998,782 of record CM038673.1, read on the forward strand.
ATTTCTTCGGACCGCCACCTGTGCTCAAAGGGATCATGAGATTATTCAAACTAGAAACTTCCGTGTGCAGCCACAAGCCATTATGGGCTCTGGCGTAGTTGACTAAGTTGTGCGAACTCTTGCGGGAGGCTAGCAGATGTAGGGGATGTAGGTTGGTACGGTCTACCCACATGTAAGTTGCTAGCGCTTCTAAAAGACTATGTCTCGGTCATCCATCTCTCAAACACCATGTAGTGCGAGAAACCAAACGGAGGCGATCGAGTCTTGTGGGGAAAAGTGTGCAAACCTCTGCAGAGTGTATAAACTAATCATGGCTAGTCGTGTCCCCGGTTATGGACATCTTGAGTATCTAGTATTTGGATATCATGTGAATCTCATCATGTTACTTTAATTAATTTTGTTGGGTTGTTAATGAGTACTTCTAATTGGGATTGAGGATGTTGTCAACCATTCTCAATGTTCAACAACCACCATGATAGTTAAATAAATTTGTTTCTTTGAAGTAGGGAAAAATTGGCTTTATGCAAAACTGTAACCATAGAGCTTTCCACCAGCCATATATGCATATAGTATAGGCTTATTCTTTCATTACTCTCTATGTGTTACATTGCCAGCATATTCCATGTGCTGACCCGTTGCCAGTCGCAACTTTTCATGTTGCGAGACTTTTTCGCATTTACCAGTAAGTGATACGTTAGGGTTCTGATTTACGCACTCAACTTTGCCATTGGTGTTGATGGGAATCCACAACCTTGTTGCTTCGCTATATTTTGGATTGAGGTAATAGTATTTACGTTATTTATACATGTGATTTACCTACATTATAAATCCTCGAAATCTGTGTGTCAAAGATATCTTGATCCGTGGATGACACTTAAGCACAGAGACTTGACCCATTCGGGTCGGGTCGCTACAAGATGGTATCAGAGCACATGTTGGCTGTAGGACGTGACCCTAGAAACTGACAAGCCCATAGGAAATATTTTTCTCTACAACTTCATTTTCAAAAAGATCTTTTACCTCTCTTCTCTTCTGAGCTTATTCAAAAATTCCTTTTTAGAGAGACCATACCCCTTTTCCCTTTTGACCACATGAAGATTCGGCAGATGAGACCACTCCAAGAAGTACAAGATATTGGACAACTAAGACCATTTGGAATGAAGAGGATTTTATCGTGTAAATGGAAACTACAACTGTTGAAGAATCCGAAGACTAGGAGAATTTGAAGGCTCTGAAGAATTCTCAGATCTTTATGACCTAGGAAGGCTACTCTGATACAGCTTGTCAGACTATGGAAGCTGTCAATACCCGAGATCAAGGTGTATCGGAGAAAGACTGGAGCATGGAGAGTTAAAAACTCAAAGTTCTGTCAAGGAAAACCCTAAGGCAGGAGATATCAACTATGGAGAGATAGCTCATGGAAATGACAAGAGCAGAAAGATGACTATCCATGATGTTATCGTCCCCTTATGCTATTGTCACCGTGCTGAGTTAATCATGCATATGCATGGAAGGATTGGATGGTAGACGGCTGATGGAGCACCTATCAGCAAGATGAAGTTTTAACCTTAGCCGGTGTATCACCAGGATCTGGAGTGTTACATCAGGAAGTTAAGATGGACCTACAAGAAGCAATATTTTGACAAGAAGACAATTGGTGAAGAACCCAGGTCCCAGAAGATTAAAATAGCCAAGCAGGAGGAGTTAAACCTCGAGATACCGTAGATTCGTCAGGAACTGAAAGATAGTAGGACCATGGTTCATGTCAAGGATGTTGAAACCCAAATGTTTGGAACGCAACTCCAGAATATTAAAGGACGTCACGAGAGACTTGCGACAATAGAGATGATCTGGCAAAAGAACTTGAGAAGGACAAGCATGATCGGAAGAAGCTATCAGAGACATGAACAAGACTTGAAGAGTTTGATGACTTTGAAGATTTATTGACCATCAGAAGCCCAAACCCCTATTATATACCTGCGTTAGATGCGACGATTGTGAGCTGTCATTTGTTTGATTTTTTTCCGACAGCCACAACAAAACCCATCTTTTCAAAACTATTGTTTGCATTATGTGTATCCCTCCCTCTCTATCTATCTTATCTCACCCCAAAACCCCTGGACCCAATAGAGGATGAATGGAGATGAGCTCATATTATCTGGATCGATGAGTCAATTGGAGACGGACCGATGGATTCAGAACATGGAGGATCACATGGAGAATAACCCTATAGCAGGAAAGGTTATGGCCCAGCATGCTCTTCAATGCTTTGAAAGAGGTGCTGCTACTTGGTGGAGGATGTACCAAACCATCAACGGATGGCAAGGAGTAACCACTTGGAAAGAAATTAAGTTGACCTTGTCAAGGTCTAGGTTTGTGTCCCAGAAATTGGAGCCTTATGGAAATGATATGAAGAAACCTTGTGCATGCAAGCTCTATGGAGAAATAGGACGCACCCATAAAGAACACAAGAATGAATGCCCAAATTGTGAAGGAAGTCATCCAGCTGAAGAATGCCCAACTAGACAGATCACTTGTTTCTTGTGTGAAGGGACTACCCACTACCATGCCAAGTGTCACATTTACCCCATGGTACAAAGAATCATCCAGCCGAAGAACGAAGAAATGAAAGGAGCCCTCACAGAAGTTCTAGTAGAAGATGTGATGAAGGAAGAGATGGAGGACACACCCAAAGAGGAACCAATTAAACACTGCACCAAGTCTTGCTATTCATGTGGAGAAGAGGGACACATCTCCCAGAATTGTATGAATGGGGATCTAGTAGAATTCCCAACAGAGGAAGTAGAGTATGACCCACAGGAAATAGAAGCCCTGATTGGAATGGAAAAGTCCAGAAAGAGAAGTAGATTGGATTCCAGGAAGGATCTGAGTCATATCACCTGTTATAGGTGCAAGGAGTCAGGGCACTACCTCAGCAACTGCCCAAAAAGGAAGCCAAGGACCCAAGGAAGCTATATAATCACAAGGAAACCTCGAAACTTGTCAGAAGTAATATGTTTCCGTTGTAATGTAGCAGGGCATTTTGCCAGAGATTGTCCGAAGGAGAAGGAGACTGGTGATAAATAGTTGAAATTGTAACAGAAGAAATGCAGTAGTAGAAGTGAGAGCTTTTGCTTTTATATTGAGGTGTTGAGTTGAGACATGTAATGGAAAAGCGAGAGATTGTAATAATTTAAGAATCAATAAAGTTAGCAATGTTGGTACTGCTTTGGATTTTATGAGTTACCCTATGAGGAAAGATGTTGACCAATTTCGAGGATATGAGAAATATGGTCTATGGAATATTGGAACATTCTAAGGGTGGTAGTACCCTGTAAGAACCGTTGACCCCTGGAAAAGATAAGGATACTCCACTGAATGGATTTCAGACAAAATGAATACGAGTTTTGTCTCGATATGTTTGATACCCCAAGAGTGTGTGGGATGACGTTGGAGACCGACAGTTGTTTGGACCAAATGGGATCAAGGAGTCAGAAGAGGATGTTAAGTTGATTCGAGATAGACTGAAGGTAGCTCAGTCCAGGTAGAAGAGTTATGCAGACTCAAAAATGTAAGGAGGTAGTCTATGAAATCGGAGACAGAGCATATCTTTGTGTGCCACCTCTGCGAGGAGTTAAACGATCTGGAGTTAAGGGAAAGTTAGCCCCGAGATTTGTAGGACCATACCGAGTTTGGAACATATGGGAGAATTAGCTAACAATGTTGGAGTCACCCGAAGGACTTTCAGGAGTTCAGGATGTGTTTCACGTTTCCCAGTTGAAGAAGTGCCATGCAGAAATGGTCAATATTCCCCTGTAAGGACGCTTGACCCTGGAAAGGATAATGATGTTCCACGAAGTGGAGTATGGACTTCATAAGTATAAGTTTTGATCTCGGTATGTGGGACATCCCACGAGGATGAAGAGATGAAGTACTATTGGATATAAAGGAGGTATGATGTTGGAAATATGGATCAATGGAAATTCCATGATGAGTCTTAGTAATCATGTCCTACTTTGGTGACAATAGAAGGAAGGAAGAAAATACAATTGGATGGATTTTAAGTATGCCAGGAAGTTGGATGTTGGAATAATGATCAGTTGCCCCGAGGAGGTGTTCAAGGTTGTAAGTGATGAGATGGGCCATAACCCACAGGCTCCAGGACCTGCCAAAAAGCAAGCACATTCTTGCTGAAGGAAAAACCTTGGAACAAGTTACGATTTTTATCTACCGACGAGTCTATAGGAGTTTACGCAAAACCTGAGAGTTGTTAAGGAACGATAGATGTTTGTTTGGCTTGCAGAATCAATGGATTTTTCCGAACTTGGTTCGTCGACAAGAGAAATTCTGCAATGCTTGTGAGGATGACCGAGTGTTTTAATGCGAGATTCGCCGAACCATGTACAAGGTAATGATTTGGGTGCGGGATGGATTGATCACCATACCGACTTACTCTTATTATTCTCTTTGCTATATGGGGTGGTAAATCTGAGTGACCTACCTATAGTAGAGTGACGACGATATTAAACCTTGTTGAACCTTAGAATGGTATAAGAATTTTTTTCCCTTGTACAAGGCAGCTTTTGCCAACCGTAGGTTATACGGTGAGGTGAAACCCAGACCCATTTCCTGCAGGACAAACCATAAATTGATGACCACCATGAGATATCGATAGTTGTTTAGAATTGGCGCCAGACCCGTCAGCTATGAAGACCCCATCTCGGAATAACCTTACCAAGAGGAAAGGACAAAAGAATTGAGGAAAAGGTTATGCCACTACCGGAAGAGCCCAGAGAAGGAATTATCCTTACTATCTGAGAAGACCGACACTGTCAGTAATAAGGATGGAGTATGTGAGTTTTGATGGAACCGTAACCATGCTTCTAAGGGTTGTAGCACCCGACACCCCGGAGACGATCGATGGATTTTTTTAAGACCCCCAGACCCTAACCTATTTCTTGCTAGCCTCTCCGAATCTCGAGGACGAGATTCATTTTAAGGGTGGTAGTTTTCTAACATCCCAAAATTCTAAATTTTGGAATGTTACAAATAAATAGATAGTTTTGATTGATTGTTTGATTGATTGACTGAAAGTGAGTGAATTTGAAACTTTTGAAAGTTAAATGAGAGGGAATAAAAGGACTTTCCCAAACTTTCACTTTTGCTTTTATGCTCTCCGTGAATTCAAATTCTTTTCATCATAAAACCCTGGAGAGAAGATGACATGACTTCTTCCATTTATTTACATGACAAGGGGTGTTGAAAGTATTTGAATTTCATTTGGAAAATATTTCCAATTCTGAAACTTTATGCAACTCAATGATTTTCACGAGCGAAGATAAAATGACTTCTTCAAAACATATGAAATATGAGTTGGGAGTTTCAAAGAATTAAATTCAAAGTTCTTTTGAATTTATTTTCAATTTGGAGTTATTTGAATATTAGTCAAATTATTTTTCTCCAAAAGTAAAATATATGGAAAATAGTGTAACATGATTCCCTACATCAGAAAATTGGAGAGAAATAAATTTGAATTAATTTTGGTATTTTTAAAATGATTTTTGTTGGATTTTACTAGGGCAGAAGCACTCTTTGAATTATTAGAATTTGTGAGTATTTTATTTGAAGCTAGAAAAATGTCCATGTTGTAGAAAATCTTTTGCTGAAAATTTTGATATATTATATGCCCATATAATATATTTGTTTTTTTTCTGTTTTTTTATTTTGTCTGAGAAAATGTTTTATTAAAAAACTCTTGGACCGTAGTGCGAAGCCCAGCCCAACGCTGTGGCCCATCCCAGTCGTCCCGATCTCCCGCAGAGACCGACTCCCGCAGGAGGCGCCGCCACGAGTCCGGCGGACCCGCGTCCTCCTGCCCCCCTTCCCCACGCCTCCCGAGGCCACCCTCCCTATAAATGCACTGCCCCGCCGCCTCTCCCTCTCTCTCTCGCCCTTTTGCATCTCGCCGCCCGCCGTTGCCGCTCATTGCCGCCCCTTCACCGCACCCTATCGCCGCCCGCCGCCTCGCCGGGACTTCATGGGAGTTAACCGCCACCGCCACGCCGGTTTCCCTCTCCAACCGGTACAACCCACTTAAAACCGATCCGTTTTCTTTTAACTTCGGTTTTTTGAAACCCTAGATTAGATCGGTTTTATTTGGTTTTGTTAAAAAGCGAGCGTTCACCCGTTTAGATCTGCAGTGAACGGTTTTCGATCTCTAGCGTTCGGTAGCGAACGTTCGTTCGATAGGATTTTTCTTTTTATTTTAATTTTCGGTCAGGGACCTATCTGTGAATACTTTTTCTACAGATTAGCCCCTGGTTTTCAAACGACCATAACTTTTTGCTCGTTAGTCCAAATCCAACGAAACCAACGCCCACTTCTTCGTTATGATCTCCTATATCTAGTAATCCAACTCAAACATGTTTTTGAAAATTTAAAATTTGAATTAGATCAGTTTTGAATTCAAACTTCGTTTGATCATAACTTGAGTTTTATAACTCCGTTTGAGTTGATTCTTTTTGCAAATCGAAGCTCTTGACCTAAACTTTCTGATAAGGCCAAATTCACATAATTTTGGTACTGTTAGAAATTGTTTTATGTTGCAAGAGTTATTTGCTTGGTTTTGATGTTTTTCAAATCGTCTTCTCCGTTCTTTCTGATCTTTTGAGTGATTGCTTATGTGTGGTTACTATTGTTTGCTCACGATAGATTGACCGGAGTGTGACGAGTAGAACTATCAAGAGTTTTGAGTGCGAATCATCTTCATCAACATTGCAGGCAAGTAACACTTCGATCATACCTGTTCTCATGCCCAGTTTTTATGCATTAGATCTATCCTCAAACATTGCATGTTTAGGATCTAAATTAAATTGTTATGGGAAGTAGATTGAGGTAGTACCTATTACCTGTTTTATTATCAAACCCTTGGGAGTTACTTCTACGTTTGCTTATTATGCCATGCTATGCTAGTAGACGTGGATTGGGTGAGTGAATTCGATGATAGATGTGAGATTGACATTTAATGGTTTATTTAAGGTGGCATCTTAAACACACATCTGGGTGGATTGAGGCACCTGGTTTCTATCAGGACTTGCCTGTATTTCTTCGGACCGCCACCCAGGCTCAAAGGGATCATGAGATTATTCAAACTTGAAACTTCCGTGTCTAGCCACAAGCCATTATGGGCTCTGGCGTAGTTGACTAAGTTGTGCGAACTCTTACGGGTAGACTAGCAGATGTAGGGGATGTAGGTTGGTACGGTCTATCCACATGTAAGGTGCTAGCGCTTCTGAAAGACTATGTCTCGGTCATCCGTCTCTCAAACACCATGTAGTGCGAGAAACCAAACGGAGGCGATCGAGTCTTGTGGGGAAAAGTCATAAACCTCTGCAGAGTGTATAAACTAATCATGGTTAGCCGTGTCCCGGTTATGGACATCTTGAGTATCTAGTATTTGGATATCATGTGAATCTCATCATGTTACTTTAATTAATATTGTTGGGTTGTTAATGAGTACTTTTAATTGGGATTGAGGATGTTGTCAACCATTCTCAATGTTCAACAACCACCATGATAGTTAAATAAATTTGTTTCTTTGCAGTAGGGAAAAATTGGCTTTATGCAAAACTGTAACCATAGAGCTTTCCACCAGCCATATATGCATATAGTATAGGCTTATTCTTTCATTACTCTCTATGTGTTACATTGCCAAAGATATTCCATGTCTTGACCCGTTTTGGCTGCAACTTTTCATGTTGCGAGACTTTCGCATGACGAGTAAGTGAGACGTTAGGGTTACGATTTCCACACTCAACTTTGCCGTTGGTGTTGATGGGAATCCACAACCTTGTTGCTTCCGCTATATTTTGGATTGAGGTAATAGTATTTACGTTATTTATACATGTGATTTACCTCTGTTATAAATCCTCGAGTACTGTGTGTGTCAGCATACCGATCCAGGGATGACACTTAAGCACAGAGACTTGACCTAGTCGGGTCGGGTCGCTACATCATCCATCACTATGACCTACAACGAGAGAGGTTAATTTGACCAACAAGGATGATTATTTTTTGGTTTGTCTTACGTATGGTAGGAGTGTATATATATATATATATATATATATATATATATATAGTACGCGTTGAAGAAGGTGGGGGCAACTGATACGTGCATTTTGCATCATGTTTTTTATGTTGATATGTATTGCATTATGGATTGTTATTACACTTTATGATGCAATTCTTATGACTTTTCTCTCTTATTTTGCAAGATTCACATGAAGAGGGAGAATGCCGATAGTTGGAATTGTGGAGCCGAAAGGAGCAAATCTGAGATGCCTATTCTGCACAACTCCAAATGTCCTGAAACTTTACGGAAAATTATTTTGGAATATGTAAAAAATATTGGGTGAAGAAATATCAGGTGGGGACCCACCAGGTGGCCAGAAGCCTGGGGGCGCGCCCTACCCTCTAGGGCGCGCCCCCTGAGCCTGTGGGGCCCCTGGCCAGCCTCTGGTCCCCATCTTCTGCTATATGAAGGGATTTTACCTAGAAAAATAAGGATGAGACTTTCGGGAGGAAGCGCCGCCTTCTCGAGGCGGAACCTGGGCATGAGCAATCTAGGCCTCCGGCGGAGCGATTTTGTCAGGGAAACTTCCCTCTAGGAGGGAAAATCAAAACAATTGTCTTCACCAATGATCCTCTCATCGTGGGAGGACCAATCTTCATCAACATCTTCACCAGTAACATCTCATCTCAAACAAAGGGAAAGTACTTACCTGCGCTTACCTGGCCCGTCCATGTAGCTGGCCCACCGGGTCAGGCGGGCGTCTTCAATGTCCGCCAAGATGGCGAGAGAGGCATGTCAGCAGCGCCTAAGCCTTTAGCTCCTCCCTGCCTGCTTCCTCTCCTCCAAGTGCCTATCTGTTCACGCCAGTAGATGCCCCACGGTTTCCTCTGTTCCTCCCCTCTCTCCTCTGCTCCATCTCTCACCCTCTAGCTCACGTTCGAGCAACCACCCAGGAACTCCCACCCACCAGCGTAGCTCGCCTGCATGGCCAACGACTCTGAAAGGCCGCACGAGCATGCCCATTGTATCCGCCATAATTAGAAGCGTCTCCGAGCCAACGGAACCACGCGAAGGACCCCTGAATCGACGGAATCGGCCTTGCATTCGTTTCCTCTGCCGTCGGTTGCTTCCATTCAATGCGCCGGCACCAAAGCTTCCCTGACTGTCTCGTTTGCTCCTCCGGACCGCAGTGAGCTCTGCCCACTTTCCCCAAACCCCTCGTGCTCGTGCTTGACCTCTAGCCGCTTCCCCGCAATCCCCGAGCTCCGACCGCCGCCATGGCCGACGAGCTTCGTGCTCTCGAGCCCCTATGCTTGATTTCGTGGCACCGATGTGCTGCTGCCTCCTTGTATGTGCTCATGCGCCGCTCAGTTCACTCGGTTGCGAGCTGCAACCATGTGCATGTGTTAACCCAAACTTCGGCTGCCGCTGACCTCGTTGCCGCGCTGCTAAAGCCTACCCCTGTATAAACTGATGAGGACATCAATACCATTGTTACACCCACAGCCCCTACTGCTACATATACTGGACCAATTACTAGAGCTCGCGCACGCCAATTAAATTATCAGGTACTTTCGTTTCTTGGTAATGATTCTAATGTTCATGAGAATATGATGCTGCCTAAATTGGATATATTTGTTTTGCTTACAAATGAAGGGCCTAGCTTGGAGAAGGATGGACATTGGAGCAAGAACAAGCATGGAGATGATGCCATGCGCAAGGGGAACAAGAACGGAGTTACAAGTGATGATTTCAGGACTTTGAAGCCACCATAATGGGTGCATGAAGCCTTGGACGAAATATACAAGATGCTACTTCATAAATTTCGTCCCGAGGCAATTCTAGGTGCTGCGTCACCTTATTATTGGGCCATGCCCTTGTAATTTCGAAATACACAAGTATAGGCTATTTTTAGAGTCCATATGTGTGGGGAAACAAGAGATAGGGTTGATTTCGGACCCCTCCACCAAGGGCCACGAAATCCCCCCCCCCCTCTTCCTCCATATACACAGCCCTTAGGGCACCGATTAGACTTTGGATTTTGTTTAGATTAAAAGTTCGCCATAGCTGCAACTTCGCGTACTTCGTTTGTGTTCAACGACCAGAAAAAGGCGTCACAGAACCCCACCTTGATCAATAAAGCTTTCATCTTATATTCGCAATATCCAGATTGCAATCTCAGTTTCTTGCTTGTTCTTTGTTTGCTCGCAGGAAATGCAGACCCTCGTGGTCGAGTTGATCGTGCTCGGCGTGGTCAATAACCTCTCGGAGTTGGTTTAGCGATTGCTAAGGCGCGACGTCCTCAAGACGCGTTCGTAGTCGGATCGTCAAAGTCGACTTCCTCCAAAGCGAAAACCAACATCTCATCGAAAGACGAGACACCTTTGCCTCTATCAAGTGGTATCAGATTTCCAGGTTGCTCGGTGAGATTTTACAGTTTTCCGTAGTTTAGATCGAGTCTGTTCTTCATACCTATAGTCCACGAAACAGCCATAAAAAATTAGGGTTAGTTCATCATATCTGAACCAATCTGAGCCTTTGCATAATCTTTTTAGGGTTTTGCTTTGTTGAATTTGCGGTTGCATCGTCGTGTCTAGTTGCTGGTCTTAGCGTCTAGTCTTTTAGAGTTTCGAGTTACGGTCATAAGTTGCCACGCGCCATACCGCACCATCATCATCGCCTCGCCACCTACCATCACCGCTCCGAATCCGTCTCCATATACCACCACCAATCTGTGTCCATATACCACCACCGATCCATATCCATATACTACCACCGCTACCACCACCGCTGCCATATACCACCACCATATATCCACCACCAACCTGAGTTCCTTGCATATTAGGTTTGTTTTCGAGATCCATCTAGTTTCCGATTCGTGTTTCCTTGCCGGAGTAGGTTTCAGAAAAAAAAAGAGTCTGGAAACCACCCTCCGTTTTGGCCCAAAATTTTCCGGAAACGCACTTGTCGAAAAAATTTCTGGCTATCCTATTTTTAGGTGTTTCTAAGCGTATTGAGACAGTCGCCGTTATAGAAAGTTTTTTTTGACCCGTTTCCAGTTTTTGGGTCAGGCGATCGAAAAAAAAAAATTGGTCGAAAAAATTCCGTGCCCATCCTGTCAGTTTGACCTGGGAAGAGTTTTGAGACACTTGCCATTATAGTGATTTTTCGCAAAAAAAGAGCGATTTTTTCCAGAGTGTGCTTTTCCCTTGTTTACGTGCTGCGCCGTGATTTTGTTAGTGTTCTAGGCTCGCGTCTCTAGCACGGTCTAGCCTAGGACGACCTGATACCTTCGTTGAGCGTTCATTCAACTTTGCATCTCTGAATTGATTATTGCTGACCCTTTTTGCTACCATATTATAAGCCTTCCCAGCTCCACATACATCTACATCGTGCGTTTGACTCTCCCTGGCAATCGCTCTATCCAAGCTTTTGAGAGTTTTTGACTACAACGGTTGCCGATCACCGCCTGCTGTTGGGTAAGAACTGGTAAGACTTTGAGATTTGCTTGACGGATTTGTGACACCACCACCACCACAATTTCCTAGTAGTGCAGAGAATCATATTCTTGTGTGTTTCTATTGCTTTGCTAACCATGGCAGGATCACATTTAGACCGACCGGGAGAACATGACAAGCGAGAGAGAGTTACATGATAAGTTTCAGCAAATGATGAGTGGACAGGTGGAAGATGTGCTAAATAGATTTGATGAGGCCATGGAGAAGATAGATGGCATTGAGAAGGCGTCAAACAAACCTCGATAACAAATTTAATGAATTGCTCGCGCGTCTTCCACCACCACCACCGGCTGCACCTGATGCACCTCTACAACAACAACAACAACGACTACCTCCATGTCGCGAAACAGCCCTCCGCCGAGCGAGCCGTGTCCCTCTTCAGCCTGGCCAAGCTACTGGTGCTGCTGTTGATACTTCTATGGCTCCTGCTGCTGATGTGGAGGAGGACGATTATGTGGGAGATTACGAGGATGAGGTTGATCAACATCAGAACTACGTGCAACCACCACAGACCACAACCACTGTGTCGTCCACATGCAAATAATGGCAATGTTAGGGCTCCCCCTCAGTGCGAGATCATGACCATCTCCCTAAACTGAAATTGAATATTCCACCATTTGAGGGTAGATATGTTCCTGATATATATCTTACTTGGGAGTTAGAAACTGAACAACGGTTTACATGTTTACAATATCCTGAGGAGAGACGTGTTCCTGCTGCTGTTTGTGCTTTCACTAGCTTTGCATGTGTTTGGTGGTCTGAACATTGTCGATTATATCCTGTTCCAGCTACTTGGGCTGCTTTGAAAACTGCTATGCATACTCGTTGGGTTCCACCATATTATCAACGTGAATTACTTCAAAAATTGCAGCGCTTAAGACAAGGAAAAAATTCGGTAGAAGAATATTATCAGGAATTACAAACTGGCTTGATTAGATGTGGTATTGTTGAGGAGAATGAAGCTATGCTTGCACGTTTTCTGGGTGGATTAAATAGAGAGATTCAGACCATTCTAGATTACAAGGATTATAATAATATCACTCGATTATTCCATCTTGCTTGTAAAGCTGAACGTGAAGTGCAGGATCAACAGGCATTGGCGCGGACTAACTTTTTTGCAGGTCGATCTTCATCATGGACACCACGTGCATCATCTACTTCCACACGTTATACTACACCGGCACCTCCGCCGGCTGCCACCTCCAACCGTGATACAAGAAAGCAGGCACAACCACCACTATCTGCCAAGAGCACACTTGCTGGGCCTACACAGAGCTCTTCTTCTTCCATGGCGTCAACAGGGCACATGAGTGATATTATTTGTCGTCGTTGTAAGGGAAGAGGACATTTCTTGAGAGAATGACAATCTCAGCGTGTGATGATTGCTACGAGGATGGTGGGTATGAGTCCGCTTAGTGACTATGATGAAGAGACTTTGGCTCTTATTACACATGAAGAACACGGTGGAGATGATTACGATCATGAGACGCAATACATGGCTGCTTTGAAGATCTTTGATAGGTATGAATGTTTAGTTGCTCAACGTGTTTTGAGTGTGCAGGTTACACAAGCAGAGCAAAATCAGAGGCATAATTTGTTCCATACAAAGGGAGTTGTGAAGGAGCGTTCTATTCGCGTCATCATAGATGGAGGGAGCTGCAACAACTTGGCTAGCATGGAGATGGTGGAGAAGCTATCTCTCACCACAAGACCACATCCACATCCTTACTACATCCAATGGTTCAACAACAGCGGCAAGGTTAAGGTAACACGTCTTTGTTCGTGTGCATTTTAGTATCTCTACATATGCTGATTATGTTGATTGTGATGTGGTACCTATGCAAGCATGTTCCTTATTACTTGGTCGACCATGGCAATTTGATAAAAATTCTGTACACCATGGTAGAAACAATCAAGATACTCTTGTTCATAAGGTTAAAAATATTACTTTGCTTCCTATGACTCCTGATTCCATTTTGAAAGATGATATTAGTCGAGCTAATAAAGCAAAACAGGATAAAAATAAGAGTGAAAATCAGATTGTGGCAAAAGAATTTGAGCAACAAATGAAACCTAATAGTAAACCATCTAGTGTTGTTTCTGAAATTAAATTGAAAAGTGCATGTTTACTTGCCACTAAATCTGATATTGATGAGCTAGATTTCAGCAATTCTGTTTGCTATGCTTTTGTGTGCAAAGAGGCATTATTTTCATTCGAGGACGTGCCTTCCTCTTTGCCTCCTGCTGTCACTAACATTTTGCAGGAGTTCACTGACGTCTTCCCACAAGGCGTGCCACCGGATTACCTCCCATTCGAGGGATTGAGCATCGATTGACTTAATTCCCGGTGCATCATTACCCAACCGTGCACCATACCGTACCAATCCGGAGGAGACGAAGGAGATTATGCGTCAAGCATGTGAGCTGCTCGACAAAGGTTATATACGTGAATCCCTTAGTCCTTGTGCTGTTCCTATTATTCTAGTGCCGAAAAAGGATGGTACATCACGTATGTGTGTTGATTGTAGAGGCATTAATAATATTACTATTCGTTATCGTCATCCTATTCCTAGGCTAGATGATATGCTTGATGAATTGAGTGGCTCTACAATATTCTCCAAAGTTGATTTGCGTAGTGGATACCATCAAATTCGTATGAAATTGGGAGATGAATGGAAAACAACATTTAAAACTAAGTTTAGATTATATGAGTGGTTAGTCATGCCTTTTGGGTTAATTAATGCACCTAATACTTTCATGAGATTAATGAATGAAGTTTTACGTTCTTTCATTGGACGATTTGTGGTAGTTTACTTTGATGACATATTGATTTATAGCAGATCTTTGGAGGAACATTTGGAACATTTACATGCTGTTTTTATTGCTCTACGTGATGCACGTTTGTTTGGTAACCTTGGGAAGTGCACCTTTAGCACCGACCGAGTATCATTTCTTTGCTATCATGTAACACCACAGCGAATAGAAGTTGACAAAGCCAATATTGAAGCAAATGAGAGTTGGACGCAGCCCAAAACGCTCACACAAGTGAGGAGTTTTCTTGGCCTCATTGGATTCTATAGGCGTTTTGTGAGAGATTTCAGCACCATTGCTGCACCTCTCAACGAGCTTACAAAGAAGGATGTGCCTTTTGTTTGGGGTACCACACAGGAAGAAGCCTTCACGGTATTGAAAGATAAGTTGACACATGCTCCTTTACTCCAACTTCCTGATTTTAATAAGACTTTTGAGCTTGAATGTGACGCTAGTGGAATTGGATTAGGAGGTGTGTTATTACAAGATGGCAAACCTGTTGCATACTTTTACGAAAAATTGAGTGGGCCTAGTCTGAATTATTCTACTTATGATAAAGAATTATATGCTCTTGTTCAGGACTTTAGAAACATGGCAACATTATTTATGGCCCAAAGAATTTGTTAT
Organism: Aegilops bicornis; assembly: GCA_021605145.1. Lineage (NCBI taxonomy): Eukaryota > Viridiplantae > Streptophyta > Magnoliopsida > Poales > Poaceae > Aegilops > Aegilops bicornis. The sequence continues at coordinate 267,013,809 of CM038673.1, forward strand.
ACATTACGATCATGAATCTTTGAAACATATTAAAAGTCAAGCTAAACTGAATCATAGACATGCTAAATGGGTTGAATTCATTGAGACTTTCCCTTATGTCATTAAACACAAGAAGGGTAAAGAAAATGTTATTATCGATGCATTGTCTCGTCACTATACTATGCTTTCACAACTTGACTTCAAAATATTTGGTTTGGAGACCATCAAAGATCAATATGTGCATGATGCTGATTTTAAAGATGTATTGCAGAATTGTAAAGAAGGAAGAACGTGGAACAAGTTCGTCGTTAATGATGTATTTGTGTTCCGTGCTAACAAGCTATGAATTCCAGCTAGCTCCGTTCGTCTTTTGTTGTTGCAGGAGGCGCATGGAGGAGGACTAATGGGAAACTTTGGCGTGAAGAAGATGGAGGATGTACTTGCTACACATTTCTTTTGGCCAAAGATGAGGCCAGAGGATGTTGAGCGTTTTATTGCTCGCTGCACTACATGTCAAAAGCTAAGTCACGACTCAATCCTCATGGTTAATATATGCCTTTGCCTGTACCTAGTGTTCCTTGGGAGGATATATCTATGGACTTTGTTTTAGGTTTACCTAGAACAAAGAAGGGAGGGATAGCATATTTGTTGTCGTGGATAGATTCGAAAATGGCACACTTTATACCATGTCATAAAAGCGATGATCTTTATTAATGTTGCTGATTTGTTCTTTCGTGAAATTATTCGCTTGCATGGTGTGCAAAATACTATTGTTTCAGATCGTGATACTAAATTTCTTAGCCACTTTAGGAGATGTTTATGGGCTAAGTTGGGGACTAAACTGCTTTTTAGTACTACTTGTCACCCCCAAACCGATGGACAAACCAAGTAGTCAATAGAACATTGTCTACTATGCTTAGGGCTGTTTTGAAGAATAATAAGAAAATGTGGGAGGAATGCTTGCCTCATATTGAATTTGCTTATAATCGTTCATTGCATTCTACTACTAAGATGTGCCCTTTTGAAGTTGTGTATGGTTTCCTACCTCGTGCACCTATTGATTTGTTGCCTCTTCCATCTTCGGAGAAGGTTAATTTTGATGCTAAACAACGTGCTGAATTGATTTTAAAAATGCATGAGTTAACTAAGGAAAACATTGAGCGTATGAATGCTAAATATAAACTTCTTTGGAGATAAGGGTAGAAAACATGTTGTGTTTGCACCGGAGATCTTGTTTGGTTACATTTGCGTAAGGACAGATTTCTGATTTGCACAAATCAAAGCTAATGCCACGTCTTGATGGTCCCTTTAAGGTGTTGGAGAAAATAAATGATAATGCATATAAACTTGAGCTGCTGCAGATTTTGGGGTTAGTCCCACTTTTAACATTGCAGATTTGAAGCCTTATTTGGGTGAGGAAGATGAGCTTCCGTCGAGGGCGACTTCATTTCAAGAAGGGGAGGATGATGAGGACATCAATACCATTGTTACACCCACAGCCCCTCTTGCTACATATCTTGGACCAATTACTAGAGCTCACGACGCCAATTAAATTATCGTGTACTTACATTTCTTGGTAATGATTCTAATGTTCATGAGAATATGATGCTGCCTAAATTGGATACATTTGTTTTGCTTACAAATGAAGGGCCTAGCTTGGAGAAGGATGGACATTGGAGCAAGAACAAGCATGGAGATGATGCCATGCGCAAGGGGAACAAGAACAGAGTTACAAGTGATGATTTCAGGACTTTGAAGCCACCATAATGGGTGCATGAAGCCTTGGACGAAATATACAAGATGCTACTTCATAAATTTCGTCCCGAGGCTATTCTAGGTGTCGTCACCTTATTATTGGGCCAGGCCCTTGTAATTTCGAAATACACAAGTATAGGCTATTTTTAGAGTCCGTATGTGTGGGGAAACAAGAGATAGGGTTGATTTCGGACCCCTCCACCAAGGGCCACGAAATTCCCCTCCTCTTCCTCCATATATACAGCCCTTAGGGCACCGTTTAGACTTTGGGTTTTGTTTAGATTAAAAGTTCGCCATAGCTGCAACTTCGCGTACTTCGTTTGTGTTGAACGACCAGACAAAGGCGTCATAGAACCCCACCGTGATCAATAAAGCTTTCATCTTATATTCGCAATATCCAGATTGCAATCTCAGTTTCTTGCTTGTTCTTCGTTTGCTCGCAGGAAATGCAGACCCTCGTGGTCGGAGTTGATCGTGCTCGGCGTGGTCAATAACCTCTCGGAGTTGGTTTAGCGATTGCTAAGGCACGACGTCCTCGCACGTTCGTAGTCGGATCGTCAAAGTCGACTTCCTCCAAAGCGAAAACCAACATCTCATCGAAAGATGCGACACATTTGCCTCTATCATAAACCGCCACCACCATTGGATGTGCCGCTCCGCGGGCATTCAAGTGAGCCCTTTCGCATGTTGTTTGGCCGCTTGTAGCTCAAATCCGACACGCTCCGCCGTCATTTTTGTCACCGCCGACCAAACATCGGTGAAGCCGACGTGGCAACCTAATTAGCCGCTAATGACCCCGCTAACCGCCCTTAGAGCCACTGCCATGTAGGCCCCAGTGCATAAATTATTTAGTTTGATTTCTCTGTTAGAATAGTACTAATCCCAGTGGGCCCTCGTGTCACTTTTGACTTGGCCACGTCATTGTTGACCAGGCCCCACATGCCAGCCCCTGTAGTTGACTGTGTTGACCCTCTGACGTCAATTTTGAGTAGGCTGACGTCATAACTAGTTTTTGGATTGGCAGGCTATGAGATCGAACCCTTCCATCAGCAATTTTCTTATTTGCCAGCTCGAAATTAATTGAAGGGGGACCAAATAAAATGGGACAAAACCAAGAATATCGCCTCCCTTTAATAGTAGGTATAGATTAGAAATGATTTATTAATTCTAGAAAATGCTTAAAACTTCTAAAATTCATAGAAATTAAACCGTAACTCCAATGAAAATCATTTATATATGAAAAATGATCTGAAAATATGAAGAATATGTTTATGCCTTGTTCATGCATATTTGAACAAGTTAACATCGGCAACTAGGACAATTCATAACTATGGAATAAATGGTAATTGGTTTTGGAGATGGAATATGCCATTTGTTTGAATTGCACTTCAATTAATCTTGTTACTTGTTGCATTAGGTGAATTCAGTGCCTTAACACTTCATGATCATACGTCATGTTTGTTACATTGCATTGATTGTGTTCCCTCTTGTTTGTCGGTGTTGTCCCCTCTCGGTATCAGACGATTCTGACGTTGTGATCGTTGACACCGATGAAGAACGGTACTATCTTCAGAAGTGCCAGGCAAGCAAACCCCTTTGAGCATTCCCATAAAATCCCACTCTCTCGCTCCTGCTCTCATTTATTGCATTAGGACAATAACGACTCAACTGTTACATGTTGCGGTAGTTGAACCCATTCCTCCGCATGACCTGTCTTTGCCCCAGTAAATAGCTAAACCCACTAGCATGAGTAGGGATTGCTTGAGCCATGATATGACTACTCATCCATGTTTGGTTGCTATGCATGCTATTGCTTAGAGTTGTGTCAGTTTTGATTCATCCGGGAATGAATTGGAATGTTGCGATCATTTTCTAATGTTGAGAGTTAAGTATATGAACATAATTTGGTAAAGGTAGCGATGAGAGGCCATGTAGGAGTACATTGTGGATTGTCTCATTGGGACCGTCTTTAGAAACTAAGTTCTGTGTATGTTCTCCAAGACTAGGTACTACCACACGTTGGGCCATGAAATATGAACCTGCTAGACTTATTAATTGCCTCGACCTCTGTCCAGGAGTTGCAACTAGTTTCTAGTGTTTGTAGGTCATGCTAGTAGTCTACTAAGTGGCACCTGATACAAGTGGGCTTGGGACAGACTAGGCACCGTGGCCCGGTTTACCAAGCATAGAACCATTCATCGAGGTGGACTTGGGAACCCTGCACACATCATTTCGGGCCGTAATGAAAACTTCGGTCGGACTTCCCTTACGGCTTCAGCCTCAGATAGGCGATAAACCTGGACTCGAGTCTTGCGTGGTTTGTGAGGTCGTGGCCGACACCCCCGCCGGGCTTCCGCTTGAAGGTTGCCGAGTACATGACATGTAACAGCGCTAAGTTGTGGGAGCATGTGTGAAGAAGTACACCCCTGAAGGTAAAAATGATCTATTCGAATAGCCGCGTCCTCGAATATGGACTACTTGGAGACTTATATGGTTCATAGATTACTTGAAGTGGATATTCTAAAATGCGCAAGATAGGCGTGAGTGCTATGGATGGCCATCTCGTAGGGAGACGGGAGCGGATCCATAGCGGTGTATTGATATGGTGAATATGTGGACTCGTGTGCACTTTCTCACCTCAAAGGAATTACCGATAGTTGTAGTACAGGATAGCCACTGAGTCGAAGCTGGCTTGTTGCAGTTGAACTCCACCACCCCTTTATTGATACTGATGCATAAGTAGTTAGTTCTGATAAAAGTCTTGCTGAGTACATTTGTACTCATGTTTGCTTAATTTATGTTTTTGCAACGGAGACTTCAGTCTCACTAGTAGTTCCACGTGGGCTTCGATGAGTAGCTTGGGGATCCCAGACAGAGATCTGGTTCCTATGGAGGGTCTTGTAGATAGACATGTTTTCTTGCCTTCTTTGTTTTCAGTTGTCTGTGCTCAGACACATTTATGCTTCTGCTTGTGTTTATATTACTTTGTATGTTGGGTCATGAGACCCATGTTTGTAATATCAATGTTATGTATGGCTCTTCTGGGCCTCTTAAATAAAATACTTCGAGTCGTAGAGTTAGGTTGTGATTCCATGTTGTACCAACACATACTTGCATGTTCTGTGTACGTATGATGTGTATTACTATGTGTTGGTTCACGATAGCTTTGGTATCAAAGCCTGACTGCCTGTAGGACTACCAAGCCAAACCAGTCGAAGTCGAGTCTAGAAATGCTTTAGTTATATAAGGGAATTGATTGTGGAAGGGAAAGTAAGGTTCTTTTTACTCCTTATCCTTGTGTCATTCTGATTCTGAGTCACGCCCTTCTTTTCTACGGGATCAAGTACTAGGCTTCTCATCTATCTATTAGGATGACGAGTTACTGTGCTACAGACTTATAGGAATAGTGTTGTCTTCCTGGATCGGTGTTCCATAGGATTCAGTTGTTGTGTTGTCAGTTGTCTTACAGGTTGTTTCATGTTATATGACGTACAACCATTATGTTGGACGATTTATCCAAGGTTACTAAACAGTCTGATGAGTTTGCAAATAATTTCTTCCTATTCCGATGTCTTTTGGGCCAGATTAACCAAACTAATCGGTGTGTTGAGGTACTCCATTGCCTCAACATCTACGTTGAGGTTATCAGGAAACTACGATATCTTAGAGAACCACCCAGTAATCTAGCCATTGTTTTGTGATCCCAATGTGATGATTCTGGTCATCATTCTCGAAAGCATGTCGTGATGTTAATTAGCTAGTAGGTATTCTACTTCTGGGTTCTTGACCCATGATTCATTCTGCTTATTTCTGTCGATAGTGATATTTGCTCCTTTAGGATGTTTAGTAACTTTTTGTAGTCTTCGAGGTACGCGGTATATTATCCTTCCAATACCATGAACCATCCATGGCAGACGTTCTCCTTGAAAGAAAAGATCACAACAAAGTGCCCTTGATGAGTTCTCCAACCCATATTTGTGACTATTCCAGTCCCACCTTTCTGCATGGGTTATCCAGAAGAAATATGTTGAGCCTTGTTCGACATGTTAACCTATGCATCCACAACTCAGAAAATCATATGTTCCTTAGAGTTGTGCCTCTTTAATTGTATCCTAACTACCATCCGTCAATTGATGGTCAAGGGTATGTCTTGCATTTGTTCATCGCTGTCTATTACTCTTGTGGTCCGTCAAACCATTCTATTTCAGAATGACTAGGAGAAGCAAACTCTGGTACCTCATCCATTTCTTGGATTGGGTCAAGTTGTTGTATTCCGCAGATCAAAATGCAAATTGAGCTTTTGTTTTGGTCTAACTTAGTGTATTACCCTCTTTCATATAAAGTATGTCATGGGAATTGCACAACATCTTATGAACTCTTGATACAGTGATACTTCTCACTGCCATTATTCATTTCTTGGTTTCCGTGTTGGTTCCCGGAATGCCGACAAGTGAATCGTGATGTGTGAAATCAATAGTCCTAGCTACTCTGTTGCCTGGTAGTTAATGGACGATAATTTCCTTCTTAGCGTGTTGATTATTGAATCACCATTCTAAGATTGATTGTGCTACCTAGCCCATTTTTTCTTGATGCACACTTCGATCGATGAGTTAGGAATTTGTCGATCTCTTGCTTATTTGATCACATCATCTTGCCTCGAAAGAAAAATTGTTCTGGAGCTTTATAACATATCGGTGGTTCGTGATTTTCTTAATATCTTCTTGGAAGTATCACCAGGTTGTCCCCTAACCGCTATGTTGAGTTTGTGATCAAGTTGGTTTTCCTATAAACTACTATTTCTCCAATACTCTGTGTTTGATACCCTGAACTAGTTTGGTAAGCTAAACAACAACTTAGAGAGTTGGAAGATAAAAGCTTTGACTAACTTAGTTCATTCCAAAAGGATATCGTTTGTGTTTTTATTGAAGAAAAATGATATCTTCATTAATTGATCTTCGTGATCTGTTGTTGGATCTATTGTCTTACCCAACCCTTTGATTTGAGTGTGGTTATCGTCAAATCAAAATCGGCACCAACAATTTTCGTAATCTTTTCTTACTCGTGGTTGTTCCTCGAGCATGCACCATTATATCCTTGGGTCTGACCATGCTATCACCTTGTCCACATAACTATGGAATTCCATCTTCGTGGAAGTCTCATAAATTGTTGTTGAGCCCATTGACAACATTTTTATCTTCTCCATGATTGATGTTGAACATCAAATCTAGTATTGGAAACTTTTGTAAGCATTATGTTCATGTCCCGTTCATGAAGTATATGTTTGGTGTAAGAAGTGACTTCCTCTAATTCACCAAGTTGCCGCCGTGGTTACGAGAAAACTTGTTTTTGCTTCCTCTGCAATCATCCCAACAAGTTAGTTATGCATGTGTGAATGTATTCTATGGTTTGTTAGATTAATTACCTCCACTCCATATTTATTCCCTAGCACACCAAGCCACTGATTGATTTATTTGGGGAGAAGAAGTTCCTTCTTAAGAACATGCCTTATGCAAGGACTTTGATACCCTCAATGATGCTTCCCAACCCGAACTCGGTATTGTTTGTCGTAAGACTGGTTCGTGGTCCTTGTCTTGGACAGTGTGTTCATGTGTGTCTTGCGAAGCAACTCATGTTTCAGAGCTTGCTTCCGTAGTTCATTTCCCGAGAATTTGGCAACATCATTTCGTCAATTTGTGTTGCAAACTTTCCTTTTCAGAAGTGTTGAATCTGAAATATCCTGTTACCAACCAGATCTGAATCTCCGGTAGATATGATGGTCGGAATTTTTCCAAGATCTATGATGTAGGTTCCGGCATGGTTGATGTTTTGGCCGACACACCTAGCCAGCAGAGCTATTATTGTAGTATCTTGATTGAGTAATTTGACCATCTTCTCCATGGGGATTTCATATGACTTACTCTAGAAGTTGTTCCTTATGGATTCTTGTGCTCCCGAAGTCCGACGTATACTTGATGGCCATGTTAATTCTTTTAAGCATGATCGTGGAAACTAGAACATCAAGGAGAACATTATAAGCGGAGTGCTAAATGTCTCTCAGTTGATTATCCAGATTTTGTTTCCTTGGCCTCGCTAAGGTGAAATCTAAGAAAGTATTATCTTCCTTTGCATCTGCATCCTCCATTGCTATTCATCATCGTAGTACAAGGTGTCACCAAGATCTTGGCATAGATGTTGGTAAAACCCTGATGAATACAGAGATGCTCAAGTTCTTGAAAGCACGCTCAGTCACTGGGTTATATCCTTGGTATTAATTGGGATGTGCCTTCCATTTGGTGATTGTTCTATAACCATAGTTTCCACTTCATACTGAGTATGCCATTTCTCTGAAATCCTTCAAATGATCGATTGTGAATTGCCCTAGCCTGGTATGAAGAGTTTAAAAGATCCTTGTATCAGAAGTAATCATTTTTGCCACTTAAGGGAGTAATCCTATGATCGCCTTCTCTAAGGTGCCCTGCTTGTTATGAAGAGCAATTAACTCCTCATACTTTTGAAATGCATCCACCGTCTTACTCAAATGTGGAATTTTTTCCTACCAAATTGAACCTTCATCTTCTGCTTCTTTCCATCACCCCTAATGTGTTTTGTGTCTCAACTCAAGAGATGTCTCAATGTCTCATTCCGTGTCTTGATCGTGAGTTACTCGATCTTCGAGAAGATCGATTCTTTTAGAGTTTCCCTTTCATCTCGTTGTCGTGTTGGATGAAGTTCTCAAAGCAAGACGTCGAGATCAAGATGATGCAACGCATCAATATCCTCGAGAAATGCTACTTCGATCTTGAAGATTGTGCCAGTTCTGTGCCCTCTTTCCTCTTAGCCTACGCTTGAATCTCGGGACAAGATTCTTGTTTAGTGGGGATGAGTTGTCACATCCCTAGATTAGTCTTTGCTTGTCATTGCATAATCATCCATGCATCATGTTTAAATTCAAATTAAATTTGAATCGAAGATGATCAAAATCCTAGCACCAAATGAATTCAACTAGTTTCAACCAAAATATTTCAATGAACCAAACTCCCCTTCCAAAATGTTCATAATTTATTGAAAAGGTGAAAACCATAAACATAAATGATGCATATATTTCCAGGACATCTTTGGTCTTTAAATTAAATCAATACTTATCTGAATTGGACTTATAAATTCATATGAATATTGGTATAACTCCAATAATTCTGGAAATCAATGAGGGGCTTTGGATTAGTCCATATTGCATCCACAAATATTTTTTAGAAGCAACAAAATTGAATTGATCTCGAAACCACGTCCAATCGGGCAGTTGCCGAGGCAGCGTGGGGAAGCGGAGACGCCCACGTCCAATCAATCGCCATGTGTCAAGCGGGGCCGCAGGCTGTTGGGGCCTGCAGCGCTCCGCACTTGCCCTTTGGCTTCGCCCCGAAGCCAAGTCCGAGCGCGCCTTGGGCCCGGGGGCTACTATCGGCGTCCTGGGAATGGGGGTCCCAGACTTGCCTGCCTGAGGCCCACGGCGAGGCTCCACCAGCAGCCCTTTACAGCACATCTTCACCAACAAACACTCAAGACCCTCGCGAGGGGCCAAGCCTCGCGGGGCGGACGATGCAAGACCTCCTCGGGGGCGGCCTCACCAGGCTGGCTCGCGAGGGGCGGAGAGATCAAGGCAAGGGGCACCTCGCGAGGTTCCTGTGACGCAAGCCATGACGACCGTGGCCAGGCGGGCGCCAGCGCGCGCAGTGTCCTCGTTTCCTCTTTGGTGCTAAAGAGGCAAGCGCAGGCGAGGAGTCCCGAGGCATCAGGCAAAGGTTTCCATATCGGTGCAATAAGACCAAGACCAGCAGGACGGCGGGATGGAGGTCACCGTGGAGCCCAAGACGGCGTCACCACCAGAGCCTTTGGCAGGCGAAGACCACCTTTAGTCGGGATAACTTGTACTAGTTGTCTCCCTTTGAATTTGGCCGTTGTGGCATCCCTTCCCGCTCAATATTTGGGAAGAGGACCAGGGCCTCTATAAATAGGACTAGCCACCACCGTAGGAGAGGGATGATCTCATCTTGGATCGGAGCCATTCCATCCATAGCCACACACAAGTTTACCAAGCACAAGAGCACCTCTCCTCAGGAGGTTGTTCTTCCTTTGTAATTGTTCATTCTCAGCCTAAGAGGTAGTCCACCACACCACAATGGAGTAGGGTATTACACCACATCGGCGGCCCGAACCAGTATAAACTCTTGTGTCTCTCATTCTTTGTGTTCGTCGAGCTAGGCGTTGCGATCATTGCGAGAGCGATCTAGGGAGAGAGAGATCTTCGTGCGCACCCCCAGTGTTCAAACCTCAAGGGTTTGCTGGAACCCAAAATCCGACATTTGGCGCTCCAGGTAGGGGTGCGCCGAAGCCTTCCTCCCGTCAATCTACGCTCCGCCACCACTGCGCTTTGCCCCCATGGCCGGCGCTGCTCTTCTAGCGTGATGACAGATGCCCGTGGCAGGGCCAGGGGGCTCCGAGCCGTAGCCCCCGCCTTGCGGCAGGTGCAGTGGCCACCCAAGTTTGAGCCAGAGATGCCGCCGCGCTTTGATGGCGCGGCGGACCCGTCGGCTTTCCTGCTGGTGTATGAAGAGGCCGTCTTGAAGGCTGGGGGCGACGACAAGGTCATGGCCAACTGGCTTCCCATGGCCCTCACTGGTGCACCGCACGCCTGGTTGCTCAACCTCCCAGGATCCACGGTGGCGTCTTTGGAGGAGCTTGTCGGATCACGGGTTCCGGCAAAACCCACAAGATTCCAACAGTGGGGTGCGCACAAAGGTTTCCCACCATCGATCCACGTCCTAGTTTTGCTAAGATCTCATGGACTAGCTCGACGAACTCAAAACACAAGGGACACAAGATTTATACTGGTTCGGGCCATCGTTGTGGTGTAATACCCTACTCCAGTGTGGTGGTGGTGGATTGCCTCTTGGGCTGAGGATGAACAGTACAAAGGGGAAGAACTGCCTCCTTAGGTTGAGGTGTTCTTGTGTTTGGCCAACTTGTGTGGGTGAGGATTCGATGCCTCCTACTGTGGTGACTAGTCCTATTTATAGAGGCCCTGTTCCTCTCCCCAAATATTGAGCGGGAAGGGAGCCAACAACGGCCAATTTGAAAGGGGACAGCTAGTACAGCTTATCCTGACAAAACCAGTCTTCGCCTGCAAAAGGCTCTGGTGGTGACGCCGCCTTGGGCTCCACGGTGACCTCTGTCTTGCCGTCCTCCTGGTCTTGGTCTCGTTGCACTGATATGGAAACCTTTGTTTGACGCCTTAGTACTCTGCGCCTGTGCTTGCCACCTTAGCACCAAAGAGGAAACAAGGACACTGCGCGCGCTGGCGCCCGCCGGGTCTCGGTCGTCACGGCTCACGTCACGAGAACCTCACGAGGTTTGCCTTGCCTTGATCTCTCCGCCCCTCGCGAACCAGCCTGGTGAGGCCGCTCCTGAGGAGGTCTTTCGTCGTCCGCCTCACGAGGGTCTTGAATGCCTTGTTGATAAAGATGGGCCGTACGGGCCTGCTAGCAGAGCCACGCCATGGGCCGCAGGCAGGCAAGTCTGGGGACCCCCGTTCCGAGAACGCAGATAGTGGCCCCCATGCCCAAGGCGCGCTCGGGCTTGGCTTTGAGGCGAAGCCAAAGGTCAAGTGCGGAGCACCGCGGGCCCTAATAGCCTGCGGCCTTGGTCGACGCGTGGCGGTTGATTGGACGTGGGCGTCTCCGCTTTCCCACGCTGCCTCAAAGAATCGCCCGACTTGACAAGTCCCTGCGACATGCAAGGAAAACCATCATTACCTGTGATCGTGGGGGGCGCTCGTTGGCCTTCTCCTGCTATAAATGAGGAGGGGGGCAGAGCCCCCGTCGCCATTTCTTCCCATTCCGCTTTCTTCTTCCTCCTCTGCTCCATCGCCGACACCGATGGCACAGTCGAAGAGGTTCTCTACCACGAAGAAGGGAAAGGCCCCTCGCGAGGGCCCCGGCTCCCCGGCGACCAAGCGTGGACGCGGCCGTCCCCGCAAGCACACTGTGACCCCCGCTGCACCCCCCGTTCCCGTGGTGGCTCCGCTACGCGTCGTAGGGGTCGTTCTAGTCGTGGCAGCCCTATCAACGAAGGGAGGCGCGCCATGGTCGCACGGCCTCCCTGGCCGCGCTTCCACTCAGGGGAGGTGTTGCCAAAGTTTGTTGTCTGGTCAGAGAACCCGGCCAACAACTGGCTTCAGCTCCCGCGATTTTTCGCCGACGAGCTACCAACCTCCGGTCCAGGCAGGCTCTAGCTGCAGGCGGATGGTTGCTGCAGCAGAGCTTCTTGGGTTGCGGTTGAGGTCTCCGCCGCGGGCAACATAGCTCTGGCCTGCGCTTGGCAGATGTTTGCCCGCGCGCGCGGCCTGGGCAGGCGGTGCACCCTCCATTTCAAGTACGACGGTGATGCGACCCTCTACGTGAAGGTGTTTGGGGAAGATGGTCGTCGCGCCGGGTGCTGCCCCGAGGTGAACGACGGCGAGGAGGTGCTCGGCCTTGGCGATGGTCAGGATGAGGATGAGGGCAAACCCGCCATTGGTGCCGACCACGCCTCGTCCAGCTACGGCGGCTCTTCCCCCGGCGACAGCTCCAGCAGTGGTGGCTAGGACCTACCGCCATGCTGACGCGCCCGCTTCGAGGGCGGTAGCGGATCATTTCGTCGCCGTGCCTCCGTGAAGCGCGAGGAGGGGTCTGGCTGAGCTTAGGACGGCGCCAGGAACCTGCCTCCATGGACCGATGTAGGGGCAAGCGCCGCTTTATTTTGTTCTTCCTTTCCTTTCTGCATCGAGAAGAAACCAGTATGGGCCCCGGAGGGGCGTGTATCGAACTATGATTTCCCAATCATTATGCTATGTTTGTTGTTTCCATGTTGTGTCGTTATTTTGTGTAGAGGTAACTTAGCTTGGCACGCTTGGGGTAGCCTCCTCCTCGCGAGGGACTCGCTTCCTGGTGCCTGTGGAGGCCTTCCTTGAATTGGCGGGTGCTAGGGAACTGCAAAAAACTCATTAGGAGCGTCGCCAGGAGGCTTATCGTAACCTAACCCTTGACCCAACGCTTTGTATCGCGATACCCGAGGGGCACGGATCAGGAGAGGTGCGCCAGCTTGTGGGCTCGAACAAGGACGCCTCGTGAAAAAACAGACGAAGGGCAGAGGAAAGGAAAAACGCTCGCGAGGGCGCCTAGCCCCCTCGCGAGGTATGCGAGAGAGAGAAAACATGTTAAACTGGAAGCGGAAACAGCAGCAAAAAGCGATGGAACCAAACCAACAAGGAACTCCAGAAGCAAACTTTAAATTAAAAGGAGGCGAGCCAACTACGGAAAGCAAATGAAAAGCCGCGTCCGGCACCTAGTCTAGTCTTCAAGTCTTCTCACCAGCGCGGAGCTAAGTGCTGCCACTTGGACGTGGGAGGGAGCACCCGAGGCCCGAGGGCGGCACTCCTGAGACTCCGGGGCGTGTACAGCCCCACTGTTATTACGTGAGAGTGTCACGGGTGGCGATCTTCACAGGCACTGTGCCTTTCTTCATGGGTAGAACTTCCGAAGGTGCTGGATGTTCCAGGCGTTCTGGATGGGTACCCCGTCCTGTGTCTCCAGGCGTGCGGCGCCAGGCCTGGAGACATGGACGACCTTGAACGGGCCCTACCACATGGGCGAGAGATTATGCAGCCCTTCCCTAGAGAGGACCCGCCTCAGGACAAGGTCACCCGCCTCGAGCGTTCTAGAGCGGATGTTACGGCAGTGGTATTGTCGTAGCGCCTGCTGATACCTTGCCGCCTGTAGTGTGGCTTCGCGGCGGCGTTCCTCCCCCAGCACGAGTTCCATCCCCCGCGTGGCGTCCTATTGCGTTTCATCAAACGCCAGGACCCGTGCGGAGCGATGCTTGACCTCATGAGGGAGGACCGCTTCTGCTGCGTAGATGAGGAAGAATGGGGTCTCGCCCATTGGCTTGGTGGCGGTGGTGCGGATGGACCACAGCACGGACTGGAGCTCGTCGTACCAGCCCCTGCCGCAGGCCTCGAGCTTCTTCTTGAAAGTCCTAGTATTAAGGCCCCTCAGGACCTCTGCGTTGGCGCGTTTGGCCTGACTATTGCTCCTGGGGTGCGCCACCGAAGCATAGAAGATCTGCGTTCCAAGGTTAGCACAGTATGTTTTGAAGAGATTGCTAGTGAACTGCGAGCGGTTATCAGTGATGATGCGGTTGGGGACCCCGAAACGGCTCACGAGACCCCTGATGAACTTGACCGCGGAGCCAGCTGGGATGGTGCGGATGGCTTCCACCTCCGCCCACTTGGTGAACTTGTCGATGGCGACGTAGAGGTAGCGGTAGCCCCCTGGCGCTCGAGGGAATGGGCCCATGATATCCAGCCCCCAAACCGCCAACGGCCATGTGAGTGAGATGGTCTGGAGACCCTAAGCCGGCTGATGGATATGCTTGGCGTGGAACTGACAGGATTTACAGGACTTCACCAGCTCGGCTACGTCGTTGAGCATCGTGGGCCAGTAGAATCCGCTGCGGAATGCCTTGCCGACGAGGGTTCGCAACGACGAGTGGTGCCCGCAGTCCCCATCGTGTATGTCGGATAGCAACTCCTTCCCCAGGTCTCTGGAGATGCAACGCAATGAAACGTCATTTGGTCACTTCCTATATAACTTACCATCCCGGATATAGTATGTTGTGGCTTGCCAGGCCACATGCTCCGCGTCCTCCTCCTTCTTCGGCAGCTTCCCTTGCATCAGGTATTCCTTGAATTCCTTGGTCCAGGATCCCTCCTGGGGCTCGAGCGCCAAGAGTAGGCACGCTCCCGATGTCGGGCCACAGGCTGGAGCCCCTGTGGCAGGCGGCTGCGGGAGCTCCTCCCGAGGCTGAGCTATCCTTGAAAGTGGTGGTGTTGCTTACGGCTTGAAGAGCCGCTCCTCGAAGACGCCAGGCTCTTGGGGCTGCCACTTGGATGCCCTCTGGGCCATGTCGTCAGCTTCCTTGTTGGTGCCACGGGGCACGTGCTGCAACTCCAGGCCCAGGAACTGCTTCTCCATCTTGCGCACTTCCGCAAGGTATGCCTCCATGTTCTCGTCCTTCGGCTTGTATACCTTGTTGGAGAAGTTGACGAGAAGCTGCGAGTCGCCCCTGATGGTGAGGCGCTTCACCCCCAGGGCCGCCGCAGCTTTCAGGCCAGCTATGAGGCCTTCATATTCTGCAATGTTGTTGGAGACCTTCTCGCCCTGCTGAAAGCAGAGCTGTATAGCGTAGTAGAGCTTTTCTTGAGTGGGTGAGATGAGTACTGCTCCAGCCCCGCGCCCTGGTGCGCGAAGGCACCATCTAAATACATGACCCAGCCGTCAGGCGCCTCACTTCCCGGCGAGGTGGACTGGTCCTCGCCTACTTCAAGCGTCGGGGCATCCGTCCATTCTTCCACGAAAACAGCGAGTGCGGCTCCCTTGATTACCCTGGTAGTGCTGAACTCCAACTGGAATGCCTCTAGCTCGATGTTCCACTCAGCGACCCTTCCAGCAGAGTTGGGGCTCCTGAGCACTCTCCCCAATGGGTAGGCCGAGACAACCTTGATGGGGTGGCCCTGGAAGTAGTGCCGCAACTTACGCGAGGCCACCAAGAGCGCGAGTAGGAGCTTCTGAGGCATGGGATATCTTGCCCTTGCGTCCCGCAACACCGTGCTGATGAAATACACCGGGTGCTCGACGAGAGCTGGAGCGTTGCTGAGGCTCGTGTCTTGCGGAAGTTGGGGTGTCTCCTGAGGTAGTGGAACCTCCGACGCTTGATTGCATGTCGGGACCTTGGCGGCGGCGGCCTGCCGAGCTTGGTCCTCTGCCGACGCTGCTATGGCTCTTGCGGTGCCTTCCTGATCTTGCGTCAGTCCGGCTGGTGGTGTGGCTCGTCATAACGTGCCTTTGGATTGGTGCTCTTCCCGAACCGCCACCAGAGCCGCGCTAGCGGAGTACGGAGTGGCGGCAAGATAAAGCACCAGGGGCTCGAGAGGTCGTGGCGCCAC
Source organism: Aegilops bicornis (assembly GCA_021605145.1). Lineage (NCBI taxonomy): Eukaryota > Viridiplantae > Streptophyta > Magnoliopsida > Poales > Poaceae > Aegilops > Aegilops bicornis. Next base: position 267,029,578 of record CM038673.1, read on the forward strand.
CGTCACTGGATGGCTGGTCAGGTATCTCTTGAGGTCTTGAAAGGCTCGGTCGGCCTCCGGGGTCCACTCGAACGGGCCCTTCTTCTTCATCATCTTGAAGAAGGCTCTCCCAGCTTGGAGAGGAAGCGCCCCAACGCAGTCACCCGACCAACCAGCTTCTGCATTTACTTGAGGGTCTGCGGTGGGCTCATGTCTTCAATGGCCTTGATCTTTTCTGTGTTCGCCTCGATCCCTCTGTGTGATACGAGGAAACCCGGCAGCTTGCTGGAAGGGACACCAAACACGCACTTCTCCGGGTTAAGTCGCAAGTTCACCTGGCATAGGCTCGTGAAGGTCTCCTCCAGATCCTGGATCAAGGTTCTCACCTCCCGAGACTTCACCACAATGTCATCGACGTAGGCCTCCGCGTTTCTCCTGAGCTGCCGCCCCAAGGCGATGTGCATCAACCGCTGAAAGGTCTCGCCCGTGTTACGCAGTCCGAAAGGCATGCAAGTGTAGCAGTACACCCCACACGGGGTCAGGAAGGCTGTCTTCTCTACATCTTCTACCGCCATCTTGATCTGGTGATACCCTGAGAATGCATCCAGGAAGCACAGCAGGTCGCACTCGGCGGTGGAGTCGACGATCTGGTCGATGCGTGGGAGCGGGAACGGATCTTGGGGGCAGGCCTTGTTGAGGTTGGTGAAGTCGACGCACATTCGCTCCTTCCCTCCTTTCTTCGGCACAACGACGGGGTTCGCCAGCCATTCGGGGTACCGAACCTCGCGAATGGCACCCGCCGCCTCTAACTTGCGGGTTTCCTGGACGATGAAGGCCTGCTTCTCCGTGGACTGCCGTCTCGCACGCTGCTTCACAGGGCGTACATTGGGGCACACCCTTAAGGGATGTTGAATCACCTCTCTCGGGACCCCCACCATCTGCTTGGGTCCCCATGCGAATATCTCCTTGTTTGCGCGCAAGAACTTCACTAACGCTTCCTCTTGGCTCGGGTCGAGGTCGGCACCTAAGGTAAAGGTGGCTCCCGAGGATCCATCTTCATCGATCGGCGCCTGCTTGGTTGCTGCCTTGTCTTGGGTGCCCGCCCACTCCCTTGGTTGGTGCAGCCCCCTTGGCCTCGGAGGCACCCACGCCGACGGGCTGCGCCTCCGCGGTGGTCTTGACGGCGAGTTTGAGCTCCGCCAGGGCCTCCTTGGCGTCTCCCTTGATGGTGAGGACGCCCTTGCTCCCCGGCATCTTCATGAGGTTGTAGGCCGGATGGGTTGCTGCCCTGAACTGGGCCTGTGCTGGCTACCCGAGGATGGCGTTGTAAGGGAGGCCGATGTGGGCGATGTCGAAGTCGACCAGCTCGGTGCGGTAGTTGTCGCGCGTGCCGAAGGTGACAGGGAGGCGGATCTGCCCCAGGGAGTGGGCGGTGCCGCCGCCAACTCCTGAGAAAGGCTTGCTGAGGCCGAGCCACCCAAGCGGTACATGAAGGAGGCTGAAGGCCTCCATGAAGAGCACGTTGAGGCCGGCGCCGCCGTTGATGAGGGTCTTGGTGACGGCTATGTTGCAAATGGTGGGCATGCAAAGCATCGGGAGCATACCCGAGCCGGCGGTGGTGACGGGGTGGTCTTCTGAGTCGAAGGTGAGGTCGGCCTTGGGCGCAGCCCAGCCCGGCGGAGCCCTCGAGAAGCGGCGCCGATCTAGCGAAGGAATGGTTTGATATGGCGATCCGAAGGCGGTGCTTGAGAGCCGCTTAGAAGGGACGCCACCGCGTGGTGTGCCGGTACCGCGTAGCGCGCAGTGAAGAGGCCGCGCAGCTCCTCCCAAGATGCCACCGTGGATCTAGGGAGGTTGAGCAGCTAGGCGCGTGGCACGCCGGTGAGGGCCATGGGAAACTAGTTGGCCATGACTTTGTCGTCGCCCTCGGCCTTGAGGACGGCCTCCTCGTATGCCAGCAGGAAAGCCGACGGGTCTGCCGCACCGTCGTACCGCCGCGGCATCTCCGACTTGAACTTGGGCAGCCACTGCACCTGCCGCGAGGTGGGGGCCAGGGCTCAGAGCCCCCTGGCCCCGTCGTCGGCGTCGGCCGTCCAAGCCGGGACCGGGACGCCTTCCATGTGGGCGGGGCGCAGCGGTGGCGGAGCATAGATCGACGGAAGGAAGGCTACGGTGAACCCCTACCTGGCGCGCCAAATGTTGGATCCCGGGTTCCGGCAAAACCCTCAAGGTTCGAACACTTGGGTGCGCACGAAGGTTTCCTACCACCGATCCACGTCCTAGTTTTGCTAAGATCTCACGGACTAGCTCGACGAACTCACAACACAACGGACACAAGATTTATACTGGTTCAGGCCACCATTGTGGTGTAATACCCTACTCCAGTGTGGTGGTGATGGATTGCCTCTTGGGCTGAGGATGAACAGTACAAAGGGGAAGAACTGCCTCCTGAGGTTGAGGTGTTCTTGTGTTTGGCCAACTTGTGTGGGTGAGGATTCGATGCCTCCTACTGTGGTCGCTAGTCCTATTTATAGAGGCCCTGGTCGTCTCCCCAAATATTGAGCGGGAAGGGAGCCAACAACGGCCAATTTGAAAGGGGACAGCTAGTACAGCTTATCCTGACAAAAGCAGTCTTCACCTGCAAAAGGCTCTGGTGGTGACGCTGCCTTGGGCTCCACGGTGACCTCCGTCTTGCCGTCCTACTGGTCTTGGTCTCGTTGCACTGATAAGGAAACCTTTGCTTGACGCCTCGGTACTCTACGCCTGCGCTTGCCTCCTTAGCACCAAAGAGGAAACAAGGACCTTTGTGACGCGGCTGGCGCTCACTGGCGCCTCGCAGGTCTCGGTCGTCACGGCTCCCGTCACGCGAACCTCACGAGGTTTGCCTTGCCTTGATCTCTCCGCCCCTCGCGAAACAGCCTGGTGAGGCCGCTCCTGAGGAGGTCCTTCGTCGTCTTGAATGCCTTGTTGATGAAGATGGGCCATACGGGCCTGCTAGCCGAGCCACGCTGTGGCCCGCAGGCAGGCAAGTCTGGGGACCCCTGTTCCCAGAACGCCGATAGAGCTGCGCAGCCTCTTCGCTGCATGCTTCGCGGCACCGGCGCCCCCCGCCGTTGCGGCCCTCTTCGGCGGCTCAGAAGCGCCGCCCTCGGACTGTCACGCCAAGTCGTTCTTCTGCCAGATCTGCGCCGCCTCCGCGCGGCAGGAGGCTCCCCCGGGTTGGGCGGCTGTAACGCCCATGATGCGGCTATATCTCCCACGTGTCAAGGCACGACTTAGAGGCATAACCGCATTGTGGTTTTGTCGCAAGGGTCATATTCACACAATCCCATGTAATGAACAAGAATGGGATAAAGAGTTGGCTTACACTCACCACTTCACAGAATACTTAAATAAGTCATGCATCATCCAAGTACACACATAGACCGACTACGGTCAAATCCAAATGAAAAGAAGATAACCCCAAATGCTAGAACCCCGGTCATCCCAACTGGGCACCACTACTGATCATCAGGAAAACGAAACATAGTAACGGCCAAGGTCCTCGTCGAACTCCCACTTGAGCTCGGTTGCGTCACCTGCACTAGCATCGTCGACACCTGCAACTGTTTGGAAGTATTCGTGAGTAACGAGGACTCAGCAATCTCACACCCGCGAGATCAAGACTATTTAAGCTTATGAATAGGATGGGGTAATGAGGTGGAGTTGCAGCAAGCACTAAGCAGTTATGGTGGCTAACATACGCAAATAAGAGCGAGAAGAGAAGCAACGCAACAGTCGAGAAGCTAGAAGTGATCAAGAAGTGATCCTGAAACTACTTACGTTCATGCATATCCCAAGCCTTGTTCATTTCCCGGACTCCGCCGAAAAGAAACCATCACGGCTACACACGCGGTTGATGCATTTCAATTAAGTCAAGTGTCAAGTTCTCTACAATGGGACATTAACAAATTCCCATCTGCCACATAACCCCGAGCACGGCTTTCGAAAGTTTATACACTATAGGGGTGTCCCAACTTAGCCCATCACAAGCTCTCACGATCAGCGAAGGATATTCCTTCTCCCGGAAAGACCCGATCAGTCTCGGAATCGCGGTTACAAGACATTTCGACAATGGTAAAACAAGACCAGCAAGACCACCCGACTGTGCCAACAAATCCCGATAGGAGCTGCACATATTTCGTTCTGAGGGCACACCGGATAAGCTAAGTGTACAAGTACCAACATAACCCAAGTTGCCAAAGGACGGTCCCACACGGTGCTCTAGTTTGGGCCAACACTCAGAGAAGTACTGGCCCGGGGGGGCGTAAAATAAGATGACCCTCGGGCTCCGGAAACCCAAGGGAAAAAGGCTTAGGTGAGGCAAATGTAAAACCAAGGCTGGGCCTTGCTGCAGTAGTTTTATTCAAAGCGAACTGTCAAGGGGGTCCCATAACCCCAGCCGCGTAAGGAACACAAAATCAAGGAACATAACACCGGTATGACAGAAACTAGGGCGGCAAGAGTGGAACAAAACACTAGGCATAAGGTCGAGCCTTCCACCCTTTACCAAGTATATAGATGCATTAATTAAATAAGAGATATTGTGATATCCCAAGATCATCATGTTCCAACATGGAGCAATCTTCAACTTCACCTACAACTAACAACGCTATAAGAGGGGTTGAGCAAAGCGGTAACTTAGCCAAACAACGGTTTGCTAGGAAAGGTGGGTTGGAGGCTTGAAATGCCACTATGGGAGGCATGATAAACAGGTGGTAGGTAGCGCAACATAGCGATAGAGCGAACAACTAGCAAGCAAAGATTGAAGTGATATCGAGGCTAATGGCATCTTTCCTGAAATCCCGCAAGGAAGAAGAACGAGTCCATGAAGAAGACAAACGGGCGTAGTCGAACGAATCCTCACAATCGCAACGTAACCGGAACTATCAAGGAGAAGCAACACCGAAAAAAGCAAACAACTTGGTAAACCAACAAGCATGATCATGGCAATATGCACAACCAAGTATGATGCATGTCTGGTTTAATAAGGCATGGTATGGCAAAGTGAAATAAACAATACTACAAATTAAGTGCAGCTCAATATGCAACGAGTTGCATATTGACAAAGCACCACATTCATTTATTTAGTTCTCTCCCGTTTATGTACCCAACAATATTAAATGTTATTAAACATGGCAAGGGGTGAAGCATAATTAAACGACACTATCTAAGAAATTTAAATGGGGCCGGATATAACAAACAACAAATCCGGAAAATCCCCATATGCATATTTAGCAAATTTTAAAGCAAACAACAATTTTAAACATTTAAATGTTGTTATCATGATGCGGATGACATATGCAAGTTCTATGCCATTTTATGAAAATGTTGACATGAGCATGATACGAGGCATTTGTCGCCATGGCGGAAGGGAAAAGGGTGCCACGGCGGCGAAACGAAAATGGTGCCACGCAACATCCCGGTTCCGACAACTCGATTGAGATGCTGGTGTAAAGGAACAAGTGGGGGTGCGCGAAATGTGCAAGAGTGATGGGGAGTGATCCCGGATACCGGGTGTCCCACATGTCGGTGGCAAGGCTTATGGTGAACGTGCAAGGAATAATTCAGACACGGTGCAAACATAGGGTGCATCTCATACAACACATGCATTCGGTCCACGGGCGTCGTCTCGGGGTTATACCTTTGAAGCGTGCCTTTTTGGAGTGGATCGGGTTCATCGAGGGAAGTAGTGGTACTCATGGGTCGTAGTGGAAGTAGAGGAAGTAGTGGTACACGGCGACAGTAGTCCAACTTGAAGGGTCGTCGATGTCGTGGTACTTAGAGACATGCACGGGATGGAAGTTGTACACGTTCGTTTACATCCAGTGTCGTTCATAGAGGTACTTGGTGTCCGGTGCGGTACTTGGCGTCTCGTACTGGCTGATCCAAAATGAAGCAAGACAAAAGGACCTTTGGTGGGCAGCAGCAAGGCAACTCATGCCCGACAGTGAAGCACCAAAATCGGCCGCGACGTGGTGGTGGTGCAGAACACCAAGAGGCAGGGCGTGCAGGAGAAAAGGGCCGGAGATGGGGGCGGCAACACGGCACAACATTAGGCAAAGGCCATGGCGCCATGGGGCCCTCGAGCGCTATCGGGGAGGAAGGCGAACTCGGGGTCCGGCAGCAGCGAGGCGATGAGGAGGAGGCACGTCGGGGAAGCGACTCGGCGCTCTTTTAAAGAGCTGAAGCAGAGGAGGGCCGCGGCGGTGCATCGATGGTCACCGACGGCGGCGGGTCCAGGCAGTGGCGCGCCCAGAAGAACTTGGCGGCGGCGGCTTCATGGAGGTTCGGGCACGGGGATGAAGGCCAGGGCTGCGGCCGGTGGAGGAAGGCAAGGCGATGCGACGGCGAAGGGGCACGGCTCCGGCGGAGCTGCTTGCTGGTGGCGGACGGAGGCAGAGGCGGGGAGGTAGCGGTGAGGCGGCGGCGATCCAGCGATGCGGTGCAGGAGAGGGAGGCATGAGGAAGGAGGGGCCAGCGCTAGGTGGAAGGACGGGAAGGGGAGATCGAACGAGGCACGCGCTCGCTGTCTCCTGGCGGCGCGAGGGTAAACGAGAGGGAGAGTCTAGTGGATCGAGAGGGGGGTTTAGGGTGTGTTTGGTTATAGAACCAAGTGGAATGAAATGTAATGGTTCCGTTTCACTAGAATGGAACGGTTCCATCTCTGTGTTCGGTAGAGCTAATGAGATGGAAACGAATGGTTCCGTCATGGCGTTTGGTTAGAGGAGTAGAATGTAATATTTAACACTGAAATTTGCTAAGCATTATTATTTTCAAGTGCTAGTACTTCCATTAAACATCATTTAGTACTACTTAATTCCAAAGAATCGTTTGGTTAGAGGAGCAGGAGTATCAGTCAAATCTTCATCCCCTCTCACAAATCAATCCAAACGAATGGCTGTTGGACCTAAACAAAAGAAAGATCCAAGCTGAAAGAACCAAGCTAGAACGGAATCTAAACTAATTAAATCCACAGAATTGTTCATTGCCTCTCACAATGTTGTACGACGCTGCTGCTTTCCGCTGATGCAAGCCGCTGCTGCTCTCTCTTTCTCGCCGGCCACCAAGAAAGGAATAAAGACGGGGATGGGGATGCCCATCGGTTGCCCGTTGACCACTGGAAGACGACGCCCGTCTTCCCGGCCGTGAGCCGCGCGCCCTTTGTTGTCACCCGCGCCCGCCGTCGTCGCCTCCCTGTCCGCCTGCCGCGTGAGCACCGGACACGAGCCACGCGCCTCCAGTGCTACCTGGGCCGGCCGCCGTCGCCCGCCTTTCGCTCGCCGCTGCGCGAGAAGAAGAGAGGTGGAGGGTTCGTCGGGATATCAGATCGAGGGAGGGTGGCGGCACTGGGGTTCAGGAGGGTGTGTGCAAGTCGTGGGAGGAGAAAGAAACGCCCGTTCCGCGTGGTCCGCTCGATCTAGAGGTATGCCTCGGTTCCGCATAAACAGGGAATATACCATTCCCTGGGACCGATGGGTTCCCGTTCCTTGGACATACCAAACACTGGAGTGGGCTTTGGGTGCGGAACCGACCCATTACATTCTACTTGGTGACACTAACCAAACACACCCTTAGGGTTAAAGGTTTGGATGGGCTTATGGGATGGATGGGCCTAGATGCTGGGCTGCAGGAGGCCGGCTGGGCTTGCTCCTCTCTCCCCCTTATTTTCTCATAACAGAGAAGAATAAAGAAAAAGGGAAGAAAATAAAAGGTTAGAGAAAGAGTTTGGGCATGGGGATTATTTTCCTAGGCTCACAAAATTATGAGGAATTTGACAGAAATGGCCTGAGGATTTTTAGAGGAAGTAAAATCCACACGCGTTGGATTTAACTCGGCAAGTTTGAATTTTGACACCCATTCAAATGAGCTCCAAATAGGTTGAAACTATAGGAGGTGACCCTACACACTAGATGTGATTTATGGGCAGATTTGGAACATTTAGGGAGAAGTAAAATTGCAACTCCATTTTACTAAAAGGTTGAAAAGGAAGGATAGGAAGTTGAGTCGGATAAAAGAAGAGTTGAAGAATAATGCAAATGTGTTATGGGTGATTCCAAGTTAATGGAATAGTTTAATATATCTCCCTAGATATTGAGAGGATATGTTATAAAGAGAAATCACCATGTGAATTCCCTCGATTTAAATGGATCAAAGATCCATGCACTTTATTTAGTTGAGTTTTTTTTAAAAGGGTTGCATGATGCAATGCAAATGATGCAATGATGAATGCAACAAACAAATAAATAACACAGCTGACATGCAAAACATGCAAGGCGTCTGAAGCGTCAGTCTTGGGGCGTCATAGCGGCGCCCCAGGCCGACCTGACCTTCGACGCGGGGGATCACCCTATCACCACCGTAGGCTCGGGCGTGCTCCCGATGCTTTGCACGCCCACCATCTGCAACGTAGCCGTCACCAAGACCCTCATCGACGGCGGCTCCGACCTCAACGTGCTCTCTGTGGAGGCTTTTAGCCTCCTTCACGTACCGCTCGAGCGGCTCCGCCCCAGCAAGCCCTTCTCCGGGGTCGGCGACGGCTCCTCCAGTCCCCTGGGGCAGATCCGTCTTCCCGTGACCTTTGGCACCCGCGACAACTACCGCACAGAGCTGATCGACTTTGACATCGCCCGCATTGGCCTTCCATACAACGCCATCCTCGGGTACCCGGCTCTGGCTCAGTTTATGGCGGCGACCCATCCGGCCTACAACCTCAAGAAGATGCCCGGGAGCAAGTACGTCCTCACCGTAGTTGGAGATACCAAGGAGGCTCTGGTGGCGCTCAAGCTTGCCCTCAAGACCGCCGCGGCGGCGCGACCGGCCGACGAGGCCACCTCTGGAGTTAAGGAGGCCGCGCCGGCCAAGAAGAAGCAGTTGTTCACTCAAGATCGGGCAGAAACCAAGCAGGTGCCGGTCGAGGAAGATGGGTCCTCTGGAGCCACTCACCATAGGTGCCATCCTCAACCCAGGTCAAGAGGAGGCATTGGTGAGGTTCTTGCGTGCAAACAAGGAAGTATTCACCTGGGAGCCCAAACAGCTGGTAGGGGTCCCAAGAGGGGTGATCGAGCATCACTTAAGGGTGTGCCCCAATGTGCGCCATGTGAAGCAGAAGGCGCGGCGACAGTCCATGGAGAAGCAGTCCTTCATCGTCCAGGAAACCCGCAAGCTGGAGGCAGCAGGTGTCATTCGCGAGGTTCGGTACCCCGAGTGGTTGGCGAACCCCGTCGTTGTGCCAAAGAAAGGCAGGAAGGAGCGCATGTGTGTCGACTTCACCAACCTCAACAAGGCCTGTCCCCAAGATCCGTTCCCGCTTCCATGCATCAACCAGATCGTCGAATCCACCGCCGAGTGCGACCTGCTGTGCTTCCTGGATGCGTTTTCAGGCTACCACCAGATCAAGATGGCGGTAGAGGATGTGGAGAAGACGGCCTTCCTGACCCCGTGCGGGTTGTACTGCTACACTTGCTGCTATTTGGGCTGCACAACGCAGGCGCGGCCTTCCAACGGCTGATGCATATCGCCCTGGGTCAGCAGCTCAGGAGAAACGCTGAAGCCTACGTCGACAACATTGTGGTAAAGTCTCGAGAGGCGAGGACTTTGATTCAGGACCTGGAGGAGACCTTCGCGAGCCTGCGCCAGGTGGACTTGCGGCTCAACCCGGAGAAGTGCGTGTTTGGTGTCCCTTCCGGCAAGTTGCTGGGCTTCCTCGTGTCCCACAGGGGGATTGAGGCCAACCTGGAGAAGGTCAAGGCGATCGAAGACATGAGCCCACCACAAACCCTCAAGGAGATGCAGAAGCTCGCCGGCTACGTGACTTCGTTGGGGTGCTTCATCTCCAAGCTGGGAGAGCGTGCCCTACCGTTCTTCAAGCTGATGAAGAAGAAGGGCCCGTTCGAGTGGACCCCGGAGGCTGACCAAGCATTTCAAGACTTCAAGAGATACCTGACCAGACCTCCGGTGATGGTGGCGCCCCGCCCTCTCGAGCCACTGGTGCTCTACCTCACCGCCACTCCTTACTCGGCCAGTGCAGTTCTGGTGGCGGTTCGGGAAGAGCGCCAGGCCAAGGATACGTCGCACCGAGCCATGACCCCGGCCGGGGCGACGCAAGGCCCGAAGGGCACCGCGGGGGCAGCAGCAACACCAACAGATGACCAGGCTCAGCAAGATGGCACCCTTGGGCCTACAGAGGCCCCAATAGGCGACCAGGCTCCAGAAGTTTCATCGCCTCAGGAGGCGCCTCAACCCCTGATAGACGCAGGCCCCATCGGCGCGCCAACCCTCGTCGAGCATCCAGTATATTTCATCAGCACGGTACTGCGAGATGCAAGGGCACGGTACCCCATGCCTCAGAAGCTCTTGCTCGCGCTTTTGGTGGCCTCGCGTAAGCTACGACACTACTTTCAAGTTCACCCAATCAAGGTCGTCTCGGCCTACCCACTGGAGAGGGTACTCAGGAGCCCCAACGCTGCTGGAAGAGTCACCGAGTGGAATATCAAGCTGCAGGCATTCCAGCTGGAGTTCGTCACAACCAGGGTCATCAAGGGAGCCGCACTCGCCGACTTCGTGGCAGAATGGATGGACGCCCCGGAGCTTGAGGCAGGCGAGGATCGATCCCTCTCGCCGGGAAGTGAAGCGCTAGACGGCTGGGTGATGTATTTCGATGGCGCATTCGCGCGCCAGGGCGCGGGGGCTGGAGCATTCCTCATCTCACCCACTCAGGACAAGCTCTACTACACCGTGCAGCTCTGCTTCTAGCAGGGCGAGAGAGGTCTCCAACAACATACTGGAGTATGAAGGCCTCATAGCTGGCCTCATGGCTGTGGTGGCCCTGGGAGTGAAGCGCCTCACCATCAGGGGCGATCCGCAGCTTCTCATCAACTTCTCCAACAAGGTATACGAGCTGAGGGAGGAGCACATGGAGGCATACCTCGCGGCGGTACGCAAAATGGAAAAGCAGCTCTTGGGCCTAGAATTGCAGCACATGCCCCGTGGCACCAACAAGGAGGCCGACGACATCGCCAAGAGATCATCCAAGCGACTACCCCAAGAGCCTGGCGTCTTCGAGGAGCGGCTCTTCAAGCCATCGGCAACACCACCACTTTCAAGGCCGGCGCCGCCTCGGGAGGAGCTCCCCCAACCACCTGCTTCGTGAGCCCCGACCTGCGGCCTGACCTCGGGAGCGCGCCTATTCTTGGCGCTTGAGCCTGAGGAGGGGTGGTGGATCAAGGAGTTCAAGGAATACCAGACGCAAGGGACGCTGCTGGAGAAAGAGGAGGACGCGGAGCGTGTGGCCTGACAGGCCATGGCGTACTGCATCCAGGACGGTGAGTTATACAGGAAGCGGCCGAATGACGTTTCCCTGCGTTGTATCTCCAGGGAACAGGGGAAGGAGCTGCTAGCTGACATACACGGCGGATACTGCGGGCACCACTCGTCGTCACGAACCCTCGTCAGCAAGGCGTTCCGCAGCGGGTTCTACTGGCCTATGGCGCTCAACGACGCGACTGAGCAGGTGAGGTCCTGCGAGGCCTGTCAATTCCACGCCAAGCAGATCCATCAGCCAGCTCAGGGCATCCAGACCATCCCGCTCTCGTGGCCATTCGTAGTCTGGGGGCTGGATATCTTGGGTTCATTCCCTCGAGCGCATGGGGGCTACCGCTACCTCTACGTCGCCATCGACAAGTTCACCAAGTGGGCGGAGGTAGAAGCCGTCCGCACCATCCCGGTCGGATCCGCGGTCAAGATCATCAAGGGTCTCGTGAGCCGGTTTGGGGTCCCCAACCGCATCATCACCCATAACGGCTCGCAGTTCACTAGCAATCTCTTCAAGACATATTGTGCTAACCTTGGAACGCAGATCTGCTACGCTTCGGTGGCACACCCCAGGAGCAATGGTCAGGCCGAACGCGCCAACGCGGAGGTCCTGAGAGGCCTCAAGACCAGGACCTTCAAGAAGAAGCTCGAGGCCAGGTGCTGGCACGATGAGCTCCAGTCTGTGTTATGGTCCATCCGCACCACCGCCACCGAGCCAACAGGCGAGACCCTATTCTTTCTCGTCTACGGAGCAGAAGCGGTTCTCCCTCACGAGGTCAAGCATCGCTCCGCATGGGTCCTGGCGTTCGATGACGCGCAACAGGACGCCATGCGGGGGATGGACCTCGTGCTGGGGGAGGAACACCGTCGTGAACCACGCTCTGGGCGGCAAGATACCAGCAGGCGCTGCGGCGGTATCACTGTCGCAAAGTCCGCTCTAGGACGCTCGAGGTGGGCGACCTCGTCCTAAGGCGGGTGCTCTCCAGGGAAGGGCTGCACAAGCTCTCGCCCGTGTGGGAGGGCCAGTTTAGGGTCGCCCACGTCTCTGTGCTCGGCGCCAGGCGCTGAGACGCAGGATGGGGTCCCTATCCAGAACGCCTGGAACATCCAGCACCTCCGGAAGTTCTACCCATGAAGAAAGGCCCGGCACCTGTGAAGCAAGGCACGGTGCCTGTGAAGGTCTCCGCTCGTGACACTCTCACGTAATAATGAGTGGGGTTGTACACACCCCGGAGTCCCAGGAGTGCCGCCCTCGGGCCTCGGGGGCTCCCTCCCATGTCCTAGTGGCAGCACTTAGCTCCGCCTGGTGAGAAGACAAGAAGACTAGACTAGGTGCCGGACGCGGCTTTTCATTTGCTTTCCGTAGTTGGCTTGCCCCTCTTTAATGAAAATTTGCTTTCTGGTGTTCCATGTCAGCTTGGTTCCATCGCCTTCTGCCTCCGTTTCTGCCTTCAGTTCCTTGTTTTGACATGTACTCTCTCTAGTATGCCTCGCAAGGGGGCTGGACAGGTGCCCTCGTGAGCGTTTTTCCTGTTTTTCGCGAGGCACCCTCGTTTGAGCTCGCAAGCTGGCGCACCTCTCTCAATCTGTGCCCCTCGAGTACCGCGATGCGAAGCGCTGGGTCATGGCCAGCGGCGCCTGCGACCAGGGCTCGGAAGAATAAGAGTTTCCTAACAAACTTTTGCAGTTCCAAGACGCCTCCCAAGCCAAGGAGGCCTCGCCAAGTACTGGGAAATGCGCGCCTCACGAGGCGAAAACTACTTCAAGCGCGTCAAGCTAAGTTATTTCTACGCGCCCACATAAAACGCCGATGCTGCAACACGACACAGGAACGATAAACATAGCATCGCAATTTGGAAATCATAGTTCGTTGCACGCCCCTACGGGGCCCCATACTTGTATCTCTCTTAATGCAGGAAGAAAAGAAAGAACGAAACAAAAGTGGCGCGTGCCCCTGCAGCAGCAGCTCGCGAGGATGAACCCATGGCGCTCTCCTGGGCTCAGTCGGACCCCTCCTCGCGCTTCACTGGGGCGCGGCAACGAGATGACCCGCTGCCACCCTCGAAGCGGGCATGGCGGTGTGGCGGCTGGTCGTAGCCGCCGCTGCTGGAGCTGTCGCCGGAGGGAGAATCGCAGTAGTTGGGCGAGCAGCGGCCAGCACCGAAGGCAAGACCATCCTCACCCTCGTCACGACCGCCGCCAAGGCCAAGCACCTCGCCGCCGTCGTTGTCCTCGGGGCAGCACCCGACGCGGCGGCCATCTTCTCCGAACACCCTCACATAGAGGGTCGCTTGCCATCGTACTTTAAGTGGAAGGTGCATCGCCTGCCCAGGCCGCGCGTGCGGGCAAACGTCTGCCAGCCATGGGCCAGGGCTGCATTGCCCGCGATAGAGACCTCGACCGTGACCAATGAAGCCTTGCTGCAGCAGCCGTCCGCCTGCAGCCAGAGCCCCCCTGGACCCGTGGCCGACATCTCACCGGCGAAGAAGCGTGGGAGCTGAAGCCAGGTGCCAGTCGGGTTCTCCGACCACACGACAAACTCCGGCAGCACCTCCGCCGAGTGGAAGCACAGTCGGGGAGGCCGTGCGACCATGGCACGCCTCCCTTCATCGACGGGGCTGGCACGACCTGGGCGACTCCCAGCACGCGAAGAGGTGCCGCCGCGGCCGCGAGGGGCCACGGCGGGGGTTGCGGTGTGCTTGTGAGGATGGTCGTGCCCCCTCTTGGGCGGCGGAGAGTCGGGCCCCTCCTGCCGGGCCTTCCCATTCTCTGTGGCTGAGAACCTCTTCGCGCACGCCATGGGTGTGGCTGCCAGCAATGAAGCAGGGGACAAGAAGCGTGCGGAGCAAAAAGAGATGAGCGGCAGGGGCTCCGTCCCCTCCTCATTTATAGCGGGAGAAGGCCAACCGGCGATCCCCATGATCACAAGTAATGATGATTTTTCTCTGCATGCAGCAGGGACTCGTCAAGTCGGGCAGTTGCCGAGGCAGCGTGGGCAAGCGGAGATGCCCACATCCAATCAATCGCCACGTGTCAAGCGGGGCCGCAGGCTGTTGGGGCCCGCGGCGCTCTGCACTTGACCTTTTGCTTCACCTCGAAGCCAAGTCCGAGTGCGCCTTGGGCCCGGGGGCTACTGTCGGCATCCTGGGAACGGGGGTCCCCAACTTGCACACTGCGGTACAGGCGTGGCTCCACCAGCCGCCCCAGACGGCCCATCTTCACCAAAGAAACACTCAAGACCCTCGTGAGGGGCCAAGCCTCGCAAGGCGGACGACGCAAGACCTCCTCGGAGGCGGCCTCACCAGGCTGGCTCGCGAGGGCGAAGAGATCAAGGCAAGGGGCACCTCGCGAGGTTCCTGTGATGCAAGCCATGACGACTTTGGCCAGGCGGGCGCCGACGCGCAGTTTCCTCGTTTCCTCTTTGGTGCTAAAGAGGCAAGCGCAGGCGAGGAGTCCCGATGCATCGGGCAAAGGTTTCCATATCGGTGCAACAAGACCAAGACCAGCAAGACGGCAGGACGGAGTTCACCGTGGAGCCCAAGATGGCGTTACCACCAGAGCCTTTGGCAGGCGAAGACCACCTTTAGTCAGGATAACTTGTACTAGGTATCTCCCTTCAAATTTGGCCGTTGTGGCATCCCTTCCCGCTCAATATTTGGGAAGAGGACCAGGGTCTCTATAAATAGGACTAGCCACCACCGTAGGAGAGGGATGATCTCATCTTGGATCGGAGCCATTCCATCCATAGCCACACACAAGTTCACCAAGCACAATAGCACCTCTCCTCAGGAGGTTGTTCTTCCCTTGTAACTGTTCATCCTCAGGCCAAGAGGCAATCCACCACACCACACTGCAGTAGGGTATTGCACCACATCGGTGGCCCGAACCAATATAAACTCTTGTGTCTCTCGTTCTTTGGGTTCGTCGAGCTAGGCCTTCCGATCATTGCGAGAGCGATCTAGGGAGAGAGAGAGATCTTCATGCGCACCCCAGTGTTCGAACCTCAAGGGTTTGCCAGAACCCAAAATACGACAAGTACACTCGGGTGGACACCATGGCGAAGGATATCATCTGCTCCTGCCTATCCAGAAATCATTTCAGGCTCATTATGCATCTCCGTAATGCGGATCTTATCTGGGATCGAATCTCTGACGACTATGAAGGTCATCGAACTCGTCAGGGTCCCTGGTTTGATGATTTCACGGAATCACTCAAAACGATGACTTTTGAACTTTTACCATCATCTTCAGCACCATGCCTCATGGCAAAAGGTGCAAAGGTACCCGAATATTCCTCATCTGAATCTAGTGATGATGAATCTGATGATGATTTCGGACCTAGTTATTCCAAGCTTACTACTATTTCTACTAAACAACAAAAAGCTTTGGAAATGGTTCCAAATCTGCTTGATAAAAGCGATGACCTGTTGGGTGAGGAAATGGATCGAGTTCAAACTCTGACTGGTGATCTTAAAAGTAATCAGTCTAAGTTTGATAACCTTCAGAGTCATCATAACACTCTCTTAGCTGATCATGAGAAGCTTTCTTATGAATTTATCCAAAGAAAGCAAGATCTTGAAAAGCTAAGGGTGAGCTATGAAGATCTTCAGAAGGAAAATTATTCATTGCTTGCTCAACATATCGTGCTAATGCTTCTGTTTCGCAGGGAAAGCCTAAGAGCTATGAATATGTGCATTATACTTCAAATCATTATGTTCATAAGTCCTCAAAGAATTTTTCTACTAATTCATATGCTTACTCTAACCCCTCTTCTAGAAACGAAGTACACTGGCTTCAATGCCACCTTTCTCCTATGGAGCTCACAGAATGATGAACTCTTTGCCACCCCTCCAGATGTGGGTGGTGAGGAAAAAGAACTAATCTCTTAAGCAGGGTCAGGTCTCCAGACGAACATGAACATTTGAAGAATTTGCTGGAGACCTGAATATGATGGAAAGGACGCGAGCTAATCATGAAGAAATGAATTACTCATTTCTCACATCCTTATACTGCTATTTCTGTTGTATTGCTTGATGAAATTCTATCTAATGAATTTGATGTCATATTCTTCACTGATGAAGTATATGAGTTTGTAAGATAAACTAATGCATCTACTGGATAATCAACCCAAAGCTAGTGAGTGGGTCCTCGACAATGGGTGTACAAATCACATGACCAGTGACAAGAACTTGTTGATGGACACTGTTTTATCTCCATCGCATCTGAAGCATATCACCTACGCTGACAACGGAAAAAGGAAGGTATTGGGTCTAGGTAGGGTTGTGATCTCAAAGGATCGACACATGGACAAAGTCATGCTTGTTGAGTCCTTAGGATTCAACCTCATGTGTGTCTCAATGCTTTGTGATCTTTATATGGTTGTTGTCTTTGGCAAATATCGTTGCATTGTGCTCATGGAATCTGACAATTCCAAAGTCTTCGAAGGCTTTAGGAAAGGAGACTTGTATATTGTTGATTTATCTGCAGGACCACAGCGTGCCACATGTCTACTTGCAAAAGCTTCAGAAGGCCGGTTATGGCATCGACGACTAGGTCATGCTGGCATGAGGAACTTACATACTCTCGCGAAGAAGAAGCACGTCATTGGCATCGAGGGTGTGACCAAGTCCAAGCTGTGTGGAGCTTGTGAAGCTGGAAAAATGGCCAAGTCCAAGCATCCCTCAAAGACTATCATGACTACAACTCGTCCTTTTGAATTGCTTCACATGGACCTCTTTGGCCCTACTCACTATGCCACGCTAACAAATGCAGCACCTCTATATGTCTTTGTTATGTTGATGACTATTCTCGTTACACCTGGGTGCATATCATCACTTACAAAACTGAAGTGCAGGAAGTCTTCAAACGATTTTCCTCAAGGGCCTCGATGAACTTCGGTGTGAAGATCAAGCACATTAGGAGCGACAATAGGAACGAGTTCAAGAATACTGGTCTTGCTGATTATCTTGGTGAACTTGGTATTACTCACGAGTTATCTGCGCCTTATACTCCTCCGCAGAATGGCGTCGTGGAGCGCAAGAACAAGACTCTCGTTGAGATGGCTTGCACTATGCTTGATGAATACAAGACGCCTCATCACTTCTGGCCCGAGGTGTTGGGGAACGTAGCAGAAATTCAAAATTTTCCTACGTGTCACCAAGATCTATCTATGGAGAAACTAGCAACGTGGGAAGGAGAGTGCATCTACATACCCTTGTAGATCGCTAAGCGGAAGCGTTCATGAGAACGGGGTTGAAGGAGTCGTGCTCGTCGTGATCCAAATCACCGGAGATCCTAGTGCGAGCAGACGGCACCTCCGCGTTCAACACACGCGTACAGCCGGTGGCGTCTCCCACGCCTTGATCCAGCAAGGAGAGAGGGAGAGGTTGAGGAAGACTCCATCCAGCAGCAGCACAACGACGTGGTGGTGGTGGAGGTGTGGCAATCCAGCGAGGCTTCGCCAAGCACCACGAGAGAGGAGGAGGAGGAGGAGGCAGGGCTGCACCAATAGAGGAGAAAACTCATGTGTTGGGCAGCCCCAAGCCTCAAGTATTTATAGGGGAGAGGGAGGGGCTGCGCCTCTAGGGTTCCACCCTAGGGGCGGCCAGCCCCAATCCCATCTGGGTGGCGGCCAGTGGAGGGGGTGAGGAGGCGCACCAGGTATGGGCCCTAAGGCCCATCTCGCCCTTAGGGTTTGCCCTCTCCTCTCCTTAGCGCCTTGGGCCCCTTGTGGGCGCACCAGCCCACCGGGCTGGTTCCCTCCCACACTTGGCCCATGCAGCCCTCCGGGTTAGTGGCCCCACTTGGTGGACCTCGGGACCCTCCGGTGGTCCCAGATGCGTTCTGGAAAAACCCGAAACTTTTCCGGTGACCAAAACAGGACTTCCATATATAAATCTTTACCTCCGGACCATTCCGAACTCCTTGTGACGTCCGAGGATATCATCCGGGACTCCAACAACATTCGGTAACCACATACAAACTTCATTTATAACCCTAGCGTCGCCATCGAACCTTAAGTGTGTAGACCCTACGGGTTCGGGAACCATGCAGACATGACCGAGACGTTCTCCGATCAATAACCAACAGCGGGATCTGGATACCCATGTTGGCTCCCACATGTTCCACGATGAACTCATCGGATGAACCACGATGTCGAGGATTCAATCAATCCCGTATTCAATTCCCTTTGTCTAGCGGTATTGTACTTGCCCGAGATTCGATCGTCGGTATCCCGATACCTTGTTCAATCTCGTTTCCGGCAAGTCTCTTTACTCGTTCCGTAACACATCATCCCGTGATCAACCCCTTGGTCACATTGTGCACATTATGATGATGTCCTACCGAGTGGGCCCAGAGATACCTCTCCGTCACACGGAGTGACAAATCTCAGTCTCGATTCATGCCAACCCAACAGACACTTTCGGAGATACCTATAGTGCACCTTTATAGCCACCCAGTTACGTTGTGACGTTTGGTACACCCAAAGCATTCCTACAGTATCCGGGAGTTGCACAATCTCATGGTCTAAGGAAATGATACTTCACATTAGAAAAGCTTTAGCATACGAACTACGATCTTTGTGCTAGGCTTAGGATTGGGTCTTGTCCATCACATCATTCTCCTAATGATGTGATCCCGTTATCAATGACATCCATTGTACATGGTGAGGAAACCGTAACCATCTATTGATCAACGAGCTAGTCAATTAGAGGCTTACTAGGGACATGGTGTTGTCTATGTACCCACACATGTATCTGAGTTTCCTATCAATACAATTATAGCATGGATAATAAACGATTATCGTGAACAAGGAAATATAATAATAACTAATTTATTATTGCCTCTAGGGCATATTTCCAACAGTCTCCCACTTGCACTAGAGTCAATAATCTAGTTCACATCGCCATGTGATCAACAATGATAGGTCACATCGCCATGTGACCAACATCCAAAGAGTCTACTAGTGTCTTAAACTAGTTCACATCACCATGTGATTAAGTCTCGATGAGTTCTAGGGTTTGATCATGTTTTGCTTGTAAGAGAAGTTTTAGTCAGCGGGTGCGCAGCATTCAGATTCGTATGTACTTCGCAATTCTCTATGTCATATTGTAAATGCTGCTTCCACGTTCCACTTGAAGCTATTCCAAATGGTTTCTCCACTATACGTATCCGGTTTGCTACTCAGAGTCATTCGGATAGGTGTTAAAGCTTGCATCGACGTAACGCTTTACGCCGAACTCTTTATCACCTCCATAATCGTGAAATATTTCCTTATTCTTCTAAGGATAATTTTGACCGCTGTCCAATGATCCGTTCCTGGATCATTTTTGTACCCCTTGACTTGACTCATGGCAAGGCACACTTCGGTGCGGTACACGGCATAGCATACTCTGAGCCTACGTCTAAAGCATAAGGGACGACCTTCGTCCTTTCTCTCTTTTCTGCCGTGGTCGAGCTTTAAGTCTTAACTTCATACCTTACATCTCGTGCAAGAACTCCTTCTTTCGATCGATCCATCTTGAACACCTTCAAGATCATGTCAAGGTATATGCTCATTTGAAAGTACCATTAAGCGGTTTTCATCTATCCCAATAGATCTTGATGCTCAATGTTCAAGTAGCTTAATACAGGTTTCTATTGAAAAACATCTTTCAAATAACCCTATTTGCTTTCCAGAAATTCTACATCATTTCTGATCATCAATAAGTCAACAACATATACTCATCAGAAATTCTATAGTGCTCCCACTCACTTCTTTGGAAATACAAGTTTCTCATAAACTTTGTATAAACCCAAAATCTTTGATCATCCTATCAAAGTGCATATTCCAACTCCGAGATGCTTACTCCGGTCCTTAGAAGGATCATTTGGAGCTAGCATACCTTTTAGCATCCTTAGGATCGAAAAACTTTTACGATTGTATCACATACAACCTTTCCTTACGTAAACCGGTAAGGAAACTTCGTCTTGACATCCATCTCGCCAGATTTCATAAATGCAGCTAATGCTAACATGATTCCGACGGACTTAAGCATCGCTACGGATGAGAAAATCTCATCGTAGTCAACTCCTTGAACTTGTGAAAACTCTTCGCCACAAGTCGAGCTTCATAGACGGTGACATTACCGTCACGCCCGTCTTCTTCTTAAAGATCCATTTATTTCAATGGCTTGCCGATCATCGGGCAAGTCCACCAAAGTCCATGCTTTGTTATGATACATGGATCCTATCTCGGATTTCATGGCTTCTAACCATTTGTCAGAATTTGGGCCCACCATCGCTTCTCCATAGCTCGTAGGTTCATTGTTTTCTAGCAGCATGACCTTCAAGACAGGATCACCGTACCACTCTGAAGCAGTACGCATCCTTGTCACCCTACGAGGTACGGTAGTGACTTGATCCAAAACTTCATGATCACTATCATAAGCTTCGACTTCAATTGGTGTAGGTGCCACAGAACAACTTCCTGTGCCCTCGCTACACACTTGTTGAAGTGACGGTTCAATAACCTCATCAAGTCTCCACCATCCTCCCACTCAACTTTCCGAGACAAACTTTTCCTCGAGAAAGGACCCGATTCAAGAAACAATCCCTATTGCTTCCGGATCTGAATTAGGAGGTATACCCAACTGTTTTGGGTGTCCTATGAAGATGCATTTTGTCCGCTTTGGGTTCGAGCTTATCAACCTGAAACTTTTCCACATAAGCGCCGCAGCCCCAAACTTTCAAGAAACGACAACTTAGGTTTCTCCAAACGGTGTCGTCTCAACGGAATTACGTGGTGCCCTATTAAAGTGAGTGTGGTTGTCTCTAATGCCTAACCCATGAACGATAGTGGTAATTCGATAAGAGATATCATGGTGCGCACCATATCCAATAGGGTGCAACTATGATGTTCGGACACACCATCACACTATGGTGTTCCAGCGGTATTAATTGTGAAACAATTTGCACAATGTCTTAATTGTGTGCCAAAACTCGTAACTCAGATATTCATCTCTATGATCATATCATAGACATTCTATCCTCTTGTCACGAAGATCTTAAACTTCACTCTGAAATTACTTGAACCATTCAATAATTCAGACTTGTGTTTCATCAAGTAAATATACTCAACATCTACTCGAATCATCCGTGAAGTAAGAACATAACGATATTCATCGCATGCCTCAAAGACTCATTGGACCGCACACATCAAAATGTGTTACTTCCTACAAGTTGCTTTCTTGTTCCATTTTACTGAAAACGAGGCTTTCAGTCATCTTGCCCATGTGGTATGATTTGCATGTCTCAAGTGATTCAAAATCAAGCGAGTCCAAACGGTCCATCTGCATGGAGTTTCTTCATGCGTATACACCAATAGACATGGTTCGCATGTCTCAAACTTTTCTATAACGAGTGAGTCCAAAGATCCATCAACCTGGAGCTTCTTCATGCGTTTACACCAATATGACTTACATGGCAAAGTGCCACAAGTAAGTGGTACTATCATTACTATCTTATACTTTTGGCATGAAAATGTGTATCACTACGATCGAGATTCAATAAACCATTTATTTAGGTGCAAGACCATCAAGGTATTATTCAAATAAGCAGAGTAACCATTATTCTCCTTAAATGAATAACCGTATTGCGATAGACATAATCCAATCATGTCTATGCTCAACGCAAACACCAAATGCAATTATTTAGGTTTATCACCAATCTCGTTGGTAGAGGGAGCGTGCGATGCTTGATCACATCAACCTTGGAAACACTTCCAACACGTATCGTCAGCTCACCTTTAGCTAGTCTCCGTTTATTTCGTAGCTTTTATTTCGAGTTACTATCACTTAGCAACCGAACCGGTACCCTGGTGCTACTAGGAGTACTAGTAAAGTACACATTAACATAATGTATATCCAATATACTTCTATCGACCTTGCCAGCCTTCTCATCTACCAAGTATCTAGGGTGGTTCCGCTCAAAGGTCCGTTCCTCTCATTCTGAAGCACTTAGTCTCGGGTTTGGGTTCAACCTTGGGTTTCTTCACTAGAGCACAACTGTTTTGCCGTTTCATGAAGTATCCCTTGTTGCCTTTGCCCTTCTTGAAACTAGTGGTTTTACCAACCATCAACAATTGATGCTCCTTCTTGATTTCTACTTTCGCGGTGTCAAACATCACGAATACCTCAAGGATCATCATATCTATCCTCGATATGTTATAGTTCATCACGAGGCTCTAGCAGCTTGGTGGCAATGACTTTGGAGAAACATCACTATCTCATCCGGAAGATTAACTCCCACTCGATTCAAGTGATTGTTGCACTCGAGACAATCTGAGCACAAGCTCAACGATTGAGCTTTTCTCCTGAAGTTTTCAGGCTAAGAAAATCGTCGGAGGTCTTATACCTCTTGGCGTGAGCACGAGCCCGAAATCCCAATTTCAGCCCTCGAAACATCTCATATGTTCCGCGACGTTTGAAAAACGTCTTTGGTGCCTCAACTCTAAACCGTTTAACCGAACTATCACGTAGTTATCAAAAGCGTGTATGTCCGATGTTCAGTAACATCCACAAACGATGTTTGGGGTTCAAAGACACCGAGCGGTGCATTAAGGACATAAGCTTTCTACTGTCCGCATAATCACTACTGTCAACTTTCAACTATATTTTCTCTAGGAACATATCTAAATAGTGGAACTAAAGCGCGAACTTACGACATAATTTGGAAAAGGTCTTTTGACTATGTTCAGGATAATTAAGTTCATCTTATGAAATCCCACTCAGATAGACATCCCTCTAGTCATCTAAGTGATTACATGATCCGAGTCAACTAGGCCGTGTCCGATCATCACGTGAGACGGACTAGTCATCATCGGTGAATATCTTCATGTTGATCGTATCTACTATACGACTCATGCTCGACCTTTCGGTCTACGTGTTCCGAGGCCATATGCGTACATGC
This sequence comes from Aegilops bicornis, assembly GCA_021605145.1. NCBI lineage: Eukaryota > Viridiplantae > Streptophyta > Magnoliopsida > Poales > Poaceae > Aegilops > Aegilops bicornis. Next base: position 267,052,857 of record CM038673.1, read on the forward strand.
TAGGCTCGTCAAGTTAACCATAAGTGTTTCGCGTGTGTAAATCTGTCTTACACCCGTTGTATGTGAACGTAAGAATCCATCACACCCGATCATCACGTGGTGCTTAGAAGCGACGAACTTTAGCAACGGTGCACAGTTAGGGGAGAACACTTCTTGAAATTGTTGTAAGGGATCATTTTATATACTACCGTCGTTCTAAGTAAACAAGATGCATAAACATAATAAACATCACATGCAATTATATATAGTTGTGACATGATATGGCCAATATCATATAGCTCCATTGATCTCCATCTTCGGGGCTCCATGATCATCATCATCACCGGCATGACACCATGATCTCCATCATCATGATCTCCATCATCGTGTCTTCATGAAGTTGTCTCGCCAACTATTACTTCTACTACTATGGCTACCGTTAGCAATAAAGTAAAGTAATTACATGGCGTTGTTTAATGACACACAGGTCATACAATAAATAAAGACAACTCCTATGGCTCCTGCCGGTTGTCATACTCATCGACATGCAAGTCGTGAATCCTATTACAAGAACATGATCAATCTCATACATCACATATCATTCATCACATTCTTCTTGGCCATATCACATCACATATCATACCTGCAAAAACAAGTTAGACGTCCTCTAATTGTTGTTTGCATGTTTTACGTGGCTGCTATGGGTTTCTAGCAAGAACGTTTCTTACCTCATAAAACCACGACGTGATATGCCAATTGCTATTTACCCTTCATAAGGACCCTTTTCATCGAATCCGCTCGACTAAAGTGGGAGAGATCGGCACCCGCTAGCCACCTTATGCACCAAGTGCATGTCAGTCGGTGGAACCTGTCTCACGTAAGAGTACGTGTAAGGTCCGTCCGGGCCGCTTCATCCCACAATACCGTCGAAACAAGATTGGACTAGTAACGGTAAGCATATTGAATATCATCAACGCCCACAACTACTTTGTGTTCTACTCGTGCAAAGAATCTACGCAATAAACTTGGCTCTGATACCACTGTTGGGGAACGTAGCAGAAATTCAAAATTTTCCTACGTGTCACCAAGATCTATCTATGGAGAAACTAGCAACGAGGGAAGGAGAGTGCATCTACATACCCTTGTAGATCGCTAAGCGGAAGCGTTCATGAGAACGGGGTTGAAGGAGTCGTACTCGTCGTGATCCAAATCACCGGAGATCCTAGTGCCAAACGGACGGCACCTCCGCGTTCAACACACGTACAGCCCGGTGACGTCTCCCACGCCTTGATCCAGCAAGGAGAGAGGGAGAGGTTGAGGAAGACTCCATCCGGCAGCAGCACAACGGCGTGGTGGTGGTGGAGGAGTGTGGCAATCCGGCATGGCTTCACCAAGCACCACGGGAGAGGAGGAGGAGGAGAGGCAGGCTGCACCAATAGAGGGAGAAAACTCATGTGTTGGGCAGCCCCAAGCCTCAAGTATTTATAGGGGAGAGGAGGGCTGCGCCCCTCTAGGGTTCCACCCTAGGGGCGGCCAGCCCAATCCCATCTGGTGGCGGCCAGTGGAGGGGTGAGGGAGGCGCACTGGGTATGGGCCCTAAGGCCCATCGCCCTTAGGCTTTGCCCCTCTCCTCTCCTTAGGCGCCTTGGGCCCCTTGTGAAGCGCACCAGCCCACCTGGGGCTGGTTCCCTCCCACACTTGGCCCATGCAGCTATCCGGGGTTAGTGGCCCCACTTGGTGGACCCCCGGGACCCTCCCGATGGTCCCGGTACGTTACCGGAAAAACCCGAAACTTTTCCGGTGACCAAAACAGGACTTCCCATATAGAAACCACGTCCGGGATCTCATCCGGGACTCCGAACAACATTCGGTAACCACATACAAACTTCATTTATAACCCTAGCGTCATCGAACCTTAAGTGTGTAGACCCTACGGGTTCGGGAACCATGCAGACATGACCGAGACGTTCTCCGATCAATAACCAACCAGCGGGATCTGGATACCCATGTTGGCTCCCACATGTTCCACGATGATCTCATCGGATGAACCACGATGTCGAGGATTCAATCAATCCCGTATTCAATTCCCTTTGTCTAGCGGTATTGTACTTGCCCGAGATTCGATCGTCGGTATCCCGATACCTTGTTCAATCTCATTTCCGGCAAGTCTCTTTACTCGTTCCGTAACACATCATCCTGTGATCATCCCCTTGGTCACATTGTGCACATTATGATGATGTCCTACCGAGTGGGCCCAGAGATACCTCTCCGTCACACGGAGTGACAAATCTCAGTCTCGATTCATGCCAACCCAATGACACTTTCGGAGATACCTGTAGTGCACCTTTATAGCCACCCGATTCACGTTGTGACGTTTGGTACACCCAAAGCATTCCTACGATGTCCGGAGTTGCACAATCTCATGGTCTAAGGAAATGATACTTCACATTAGAAAAGCTTTAGCATACGAACTACGATCTTTGTGCTAGGCTTAGGATTGGGTCTTGTCCATCACATCATTCTCCTAATGATGTGATCCCGTTATCAATGACATCCATTGTCCATGGTGAGGAAACCGTAACCATCTATTGATCAACGAGCTAGTCAATTAGAGGCTTACTAGGGACATGGTGTTGTCTATGTACCCACACATGTATCTGAGTTTCCTATCAATACAATTATAGCATGGATAATAAACGATTATCGTGAACAAGGAAATATAATAATAACTAATTTATTATTGCCTCTAGGGCATATTTCCAACACGAGGCTATTGATACTGCGTGCCACATCATCAATAGGTTATATCTTCACAAATTCTTCAAAAATACCTCATATGAACTCATCACTAACAAGAAACCCAATGTGAGTTATTTCAAAGTCTTCGGTGCTAAATGTTGGATTAGAGATCCTCATCACAATTCTAAATTTGCAGCGAAAGCACATGAAGGTTTTATGCTTGGCTACAGAAAGGACTCGCACACCTACAGAGTCTTCCACACCTTTCACCATTAGGTTGTTGAAACTATAGATGTGAGGTTCGATGAAACTAACGGCTCGCAAAGAGAGCATCTACCTGCTGTGCTAGATGAAATGTCACTTGAGAAATCCGTCAAGTTCAAGGCTACTGAGGATGTCATACCCAGTGAAGAATATGTTGAAGAAGTCATTCCAGAACGTGAAGAAAATCATGTTGGTGCATCTTAGGAAAATGGCTCTGAAGAAAATGCTGAGCCCAATCAACGTCGTCAACCTGCTCATCCTCGCGTTGCAAATGAAGTGCAGATCGAGAAAATCATCGATGACATCAATGCACCAGGTCCTCACACGCACTCAAGAGCTTCACATTTGTCTAACTTTTGTGGGCACTTTGCTTTTGTTTCTATCACAGAGCCCACCAAAGTTGATGAGGCATTTCTGGAGCCTGAGTGGATTCAAGCGATGCAAGAGGAATTACATCAATTCAAGCTCAACAATGTCTGAGAACTTGTCAAGCGACCAGACCCACGCAAGCACAATATCATCGGTACCAAATGGATCTACCGCAACAAGCAAGATGAAAACGTCCTTGTGGTGAGGAATAAGGCTCGTCTTGTAGCTCAAGGCTACACACAGGTTGAAGGAATTGATTTCGATAAAACTTTTGCACATGTTGCTAGACTTGAGGCTATTCACATATTGCTTGCTTATGCTAACCATCATAATATCATCTTATATCAAATGGATGTGAAAAGTGCATTCCTCAATGGTAAGCTTGAGGAAGAAGTATATGTTGCTCAACCACCAGGTTTTGAAGATCCTAAGCATCCTGACAAAGTCTTCAGACTCAATAAGGCCCTTTATGGCCTCAAGCAGGCCCCTCGGGCGTGGTATGATACTTTGAAGGAATTCCTCATGAAGAAAGCCTTCAAACCCGGTTCACTTGACCCAACTCTTCTCACCAAAACCTATGATGATGAATTATTCGTGTGCCAAATATATGTTGATGATGTTATCTTTGGCTTTACTAACCAACATTATAGTGACGAATTTTCCTATAGGATGAGTGAGGAATATCAGATGTCTATGATGGGAGAACTGAAATTCTTCTTAGGTCTTCAAATTCGTCAACAACGCAACGGCATTTTCATATCTCAAGAGAAATACCTCAAAGATGTGTTGAGGAAATTCGGCATGCAAGATTGCAAAGGTGTCAAAATCCCTATGCCCACAAATGGCCATCTATGCACTGATGAAAATGGTATAGACTTCGATCAAAAGGTATACCGCTCCATGATTGGCTCTTTATTGTATCTATGTGCATCTAGGCCAGATATTATGCTTAGTGTTTGCATGCATGCCCGTTTTCAAGCTACACCGAAGGAATCACACCATAAGGCTGTGAAACATATTCTTCGAGATCTAGCTCACACTCCAACACTTGGGTTATAGTATCCCAAGGGCTCGGCTTTTGATCTCATTGGATATTCTGACTCTGACTATGCTGGTGATCGTGTGGATCACAAGTCAACATTATGCACATGTCATTTCTTTGGATGATCCTTGGTATGTTTGTCCTCGAAGAAGCATAACTACGTATCACTCCCTACAGCTGAAGTTGAGTACATTGCTGTTGGTTCTTGCTGTGCTCAATTGTGCTATGGATGAAGCAAACCCGCAAGGACTACGTCATCAACATGAAGAATGTGCCACTCTACTGCGACAACAAGAGTGCAATCAAGATTGCTCGTAACCCAGCTCAGCACTCAAAGACTAAGCACATCCAGGTTGGTCATCATTTTCTTCGTGATCATGTGTTGAAGGGCGATATCTCCATCGAACATGTGAAGACTGAAGAACAGCTAGCGGATATCTTCACAAAGCCCTTGGATGAGAAGAGATTTAGCAAGTTGCGGTGTGAGCTAAATATCTTAGAATCTTCGAATGTTCTTTGAAAGGACACACATCCTAACACTTATGCAAAATTGATGACTTAGATGTGCAACACACAAAGTAACATTTTTCTTCAATCAATGAAGACTAACCCTCTAAGTGTGAAGAAATTAATGAAGAATTTGATTCTCAGAGCCCTACGACAATTGTACGCGACATCTGAAATCATCATTCTTATACGGTGGGTCACGCCACCAACCAAAGTTGAAAATCTTCAAATTTGAGTTTTTCTTCATTTTGCAAATTCTTCAAATTTTCAAATTCCTCAATTGGTCAAATTCTTCAACTCTGCAAAGTCTTTTCGACTGATGTTCTTCATTGACTATATATATATTTGAGTTTTTATGTCCTCAACATCATTCACTTATTGCTAATTCTTCAAGTTGATTTTTCTTCTAAGTGAATATGATCGGACCCGTTCCCCCTCTATGCTAAACTCAGCCCAGTCTGTTCACAAATTCTTCATGTGCGTTCTATTTGAAACCCATTCAAATAGTTCACTGTGTCCTTGTCAGCTAAAGAATTTGCGAACGAAACGTTAAAATTTTCATATCTGAATTTTTGACTTTTGCCGCTCAAACCGTTCCGCATCCCACGATAAGATTAAACTACGCACCCAAGATCTACCACGATCTCCACCTCTCTGTACATGGGTGACACATGTCGCTGGGATGGCAAGGGTCAGGGGCACGTTCGTCCAATTTCTTCGGAGGGGCGGTTTTTCACCGTGGCTATAAATACATCCTCCCGTCCTCAGACCTCATTTACTGCACTCGACCTCTCCTCACTCGAGCTCTCAGACCTAGCGCCGCCGCTAAACTCCATCGTTGCCAGTGAGGAAGAGCGTCACTGCCTCGACCTCGTCGTCGTCGTACTCACGCCAACCACGGAAATCTTCACTCCGCCGCCGCTGGAGCTGTCTCCCGCCGCCAAGTTAGGGCGTGGGAGATCTGAACAAACGAACTTCTCCACTTCTACTCCCAGTTCATCGTGTTCTTCGTCCAGGGTAATTAAAATCTGATTTTACTGCCCTACTTTGATTCTGCTGATTTCCACAAAATCTTCAAAAGGTGTTTATTCTTCAACTTCCGTATCCTTAAACACCAAGTTCAATTGGTTCTTGATTTGTTTATCTAAGCTATGTTTTTCTTCAAGATTCCTCAATTGTGTGGATTTTCAAATCTATACAACTCTCGAACCTAAGTCAAGAACGCTTAGTAAAATTCCTCAAGACACCCATGGTCAAATTCCTCAAACTCGATTCTTTTGAAAAATTTCTGAGAACGCATATGACCTCTCTAAATTCTTTGCACCTATACTTTGTTCACAGGTACAAAATGTCTGCTACTGAATTAGGTTCTCATCAACTTAACTCATTTGCAGTGTTCCTTGAAGATAAATTGCATACTTCCTCAAAAACATCAGTTGTTCAAAATCCTCAAGTGAAGAAAATGGCTGATGGTAAAAGACCTCATAAGGGAGGAAAGAGGCCGGAGACAAACATTGCATTTGAAATCCCTGAAGACATTTATGATGAGTATTGCACACCTGATGAAGCCATGCATGACAAAGAATATAAAAATCAGCGCAAGGTGCGCATTCAGAGGATTGAGAGGAGATGGGCAAGGGAATGGAAGGAATATCAAAATGTTACTCCAAAGTACATGAAGAAATTCGCTGTACACCCTCCATGCCCAAGACCTCCACTGGCTCCAGGTCAAAAAGCTGATCCCTCAAGCACCAGGCGAGGTGATGAATTTCCCAAGGAATGGGCCAAGCGCCAAGCCAAGTTGGCTAAATTAGCAAAGGAAGTAGTGAAGAAATCCAATGAAGATTCTGCTGCTGCTGCTGCTGAAGCCTCTGCTAGCAAGCCTAAGAAGGCTTTGCCGAATAAACCGGCCGTGAAGCCAAGTTCCTCAACAGCAATGCCCTCACGGCCAATTCCTCAGGAAACCCCTTCAAGGGAAGCTCCAATTCCCTCTGTTGCCACAAAATCCTCAACTGTTGTTGCAAAGTCTTCAACACCTGTGCATCTTGCCACGTGCCAACGGACTGCTGGAGTCTCTATTGCTTCAGGAGCATCTACAAGTTCTTCAGCTCCACCACAGTCCTCAACAGGTCCAACTCTGTTGAAGAAAACGGACACCGCTGGACGTGGCTCGAGGCCAAGTCTTCAGAAGAAACAAGTTGCCTTCCAAGTTCCGTCTGATGACGATGAAGCTGATGATGAAGAACTTGCTGAGATCATCAGAGACAGGCAAGAAAGGGCTGCTAGAGCCAAAGGCAGTGATGTGCCTCTCATGCTGGATGCAAAGAAGATCCTTGAGTTCATTGATCTATGGCACAAGGATCTGAACACTCCTCTGCCTGACTTGAACCCCACTTATGGTCAAAGTCACATGTTAACGGCCTTCATCAATGAAGATAAATGGAAATTTGAGAAGGCCAGACAAGTCAAGAAGGCTCAGTACAAGAAGGAGCGTTTTCTGAAGAAAAATGTTGTAAACATGTCTCCTGAAGAACTTGTGGCTCTGCAAAAGGAGATCAAAGATCTAAGTGATGAATTTTACAGATACCGAGCAGATTGGCTAGGTGCCAAATTCGGATTTGTCAGACTCTCCAACTCCCTCAAGCTCAATGTTGTAACTCCATCGCAACAAGAAATTCCTCAGGATGAAACATCTGCTCAGCCTACTGAAGAAAATGCTAGCACAGCTGATGAAAATCAGACTGTTGATGATACTGAGAGTACTAGGGTTGCTGAAGAAATTCCAGCTCCTGAAGAAACTGCCAGGGCAACCACTAATGTTGCACCTGAAGAACAACCCAGGCCAGCCGAAGAATCTGCTGATGTGCCTGAAGAAACTGAACAATAAAGGGCAACTGCATCAGTTGTGCCTGAAGAAAATGAACCCACTTCATCTGTTCCTCCTGCCAAAACCATCTAAGGTGAAGAAAGTAACTCTTCCTTCTGCATCAGGGGTGAAGAAAACAAAACCTACGGAGAAGGCGACTGTGAAGAAAAGGAAAGCAACAACGACTGCAGAGTCTTCAGCTCCCAAGAAAGTGAAAACTTTGACAAGTTCCTTCACTAACCCAATTGATGTTGTTCCAATCTCAGCTATGCCATCAAAGGAAATTGTCCCATTTGGTGAAGAATATGTTATACCAGATGACATTGATGAAGAGAATCCTTCTGTTGCATCTTCAGAGCAGTTGGATGAAGAAATTGAAGTGAATAATATCCCTTCAACTCCACTGGTATCATCGACCATGCCTCAATTCACAGCTGAAGAGGCAGGCATTGAAGAATTAGAAGAAGATGATGAGGATGTGGACATTGGTTCTACTACACCAGTTCTGAATGATGACTATTGGGAAAGACTTCATCCCAATTCACCATTGACCACTCATCTGCATCAAATTCCTCAGTCCCCTGTGCAAACTGAAGAAATTCATACGGGATCTGAAGAATGTAAAACTTCACTTCTTTCCTTCCAGAAGAAGTTCCAGCTACTGCAGCTGAAGAAATGGAGACCAAGACTACTACTACTGAAACTACCACTGAAATTCCTGAGTCTGTGGCTCCAGAGGTTGTGCGCAAAGAGGCTGTGAAGCCTTCAATTGTAAATCTTCAGCCCAAGCCACTAAATCCTCATACAAAGAAGCAAAAACTCAAGGCTGGTGGTTTCTTCACTTAGCACCATTTCTTCATAGATTTCAGTCCCTATGACTCAGCAAGACTTTGCTGCAAGCGGTTCTGGACAGGCAGTCAGATGAACTTCTATTCATCACTCTTATTTGATAAGGACAAGGTATTTGAGCACCATCAAATTCCCCATGTGGATATGGAGTCTCTCTCGTGCTTCCATGGTGTCCTGAGTGTTGTTCATGACGCTGGGCTTTTAAACTTCTGCGCTGACATCTGCGACTGTAATGAAGAGCTAATTCTTCAATTCTATGGTACATTGCACCTCACTAGAACTGTGGATGATGTGAATTCATGGGTGATTGATTGGATGGCTGAGAATACACATTACAAAGCCCCGGCCTCTGAATTACTTCATGCCATTCCAGTCAGTCCTCCTGCTGAAGGTGCAAGGCTCATATATGAGGAACCTGAACTTTCAAATCATCTGATGCAAGTGTTGATGAATCCTTTGAAGGCTGACCAAGCTCCAAGGACCACATTCCTCGTGAAGGAATAGCTATATGTGCCAAGGATAGTATACCGCATTGTGACCAAAACCCTCAGTCCAATCAAGGGCCACAACTCTGATGAAGAAGAGGTTGTTGGTATCATGAAGAATCTGATGTTCAACATCATACATGGCATTCCTATCAACTACCACGATTTCTTCATGAGGACTTTGGCTAATGCTGCTCTGTCACCTTTTGAGTTGAAGCCTTATGCTCCCTGGATCATGAAATTCATCAGATCAAGGTCTTTAATTCATTACAAGGAAGATTATCAAAATCATCTCAGCTATTTAGCTCCTATTGAAGTCCTCAAAAGGACTATTTCCTCAGCTGATGAGAAAGGCAAAGTTGTTGTTATTGATGAAGGCACCCGTCCATTGGACGGACAATTTCGCAAAGCTGCATCTTATTCCACCAATGATGACTGTGCAACTCAAGATTCTGTCGCAAAAGCATCAAAGCAAAATCCTCAAGCCACTACGCCATGAGTGATGACTAATCGTGAGCTTCTCTTAAGTCTTCATCGAAAGGTCGATCGCAATGACAAGTGGGTCAAGTGTCAATTTGGCTCAATTCTTCAGAATATGACAATCACACAAAACTCGGTGAAGAAGAATCACTACTACTTGCATGAAGTCTTCGATCGCACTTGGGCTATATTGTCTCACCTCTACGGTGATGAAGATCTCAAGCAGATGGGCTTCCAACAGGACTTCGACTAGTCTCATCCTCCTTCGAAGAAATTCAAGAAGGTCAAAGTTCCTCAACTTCTCGCCAGTTCATATTCTTCATTACCCGAGATGGATGAAGCTGAAGATTTGAACGACACTGCGGCATGCCCTACCTCAACGGACGACCCCAACAACGTTGGCGCTCCTCCATCGACATCATGATGTTATTCTTCAGGGGGCGTTAGTCCTCATTTTTTGTTCCTTTTGGTCATTCGATGACAAAGGGGGGTAAATTTAAATTATTCTTCAAGCGGGTCTCTTATATATGGGCGTTTTTTCATTAAGTTACAACTCTTGCTCTTCTGAGGTGTTTGCTCTGATGACTTGTAAACGTAAGTCCTATGGTGCTCTGATACTTTTGAACTGCTTTATGCATGCTTATTTCCTCAAGTACCTTAATGCATGCATGCTGAATTTCGTCAGACACCATATTTCATCATGCATTTCAAATTCTTCATATCATATGTTAAATGTGTATATGAGTTACAAGATATAGGGGGAGATCTCCATGACATTACTCTACAATGTACATTTGCTATCCAAAGCAAATTCCTCAAATATGCACATCTTCAGGGGGGGTTCTTCTATATCTTGCAATCAAATTCCTCAATATTAGTATTTACACTTCATATGTTTATCCCCGTTGAAAACTTAACCTATCTATCATCAATCACCAAAAAGGGGAGATTGTAAGTGCATCTAGTGCCCCTTAGTGATTTTGGTGTATTGAAGACGTTAAGGGACTAGTGTGTTTGTGAGTGTACACAGGTTCTATCATTCTATGAGGAGTTTGATATTTATGATGAAAGTCGACCCCTAAAAATGGATGTCTTCAGTTGAAAACTTTGGTTTTCTTGAAGACTTTGAAAATGAGGAAATTGGTGTGACCTTGAAGACTTTGATATGGATGCGAGGATTATGAAGCATGAAGACTTTTGTTTTTGTAGTTTCATTTTCTCTTTCTTGAGTCATAGGAAACGTCGTACTTTTAAAGGGGGTCGAGGTAAAACTAAGGAAACACTTTTCAAGTGATGCTCATCTGAAAATCCTACACATACCCAATCCTTTCGAGTGAAACCATTGCAAATCTCATACAGTTCAGTCAATTTCTTCAGTGATAGAGACGAAGATCTTCTGTTCTCTGAGGAATTTGTTCTGACTGAGGAGTTAGGAATTCGTCGGTGCGGATTGCCTACAAGTGAGGAACATGATAGCCCTGAGGAATTTGAGGGCTCAAATTTCTGGCCGTTGCTGTGCTATGCGCCAGCTGTCCCAAAATATCTTATCCACCTAACGGTCATATCATTGAAGGGCATTTATGTCTTATCATGTCGGGCTGCTCCCTAGGCTATAAATAGCCACCCCCTACAACCACTAGTTGGTTGGCTGCTCCGAGAGAAACTGACACATGTCATTGAGAGCATCCCATCCTCCGAGGACTTTGAGCGAAAATAATGAGTGAGGAAAAACCAAACCCAAACACCTACAACCCAAAGTGATTGAGCATCACTAAAGAGATTGTTCCTGTGTGGAACTGACACTTGTTACCTTTGAGGAATGTGCATCCTCCAGATGGTTAGGCATCATGGTCTAGAGCATTCAAGAGGAATAGTGGATCACCAAGTGACCAAGTCTGTGAAGGTTTTGAAGTCACCTAAAGACTTACCACGAGTGATTGGGCGAGGTCTGTGTGATCTTAGCTCAAGGAGAATACGGTGAGGACTGTGTGTCTGGGACTGTGTGTCCTCAAGTTTGAATACCTAGCCGCTTCAACCAGAGGTACGACTATCACAGCAGTTGGAACTGGTCTACCAAATCATCGTCTTCACCAAGCTACTGGTTCTATTTCTTCAACCCTTTCATTTCCTCATTCATGTGTTGATGAACTTGACTGTTACTATTTGAAGACTTTGAGTGAAGACTTTCTCAATTTCCTCAATCCTAATTATTCAGTCACTTTGTCTTCAGCCTGCTTATCCTGATTACACGCTACCTGTGCTCTGTGTATGTTTAATTTTATCATGATGACTATGCTACTTCTTTGTTATGCGTGCACCTGAGTACTTATTCCGCTGCTTGTAGTTCGTTACTTAGGAAATTCCTCAAGTTGAATTTCTTCAGCGACGAATTTGTAAAAATCGCCTATTCACCCCCCCCCCTCTAGTCGATATAACGCACTTTCACTACCAAGTGGCACCCGGTACAAGTGGGCTTGGGACAGACTAGGCACCGTGGCCGGTGTACCAAGCATAGAACCATCCGTCGAGGTGGACTTGGGAACCCTACACACATCGTTTGGGGCCGTTATGGAAAGTTCGGCCGGACTTCCCTTACGGGTACAACCTTAGATAGGCGATAAACCTGGATTAGAGTCTTGCGTGGTTAGTCAGGTCGTGGCTGACACCCCTGTCGGGCTTCCGCTTGAAGGTTGTCGAGTACATGACATGTAACGACGCTAAGTGGTGGGAGCATGTGTGAAGAAGTACACCCATGTAGGGTAATATGATCTATTCGAATATCCTCGTCCTCGGATATGGACTACTTGGAGACTTATATGTTTCATAGATAACTTGAAGGGGATACTCTAAAACGCGCAAGATAAGCGTGAGTGATATGGATGGCCTTCTCGTAGGGAGACGGGAGCGGATCCATAGTGGTGTATTGATATGGTGAATATGTGGACTCGTGTGTGCTTTATGACCTCAAAGGAATTACTAGTAGTCGTAGTATAGGATAGCCACTCAGTCAAAGCTGGCTTGCTACAGTTAAACTCCACCACCCCCTTTGTTGATACGGATGCATAAGTAGTTAGTTCTGATGAAAGTCTTACTGAGTACATTTGTACTCACGTTTGCTTAATTTATGTGTTTGTAGCGGAGACTTCAGTCTCACTAGTAGTTCCACTTGGGCTTCGATGAGTAGCTTGGGAATCCCAGACAGAGGTCTGGTTCCTATGGAGGGTCTTGTAGATAGACATGTTTTCTAGCCTTCTTTCTTTTCAGTTGTCTGTACTCAAATAGCTTTATGCTTTCGCTTGTTGCTTGTATGACTTTGTATGTTGGGTCATGAGACCCATGTTTCTAATATCATGTTATGTATGGCTTTTCAGGGCCTCCTAAATAAAATACTTTGAGTCATAGAGTTAGGTTGTGATTCCATGTTGTACCAACACATACTTGCATGCTCTGTGTACGTATGATGTGTATTGCTATTTGTTGGGTCACGACATAACTTGATGATAATTCCCATGTGTCCTCGGGAGCGCTTTGCTTTATATAAGAGTTTGTCCAGGCTTGTCCTTTGCTAAAAAAGGATTGGTCCACCTTGCTGTACTATTGATACACTTGTTACTTGTTACCCGTTATGAATTATTTTGCTATCAAACTATCTGTTATCGATAATGTTAATGCTTGCAGAGAATACCTTGTTGAAAACCGCTTGTCATTTCCTTCTGCTCGTCATTGGGTTCGACACTCTTACTTATAGAAAGGATTACGATTGATCCCATATACTTGTGGGTCATCAAGACACTTCTCTGGCGCCGTTGCCGGGGAGTGAAGCGCCTTTGGTGAGTGGAATTTGGTAAGGAAACATTTATATTACATGCTGAAATTTATTGTCACCTGTCACTATGGAAAGTAATCAATTGAATGGCTTGCTCGGGGTATCTTCACATCGACCGGAAGCACAAAGAGTTGTCCCTCAACCTACTGCACCTACTGAAAATATTTATTATTAAATGCCTTTGGGTATGATAGAGAAACTGCTAGCTAATCCTTATGCAGGAGACGGAATGGTGCATCCTAATATGCACCTGATATATGTGGATGAAATTTGTGGATTGTTTAAGCTTGCAGGTTTATCTGGGGATGGAGTCAAGAAGAAGGTTTTCCCTTTATCTTTGGGGGGGATCATTGACATGGTATAGGCTATGTGATGATATTGGAATATGGGATTGCAACCGGTTGGAATTGGAATTTCATCAGAAGTTTTATCCTATGCATCTGGTTCATCGTGATCGGAATTATATATATAATTTTCCCCCGTGAAGGAGAAAGTGTCGCTCAAGCTTGGGGAGGCTTAAGTCAATGATGTATTCATGACACAATCATGAGCTCTCAAGAGAAATTATTATGCAGAATTTTTCTGCTCGGCTTTCTCCTAACGATCAATCCATGCTCGATACTTCTTGTACTGGTTCTTTTATGAAGAATACTATTGAATTAAAATGGGATCTTCTGAAAAGCATTAAACGCAACTCTGAAGATTGGGAACTCCACAAAGGTAAAGAGTCAGGTATAAAGCTTGAGTTTGATTGTGTTAAATCTTTTATGGATACCAATGCTTTTCATAAATTTAGCACTAAGTATGAACTTGCCTCTGAGATAGTAGCTTCTTTTTGTGAATGATTTGCTACTCATGTTGATCTCCCCAAGGACAAGTGGTTTAAATATCATCCCCCCATTGAAGTGAAAGTAGAAGAACCTACTAAAGCTACAGAAGAAATTATTCTTATAGTGTTAATCCAGTTATCCCTACTGCTTATATTGAGAAACCCCTTTTTCCTTTAAGGACAAAAGAACATGGTAAGGTTTCAACTATGGTCAACAAAAGCTATATAAGAAAACCTACACCCTCTAAACGAATTAAAGTTCAACATAATGTTGCTATGAATAAGGATCTCTTGGTTGATAATATTGATGGGCATGTTATTTATTTTTGTGATTAAGCTGCTAGGATTGCCAACCCTGATCCTAAAGATAAAAATAGACCTATTGTTGGCATGACTGTTGTCTCTATTAAAATAGGAGATCATTGTTATCATGGCTTATGTGATTTGGATTCTAGTGTTAGTGTTATTCCATTTACCTTTATCGAGAAATTTTGAATGATTTGCACCTGCTATGACAGAAGACATTGATGTTACTATTAAACTTGCGAATAGAGACCCTATTTCACCACTTGGGATTGTTAGAGATGTTGAAGTCTTGTGTGGGAAGATTAAATACCCTACTGATTTTCTAGTTCTTGGTTTCCCACAAGATGATTTTTGTCCCACAATATTTGGTAGACCTTTCCTGAATACGGTTAATGCTAAGATTGATTGCATAGGGAAACTGTCATTGTTAATTTTGGTGATGTGTCTCATGAGTTCAATTTCTCCAAATTCCGTAGACAACCTCGTGATAAAGAATTGCCTAGTAAGGATGAAATTATTGGTCCTCCTTCTATTGTCGTGCCCCCTACTAATCCATTAGAACAATATTTGCTAGACCATGAAAATGATATGCATATGAATGAAAGAAACAAAATAGTTGAGATGTTCTTCAAACAAATACCTATTGTGAAACACAAATTTCCTCTTGAGACTCTTGGAGATCCTCTTCCACCCAAGAGTGATCCTGTATTTTTTGCGAGTGATCCTCTTCTACCCAAGAGTGATCCTGTATTTGAGCTTACGCAATCGCCTAATACATTGAAATATGGTTACCTTGGTGAAAAGAAGATATTCCCTGTTGTTATTAGTGCTAACCTTTCAGAGCATGAAGAAAATAGATTATTGGAAACTTCGAGAAATGATTGTGCCACTATTGGATATACTCTTGATGATCTGAAGGGCATTAGTCCCACCCTATGTCAGCACAAGATTAGTATGGAGCTTGATGCTAAGCCAGTTGTTGATCATCAGCGGCAATTAAATTCCAAGCTGAAGGAAGTGGTAACAAATGAAATATTAAAGCTCCTGGAAGCAGGTATAATCTATCCTATAGCTGATAGTAGATGGGTAAGTCATGATCATTGTGTGTAACGCCCTCGATGCGGCTATATCTCCCACGTGTCGAAGCACAACTTAGAGGCATAACCGCATCGAAAGCAATGTCGCAAGTGAGGTAATCTTCACACAACCCATGTAATACATAAGGGAAAGAGATACAAAGTTGGCTTACAGTCGCCACTTCACACAAAACATAAAAAAACAAACATCATTCAGATAAAACTCAAGGTCCGACTACGGAACCAAAATAAAGAAGATACCCCAAATGCTACCACGGATCCCGATCGTCCCAAGCTGAGCACCACTCATCGATCATCGAGGAAAAAGACACATAGTAACGACCACGTTCCTCGTCGAACTCCCACTTGAGCTCGGCTGCGTCAACTTTGGCATCGTCGGCACACTGCATTTGTTTTGGTAGAATCTGAGTCACGGGGACTCGGCAATCTCACACCCGCGAGATCAAGACTATTTAAGCTTATAGGAAGGACAGAGTTGTGAGGTGGAGCTGCAGCAAGCGACTAGCATATATGGTGGCTACATTCGCAAAAGAGAGCGAGAAGAGAAGCAAAGCGTGGTCGTGAAGCTAATAGCGATCAAGAAGTGATCCTGAACTACTTACGTCAAGCATAACTCCAACACCGTGTTCACTTCCCGGACTCCGCCGAGAAGAGACCATCACGGTTACACACTTGATTGATGTGTATTAAATAAGGTCAACTTCGGGTTTTCTACAACCGGACATTAACAAATTCCCATCCGCCTCATATCCGGGCACGGCTTTAGAAAGATAATACCCTGCAGGGTGTCCCAACAGCCCATAATAAGCTCTCACGGTCAACGAATGATATTCCTTCTACCGAAGACTCGATCGATCTCGGAATCCCGGACTACAAGACATTTCGACGGCAATAAAACAAGACCAAAAAGCCGCCCGATTGTGCCGACAAATCCCGATAGGAGCTGCACATATCTCGTTCTCGAGGCACATCCGGATGAGACTAGCTACGAGTAAAACCAAGCCTCGAGTTTCCCGTGGTGGCCTGCAGTATTTCGATTCGGGCCAAGACTCGAAGGAGCACCGTCCGGGGGTTAAAATAAAGATGACCCTCGGGCTCATGAAACCCGGGGAAAAAGGCTTAGGTGGCAAATGGTAAAACCAAAGTTGGGCCTTCTTTGGAGGAGTCTTATTCAAAGCAAACTGTCAAGGGGTCCCATAAATCACCCAACCGTGTAAGGAACGCGAAATCAAGGAACATAACACCGGTATGGCGGAAACTAGGGTGGCAAGAGTGGAACAAAACACGGGCATAAGGCCGAGCCTTCCACCCTTTACCAAATATATAGATGCATTAATTATAGCAGATATATTGTGATATCCCAACAAGTAAACATGTTCCAACAAGGAACAACATCTCCATGTTCCAACAAGGAACAAACTTCATCTTCACCGCAACTAGCAACGCTATAAGAGAAATTTGAGCAAAGCGGTAACATAGCCAAACAACGATTTGCTAGGAAAGGATGGTTAGAGGTTTGACATGGCAATATGGGTGGCATGATATAGCAAGTGATAGGCATCGTAGCATAGGCATAGCAAAAGAGCGAGCATCTAGCAAGCAAAGATAGAAGTGATTTCGAGGGTATGGTCATCTTGCACGCAAAGTTCTCGGAGTTGTCGAAAAGCTTGATCCTCGTAAGCGTTCTCAACAGGTTCCTCGTTCACGTACTCGTCTCCCGGCTCTACCCAAAGCAATAATACAAACAAAGGAACCACAATAAATCACGGTGCAATGCACAAGCAACATGATGCAATACATGGCATGATATGCGAGATGTGATATGCAATGCGTATGCGTGCTCCGGAAGGAAAATGATGAACCAGGCATCAACTTGCCAAACCAAGTATGTATCTGGAAAGGTGAGATGATTTCGGTTGAAATCGATATAAAGATCACCGGAATCGGGTGCACGGTTTGCAAATGACAAGCAAAACAAGAATGGCACAAATCTACCATTAACAGCATGATACCACTTAGCAAGAAACAAGAAAATAAGCTACTGCACTCAAACGTACCAGAAAATCATATGGCAGTGATCCACTCAAGATGCTTGACAAAAGATGAACACTGAGCTACGGCTAAATCACATCATAACAGGTCCAAACAAGCATCGCAAAAGTGCAAAATATATCAGTTTCACAGACTTAGTGAAAATACTGAACATGGCAGAATCAGCATCAGGAAGCAATGTTCATAGCAAGCAATCGACATGCTAAAGGAACTTACAATAGCAAAACAAGGCATGGCATGAATCTACTCCAAGCATAGAACAAAAGTCCCTTACTGACCATAAGCCAAAAAGGATCATAAAATGCAATAGCACCCATGTCAACATAGCAAGTTTCGTTAACAGATTCAGCAACAGGGCATGACAAAAACAGATAACAAGTAGGCATGTTTAAGAGCTCAACGCACTCACTACAGAGCATTTCATGACAAACTAAGCATACATACATCAAGAAGATATGGCATAGAAGGTATACATGGCAAGAACAACATCATAGCATACACGGGTCAACTACAACAACCTTGACAAAATTGAATAACATGTAAACAATCTGCCAGGAAACATTTTATAGCAAAAGTAGAGCTCGATTGACTCAAGCTATGTCACTCCATAATTTCAGACAAGGGCATGGGTAGATAGAGCATAACCATATGTTCAAATCACCCTTACTGAAGTATCTCAAAATATGCATGGATCTCTCGGTAGCATCAAGTTAACATGGCATAAAAATATCAGCAAAACAGGGGCTGAAATCAGCAACATCATGAAAGCCTAGTTTGCATGCTTGTGCTAGTCACCACAGAGATCACAAAAATACATGGAATACACCCCTGTAAATATGGCATGGCATATTACAAAACACATGTAGGACTCAAGATCATAGGGTGCACACATCAATCATGGCAAATATGACAAAAGTGCATGTTCTGTTAAGAAACAGAAACTAACATCACATAGCCCTCTTCTAACAGCATTTCGGGCACCAAGATGAGCTCAAATGAAAATATTGCAATGGAAAGAAATGACCTACTCTTCGAGGCGAACAATTCGGTATGCTATACGCCTGAAAGGGAGCCATGGGTGCAAAGTTATGGCATGATGAAAATGCAACAAAATATCTACAGAAATATGACTTGGAGGGAAATCGGGGGAGGAGAAAGTCAACCGCTAGATCGGATCGGATCCGGGCCGGAGGAGGGAGATGGCCGGAGCTGGGGTGCTCGCCGGAGGGAGGAGGGCTCGGGGCGGCCGGAGTCGGAGGAGGACGCCGGGGCGGAGGCGAGCGGTGCGGGCGCCTGGGCAGCAGCAGTGGCGGCAAGGCGGAGATCTGTGGCGTGAGGGCGCGTGAGGCGGTTGAGGAGCTTCGCCGGAGGCGGGAGACGGCGGCGGGAGATCCGCAGCGGCGGGCTCGGGCGCTTCATGGGCGGCGACGGCGGCGTCCCGGTGGAGCAGACGCCGCGACGGCCAAGTGGAAGGCGCGGCGCATGGCGGCGCTATGGCGCTGCCTGATTCGTCCGGGCAATGGCGGACGTGTCCGGCCCAAATCGGACACGTCAGGCGGCGGGGAGAGGTGCGGGGCTAGGGTTAGGGATGGAATGATCCGGGATTTTGGGGGAGGGGGTGTTTTTATAGGTAGAAGGAGCTAGGAAGCTCCAAATGAGGTGTAGTTTTCGCCCACACGATCGTGATCGAACGACGGAGAGCATGGAAGTGACTTAGATGGGTTATTGGGCTGTTTTGAAGGGTGTTGGGCTGCAACTTAAAAGAGAGGCCTTTGCGGACATCACGGATAACCGTTGGAGTACCAAGCAGGCTCCAAATGACCCGAAACTTGACGGTGGTCTACGGTGGTGTACCAAGGCCACTTGACAAACCTCGGTCCATTCCGAGAAAGTTTAGTACCGCTCACGGAAAAATGTAAAAGGGGACGTCGGGGAACATAGGAGTCGGGATTGCAAAAGCGGACAACGGGGAAAATGCTCGGATGCATGAGACGAACACGTATGCAAATGAGATGCCCATGATGACATGATATGAGATGCATGACATGAACAAAATGCAAAACAAAAGACAAAAACCCAACCACGGAGGGAAAATCATATCACAATGCCGAAAATGGCAAGAGTTGGAGTTACAAATATGGAAAGTTACATCCGGGGTGTTACATTGTGTCCTTAATGATAAGAACGAACTTATCCCACAAAGAATTATAATAGGTTATAGGATGGTAATTGATTTGAGAAAACTAAACAAGGCCACTAGGAAGGATCATTACCCCCTACCATTTATTGATCAAATGCTAGAAAGGTTATCAAAGCATACACATTTCTGTTTTCTAGATGGATATTCTGGTTTTTCCCAAATACCTGTGTCACAAGAGGATTAAGAAAAAAACTACTTTTACATGCCCTTTTGGTACTTTTACTTATAGGCCAACGCCTTTTGGTTTATGCAATGCACCTTCTACCTTTCAAAGATGTATGACTACTATATTCTCTGACTTTTGTGAAAAGATTGTTGATGTTTTCATGGATGATTTTTTCGTGTACGGAACTTCTTTTGATGATTGCTTAAGCAACCTTGATCGAGTTTTGTAGGGATGTGAAGAAACTAATCTTGTCTTGAATTGGGAGAAGTGCCACTTTATGGTGAATGAAGGTATTGTTTTGGGGCATAAAATTTCTGAAAGAGGTACTGAAGTTGATAAAGCTAAAGTTGATGCAATTGAGAAAATGCCATGTCCTAAAGATATCAAAGGTATAAAAAGTTCCTTGGTCACGTTGGTTTCTATAGGAGATTTATTAAAGACTTCTCTAAAATTTCTAGGCCTCTTACTAATCTCTTGCAAAAAGATGTTACATTTGTTTTTGTTGACGATTGTGTAGAAGCCTTTGAAACACTTAAGAAAGCCTTAATCACTGCACCCATAGTTCAACCACCTGATTGGAACTTACCCTTTGAAATTATGTGTCATGCTAGTGACTATGTTGTTCGTGTTGTTCTAGGGTAAAGAGTTGATAAGAAATTAAATGTTATCCATTATGCTAGCAAAACTCTAGACAGTGCTCAAAGAAATTATGCTACCACTGAAAAAGAATTTTTAGCAGTTGTGTTTGCTTGTGATAAATTCAGGTCTTACATTGTTGTTTCTAAAGTAATTATTCATGCTGATCAAGCTGCTATTAAATGCCTTATGGAAAAGAAAGATGCTAAACCTAGACTCATTAGGTGGGTTCTTTTCTTACAAGAATTTGACTTGCATATTACTGATAGGAAGAGACCTGAAAATCCAGTAGCTAATAACTTGTCTAGGTTAGAAAATATTCTTGATGACACACTGCCCATTAATGATAGCTTTCCTGATGAACATTTAGTTGTTATAAATGCTTCTCGTAATACTCCTTGGTATGTATACTATGCCAATTACATTGTTGCTAAATATATATACCACCTAGTTTCACATACCAACAAAAGAAAAAGGTTTTCTTTGATTTAAGACTTTACTTCTGGGATGATCCACATGTATATAAAGAAGAAGTAGATGGAATTATTAGATGTTGTATACCTGAGCATGAACAGGAAAAAATCCTATGGAAGTGTCACTCTGAGGCTTATGGAGGACACCATGCGGGAGATAGAACTACACACAAGGTATTACAATCTGGTTTTTATTGGCCTGCTCTTTTCAAAGATGCACGGAACTTTGTTATATCTTGTGATGAATGTCAAAGAATTGGTAATATTGGTAGACGTCAGGAAATGCCTATGAACTATTCACTTGTTATTGAACCATTTGATGTTTGGGGATTTGATTGTATGGGACCTTTTCCTTCCTCCAATGGGTATATTCATATTTTAGTTGTTGTTGATTACGTTACTAACACTACAAAAAAAGACACATCCGTGACATTTTGGCCCGAACTAATTGTTTTCCTGTCATGCTCATGACACTTCTATGATGATAATTGTGACAAAAACATGTATCATCATAAATGTTGTGGGCTCATACTTCTATGAGAAAAAATCATGACAAAAAATGGGCTTTTTGTCCTGGGCGGGCCGGAGATGCAGCTGCATGACATTCTTTGGGCCGTCCGTGACAAAAAAATCGTGGTAGAAGTGAGGGCAAGGAAAATATCGGGCAGCTCCCGGTTAGAGTGGGTGGTCGGTGAGGGAGTCCTGGATTAGGGGTTACTCGGGTGTCCGGTCCATTCGATATGGGCCGGACTGATGGGCCGTGAAGATAAAGCAAAAGACTATCCCCCGTGTCCGGGTAGGACTCCTATATGCGTGGACGGCAAGTTTGGTGTCTGGATGTACTATATCCTTCCTCTGCAAACCGACTCTGTACAACCCTAGGCCCTTCCGGTATGTATATAAACCGGAGGGTTTCGTCCATGGAGGCTATCAGAATAATCATAGGCTAGACAACTAGGGTTTAGCCATTGTGATCTCGAGGTAGATCAACTCTTGTAACCCCTATACTCATCGAATACAATCAAGCGAGGCGTGAGGGTTTTACCTCCTTTAAGAGGGCACGAACACAGGTAAACATCGTGTCCCCATTGACCCTTGTTACCATTGATCCTTAGACTCACAGCTTGGGCCCCCCTACCCGAGATCTGCCGGTTTTGACACCGACATTGGTGCTTTCATTGAGAGCTCCGCTGTGTAGTCACGAAAAGCGATCTATGGCTCGGCTTGTCATCAATAACGATATCACTTCTTGAAGGAGCCTAACTTCAGGACAGGTCCTCCAGCTCGGCCATTTCACCGTGGGTGCTCGCATGGCCATCAAGCCAACAGCGTCCCCCGCGATCGCCAAACACCATCCCCGCATCAGTCTCGAACATTCCGAAAAGATGGATCCGACGGACATCTCATCCTTAAACGAGCTACTAACTCGATACTAGAACAAAATATGACTCTATATGAGCTCCTCCGGCGGTGTACCGGGGTGGGCAATGAATCAAGAGTGACATGTATGAAAATTATGCATGGTGGCTTTGCCAAAATACGATGTCAACTACATGATCATGCAAGGCAATACGACAATGATGAAGCATGTCATAATAAATGGAACGGTGGAAAGTTGCATGGCAATATATCTCGGAATGGCTATGGAAATGCCATGATAGGTAGGTATGGTGGTTGTTTTGAGGAAGATATAAGGAGGTTTATGTGTGATAGGCGTATCGTATCACGGGATTTGGATGCACCGTGAAGTTTGCACCAACTCTCAAGGTGAGAAAGGGCAATGATGCAGTGCCGAAGAGGCTAGCAATGATGGAAGGGTAAGAGTGCGTATAATCCATGGACTCAACATTAGTCATAAAGAACTCACATACTTATTGCAAAAATCTACAAGTCATCAAAAACCAAGCACTAAGCGCATGCTCCTAGGGGGATAGGTTGGTAGGAAAAGACCATCGCTCGTCCCCGACCGGCGCGCGTAAGGAAGACAATCAAAGAACACCTCATGTTTCAAATTTGTTACATAACGTTTACCATACATGCATGCTACGGGACTTGCAAACTTCGACACAAGTATTTCTTAAATTCACAACTACTCGACTAGCACAACTTTAATATCATTACCTCCATATCTCAAAACAATTATCAAGCATCAAACTTCTCTTAGTATTCAACACACTCATAAGAAAGTTTTTACTAGTCTTGAATACCTAGCATATTAGGATTAAGAAAATTACCATGCTATTTAAGACTCTAAAAATAATATAAGTGAAGCATGAGAGTTCATCTATTCTTCAAAATAAAACCACCACCGTGCTCTAAAAGTATATAAGTGAATCACTAGAGCAAATGACAAACTACTCCGAAAGATATAAGTGAAGATCAATAAGTAGTCGAATAATTATGCAACTATGTGAAGACTCTCTGACATTTAAGAATTTCAGATCTTAGTATTTTATTCAAACAGAAAGCAAAGCTAAATAAAATAAAATGACGCTCCAAGCAAAACACATATCATGTGGTGAATAAAAATTATAGCTCCAAGTAAAGTTACCGATCAACGAAGACGAAAAAGGGGATGCCATCCGGGGCATCCCCAAGCTTAGGCTCTTGGATATCCTTGAATATTACCTTGGGGTGCCTTGGGCATCCCCAAGCTTAGGCTCTTGCCACTCCTTATTCCATAGTCCATTGAATCTTTACCCAAAACTTGAAAACTTCACAACACAAAACTCAACAAAAACTCGTAAGATCCGTTAGCGAAAGAAAATAAAACACCACTTCAAGGTACTGTAATGAACTCATTCTTTATTTATACTGGTGTTAAACCTACTGTATTACAACTTCTCTATGGTTTATAAACTATTTTACTAGCCATAGATTCATCAAAATAAGCAAACAACACATGAAAAATAGAATCTGTCAAAAACAGAACAGTTTGTAGTAATCTATAACTAACGCAAACTTCTGAACTCCAAAAATTCTAAAATAAATTGGTGGACCTGAGGAATTTGTCTAGTAATCATCTTCAAAAATAATCAACTAAATAGCACTCTCCAGTAAAAAGTTGAAGCTAATCTCGTGACGCTAAAGTTTCTGTTTTTACAGACATGATCATAAAGACTTCACCCAAGTCTTCCCAAAGGTTCTACTTGGCACAAACACTAATTAAAACACAAAAACACATCTAAACAGAAGCTATATGGATTATTTATTCCTAAACATAACCAAAAAGCAAGAAGCTAAAATAAAAATTGGGTTGCCTCCCAACAAGCGCTTACGTTCAATGCCCCTAGCTAGGCATGATGATTTCAATGATGCTCACATAAAAGATAAGAATTGAAACATAAGGAGAGCATCATGAAGAATATGACTAGCACATTTAAGTCTAACCCACTTCCTATGCATAGGGATTTTGTGAGCAAACAACTTATGGGAACAATAATCAACTAGCATAGGAAGGCCAAACAAGCATAACTTCAAAACTTTAAGCACATCGAGAGGAAACTTGATATTATTGCAATTCCTACAAGCATATATTATTCCCTCATAATAATTTTCAGTAGCATCATGAATGAATTCAACAATATAACCATCACATAAAGCATTCTTTTCATGATATACAAGCATAGAATTTTTATTACTCTCCACATAAGCAAATTTCTTCTCATGAATAATAGTGGGAGCAAACTCAACAAAATAATTATCATGTGAGGCATAATCTAATTGAAAACTAAACTCATGATGGCAAGTTTCATGGTTATCTTTATTATTTATAGAATACGTGTCATCACAATAATCATCATAAATAGGAGGCATGCTTTCATCATAATAAATTTTCTCATCAAAACTTGGGGGACAAAAAATATCATCTTCATCAAACATAGCTTCCCCAAGCTTGTGGCTTTGCATATCATTAGCATCATGGATATTCAAGGAATTCATACTAACAGCATTGCAATCATGCTCATCATTCAAATATTTAGTGCCAAACATTTTAATGCATTCTTCTTCTAACACTTTGGCACAATTTTCCTTCCCATCATACTCACGAAAGATATTAAAAAGATGAAGTGTATGAGACAAACTCAATTCCATTTTTTAGTTTTCTTTTATAAACTAAACTAGTGCTAAAAAAAGATTCTATTGCAAGATCTAAAGATATACCTTCAAGCACTCACCTCCCCGGCAACGGTGCCAGAAACTGCTTGATGTCTACTATGCAACCTTCTTATTGTAGATGTTGTTGGGCCTCCAAGTGCAGAGGTTTGTAGGACAGTAGCAAATTTCCCTCAAGTGGATGACCTAAGGTTTATCAATCCGTGGGAGGCGTAGGATGAAGATGGTCTCTCTCAAGCAACCCTGCAACCAAATAACAAAGAGTCTCTTGTGTCCCCTATACAATGGTAAATTGTATAGGTGCACTAGTTCGGCGAAGAGATGGTGATACCAGTGCAATATGGAGGGTAGATATAGGTTTTTGTAATCTGAAATTATAAAAACAGCAAGGTAACTAATGATAAAAGTGAGCACAAACGGTATTGCAATGCTAGGAAACAAGGCCTAGGGTTCATGCTTTCACTAGTGCAAGTTCTCTCAACAATAATAACATAATTGGATCATATAACTATCCCTCAACATGCAACAAAGAGTCACTCCAAAGTCACTAATAGCAGAGAACAAACGAAGAGATTATGGTAGGGTGCGAAACCACCTCAAAGTTATTCTTTCCAATTAATCCATTGGGCTATTCCTATAAGTGTCACAAATAGCCCTAGAGTTCGTACTAGAATAACACCTTAAGACACAAATCAACCAAAACCCTAATGTCACCTAGATACTCCAATGTCACCTCAAGTATCCGTGGGTATGATTATACGATATGCATCACACAATCTCATATTCATCTATTCAACCAACACATAGAACCTCAAAGAGTGCCCCAAAGTTTCTACGGAGAGTTAAGACGAAAACGTGTGCCAACCCCTATGCATAGGTTCATGGGCGGAACCCGCAAGTTGATCACCAAAACATACATCAAGTGAATCAATAGAATACCTCATTGTCACCACGGGTATCCCATAAGACATACATCAAGTGTTCTCAAATCATTAAAGACTCAACCGATAAGATAACTTCAAAGGGAAAACTCAATCCATTACAAGAGAGTAGAGGGGGAGAAGCAACATAAGATCCGACTATAATAGCAAAGCTCGCGATACATCAAGATCGTGCCAAATCAAGAACATGAGAGAGAGAGATCAAACACATAGCTACTGGTACATATCCTCAGCCCCGAGGGTGAACTACTCCCTTCTCGTCATGGAGAGCGCCGGGATGATGAAGATGGCCACCGGTGAAGGTTCCCCCCCTCTGGCAGGGTGCCGGAACAAGGTCCCGATTGGTGTTCGGTGGCTACAGAGGCTTGCGGCGGCGGAACTCCCGATCTATCTTGCTCCCGGGAAGTTTTAGGGTATATGGATATATATATAGGCGGAAGAAATACGTCAGGGGGGCCACGAGGGGCCCACAAGGGTGGAGGGCGCGCCCAGGGGGGGTGGGCGTGCCCCCCTACCTCGTGCCTTCCTCGTTGCTTTTGTTGACGTGGACTCCAAGTCTCCCGGGTTGCTTTCCTTCCAAAAGTAACTTCTCCAGAAGATTTCATTCCGTTTCGACTCTGTTTGATATTCTTTTTCTTCGAAACACTGAAACAAGGGGAAAAAACAGGAACTGGCACTGGGCTCTGGGTCAATAGGTTAGTCCCAAAATTAATATAAAAGTGCTTAATATGGCCCATAAGCATCCAAAACAGATAATATAATAGCATGGAACAATCAAAAAATATAGATACGTTGGAGACGTATCACTAACCTGCGTCTTGCCTACGTCTGGCTCCGGTTGAAGAGGCTGAAGGATCTTGGCGTGACTGCGTTCATGGTGGTGAAGGAGTTCATCCAGCGCCATGTTGCCCCGCTCCAGCGCCATTCTCGACCAATGTGGACTTTGTCCGTGACAAGAGATCGCATGAGGCTTCACGAGTCGGGCTTCCTCTTGGCGCAACAAAGCGTGCTCGAGATCTGACGGGTGACCCGTCGCCGGTGACATCTTGGGAGGAGGTTGCCTCTTGTACTGCTGCTTGAACAAGGTGGATTTCACGAGGCAGATGCCCCCTTTCAACGAATGGGGACTACGCCCGGCTGGTCTTGAAGGGCCTCGTGAGAACCCAGTCTCTGTGGCTCCCTTGCCCGCCACCGGCGCCGCGACATCCCCGGAAGTGGGCGCAGGGGGGCGAACATCGTCGGCAGCTAGCGACACGGCTGTCGAAGGATCGGCGCCGCTCGGGACTCCCGGAGGGCCGTACCACGGCTCCCTGGAGAGTCGTCCTGATGAAGCGGCCGGAGGGGCGTCGTAGCCCGATGCTCCTGAGGCCACAGCCCTCGAGGCCCCGGCGGGTCGCCGCGAGGCGGAGGCCAAGGTCTCCATGCAGTATGGCACCCCTAAGGTCACCTCCTCAGGAGCTTCCCTAGCTGAACCCGGGGCTGGCGACCGTACCCCGGGCTTCGGTTGGCTCCGGCTGAACTTCGATGCGCTCCGGAAGAGGAAAGGGTCTCCAAGCTGCAGCGGTGATGCCTTCCGGCCATTGAAACAGAGGAAATACATCACCGTAGATGAATGAGTACCTTATATTTGTAGTTTCTCGAGTGCTGCTTCCCCTCCTGACTATGGCTCCCCAGGGTCCCTTCTGCTAAGGCGGCAAAATCTCGCGAGAAGCAACCTCCTCCTGCCTCAAGTCCCCTGCTGGCCTTGAGCGCCTCAAGCCAGCCAGCAGCGCATGGCGCGAGGTCGGCTAGAGGGGCAAGCACGCCAGCCTAGTGCCTCGAGCCTGTGTTGTTGCCATCTCTCCTTTGTGGCCTTGCTTGGGGCGCGGCAGGCATGCCAAGGGCTCCTCCTTTGGTTGTCGACCACGACTGGGTGGCCTCAGCCCTGGCCTCTTCTTCAGGTGACGAGCCGCTCCCCCCCCCCCAGGGCTATTGACAGGGCCCGAGGGGCGCCCGGCAAGGCACCAGCCCCCAGCCCCCTGCTGGGAGGAGGCGAGCCCCCTCGGACCTCTTCAACGACTTCCGGCACGGGGGACGGGCCTGGCCATGTGTTCAGGCTCGGCGCAAGCGGGGTGCTATCCGCCACGAGCTCTTCCAGGAGGCGATGGGTGCGCTGAGCCGGCTTGGGGAAGAACTCGCGAACGTTGACGACCGCCTTGAAGCTGAGGGTCTCCGGCTGGTGGATGAATGGCATCAACTGAAGGTGGCCATCAACCTCGGGTGCCTCCAGCACGAGCACGTCAATGCGAAGGCCAAGGCCTCCCTCGCAACCCTGCGCGAGGCCAGCGCCCGGGCCTTGGAGGAGGCCAGAGAGGCTCACCTCCGTCGCGAGGCTGCCGAGAAGCATAGGCAGGAGCTCCTGGCCCTGAATGCCTCCCTGGAGCAGCAAGTGGAGGCACGCAGGGCTGCCTTGGCGTCGATGAAGGGGGCACCATCTGATGAGGAGGAGATCTTGAGGCGCGCGGAAGCGCTGATGCTGGAGGCTACGGAGCGCAGCCTCGAGCTTGAGCGGTTGGAGACGAGGGAGCGTCAGGTTGCCAAAGCGGAAGATGTTGCCAGTGCACGCGAGGCCAGGACCCAGGAGGAAGTTAACCGCGGAGTAGCTGAGGCTCGTGCTGATCTTGCCAACAGGTACGATGAAGCTGAAGCTCATGGAGGCCGAATCTGAGGGTAGGACCGCTGCCCTCAGGTCAGGGTTGGCCAAGGCGGAGAAGTGCGAGAAGGCCGCAGCAGCTGCCTTGATCTCCGTGCAAGCTGAGCTGGCCTCCGCCCGTGCTGAGCTGCTCCCGCTTCAGCAGCGGGTCACCAGCGCCGAGTCCTTCGCGCAGCTGAGCAGGGAAGAGGCGCTTCGCCGGCAGACGCTACTGCGCGAGCATGTTCCCATGCTTCGGGACCTCAGGATGAGGGCCAATCAAGCGCTAGGTACCATCTGCAATGAGCACGCCCCTCACCCCCATGCCGAGGACTATGCCAGCCATCTTCGCTTCTTCACCGACGTCATGACGCGCCTGGAGAACCAGGCTGAGAGGGCTCGCGAGCTTGTAGACGTAAAGAGCCGAGGCCTCCCCGGGTGTGCATTCTCCCGCGTCTTTAGCCATCTCTGGAACACCAATCCCGACTTTAACTTTGACACCTCCATTACCCCAGTGCCTGAGGTCATCCGGGACAACCTAGCAAGCTGGGTGGACGGCAATGTGGATGCTCTGGTTAGGGCCTTTTCTTCTGATGACGACGCGGTGGTGGTCGTGGGGGATGAGGGCAGCGTGGTTGATGATGGTGAAGATAGCGCCAGCAGCATGTCCAGGAGCGACTCGGAAGACGCGGCGAGCGACATGTCTAACTAAGCCTTGCCCCTTTATTTTGAACCTGCACACAAAAGCTTGGTCATGGCCCCTCACAATGTAAGATCATTTTGGGGAGGGGGAGCCCCTCATGTAAACGGACTACCATTTTACTCCTTAGGCTAGGCTTAAAACGCGCTCTTGTGTGCTTGCGAGCCCCTTGCGGGCTTGCTGCCGTAACTTACTTTAGTCCAGTCGGGCTTCAAACTGATTTGGCAGCTGCGAATCTGCATTTCTTCTGAGGGGAGTCCCTTGCGAGCTCGCGAGGTTTTGGTTTCCTGAGGGCTCCGCTAGTCCACCCGAGAGGGCCTCGCGAGAAGCGAGCGCCAGTCATGGCAGGGTGCGCGCATAGTGCATGTATGCCGCGGTCAGCTCCCGCTCGTGAGGTGCTCAGAAGGGGGGAGATAACGGACGCAAATCTCAAAACAAATCATGAATCCAGAAACTCACAAAATCAACACGAACAAGAAAGGATGCCCCCCACGATTGCCAATGGAAATACAACTTCAAATTCAATATCAAAGGCTGCAAATTTGAGCTACAGAAAAGAGGTCAAAAGCAAATGGCCATGTCCGGCACCTAGCTAGTCTTCTTGTCTTCCCACCAGCGCGGAGCTAAGTGCTTTCACTGGCTGTGAGCATAGTCATTGGGGGACAGTGTCGACGGCTAGCGTGGAGCATGGTGCTTCCACTAGGACGTGGGCGGGAGCCCCCCAGGCCCGAGGGCGGCACTCCGGAGACTCCGGGGCATGTACAGCTCCACTCATTATTATGTGAGAGTGTCATGAGCGGAGACCTTCACAGGCATGAGCCTTGCTTCATATCGCCAGACGAGGGCCCCGCCTTGCGCCACCCTCGACCACTGTTGGGGCGTCCGGAAACCAGGACGACACCAGGGGCAAAGGGGACGCTAGTGGCACCCTCGGCAACCACGGGCCCTCTGCCGGGGGAAGGCTCGCCAGTGCCTCCCCGACAGAGGACCTACCTCCGGGCGATGCCTTGCTCCGTGCGATGCGGAGAGGGGCCTTGCTCCAGGCCCCTCCCACGCAGCCCCCAGTGCGCTTCCCCTGGTGGAAGGGAGGCTGCCGCGCTGGGGCCTCGTCCACCGCTGTGACCTGATCCACCTGTGACCCATGGTTAGCGTAAGCCTGCTCCTGAGAGATTAGTTGTTGTCGCCGGCAGGGTCGGCGAGGCTCCTCGGTGGCTCCTGTAAGGTCTAAACTTCCAGCGTCTCCTCTTCCCAACCCGGCTCAAGGAACTAGCCGGGTTCATCCTCCGGCGTGTACTCCCGGTCCATCAAGCGGGGCACATAGGCCTCCAGAGCCACCGTCCCAGAAACCCCGCCGAATTGCCCCGCGCTCCACGCCACCGGGCCGAGCGCACCGCCCTGAGGATGGAAGGGCGGCATCCTGCTGGGGCCGTAGGGGGCAACGTTCAGCACCCACCGGGGAGAGCACGAGTCTGTTGGGTGCCCGGCTCTGCTGGCAGCATCGTTGCTGATGAACCATCCTGGTGCGCCTGGGAGCACGCGGGCACGGCGAGACCTGTCGTGCGATCTGGCCACAACTTGAAGCGTAGGTAGGGAGCAGAAAGCTGGCGTACCCCTGGTCGTGGCGTCCAACAGCTCAGCGACGCGCTCCATCAATGCATCACGACCGCTCTCTGCTAGTCGGCACCGCAGCAGCTCCCAAGCGACTATGAGTGCGGCCCTCATGTTTACTTGCTCCTGTCGGGCGTGCGGCGCTGTCGCCGCGGCGTAGCTCGAGCCCCTTGCGGCGGCCATGACGGGAACGAACAGGAGCCGGGGATTATGCGCAGAGTTTTAGGGTGCGTTGTGGCCATGATGCGTGCGCAACAGGACAGCCAACTGTGGGAGGCGGGAGCACGCGGTCCTGCCGGCCCTGGTTTAGCTTTGGCGGCTGGAGGAAGAAGAGACTGAAGAAACACGACAGACTTTGAATGTCAATCCAACACTCAAGGTTGGCACAATCGTTTGTTGACTAAGCCGACACCATGTAGCATACTTTTTTATAGGAGAAAAGAGAAACTAGGCTCGTTCTCCAGATAACATTCCCGAAACTGCCACCGTTTGATCATGTGTTGCAACTAAAGCTTCCAGGAAAATGCGTTTGTTTGCCATCCTTATCCCAGGGAATGTTCGCCACATAAGTGACTAGCACCCTTGGTTTTCAACCGAGAGGTCTTGGGTTCGAGTCCCAGGAACCCTCAATTTTCTCCTCCTTCCTTCCTCGCAAAAAAAACAAAATCAAAGACTTGAGAAGGCGTACAGAAGAAGCTAGTGTACCAGTAAAGAGACGTTGCTGAGTTTTAGAAAAAAGAGAGACGTGCTCCTGTAGCTAGTTCAAATCCAAACCTAGACTATGAATTATATATAGTGCTATGCTACTCTGCAAGTAATGAAACTGACATATCCAACGGTCGCTTCTCCTCTTCTCTACTTACTCTGCCTAGCATCAGAAGCTCTGGCTGTAACAACCATGTCCACTAGCAGCTCGTCCACCTGCTCTTCAGCAGGCAACAACCAGATATGCACCAAGTCGCCACCCGTACCATCACCTGTGGGTCTCATCACACCCCCGCCGGCACACTCATCGCAGCCGGTTGCTCATCGCAACCCGCTGCCGTTGGTGTGGTGCCACTGCTGCAAATCACGCAGAGTCATCCGTGGCGTCTCAACTACAATCCTCAACCCTGGCCAAGTCTTCTACAAATGCCCAAAACATGGGGTAATAATATGTTGAAGTATTGTTCGCCTGCTTTTAGTTGCTCATTTTTTTAATAGTTGGTTGATGATCTTCCAATTTGATTCGCGCAGAAAATGGAAGATTCTGTGATTTGTATTTCTGGGAAGTTGTTGATGTGGGGGAATGGAACTACGCTAATTATTTGGTTAGCCGAGGAATCCCAATACCAGTAGGTTGGGGTGTTGGACAAGTAACTAAAGGAACAACAGAAGAGGAAGATGCAGAGCGGGAGGTTAAAGATGCAGTTCCTCTTATCATGGCCAAGCAACAGCTGTTGAACGACCTTGACAGCAATGAGGAGATGAAAGAGCTTGTGAAGATAACGTGCAAAATCGTTGTGCTCTGTAGGATGATTGTCTCTTTATTTGCAGTGTATGTAGCACTCGTGATGTATTCAGTGGCTATGACATGAGCACTTTGCTGAAACAAGTAATGAATGAAACATGTTTAGTAGGCTGGGCATAGTGTTGCGAACATCTAATGATTTCTATTAACGGAAATCGGGGGGTATCCCCTTTTGCTCATAAATAAATAAATAGCAGAGGCCCTTTTGCTAATAAATAAATAAATTAGCAGAGGCCCTGCCAGGTCAGCTTCGTTCCCATTCGAAGATGTAGAGAAAATTGCAGTCCAACAACAAACTATGTCATCAAATACTAGTTTCATAGGCAAATATGAGTACAACTAAACAACAATGTCATCATGTTTTAGTCATCATACAATCACCAAACACAAATCAACATACATAATAAGTGATGTTCTCACAGCAAAATACTAAACGACAACTTCATCAAGTTTCAGTTGTCACAGCAAACACAATTTCACATAGTAGATAAAAAGTCGTCTTCTCACAGGCAAATATGACAAAAGCAATCTAATCATCATCCACAGCAGCAACATCAACATCTTCGCCATGTATATCAGTCTCAATCATAATTCCCCCAGTGTCATCTTCTTCTTCATCCTCAATGTCCTCGAATGTTAGCCTCTTATCCATCAACTCTCGTACGTCCACAGCCCGACAGGGAATCTTTTCGCCAGCCTTATTGACGTGATGGTCCTCAAAGATACTACGAACTTCTGTGGAATCTTCTACATCAGGAGCAGTGTAAGCATCATCTTGTTGTGTAACTTCATGAAACGAATTCCTCTCCTCAAACCTTTGCAATACTTTCCAGTCATCGCTACGTGCATATGTGTCTTCCAAGAAAAATATCTGTGTTGCTTGATTTGCCAAAATAAAAGGCTCGTCGGTGTGGTACGCCACCTTGACATTGATGGATTTGAAATAGTCATCAGCTTTGGGTTTTTTTATCCTAGAAAACATGTTGTACCGACGACACAGAATAGAACCACACATCGATGAACCTCGAAACTGGAGATATACTGCAACTGAACAATGCATGTTATGTTAGCATACATTTTAGTTGTGTCATCGCCGTACGTATCTGTGCTCATGACGGCACTATTTTGTGCCTTCCTGCCTTCGTCGCGTGCAAGGGTGTTGTAGCGCACATATCCAACAACGCAAGATTCATAATGTCTTACCCGAGTATCGAGACCCATTGCTAGTGCGTAAAGGGCATCATTAACTGCATGCCCATCCTCCTGCACCTTCTGAACCTATGGTTAGAAAATAGACAAGTTGATCATCTTATGTACTCAATATATTAAAAAAACTGACAGTGCAATTCAAAAGCTTACACGGCTCTTGAACCATTTTGCAAATCCTACCATAACCAGTTTGTCAATGTTTCTTGAATTTTGCGCCAGTAACTCCTTTTTGTAGATGTTGCACAACATAGTGATCGCGTCAAACATCTAAATATATAAGAATGTGCTGCAAGTTTATTAGATTACGATGTATAAACTGCAATACTTAGCACTTACTCGATATAAGGTAGAATCTCAGGACAGTTATTTAACACAAACCAAACCATTTTGTCCAAATATTTAGGTTTGTGATCTTGTCGACTCTTCCCTGTAACTCAAACAGAACAATCAAAAACATTGAGCTCGGGATTGTCTTCACCCACCTTTTTGCTAAGCTGATCAACTGTTTCAATGTATTTTGAGCAGAATGTTAATGATTCTGTAGCAATGTAGGCCTCTGCAATGGAACCCTCAGGTCTAGCTCTATTCCTAACATAGCCCTTGAAAGTTCCTAGCCGCCTTTCAATAGGGTACATCCAGCCTACTGTACTAGACCTCTAAGTAGTGCCTCATCGGGTATATGAACAGCCAAAATGCACCATCACATCAAAGAAGGCTGGAGGATATATCTTCTCAAGGTCGCATATGATAGTTGGTATCTTGTCTCTAAGGCGCTCCAAAGCATCTATCCTGATATTTCTACTGCAGAGTTCCCTGAAGAATTGTCCCAACTCTGCAACTGCTCTGTATAAGTCAGGGCGGATCAATCCTCTAAGGATAACAGGTAAAACCCTTTGAAGTAGGACGTGGCAGTCATGAGTTTTCAGCCCTTGTACCTTGTTTCCATCAGCACTCACTCTCCTTTCAGGGTTGGGAGCAAATCCATGTGGGAATCTCACACGTGACAGGACCTTGAAAATTCTTTCCTTTTTACCTTGTCCAAGACGTACACAACTGGTGCCATATGCTGTGATGCACCATTAGCCTTCACCTGCAAATCAGTTCTGATACCCAGGTGTGTCAAATCAATCCTAGAGTTTAAGGTATCTTTCGTCTTGACTTCAATGTTAAGAAGTGTGTCGATAATGCTGTCACATATATTTTTCTCGATGTGCATCACATCAAGATTATGCCGCAAATCCAAATCTTTCCAATACTCCAAGTCCCACAAAGTGGACATGCGGGTAAACAATAATCTCTCTTCTACCCTGCCACACTTCCTTTTCCCGCTACCATTATCAGGATGGTTTCCTGGTGTAATATGCCTGACCTTCTCTAATTACTCTTGAAACTCATCGCCGGTGAGCCTCTTTGGCACATCACATCTTCATGCTTTGCATTGAACACATGTATTCGGTATTTTGTAGGACACGACTTGTCCTTGGCAAGCAAACGACGGTGTCCGATGTAAAAGATCTTGCTAAGTATTGCGTATGATAGCGATGGCGGAGGCGAGGCGGCAGGGCCTGCCCGACAATTGAGTGAACATGAAGTACCTACTATACAATTGACTATGCATGGGCACATAAGCATGTATTGCCCCCCTAATTATCTCACCGTCAATATTGGTAGCAAGAAAAAAAGGCCTGTGTGAAAAAAAGCCCACTAATAGCGGCCGATGGGCATCCGCTCTACCGCTCTAGCTCCTAGCTGGCTAGCTTTCATCATAACTGGACATCCGTAATTAGCGTATACATGGGGTTAGTCGCCGCCACTGTTCCAGTTTTCGATGCCCTCGCCCCCGTTCGCCTCTTGCCCTTCTCGCCAGGGACTACTTCTCGCCCATCGCCCTGCTCTGCTCAGCTGCTCCTGCTCAGGACCCATGCCTGCTTCTCCTCATCTCCTGGCTTGGTGGCTCATGCTCTTGATTCTCGATCAGGGATCAATAGATCTAATTCACGTATTTAGGTAAATGGTTGCTGCACTTGTCAATTCTTCCTGAAGTCCCGCTTCAATCCACGATCTAGCAAGTCGATTCTCATCCTGTATCCGTGTCGAATTGATGCTCCAGATTTTTTTTTTGCTTTGGTAATTTGGTTGTGTAATGTGTGATTCTATGGTCTTTGATTCTATGAAGAGTTCCCTATTCCCATCTTCCACATGTCCCCAACTATCATGATAGTGTTGTGTTGTGTGTGTCGGCCAGTTCTTATTTTTGTGATGCAAATTATCCATTATCTTGTATTAGTTCCTATCTGCGGTTATGTCGAACTTATACGGTATGTTAATTATCCATGACTCCATTCCAATCTACAGGCATCAGCTATGAAGAGAAAAGCAGGGCCAAAAACCATTAAGATTAATGCTTTTTTAAGCCGGTTGCATCAAGTGTGTGCTTTTTTAACTCATGTTGGGGGCCCGGACTCTGCTCACAACTATTCCACTCGGTGCTATGAAGATCTCAAGACTAGTATGGCTCATTTCAACAAGGTGATGGAAAAGAAAAATGAGAAATAAGCTACTGATGTGATATTGAGGCTTAAGACTACCATCGATGCCAAGAGGTAAGCAAGTTTTTTACATCAACTAAAATTTGACATGACTTAATGTTTTGGTATCTAACATCTAGTTGCTTTCTCCCATTAGGTGGTTGTTATTCCAAGCTTGTTCTTTTAGAGGTCATGATGAATCTGCGGGGTCTAAGAACCAAGGAAGTTTTCTTGAAATGGTAAGACTCTCGCTTCGTACAATAAGGATGTCACAGGAGTTGTTCTGGTAAATGCTCCGGTAATGCAAAGTATACATCCGGAGAAGTTCGGAAAGAGATTGTTGGCATACTTGCTCTAGAAGTGCAAAAGGCAATTAGAGAAGAAATAGGTAATGCCAAGTTCTGTATAATGGTTGACGAAGCTCGGGATGAATCAAAAAAAGAACAAATGGCAGTTGTTCTTCGCTTTGCCAACAAAGAAGCAGAAATAATTGAGTGTTTCCTTGATCTAGTTCATGTTAATGATACTGCTGCCTTAACTTTGAAAAATGCAATCTATACTGTATTGTCATATAATAACTTGAATGTACAAGACATCAGGGGCCAAGCATATGACGGTGCAAGTAATGTGAGAGGGGAGTGGGATGAATTGAAGGCTCTTATTCTCCGTGAGTGTCCATATGCCTACTATATTCATTGTATGGCTCATCAATTACAATTGGCGCTTGTTGCTGCATCACGAGAGGTACATGATGTACATAACTTCTTTTAGAATACAAATTGTGTAATAAATGTTGTTAGTGCTTCTACAAAGCGCAGTGATGAGCTACTAGCGAACTGAGCGGAGGAAATTGCTTGTGAAATTGAGTTGGGAGAGCTTGATACCGACAGAGGGAAAAGCCAAATAGGAACCTTACAGAGACCATGAGACACAAGATGGAGTTCACCCTATAAGTCCATACAAAGCTTAAAGAAGATGTTTGATGCTACAGTTGCCGTCTTAAGAGGTATAGCAAGTGACCATTTAGTCTCAAAATAGTCTCGTGGAGATGCCATTGGATCCCTTAAAATTGTCATACCATTTGATTTCGTGTTCATTCTACATTTGATGGAAAAGATTATGAAGATCACTGATGTGTTGTGTCAGAAACTCCAATACAAATCTTTGGATATTTCAAATGCAATGGATTCTGTTTCTAACACAAAGGTCCTACTTGGTGAGCTAAGGTAACATGGTTGGGACTCTCTTTTAGAGGAGGTCAAATCTTTTTGTGTGAAGCACGAGATTGATATCCCAGATTTGGACCGTAAGTATGTTTTTCTACTTTCTAATTTACTTAACTTATATTAAGTTACATCTTAGTTGCTTTTTATCTTGAGAATTTAGCTGACTTTGTAATGAAATTAATAGGTATTTTGATGTTACCAAATCTCGAAATAAGCACGACAACACAACAACGCTCCACCACTACAAAGAGGATGTTTTCAGTGTTGCAATTGATCAACAACTGAGTGAACTGAATGATCGATTCAGTACACAAGCAATTGTGCTCCTTACCCTCTGTTCATTGCTACCTCTTGAGCACTGTGTTGGATTTCCTTGAAGAGGAAAGGGTGATGCAGCAAAGTAGCGTAAGTATTTCCCTCAGTTTTTGAGAACCAAGGTATCAATCCAAAGAGGAGGCTACGCTTGAGTCCCTAGACGTCTTTGTGGCCTTGTGTAATTAAGCTACAGAAATCCCACGTTAACGGTGCCACGTCACGGTTGCTATTGATAATATCGCGTTGGATCAAAACCATTTCAAAATTCAATTTCAATTAATGTCAGCGATAAAAGTTTTTCAAAATTTAAAACAAAAATGTTCGGGTTGTACTAAATATTACATAGATAAATATGGTGCAGTAAACACATTTTTATAAAAGGCCTAAATAATTTAAAATGATTTAAAACAGAAAAGTAAATAAATAAAAGAAAAGAAAATACAAAAGAGAAAAACTAAACTAACAAAAAAAAGAACCCCCCCCCACTGGGCCACAGCCCAGCTGGCCTCTGGGCCAACCAGGCCGGCCCAGCCGGCGCCTATAGCCCCCTGGGGCGACCAAACCCTAATCGCTACCACCCCCACGCCCCGCGGCCCCCACACACACTCGCGCCGCCCCCTCCTCACGCACACGGCACACACACTGCATCGCCGCCACCACAGCCCGGAGGACCAGCTCGAGCCCTCGCACCGTCCGGCGACCGGTTGTCATGGATGAGCCGCTTCGCGGCGACGAACTCCTCCTCCTCCTGCGCCATTCTTCCACCCGAGCAACCACCCGACAATGGCGCCTCGCCTGGAGCTCCGCGAGCCTCACCGAGCCACCCGTCGCCCCTTGCCGTCACCATCGCACAGGGGACCACCTCGCCGGACGCCATCGCCCCGTCCTCTTCGTTGACCAGCCCGGCGTCGACCCGTTCTTGCCCGTCCTCTCCGTCGCCGATGCCGCCTCGCCGGACCTCCCGAGCCCTTGCCCGGTACCCTACGGCCCGCCATGAGCACCTCCCTCTCATCGTACTCCCCTTCTCCCGTGTCGAACGTCGCCTTGCACGCCGCCCCGACCTCCTCTCCCTCCTGCGACGCCGTCCTCCCACTGGCCCTGCTGCCAAAGCCGGCGGTTGCCACGCGCGCTGCCCCTCTGCCGCGGCCTCGCCCGGCAGCCCCCTGCACTGTTCGTCGCCGCACCAACCGCCCATCCATGCCAGCCCCGCTCGGCGTCGTCCTCGCTTTGTCGCGCCACCGCGCCCACCGGGGCCGCCGTCGCCTCGGGCCCTTGCTCACCGGCTGCGCTTTCGGGCGACGTCGCCTCGTCAGCGCCGAGGCCACGCCCGATAGCCCAGCGCCCGATAGGCCTCCCCTGGGCCTATGACGTATGGACCCCGCCCCAGTTAAAAGAAAAAAATATAATAAAATAAATATATAATTAATTAATTAATTAATAATTAATTAATTGATAATTAATTAATTAATTAATAATTAAAATAGTTAATGAATTAATTAAGTTAATTAATCATGTTTACTTAATCTAATTAAGTAGATAGTTTAAGTAAACCCTAATCAGTCAATGACGAATGGGACCCACACGTCGATTGACC
Organism: Aegilops bicornis; assembly: GCA_021605145.1. Lineage (NCBI taxonomy): Eukaryota > Viridiplantae > Streptophyta > Magnoliopsida > Poales > Poaceae > Aegilops > Aegilops bicornis. The sequence continues at coordinate 267,092,440 of CM038673.1, forward strand.
GATCAACGCCTACATTGACTGCTGGCGTCATCTTGGCGTCGGCATGTCTTGATACAGATAATGTTGAATTTAAGTAATTAAATAATCCTAAAAATGAATTAAATCTTTTAAAAATCATATAAAATAAACCGTAGCTCAGATGAAAATACTTTCTACATGAAAGTTTCTCAGAACGACGAGACGAATCCGAATACGTGGCCCGTTCGGCCGCCACACGTCCCTAGCATAGCAAACATGGAACTTTTCCCCTCCCTTTTAATTATGCGAAGCGCTAAACACGGGAAACATTCTCGGATGTTATCCCCTTCGCCGATAACGTGTAGCACCGCTGAGAACACGTCTAGCTCACTGTTGTCTGTTATGCTCTTGCTTGCTATGTATTTACTGTTTCTTCCCCTCTTCTCTCCGGTAGACCCGAGACCGATGTTGATGCCCCTGTGATCGACTACGCCACCGACCCCTCTCTCTTGCGAGCAACCAGCAAGCCCCCTTTGATCACCCGATATCGCCTACTCTTCTCTATACTGCTTGCATTAGAGTAGTGTAGCATGTTATCGCTTTCGATTAATCCTATCTTTCTTTGCATAGCTTTGTCCTTGCTACTCTTGTTGTTACCTTTACCTGCTATCCTATTGCTTAGTATAGGATGCTAGTGTTCCATCAGTGGCCCTACACTCTTGTCCGTTTGCCATGCTATACTACTGGGCTGTGATCACTTCGGGAAGTGATCACGGGCTTATACTATATACTTTACACTATTACATTACCTGTGATACTGTTCGGAGATGGGGGCTGAGAGGACAGGTGGCTCCATCCCGGTAGAGGTGGGCCTGGGTTCCCGACGGCCCCGATCGTTACTTTTGTGGCGGCAGGGCAGGTTGAGACCACCTAGGAGAGAGCTGGGCACGGCCACAGTCGGCGTTCGCGGATACTTAACACGCTTAACGAGATCTTGGTATTTGATCAGAGTCTGGTCATTTGGTCTATACGCACTAACCATCTATGCGGGAGTAGTTATGGGTATCCCGGCGTCGTGGTATCAGCCGAAGCACTTCGTGACGTCGGTGACGAGTGGCGTGGCGGATTGGACTAGAACACAGTAGGCTAGGTCTGCTTCCGGCGGCGTCATAGCGTCTTGGTGTGTGCTAAGGCGATGGGCCCGGACCCTGTGCGCTTAGGTTTAGACCGGTGTCTTGACCTCTGTTGAGCCTAGGTGGGGCTGCGACGTGTTGATCTTCCGCGGCGGGCATGACCCAGAAAGTGTGTCGGCCAAATGGGATCAAGCGTGTTGGGTTATGTGGTGCACCCCTCAGGAAGTTAATCTATTGAATAGCCGTGATCTTGATAACGGGGCGACTTGGAGTTGTACCTTGACCTTATGACAACTAGAACCGGATACTTAATAAAATACACCCTTCCAAGTGCGGATATAACCCGGTGGTCGCTCTCTCTCGTGGTTACGAGGAGGGATCGCGGGTAGGATTATGCTATTCGATGCTACTTGGAGGACTTGATCTACTCTCTTCTACATGTTGCAAGGCGGAGGATGCGAGCGTAGTCTTGACGGATTAGATATCCCCTCTTATTACGGCATTCTGCGATTCAGTCCTTGATATGGCCCTTTACACATATATCCATGCATATGTAGTGTAGCTCCTTCCTTGCAGTACTTTGGATGAGTACTCACGGTTGACTTGTTCCCCTTTTTCCCCCTTTCTTTACTCCGGTTGCTGCGACACTGCACGATGGAGCCCAGGAGCGACGCCACCGTCGATGGCGACTACTACACGGAGGTGCCTACTACTACATGCAGCCTACCGACGACGCACTGTGAGTAGTTAGGAGGATCCGGCGGGAGGCCTGCGCCTCTTCGATCTGTATCCCAGTTTGTGCTAGCCATCTTATGGCAACTTGTTTAACTTATGTCTGTACTCAGATATTGTTGCTTCCGTTGACTCGTCTATGATCGAGCACTTGTATTCGAGCCCTCGAGGCCCCTGGCTGGTATTATGATGCTTGTATGACTTATTTATGCTTTAGAGTTGTGTTGTGATATCTTCCCATGAGTCCCTAATCTTGATCGTACACATTTGCGTGCATGATTAGTGTATGATTGAATCGGGGGCGTCACAAGTTGGTATCAGAGCCGACTGCCTGTAGGAATTCCCCTTCCACTCTCCTTGGACGAAGTCGAGTCTAGTCATTGCAAAACTTTTACTAACATGGTTGTGTGCCTTACGGGCCCACGTCGCCATTGGGTGGTATTAGGATCTTTTACTCCTCGACCTTTACTCTGGGACGCTGATCTCTCCTCTATTCGGGTTAAATGAATTACTAAATCTAACATTAGGATCTCGTTATCACTTTCACCCGGAGAGCCCCTTATTACGGATGATCGTCTGCTGCACCAGAAGACCCTGAAGATACTCTCCGTTGTTAACTCGACAACTTGTGTTCATCGCGTTTGCAATTCCCCTTCCACCGTAAACCCTTATGGATAACTACTTGCAGTTGTTATTCTTACCCTCATCCCCAGTTGGTCTTGTTATTACAAGATACCCTGAAAAACTCGTTGTTGTTTCGATAATCCTTTGAGCTTACTGTCGTGCTGTTCCTTGTCACCTGAATACCCCTACGGTTAATTCTCGCACTTATCAAGTATCCGCTCATCCCCCAGTTGTTCCTGTGTTACACAAAATTCTTTGAAATACCATTCGATATTCCGAAGATCCTCAGCAACCTATTGCTCTGGAATTTCTTGTTTGCTTTCATTATGATTAATCCCATAAGTATAGTAATCATATTAGCATCCTTTGTCACCATCATTTTTGAGTCCGTTGATTCAATATGTTGTGAATGTTCACAATCATCAGTCGAGTCCTAGGATTATCTTTCCGGCTCAGACGTCATTTTGAACATGAGCTGGTTCTCGACCAAACTATACGTAAATCGATTGTGCCTCTGGTATATACAATTGATCCATCCTTGATCAGAACGTCTGCTTCTGATCCCTTGTTTTGGAAATCATAATTCCTTTGCATTTAAGCTTTGAATTATTCAGATGATTCCATAACTTGTTGCATTCGCATTCTTTCTTCCTCGATTGGGTATCGATACTCACCTCGGATCCTTTGTGGATCGCCTTATCCTTTGTTGGATTATTATATCTCGATGTTGTCCTTCATAATTAATCACCTTGTGAGTCCTTCTCCGATACATAATGCCTTTGTTAAATTGTATCATTTCCTTTTGTCATCCATGCTCGCTTTCGAAATTGGTGATACTTACTCTTGAAGCTTATGGTATATGTTCGCAAGAAGCCCGATGGGATTGAACCAACGCCTTCCCTCATCGGCGTGAACCCGAAAGATTTCACGAGTCATACTTATATGGTATTGCACCGGTAAAACTTTCAACAACTAATGTCATCTTGAAATACGAGAGGTGAATGGAAGATTATGTATTGAGGAAGTGGGAGTCGACCTTGAACTTTGTGTTCATGCCCATGGACGCGATGTATATCCTATCATGGAAGCTTCTTGTAATAATAACTATTTCCTTGATAACTAACATATGGTATACGTGAATTGATCCCTTGCAACCGTGGTTCCGACCATGATTGTTCTCCTTTGATTCTATTTCTCGGACAAGTTAAAGTGCTTGCCTTCTGCAGATCAGTACGCCTTCCCAACCTCTATTTTGTTCTACCTTCGAGTATTACCCCCTGGTATCTCGAGAATATCCACCCATTGCACTTCATCTATGAAATTCTGACGAAGTAGTACCTTTTCCCATCATAGTCACTCCACGGGTTCTGGGTTGTCGTCAACCGAGAACACCAATTGGTGAATCGAATCAATATTGAGATTCATTACGCTCAGTACTTTGTTGTTGAGGAGTTTAATACTCCATCACGTAACTCCTAGCCTGATCGGCTATATCGTTATCATGCTAAACCTTAACTGTGCTACACGGTCCTTATCCTGTGAGCACAACTTTCGAAGATTGAGCTAAGCTTACGTCGATTTCCTTGTCTTATCGTTCCATCTTGAACAACAAACTTGATCTCGAGTCTGTGTCCTACTCGTGCTTCCAATAACCTTTCGCTTCATCATTTGTTTGACTTGATGTCATCGTCGATCGATTACATCTTCGTGAAATCTCTCGACAAATGTGTCGTGATCATCATCAGTATTCCGAGCTTTTCCAAGATATCAATTTAATTCATGATGAGAAATACCATCCTTGCCCTCGATGGGTTGTGTTATCATCGGCCACTTATTGCCTTCCCTCCAACACAAACTTGTTCGTGTTTCGTGTTATACCTTGAGTTCCTTGCTACCCAGCATTGTTCTTCTTTACCTTGGAGTATTACCACCCTTATGTCAAGAATGTTGTGGGAATTTCACCACCTCTTAAGGATTCTTGGTATGGTGATACTTCTCACCCTCACCATTCTTTCTTGGTACCCGTTTTGTTTCTAACCGGAATACCGACAATTGAACTATGATGTGTGAATTCAAAACTTCTAGCAACCCTATTGCTTTGAAGTGAATGGTCGAAGTTTCATTCTAATTCTTTTGTTCGTCAAGTCACCACTCTAACATTGATCGTGCAACCCAACCCATATTCGGGTGCACCTTTCAACCAATGTTTAATTGAGTATGTTTCCTCAAGCATACATCATTATACCATTTGATCTGACAAATGTTATCTCCTTGTTCACATAATTGTGGAAATCCATCTTGTCGGAAATCTCGATGGATTATCGCAGAGCCCATCAGCCACCTCCTCCTCTCCTTGGTTTAATGATGAACTATTGTTTGAGAACCCACTCCCATAGTTCATTTCACGAGAATCCTGAAATGTCATTTCGTCTATTTGTGTTGCACCTTTTATTCTCGGACATCCTGAGTCTGAGGTATCATGACACCAATCGGATCTGAATCTCGGTCAGATATGATGGTTGGGACAACTTTCCAAGAGTTATGTTGTTGGTCCTTTGATGACCCGGTAATATGATGTCATGCCTAGCACCCCCCCCCCCCTGGCTGGAGGATCTATCATTACAATTTCTTTTGCAAGGATAACCATTCTTCCTGGAGGAAATTGTAAGGCTTATTTTATAAGTTGCTCCTGATGGATCATTTGTGTATCCAAAGCCTGGCCCTTGATTGAAACACTATATCATTGCTACCTTGAAGCATGACTATGATACTCCGCTCTTCAACAAGAACATTAGAGGCGCGATGCTAAATGTTTCTTGGTCAGTTATCCAAACACCGTTGTATGGGTAACATCTTGATTAATCCTTGCCTCTTATCTGAATGGTTGGGTACTTGCTCTCCTACCAGTATGCCATGTTCGCTTGTACATGGGAAGGATATACTCCTAATAATCGTGTGTAATCACTATTTTCCTTTCCATTGATCTGTTTAATCGATAGTCATATTTTCCTTTCCATTGGTTGGATTAACGTTGCTTGTGATCTATATGATCTAAGCAGTGATATTCTCCTGCTTATGTTAACACCTCGACGTACAACTCTGTCAGTAAGACCCTGTTACTATTGTTGAAAACATTTCGGTAACCACCGATGGATAAGAACCTTGCCTATTGGTCCGCCTCGTTCAACGAGCAGGAATTGGTTCTCTTCGTCCCTCACCCTTGGTACCGATGTTGTTGCCGACGTAACTGACGGGCTATCCTCTGACATGCCTTACTTACATGATCGTGCAAGATGTCGGCCCCCTTCCTATTTTCAACCACATGGTGGGCCCACAACCCACAGTTCCACAGGATCGAAACCTGAATCTCCTGTACACCCCATGTTCCCAAAGTTATTCCTCGCGCGTGGACTCGTATGTAATTCAGGGACCATCGTCCCAAGTGATCTATTTTGGTATCAGACGCAATACTTATTCTCGTTGCGCTGAACCCCTTTCACCTTCTGATTAGGCATCGAACGCTTGCCTATCCGTTTGAAAATTCTCATGGTACCTCCTTACTTTGCTCTCGATATTTTCTTAAGATTCAATCCGAGAGTAACTTCCGCCACCTTCCTCGATGTTATCGACCAGATAGTCAACCTTGTAGAGGTCTGTCCTTTTGAAGCTACCCCTTATCCTTTCCGTAAGTACGATGAAGATCCCCAAGTAAGGACGACAACTTCATCATGATGACCCGAAGCAGAGAACTGAAGACATCAATGTAATGGATCGACCTCTTCGAGAAGAGCAACCAAAGACGAGAAGATTCGTTAGGATTTCGTAACCAGACCTTTCCCCCTAGTCCCCCTCTTAAATCTCGGGACGAGATTTCTTGTAGTGGAGGAGAATTGTGACGCCCGGGTAATTAAGCTACAGAAATCCCACGTTAACGGTGCCACGTCATCCCGGTTGCTATTGATAATATCGCGTTGGATCAAAACCATTTCAAAATTCAATTTCAATTAATGTCAGCGATAAAAGTTTTTCAAAATTTAAAACAAAAATGTTCGGGTTGTATTAAATATTACATAGATAAATATGGTGTAGTAAACACATTTTTATAGAAGGCCTAAATAATTTAAAATGATTTAAAACAGAAAAGTAAATAAATAAAAGAAAAGAAAATACAAAAGAGAAAAACTAAACTAACAAAAAAAAGAACCCCCCCCCACTGGGCCACACCGTGGCCTCTGAGCCAACCAGCCGGCCAGTGGCGCCTATAGCCCACAGGCGACCAAACCCTAATCGCTACCACCCCACTCCCTCGTCCCCACTCTCTCGCGCCCCCTCCCTCACGCACACGGCACACAAACTGCATCGCGCCACCCTGGCTTCGGAGGACCCGCGCTCGAGCCCTCGCACCGTCCGGCGACCCGGTTGCCGCGGATGAGCCGCTCGCCGGCGACGAACTCCTCCTCCCTGCGCCATTCTTCCACCCCGAGCAACCACCCGACGACCGCGCCTCGCCGCCTGGAGCTCCGCGAGCCTCACCGGAGCCACCCCGTCGCCCCCTTGCCGTCACCATCGCCTGGGGGACCACCTCGCCGGACGCCATCGCCCCTGTCCTCTTCGTCGTCGACCAGCCCGACGTCGACCCCGTCGCCGCCGTCCTCTCCGTCGCCGATGCCGCCTCGCCGGACCTCCCGAGCCTTGCCCGGTACCCTACGGCCCCGCCGTGAGCACCTCCCTCTCATCGTACTCCCCTTCTCCCGTGTCGAACGCCGCCTTGCACGCCGCCCGACCTCCTCTCCCTCTGCGACGCCGCGTCCTCCCAGCCTCGCCGCCAAAGCCGGCGGTTGCCACGCTGCCCCTTCGCTGCCTCGCCCGGCCCCCTCCACCGCTCGTCGCCGCACCAACCGCCCATCCATGCCCGGCCCGCTCACGGCGTCGTCCTCGCTTTGTCCGCGCCACCGCACCCACCGGGCAGCCGTCGCCTCGGGCCCTTGCACGGCCAGCGCCCGTTAAGGCGTCTGGCGCCTCGTCAGCGCCGAGGCACGCCCGATAGACCAGCGCCCGATAGGCCTCCCCTGGGCCTATGACGTATGGACCCCGCCCCGGTTAAAAGAAAATATATAATTAATTAACTAATTAATAACTAATTAATTAATTATTAATTATTAATTAATTAATTAATTAATTAATTAATTAATTAATAATTAAAATAGTTAATGAATTAATTAAGTTAATTAATCATGTTTAATTAATCTAATTAAGTAGATAGTTTAAGTAAACCCTAATCGGTCAATGACGAATGGGACCCACACGTTAGTTGACCAGTCAACGCCTCTCATTGACTGGCGGCGTCATCTTGGCGTCGGCATGTACCGCTACGATAATGTTGAATTTAAGTAATTAAATAATCCTAAAAATGAATCAAATCTTTTAAAAATCATATAAAATAAACCGTAGCTCAGATGAAAATACTTTCTACATTAAAGTTTCTCAGAACGACGAGACGAATCCGAATACGTGGCCCTTCGGCCGCCACACGTCCCTAGCATAGCAAACATGGAACTTTTCCCCTCCCTTTTAATTGTCCGAAACTGCTAAACCTGGGGAAACATTCTCGGATGTTATCCCCTTCGCCAGAACGTGTAGCACCGCCAGAACACGTCTAGCTCACTGTTATCCTGTTATGCTCTTGCTTGCTATGTATTTACTGTTTCTTCCCCCTCTTCTCTCCGGTAGACCCCGAGACCGATGCTGATGCCTCTGTGATCGACTACGTCACCGACAACCCCTCTCTCTTGCCAGAGCAACCAGGCAAGCCCCCCCTTTGATCACCCGATATCGCCTACTCTTCTCTATACTGCTTGCATTAGAGTAGTGTAGCATGTTACTGCTTTCTGATTAATCCTATCTTCTTTGCATAGCCTGTCCTTGCTACTCATTGTTGTTACCTTTACACCTATCCTATTGCTTAGTATAGGATGCTAGTGTTCCATCAGTGGCCCTACACTCTTGTCCGTCTGCCATGCTATACTACTGGGTTGTGATCACTTCGGGAGGTGATCACGGGCTTATACTATATACTTTACACTATTACATTACCTGTGATACTGTTCGGAGATGGGGGCTGAAAGGACAGGTGGCTCAATCCCGGTAGAGGTGGGCCTGGGTTCCCGACGGCCCCCGACTGTTACTTTGTGGCGAAGCAACAGGGTAGGTTGAGACCACCTAGGAGAGAGGTGGGCCTGGCCCTGGTCGGCGTTCGGGGATACTTAACACGCTTAACGAGATCTTGGTATTTGATCTGAGTCTGGCCATTTGGTCTATACGCACTAACCATCTACGCGGGAGTAGTTATGGGTATCCCGACGTCGTGATATCAGCGAAACGCCGTGACGTCGGCCGATCGAGTGGCGCGACGGATTGGACTGAACGCATGTAGGCTATGTCGCTTCCGGCGCGTCACAGACGCGAGTGTGTGCTAAGGGCGATGGGCGGACCCACTGTGCGCTTAGGTTTAGACCGGCGTGATGACCTCTCTGTTGAGCCTAGGTGGGGCTGCGGCGTGTTGATCTTCCGCTGCCGGGCATGACCGTGAAAGTGTGTCGGCCAAATGGGATCAAGCGTGTTGGGTTATGTGGTGCACCCTGCAGGAAGTTAATCTATTCGAATAGCCGTGATCTTGATGTGGGGCGACTTGGAGTTGTACCTTGACCATATGACAACTAGAACCGGATACTTAATAAAACACACCCTTCCAAGTGTCAGATATAACCCGGTGGTCGCTCTCTCTCAGGGTTACGAGGAGGGGATCGCCGGGTAGTATTATGTTATTCGATGCTACTTGGAGGACTTTAGTCTACTCTCTTCTACATGTTGCAAGACGGAGGCTGCCAGAAGCGTAGTCTTCGACAGGATTAGATATCCCCCTCTTATTACGGCATTACGATTTCGGTCCATCGATATGGCCCTTTACACATATATCCATGCATATGTAGTGTAGCTCCTTGCTTGCGAGTACTTTGGATGAGTACTCACGGTTGCCTTGTTCCCCTTTTCCCCCTTTCTTTACCCGGTTCTTTGCGATCAGACGATGGAGCCGAGGAGCGACGCTACCGTCGATGGCGACTACTACACCGGAGGTGCCTACTACTACGCACGTGCACCGACGACAACCAGGAGTAGTTAGGAGCATCCCGGGCAGGAGGCTCGCGCCTCTTCGATCTGTATCAGTTTGTGCTAGCCATCTTATGGCAACTTGTTTTAACTTATGTCCGTACTCAGATATTGTTGCTTCACGACTCTTCTATGATCGAGAACTTGTATTCGAGCCCTCGAGGGCCCTGGCTTGTATTATGATGCTTGTATGACTTATTTATGCTTTAGAGTTGTGTTGTGATATCTTCCCGTGAGTCCCTGATCTTGATCGTACACATTTGCGTGCATGATTAATGTACGATTGAATCGGGGGCGTCACACCTACACAAAGCAAATAACTCCTCGCAACCAATGCGATAGGGGGTTGTCAATCCCTTCACGGTCACTTAAGAGAGTGAGATCTGATAGAGATGATAAGATAATATTTTTGGTATTTTTATGATAAAGATGCAAAGTTAAATAAAAGCAAAGTCAAAAGCAAAGAAAATAACTAAGTGTTGGAAGATTCATATGATGAAGATAGACCCGGGGGCCATAGATTTCACTAGTGGCTTCTCTCAAGAGCATAAGTATTTTACGGTGGGTGAACGAATTCTTGTTGAGCAATTGTGATGAATTGAGCATAGTTATGAGAGTATCGAGGTATGACCATGTATATAGGCATCACGTCCGAGACAAGTAGACCGACTCACGCATCTACTACTATTACTCCACTCATCGACCGCTATCCAGCATGCATCTAAAGTATTAAGTTCATGAAAATAGAGTAACGCCTTAAGCAAGATGACATGATGTAGAGGGATAAATTCATGAAATATGATAAAAAAAACCATCTTGTTATCCTCGATGGCAACAATATAATACGTGCTCTGCTGCCCCTACTGTCATTGGGAAAGGACAACGCAAGATTGAACCCAAAGCTAAGCACTTCTCCCATTGCAAGAAAGATCAATCTAGTAGGCCAAACCAAACTGATAATTCGAAGAGACTTGCAAAGATAACCAATCATACATAAAAGAATTCAGAAAAGATTCAAATATTGTTCATAGATAATCTTGATCATAAACCCACAATTCATCGGTCTCAACAAACACACCGCAAAAAGAAGATTACATCGAATAGATCTCCACAAGAGAGGGGGAGAACATTGTATTGAGATCCAAAAAGAGAAGAAGCCATCTAGCTACTAACTATGGACCCGAAGGTGCAAGTAAACTACTCACACTTCATCGGAGAGGCTATGGTGTTGATGTAGAAGCCCTCCGTGATGGGTGCCCCTCCGTGAGCTCGAACAGCCCCAAGATGGGATCTCGTGGGTACATAAGGTTGCGGCGGTGGAATTAGGTTTTGGCTCCATATCGATCGTTTGGGGGTAATGAGGTATATATAGGAGGAAGGAGTACGTCGGTGGAGCAACAGGGGCCACAGGTGGAGGGCGCACCACAGGGGTGCGCCTCACCTCGTGGCTTCCTCTTTTGTTTCTTGACGTAGGGTCCAAGTCTCCCGGATCATAATCTTCCTAAAAATCACGTTCCCGAAGGTTTCATTCTGTTTGGACTCCGTTTGATATTCCTTTTATGCGAAACTCTGAAATAGGCAAAAAAACAGCAATTCTGGGCTGGGCCTCCGGTTAATAGGTTGGTCCCAAAAATAATATAAAAGTGAATAATAAAGCCCAATAATGTCCAAAACAGTAGATAATATAGGATGGAGCAATCAAACATTATAGATACATTGGAGACGTATCAAGCATCCCCAAGCTTAGTTCCTGCTCGCCCTCGAGTAGGTAAATGATAAAAAAGATAATTTTTTATGCGGAGTGCTACTTGGCATAATTTCAATGTAATTCTTCTTAATTGTGGTATGAATATTCAAATCCGAAAGATTCAAGACAAAAGTTTAATATTGACATAAAAATAATAATACTTCAAGCATACTAACAAAGCAATCATGTCTTCTCAAAATAACATGGCCAAAGAAAGTTATCCCTACAAAATCATATAATACTTCACCACACAAAGTATTTAAATCATGCACAACCCCGATGACAAGCCAAGCAATTTTTTCATACTTTTGACATTTTCAAAACTTTTTCAATCTTCACGCAATACATGAGCGTGAGCCATGGATATAGCACTATATGTGGAATAGAATGGTGGTTGTGGAGAAGAAAAAAAAGGGAGAAGATAGTCTCACATCAACTAGGCGTATCAACGGGCTATGGAGATGCCCATCAATAGATATCAATGTGAGTGAGTAGGTATTGCCATGCAACGGATGCACTGGAGCTATAATCATATGAACGCTCAACAAAAGAAACTAAGTGGGTGTGCATCCAACTCGCTTGCTCACGAAGACCTAGGGCATTTTGAGGAAGCCCATCATTGGAATATACAAGCCAACTTCTCCCACTAGTATATTGAAGTGACAAAATGAGAGACTCTCTATCATGAAGATCATGGTGCTACTTTGAAGCACAAGTGTGGTAAAAGGATAGTAACATTGTCCCTTCTCTCTTATTCTCTCTTTTTTTTTGGCCTTTTCTCTTTTTTATGGCCTCTTTTCTTTTCTTTTTTTCTCTTTTTCGTCTGGAGTCTCATCCCGACTTGTGGGGGAATCATAGTCTCCATCATCCTTTTCCTCACTTGGGACAATGCTCTAAAAATGAAGATCATCACACTTTTATTTTTCTTACAACTCAACAATTACAACTCGATACTTAGAACAAAATATGACTCTATATGAATGCCTCCGGTGATGTAGGGATATGCAATGAATCAAGAGTGACATGTATGAAAGAATTATGAGCGGTGGCTTTGCCACAAATACGATGTCAACTACATGATCATGCTAAGCAATATGACAATGATGGAGTGTGTCATAATAAACGGAACGATGGAAAGTTGCATGGCAATATATCTCGGAATGGCTATGGAAATGCCATGATAGGTAGGTATGGTGGCTGTTTTGAGGAAGGTATATGGTGGGTGTATGATACTGGCGAAAAGTGTGCGGTATTAGAGAGGCTAGCAATGGTGGAAGGAAGAAAGTGCGTATAATCCATGGACTCAACATTAGGCATAAAGAACTCATATACTTATTGCAAAAATCTACCAAGTTATCAAAGCAAAGTATTACGCGCGTGCTCCTAGGGGGATAGATTGGTAGGAAAAGACCATCGCTCGTCCCCGACCGCCACTCATAAGGAAGACAATCAATAAATAAATCATGCTCCGACTTCATCACATAACGGTTCACCATAAGTGCATGCTACGGGAATCACAAACTTTAACACAAGTATTTCTTAAATTCACAACTACTCAACTAGCATCACTCTAATATCACCATCTTCATATCTCAAAACAATTATCAAGCATCAAACTTCTCATAGTATTAAACACACTCATAAGAATTCTTACAAATCATTTATGCTTAGCATATTAGGATTATTTAAGCAATTTACCATGCTATTTAAGACTCTCAAAATAACCTAAGTGAAGCATGAGAGATCAATAGTTTCTATAAAACAAATCCACCACCGTGCTCTAAAAGATATAAGTGAAGCACTAGAGCAAAACTATATAACTCAAAAGATATAAGCGAAGCATATAGAGTATTCTAACAAATTCCAAATCATGTATGGCTCTCTCAAAAGGTGTGTACAGCAAGGATGATTGCGGTAAACTAAAAAGAAATGATTCAAATCATACAAGACGCTCCAAGCAAAACACATATCATGTGGTGAATAAAAATATAGCTCCAAGTAAAGTTACTGATGGAAGTAGACGAAAGAGGGGATGCCTTCCGGGGCATCCCCAAGCTTTGGCTTTTTGGTGTCCTTAGATTATATTGGGGGTGCCATGGGCATCCCCAAGCTTAGGCTCTTGCCACTCCTTGTTCCATAATCCATCAAAAATCTTTCACCCAAAACTTGAAAACTTCACAACACAAAACTCAATAGAAATCTCGTGAGCTCCGCTAGCGAAAGAAAACAAAAGACCACCTCAAGTTACTGTAATTAACTCATTCTTTATTTATATTGGTGTTAAACCTACTGTATTCCAACTTATCTATGGTTTATAAACTATTTTACTGGCCATAGATTCATCAAAATAAGCAAACAACACACGAAAAACAGAATATGTCAAAAACAGAACAGTCTGTAGTAATATGTAACTAACGCAAACTTCTGGAACTCCAAAATATCATCCAAAATAGGAAGACCTAGGAAATGTTTTTATTTATCAGCAGCAATTGGAATCACTATTTTATCACGTACTGGTGATTTCTAACAATTTTTTTCGTGAACAGAAAGTTTCTGGAAATTACAGCAAGATCAAATAACTATCATCCAAGAAGATCCTATAGGTTTAACTTGGCACAAACACTAATTAAAACATAAAAACACATCTAACAAGAGGATATAACAAATATTTATTCCTACACAGAAGCAAAAGAAAAAAAAACTAAAATAAAATTGGGTTGCCTCCCAACAAGCGCTAACGTTTAACGCCCCTAGCTAGGCATAAAAGCAAGGATAGATCTAGGTATTGCCATCTTTGGTAGGAAATCCATAAGTGGCTCTCATAATAGATTCATATGGTAATTATATTTTATTCCTAGGGAAGTGTTCCATGCCTTTATTTAATGGAAATTGGAATCTAATATTCTCTTCCTTCATATCAATAATTGCACCAATCGTTCTAAGGAAAGGTCTACCGAGAATAATAGGACATGAAGGATTGCAATCTATATCAAGAACAATAAAATCTACGGGCACATAGTTCCTATTTGAAACAATAAAAACATCATTAATTCTTCCCATAGGTTTCTCAATAGTGGAATCCGCAAGGTGCAAGTTTAGAGAGCAATCATCAAAATCATGGAAACCTAGCAAATCACACAAAGTTTTGGGAATAGTGGAGACACTAGCACCCAAATCACATAAAGCATAAAATTCATGATCCTTAATCTTAATTTTAATAATTGGTTCCCACTCATCATAAAGTTTTCTAGGGATAGAAACTTCCAACTCAAGCTTTTCTTTATAAGATTGCATTAAGGCATCAACAATATGTTTAGTAAACGCTTTATTTTGACTATAAGCATGAGGAGAATTTAGCACGGATTGCAACAAGGAAATACAATCAATCAAAGAGCAACTTTCATAATTAAATTCCTTGAAATCCAGAATAGTGGGTTTAGCAACATCTAGGGTTTCGATTTCTTCAATCCCACTTTTATCAATTTTAGCATCAAGATTTAAAAACACCAAATTTTTGGAACGCCTTCTAGGTAAAGGTGGATCATATTCAGTCCCATCATTATCAAGATTCATATTGCAAAACAAAGATTTAATAGGGGACACATCAATAACTTTTAGATCTTCATCTTTGTTTCACAGAAATCTGGTTTAGCGGCCATCTTATTAACTAAGGTAGCCTGCTATCCGATATTTCAGCTATCAAATTTTCAATACAAGCAATTTGGGATCTCAAACCATCAAATTCTTTAGACATATCATCGAGCTCTTTATTCATATAACTCAAAAAGCTTTTTTGTTCCTTAAGCTCATTTCTGAAGAAATTATTATGCTCAAATTGCAGAACGATAAAACTCCTGACGTTGCTTTCGATCTCTTCTAATCTTTTAAGGTGAAGATCACCAAATCTAGGTAGAGCCATCGAGACAAACAAACAATCCAACACACGGGCAAACAAAAAAGCAAGCGAAAAAGAGGCGAACGGAAAAGTAGAGGGCGAATAAAACGGCAAGGGTGAAGTGGGGGAGAGGAAAACGAGAGGCAAATGGCAAATAATGTAATGCGGGAGATAAGGGATTGTGATGGGTACTTGGTATGTTGACTTTTGCGTAGACTCCCCGGCAACGGCGCCAGAAATCTTCTCTACTACCTCTTGAGCACTGCGTTGGATTGCCTTGAAGAGGAAAGGGTGATGCAGCAAACTAGCGTAAGTATTTCCCACAGTTTTTGAGAACCAAGGTATCAATCCAGTAGGAGGCTACGCGTGAGTCCCTCGTACCTACACAAAGCAAATAACTCCTCGCAACCAACACGATAAGGGGTTGTCAATCCCTTCACGGTCACTTACGAGAGTGAGATCTGATAGAGATGATAAGATAATATTTTTGGTATTTTTATGATAAAGATTGATGCGGAGCATCCTATGGACATCACCATGTCAAGAGTCCGTTCGGCAAGTGACACGTGTGAATCCTACTTCTCATACATAAAGGTGAATCTTCTCCTTTACACGTGTTCACTTGACCCCTTTGAGGATGGTATACTACTTGACACTTCCCCCGTGTACATGCATAGGTATTGTCGGAGCTTCACGGATGTCGAGGAGGAGTGCAAGAGCCAAGGAACGACTACACCGTCCGCGAGGGGAGCATGGAAGAGAAGGAGGAAGAGAACCTGGCCGCTCCAGAACGAGCGGTACTATCACCACTCCAAGCGGTACTACCGCTAAGGCCACCCAAGCGGCACTACCGCCCAGCATCCGCCCTACTACCGCTCAACCCGACAAACTCCAGTGATCGAGCGGTATAAGTCCGGTACTACCGCTCATGTGTCCGATACTACCGCCCTGCCTGTGCGCAGCCGCGGGCCTTTGGCCTTGTATCCCTCTCCCACTTACCCCTTCGTGGCTTAGACTATAAATAGACCACCTCCACCTCCTTTCTAGGGTTAGCAAATAGGATAGCTCATTTGTATGTGAGCTTTGCTCCTACCTATCTCTACTCTTGAGAGAGAGAGACCACTACTCCATTGGAGGCCAAGACCTCCATCTAGGAGAAGATCTGCGGGATATCATCAAGACCCCTCGTGGGAAGATCCGTCTAGGATATCGTCAAGACCTCATCTCCTCTTGGATTTGAGATGAAAGCTAGCTTGTATCTTCCCTTTGTTGTTCATGTACCTTGTGGATCTTGTGTGTTTGATTGTCTAGAGGATGTGTGATTGGACTTGTTCTTGAGTGTTTCCTTGTGATTTCTCCCCGTTCTTCCCCGTGTTCTTCGTGCTCTTCGAGGATCCCACTCCAAACGTGAAAGATCGGCCTACACCGGGTTAGCCCCGTATCATATGGTATCATGAGCCACGTTGATCACGTTTTTGGAGCCCCTACCCTTTGTTTTCTAGCTTGATTTTGTTGATTCATCCTAAATCCGAAAATCCCCACCAAAAATAGCCCCAAATTTTTTTGTGATTTGTTTGTTTGATGATGTTTTGTTGATTTTGATCCATGGATTGCTTGGTCTCGAGTGGATCTAGCATCTCCCCAAGTTTGCCCACCTTCCATCCACGAAATCTCTCCAATTTTGACCCCGAAATCATCCATTTCCGCCCCAAAATTGTGCCCCAATTCGATCTGCGAATTTTCCCGACACCAGCGGTACTACTGCCCCCCTAGCGGTACTACCGCTTAGCACCTCCAAGCGGTACTACCGCCCTTCCAAGCGGCACTACCGCCCCTCCCAGAGCCAGATTTTGTGAAAAAACCCGACACGAGCGGTACTACCGCCCATCCCAAGCGGTACTACCTCTTACAAGCGGTACTACAGCCCATCCCAGTTTCAGCGTTCCGAGTTTCACCATTTCGGCCATAACTTTCGCTCTCGGAGTCCGATTTTCGCGTTCTTTAGCTCGTTGAGTAGCTATTGACATCCCCCATCCATCTAGATAGGTTCCAACACCATTTGACTCTATCAAATTTTTCAAAATTTGGAAAGTTTGCCTAGGCCCTCCACCATAACTTCCGCAAAACCACTATAGCCTTCCACAACCTAACCCATTTTGTTCCCCTTAGCATTAGTGGTTGCTTGAGTAGTGATTCGAGTCTCCTAAGGTGTTTCGGCTACTTAGGGACGGTTGCTTCTTCTTCAACCACCACCACCACTTCCACATAGACGTGCCAACCATACACTTCCGCCACCCAAACTTAACCCAATTTTGTTTGAGCTTGTTTGAGTTGTGGCTTGTGTCTCCTAAGGTGTTTCGGCTACTTAGGGACCATTGCTTCAACTCCGACACCGTGTATAGCCCATCATTCCACATCTGCATTGCCGAGTGCAAACCACCACCGCTTTCTGATACCACCATTTGACATTTGCCTTTGGAGATTTTGAGTTTGCGGTTTTTTTTCGTTTCCTAGGGTGTTTTGGCTAACTAGGAACAGGTCGACTTCGGCAACACCGCCTCTCGTCATCGCCAAGGAAGGTAACCTCGACGACACCATTGTACATTCCCCTTGCAAATTGCATTGATAACCCCTAGCCCATTTTGTGTAACTTGCCTATCGAGACTAGCCATTTGAGTATTGCCGGCAACGTGACTTGTGCACATTAGTGATCATACTTCCCATAGCACAAATACCATATCATCTTGGTATCATCATACCATCCTTTGTGTCACAAGATTGTTCCCGCATATACACAATTGCTATCTTGGTTTGTGCATTTCGCATTGTGGCCATATAAAAAAAGAGAATAAAGCTTGAAGCAAAATAAAGAGAGAGCAAAGAGCTTGCAAGCAATAGCCATAGCATCAAAATATATCATATGGTATCATACTTGATCATTTTGGATCATTGTGTGAGAAACACCGGGAACCATACATATATAGCATACTTGAGATAGAAAGTTTATCCATTTTGCATCTTATAGGTTGTGCACAAGTGTCGTATCCGCCTATTGAGCAATCATGCTAGTGTCTCTCTTGAGTTGTGCAACACGAGCGTTTTCCGTGGATTCCACATTTTGTGCTCATTCCTTGGTTGCACGGCCCCATTTATTTATCCGTGTGTGTGTTTCCGTGTGCCACATATTGCTATTGGTCTACTTGTTTCGCTTGCGAATTTGTGAATCTTTTTCAACATTATTGACTCTTGCTAACATTTGGCATTAAATTTTTGTGCCACTATCCTCATCGAGCTCTACCATAAGCTTTACTTGATAGGTGTGAGTGAACAAGTCCGGTACCAATTCCACTATTCTTTCATCTCACATTGAGTGAAACGGGATACATCCTCAACTTTGGGAAAAAGTAACTTGGTATTGTTTATCTCATTTCCTACTCACCTCTACTCGAGTCTTGTGATGGATAGGCAAGGCATTTCACCTTCGGTCTACAACAACGACGACGAGTTCGATGCCACGAACAACAACTCCGACGCCAAGATGCAAGCTCAAATGGAGGAGATCAAAGCCCTCATCAAGTCCTACAAGCGATCTTCCTCGTCTTCGAGAAGACGCTCAAGAGCACATGCTTCCGAGCTACCATCTCGGCAAGATCACATCGGCATCGACACCATCAACAACAAGAACGTGAAGGTCAAGAGCTCTACACCAACAACCGCTCAAAGACTTCACCATCTCCCTTGGCATCTTCGCCAAGTGACTTCAAGGTATCTTCGCCTATGGACATATGGCATTTTCGCCAACAAGAACCCCAAGACTACGCTCAAGAGAAGCTCCCCAAGCTCAAGTCCGCGACTTCCACGAGCTACTACGACCTCGACACTGCTACCTCTTGAGCACTGTGTTGGATTTCCCCGAAGAGGAGAGGATGATGCAGCAAAGTAGCGTAAGTATTTCCCTCAGTTTTTGAGAACCAAGGTATCAATCCAGTAGGAGGCTATGCACAAGTCCCTCGTACACACAAAACAATAATTCCTCGCAACCAACGCGATTAGGGGTTGTCAATCCCTTCCACGGTCACTTACGAGTGAGATCTGATAGAGATGATAAATAATATTTTTGGTATTTTGATATAGAGATGCAAAGTGAAAAGTAAAAGGCAAAGTAAAAATAAAGCAAGTATTAAAGTAATGGAGATTGATATGATGAGAATAGACCCGGGGGCCATAGGTTTCACTAGTGGCTTCTCTCAAGAGCATAAGTATTCTATGGTGGTGAACAAATTACTGTTGAGAAATTGACAGAATTGAGCATAGTTATGAGAATATCTAGGTATGATCATGTATATAGGCATCACGTCCGAGACAAGTAGACCGACTCCTGCCCGCATCTACTACTATTACTCCACTCATCGACTGCTATCCAGCATGCATCTAGAGTATTAAGTTAAAAACAGAGTAACGCCTTAAGCAAGATGACATAATGTAGAGGGATAAATTCATGCAATATGATAAAAACCCCATCTTGTTATCCTCGATGGCAACAATACAATACGTGCCTTGCTACCCTACATCACTAGGAAAGGACACCGCAAGATTGAACCCAAAGCTAAGCACTTCTCCCATTGCAAGAACTACCAATCTAGTTGGCCAAACCAAGCGGATAATCCAAGAGACTTGCAAAGATAACCAATCATACATAAAAGAATTCAGAGAAGATTCAAATATTGTTCATAGATAATCTTGATCATAAACCCACAATTCATCGGTCTCAACAAACACACCGCAAAAGAAGATTACATCGAATAGATCTCCACGAGAGGGGGAGAACATTGTATTGAGATCCAAAAAGAGAGAAGAAGCCATCTAGCTACTAGCTATGGACCCGAAGGTCTGAAGTAAACTACTCACACTTCATTGGAGGGGCTATGGTGATGATGTAGAAGCCCTCCGTGGTGGATGCCCCCTCCAGCGGAGCTCCGGAACAGGCACCAAGATGGGATCTCGTGGATACAGAGAAGTTATCCCTACAAAATCATATAATACTTCACCACACAAAATTATCCCTACAAAATCATATAATACTTCACCACACAAAGTATTTAAATCATGCACAACCCCGATGACAAGCCAAGCAATTGTTTCATACTTTTGACATTTTCAAAACTTTTTCAATCTTCACGCAATACATGAGCGTGAGCCATGGATATAGCACTATATGTGGAATAGAATGGTGGTTGTGGAGAAGACAAAAAGGGAGAAGATAGTCTCACATCAACTAGGCGTATCAACGGGCTATGGACATGCCCATCAATAGATATCAACGTGAGTGAGTAGGGATTGCCATGCAATGGATGCACTAGAGTTATAAGTATATGAAAACTCAACAAAAGAAATTAAGTGGGTGTGCATCCAACTCGCTTGCTCACGAAGACCTAGGGCATTTGAGGAAGCCCATAATTGGAATATACAAGCCAAGTTCTATAATGAAAAATTCCCACTAGTATATGAAAGTGACAAAATGAGAGACTCTCTATCATAAAGATCATGGTGCTACTTTGAAGCACAAGTGTGGTAAAAGGATAGTAGCATTGTCCCTTCTCTCTTTTTCTCTCATTTCATTTTTTTATTTGGGCCTTTTCTCTTTTTTTATGGCCTATTTTTTTCATTTTTCTTTTTTTTATTTTTCATCCGGAGTCTCACCCCGACTTGTGGGGGAATCATGGTCTCCATCATACTTTCCTCACTTCGGACAATACTCTAAAGAATGATGATCATCACACTTTTATTTTTCTTACAACTCAACAATTACAACTCGATTCTTAGAACAAAGTATGAATCTATATGAATGCCTCCGTGATGTGCAGGATATGCAATGAATCAAGAGTGACATGTATGAAAGAATTATGAACGGTGGCTTTGCCACAAATATGATGTCAACTACATGATCATGCTAGCAATATGACAATAATGGAGCGTGTCATAATAAACAGAACGGTGGAAAGTTGCATGGTAATATATCTCGGAACGGCTATGGAAATGCCATGATAGGTAGGTATGGTGGCTGTTTTGAGGAATATATATGGTGGGTGTATGATACCGGCGAAAGGTGCGCGGTATTAGAGAGGCTAGCAATGGTGGAAGGATGGGAAAAGTGCGTATAATCCATGGACTCAACATTAGTCATAAAGAACTCATATACTTATTGCAAAAATTTAGAAGTTATCAAAGCAAAGTATTACGCGCATTCTCCTAGGGGATAGATTGGTAGGAAAAGACCATCGTCGTCCCCGACCGCCACTCATAAGGAAGACAATAAATAAATAAATCATGCTCCGAGTTCATCACATAACGGTTCACCATACGTGCATGCTACGGGAATCACAAACTTCAACACAAGTATTCTTTAAATTCACAACTAATCAACTAGCATGACTCTAATATCACCATCTTCATATCTCAAAACAATTATCAAGCATCAACCTTTTCTTAGTATTCAACGCACTCAAAAGAAAGTTTCACATATCTTGAATACCAAGTATATTAATATTAAGCAAATTACCATGCTATTAACGACTCTCAAATTAATCTAAGTGAAGCATGAGATATCAATAGTTTATTTAAAACAAATCCACCACCGTTCTCTAAAAGATCTAAGTGAATCACTAGAGCAAAAATTATCACGCTCAAAAAGTGAAGCACTATGAGCAAAACTATCAAGCTCAAAAGATATAAGTGAAGCACATAGAGTATTCTATAAAATTCCAATTTATGTATGGCTCTCTCAAAAGGTGTATACAGCAAGCATGATTGTGGTAAACTAACAAGCAAAGACGCAAATAATACAAGACGCTCCAAGCAAAACACATATCATGTGGTGAATAAAAATAGAGCTCCAAGTAAATTACCGATGGAAGTAGATTTAAAGAGGGGATGCCTTCTGGGGCATCCCCAAGCTTTGAATTTTTGTTGTCCTTGGATTATCTTGGGGGTGCCATGGGCATCCCCAAGCTTAGGCTCTTGCCACTCCTTGTTCCATAATCCATCAAAATCTTTCACCCAAAACTTGAAAACTTCACAACACAAAACTCAATAGAAATCTCGTGAGCTCCGTTAGAGAAAGAAAACAAAAGACTACTTTAAGGTACTGTAATGAACTCATTATTTATTTATATTGGTGTTAAACCTACTGTATTCCAACTTCTTTATGGATTATAAACTATTTTACTAGCCATAGATTCATCAAAATAAGCAAACAACACACGAAAAACAGAATATGTCAAAAACAGAACAGTCTGTAGTAATTCGTAACTAACGCAAACTTCTGGAACTACAAAATATCTGCCAAAATTAGACGACCTATACAATTTGTTTATTGATCAGCAGCAATTGGAATCACTATTTTATCACGTTCTGGTGATTTTTAATAATTTGGGCACTAAGCGCAAAGTTTCTGGAAATTACAGTAAGATCAAATAACTATCATCCAAGAAGATCCAATAGGTCTAGCTTGGCACAAACACTAATTAAAACATGAAACCACATCTAAACAGAGGCTAGATGGATTATTTATTCCTAAACAGAAGCAAAAGCAAAAAAAACTAAAAATAAAATTGGGTTGCCTCCCAACAAGCGCTATCGTTAAACGCCCTAGCTAGGCATAAAAGCAAGGATAGATCTAGGTATTGCCATCTTTGGTAGGCAATCCATAGGTGGCTCTCATGATAGATTCATATGGTAATTTTATTTTATTTCTAGGAAAGTGTTCCATGCCCTTCTTTAAGGGAAATTGGAATCTAATATTCCCTTCCTTCATATCAATAATTGCACCAATCGTTCTAAGGAAAGGTCTACCAAGAATAACAGGGCAAGAAGGATTGCAATCTATATCAAGAACGATAAAATCTACGGGCACATAATTCCTATTTGCAACAATAAGAACATCATTAATTCTTCCCATAGGCTTTTTAATAGTGGAATCCGCAAGATGCAAGTTTAGAGAGCAATCATCAAAGTCACGAAAATCTAGCAAATCACACAAGGTTTTGGGGATAGTAGAGACACTAGCACCCAAATCACAAAAAGCATGAAACTCATAATTTTTAATTTTAATTTTAATAGTAGGTTCCCACTCATCATATAGCTTTCTAGGGATAGAGACCTTCAACTCAAGTTTTTCTTCATAACATTGCATCAAGGCATCAACAATGTGTTCGGTAAAGGCCTTATTTTGACTATAAGCATGAGGAGAATTTAGCACGGATTGCAACAAGGAAATACAATCAATTAAAGAGAAATTTTCATAATTAAATTCCTTGATATCCAATATAGTGGGTTTAGCAACATCTAGGTTTTTATTTCTTTCAATCCCACATTTATCAATTTCGTCATCAAGATCTAAAACTCAATTCTTAGAACGCCTTCTAGGTAAAGGAAGATCATATTCAGTTTCATCAAGATTCGTATTGCAAAACAAAAGATTTAATGGGGGACACATCAATAACTTTTAGATCTTCATCTTGATTTTCATAGGAATTGGAAGAACACGCTTTAATAAAGGCATCTTTGGAAGCACGCATCCTAGCGGTTCTTTCTTTGCACTCATCAATGGAAATTCTTATAGCTTTGAGAGACTCATTGATATCATGCTTAGGATGAATAGATCTAAGCTTTAAAGAATCAATTTCAAGATAAATTCTATCAACGTTCCTAGCCAAATTATCAACTTTAAGCAATTTCTCCTCAAGCAAAGCATTAAAAAAATTGCGAACTCATAAATTCTTTAACACTAGTCTCAAATTCAGAGGGCATCTTATTAAAATTTCCATAAGAATTGCTGTAGGAATTTCCATAATTATTAGAGGAATTACTAGGATAAGGCCTAGGATTAAAATTCCCTCTATACGCGTTGTTACCAAATTATTCCTACCAACAAAATTCACATCCATAGATTCATTATTGTTCTCAATCAAAGTAGATAAAGGCATATCATTAGGATCAGAGAAACACCCTTAGTAGCAAATAATTTCATAAGTTCATCCATCTTTCCACTCAAAACATTAATTTCTTCTATCGCATGCACTTTTTTATTAGTAGATCTTTCGGTATGCCATTGAGAATAATTAACCATAATACTATCTAGAAGTTTAGTAGCATCTCCTAGAGTGATTTCCAAAAAAGTGCCTCCTGCGGCCGAATCTAAAAGATTTCTAGAAGCAAAATTCAATTCGGCATAAAAGTTTTGTATAATCATCCACAAGTTCAAACCATGAGTAGGACAATTGCATATCATTAATTTCATTCTCTCCCAAGCTTGTGCAACATGTTCATGATCAAGTTGCTTAAAATTCATATTATCGTTCCTAAGAGAGACAATCTTAGCGGGAGGAAAATACTTAGAGATAAAAGCATCTTTGCACTTGTTCCAAGAATCAATACTATTTTTAGGCAGAGATGAAAACCACGCTTTAGCATGATCTCTAAGCGAAAAAGGAAATAGCTTCAACTTAACATCATTATCGACATCTTTTTTCTTTTGCATATCACATAAATCAACGAAGCTATTCATATGAGTAGTGGAATCTTCACTAGGAAGGTCGGCGAATTGATCTTTCATAACAAGATTCAACAAAGCAGTATTGATTTCACAAGATTCAGTATTGGCAAGAGAAGCAATCGGAGTGCTAAGGAAATCATTATTATTGGTATTGGTGAAGTCACACAATTTGGTAGTATCTTGAGCCATCGCGACAAACAAGCAATCCAACACACGAGCAAACAAAAGGCAAGCGAGAAAAAGGCAAACGGGAAAAAGAGGAGGAGATTGGGAAAGAGAGGGCGAATAAAACTGCAAGGATGAAGTGGGGGAGAGGAAAACGAGAGGCAAATGGCAAATAATGTAATGCGGGAGATAGGGATTGTGATGGGTACTTGGTATATAAACTTTAATAGTGCGAGAAGTGGCTTGTTGTTAGGAGTCCAAGTGTTGACTTGCTCTTGCGTAAGTCTCCCCGGCAACGGCGCCAGAAATTCTTCTTGCTACCTCTTGAGCACTGCGTTGGATTTCCCCGAAGAGGAGAGGATGATGCAGCAAAGTAGCGTAAGTATTTCCCTCGATTTTGAGAACCAAGGTATCAATCCGATGGGAGGCTACGCACAAGTCCCTCGTACTGCACAAAACAATAACTCCTCGCAAACCAACGCGATTAGGGGTTGTCAATCCCTTCACGGTCACTTACGAGTGAGATCTGATGGAGATGATAAATAATATTTTTGGTATTTTGATATAGAGATGCAAAGTGAAAAGTAAAAGGCAAAGTAAAAATAAAGCAAGTATTAAAGTAATGGAGATTGATATGATGAGAATAGACCCGGGGCCATAGGTTTCACTTGTGGCTTCTCTCAAGAGCATAAGTATTCTACGTGGGTGAACAAATTGTTGTTGAGCAATTGTGAATTGAGCATAGTTATGAGAATATCTAGGTATGATCATGTATATAGGCATCACGTCCGAGACAAGTAGACCGACTCGCCTGCGCATCTACTACTATTACTCCACTCATCGATTGCTATCCAAAGATGCATCTAGAGTATTAAGTTAGAAACAGAGTAACGCCTTAAGCAAGATGACATAATGTAGAGGGATAAATTCATGCAATATGATAAAAACCCCATCTTGTTATCCTCGATGGCAACAATACAATACGTGCCTTGATGCCCTATACATCACTAGGAAAGGACACATAAGATTGAACCCAAAGCTAAGCACTTCTCCCATTGCAAGAACTACCAATCTAGTTGGCCAAACCAAACGGATAATTCGAAGAGACTTGAAAAGATAACCAACCATACATAAAAGAATTCAGAGAAGATTCAAATATTGTTCATAGATAATCTTGATCATAAACCCACAATTCATCGATCTCAACAAACACACCGCAAAAAGAAGATTACATCGAATAGATCTCCACGAGAGAGGGGGAGAACATTGTATTGAGATCCAAAAAGGGAGAAGAAGCCATCTAGCTACTAGCTATGGACCCGAAGGTCTGAAGTAAACTACTCACACTTCATTGGAGGGGCTATGGTGATGATGTAGAAGCCCTCCATGGTGGATGCCCCCTCCGGCGGAGCTCCGGAACAGGCACCAATAAGGGATCTCGTGGATACAGGAAGTTGCGGCGGTGGAGTTAGGTTTTTGGCTCCTGTTCTGATCGTTTGAAGTGCAGCGGTATATATAGGAGGAAGGAGTACGTCGGTGGAGCAACAGGGGCCCACGAGGCAGGGGGCACACCCCCCAACCTCGTGACCGCCTCTGTTACTTCTTGGAGTAGGGTCCAAGTCTCCTGGATCACGTTCGGTGAGAAAATCACGTTCCCGAAGGTTTCATTCCGTTTGGACTCCGTTTGATATTCCGTTTTTTCGAAACACTGAAATAGGCAAAAAACAACAATTCTGGGCTGGGCCTCCGGTTAATAGGTTAGTCCCAAAAATAATATAAAAGTGGGAAATAAAGCCCAATATAGTCTAAAACATTAGATAAAGTAGCATGGAGCAATCAAAAATTATAGATACGTTGGAGACTTATCAGACACCGACCACAAGATTCCTTTCTATGGAACTCAAGAACCCGAGGAGGACCTCGAGTGGGAGCGTTTGATGGACGACTACCTCAAGCTACATCAAGTCCCTTCCGAAGATCAAGTGAAGTGCGCCACAAGAAACTTCCACGACTAAGCATTGGCATTGTGGCTTCACACACCTTGAGTACTACGACATGAGTTGGCCCAAGACGAAGAGAGCTTTGCTGGCGAGATTTTGTGCCTCCAACCTACACGGAACAACTTCGGCGCCAATTGGAGAACACCATCCAAGGATCCAAGTCCATCGATGCGCATTTCAAGGAGATGAAGATTGCCTTCTGACAATGGGCGTGGGCGACCCCATTTCGATGAAGTTCCACTTCATGATGGGATTGAACAATGACATCTCCAAGACTATCTTCCTCGAGACCTACAAGTCCATCGACGACTACTACATTGGTGCTCTCAAGGCGGAACAAGAACTCATGAAGGCCAAGGCTTCTCCACCCCAAGCAAACTTTGCGGCGACCAAGCTCTACGACAAGCATGAGGCTAGTACCACCACGATGTCCAAGCCCGACAAGCTCCAAGACGATGCTCCCAAGTGCGACTTCACCACCATCCCTCTTTGTGGCATTTATGATGCCGAGTCTACCTTGACTCTTTTTCAAGATGGTGCGGCGACGAGTACGACTACGGAGACCGTCAAGGACCAAGCTTTGGAGGCGAGCGACAAGGTGGCGAGCAAGGATGATGTTTCCATCTTAGGAGGCGAGAGTGATGATGTGCCATCTTCGGCCTTCATCCACGACGGTGACGAGATGATCGAGCATGGGATTTTCCCTTCGGTCATGGAGAAGAGTGATGATGTGCCATCTTCGGCCTTCATCCAGGGCGACGATGATGAGATGATCGAGCATGGGATTTTCCCTTCGGTCATGGAGGAGAGAGATGATGTGCCATCTTCGGCCTTCATCCACGGCGACGACTATGAGATGGTTGAGCATGGGATTTTCCCTTCGACCACGGTGACGTATGATGACTTGAGTGATTTTAGCCACCATATTGAGAGTGAGAGTGACTTCACCACTAGCCCCATATATGATGAGTTGCCCCAATTCCCATGTGAGGAGAGCCACAACCCCCACCACTTGAGTGAGATGAGTGACTCCACCATACATGAGATTGAGTGCACCTATTTTGAGGGAGTGTGTGAACCACCACATAGAGAGAGTGAGATAGTTGATAGGGCATGTGAGGCTATTTGCATTTCTAAGAACTTGACCTCTACCTCTATTGTGTCTTCTCATTTGGTGCTAGGTTCCATATATGATGACGCGCCGATTCGCGATGACTTCGTCCTCCCTTTGGACAAGACGATGGTCATGGTGGAATATGATACACCCCCACATGGTTCCATCAAGATGAAGATGACCACCATTTGGTATTTCCCACCTCACCTACACCACTTGAGTGGAATGAAAAAGGTAACATAGGTGAAGGTGATGCTCTAGTCCCACTAGTGGACATTCTTGACATTGATTGCTTGCATGATGTTGATCCATCTAGTACCATGCTTCATGCTAGTATGATTTCCCCATGCCATGATTTGCCCATTTATGATGAGTTTGATGATTGTCATGTGGAGTCTATTAGTTGTGATGCCATGTTACATAGGATTTCTTGTGACAATTCTTTAGGTCACATCATGTTTGCTAATCCGCTTGACTTGTCATATGCTATGCATGAGATTAATATGTCTTACTTGCAATCTCATCGTAGTGACTATGCATATGCCATTAAAATTAACCCAATTTGCACTTATGGCATAGATGACAAGCCCATGGTTATTGGCATTTGTTTCTCTTGTGATGATATTGATATGCTTCCTTTGCATCATTTATCTCATATGCCATGCCATGACCACCTAGCCGGATATGCATTGTTTTGGATGTTGTCCATTTTCTCCATATGATGTTTCCAATATTGCTCATGAGGAGACCCCATAGTTTCCTCACACATTTTAGGAGATTTTGATCCATCCCATTCATTGCATGATCCCAATACTTGTGTGCACAATATGCTTCCCATGAATAAACATGCTATTGATGTGCCATATACTTGTATGCTAAATTTGCATCCCCATCGTGTCATACATAACAATTATTCTTTCATGATGGATGACATGTTCTTATACCATGCATCAAATTTCTTTGAGCGATGCTTATCTTGTGCTAACTCACACATGCACATACACATCATGATGGATGATGTGTACATTTACCACGCGCACAATTTCTTTGGTCTGTGTCTCTCTTGTGTAGGTACCCATGAATACTTGTCAACCTCGCAATCCCACGAGTTGACAAAACGAGCTCTAGAGAGCAATGATGACTTGGGATCCCATGGATTGTTTTTCGCACCTCTCTCTTCGCGCAAAGACTTCACTCATTTCTTCTACATGGCCCTCACTTGGCTATGGGTTGTTCTCCATTATATACCGTTTGCCCATATTACCATGTTCACTTTGCATGATATGCCCATTCCTATGCCTTTGCCATGCATTTGTGACCCATGCTTTGCATTACACATGATGATTGATTCTAGTACTTGTATGTGTATTTGCAAGCTTGGTGTAGATATCACTTGTTATTGCCATGTTCTATTCATGACCCATTCCTATGATGATACTTTCATCTTACTTTGTGTCCGTGCTTGCGATATGTCTTGTGCATTGCCCATGCCTATTATTTGCTCACATGACATGATTGCCATGATTTCCTCTAGTGTGTTGCATCTTCACTCCACTAGTTTGCACGACTTGATTTCTATGCTTGCTTATGTTGCATCACCCATGATTAATACTTGCCCATTTCATGCGGTTGATGACAACCATCTACATGCTTTGCACATGATTGTTATTGCTTCTTGTCATATATCTCCATGTGTTGCCTCCCTCATGCTAGATGATTTCCCATGTATTAAATGCAACTATGCCTTTAGTCTTGATAATGAGTTTGCCCCCATAGCATTCTCACATATATTTGGAGATTTTGACATATTCCTTGCGAAGCATGATTGCCTTACTTCTTTGCACCATATACCTAGTGCCATGAATATTGCCATTGTTGCATCATATTATTCATGCACTTGTGCTTCTAATGGTTATGTGCAAGAGAAGAGAACCATCATGATGGATTATGTGTTTATCTACCATGCGCATACGTCCTTTGTTTTGTTGTGTGCATGTGTAGGATACTTGGACTTTGTGTCGACTTCCACTTCACGTGAGTTGACCATTCGAGATCATGAGAGCGAGCCTCTTACATTCTACCACGACTCGCTTCTACACCACATTTCCTACCACTTCGGCATTGTGAAGAATGCACAAGGACATGCTTTCAAGGTGACATCCTTCTTGACCTTGGATATTGTGGATCATACTTCATGTGTTGCTTGCACCATTTGCACGCATGGTCGAGATATTGCTTTCACCCATGATTGCCACATTTCCATTCTTCATGACATATGTACCTTGTGTGTTGCATCCAATTCTTGGACTACTTGCTACTATCATATGGTTGGTTGCACTAATGTCATTTCTTCACATATGCC
Organism: Aegilops bicornis; assembly: GCA_021605145.1. Taxonomy (NCBI): domain Eukaryota; kingdom Viridiplantae; phylum Streptophyta; class Magnoliopsida; order Poales; family Poaceae; genus Aegilops; species Aegilops bicornis. The sequence continues at coordinate 267,122,890 of CM038673.1, forward strand.
ATGTCCCTTTGCTTGTCACATGATTCACTTGATTGCCTCACACATGATAAACAATTGCTCTTTCTATTGTGTTGAGTGCCACACTATATTCACTACACCCTATGCACATTATGCTTGGATTGTCTTGCACTTGACCCATGTGTTTAGACATCTCATCTTATTTGGTGTTGTGAATGATTCCTATGCCTACCATCGACCATTTGTCGAGCGCTTTATGCATGCTTGCTATGAGCTCAAGGTAGATGCTTATGCTCTTGTCACACATATTTGCATCTCTACCTCACATTTACATGCTTGTTCCCATGATATTTTTTCTTGTGCTCGATTGATATGCTTACATGCCATGTCATAATCCTTTGTCACACCCTATGCTATGCTTGATGACAACACTTGTTTGGTGAATCACCTCTTGAATGCTTGGTTTTGCACTAACACTAACCACATTTGTTTTTCCAAGTGTTTGTTCTATTTGCTCCTTTTGAAGGAATCACAAGATGGTGCAACATTGGAGAGTGCCCATTTCGAGCTACTAGACGATGAGTGCTTGGTGATCGACCACTTCGACATGTCACCGCAATCTCTTTCCCATGGTGATTTGGTTTTCGATCCGAGGACGGTTCTTTCCCAAGGGGGAGGGGATGATGCGGAGCATCCTATGGACATCACCATGTCAAGAGTCCGTTCGGCAAGTGACACGTGCGACATCTACTTCTCATACATTAAGGTGAATCTTCTCCTTTACGTGTTCACTTGACCCCTTCGAGGATGGTATACTACTTGACACTTCTCCCGTGTGCATGCATAGGTATTGTCGGAGCTTCACGGATGTCGAGGAGAAGTGCAAGCGCCAAGGAACGACTACACCGTCCGCGAGGGAAGCATGGAAGAGAAGGAGGAAGAGAACCCGGCCGCTCCAGAACGAGCGGTACTACCGCCCACTCCAAGCGGTACTACCGCTAAGGCCACCCAAGCGGCACTACCGCCCAGCATCCGCCCTACTACCCTCAACCCGACAAACTCCAGTGATCGATCGGTATAAGTCCGGTACTATCGCTCATGTGTCCGGTACTACCGCCCTGCCTGTGCGCAGCCGCGGGCCTTTGGCCTTGTATCCCTCTCCCACTTACCCCTTCGTGGCTTAGACTATAAATAGACCACCTCCGCCTCCTTTCTAGGGTTAGCAAATAAGATAGCTCATTCGTATGTGAGCTTTGCTCCTACCTATCTCTACTCTTGAGAGAGAGAGAGAGACCACTACTCCATTGGAGGCCAAGACCTCCATCTAGGAGAAGATCCTGCGGGATATCATCAAGCCCCCTCGTGGGAAGATCCGTCTAGGATATCGTCAAGACCTCATCTCCTCTTGGATTTGAGATGAATGCTACCTTGTATCTTTCCCTTTGTTGTTCATGTACCTTGTGGATCTTGTGTGTTTGATTGTCTAGAGGATGTGTGATTGGACTTGTTCTTCAGTGTTTCCCCTTGTGATTTCTCCCCATTCTTCCCCGTGTTCTTCGTGCTCTTCGAGGGATCCCACTCCAAATGTGAAAGATTGGCCTACACTGGCTTAGCCCCGTATCAAAGATGCAAAGTAAAATAAAAGCAAAGTAAAAAGCAAAGAAAATAACTAAGTGTTGGAAGACTAATATGATGAAGATAGACCCGAGGGCATAGATTTCCCTAGTGGCTTCTCTCAAGAGCATAAGTATTTTACGGTGGGTAGACGAATTATTGTTGAGCAATTGAAAGAATTGAGCATAGTTATGAGAGTATCTAGGTATGATCATGTATATAGGCATCACGTCTGAGACAAGTAGACCAACTCCTGCCTGCATCTACTACTATTACTCCACTCATCGGCCGCTATCCAGCATGCATCTAGAGTATTAAGTTCATGAAAACAGAGTAACGCCTTAAGCAAGATGACATGATGTAGAGGGATAAATTCATGCAATATGATAAAAACCCATCTTGTTATCCTCGATGTCAACAATACAATACGTGCATTGATGCCACTCATCACTTTGGGAAAGGACACCGCAAGATTGAACCCAAAGCTAATCACTTCTCCCATTGCAAGAAAGATCAATCTAGTAGGCCAAACCAAACTGATAATTCGAAGAGACTTGCAAAGATAACCAATCATACATAAAAGTATTCAGAAAAGATTCAAATATTGTTCATAGATAATCTTGATCATAAACCCACAATTCATCGGTCTCAACAAACACACTGCAAAAAGAAGATTACATCGAATATATCTCCACGAGAGAGGGGGAGAACATTGTATTGAGATTCAAAAAGAGAGAAAAGCCATCTAGCTACTAACTATGGACCCGAAGGTCTGAAGTAAACTACTCACACTTCATCGGAGAGGCTATGGTGTTGATGTAGAAGCCCTGCATGATGGATGCCCTCCCATGAGCTCGAACAGGCCCCAAGATGGGATCTCGTGGAGTGAGAAGGTTTGGCGGCAGTGGAATTAGGTTTTGGCTCCGTTTGTGATCGTTTGGGGTGCGAGGTATATATAGGAGGAAGGAGTACGTCGGTGGAGCAACAGGGGCCCACGAGGGTGGAGGGCGTCATGGGTGGGCGCCCCCTACCTCGTGGCTTCCTCTTTTGTTTCTTGACGAGGGTCCAAGTCTCCGGATCATAATCTTCCTAAAAATCACGTTCCGAAGGTGTCATTCCGTTTGGACTCCGCTTTGATATTCCTTTTCTGCGAAACTCAAATAGGCAAAAAACAGCAATTTCGGGTTGGGCCTCCGGTTAATAGGTTAGTCCCAAAAATAATATAAAAGTGAATAATAAAGCCCAATAATGTCCAAAACAGTAGATAATATAGCATGGAGCAATAAAAAATTATAGATACCTTGGAGACGTATGATTCATCACTGGATCCAAAGCATGGATCTTTTGATATCCCAAAGATAAGCTCTTGCAGAAAAATTCTATCCTCTGATTTTTCAAGTCAAGAATTAGCTCAGTTGGAAAGTCAGGTACCTCATTTTCAGCTAGATGTGGGCAACCATCCAGAACTGATGACCTTGCCATCTATTGCTTGTTTAACAAAAGGGCTAGTTAAAACTGGAAAAGCTTCTTCATATCCAATGGTTGAAAGGTTGTCGTGACTAGTTATCTCCCGGTCTCAACGGCAACTGCAGAGCGGGCTTTTTTGGCTATGAAAATTGTCAAGACACATCTTCGAAGTAAAATGGGAGATGATTTGCTTTGCCATTGCATGATAATTTACATAGAAAAAAATAAGCAGCTAAGATATCTTCTGAAATTATTAATATTTTTTATCTTATTGGCAATCGTAGAGGCCACTTTAAATTAATAGGAATGTAATGATATTTTTATGTCACTTCAGCAAAACATTGTTCCATATGATTATTTTTGTACTGGATATTTTTTTCTTTGCTTGGGGGGCTTGCCCCCACCCCCATATCCAAATCCTGGCTCCGCCCCTGCGTGGAGTGTAATCCGTGTTTCAACTATTACTAGAATTGTAGTACTGGCACTTGCATCACCAATTTTCACGTGACGAAGGGTAGCCAAACTCATCACATGTGGGATTCCTTCGAACTGCTCCACTCATCGTGAGAGCTTTGGTTGGGCCTGCCAGCGTCCGCACGTGTGCCTCCTGCCGCCCGCGACCAATGCATGCACATATCAAATCAACCTAGGCGAGGCGTCTTTGGACAGCTGCATGCTACTAATCCCGATATATTGACTTTGGTTCTTTTTGTCGGTTTCAATCTAGAACACATCTGCGAAGAAAATTACGCAAACTAACAAAGAATAATTTACAAAGAATTTGATATATACAAAACACATCTAGCTGGAAAATATCACCTGTTCATCCCATCGATCCGTGATGAACACCGAGCAGGCTCTCAATGGAAGCACTAATGTCGGTTCTAGATCCAGCATATCTCGTAGTAGGGGTCCTAACCTAGGCATCTTTGAGCGATGGTAACATGGACACATGATTTTACCCAGGTTCGGGCTCTCTCGAAGAGATAATACCCTACATCCTGCTTTTGACTGTATCCATATGGGGGATAATACAGAGTACATGTATCTACCACGAGATTGTTCTAATGAATATGAGTTGATCTATTGACTAGCCTGGCCTCGGTTTATATAATGCATCGGAGGCCTGGGATAACAAGAGACCTCATCTTGTGCGCCAAGTTTTATGGAGTCTTCCTTGTATATGTCATGGGCTGCCCGAAGAAGCCCATTATTGAAACGCCATGGGGGTCCTCGGCTCGACCCACCTGGTCGGGAGACGACGTGGTGAGTACCCCTACTCTAGGACACCATCAGGCCTTTAATGGGTCCAAACCCATTTACTGTTCTTGATGGGCCAGAAGCACCATGAGCCGTTAAGGGGCCAAGAGATACAAAACGCCTTATATGGGAAGAAAGATGTCACAACCACACATGGGCCAAAAGTATCACCAGTCTGGAACCATATTGGATGGCCCACATGACCTTAATGGTTTGAATTCACACAGGCCATAAGGGGTCGTATGTACCCGGATCGTAAATGGGCTATATGCAAACAAGCTGTTAACATGCTTTCAATGGGTCGACCCGCTATGTTTTGACCAAGTGGGCCTTAAGTAGGCTTTAGAGTGGGCCTTTCATAGGCGCATCTCGTCCATTGGTGTCACATCCCTAGTTCTGGTATGCACTAGGCTAGCCCTTCATGTGTGCTTCATGTTTAAATTTCTCAGAAACTTGAAATGGGGATGATAGAACCCCCAGCACCCCCCTAAAACAACTAGGGTTTATTAAAATAATTTTCAATGAACCTGAAATGCCCTTCTAAAATGTCCATCATTTTTGTCTTGGGTTAGAACCTCTGACAATTGGTTCACAATTTTCTAGGTCATCTTAAGGTCACTGAATTAAATCATATGCTATTTGCATTTGGGCATTTAAATGCTATATAATATTTTAAATGTCCAAATATTCATGAACTAAAATGTTTACTGTTGGAATTATTCCAAACAGTAGCCTTGAGCAGTTTCATGAATTTTAAAATTGTTTTGGTATTTTTAATAAAGCCCTAAAGTTACAGAATAATAGAAAACAGAAACAAATAAAAGAAGAGAGAGAGAGAGACCCACCTGACTTACCTGGCAGCCCATCTGGCCCAGCTCCTCCAGCCGGCCCAGCCCACTGGCAACGTCTCCCACCTCTGCCAGAAGGCAGAGGCGTGTCGCCCGCACGCGCACCGGACGCCACCTCCTGCTTCCTCCCCCGCCCTCGACCAAGCGCCGGGAGGCGCCACGCAGCCCCCCTGGTCCCTCTCGCTCACTCCCTCGAGTTCATCCCCCTCCTTTTTTCTCTCTCTCGCACGCACCCGAGAGCGAGACCGCCACCGCCGTTCGCTACCACCGTGCCCAGAGCCACCCCCTCACCCTTCCGCCATGACCAAAGGCTCCGCCTCGATGCCACGGAGCTCCAAGACGAAGCACGCGCCCGCGGGACGCCCCAAGCGACTCCATCATCTTCATCTTCGCCGTCGGCCACCGGAGATCCTCCTCGCTGCCTCGCTCAGCTCCGACCCCCTCCAAGCCCGCCGTCTGCTTCACTACATCCGCCGTGAGCCACTGACCATCTTCCCCCTGTCCTTCCCTTTGTCACTCGCCGTATACGCCACACCAAGCACACCCTCACGCGCCGCCACCAGAGCAACGGCCCAGCCGTCCTGTCCACTGACCTCGCCGCGTCGCGTAGGTCCCGTAGATGCCTCGCACGCGCCGACTCGTCCGCCGTAGCCTCGACCCCGAGCTCACCCGAGCTCCGGCAACCGCTGAGGTCATCGCCGGCGACAACTCCGGCCACCCCAAGCCCAACCGCCACCACTAATCAATGCGGACATGTGTCCGCATCACGTAGATGCCCTCCGCCGACCATTTGGTTGTCAGAGACGCAAACCCGCAGCTCTCTGCCGCGTCTGGCCTTGCCGGCGTCTAGTCGCCGGCAGGTTTCGACCCAGCTGACCTGGGTTTGACCACCGTTTGACTCCAGTGGGTACTGACGTGTGGGCCCGTCCTGCTAATTAACCTAGGATTAGGACTAACTAAAATTAGTTAGTCTAATGAACCTTGACCACCTTGGGACCCATTGCTCAGGTTTGACTGGACCGTCACCATGACTTGGCGTCACGACGACACAATCTAATAATGTCGACGCAATAAATCATTTACTGGATTTATTCTTATACAGGAAATTTCCAAAAAATATTATAAACTTCAAAAATTCATATAAATTAATCTGTAACTCCAAATGCAAAGATTTATATATATAAATTGATAAAAAAAATCCAAATTTTCCATCTGTAATGGTTTCATGCATGTCAGAACACTTTAAGCTTGCTGTTTAAGTGAAACAAGCTAATGCATTAATATGACTTCAATGGGCTTTCATCTGAATCTTTGATTCAAATGGACTCAAACCAACCTGTTTTAGAATGCATTAGCCAAAACACACCCATATTGCCATGTCATAACATGCATCATATTGTTGCATATTGCCATGTGATGATTGTGTTCCGATGTGTCTTTCGTGGTAGGTTCTGCCTCCGAGGATACCCACGAATATCCGACTGAAGGGCAATATCCTACTACCACTCCATCAGGCAAACAAAACCCCCCTTATTCATTCCGATACAATCCCACTCTCTCGCTCCTGCTCTCTTTTACTGCATTAGGACAACAGCGATTCATCTGTTACATGCTGCGGTAGTTGAAACCCTTTCCACTGCATGACTTGTCATTGCCACAGTAAAAATATGAAACCCACTATCATGCGTAGGAGTTGTTTGAGCCCTGATGTGCCTACTCATTCATGCATGTTTGTCATGCCTCACATCGCTTAGAGTTGAGTCATGTCTGATTCATCGGGAATGAATTGGAATGGTGATGAACATGTTCTACTGTGTGTGAGCTAAGTGTGTGAACACGATTTGGTAAAGGTAGCGGTGAGAGGCCATGTAGGAGTACATGGTGGGTTGTCTCATTGAAACCGTCCTCAAGAACTGAGTTCTGTGTTTGTGATCCATGAACAGTTACTACCACACATTGGGTTTTGGTAACTCGACCCCTCTCGGCTTCTTAACCACCCTTGTCGTCTGTCCAGGAGTTGCAAGTAGTTTCTGGTGTTTGTAGTATCTTTGGAGGTCAGGCGCAGCTGGCCCGAGGGGTGGGCTGTGATGCGGTAGGCACGTGGCGGGTATGCCGGGCGCCTGCTTGGTGTTGGAACCTCAGACACATCGTTCGGGGCCGTATGTGGAAACCTCGGCCGGACTCCCTGCGGATGGAACTTGAATAGGCGATAAACCTAGACTAGAGACTTGAGTGTTTAGGTAGGCCGTGGCCGACACCCTCGTTGGGCTTCCGCTTGAAGGTTGCCGAGTACATGTCGTGTAAACGGCGGTAAGTGGTGAGAGCGTGTGTGAAGAAGTACACCCCTGCAGGGTTAACATCATCTATTGAATAGCCGTGTCCGCGGTAAAGGACTTACAGGTTGCTGTGCAGTTCATAGACAAGTGAAAGTGGATACTCTAAAATGCGCAAGATAAGCGTGAGTGCTATGGATGGCGTTCTCGTAGGGAGACGGGAGCGGATCCATAGTGGTGTATTGATATGGTGAATATGTGGACTCGTGTGCGCCACCTCAAAAGTGTTATTTGCAGTCGTAGTTCAGGATAGCCACCGAGTCAAAGCTGGCTTGCTATAGTCAAAGTCCACCACCCCTTTATTGATACTGATGCATATGTACCTAGTTCTGATGTAAGTCTTGCTTGGTACATTTGTACTCACGTTTGCTTATTTTATGTTTTGCAGAGAGACTTCAGTCTCACTAGTAGTTCCGGGTGGACTTCGACGTTTAGCTTGATACCTCAGTTACGATCTTGTACCCTTGGGAGGGTCTTGTAGATAGTCAGGCTTCTCAGCCTTTTTCATTTGTAGTTGTCTGTACTCAGACATGGTTATCCTTCCGCTTGATGCTTGTATGCTCTGTATGTTGGGTCATGAGACCCATGTTTGTAACACTTGGCTCCTCGGAGCCTAATGAATAATACTCTGAGTCGTAGTCTTGTTGTGATGCCATGTTATATTTGCACATATCAAACATATTGTGTGTATGATTGAAATGCTTGGTATGTGTGGGATCCCACAATCTAGTTGTTTCTCCTTGGTAGCCTCTCTTATGGTAATGTAGTCTGGTGCTTCCACTGAGCCTTGGTAGTCCGCTACGGCCCGGTTGCCATCAAGTCCTGCTAGCCCAAAGACCACCGCCTCCTAACACCTAGACTGGCCGGCACATGTGATACACTTTGTTCCTGTTCTGTCCCTTTCGGGGAAATGTCACGCGGTGACATCTGGAGTCCTGCTAGCTCTTTCTGACCCGGGTTCCTGAGTCTTGTTAGCCCAGCTTGCTACAGCCGGATTCACACGCTGAATCGACATGCTTGATGTTGTTTCATGTATGCCTGTCCCCGTAAGTTAGTGCCACTATGGGTTCATGACTAGTCATGTCGGCCCGGGTTCTCTGTCATATGGATGCTAGCGACACTATCATATACGTGAGCCAAAAGGCACAAATGGTCCCGGGCCAGGTAAGGCGACACCTGTGGGAATACCGTGCATGAGGCCGCAAAGTGATATGAGGTGTTACATGCTAGATCTGTGTGACTTAGAATCGGGGTCCTGACAGCGTTGGTATCAGAGCCTGACTGCATGTAGGATTACCAAGCCAAACTGGTCAAAGTCGAGTCTAGAAATGCTTTAGTTATATAAGGGAATTGATTGTGGAAGGGAACGGAAGGCTCTTTTTACTTCTTATACCCTATGCCCTTCTGATCTGAGTCACCCTCTTCTTTTCTGCGGGGATTAAGAACTAGGCTTTCTCATCTTCTATCAGGATCACGTGTTACTAATCTGTAGATTTATATGATTGTTGGTTTCAAGCCCGAGTTCAGCTTCAACTACTTCCGTGTGTTCATAGTTGGTCTCAGAACCTTTATATTGTGCTTCTGAGTAGTTATGCCACCATTTTTGCAGGATGTCTCAAATCTTTTTGAGCATTTCCAGTCGTTATGCTGTCCGAGTCATCCCAGATTTCTAAATAGTCTGATGCATTTGAAAATCCCTTCTTTCCATTCCCGATGTTTCTTTGGGCCAGTTTAACCACACTAATCGGAGAGTTGAGGTACTCTGTTGCCTCGACATATATGTTGGATCCATTATTATGACCCTAGGTGTTAGGATCACCTAGTAATGTACCATGTTTTGCATTCCCCGTGTGATGATTCTGGCCCATTCCCGAAAGCATCCAGTGATGCCATTTACTTAGTAGGCCTTCTATTTCTTGGTTCTTAAGCCCAAGATTCACTCTACTTACCTCGTGTTGATAGTGTTGCTCGTACCTTTAGGATATTAGTAACCTTTGCAATAGTCCTCGAGGTCCGTGGTATCTCATTCTTCCAATACCATGAACCATCATGGCAGAAGTTCTTTTGAACCAAAAGATCACAACCATGGTGCTCTTGAGGAGTACTCCATTCATATTGTGACTCTACCAGTCCTTCCCTTTTTGCGTGGACTATCCGGAAGAATTATGTTGAACTTTGCTCGACATACTGATCTATGCATCCACAACTCAGAAAGTTATATGTTCCTTTGGGTTGTCCCTCTTTAGTTATTTTCTGGCCCTCGTTTGTCAATTGATAGTCAAGAGCATATGTGCATTCGTCCATCGATACCTATTACTCTTGTGGTCCGTCAAGCCATTCTATTTCGGAATGACTAGGAGAAACAAACTCCAGTACCTCATCCATATCTAGGATTGGGTCAAAGCAATTGTATTCCGCAGATTAAGAATGCCAATCCAGCTTCTACTCTTTTCTACCTGGAGTATTACCCCCTTTATATCAGAATGTCATGGGAATTGCACCACCTCCTATGAACTTTTGATACAGTGATACCTCTCGCCGTCATTGTTCATTTCTTGGTCTCCGAGTTGTTGAAGCCGGAATGTCGACAAGTGAACCGTGATGTGTGAAATTGATACTCCTAGCAACTCCGTTGCTCGGTAGTTAATGGACAATAATTTCATTCTTAGTGTGTTGGTACTGAACCACCATTCTAAGATGGGTCGTGCTACCTAGTCCATATTTCCTTGTGCACTCATCGATCAATGAGTTAGGATTGTGACAATCCCTCGCTCCTTGATCATATCATCTTGCCTTGAAAGCAAGATTGTTCTCGAGATTAGCAACATATCGGTAGTTCGTGATTTTCCGAATATCTTCTCGGAAGTATTACCAGGTCGTCACCTGACCGCTATGTTGAGTTCGTGATCAAGTTGGTTTTTCCATAAACCACTCCTTCTCTAAGAATCTGTGTTGGATACCCCTGAGCTAGTTGGTAAAACCAAACAACAACTTTGAGAGTTGGAAGACAAAAAGCTTTGTCGAATTTGGTTCTTTCTGAAGAGATATCTTTGTGTTTGTGTGTGTGTTGAAGAAAGATGATATCTTCACCAATTGGTCCTCATGATCAGTTGTTGGATCTATTGCCTTATCAAAACTTTGACTTGAGTATGGACTATCGTCAAGTCAAATCAGAACCAACGATGTTCGTAATGTTGTCTTACTCGTGGTAGATCCCTCGAGCATACACCATTACATCTTTTGGTCTGACCAATGCTATCACCGTGTTCACCTAATGGTGGGAGTCCAGTGATATGGAAATTCCGATGAGTTGCTATTGAGTCCATCAGCAGCATTTTGTCCCCTCCATGAATCATGTTGAACATTAAGCTAGTGTTGGAAACTTTTATAAGCATTATTTTCATGTCCCGTTCGTGAAGCATATGTTGGATGAAAGAAGTGACTCCCTCCCATTCATGTGCATTCGATGCAAGTTGTCGCCGTGAATTTGAGAAAGTTAGTTTTGCTTCCCCTGGAATCGTCCCAAGTCAGTCATGCATGTGCAAAGTATTCTGTGGTTTGGTAGATTAATTACCTCCACTCCATATGTGTTTCGTAGCACACCAAGCCACTGATTGACTTGTTCAAGGAAAAGAAGTCTATGCTTGGGATCTAATCCATGGACTTGTGTAACACTTCAAAATCCTTGATGATGGATCCTAACCAGAATTCGATAGTGTTTTATTGTAAGACTACCATGTGGTCATGCTTGTTTGGGACAGCGTGTTCACATGTGTGTAGCAGAACCAGCTCATGTTTTGGAGCTTGCTATCGTAGTTCATCTATCGAGAATCTCGCAATGTCATCTCATCGATTGTGTTGCAAACTTTCGTTTTCAGGCACGTGGATGTCTGAAATATCCCTTTACCAACCAGATCTGAATCTCAGGAAGATATGATGGTTGGAACATTTCCATCATTTGCATGTTGTTCCCAGCTTGCACCGCCATTGTGCCATCCTTTCGTACCCTGCCAAACGATTGTTGGTGAATTGCCTCAGGTTGGTATAGAGAATTTCAATGATCTCTGAATCAAAAGTAATTCTTTTTGCCACCTCAGGTAATGATTCTACGAGTCACCTCCTCCAACATGTCTCGTTAGCGTATCATGGCAACTCAACTCCTTGCTACGTTGACAACCGTTCACCACCTTCTTAAGTGTGGAATTGTTGCCTACCTAGTGAACCTTCGTCATCCATTTCACTCCATTCCTCTGGATGTATGTTTCATGTCTCAGCTCGAGGGATGTTTCAATGTCTCACTCCATGAGCTGATCTTGAATTGTTCGATCCTCGATAAGATCAATTCTTCTAGAGTTTTCCTTTTTCTCTCGTGTCGTGTTGGTTGAAGTTTCCAAAGCAAGACGTCGAGATAAAGATGGTGTCGAATCAACATTCCATTGAAGTGCAACCTGGATCGTGCAGATTGTGGAACCTAGTATCCCCTTGGTCTTCTTACCTCACGTCTTGAATCTCGGGACGAGATTCTTGTTTAGTAGGGGTGAGTTGTCACATCCCTAGTTCTGGTATGCACTAGGCTAGCCCTTCATGTGTGCATCATGTTTAAATTTCTCAGAAACTTGAAATGGGGATGACAGAACCCCCAGCACCTTCCTAAAACAACCAGGGTTTACTAAAATCATTTCCAATGCACCTGAAATGCCCTTCTAAAATGTCCATCATTTTTGTCTTGGGTTAGAACCTCTCACAAAATTGGTTCACAATTTTCTAGGTCATCTTAAGGTCACTGAAATAAATCATATGCTATTTACATTCGGGCATTTAAATGCTATATAATATTTTAAAGGGCCATTTGCATTTCTGTCCCTAACTCGAACCATCTAATCAGATATACCCCTAATTCAAAAGCCTGCTCAAAAATGCCCCTCCGCCGTTATGTGCACTTATAGAAATGCCCTTCCGCTCCGTTACCGTCCGGTCAAAGGGCTTTGACCGTTTTCTGGACGTTAGTTGGACAATTTGCCCCTGAATCCATGTGACACTTACATGCGGGACCCCCTCTAAAAAATAAAAGGAAAACTAGGCCAACTCAGCCCTCCCGTGGGTCTGTCACTTACCGGTGGGACCTACCTAGGAAAAAACAAAAAAAATCTCTCTCATCCATCTCCTCCCGACGGGACCCATTATGAGGGTAAACACCCCCGGTCCACGCGTTCCCGGCCGTGAGCGCCTGCGCTCGCCGTAGGGGAGGAGGATGACCGTGGGAGGACGGCGCCTACTGCGCGAGGCACGCAAGCTGCGCGAGACGCGTCAAGCTCACCAGGAGCGGCGGGGTGTAGATGGGCGCGTGCACGACCGAGCCAACCAAGGTTGGTCATGGCGGCCGGATTCTGTCGAGTGCTCCGACGCGAATCGAGGCGGGGAAGAGCGGAGTAGGGGCACCTGCTTTCCTTGACGACGGAACAAGGGTCGGGTAGGTCAAGAATGGCTTAGAGTGACCGAATTTAGGACGGGAAGACCAATGGCCATGGCGGAGTTCGACGTCCGGCCGCGTCACGGGCAGCCCTGTGCCAGATCCATCACAAGACGAAGGAGAGGCGCCCGCCAAAGCTCATGGACATGCTCGTGCTGCTCGATTTGGACTCCGGCCGCGGTGGCTAGCAACGGCGTCGCCGGCAGAAGATCTCACGCGCTCTCAGGATTTAGTTCCGATGATAGCTCCGGCGATAGCTGCGGGCGGCGGCTCCACCCCCTCAGCCGTACCACCCCGAGCCTGCCACTGTGGTCCTCAGGCGCAGGCACGCTGGCCCTCGCCGGCGCCGGCCACCGGCCGAGCCGCCAAGAGGGAGAGAGAGATTCCGAGAGAGGGAGAGAGTTTTTTATATTGGTGGGGTCCATGTGTAAGTCAAAGAGGGGATGAGAGAAAGAGAGTTCTTTTTCCGGGTAGGCCCCACTGTAAGTGGCATGTGCATTGAGGGGCAAAATGTCCATTAAACGTCAGAAAAGCGGTCAAAGCCCTTTGACTGCATGTAAACGGCACGGAAGGGCATTTCTGCAATGGCACATAACGGCAGAGGGGCAAATTTGAGCATGCTTCGAAACTAGGGGCAAATCCGAGTAGTGGGTTCGAGTTAGGGACACAAATGTAAAAGACCCTATTTTAAATGTCCAAATATTCATGAACTAAAATGTTTACTGTTGGAATTATTCCAAACAGTAGCCTTGAGCAGTTTCATGAATTTTGAGATTGTTTTGGTATTTTTAATAAAACCCTAAAGTTACAGAATAATAGAAAACAGAAATAAATAAAAGAAGAGAGAGAGAGACCCACCTGACTTACCTGGCAGCCCACCTGGCCCAGCTCCTCCAGCTGGCCCAGCCCACTGGAACTGCCAGTCGTCTCCCACCTCTGCCAGAAGGCAGATGCGTGTCGCCCGCGCTCGCACCGGATGCCACCTCCTGCTTCCACCTCCTGCTTCCACCTCCTGCTTCCTCCCCCGCCCTCGACCGAGCGCCTGGAGGCGCCACGCAGCCCCCCTGGTCCCTCTCACTCACTCCCTCGAGTTCATCCCCCTCCTCTGTTCTCTCTCTCGCACGCACCCGAGAGCGATCGCCGCCGCCGTTCGCTGCCACCGTGCCCAGAGCCACCCCCTCACCCTTCTGCCATGCCCAAAGGCTCCGCCTCGACGCCACAGAGCTCCAAGACGAAGCACGCGCCTGCGGGACGCCCGAAGCGGCTCCATCATCTTCATCTTCGTCGTCGGCCGCCGAAGATCCCCCTCGCCGCCTCGATCAGCTCCGACCCCCTTCAAGCCCGCCATCTGCTTCACTGCATCCGCTGTGAGCCACTGACCATCTTCCCCCTCTCCGTTCCCTCTGCCACTCGCCGTAGACGCCGCACCAAGCACACCCGCCGCCTTGCGCATTTATGCGAGCTTCGCCCGGCGTGGCTCGGCCACGCAGGCCCGGCCGTCACATCCCTTGACCTCGCCGCGTCGCGTAGGGCTCGTAGATGCCTCGCACGCGCCGACTCGTCCGCCATAGCCTCGACCCCGAGCTCACCCGAGCTCCGGCAACCGCTGAGGTCATCGCCAGCGACAACTCCGACCACCCAAAGCCCAACCGCCACCACTAATCGATGCAGACGTGTGGCCGCATCACGTAGATGCCCTCCGCCGACCGTTTGGTCGCCGGAGACGCAAACCCGCAGCTCTCCACCGCGTCTGGCCTCGCCGACGTTGAGTCGCCGGCAGGTTTTGACCCAGTTGACCCGGGTTTGACCACTGTTTGACCCCAGTGGGTACTGACGTGTGGGCCCGTCCTGCTAATTGACCTAGGATTAGGACTAACTAAAATTAGTTAGTCTAATGACACTGACACGCGGGACCCACTGGTCAGGTTTGACCTGGACCGTCCCCGTTGACTGCTGACGTCACCCTGACGCAACAAATCATTTACTGGATTTATTCTTATACAGGAAATTCCAAAAAATATTATAAACTTCAAAAATTCATAAAAATTAATCTGTAACTCCAAATGCTAAGATTTATATATGAAAATTGACCAGAAAAATCCAATCTTTCCAGCTGTAATGGTTTCATGCATGTCAGAACACTTTAACATTGTTGTTTAAGTGAAACAAGCTAATGCATTAATATGACTTCATATCATGGGCTTTCATTTGAATCTTTGATTCAAATGGACTCAAACCAACCTGTTTTAGAATGCATTAGCCAAAACACACCCATATTGCCATGTTATAGCATGCATCATATTGTTGCATATTGCCATGTGATGGTTGTGTTCCGATGTGTCTTTCGTGGTAGGTTCTGCCTTCGAGGATACCCACAAATATCTGACTGAAGCGCAGTATCCTACTACCACTCCATCAGGCAAGCAAAACACCCCTTGTTCATTCCGATACAATCCCACTCTCTCACTCCTGATATCTTTTGCTGCATTAGGACAACAACGATTCAACCGTTACATGTTGCGGTAGTTGAACCCCTTTCCTCTACATGACCTGTCATTGCCACAGTAAATAGATGAAACCCACTAGCATGAGTAGGAGTTGTTTGAGCCCTGATGTGCCTACTCATTCATGCTTGTTTGTCATGCCTCTTCGCTTAGAGTTGAGTCTGGTCTGATTCATCAGGAATGAATTGGAATGGTGATGAACATGTTCTACTGTGTGTGAGCTAAGTGTGTGAACACGATTTGGTAAAGGTAGCGGTGAGAGGCCATGTAGGAGTACGGTGGGTTGTCTCGTTGAAACCGTCCTTAGGAACTGAGTTTTGTGTTTGTGATCCATGAACAGTTACTCCCACACATTGGGTTTTGGTAACTCGACCCCTCTCGGCTTCTTAACCACCCTTGTCCTCTGTCCAGGAGTTGTAAGTAGTTTCTGGTGTTTGTAGTATGCTGGAGGCCGTGCGCAGCACTGACCCGAGGGGTGGGCTGTGACGTGGTAGGCACGTGGCCGGGTATGCCGGGTGCCCGTTTGGTGTTGCGGAACCCTGTACACATCGTTCGGGGCCGTATGTGGAAACCTTGGCCGGAATCCCTACGGATGGAACCTAAATAGGCGATAAACCCGGACTAGAGACTTGAGTGTTTAGGTAGGCCATGGCCGACACCCTCGTTGGGTTTCCGCTTGAAGGTTGCCGAGTACATGTCGTGTAAACGGCGGTAAGTGGTGAGAGCGTGTGTGAAGAAGTACACCCCTGCAAGGTTAACATCATCTATTCGAATAGTCGTGTCCGCGATAAAGGACTTCTGGGTTGCCTATACAGTTCGTAGACAAGTGAAAGTGGATACTCTAAAATGCGCAAGATAAGCGTGAGTGCTATGGATGGCTTTCTCGTAGGGAGACGGGAGCCGATCCATAGTGGTGTATTGATATGGTGAATATGTGGACTCATGTGTGCCACCTCAAAAGTGTTATTTGCAGTCGTAGTTCAGGATAGCCACCGAGTCAAAGCTGGCTTGCTGTAGTGAAACTCCACCACCGCTTTATTGATACCGACGAATATGTAGCTAGTTCTGATGTAAGTCTTGTTGGGTACATTTGTACTCACGTTTGCTTATTATATATTTTGCAGAGAGACTTCAGTCTCACTAGTAGTTCCGGGTGGACTTCGACGTTTCGCTTGATACCTCAGCTACGATCTTGTACCCTTGGGAGGGTCTTGTAGATAGTCAGGCTTCTCAGCCTTTTTCATTTGTAGTTGTCTGTACTCATACATGGTTATGCTTCCGCTTGATGCTTGTAAGCTATGTATGTTGAGTCATGAGACCCATGTTTGTAATACTTGGCTCCTCGGAGCCTAATGAATAATACTCTGAGTCATAGAGTCTTGTTGTGATGCCATGTTGTATTTGCACATATCGAGCATATTGTGTGTATGATTGAAATGCTTGGTATGTGTGGGATCCAACAATCTAGTTGTTTATCCTTGGTAGCCTCTCTTATGGGGAAATGTAGTTTGGTGCTTCCACTGAGCCTTGGTAGTCCGCTACGGCCCGGTTTACCGGAGTCCTGCTAGCCCAGCACTACGGCTCCGGAACACCTAGACTGGCCGGCATGTGATACACTTTGTTCCTGTGTCTATCCCTTCGGGGAAATGTCACGCGGTGACATCTGGAGTCCTGCTAGCCTGCTACAGCCCGGGTTCCCGGAGTCCTGTTAGCCCAGTTGCTACAGCCTGGATTCACATGCTGCTGACCGACATGCTTGATGTTGTTTCATGTATTCCTTTCCCCGTAAGTTAGTGCCACTTTGGGTTCATGACTAGTCATGTTGGCCCGGGTTCTCTGTCATATGGATGCTAGCGACACTATCATATACGTGAGCCAAAAGGCGCAAACGGTCCTGTGCCGTAAGGCGACACCCGTGGGAATACTGTGCGTGAGGCCACAAAGTGATATGAGGTGTTACATGCTAGATCGGTGTGACTTAGAATCGGGTCCCGACAGCTGGTATCGAGCCCCGTTGCTCAGAGGATTACCAAGCCAAACTGGTCGAAGTCGAGTCTAGAAATGCTTTAGTTATATAGGGAATTGATTGTGGAAGGGAACGTAAGGCTCTTTTTACTTCTTAAACCCTATGCCCTTCTGACCTAGGTCACCCTCTTCTTTTCTGCGGGGATTAAGAACTAGGCTTTCTCATCTTCTATCAGGATCACGTGTTACTAATCTGTAGATTTATATGATTGTTGGTTTCAAGCCTGAGTTCAGCTTCTACTACTTTCGTGTGTTCATAGTTGGTCTCGGAACCTTGATATTGTGCTTCTGAGTAGTTATGCCACCATTTTTGTAGGATGTCTCAAATCTTTTTGAGCATTTCCAGCCGTTATGTTGTCCGAGTCATCCAGATTTCTAAATAGTCTGATGCATTTGCAAATCCCTTCTTTCCGTTCCTGATGTTTCTTTGGGCCAGTTTAACCACACTAATCAGTGAGTTGAGGTACTTTGTTGCCTCGACATATATGTTGGAGCTATTATTATGACCCTAGGTGTCAGGATCACCTAGTAATCTACCATGTTTTGTGTTCCCCGTGTGATGATTCTGGCCCATTCTCGAAAGCATCCCGTGATGCCATTTAGTTAGTAGGCCTTCTATTTCTGGGTTCTTAAGCCCAAGATTCAGTCTACTTACCTCGTGTTGGTAGTGTTGCTCGTACCTTTAGGATATTAGTAACCTTTGCGATAGTCCTCGAGGTCTGTGGTATCTCATTCTTCCAATACCATGAACCATCATGGCAGAAGTTCTTTTGAACCAAAAGATCACAACCAGGGTGCTCTTGAGGAGTACTCCGTTCATATTGTGACTCTGCCAGTCCTTCCTTTTTTGCATGGGTTATCCGGAAGAATTATGTTGAACTTTACTCGACATACTGATCTATGCATCCCCAACTCAGAAAGTTATATGTTCCTTTGGGTTGTCCCTCTTTAGATATTTTCTGGCCCTCGTTTGTCAATTGATAGTCAAGAGTATATGTGCATTCGTTCATCGATACCTATTACTCTTGTGGTCCGTCAAGCCATTCTATTTCAGAATGACTAGGAGAAACAAACTCCAGTACCTCATCCATATCTAGGATTGGGTCAAAGCAATTGTATTCCGCAGATTAAGAATGTCAATCCAGCTTCTAGTCTGTTCTACCTGGAGTATTACCCCCTTTATATCAGAATGTCATGGGAATTGCACCACCTCCTATGAACTTTTGATACAGTGATACCTCTCGCCGTCATTGTTCATTTCTTGGTCTCCGTGTTGTTGAAGCCGGAATGTCGACAAGTGAACCATGATGTGTGAAATCGATACTCCTAGCAACTCCGTTGCTCGGTAGTTAATGGACAATAATTTCATTCTTAGCGTGTTGGTACTGAACCATCATTCTAAGATGGGTCGTGCTACCTAGTACATATTTCCTGGTGCACTCATCGATCAATGAGTTAGGATTATGACAATCCCTCGCTCCTTGATCATATCCTCTTGCCCTGAAAGCAAGATTGTTCTCGAGCTTAGCAACATATCGGTGGTTCGTGATTTTCCGAATATCTTCTCGGAAGTATTACCAGGTTGTCACCTGACCACTATGTTGAGTTCGTGATCAAGTTGGTTTTTTCATAAACAACTCCTTCTCTAAGAATCTGTGTTGGATACCCCTGAGCTAGTTGGTTAAGCCAAACAACAACTTGGAGAGTTGGAAGATAAAAAGCTTTGCCGAATTTGTTTCTTTCTGAATGGATATCTTTGTGTTTGTGTGTGTGTTGAAGAAAGATGATATCTTCACCAATTGGTCCTCGTGATCAGTTGTTGGATCTATTGCCTTGTCAAAACTTTGACTTGAGTATGGGCTATCGTCAAGTCAAATCAGAACCAACGATGTTCCTAATGTTGACTTACTCGTGGTAGATCCCTCGAGCATACACCATTACATCTTTTGGTCTGACCAATGCTATCACCGTGTTCACCTAATGGTGGGAGTCCAGTGATGGAAATTCCGATGAGTTGCTATTGAGTCCATCAGCAGCATTTTCTCCCCTGCATAAATCATGTTGAACATTAAGCTAGTGTTGGAAACTTATATAAGCATTATCTTCATGTCCCGTTCGTGAAGCATATGTTGGATGAAAGAAGTGACTCCCTCTCATTCATGTGCATTCGATGCAAGTTGTCGCCGTGAATTTGAGAAAGTTAGTTTTGCTTCCCCCGGAATCGTCCCAAGTCAGTCATGCATGTGCGAAGTATTCTGTGGCTTGGTATATTAATTACCTCCACTCCATATGTGTTTCCTAGCACACCAAGCCACTGATTGACTTGTTCAAGGAAAAGAAGTCTATGCTTGGGATCCAATCCATGGATTTGCGTAAGACTTCAAAATCCTTTGTGATGGATCCTAACCAGAATTCGATAGTGTTTTATTGTAAGACTACCATGTGGTCATGCTTGACTGGGACAGCGTGTTCACATGTGTGTAGCAGAATCGACTCATGTTTTGGAGCTTGCTATCGTAGTTCATCTATCGAGAATCTCGCAATGTCATCTCATCGGTTGTGTTGCAAACTTTCGTTTTCAAGCACGTGGATGTCTGAAATATCCCTTTACCAACCAGATCTGAATCTCAGGCAGATATGATGGTTGGAACATTTCCATCATTTGCATTTTGTTCCCAGCTTGCACCGCCATTGTGCCATCCTTTCGTACCCCGCCAAACGATTGTTGGTGAATTGCCTCAGGTTGGTATAGAGAATTTCAATGATCTCTGAATCAAAAGTAATTCTTTTTGCCACCTCAGGTAATGATTCTACGAGTCACCTCCTCCAACATGTCTCGTTAGGGTATCATGGCAACTCAACTCCTCGCTACGTTGACAACCGTTCACCACCTTCTTAAGTGTGGAATTGTTGCCTACCTAGTGAACCTTCGTCATCCATTTCACTCCATTCCTCTGGATGTATGTTTCATGTCTCGGCTCGAGGGATGTTTCAATGTCTCACTCCATGAGCTGATCCTGAATTGTTCGATCCTCGATAAGATCAATTCTTCTAGTGTTTTCCTTTTCTCTCTCGTGTCGTGTTGGTTGAAGTTTCCAAAGCAAGACGTCGAGACAAAGATGGTGTCGAATCAACGTTCCTATGAAGTGCAACCTGGATCGTGCAGATTGTGGAACCTTGTATCCCCTTGGTCTTCTTACCTCACGTCTTGAACCTCGGGACGAGATTCTTATTTAGTAGGGGTGAGTTGTCACATCCCTCGTTCTGGTATGCACTAGGCTAGCCCTTCATGTGTGCATCATGTTTAAATTTCTCAGAAACTTGAAATGGGGATGACAGAACCCCCAGCACCCCCCTAAAACAACTAGGATTTACTAAAATCATTTTCAATGAACCTGAAATGCCCTTCTAAAATGTCCATCATTTTTGTCTTGAGTTAGAACCTCTGACAAAATTGGTTCACAATTTTCTAGGTCATCTTAAGGTCACTGAATTAAATCATATGCTATTTGCATTCGGGCATTTAAATGCTATATAATATTTTAAATGTCCAAATATTCATGAACTAAAATGTTTATTGTTGGAATTATTCCAAACAGTAGCCTTGAGCAGTTTCATGAATTTTGAGATTGTTTTGGTATTTTTAATAAAGCCCTAAAGTTACAGAATAATAGAAAATAGAAACAAATAAAAGAAGAGAGAGAGAGACCCACCTGACTTACCTGGCAGCCCACTCCGGCTCCTCCTCCAGCCCAAATTAATCGGGTAATCGCCAATGCCTCCCACCTCTGCCAGAAGGCAGCGGCATGTCGCCTGCGCGCGCCCCGGATGCCACCTCCTGCTTCCTCCCCCGCCCTCGACCGAGCGCCTGGAGGCGCCACGCAGCCCCCCTGGTCCCTCTCGCTCACTCCCTCGAGTTCATCCCCCTCCTCTGTTCTCTCTCTCGCACGCACCCGAGAGCGACAGACGCCGCCGTTCGCTGCCACCGTGCCCAGAGCCACCCTCTCACCCTTCCGCCATGCCCAAAGGCTCCGCCTCGACGCCACGGAGCTCCAAGACGAAGCACGCGCCCGCGGGACGCCCGAAGCGACTCCATCATCTTCATCTTCGCCGTCGGCCGCCGGAGATCCCCCTCGCCGCCTCGCTCAGCTCCGACCCCCTCCAAGCCCGCCGTCTGCTTCACTGCATCCGCTGTGAGCCACTGACCATCTTCCCCCTCTCTGCTCCCTTTGCCACTCGCCGTAGACGCCGCACCAAGCACACCCGCACGCGCCGCCGCCTGAGCTTCGCCCGACGGCGTGGCTCAAAGGCCATCTGTGACCCGGCCCGTCACATCGACCTTGCCGCATCGCGTAGGGCCCGTAGATGCCTCGCACGCGCCGACTCGTCCGTCGTAGCGTCGACCCCGAGCTCACCCGAGCTCCGGCAACCGCTGAGGTCATCGCCGGCGACAACTCCGGCCACCCCAAGCCCAACCGGCACCACTAATCGATGCAGACATGTGTCCGCATCACGTAGATGCCCTCCGCCGACCGTTTGGTCGCCGGAGACGCAAACCCGCAGCTCTCCGCCGCGTCTAGCCTCGCCGGCGTCGAGTCGCCGGCAGGTTTTGACCCAGTTGACCCGAGTTTGACAACCGTTTGACCCCAGTGGAAATGCTTGGCGTGTGGGCATACGCTAATTAACCTAGGATTAGGACTAACTAAAATTAGTTAGTCTAATGACACTGACACGCGGGACCCACTGGTCAGGTTTGACCTGGACCGTCCACGTTGACTGCCGACGTCACCTTGACGCAATGCTGACGCAATAAATCATTTACTAGATTTATTCTTATACAGGAAATTCCAGAAAATATTAGAAACTTCAAAATTTCATAGAAATTAATATGTAACTCCAAATGCAAAGATTTATATATGGAAATTGATCAGAAAAATCCAAGCTTTCCATCTGTAATGGTTTCATGCATGTCAGAACACTTTAACCTTATTGTTTAAGTGAAACAAGCTAATGCATTAATATGACTTCATATCATGGGCTTTCATTTGAATCTTTGATTCAAATGGACTCAAACCAACCTGTTTTAGAATGCATTAGCCAAAACACACCCATATTGCCATGTCATAGCATGCATAATGTTGTTGCATATTGCCATGTGATGATTGTGTTCTGATGTGTCTTTCGTGGTAGGTTCTGCCCGTGAGGATACCCACGAATATCCTACTGAAGGGCAATATCCTACTACCACTCCATCAGGCAAGCAAAACACGCTTGTTCATTCCGATACAATCCCACTCTCTCGCTCCTGCTCTCTTTTACTGCATTAGGACAACAACGATTCAACTGTTACATGCTGTGGTAGTTGAACCCCTTTCCTCTGCATGACCTGTCATTGCCACAGTAAATAGATGAAACCCACTAGCATGAGTAGGAGTTGTTTGAGCCCTGATGTGCCGACTCATTCGTGCTTGTTTGTCATGCCTGCTACTGCTTAGAGTTGAGTCGGGTCTGATTCATCGGGAATGAATTGGAATGGTGATGAACATGTCCTACTGTGTGTGAGCTAAGTGTGTGAACACGAGTTGGTAAAGGTAGCGGTGAGAGGTCATGTAGGAGTACATGGTGGGTTGTCTTATTGAAACCGTCCTCAGGAACTGACTTCTGTGTTTGTGATCCCTGAACAGTTACTATCACACGTTGGGTTTCGGTAACTCGACCCCTCTCGGCTTCTTAACCACCCTTGTCCTCTGTCCAAGAGTTGCAAGTAGTTTCTGGTGTTTGTAGTATGCTGGACGCCGTGCGCAGCGCTGATCGGAGGGGTGGGCTGTGATGCGGTAGGCACGTGGCCGGGTAAGCCAGGCGCCCGTTTGGTGTCGCGGAACCCTGTACACGTCGTTCGGGGCCGTATGTGGAAACCTCGGTCGGACTCCTTGCAGATGGAACCTGAATAGGCGATAAACCTGGACTAGAGACTTGAGTGTTTATGTAGGCTGTGGCCGACACCCTCGTTGGGCTTCCTCTTGAAGGTTGCCGAGTACATGCCATGTAAACGACAGTAAGTGGTGAGAGCGTGTGTGAAGAAGTACACCCCTGCAGGGTTAACATCATCTATTCGAATAGCCGTGTCCGCGGCAAAGGACTTCTCGGTTGCCTGTCCAGTTCGTAGACAAGTGAAAGTGGATACTCTAAAATGCGCAAGATAAGCGTGATTATGGATGGCGTTGTCGTTGGAAGACGGGAGCGGATCCATAGTGGTGTATTGATATGGTGAATATGTGGACTCGTGTGCGCCACCTCAAAAGAGCTATTTGCGGTCGTAGTTCATGATAGCCACTGAGTCAAAGCTGGCTTGCTGCAGTCAAACTCCACCACCCCTTTATTGATACCGATGCATATGTAGCTAGTTCTGATGTAAGTCTTGCTGGGTACATTTGCACTCACGTTTGCTTATTTTATGTTTTGCAGAGAGACTTCAGTCTCATTAGTAGTTCCTGGTGGACTTCAAAGTTTAGCTTGATACCTCAGCTACGATCTTGTACCCTTGGGAGGGTCTTGTAGATAGTCAGGCTTCTCAGCCTTTTTCATTTGTAGTTGTCTGTACTCAGACATGGTTATGCTTCCGCTTGATGCTTGTATGCTCTGTATGTTGGGTCATGAGACCCATGTTTGTAATACTTGGCTCCTCGGAGCCTAATGAATAATACTACGAGTCGTAGAGTCTTGTTGTGATGCCATGTTGTATTTGCACATATCGAGCATATTGTGTGTATGATTGAAATGCTTGGTATGTGTGGGATCAAACAATCTAGTTGTTTATCCTTGGTAGCCTCTCTTATAGGGAAATGTAGTCCGGTGCTTCCATCGAGCCTTGGTAGTCCGCTTCTGACCGGTTTATCGGAGTCCTGCTAGCCCAAAGACTATCGCTCCTAACACCTAGACTGGCCGGCATGTGATACACTTCGTTCCTGTGTCTGTCCCTTCGGGGAAATGTCACGCGGTGACATTCGGAGTCGTGCTAGCCTTCTACAGCTCGGGTTTTTGGAGTCCTGTTAGCCCTGTTGCTACAGCCCGGATTCACACGCTGCTGACCGACATGCTCGATGTTGTTTCATGTATGCCTGTCCCCGTAAGTTAGTGCCACTTTGGGTTCACGGCTAGTCATGTCGGCCCGGGTTCTCTGTCATATGGATGCCAGCGACACTATCATATATGTGAGCCAAAAGGCGCAAACGGTCCCGGGCCAGGTAAGGCGACACCCGTGGGAATACCGTGCGTGAGGCCGCAAAGTGATATGAGGTGTTACATGCTAGATCGGTGTGACTTAGAATCAGGGTCCTGACAATTGGATGGTTGGCACCTGTCACTAAGCAGAGATGACACGTGGTTCTGTTGGGGAATGAGAATTTGGCACATGAAAAATCATGATTGGTCGAGGTTGTTAACATGTATCAGATCCAAAACCTGCACCCAATAGCTTAACGGCAACCCGTTACATTGGCTGCCACACGCTGGTTACCTTTGACGAAAACACTTCCATGGCGCGTCAATTATCATCATGAAGGTGGACACTTTTGTGATGATAAATGGATTATTGTCATGGAACACTTCTACGACAGCACATGCATGACTATCTTGATTCTGTTATAAAATCGTCATGGATGTACATGTGTGACAGAAAACGTGACCTACTGTGACAAATGCATATAATCACAAATGTGTCTTTTTTTAGTGTATGCTCAAATTCAACAGAGAACAACAAAGATTCTTCTCCTGAAGTAACTAGAAAAAGCAACATTTTTCTTCAGACTTAACTCCTAAGCATGGTAATAAATGAAGTTCAATTATATATAGTACAACAATCATCAACAAAATGATTGCATTAATCATATAGCTACAGAGAAATATTAACTGCATGTAGTAACTAAATCTAACATCTATATCTGAACTAATTAGTTCCAATTTAACTGAAATCAACAACAAACATGGCATAATGTCAACCAACTAAACAACACATTTTCTACTATTTTAACACCAATTTAAGGACTAATTCTACACACCTGGATTGGCAGGGTTAATACAACCAGTACAAAAAAACTAATTGAACCCGCAAATCCTAAATCATGATGACCCACCATAAATCGTCCAACCCTAACATAAAAAAGGAGCATAGTGTTCCTCGAGTCTATTGAACCAAAAAACTACAACCTTTCCGTCCAGAACATGAAGATCACTAGGTGATCAACTAGTATAGAAAAGCCTAGGGAAAAGGGGCGTTGTCGCGGAGAGAACAGGCACATGCCATACTCAGGAGGGAACAAACTAGGTTCCCGAAAGAGTGGCTCCATGTCGTGTCGATCACCGGCGAAGAGGTCCATGATGACGATGGAGAACGACCACGTTGGAGGCCCCGAGGTAGCGGCTACGTAGAAGGCCTCAAGACAGAACGTGAGGGGTTAGAGAGGGGTTTGCGACTACCATGATACTAATACAACAAGTCAGGGGGCTTTTCGCATAACACCATGCGGCAACGAACGTGAGGACCGCGTAAAGCAAATACCGCACTACTCATGTTTATTTCGCAAACTCTTCAGATGAGGGCGCGTTCCCGTTTGTACGTGGCAGCCGACCCATCTCGATTCAGACTCTTTTGTATGTATATGTTACAACACTAGAGTTGGTGTACCATTTTAAGGGGTTTTATTGTTCCTGTATGAATTCATTATGGCGACGCAAGATTGTGTACCCCAAATAATTAACTTTTTTGGGAAACGTTAAACAACGGCCAGCCGGTCAAACATTTTGCTTGTCGCTTCGTGCTAGCTATGGTTCATTGCATGTCGCATGTCCCGTGGACCCTCTCCGCGGCTTTTCTCCCTCGTCCTTGTCTCTTTCTCTCCGGCCTCTACCACTCGTTCCTTCACCCATCGTCATCTCCTCAACATCGTCTCCATCTCGCAGCACATAATGACCACAACCGTTGCCCCTGTCGCCGGCGCCTCCCCCAAATACCACCACTGCCCTGCGAAACTCATCAAATGTTGCGCCCATCTAGACAGAAGTTGCAACCGCCACGCAGGGAGCTCCACCTCAAGTCCAGGGAGCTGCAAAACTTCCATGCACGACGACCTTTTTTGATGTGTGGGGATGCTGCGACCGACGATGGCCAAAGCTACACGGAGGCGACTCTCGTATTGCAATCGCCATGACAACGACCGACGAGCACTGTGACGGTGAGAGCAGATGCTGGAGATGGAGGCAATCTCTGATGGTGACCATGGGTGGCGAGAAGCTACAACCGACATTCATGGTGCTACAATGGGCACCACTAGAAGCTAGAACTAGGTACTGGTGCGCCATATTTTGCATTTTTACTACCATGTTTTTGTGGTTTGCTAGAACCAACATCAAATTTTGCTACCACCGCCTTTTTGTTTTTTCTAGAACTATGCTCAATTTTGCATTTTTGATACCACTAGGGTTTTTGTTTGCTGGAACAAGCTCCAATTTTTGCTACCACAAGTGTTTTTGGTTTGTTGGAACAACGCCGATTTTCCAATTTTGCTACCAACGTTATTTGGTATTTGATAGAATCGTCATGATTTTTTCGCCACAATCAGCAGAATATTTTGCTGCGATCAGCAAATTGAGGGTGAGGTACAACGTGATCTCAACGACGGGTGCTCCGGCTGGCGACCGTCGCCACTGGAGATACTACCATCTCCGTCGGATTTGCAACCGTGGGTGCACCATGCACATCGTTGCATGCATGAAGTCGGCGAGAAACACAGGTCATGACGGCAGCGACCATTGCTTTGTGTTTCCCTCTGCTTTTGTTGGATTTGATGTTTTTAAAGAAAATGATTCAAGACCATGACCTGACCGCCATACGTAATCAAATCGGACGCCTGCACGGTGACCGACTGAAAATTGGGCCGGCTGACCGGCGCCTACCAGTCACTTTTTTTTGCTCCTCCCAGCTCGAGGAGGCTAAATTTCATGTTTTGACCCTTTTCGTGTACTTTAGCAGGATATGACCCCGGTCTGGAAAAATTTCGGGATTTGACCCTTTTGCTACCTCCGCCGACCCTGGCGGTAGCGTTACACAGGCTACCGCCGCCCACCCTGGCGGTAGGTGCCCTTGACGGCGTCTGCCAGTTAACGGCCACTAACATGGCAAAGGGACCTACCGCCGCTGACCCTGGCGGTAGGCTCTAACATCCTACCGCCGGGGCCCCTGGCGGTAGGGTCCTGGATAAGGTTGTGCGGGGTGGGGGATGTGCTCCCCCGCCCACTCATTCACCCACATTCCCATTCTCTCTCTTTCGAGCTGAAGCTCTCTCCCCTCTTCTCACCCGCCAAAGCACCCACTAGACCCCCCCTGCATTGCTTAAGATTTGTCCAGTGGATCCGGGGCATTTGCATCACCTAAGGTACCTCTCCCACCCCCCTTCATTTAGTTGGTTGAAATCATGCATTTTGCTCATTTTGTTGGAAACCCTAGTTCATGGTTTTGTTGTGGTGAAATCAATGTATATGATGCATTTAGGGTAATGTTTGTGCTTTGACAATGTATTGTGTGACTAGCATTGTTTGGGTACTAAGAACTATCATTTAGGTTTTGTTAGGGTTAGGTTTAATGTTATGGCTAGGGTTAAGGTTATGGTTAGGGTTATGTTTAAGTAAATGCTTATGACGAACGTTATAGTAGTTACCTCTCGAATTATAGCTCGATCTAGTCCTAGGGTTATAGTTTTTGTCAAGAGACGGTTAGGATTTTTGCCTTGGATGACCGTTATAGTAATCCCTCGACTTGTAGGATGGGATCGATCATCTTTGTTGAGACTTTTGAGGAGGCGGCGGCGAAGCGTGAACGTGCAGTCATTGAGGAAAAGATGGACCCATGGGTCGAAGCCGTCGATGCGTTGAATGCGGCTTGTAGAGAATTTTCAAAGTATTATGTGTCCAAGTGTGATGATGACAAAGTCAAGTTATACCAAGCTAAAGAGAAAAACATAAGCAATCTCAAGAAGGAAGAGAAATTTCATATACGTGTTCTTGCAAGGCAAATTGCATTGTGCGTATCAAGGGATGAAGTGCATGAGATGGACTTAAAAAACCCTAGCCAGATCATTGACTAGCTAGTTAGGCAACCATCATCGGCGATACCTAGTGGGGCATCTCATTGGTCTTGGGTCCGTGAAAGAAATGATGTCATTTGTTGCAACACGGGGTCGTACGACAAAGATGTCGTGTTGATGGACGAATAGAGGGGGTTGAAACACATGATGTTGTAGTGTCATTGGGACTATAATGGCATGTACCCTTATCATTTACGTAACCTATGTCATTTGAACCAGTGAGAACTTTGTGTCTTAGGTCATTCTAAATAAGTTATGCTTTGTGTTTGTCTTGTATCATTTAATTTAAGTTTTGGTTTGTTCCATTTCATGTAGCATGGAAAAAAGGACCCCGGTGGTGCAGATAGCATATGAGAAGTGTGAAGGAGAACGACGTCGTAGGATGCTGACGGAGCTTAGAAATTGGATTAAGAGTTGTGAAGAGGCAAACGCGGCTATGAGTGATTTCAACAAATATGTGTTCTGTGAGTTCCCTGAAGAGCTCGAGGGAGAAAAATGGAAGATAGTTAATGAGTTGTAGGAGAAGGAAGATCAGTGTAGATGGACTTTGGCAATGGAGATAGGGTTCTATGTAAGCATTGATGAATTCGAGGAGGTGGACATGGCAAAGCCAGGGCAGACCATTGGATGGGAAATTAAACAAGGAGTGTTCGGAAATCCAACCCGACGTGCTCGATTGGCCTGGTTCCACGAGTAAAAGGGTTTGATGATCCATTGGGCGCGTTCTGCCGAGTATGAACCGAAGCCTAATCGAAAGCGTGCGGAACAAATCAAACGTATTAAGGCCATTAGGGCCTACTTTCCAACTTATTAGGGGCTCCTTTCCAGGTAGATGTCATTTGATAATGTTCAGGAGCTATTTCCCAGTGTAGAACACTTGCCATTCGAAAATTCGGCATTTGAACCAATGCTCTAAGTCAGTTAAATTTGGTAGATGGAACTTGATGTAATGAGCTTGATGTTGTGATGTTATTTATGCATTTCCGTGGTATTTGATAATGTCAATTGAACTTCATGTTAATTGAATATTCGGTATTTGCACAAATGCTCTAAGTCATTTCCATAGTAACGATGTAATGTCATTACATTGTATGGCTAAAAAAGAAAGGCAAATACCAAGGGCCAAAAAAGAAAGGCAAGGGAAGTGGCAGGTTGGGTAGCCAGCCTACCGCCATCAACCATGGCGGTAGGGTGACCAACCCTACCGCCCAAAAAGGGACCTAATTGGTCAAAGAACAGGCGGTCACCCTACCGCCATGAACCTCGATGGCAGGATGACCAACCCTACTACATAAAATGGAGCTGAATCGGTCACAATACATGTGGGCACCTTACCACCATGGTACCTGGCAGTAGGGTGGCCAACCCTACCGTAGAACATGGGAGCGATCCCGTCACAGAACAGTTCGACACCCTACCGCCAAGATGGTTGGCGGTAGGTCTTCATATCCTACCGCCAAGACGTCTGGTGGTAGGGGTGCAAAGCAGAGTTTGCCCTGTTTTTCATCATTTTCATCATTTCAAACAGGCCAAACAAGTCACAGCAACAGCACAACAAATGTAGTTCATGACATAGTTTCATCACAAGTTTCACAAAACAAAGAGATAGTTCATGACATGTTTCACAAATAAAGTACATAGGTCATCACAAGTTTCACAACTCAAAGACATAGTTCATCACAGGTTTCTTGAATCGAAGGCATAGTTCATGACAAGTTTCTCGAAACGAAAGCCTTATTGGGTCACACGAGGCCATTTTCCTTTCTTGTCGCGTGCCTCATCCTCCTCTTGGGCTTCACGAGCCCTTGCAAGCTTTCTTGCTCTCTCCTCTTCACGAGCAATCTTCTCCTTGCGTGCCCTCTCCTCCTCACACTTCTTTCGCTCCATCTTCTACTTTTCACGATGCTCTTCATCCAAGCCTCTCTAAAATGCTTCTTCAAACAACCGTTGCCTCCTTAGACAATCTTGATGTTGATCTTTTTTAACATCTTTTGGCACATCTTGATCTATCCATGTGAGGTACTTACAAAGTGGAGGCGGCGACTACATAGGAAGAAAGAACAAATTTGGTCATTAGTAAGATAGGTTCAAGTTGAAGCAACGGTTGAATACTCTTTGAACTTTAACAACTTATCGGCAGTACATCATAGGCGTGAGTTGGACGAGGACGATCATAGGCATAGTTGGGACAAACAAAGTGCCTTCTTCCTTCTGTCCATGATTTCTTGCGGTCGGTGGATACCTTAACTTTGCAAACATCGCCACACTAGCATGATGGAGTTCTCATATCTTTGTCCTTCACCTTATCCAACTTGGCGTCTGTCCACTTGTCCGACATGTCCTCGCGGTTAGCACATGGGGGCCTCGTCATGGAACCGGAAGGCGCCATGCCTACAAAGAAAATTTTGGATGTTAGTAAAGTAAATAAACTTGTCATGAACTATGACTTCTCGTCCTACGACCATGGCCACCAGCTCCTCTAAGACTCGACCGTCCTCCACGCCCTCCAATAGTGCCTCCTTGTCCACTACCGCCAAGATTCGTCCGTCCTCCATGCGCACCAATACTGCCTCCTCGTCCACTACCGCCAAGATTCATTCGTCCTCCGCGGCCACCACTCCTACCTCTTCGTGTGCCACCAGAACCTCCTCTTCACGCACCCGTTTGACTAGTGGGATCCGGATGTTGGCATCAGTCCGTGGCTTTTTGGTGCATTTCCTAACATTGTGTCCCAGCTCGTCACGTTGACCACAACTACTGATGTCCGGTGCCTCCATGAAATGGCCGCTACCAAATTGTTTCATTCCGGTGTATCCAGCTAGATCATCCATGTCACCCCTAAACCTCTTCTTTCTTCTTCTTCTTCTTCCCTTTGTAGGCACCACGAGTTCGGGGTCGGGGACGATGTGTGGCCCAACACACTCAGGTCACTATGACTGATCGAGGAAGGGATGAAACCTAGGAGCCCATGTCAACCTCATTTGTTCCAATGTGAACTCATGCAACCGCATGGTGGTACCATCGGATACGTTCAAGTTTCTGAACCTTGCCGCGGTCATCACGTGCGAGCAAGGCCAATGATACTTGTGAGGTCTCCCACACTGACACCACCGGGTCTTGAGGCGCACCTCATATGCAACTCCACCGTACGTCACGCCGTCCCTTGTTGTGCGAGCCTGCTCATCGACTTGGTAGATTTGTTCTTTTTCATTGAAAGTAATGATTTTTTGACGCGAGGACTTGCACACTTGATGCTTCAACCAATCCTCAACTTTGAAGGGATGGTCCATTTTCTCACCTATCCATTTGGCGGTGACTTCGGAATGCCTTAGAAAATACTCGTTAAGCTTGAAGAAAATATATTTCACTATTGCAGTCACCCGCAAGGAACGGACACCCTTGAGCACATTGTTGAAGCATTCCACCATGTTACTTGTCATGTCTCCATATCAGAAACCTCCTTCGTCGTAAGCACATGAGCACTTATGCTTCTCCGAAAGATGCCTTGTCAAGAATTCTCTCCCTCCTTTGTTCTTCTCCAACGCCTTGAATAGTTTATCATAACGGCTTTGGAATGTGTCCTTGTTGAATGCCACACAAACATGGGCAAGATCCTTGCAAAACTCCTTACTCTTGCATGGCCGGTAAAAGTTTGCCATGAAATGCCTCATGCACCAACTGTATTGGAGCTTTGGATAGCCTGGAATATCAACTTCTATTGCTTTGAGAATCCCATGATGGCGATCTGATATGATGCACACCTCTCTTTTGGGGCCAATCACCTTCGTCCTCACATGATTCATAAACCACTCCCAATTATCATCGTGCCCGGAAGGCACGAACGCAAATGCCACCGACAACACATTGTCATTGAACGAGTGGGCCATTGCCACCATCAACGTGCCCTTGTACTTGCCGGTCAAGAACGTGCCATCAATTGACAAGACGGGGCAGCAATGCCTAAATGCATCGATGCATTGCCTAAAGCTCCAAAAAGCTCGATGAAACACTCCCTCAATTGACTCGACCCTATGTCGCATGCCCGGGTTCCGATGAGCAATGGCTCCCAACATTCTCGAAAGAATATTGTATGCGGCGACATAATCACCATGCAACATCCTTATAGCGTTTGCTTTGGCCATCCACACCTTTCCATACTTGACCTCGTACCCGAATCGTTCGAAGACCGAACTCATGAGGAACTTCACCTTCACGGTTGGATCATGGAATATCTCATTCAACAATTTGTAGCCTAGATACTCGGACGTGAGTTAGACGGTGTCCCTTGCTTCGGTCCGCTTTGTCCGGCGGTATGCACTCGTGGGTGGCCACACAACTCTTCAACTCCCATTGCCCGGTTTCGTTGATCTTTCTTCCACGGACCTTCCATGGGCAACCTTCTTTGTCACATTTGATGGTGTAGCGCACATTTTGGTTGGAATGACCAACAACGAACGGCCTATAGTTTCGAATGGCGTAGTCACTCAACCATATCTTGAACTCTTGCAAACAACTAAACTTGATCCCTTTCTTCAAATGAGCATTCTCGTCCTCATCCGGTGGCCTTGGATCACCCATCCCCGGGCAAGTTGATGGTTCGACCTAGCACAACCTCATGCCACCATCAACAACGGCCTTGTCGGCAGACTAAGATCACGAAACAAAGAGGGTCCTCTTTCCTTGCCATTGACCTTCTTGTAGACTTGATTTTCTTGCGCCGTGAATCCATCCTCATCCAATTCTTCCGGTGGACCCTCATCATCCGAGTCATACCTACACATACGGCTATAAGGGAGGTTACGGTCCATGTCTTATTGATCCACAATGACATCCAAGTCACCAATGGAATTGTAATGGATCTCTTCTCGTTCCGCATACACATCATCTTGAGCAACAGCATCTTCATCAACATGAGCAATGGCATCTTCATCAACATGAACAATTGCATGTTCATCAACATGAGCAGTGGCCTCATCTCCAACATGATCATCACCTAGAAGAACTATGGCTCTAACATTGATGTCCTCTTCATTTGGTTGGCTACTTGGTGGTTGGCTACCCGCATTGTGGTCATACACCACCACACCATCATGTATTGGGGAGGACACATTCCGGTTCAAGT
Source organism: Aegilops bicornis (assembly GCA_021605145.1). NCBI lineage: Eukaryota > Viridiplantae > Streptophyta > Magnoliopsida > Poales > Poaceae > Aegilops > Aegilops bicornis. The sequence continues at coordinate 267,156,629 of CM038673.1, forward strand.
CGAGTAGTAGCCGAGGAATCAACCTTTGTGGCAAATAACTCAAGTGACTTGTCTTGTGATCTCTTAACTTTATCCTTATACACATCCCAATGCAATTGAGAGGTGATGGACATACTCTTTAATCGAGACTTTACTCCCACTCCCACATCATACCTCCCAATAAGCTTCACACAATCACTTGGGTTAATCCAATTGAGTACGCTTCTCACTTTCACGACAATATCAACATAGCTCGGGCTTGTGTCAAAAACCATGGCCTCCTCCCCTTCATCGGCATTTCCATCCATGAAAGCCGCCTTGTCCAAATAATGCACATTCACTAGTTTATCCATCTAACAACAATGGAACAAAATTGAGTCATCCATGGACCGGCCATTTCATATGGATGAACTATCTAAAATATGCATACTTTGAATCAAACAACTAGTATACCTTAATCATAGCATTAACCCTAACCCCTAACCCTTCCCTAACTAAACCACTAACCCTAACACTTAAGCTAGCTTGCCACAACAAGGATTGACACAAATACTTAGGCAAACCATAAATGCACAATAAATGCAAAACTTGAGCAAAAACTAGGGTTTGCAAAACTACTTGATTCCAACAAAACTAGATGATTTCAACCAACCAAATGAAGGGGAGGGGGGGAGGGGGAGAGGTACCTTGGGTGATGCAAATGCCCGGATCCACGGGACAAATCTCAAGCAATGAAGGGGGGGGGGGGGGTCTAATGGGTGCTTTGATGAGGAGAAGAGGGGGAGAGAGCTTGAGCTCGAGGAAGAAGATGAGTGGAGTGAGTGGGTGGCGAGTGGGCTCCACAAAACTTATCCTCCAGGACCCTACCGCCAAAGTGCACGGTGGTAAGATGTTAGAGCCTACCGCCGAAGTCTGCGACGGTATGTCCCTTTGCCACGTCAGCGGCTGTTAACGGCCAGGCGGCCGTCAAGGGAACCTACCACCAGGGTGGGCGGCGATAGACTGTGTAATGCTACCTCCAAAATCTACGGCGGTAGGCAAAAAGATCAAATCCCAAAATTTATTCAGACCGAGATCAGATCATGCTAAAGTACGTGAAAAGGGTCAAAACACGTAATTTAGCCACTTCAGGAGGGCCGGCATCTTATGTCGCGAGTGCTTTTTCTTCCCCCACCCTCCGACAGCTACTACTGCGTGCCCACGAACTCAATCACGCAGCCAATCATTCCAACGTGAGCAGCTCCTCCCATTTCTTCTCTATATATCCCTCTTTCTCTCTTTCCATCAATCGCTTTCGGCTCCTTGTATTGCGTTTGGATCCCCCCTGGTAGATTCAGGTGCTTGCGCGCGCTCTATCTCTATATACCTCTTCGGTTGATTTGTTTGATTTCTTACTATTACCTAGTTTTCTTACCGAACTTGGTGTTGACACATTTTAGCATTTAATTTGCATTATTGTTTTTGGGAAATTTAATATGCATTCAATGCTGTCGTACCGAGGAGTAATTTGGTAGCGGGGTTGTAGCTTGTGTTTATTTTGCTTCTAGAGCGCTTATACTTCGATCTAGGTGTTACTGTAGATAAATTTCCCGTCTTTTCTACCTTGAAAAGGCGCCCATTTCTCCATACGGTTCCTTGATGCTTCTTTGTCCAACTTGTTTTTCGCGAACCCGTCTCTCTATGTTACCAGCTAAATGTTGAAACTTTGAACATGGGGTGCTTGCCACAGTTTGGTCAAAGCCATATTCTTTCTCAGATCTCACCGTGCTGGTAGCACCCCCCCTCCCCCTCCTTTTATCTGATTTATTGTAGTATAGTTAAATTATTGTGATTTGGAACGCGAAATGCATTGTGTTTCTGTCGTCTAATATTGCGCCGTTTTTGTTTCCTCCGTCAATCGTTGTCTTGTTTGATTAGTACGTATTTTGTTTTAGGGGTCTTGGCAAAAGTGCAGTTTTAGAGATCTTGCTTAAAATGCCGTTTTAGGGTGGCTTCTACAGTTTTTACCTAAATCTTGATCGCCTGGTGTTATTCCCGTGATACAGTGTTGCAAACTAGTTTTTCTTGTAATGTCATTTCTCATAAATTTTGACTAATTGCATATAATTTCACATGCATCTTTTGTCGATTTTCCACAGAGAATATATTCATCATCAGCATAACAGACTCTTTGTCTTTTATTTATGGTGCCATCAGTTGTATTTATGAGAGGTTTTCATCTTCAGATACCATCCATAAGCTCCATCAGGTTCTAGTGTTTGAGCAATGGTGCTGGGCCTCCGTAGTAAGACAAAGAAGGATGCTGCCATCCATGTAGACTTCAACATCTTCATCCAGGAGATAAGCCCATGGCCCCCTTCTGAATCCCTCAAGTCTTTGCGTTCTGCGGTTCTTTTTTGGGAAAATGGTGAGCGCAATTCAGGGAAGACAAACACCGTTGCACCTTCAGTCTGCTCAGGTTCCACAGCGGGGAAGATCGAATTTAACGAGTTCATAAGCATACAGGTTGTTTTTCAGAAGGAGGGCTCATCGAAAAGTGGAAAGTGGCAAAAGAACTTGCTTGAGTTGAATTTATATGAACCAAGGAGGGATAAGCTGAAGGGGCAACATTTGGGAACTGCAACACTAGACTTGGCAGAACATGCACTGTTTCTTGAGGACACTGCTGTTCCGGTGCCTCTCAACTCGAAGAGGAGCTTTAAAAGTAATGCACATCCTATGGTTTATCTTCGAATCCAGCCATTGGATGGGGACAACTCAAGCGTTTCCTCGAGAGATGCATTACCAAAAGAGGCATCAGTTAATAAGGATTCAAAGGACTTCATGTCGGCAACAATGAGTGAGGACTACACTGAGGATGCTGGGTTTGCTTCCTTCACCGATGACGGTGAGGAAGGAACTCCATATCTGTACCACTCAGATGGAAATGTGCATACAGGTAGTAATAGATCTCAGGACTCTGTGAAGGTAAATACCAAATACAGGTCCATATTTAGATGTAGATTGACTCGTGTAATAAACTAGAAACACTTGGGTAGGGCATAGGGAGCTTACTACTACCGTCTTGTTTCCACTTTCCATTACATTTATTAAGTTTTAATTGATATTTAAAGAGGCTTTTTGCAGTACCTTTTACTACTTGCACATCCTATGATATTTAAAGAGGTTTATAAGGCTTGCGTGTATCTCTAGGTTGACAAATAGACCAACATAACAACAAGTTATATGTCACAAAAAATATATCATTAGAAAGTTCAAATCGTATACTTTCTAACGGTAGAATTTTTAGACTATACAACTCATCTTATGTTGGTCAAATTATAGATCTAGGGATAAGCACAAGCTTTATAAACCGGAAAGGAGGTACTCGTTGATTTCCAATGGTATTTTGTAGACCTTTTGAGTAGGAAATTGTTATTTGTGGCACTCGTTGCCCCAGTCAGTATGGCATTTAATTAACCTTGAACCCTGATAACTGATTCTGAATTCCCTTCTTCTACGGCCATTCCTTTCTTTCCTTTACCATATTAAATTTTGGCAGAACAGATCGATTATGATTACAATCAGAGTACCATCTCCCTAGACATGTCAAGCTCTGAACTAACTGAACTAGAATTTGTACTGGAAGACTGAATTTAACAGCAAGTAGTGAACTTTAGGGGCATGTTTGGTTGCCTGCACCAATTTTAGCCTCCTTGCATCTCTGGCCCGGTAGAGCCTGGCTGAGTAAAAACAGGCTCTGGGCCATGTTCGGCACCATGTTTGGTTGCCTGCATTAGGGCAGCAACTTTCCTGCAGGCGTTTAGTTGCCCAAGTTCGTGATTTTTGGCTGGGCTGATGCAGCAGGCTGTGTTTGGTTGCACGCATTCGGCCCGATGTCATGATCTTGCACCCCAATGTGGTGAGCTTACCAGCTACCACCCTAACCAGTGTTACGTACAATCACAGATAACAACAACACCACAATGACGATGAATTGGATGAAGATTATCAAGTTCTTCAGCCCACTTAACCCGATTTGATCTGCGCCCTTGCCTACTTCATGATTGCTCTTCTCTTTGAGGACGGACTTGGAGTAATCATCCTCTGCCTCCTCCCTATTCTTAACCCTTTGTAGCAGCTGTTTTTGTAACCGTTCACTTGTTCATGGCATGTCTGCAATGCCATGAACCATAGACTCCTGGAACCCTCTATGAGTACACCACATAACACTTCATCTACCAAGACAGAAGAACAAGATTTCAACAAGCAGGAAAAGCAACACAAGTGGAGAAGCACACATGGAACATAAAGAACATAAAAATGCATGATTCATATACCAAAAACCATCACAAGTTCATCCTATCTACTATGGTGTCATTCTACCACCACATAAAAAGAGGGTGTAATCCTACCACCGCAAGTTCACCATCACCATGAGGGGTGTATATATCACCTCATGAAAATATGTAGGCCATCAACAATTTTCAAGCCCTACCACAAAATATACATCATCATCATCATGCATGCATGCCATCACCACCAGACCTTTGCACTAGTAGTAGTGCTTGCCCAGCCACGTCCTAAGCTAGAGGATCCTATGTTACGCTTCCATCCCAATAAACCCAATACCCTATGCCCTATTGTCCAGGAGGTGGCTAAGCGTCACCATCGGAGCCTCACTGAAACCAAATGATGTCCATGACAGCGCTGTAGCGGGAAGGGTGGACGTCGATGTGCTTGCTCTCCCTAATGGCAGATGCCACCTCCTTGATGACATTGATCATGATGCTAAAGACGCTCAGCTCCTCCTCCATCAAGGGGCCCCTCTTCCTCTTCCTCTCATGAGCAAGACCGTGGTCACCAACAGCAACCTTCCCAGGGCCATCAAGGATGATGGTCTACAATTCCTGGGCATCTGGATACTCAGACATAGGCGAACCAAGAGGCTCGCTAGAGCCCATGGCATGCTTGCCGGTACCCAGACCCCAGGAGAAGATGATCTGCGCCCGAGAGTAGTTCTGCGTGGGCCTGTTGAGCTACTCAGCATCCTTGGGCATCCTAAGAAAGGAAGACAACATTGTTAGTTGTGATTGGCATGCTTGATCAAGTGAAACAAGTGGTAGGTTAGCTATCCGCGATGTGGTGAAGGTGTCCTGATCCCACTGTGCGCACTAAGGTCTCTAAGACTGGACACTTGGAATCATCCCGCTCTCCACTTCCTAAGATGGTTATACACCTGTGTTGAGGTCACCTATGTGCCACAAACTCAAAATTCTGCTTGGCAACAATGTTCAGGTGCATCTCCTTGAGCCCTTATTAGTCCTCAAGCCACTCGCGATGTCTCACATATTGTTAAAGACGAAGGTGGACAGGAAGGACTGCATTTCATCATGTCCCCCTTCATTTGATCCCCTCATCTGTGCCTTTCCAGCCTTTAGTGGCCGCCTTAGTAGTTGTCGTAGGCATCAACATTAAAGATGGGCGCACAGGCCCCTAAAAAATATCTGAATCAGGAGGCATCAACTGAGATATCGGTTGGGAGTCCTCAACATAGGAGAGAAAGATATGGTTCTCGAACATAACAATGGCCTGACTAAGGTCCTCGGTGGTCATGTCCTACAATGGTTAGCATCAGCACTGCTGAACAAAGACAATGCATACTACACATGAACTCATCATCAAGCTTAACACTAGCACATCTAGCAAACTAGCACTAATTGATCATGAAGGTCAACACACTACCACGTCTACCATACTAGCATTAAAACTGACATGGAAAACATGTACATCTACCACAACAGCATGAACATCGTCAGTGCCGAGAAGCAAAACCTACCATGCTACCAAAAGGCACCACTAGCATCTAATCTACCACATCCTCAGACAACATCATGAAGAAACACTTGCAAAGTCTACCATACTACCTCTGATCTACTCCTACCACGGTCAGAGATATAAGGTCTAACGAGTAGGGAGCGATTGAACTTGCAACCATCGGAGGAGCAGGGAGGAGGCAGGGAGCAACTCGGAGAAGAGGAGGACGAAGGATCGCTGCCGCCGACCGGAGAAGACGACACTCTTACCTGCTCGTAGGTGAAGGAGAGCTCGAAGGGGGGGGGGATGGTGGCGGGTGTGCGGGCGGTGAACCGAATGGGTCTAAATAGGGTGAGGGAATCGGCGGGAGGTGACTCAATTCCTCCTGCCTTTTTTTGGGGATGCGCGCAAGCTCACATCATCTCCCCTGGCCCCACAGATCAATACTAGTCTTTCCTGCGCACTTTGTCCTCACTCGTGCGCACCGAGGAGCAACTTCCCGGTCGGTCACCCATCCTGAAATTACTCCAAGCTAAGCACGCTTAACTTTGGAGTTCTTTCCGAATGGGCCCCCGGAAAAGAAGGAACTCCTTATTGATAGGAGTAGTCCATCATCCCCATTAAGCCAGGCTATCACATACACCCCCACTCAAAGGAACCGACGTCCTCATCGGGCCACAGGAACATTCCCTCCTGGCACATATGTCTGTGCATCCAGTCCGGCACATGTGCCATGTCGTGTCCCACGACGGGTCACAAACGTCATGCACAACATGACCGCGCACCTGTCCGCAAACATCCGTGTAACCGTGAGGGTCGGCTCTAATACCTACTTGTAACGCCCCGGACACACTCGCCGGCGGTCGTTACTCCTGGCTAGATCTAGACTGGCCCCACGGATCAATACTAGTCCTTCATGCGCACTTTGTCCTCACTTGTGCGCACCCGGGAGCAACTTCCCTGTCAGTCACCCATCCTGAAATTACTCCAAGCTGAACACGCTTAACTCTGGAGTTCTTTCTGAATGGGCTCCCGGAAAAGAAGGAATTCCTTATTGATATGAGTAGTCTATCATCCCTATTAAGCCAGGCTATCACACTCCAGAAGCAAGGATGGGCCAGCCCAGGCCAAGCCCACCCTGACTCTTGTACGCCTGGCTCGACCACCTATATAAGGCAAGCCAGGAACCCTAGATGAGGAGGGGAAGAAAGTTGTAATAGTAGTTACACCTCACCGGAGAGCATTTCGCCTTTGGTGACCCCCCCCCCCACCCACCCACCCAAGATAATCTCAATAACAGAAGCAGGAGCAGGGTAATACTACCGACATTTTGAGCACTAGTACAAACTAACCTGAACCTTTACGAAAATAAATGTCCCATAACGATTTGAGGGTACTGTATTAGTCTCTATTTATCATTCCTTTGATTTTGTACACACTGTTACTCTCAAGTCAAGCCATAGCTGTTGGAATGGTTTTATTGTACATTCCATACTCTGTCTCTTGCTTTACTACATTGAGTAAGCACCGTGTGAACACATCACAAGATTCACATATCTGCCTACTACTTTCAGTAAGAATGGTAGTGGTGTAATTCAGTTCTGCTGTTCATTTTCTCTCCAATTAACTATATAATCTGCTTATTTGCACCATCTCAATGTAGTCTGAATTTTCCAGGGGAAGGATGCCAGGGTATTTGGCAATGAAGGCACCAGCTCATCATTAGATTCCCAGCGTGAAGTGCCATCTTCCAGTACAAAAGTGTGGAGGGAAGAAGTTGAAAAGCATCCAATTCAAATGCAAAAGACAACCATCCATCCAGGGACAGATTTACCGGGAGAAGAATCTCCATCTATTCCACAACACAATGCTCTCAGAACTGGTCGTAAAATGTCTTTTGCTTATGGTATGGCTGACTCCAACCAGAGACAATTTGGCGAGAGAACTTACAGCACTTTAACTAGTGATAGAGCTAAGAATATGAGGTTCAGTATGAGACTTCCAGATATTAATGGAAGCACCATAAGTAAGAAAGTTGATTCCCAGAAGGAAGAAGTGAAGGAAGTTGATTCAGAAGATATCTTGATCGCTCATGATACTAAGAACAGTGCTGTTAATGGAATGCAAGCCCAGGCACCAGTGCGTATTTCGAATAATAGAGGTGACAACAAAATTCGAGAACTTGAACGTAAGGTTGAGTTGCTTGAAACTGAGCTGCAAGAAGCCGCTGCTTCTGAGATAGGCCTTTATTCTGTGGCTGCTGAACATGGTAGCTCGGCAAACAAGGTCCATACACCTGCACGAAGGCTCTCTAGGCATTTTGTTCATGCATTTAAAAACTGTCCGAGAGAAAAGATGGGAAGTGCAGCAAGAAGTGCTTCCTCTGGGCTGGTTTTTGTTGCAAAAGCTTGTGGATATGATGTCGCAAGGTGCATAGGATTTTTCCTCTTATGTTCAGGTCATCATATTTCAAGGAATGGCTACTTTTGGGGTGGAATATTAGATGAATTGATAACCTTTTGCTTGCACAGCTTTATTCTCTTGCATTATGTAGATTGCAGTACTACGCTATTACTTCAGTAATTTTATGTATTTTGATATCTGTATTCTTCCATTTATTTTTCCGATCAGGCTGAGTTTCTGGTTGTCAAACTGTGTGGTGCTGCGAGCAATTGTTACTGAAACTTCTAATCAATCGGACATTGGAAATGACATTAATGCTACTGATTATAGTTCAAAAACTGCACCGAGGAGAAATTCTGCATCGATGTGGGAATCGCTTAATCGGAAGAAAGGGAATTTCCTTTCACCTGAGTTTGATAACTGGGAAGATATTGATACGTTTATAGCTGCACTAAAGAAGATTGAATCATGGATATTCTCAAGGATTGTAGAGTGCATTTGGTGGCAGGTTTGTTTCCTTATTAGTTTGAATCTTTATTGCATGTACTTTTGTCTGTAGGAATTTCTCAAATTTTGTACACTACAAAATCTTACTTTGCAGGCATTTACACCACATATGCAATCTGCTTATATCAGTACTAAATCAAAGACTGGTTTGAATGCAAAGAAATGTTACGGAAGGATTACTGTTGTGGGCAATCAGCAACAAGCAACCTTGTCAATAGACATATGGAAGAAGGCTTTCAAACAGGCATCAGAGAAGATTTGCCCTGTAAGGGCAGCTGGACACGAGTGTGGGTGCCTGCCTATGTTGGCCAAGTTGGTGAGCTTTGTATAATTGATATAACTCGCTCATGTTTCTTGCTTTACATATATAAATGCATATTTCTTGCCTTGGAAGGTACTTGTGATTATCAGATTGGATAATAAATTAGAATCAGAATTTCTGACATTTGTTATGAGATAGTTAGTTTTTAGAGCAGAGAATAAAATAAAAAACTAGTGTTTTTTAGTTTCACCACAACTCACGGTAAACAGACTCCAGCTACTGTGTGAGCATCATGTTTATTATCTTCAAACTTTGGATCTTGTCCAATACGTATATGTACATGATTTGACCCTTAAATTCTTATGATGATACTTACTGCTTTTCCAAAAATTGCTAGTTATGCTGTTTATTTTTACATTTCATACTAAATTATTATATTACTGAATTAAATAAAACCACAACTTCACTAGGACCGTTAACCTTTTACCACTTGAACCTTTTTTCACAGAACCATAACTTGTGTTCTAATTAATTCACACAACACCCAAACTACTCTTTCTTGGAACAAACTGGAATATTAGGCCTAGAAAACTGGAATTGCGACTCGGAAAAAGTCGAGCCTGCAGTTGCGACTAGTGACTCGAGTCGACACTAAGTTAAGTCAACATTTTTTTGCGACTCATCGACTAGTTGATGACTAGTCACGACTAGTCGCGTGACCCGAAAACCATGCACTGGAGCGACCTTTCTCCTGTAGATAATGGAGAAAGGACTCCATGTGTATCTATGCTTGGAGTTGTTGTAGGAGAATTCGGCAAGCGGTGAAGCCAAATGCCATTGTCCCTTCCTTTCTTCAGAAATGCAACGGATCAGATTAGTAGATTACCGAAAGTTTCTTCATCACTTTCGTTTGTCCATCTGTTTGTGGATGGGCAGTGTTAGAAAATTTAAATCAATGTTCAATTGCTTCCACAAGGTGAGATAAAATGGAGCAAGAAACTTGCTACCACGGTCTCGCATTTATGGACCTTAGAACTCCATGAAGTCTGGCCACGGAAAGAATAGGTTTGCCACATGATGGCATCTGTTTTCTTGCGGCATGGAATGAAATGAGCCATTTTAGAGAATTTGTCCATGACCACAAACACAACATCACTCCCTCGAAGCCCATAGAGATATCCCTGTGTTCTGGATCTGGCATTTGCATGTTTGACATATGGGGCATTGCTAAACAAACTTTTCGGCATCTCTCTTTAGTTGTGGCCAAAAGTAACAAGCTTCTAAGTTAGTGATAGTCTCGTCGCCTCTAACATGTCCACTGAGATCACTTGAATGGAGCTCTTTAATCAGTTTGTCACCATCTTGCACCAAATATACTGCAACAACTCCTTTATGTCACATAGAGAACCTCTTGGGATGTACAAACTATCATTCTTGAAGAGGCACCTAATGGCTGGCCCTATATGTGCTTTACCCAAACATGGCCAAAGTCTCCGGCATCCTCATACAACTCCTTTATTTGATACATGCATGGAAGTTAAGCCTCAAAAGAAGTCAAGAGACATGCACGACAACTCAAAGCATCGGCCACTCAGTTGGTTACTCCAAATTTATGCACAATGAGATAGTTAAACCTCTCATATGCCGCACATCTTTCTAGCATGCGATCAACATGCTTTTGGTTTTCAAATGCTTCAAGGATTGATGGTCAGTGTAAAAACGTAATCTTTAGGCAGCAAACACCCAAACTACTCAGGGGTAGCGACTCGGAAAAATTCGAGCCTGCAGTTGTGACTAGTGACTCGAGTCGACAGTAAGTTAAGTCGACATTTTTTGCGACTCATCGATTAGTCGATGACTAGTCACGACTAGTCGCGTGACCCGAAAACCATGCACTGGAGCGACCTTTCTCCTGTAGATAATAGAGAAAGGACTCCATGTGGATCTATGCTTGGAGTTGTTGCAGGAGAATTCGGCAAGCGGTGAAGCCAAATGCCATTGTCCCTTCCTTTCTTCACAAACGCAACGGATCAGATTACCCAAAGTTTCTTCACCACTTTCGTTTGTCCATCTATTTGTGGATGGGCAGTGTTAGAAAATTTAAATCAATGTTCAATTGCTTCCACAAGGTGAGATAAAATGGAGCAAGAAACTTGCTATCACGGTCTCAGACGACGGACCTTAGAACTCCATGAAGTCTGGCCACTTCTGGAAAGAATAGGTTTGCCACATGATGGGCATATGTTTTCTTGCGGCATGGAATAAAATGAGCCATTTTAGAGAATTTTTCCATGACCACAAACACAACATCACTCCCTCGCCTTATTCTTGTGAAACCGAAGACGAAGCTCATAGAGATATCCCTGTGTTCTGGACCTGGCCTTTGCATGTTTGACATATGGGGCACTACTAAACAAACTTTTCGGCATCTCTCTTTAGTTGTGGCCAAAAGTAACAAGCTTCTAAGTTAGTGATAGTCTTGTCGCGTCTAACATGGCCACTGAGATCACTTGAATGGAGCTCTTTAATCAGTTTGTCACCATCGTTTATGAAGAGATACCCATCTTGCACCAAATATGCTGCAACAACTCCTTTATGTCACATAGAGAACCTCTTGGGATGTACAAACTATCATTCTTGAAGAGGCACCTAATGGCTGGCCCTATATGTGCTTTACCCAAACATGGCCAAAGTCTCCAGCATCCTCATACAACTCCTTTATTTGATACATGCCTGGAAGTTAAGCGTCGAAAGAAGTCAAGAGACATGCACGACAACTCAAAGCATCGGCCACTCAGTTGGTTACTCCAAATTTATGCACAATGAGATAGTTAAACCTCTCATATGCTGCACATCTTTCTAGCATGCAATCAACATGCTTTTGGTTTTAAAATGCTTCAAGGATTGATGGTCAGTGTAAAAACGAAATCTTTAGGCAGCAAATAGACTTCCCAAGTTTTTAAAGCTTGGAAACTGCATATAATTCTTGATGATAAGTACTTCATTTTTGCCTAGCTTCACTTAACTTCTCGCTAAATCAAGCAATTGGCTTCTTTCTTGAGATTGAACAACCCCAATGCCTACTTCACTTGCATCACACTCCAACTCAAAAGTCTTGTTAAAATCAGGTAGCACCAAAATAGGAGCTTGTGAGAGTTTTTGCTTGATCTCATTGGTACTAATTTCAGCCACTTCTGTCCATTGGAACTTTCCTTCCTTCACACGGTAATTGGTGCCCTGATAGTGTTGAAATTATTCACAAATCGCAAAGTTGCGGCCATGAAAACTTCTTACCTTGGGAATGGTCTTTGGAGCTGGCCATTCTCGGATTGATTCAACCTTAGAATCATCAACATGAATACCGTCACATTTTATGACAAATCCTAGGAATATAAGTTGTTTTTGCAGGAAAACACATTTCTTCAAGTTGTCGTAGAGCTCATTTTTGTTTAGTACTCCTAGCATATTCTGAATGTGAGCAAAGTGTTCATCCTCGTCCTTGCTATAGAACAAAATATGTCATTAAAATAAACCACAACAAAGTGAGATAAAATGGGTCGAAGGACCTGATTCATCAAGTGCATAAAGGTAAATAGTGCATTTGAAAGTCCAACTAGCATGAAAATCCATTCAAAAAACCCTTACTTTGTCTTGAAGGTTGTTTTCCATTCATCCTCGGGCATGATGCAAATTTGGTGATATCCGCTTCTTAAATCTAGCTTGGTGAACACTCTTGCTTCACTAAGTCGATCCAATATATCATCCAGGCAGAAAAATAGGAAATTTGTACCTTACAGTGATCTTGTTGATGGCTCTATTGCCCACACAAATGCGCCAAGATCCATCTTTCTTTGGTGTAAGCAGGGCTTGTACAACATATGGGCTAATACTTTCTCGAATGTGCCCCTTTTGCGGCAATTCCTCCACTTTCTTCTTCAATATACCATGCTCTTTTGGGCCCATTCTATAGTGTGGAAGATTAGGAAGACTTGCTCCCTGAATCAAGTCAATTCTGTGTTAAATTGCTCTCATCGGTGGTAGGCCTTGTGGCTCTTCAAGTATGTTCTAAAATTCTGCTAATAAGCCATGTACATTTCCTGGAATTTCGACAGCCGAGTGCTCTTATCCTTTTACAACAATTGCAACACACAAATTTGCCTCCTTCAAGTCTTCCATAAACTCATTAGAGGTGTGGGAGATGGTTAACATACTTTTCCCATCCTTCTTTGAGGTATTACCATTAGCTTTGTATGGTAGAACAATCATATTTCTCTTGTTCCAAATGAAAGAGTATGCATTTTCTTTGCCCTCGTGTGTAGTATCCACATCAAATTGCCAAGGTCTCCCAAGAAGTATATGGTTGGCATCCTTGTCAACCACATCACACTGTTGAAGTGTACATGTGGATTGCCTAGCCCTTTCCATTAGTTCGAACTTTTGGTTGCATTGGCTAGTGCATGAAGCAACATGGTATCAGAACCTAAGGTTTTAAGTTCATGTCATGCTTTTGTGGTTTATCCAAAAATTGATGTTGCCCCCCTCTGTGTGCACGTATAGGCCTCTTGAGCCGTACGCCTCAGTCTATTCATGGGTTGACTTCTCGCATCACACGTGAGAGGGGGAGTTAAAGTGTCTGTGTGGTAGCCTGGCTTAATACGGATGATATAGACTACTCATATCAATAAGGAATTCCTTCTTTCCAAAGAACCCATTCGTAAAGAACTCCAAAGTTAAGCGTGCTCGACTTGGAGCAATTTCAGGGATGGGTGATTGAATGGGACGCTGGTCCCAGGTGCGCACAAGTGAGGACAAAGTGCGCATGAAAGACTAGTGTTGATCTGTGGGGCCAGTCTAGATCCCGTCAGGAGTAATGGCCAGTAACCGGCCGGTGTGTCTGGGGCACTACAAGTTGGTATCAGAGCCGACCCTTGCGGTTACATGGATGTTTGCGGGTTAGATGCGCGACCATGTTGTGCATGACATTTTTGGCACGTCGTGGCACACGACATGGCACATGTGCCGGATCGGACACACAGACGTATGTGCCACAGGGAACGTTCCTGTGGCCCGACGAGGACGTCAGTTCCTTTGAGTGGGGTTGTATGTGATAGCCTGGCTTAATAGGGATGACAGGCTACTCATATCAATAAGGAATTCCTTCTTTTCCGGGAGCCCATTCAGAAGAACTCCAAAGTTAAGCGTGCTCAGCTTGGAGCAATTTCAGGTTGTGTGACCGACTGGGAAGTTGGTCCCAGGTGCGCATGAGTGAGGACAAAGTGAGCAGGAAAGACTAGTGTTGATCTGTGGGGCCAATCTAGATCCCGATAGGAGTAACCGGCCAGTAACCGATGACGGGGTCCCATACCCGGGGTATCTGACGTAAGGGAGCCCGGCCTCAACCTTGAACAGGGCCCACCAGGCCCAAAGGATACCAGGGAGCCCTAGGGAGGCGAAGACGATACACGTGTTCCCCAAGATGGAGGGTGGCGGCCGAACCAATCTCATCTACCCCCTCATGTGAACCCTAGGCCTCTCCTGTCTATATAAAGGGAGGCCTAGGTCCTCACTTAGAGGGCAATCTCATATCCAACTCTCGATAGACATCCAGTACACCATTGTAATCCTATGCACGAGGTATCCCCTCACCATGAATAACAAGAAGAAGCAGGATGTAGGGTATTGCTCTTTGGAGGCACGAACCTGGGTAAATTGTGCAGACTTCGTCCCGGTACTTCTGATCTCGTCATGAACCCTACCGACGGATCTGATGGGAATTTACTCCGTCAGTTGACGCGCCAGGCACAGGTGGCGTTGATCGGAGAACAAACCCGACATGGAGAATCAAAAGAGACCGGCGATCTCTCGCCAGGCCATTGCCTCACGTTCAGCTCTTTCGAGCTGGTCGCTGATGGACCAGGGCAGTTCCTTGACATCTCGCCTTCTAGCCTCGTCAAACGCGTGTATAATAAACTAGGGCAGGCCCAAGGGTGGGCCCTCAACCTTCAACAGGGTCCACCAGGCCCAAGGGATACCAAGGAGCCCTACGGAGGCGAAGACGATATGCGTGTTCCCCAAGATGGAGGGCGGCGGCCAAACCAATCTCATCTACCCCCTCATGTAAACCCTAGGCCTCTCCTGTTTATATAAAGGGAGGCCTAGATCCTCATTCAGAGGGCAATCTCATATCCAACTCTCGGTAGACATCCCGTACACCATTGTAATCCTCTGCACGAGGTATCCCCTCACCATGAATAAGAAAAAGCAGGATGTAGGTTATTACTCTTCGAAGGCCCGGACCTGGGTAAATTGTGTGTGCAGACTCCGTCCCGGTACTTCCGATCTCGTCATGAACCCTACCGAGCGATCTAACAGGAATTTTCTCGGTCAACCGGCGGGTGTGTCCGGGGCATTACAATATGAGGATTGTCTAGCCCTTTCCATCAGTTCAGACTTTTGGCTGCGTTCGCTAGTGCATGAAGCTTAACACACACTGCACATTTGGGTGATAACGCTTGCCCAAAGAAAGTGTCAGGTTGCATTGTTTGGTGATCCTCACGTTCACTCCTTTGTTGATCGACCCAATAGTGTAGGGATTTGGATGATCATGAGTTTCAAGCTTTAAATGGTTCACAAAGTTCTACGAGATAAGATAATCGTAACTACAACTATTAATGACTAATTTTCACACCTTACCATTCACCGTGCATTTGCTCTTAAATATTTTCTTCCGTTGTGTCTCATCAGCTTGTGGTGTGGAACATAAGAGATGCTGAATCACACATACCACCTCTTCCCCTTCTTGACAAACCTCTTGTCCCTTTACGTCTTCAAAATCGTATTCTTCCTCATCGTCTTCACCATCATGGATAGTAGTGTTAATAAATTTCCTGAGTGGGCAACCGTTGGATGTGTCTCTCTTCACCACATTTATAGCATTTTGGGCCTTCATTTCCCTTACCATTGGCTCTAGTTCTCTTAATGATGGGTTGTTCTGACTTTGCTGGAGCGGTATTTTCTTCCATTCTATTAGTGTGCCCCCTAGACGAGCCTTCGGTATGAGGATATGGAGCCTTAGTTGTCTTCTTTTTTTGAAAAGGAGGAAGACCCCCGGCCTCTGCATCTGGGCGATGCATGCAGCCACTTTATTAATTATTCCCAAAAGACCTTACAAAGAAGTACAACAGTAAGTATGAAGCCACTGTGCAGGCAACATCTGTTGCTACTCCTATCCAGTTGATGAAGGGATGCTGATAGTCTGGGCCTAATACCGAACATACCTCGCAGCCAAGCCTAACATCTAAGACATGAGGCCCCAACCAAGCCACTTGCCGGTTTGGGGCACACAACGGTCCGGCGCACACACAGAGGCCGCCGCCGCTAACTGCCACCAATCATCTTCAGAGTTGTACTGACGCATCAACCTTGCCCGGTCTAGCTGCCATCGATGCCACCACGACGCCAGACAACGCCACCATCCTGCGCTCGTCCATCAGCACACGCCCAATAGCGGGACCTTGCTGCTCCATTCCGCTGAGACCCGCCATTGTCGACGTGGCAGATGCAACACCGCTCCTCCTTCGCGAACACCACCTACAGCCACTGGTCCCATCCCCTCCACCTGCAGATCCTTTGTACTCCCATCTGAGCCCCAAGGCCCCGGACGACACCTCCAGGAAGGTCACGACGTGAACAGCGCCACTGCCGCCAAATCCGAAGAGGATTGAAGGTTTTCACTCGGCAGGAGATTGGGGTGGGTAGATTGGGCTCTTAGTTGTGCCTTCATGAAGGAAAGCGACACTCATGGGCGTCGCCGCCGCCGGGCTGGCCAGACCGGCCAAGGTTTCCCCCGGACCCAAGGTACACCACCAGGGCTCACCATCGTTAGAGCCTGCAGCCGCAAACCACCGGGACGACGAGAGAGGCGGCAGGAGAAAGGGGAACCTCCAGATCTGACGCCATGATAGCAACCCGCCAGAGGATCACCGGCCACCCGATCCAATCCCCGGCAGCTCACCCGCCCCATCGCGCTCGGATGAGGAGGCCAACCCAGGGCCCCCCGCCGCGGATCCAGGACCCTCCGCCCCAAATCAGGCAGAGCAGAGCCAGCCTGCCGCCACGTACGCCACTTTGTCACCGGCCGGCCGCCACGCCGCCGCGCTCCAGATGGAGGCCGCCGTGGGCCAGATCGGCGCCGCTGCCATCGATCGGGGCCTCATCCTCGAGATCGGGGATCCCGCGCATCCCGAGCCCGGAGTGAGAGGGCGATCCCTCTGCCGCCGCCGTCACACGCGCGGGCTTAGCCCGGCACCGACCACCGGCGGCGGCTGAGGGGAGAGCGGAAAGGAGGAGGACCGGCGACGGAGGGTTGGGTCCCCTCGGCCGTCCGCGCGCAGGCGGCGGAGGAGGTGGGGGGGGGGGGGAGGAGGGGGAGGGGGGAGCTGTTGTGGGGTCTTGGAGTTTAGTTGTCTTTCTTGTCCTCCTTTAAGGCTAGAGCTTGTGCTTGATCAATGGATCATATTTGTTGCATCATCAGTCGATCTTGAATCTGTCAGAATTGCCCTGAATTGTCTGATTTGGGTTCCTATGAATAATTAGTGCATTAGGTGCCGTTTTGTGTAAAAATCCAACAGAGGAGGCAAATTGTTATAACGTCTTGTATTCTTGATCAAAGCTAGAGGCCCTGATAATGAGTACATACTGATTTCATAGATCTTCTGTACCTGTACTAATTCCGAACAGTATTGCTATTTGATAGTTGATGGAACAGTGTATAGCTAGATTGGATATAGCAATGTTCAATGCTATTTTGCGGGAGTCGGAAGATGAGATACCGACAGATCCCATTTCTGACCCAATAACTGATCCCAAGGTTCTTCCCATCCCATCTGGGAAGTTTGGCTTCGGTGCTGGGGTCCAACTGAAAAATGCTGTAAGTACAATCATGGGCATATCGAGGTCATACCTAGATCAGTAGTTCTTGTTTATATGATTTATTACTTGCTATCAAGATTCGAGAGCATCAACTTATTTCTGCTATGGTGTTGGTAGATCGGCAGCTGGTCCAGATGCCTTACCGACTTGTTTGGTATGGATATGGACGACTATCCAGAAGTTGAGAATGGGGATGGTGAAATTGGCATTGCTGAAACCTACAGACCCTTCTATCTTCTAAATGCATTAAGTGATCTCCTAATGATCCCTAAGGATGTGCTCATGGAAACCAGTACCAGGAAAGAGGTATGAGTTCATTTGTTATTAAAAAAAATCAATTTAATAATAATTTATCTACATGAACAATTTAGTTGTCTGGTCAGTTTGAAGTTATTTTATTATAATGCTATCTTCTATATTTTCACAGATTTGTCCCACCTTTAGTTCATCGATTGTCAGGAGCATACTTGTTGGCTTTGTACCAGATGAATTTTGCCCAGACCCAATTCAAGATTCCTTGCTTCAGGCTCTAGAATTGGAGGTTAGTTTGTTGGATCTTTTGACGCAATGAGAATTTAGGACATATGTTGCTAATAAGCCTAGTTACTCAAAAGGTTAAACCATAACTTGCGTTGATTGCCTGCAATCTCACAAAGCTGAAGAAATCATATAAATTACATGACTATAAATCCATCAAGCTCCTATTTTGTGTGGGATAAGCAAACTAAGCAACTGAAGGCCAGAGCCTGACTTTTTAGATTGGGGGGGGGGGGGGGTCCTTTCATACAACATGTGTACTTTTAAATCTTCAAATTCATTGTTCACTTATATCATTTGAAATACTGACATCGAGCAGAGTTTTGTTACGATGTACCACAGAAAGCCAGAGCCCCCAGAGTCCCAAACAATTTATCCATTTAACTGAAGCTAACTATGAAAATGAACTCCTTGCAAATTAATATTCTTTTAAAGGGATTGGGAAATAATTTGTGAACTGTAGTTATTTCAGACAATGTAAATATGTTTTGTTTAAGGATGTAGCTTCAGATTATAGGTTACTAGTTTCAGGAGGAACTACAACTAGGTTGGTAATTATTTTAAAGGGATTGGGAAATAATTTGTGAACTGTAGTTATTTCGGACAATGTAAATATGTTTTTTTAAGGATGTAGCTTCAGATTATAGGTTACTAGTTTCAGGAGGAACTACAACTAGGTTGGTAATTACCCGCATTGGAAGCATATTTATAACAAACTAAAAATCAACAAACTGTCATCATCATCTCCATTTAGAGTACTGGGCCATTTAAAATAAGCAAACAATCTTTTGTGTTGGCAGGATCATCTGGAGAGCAGTGACAAGGGCATACGGGCGATACCATGCAGTGCTTCACCCATCTTGTACTCTTACCCTGCATCTGGCACAATCCTAAGCATCATTGGTGATCCTAGGAAGAGCGGATTGGCAGTCCTCCGCAAGTCTAACACGAGTGATGACGAGCTCGATGAGCTGAGCTCGCCATTGAGCTTCATCTCCAAGGTGCCAACGAATCCGCTTGCCAAGCTGAAGCAGGTCAGCGGCTCAAACACGGCGAGGTACAGGCTCCTCCATGAGGTGTGGAAGCTACACGACCAGTACTGACTTCGTCTTATGTCTCGGACGTACATATGTGTAAACTACCTTTTTGCCATTTTTTTTTTGAAAATGAGGATGACCCCCGGCCTCTGGGAGATGCATGCGGCCATTTTATTAATTATTCTCGAGGACATTACAAAGTAGAACAACAATATGCCTGAATCCGTCGTCTTGGCAACATCTGCCGCTACTTCTATCCAAATGATGAAGGGTGCAAGCTGGGCCACATACCCAGACCTCTCACCTAAGCTTAACATGTAAAGCCGAAGGCTCCGAACGAACCATCTGCCAGGTCTGAGGCTCAAACCGGTCCGACGCACTCACATGTGTCGTCGTTGCCGTCTTCCATTGGTCCATCTTCAGAGCAGATTGAGGTGACAAACTTGGCAGGTCCTTCGCCATCGACGCCATCACGACGCCAAATGACTACCTCCACCTACGCGAGCCTTGGCAGGTCCTCCGCTATTGATGCCACCACGACGCCAGCCGACGGCCGTCGTTGCCCATCACCCACAAGCGCCACCCAACCCTAAGGTTCCCAAAGCGGCACCTTCAAGAAAGGGAACGGTGCCGTGAGCGCCGCCACCACCCAACAAAGTTTGGGCTTTCGCCTGGGAGACCTAGGGGAAGGTAAAGTGAGGAGATCAGTCCATACCGACGTCTCCAAGGAGGGGAACGACGCCCTCAGGCGTCGCCTCGGCGCGGCTGGTCAGGGATTTTGCCCGAACTAGATCCCCGCCACCACCAGCGCCTCTTGTATAGAACCGGCGACCAAGAGGAAGCGGGGCCCGACCAGGCTGGCTCGCACGCCGAACAGGGGAGGAGGAGAGGCGCCAGATCGCGCGCACCGATCGCCGGATCCTGCCGCCCGCACGGCTGGGACACCAGATCCACCGCCCGCACGGCTGCTAGCCGGCCGTGCCTTGTCAATGGAGCCGTCGCTCCAGATCCACGCAGAAGCAGGGCAACCGAGGGCCCGCCGCCGCTCCAGATCCTTGGCGCCCCGGGCTTGCCCGACGGCTGCCTCAGACGGCGGTGAGAAGGTGGGACGACGTGGGGAGGGGGCCGCGGCTGTGCGGCTAGGGTTTCCCCGCGAGGGTCGCGAGAGGAGGGGGTCTTTAAAAATCCTTTTTGCCATATTGTATGTGTGATCTTTCACAAGCACCGGAGTGGGTGTGATGGTACTACATTATCAAAACAATTTTGGCGCATTTAGAACACAATGTTTTTCTTCAAGTAGTAAGCTACCTGTGAACATCAACGATGAATCAGGTATTGTATAACTTACACGCCGGAATTGGCAAAGGTAGCGAGACGTGTGTTTTCTTTGGTCGTGTCGAGTCCATTAAACACCCGTTTCTAATATTAAGTCTTTCTAGAGATTTCAATATAGACTATAGACGGATGTATAAATACATAGTTTAGAGGTTAAATTCACTCATTTTGCTCCCTACGTAGTCCATATTAAACTATGTAAAAAGACTTATATTTAGAAACGGAGGGAGTATTATTTTGGCATGTTCTATCTAGATCCTAGCCCCCTCCCTCCCGCTGCTAGCGTTAGGGAGGGGGGCTAGCCGCCAGGCCTTTGGCCCCGCCTCCCTACCTCCTCCCCATCGTCGCCGTCAGGCGCCGATAGGCAAAGCCTGGATGGCGTGGCGGCGGCGGGGCCCTTCCTCCTCTGCCCGTGGAAGGTCGGTGCGGGGCGACGACCTCTCGTGCGGTGCTGGGCAGCCGCGGGGCCCAGCACGCGATGGCGGGGGCGTGATGCGGCGGCGCGTCCAGCTGCTGGCTGCACGTCGATGCTCTGCTTCCCGAGCGTGGCACAACGACTGCGGAGCTCCTGACTCGGGAGGTGGCGCGCGGTCGGCCTAACGGCCGGATCCAGCCGGGTCTTGAGGTGGGGGTCTGTCAGCGGCGCGGATTTGGTAGTTCCCGCGGCGGTGTGCTCTCTGGATGCTGGCTCGAGGGGGGGGGGCTGGTGTGGGGGGCGACGCGGATGTCCTGGGCGGATCGTGAAGGAAATATGCCCTAGAGGCAATAATAAAGTTGTTAGTTATATTTCCTTATATCATGATAAATGTTTATTATTCATGTTAGAATTGTATTAATCGAAAACTTAATATATGTGTGAATACATAGACAAACAAAGTGTCACTAGTATGCCTCTACTTGACTAGCTCGTTAATCAAAGATGGTTAAGTTTCCTAGCCATGGACAAAGAGTTGTCATTTGATAAATGGGATCACATCATTAGAGAATGATGTGATTGACTTGACCCATCCGTTAGCTTAGCACGATGATCGTTTAGTTTGTTGCTGTTGCTTTCTTCATAACTTATACATGTTCCTATGACTATGAGATTATGCAACTACCGAATACCGGAGGAACACTTAATGTGCTATCAAATGTCACAACGTAACTGGGTGATTATAAAGATGCTCTACAGGTGTCTCGGATGGTGTTTGTTGAGTTGGCATAGATCGAGATTAGGATTTGTCACTCTGAATATCGGAGAGGTATCTCTGGGTCCTCTCGATAATGCACATCACTATAAGCCTTGCAAGCATTGTGACTAATGAGTTAGTTACGAAATGATGCATTATGGAACGAGTAAAGAGACTTGCCAGTAACGAGATTGAACTAGGTATTAAGATACCGACGATCGAATCTCGGGCAAGTAACATACCGATGACAAAGGGAACTACGTATGTTGTTGTGCGGTTTGACCGATAAAGATCTTCGTAGAATATGTAGGAACCAATATGAGCATCCAGGTTCCGCTATTGGTTATTGACCGGAGATGAGTCTCGGTCATGTCTACATAGTTCTCGAACCCGTAGGGTCCGCACGCTTAACGTTCGGTGATGATTGGTATTATGAGTTTATGTATTTTGATGTACCGAAGGTTGTTCGGAGTCCCGGATATGATCACGGACACGACGAGGAGTCTCGAAATGGTCGAGACGTAAAGATCGATATATTGGATGACTATGTTTGGACATCGGAATGGTTCCGGGTGAGTTCAGGCATTTCTCGGAGTACCGGGAGGTTATCGGAACCCCCCGGAAAGTATATGGGCCTTATTGGGCCATAGTGGGAGAGAGGAGAAGGGAGCCTAGGAGGGGGCGCGCCCCCCTCAAGCCCAATCCGAATTGGGTGGGGGGCCGCCCCCCTTTCCTTCCCCCTCTCTCCCCCTTCCTTCCTCTCCTAATCCAAC
Organism: Aegilops bicornis; assembly: GCA_021605145.1. NCBI lineage: Eukaryota > Viridiplantae > Streptophyta > Magnoliopsida > Poales > Poaceae > Aegilops > Aegilops bicornis. The sequence goes on from CM038673.1 coordinate 267,179,361, forward strand.
TAGGGAAGGGGGGGGGGGAATCCTACTCCCGGTGGGAGTAGGACTCCCCTTGGGCGCGCCATAGAGGGCCGACCCTCCCCCTCCTTCACTCCTTTATATACGGGGGAGGGGGCGCCCCATAGACACACAAGTTGCAGTTGTCTTAGCCGTGCGCGGTGCCCCCCTCCATAGATTCCACCTCGGTCATATCGTTGTAGTGCTTAGCCGAAGCCCTGCGTTGGTAACTTCATCATCACCGTCATCACGCCGTAGTGCTGACGAAGCTCTCCCACGACACTCAGCTGGATCGAGAGTTCGTGGGACGTCACCGAGCCAAACGTGTGCAGATCGCGGAGGTGCCGTACTTTCGGTGCTAGGATCGGTCGGACCGTGAAGACGTACGACTACATCAACCGTGTTGTCATAACGCTTCCGCTTACGGTCTACGAGGGTACGTGGACTGCACTCTCCCCTCTCGTTGCTATGCATCACCATGACAGATCTTGCGTGTGCGTAGGAAATTTTTGGAAATTACTGTGTTCCCCAACAGTGGCATCCGAGCCAGGTCTATGCGTAGATGTTATATGCACGAGTAGAACACAAAGAGTTGTGGGCGATGAGGGAGTCCTGGATTAGAGGGTCCTCGGGCGTCCGGCCTGTTGGACATGGGCCGGACTGATGGGCTATGAAGATACAAGACCGAAGACTCTCCCCCGTGTCCGGATGGGACTCTCCTTGGCGTGGATGGCAAGCTTGGCGTTCGGATACGAAGATTCCTTTCTCTGTAACCAACTTTGTACAACCCTAGTCCCCTCCGGTGTCTACATAAATCGGAGGGTTTAGTCCATAGAGGCAATCACAATCATACAGGCTAGACTTCTAGGGTTTTAGCCATTACGATCTCGTGGTAGATCAACTCTTGTAATACTCATATTCATCAAGATCAATCGAGCAGGAAGTAGGGTATTACCTCCATAGAGAAGGCCCGAACCTAGGTAAACATCGTGTCCCTTGTCTCCTGTTACCATCGACCTTAGACGCATAGTTCGGGACTCCCTACCCGAGATCCGCCGGTTTTGACACCGACATTGGTGCTTTCATTGAGAGTTCCACTGCGTCGTCCTCAAAGAGGTTCGATGGCTCCATCAATCATTTACAACAATGCTGTCCTGGGGGAAGTTTTCCTCCCCGACCAGATCTTCGTGTTCGGCGGCTTCGCACTGCGGGCCAACTTGTTTGGCCATCTAGAGCAGATCGATAGCTACGCCTCAGGAGATTAGTTTTGGGAACCTGGACTATGCCGCTGACGTACGAGGAGACTTGATCTTCCAAGGATTCGCAACCCCAACTTCCGCTCTGGCCTTAGATCCGGAGCGCGTCGCCATGCCTGAAGACGGGCTTCTTGAGCCCGCCGGACTGTTTGCGGCCACTGAACCCAGTATGGGAGAGCCGGATGAAGCAGCATCGCTGGCAACCATCACCAAGCCAGACCCTTCTCCGGACACTGGCTCCGAACCCTCGGAGTCAGCACCGTGTGAGTTCGGCCGAGGAGTCTTCCTCCTGCCGTACTCTGCGGACTCTTTTCTCTCTGGACAAACCTCGCCTTTAAGCGAGGCTCTAGACTTAATGCGATCCCTTGTCATTACAGAGGAGCAACGTCTGAACTACGCCCAACTCGGACTAGGGGCTGAGAGCAGGGAATTGTATGCCCCACCCACCACCCACTTCATTGCCACTGTCGAGGACTTAACCGACATGTTCGATTACGGCTACAAAGACATCGACGGTATGGACGACGATGCCAGAGATGAGCAGACCCAAAACCCGCTGTTTACTGGACGCTGGGCTGCCACCTCTTCATATGACGTGTACATGGTGGATAGACCCAAAGAGGATAACAACGATCACAAAGAAGACCCAGTCGAGGATAAACCTCCTGAGATATAGCCAAAGCACCGGCGTCAGTGGCGCCGCTCTAAATCACGCCGTAGAAAAGACAGCAATACCGGCACAGGAGACAATAACACTCCAGATGGTGCCGAAGACAGAGAAGACCCCGACGAACCAACTGCCGAACAGGACGATCGGGAAGATGGGTAGGTCAGCCCTGAGGAACAGGCCGCAAACGAAGACTCGGAGGACAGTAATTATCTCCCACTCTCCGAGGATGAGGTGAGCCTCGGTGACGAAGACTTTATCGTGCCTGAGGAACCTCTCGAGCAGGAGCGCTTTAAGCGCCGGCTAATTGCCACTGCAAGGAGCCTGAAAAAGAAGCAGCAACAGCTTCAAGCTGATCAAGATCTGCTCAATGACAGATGGACCAATGTCCTGGCAGCCGAGGAATATGGCCTCGAGCACCCGACGAAAAGTTACCCGAAGCGCAAATTGTTACCTCAATTTGATGACGAGGCGCTGGAGCCCGTACCATCAGCACGTAATGCGGCTGACCGACCACCACGTGGCCGGGACAAAGCGGCGACTCAAGCCGAACACCAGCCCATAATACCTCGCCGTAAAGGCAGAGACTTAACTGCTCGGGGTTATACATATGACCTGCGGCAGGACCTGGACAGTAGAGCATGTCAGACAAGATCGATCTACGGATCGCGGGGGCGTGCGCTGACGGCCATCTAGCCGGACGTGACAAACATAACCACGCCCGAGCCGAAAACCACAGACGAACTCCATCCGAGCTACGTCGCGACTTGGCGCGATACAGAGGCGCCGCACACCCCCTTTGCTTCACCGATTAAGTAATGGAACATGAATTCCCAGAAGGGTTTAAACCCGTGAACATCGAATCATATGATGGGACAACAAACCCCGCGGTATGGATCAAGGATTTTCTTCTCCACATTCATATGGCCCGCGGTGATGATCTTCATGCCATCAAATACCTCCCACTAAAACTCAAGGGACCAGCTCGGCACTGGTTGAACAGTCTGCCCGAAAACTCCATTGGCGGTGGGAGGACACGGAAGACGCCTTCCTCGACAACTTCCAAGGTACATATGTCCGACCTTCAGATGCCGATGACTTAAGTCACATAGTTCGGAGCCGGAGAGTCGTGCAGGAAATTCTGGACTAGGTTCTTAACTAAAAAGAACCAGATCGTCGACTGTCCAGATGCCGAAGCCCTAGTGGCCTTTAAACATAGCATCCGCGACGAATGGCTCGCCCGACACCTCGGCCAAGAAAAGCCGACCCGCTTTTGTGCGGGCGAAGATAGCTGGCTAGCCCGTAGCAATAACAATGCAAGTGAACCTGGCACTTCTAAAGCCAGAAATAGCAATGGCAAGCCCCGACGCAACAGGCACAAGCATCAAAGCAACGGTGATAATACCGACGACACGGCGGTCAACACCGGACGATTCAGTGGCTCCAAGTCCGGCCTGCGGAAGAAGCCATTCAAAAGGAACAATCCGGGCTCATCCAGCTTAGACCACATTATCGATCGTCCATGTCAGATACATGGCACCCCCGATAAGCCAGCCAATCATACCAACAGAAGCTGTTGGGTCTTTAAGCAGGCCGACAAGATAAACGCCGAAAACAAGGAGAAGGGGTCGCAAAGTGAGGACGATGACGAGGAGCCCCGTCCATCGAACACAGGGGGACAGAAGAAGTTTCCCCCTTAGGTCAAAACGGTGAACATGATATATGCTACCCATATCCCCTATGGAGCGCAAGCGCGCGCTCAGGGACGTCTATGTGATAGAGCCAGTTGCCCCAAAATTCAACCCATGGTCATCCTGCCCGATCACTTTCGATCGCAGGGACCATCCGACCAGTATCCGCCACGGCGGTTCAGCCGCACTGGTCCTTGACCCAATAATCGATGGATTCCACCTCACGCGAGTCCTCATGGACGGGGGCGGCAGCCTCAACCTGCTCTATCAGTATACAGTGCACAAAATGGGCATCGATCCATTAAGGATCAAGCCCACCAAAACTACCTTTAAAGGAGTCATACCAGGTGTAGAGGCCTGCTGTACGGGCTCAATCACACTGGAAGTTGTCTTCGGATCCCCGGACAACTTCAAAAGCGTAGAGTTGATCTTCGACATCGTCCCCTTCCGCAGTGGCTATCACGCACTGCTCGGACAAAACGCATTCGCTCGATTTAATGCGGTGCCATACTATGCTTATCTCAAGCTCAAGATGCCAGGACCACGCGGTGTCATAATAGTCAATGGAAACACGGAGCGCTCCCTCCGTACCGAGGAGCACACTGTGACCCTGGCAGCGGAACTATAGAGTGGCCCTTTAAGGCAGAATTTTAATTCAGCGGCCAAGCTCCCAGACACTGTCAAACAAGTCCGGACTACTCCGCAGCATGACAGTTCGGCTCGTCAGGAGTTAGACTAGCAATTTGGCCTCCATCTCAGTCCTGACCAAATGGCGGCGTACGTACCGCGCGTACATAACTACACACTCAAAATACCATGGGCAGAGACGGAGGTATAACCAGACTGTGGTCCATAATACGGCTCGGCCTTCCCTGGACACACATACTTTCACTTTTCCTTTTACCCTTTTCAGGTTTCTTTTCCACAGGCCCCCAGCGGCGGCTTGATCATCGGTCCTTTCGAAGGACGGATACACCAAGGTGGCAAGCACCACAGACGTGTGGGGGAATCTCTAGACGTTCTCTTCGAAAATCATCCTACCTGTTTTCGGGACCCGCACGCAGCCCCCCCTTGATCTTGGCATGTTAAATAGCCCGGTTGCTCATCGCATTATTTGTACAAATACGCTTTGACATATTAATTAAATTAAAATGAGAACTGTTTGCGGCCCAACTTATGTGGCACTAGCTTACAATTTCATTTTATCAATGGCACACGTACACTCTGGTACGCTTTAATACGCCAGGGGCTTCATTGCGCCCCATACTATGGCAACAAAGTTCGAACACTTCTACAGTATAGTTCGGCACCCCGAATTCAGCATTATATGCATTGGCTCCGAATCATGTCTTTGGTCAATAGTTGGGTTGCCCGGCTCCTGTGCTTACTACCTTACGTTCCGCTCTATCGGCTAGGGTAGTAAAGGGAGAACTACTGCGATTGTGTTTCTGGTTTATCCGAGCAAACACCTCAGTAGAGAAAGCCGAAAACTGACTGTCATGATGTGGCGAGAGCTGGTCAGCTATTCGGAGGTTCAAAATCTTTTGCGATTTTCTCCGCCTTGTGCAACAGATCGACCTTCACCCGATCAGGTGTCTACAGCACCCCAGTCCGGATTAAATACCAACCAAGGGCTGCGCCTATATTTTTTATTTGTCAAACTCCTAGGCTAAGTGAGGGTGATAAAGCCGAATAGTCTGATTGCCCGGTTCGTTGTGCAAAAGACCTCCTTCAAGGACCAAACTTTTGGATCAAGAGTGTTTAGATTCCATCCCGAACACCCCCGTACTACCTATGTGGGGGCTGAAGCCGGCGACTGACCAACTCTCAAATTTAATAAAACGGCCGCACAGGAGGTAAAATTTTAAATAATAACAAATAATAACCAGCATTATATTACATATCAGCTTTGTTTCACCATACATGACAGGATAACATGAATGTATTCATTCAAAAATAATGTCCTTAGCACATTGCTCCGCTATAGTATGGGATCCCTCCAGGGCATCATCAAAATACCGCTCGGGCGTGCGGTGCTCCTTGCCAGCGGGCGGTCCGTCGGTCGCGAGCTTGATGGCGTTCATCTTCTCCCACTGCACCTTGACACGGGCGAAGGCCATCCGTGCACCCTCGATGCAGACCGACCGCTTGATGACGTCAAGCCGGGGGCATGCATTGACCAGCCGCTTCACGATCCCGAAGTAACCGTTGGGTATGGCTTCGGCAGGCCACAACCGGATTATCAAATCCTTCATGGCTAGCTCGGCCACCCTATGCAGTTCAACCAGCTGTTTAGCTGGTCGCTAAAGGGCACCAGATGTTCTGGCGCAAGGTATTGCGACCAGAACGGCTTCTCCGTCGAGCTCCCCTCTTCGGCTCGGAAGAATTCCGCAGCATTGACAATACTACGCGGTAAATCCACAAATGCTCCTGGAGAACTCTAAATCTGGGTTAGTAAGAGATACCTCTTCTTCACATATTTGCTCTGCATAATGAAACCCGCCGCGATTTTTCTGGCCTCTTGGATTTACTGGAGGGCGCCCGGGGCTTCAACCAGGGCATCCTGTGCCCTTTGGCGAGCCTTGGCGAGTTTGGTCTCTTGATCCGCAATATTGCACTCCAAGGACTCGCATTTCTTCACGGCGTCCTAGAGCTCCTGCTGGACCTCATCAACCCTGGCCTCGTGTTTTTCACGGGCGGCTTGCTCCTTTGCCGCTTTCTTTTGGGCCTCGGCCAACGCCTTCTTAAGGGTTTCCACCTCAGCCGCCGCTCCTACAAATACCATGCCACTATAGTCAACATAAACCCTTAATCCTTTCTGATATACAGAAGGTCATTACATACCTTGCTTGTCCTCCAGTTGCTTCTTCACTCGGCCAAGCTCTTCCTCGGCCCGCTCCAGACTCTGCTTCAGTCCGGAGACTTCGGCAGCATGAGAGGTCGCAGCCAGCAGCGACGCCTGATTATTCGCATAGACATGTATGGTTAGTCCCCTGCAAAAATTATTTGATCCTCTGTCCGGCTTTTCTTTCCAAACACCAAACAGAGTCTCAGGGGCTACTGTCTACAATATGACATTCTTCTTACACAATTACGCCGCTTACCTCAAAGCCTGTCAGAAGGCTGGTGCAGGCTTCGGTTAGTTCGCTCTTGACGGACTGAACCTTCTCAACCACCGTACCCATAAGGATACGGTGTTCCTCAACAATGGAAGCACCTTGCGCGCTTCAGAAGAGTATCCGGTGCCTCTGGTTGGACAGAGGTCATCGGTGGAACAGCGCGCCTCCTTCTTTCGAAGGAGGCTGCTTACTGAATCCGAGCCGCATCTTGGCTTCGGAATGGTATTCGGCTGGGGGCACCTTTGGATATGGCCCCCATCGCGCCTCCTGTGGGGATTTGCTCCCCGTGTGTCCGCGACCGAGGTTTCGCCCTCCGGCACCATCCTGATGGCCTCCTGCGTCTCTCCCTGGCCCGTGAAGGTCCTTCGGGACACCGCCTCGGCGTCGTCCGTGGCCTTGGGAGAGGTGGCTGTCAGCAGCGAATCACTGTCCATAGCCTTTGAATCTAGCGAATCCCCCGATGAGGATCGCTGGGAGCTGTCGTGGGCCAGACTGCAGCATGTGATTCAACACATTAGAATTACGAGATAAAGGAGTCTGACATATAAGTGCGTCAGAGCCTTCGAATACTTACGATCCGGGCGGGGGCTTATCCCTGGGGCGCCACTCCAAGCTGTTGTCGGTATCCGGCACGGTGTCATCCGCAAGGGAGGCTCTCCCCCTCTTGGACGCTTCAGCCTCCAGACATGTGGAGGCCGCCCTTTTCTTCTCCCCCCCTCAGGGGGGAGTTGCTTTCTTCCTCCTCCTCCTCGTCGTCCATGGCGGGTGGGGAATGGTGACGGTGTCCTGGACTAGGGGGTACTCACCACGTCGTCTCCCGACCAGGTGGATCGGGTCGAGGACCCCCGTGGCGGTTCTATCATGGGCCACTTCAGACAGACCATGCCGCATAGAAGGAAGATTCCGCAAGACTTGGTGATCAAGACAAGGACTCCTCTCCACCAACGTATTCGGCTAGGAATCTTGTTATCCCAGGCCTCTGGTGCATTATATAAGCCAAGGCTAGGCTAGTCGATAGATTATTATGACATTATTCATCATACCCTCAGGTTTTAGACCACAACATATGATCTCGTGGTAGATCAACTCTTGTAATACTCATATCCATCAAGATCAATCAAGCAGGAAGTAGGGTATTACCTCCATAGAGAGGGCCCGAACCTGGGTAAACATCGTGTCCCCTGTCTCCTGTTACCATCGACCTTAGACGCACAGTTTGGGACCCCCTACCCGAGATCCGCCGGTTTTGACATCGACAATGGTGCTTTTATTGAGAGTTCCGCTGTGTGATCGGCAAAGGATCAATGGCTCATCGGCAGATTAACTGCGACGTCGGCATCTTCGTCACCGGCTCGGCTGGTCACCTTGGTTCGACCGAGGACTGCACTCTGTGTCAGATCGTCATGTTCGGACTATGACCTTCATCAACATAAACTCCGATCTCTCTCAAGATCATGGAGGAATCATCCATGGAGCCCGGGGGCTCAACGTCAACATTGCCCTCGTGTGACCGTGCTGTTTTTTTGGACAGCAAACTTGCATCCGCTACCACCACCTCCTCGAGCATCGCTTTGACGATTCTTTTGGTGGAATTGTGCGGAATTAAGTCTACAACAACCATGCAAAATTTCGTCGAGTTCCGATGGAGAAATCTCCGGCAATCTATGATATACCGGAGCCATGTCAAATCTGGACAGGAATCTGGACGAGTTTAGGGCGTGGTCTCCAACACTTAGCTCGGATGTCCTTTGGAAGATCCACCCGTTTATCAGTTGCGGAATTCCTATATCTACCACCCCTCAAAATTTTAGCTCGATCCGACCGTTCAAACTCCGGGAACTTTCCGATTAGTGCATCACTTTTCGGATCTGTTTTCTGCGCGAATACGGGTCCGACTAGAATTCATGTTTCTTTATGAACGTGATATTGGAGAACCTTTTTAAAAGGAATCTTCTTCTAGGGTATTGTGCGTTGTTCTTAACATGTGCCCATAAAATTTTAAGCCTTCTCTGAGGCACTCTTCACCATCGCGCTGGTGTCAAACCAGTCCGGTAACATTGCTCCACGTCTGCCGACCTGCGCTAGACAGAGCATCGCTTCATCGAGCCGAGCCTGGCCTTATCGGATCATCAGCTCGGCAAGCTGAACAAGAGTTCGGCATCGCGAAGGAAAAATTATCACCAACACCATCGCCCCATGGATTGCACGGGTCAGACGTGCCGACATCGCTGCTCGGTCACTTCATCAATCCGGCATTGACCGCGTCACAAGTTATGACCAGCGTCGGCATGGTCGCACTGTTGCTTCTTCAAGCCGATGTCCATCACGCCGAACTGCTTCAACACCTCGGCCAACATGGTAGCTGCAACGTCTCCTTACCGACCCGCTCCGTCATCTCGGCTAGACCGGGCACTTTGCTATTTCTTCATCAACATACTCCGGTGACTTCGGCGTCACCAGCCGACCAGCCTCGTCACGTTAGCTGGACCGGGGGCTTTGCCTCGGTGAGCCCACCTTTGCCAGCATCACCATGCTGTCGCTTTATCGCCCATCACGCAATGGGTGTGCGGATCGAGTCCCAATTTTGGGAGTAACCCTTCTTCAGATTGCTACAACAGATAAACCAGGTGCTATTAATCCTAGTATTTTTTCTTGCTTGGGTTTATTTTTCCCAAGGAATTATTACTCTGGTTTGTTTCATCATCCGTACATGTGTCTATCAAATGGTGGCCGCATTAACGCATTTAAGCGTGGTGGTTCGGTCGGTTCAGATATCTGATTCGGCGAATGCCGCATCCGAAACTTGGACCGGCCTATGAATTCAGGCTTTGCCATGCCTTCACCGCGTCACGCCGACGCCCCGCATCGACATTGACTTCGGAGCCAGGCCACATCTCTTTAAATAAATTATTTTTGCGAAAAGCAATTATCCTTTTTGGACCGCACTATTTTATGTGTGTAGGTGATCAACTTCGACTGCGTCACGCGGTCACTTCGGCAAGCCGACGTCGTTGTCCCAATCGGCTCGCATGATCACCTTGTTGGTCGAATTGCCATACCGACATGTTCGGTTGCCTCGGGGACTTCGACATCGCTGAGAGAGCTCTACCTCATCGAGTGTTCGGCACACGGGCCATATTTCTTTTATTACTCACTTTGCATAAATTATTAATTATGCAACATTTTATTATTATTATTATTATTATCCTATTATCTCCGGCTTGCACTATTTTCTATGCACAGGTAAATGATCCGGGTCGAGCAACGCTGTCACCTCGGCGTACCAACGTACCACGTCACCTCGGCTGGACCAAGGGCTTCGTTATCACTTCATTAACCCACACCGCGGACTTCGGCGTCACACTGCCGGCCTGCATTGGTCGTGCTATGTCGCCACTTCGGAGTGCCGAGCTCTTTGCTCCGCCACCTCGGGACCGGCTTGGGGGCTGGGGCCTTGTTCCACCGTAAGCTCGGGCCGTGCATCGACACCGAGCACATTAACGAGCTAAGTCGCTTTTATGCTCAAAATTTTAAATTTTAAATTTTGTTCGGATCTACCAAAGCATTATATTTTCTTGGCAAAAAGTTGTATGTGAAAAACTTCCTTTTCAAAACTTTGTTTGTGACACACAAATTCAAATACCCCGTTTACTTGGGGGCTTCCTTTATGAAGCCTTTCCTCTTGCATATGATTATACTTGTACGGCTTCGTTCCCTGTTCTTATGCCACAATATGCACCATGTTGACTTAAGTGTTCTGCAAGCTGGGTTGCCTCGCTCCTGTGTTTACCCCTACGTTCCTGATTGTTCGGCTAGGGAGTAAAGGGAGCACCTCTGTGATTGTCACGATCGGGTCATCCGAGCTCGGACCTCAGACTGGGTGAAGCCGAAAGCTAGTGCTCTTATTGTTTCCAATAATGGTCGGCACACAACGGAACTCATGAGTATAAAAAAATCTATTGCACAAGTCTCATAGTAACAATGAGCAACCGAGGAAAGGTATCGGTGGGGGTACTATTTTCTTCGAAGATGCTTCTTACACTTCGTCAGTAACATAGCATAAGTTCCCTGAGCGTGCTTTGTCTGTTACAGCCTTATGGCCTGATTGCCTGGTTATTGGAAACACCGTCGATATTCTCGATAGGTGGAGTACATAACACTTTTCGGCCCTTAACCGAAGAGGGAAAAGCCGACGGTCGGTTAAGATGCGTTTAAAGTTCGGGTGAACACAAATATGATATAAGTACTTCGGTACATACAATCATAAAATTCTTTTACCCAAGTCACTTGGGGGCTCTTAAATTTATGTGAGCTGTTTTTTTAATAAATGTTCTTCTTCTTAGTCATTGCAAAGTCTTTTTCTATCACTCCTTTTTTCGACGCGAGTGTGTGGTCAATAGCCGGGGAGCCTAATTTCTCTCTCAAATCCGCTAGAGGTTAGTTTGCTAAACTGGCCTAACGAGAAGTACTTCGCCTTCGGGATAGGAGGTTGAAGCTGTGGGCTGATGATACGGGGCTAACCCGGTGTAGGCCGATCTTTCACGTTTGGAGTGGGATCCCTCGAAGAACACGATGAACACGGGGAAGAACGGAGAGAAATCACAAGGGGAAACACTCAAGAACAAGTCCAATCACACATCCACTAGACAATCAAACACACAAGATCACAAGGTACATGAACAACAAAGGGAAAGATACAAGGTAAGGTTCATCTCCAAGAGGAGGTCTTGATGATATCCTAGATGGATCTTCCCACGAGGGGTCTTGATGATATCCCGCAGGATCTTCTCACATGGAGGTCTTGAACTCCATGGGAGTGGTAGTCTCTCTCTCTCAAGAGTAGAGGTAGGAGCAAAGCTCACCTAAGAATGAGCTATCATATTTGCTAACCCTAGTACAGAGCTAAGGGACAAGTATATATAGTCCAAGGGGTAAGTTGGGGATACATGGGGTGAAACCCTCTCATCCCAAGCATGTGCAGGCGGTTGTACTGGATGTGTGAGCGTTTGTACCGCTAGGAGCTCAGGTACCTGTTTCTGGAGGTGCTCGCGAAGGTAGGGAGCGGTTGTACCGGTGGAAGGGCCGGTTGTACCGGTCTAGACGCAGCTGGGGGGACAACCGGGGATGTACCGGTCTTGCACCGCTCGAATACAGAAGCTCGGCCGATAGTTGGGCGGTAGTCGAGCGGTTGTACCGCCCGTGTGCCTTCAGCGGTAGTACCGCCTGGTGTGGGCGGTAGTACCGCTGTCGTCCCTGCAGGCGGTTCCTCTTCTTCCTTCTCTTCCATGCCTCACTCATGGATGGTGTAGTTGTACACTTGTGCTCGCTCCTCCTCGTCCATGATGTTCCGAAAATACCTATGTATGCACACGAGTGGAGTGTCAAGTAGTATACCATCCTCGAAGGGGTCAAGTGAACACGTGTAAAGGAGAAGATTCACCTTTATGTATGAGAAGTAGAGGTCGCACGTGTCACTTGCCGAACAAACTCTTGACATGGTGATGGCCGTAGGATGCTCCGCATCATCCCCTCCCCCTTGGAAAAGATCCGACCTCGGATCGAAAACCAAATCACCATGGGAAAGAGATGGCGGTGCCGTGTCGAAGTGGTCGATCACCAAGCACTTATCGTCTAGAAGCTTGAAATGTGCACTTGCCAATGTCACACTATTTTGTGGTTCCTTCAAAAGGAGAAAATAGAACAAACACTTGGAAAAACAAATGTGGTTAGCGTTAGTGCAAAACCAAGCATTCAAGAGGTGATTCACCAAACAAGTGTAGATCCTCAAGCATAGCGTAGGGTGTGACAAAGGATTGTGACATGACATGTAAGCATATGAATCTAGCACAAGCAAAGATATCATGGGGACAAGTATGCAATTGTGAGGTAGAGATGCAAATATGTTTGACAAGGGAATAAGCATCTACCTCAAGGTCATAGCAATCATGCATAAAGCGCTCGACAAATGGTCGATGGTAGGCATAGGAATCATTCACAACACCAAATAAGATGAGATGTCTAAACACATGGGTGAAGTGCAAGACAATCCAAGCATAATGTGCATAGGGTGTAGCGAATATAGTGTGGAACTCAACACAATAGAAAGAGCAATTGTTCATCATGTGTGAGGCAATCAAGTCAAGCATGTGACAAGCAATGGTACATGGCATATGTGAGGAAATGATATTGGTGCAACCAACCATATGATAGTAGCAAGTAGTCCAAGAATTGGATGCAACACACAAGGTATATATATGATGAAGCATGGAAATGTGGCAATCATAGGTGAAAGCAATATCTCGAACATGCGTGCAAATGGTGCAAGCAACACATGAAGTATGATCCACAATATCCAAGCTCAAGAAGGATGTCACCTTGAAAGCGTTTCCTTGTGTATTCTTCACAATGCCAAAGTGGAAGCAACTACGGTGTAGAAGCGAGTCGTGGTAGAATGTATGAGGCTCGCTCTCAAGAGCTTGAATGGTCAACTCACGTGAAGTGGAAGTCGACACAAAGTCCAAGTATCCTACACATGCACAAAACAAAACAAAGAACGTATGCGCATGGTAGATAAACACATCATCCATCATGATGGTTCTCATTTTTTGCACAAAACCATTAGAAGCACAAGTGCATGAATAATATGATACAACAATGGTTAAATTCATGGCACTAGGTATATGGTGCAAAGAAGTAAGACAAGCATGCTTCACAAGAATTATGTCCAAATCTCCAAATATATGCGAGAATGCTATGGGGGCAATCTCATGAGCAAGAAGAGAATCATTGTTGCACTCAATACATGGCAAATCATCTAGCATGAGAGAGGCAACACATAGAGATATATGACAAGAAGCAATATGAATCATGTGCAAAGCATATATATGGTTGTCATCAACCGCATGAAATGGTGATGCGACATAAGCAAGCATAGTAATCAAGTCGTGCAAACTAGTGGAGCGAAGATGCAACACACTAGGATAAATCATGGCAATCATGTCATGTGAGCAAATAATAGGCATAGACAATGCACATGACATATCACAAGCACGAACACAAAGCAAGATCATAGTATCATCATAGGGGTGGGTCACAAATGGAACATGGCAACAACAAGCAATATCTCCACCAAGCTTGCAAATACACGTAAAAGTATGAGAGTCAATCATCATGTGTAAAGCAAAGCATGGGTCACAAATGCATGGAAAAGGCATAGGAATGGGCATATCATGCAAAGTGAACATGGCAAGATGGGCATAGAATATGTAATGGACAATAACCCATAGCCAAGTGAGGGCCATGTAGAAGAAATGCGCGAAGACTTCGCGTGAAGAGAGCGGTGGGAAAGTCAATCCATGGGATCCCAAATCATCGTTGCTCTCTAGAGCTCGTTTTGTCAACTCGTGGGATTGCGAGTTTGACAAGTATTCATGGGTACCTACACAAAAGAGACACAAACCAAAGAAATTGTGCGGCGTGGTAAATGTACACATCATCCATCATGATGTGTATGTGCACGTGTGAGTTAGCACAAGATAAGCATCGCTCAAAGAAATTTGATGCATGGTATAAGAACATGTCATCCATCATGAAAGAATAGTTATTATGTATGACACGATGGGGACACAAATTGACAATGCAAGTGTATGGCACATCAATAGCATGTTTGTTCATGGGGAGCATATGGTGCACATAATTATTGGGATCATGCAATGGATGGGATGGATCAAAATGTCCTAACATGTATGAGGAAACTATGGGGGTCTCCTCATGAGCAATATTGGAAACATCATTTGGAGAAAATGGACAACATCCAAAACAATGCATATCCGAAGCTAGGTGGGCATGGCATGGCATATGAGATAAATGATGCAAAGGGAGCATATCAATATCATCACAAGAAAAACAAATGCCAATAACCATGGGCTTGTCATGCATGCCATATGTGCAAATTGGGTTTATTTTAATGGCATATGCATAGTCACTATGAAGAGATTGCAAATAAGACATATGGTTGATCTCATGCATAGCATATGACAAGTCAAGCGGATTAGCAAATATGATGTGACCTAAAAAAATGTCACAAGAAATCCTATGTAACATGGCATCACAACTAATAAAATCCACATGAGAATCATCGTACTCATCATAAATGGGCAAATCATCACATGGGGAAATCATACTAGAATGAAGCATGTCAATAGGGTGATCAACATCATGCAAGCAATCAATGTGAAAATAGTCCACTAGTGGGACGAGAGCATCACCTTCACCTATGTTAACTTGTTCATTCCACTCAAGTGGTGTAGGTGAGGTGGCAGAGACCAAATGGTGGTCATCATCATCTTGATGGAACCATGTGGGGGGTGCATCATAGTCCACCATGGCCATCATCTTGTCCAAAGGGAGGACGGAGTCGTCGAGGATCAGCGCGTCATCATAAATGGGACCTAGCACCACATGAGAAGACACAATAGAGGTAGAGGTCAAGTTGTTAGAAATGGAAATGGCCTCATGAGACCTATCAACTATCTCACTTTCTCTATGTGGTGGTTCACTCACTCCCTCAAAGTAGGTGCACTCAATGTCACATATGGTGGAGTCACTCATCTCACTCAAGTGGTGGTTGTGGCTCTCCTCACATGGGATTTGTGGCAACACATCATATATAGGGCTAGTGGTGACAACACTCTCACTCTCAATATGGTGGCACAAGTCACTCAAGTCATCATACGTCGCCGTGGTCGAGGTGAAATACTCAACCATCTCCTCGCCGTCGCAATGGATGAAGGCCGAAGATGGCACATCATCACTCTCCTCCATGACCGAAGGGAAAATCCCATGCTCGATCATCTCGTCGCCGTCGCCATGGATGAAGGCCGAAGATGGCACATCATCACTCTCGCCTCCAAAGATGGAAGCATCATCCTTGCTCGCCACCTCGTTGCTTGCCTCCAAAGCTTGGTCCTTGAAGGTCTCCGTAGTCGTACTTGTCGCCGCACCATCTTGAAAAAGAGTCAAGGTAGACTCGGCATCATCAATGCCACAAAGAGGGATGGCGGTGAAGTCGCACTTGGGAGCATCGTCTTGGAGCTTGTCGGGCTTGGACATCATGGTGGTACTAGCCTCATGCTTGTCGTAGAGCTTGGTCACCACGAAATTTGCTTGGGGTGGAGAAGCCTTGGCCTTCATGAGTTCTTGTTCCGCCTTGAGAGCACCAATGTAGTAGTCGTCGATGGACTTGTAGTTCTCGAGGAAGATAGTCTTGGAGATGTCGTTGTTCAATCCCATCATGAAGTGGAACTTCATCGAAATGGGGTCGTCCACGCCGGCTTGTCGCAAGGCAATCTTCATCTCCTTGAAGTACGCGTCGATGGACTTGGATCCTTGGATGGTGTTCTCCAATTGGCGAGGAAGTTGTTCCGTGTAGGTTGGAGGCACAAACTCTCGCCGCAAAGCTCTCTTCGTCTTGGGCCAACTCATGTTGTAGTACTCCGAAGGTGTGTGAAGCCACCAAGTTGAGGCGTAGTCGTGGAAGTTTCTTGTGGCGCACTTCACTTGATCTTCGGGAGGAACTTGATGTAGCTTGAGGTAGTCGTCCATTAAGCGCTCCCACTCGAGATACTCCTCGGGTTCGTGAGTCCCATAGAAAGGAATCGCGTGGTCGATGTCGAGGTCATAGTAGCTCGTGGAAGTCGCGGACTTGAGCTTGGGGAGCTTCTCTTGAGCGTAGTCTTGGGGTGCCTTTTGGCGAAGATGCCGTATGTCCGTAAGCGAAGATGCCTTGAAGTCGCTTGGCGAAGATGCCAAGGGAGATGGTGAAGTCATTGAGCGGTTGTTGATGTAGAGCTCTTGACCTTCACGTTCTTGGTGGTGATGGTGTCGATGCCGATGTGATCTTCCGGAGATGGTAGCTCGGAAACATGTGCTCTTGAGCGTCTTCTCGAAGATGAGGAAGATCGCTTGTAGGACTTGATGAGGGCTTTGATCTCCTCCATTTGAGCTTGCATCTTGGCGTCGGAGTTGTTGTTCGTGGCATCGAACTCGTCGTTGTTGTTGTAGACCGAAGGTGAAATGCCTTGCCTATCCATCACAAGACTCGAGTAGAGGTGAGTAGGAAATGAGATAAACAATACCAAGTTACCTTTTCCCAAAGTTGAGGATGTATCCCGTTTCACTCAATGTGAGATGAAAGAATAGTGGAATTGGTACCGGACTTGTTCACTCACACCTATCAAGTAAAGCTTATGGTAGAGCTCGGTGAGGATAGTGGCACCCAAATTTGATGCAAAATGTTAGCAAGAGTCAATAATGTTGAAAGAGATTCACAAATTCGCAAGCAAGACAAGTTGACCAATAGCAATATGTGGCACACGGAAACACACACACGGATAGATAAATGGGGTCGTGCAACCAAGGAATGAGCACAAAATGTGGAATCCACGGAAAACGCTCGTGTTGGACAACTCAAGAGAGACGCTAGCACGATTGCTCAATAGGCGGATACGACACTTGTGCACAACCTATAAGATGCAAAATGGATAAACTTTCTATCCCAAGTATGCTATGTATGTATGGTTCCCGGTGTTTCTCTCAAGATGATCCAAGATGATCGGATATGATACCATATGATATATTGTGATGCTATGGCTATTGCTTACAAGCTCTTTGCTCACTCTTTTTCTTTGCTTAAAAGCTTATTCTCTTTTTTTTTCTTCCATGGCCACTTTTGCACAATGCACAAACCAAGATAGCTATTGTGTATATGCGGGAACGATATTGTGACACAATGGATGATATGATACCAATATGATATGGTATGTATGCAATGGATGGTGTAGATCACTAATGTGCACAAGTAGCGTGGCCCGCAATACTCAAATGGCTAGTCTCGATAGGCAAGTAACGCAAAATGGGCTAGGGGTTAACAATGCAATTGCAAGGGAATATACAATGGTGTCGTCGAGGTTAGCGTCCTTTGCGATGATGAGTGGCGGTATTCTTGATGTAGATACCAAGATGAAGGAGACTCATCCCTAAGTAGCCGAAACACCTTAGGAAACGGAAAAACCGCGAACTCAAAATCTCAAATGACAAATGTCAAATGGTGGTAGCGAAAAAGCGGTGGTGGTTTTGCACTAGGCAATGCGGAGGTGGAATGATGGGCTATACACGTGTCAGGGTTGAAGTTGCCGTCCCTAAGTAGCCGAAACACCTTAGGAGACACAAGCCACAACTCAAACAAGCTCAAACAACTATTGGGTTAAGTTGGGGGTGGCGGAAGTGTATGGTGGGCACGCCTATGCGGAAGTGGTGGTGGTGGTTGATGAAGAAGCAATCGTCCCTAAGTAGCCGAAACACCTTAGGAGACTCGAATCACTACTCAAGCAACCAGAAATGCTATATGGAACAAAATGGGTTAGGTTGCGGAAGTCGGTGGTGGCTATGCGGATGATATGGTGTAAGGCCTAGGCAAACTTGCCAAATTTTCGAAAATTTTATGGAGTCAAATGATGTTGGTGGTATTTTTGTGGGATGGGGGATGTCAATAGCTTCAAAACAAGCTGAAGAATGTCAAAAACGGACTCCAGATGAATTAGTTATGGGCAAAACGGTGAAACTCGGAACGCTGAAACTGGGAGGGGCGGTAGTACCGCTTGTGAGGGCGGTTGTACCGCTCGAGGTACTCAGCGGTAGTACCGCTCGGAGGGGCGGAAGTACCGCTCGTGTCGGGATTTTTCGCAGATCGACTCGGGTCGCGATTTTTGGGCGGAAATGGATGATTTCGGGACCAAAATTGGATGGATTTCGTGGATAAGAAGAGGGGAAACTTGGGGGAATGCTAGATCCACTCGAAACCAAGCAAATACATGGATCAAAATCAAGAAATCTTCATCTAACCAACAAATCACAAAAAAATTTTGGGGCTATTTTTGGTGGGGATTTTCGAAATTTAGGATGAAATCAAACAAAAGAAGGCTAGAAAACGGTGGGAGGGACTCCAAAAACGTGATCAACGTGGCTCATGATACCATATGATACGGGGCGAACCTGGTGTAGGCTGATCTTTCACGTTTGGAGTGGGATCCCTCGAAGAACACGATGAACACGGGGAAGAACGGAGAGAAATCACAAGGGGAAACACTCAAGAACAAGTCCAATCACACATCCAGTAGACAATCAAACACACAAGATCACAAGGTACATGAACAACAAAGGGAAAGATACAAGGTAAGGTTCATCTCCAAGAGGAGGTCTTGATGATATCCTAGATGGATCTTCCCACGAGGGGGTCTTGATGATATCCCGCAGGATCTTCTCACATGGAGGTCTTGAACTCCATGGGAGTGGTAGTCTCTCTCTCTCAAGAGTAGAGGTAGGAGCATAGCTCACCTAAGAATGAGCTATCATATTTGCTAACCCTAGTACGGAGCTAAGGGACAAGTATATATAGTCCAAGGGGTAAGTTGGGGGATACATGGGGTGAAACCCCTCTCACTGCGCACAGGCAGGGCGGTTGTACCGGATGTGTGAGCGGTTGTACCGCTAGGAGCTCAGGTACCTGTTTCTGGAGGTGCTCGCGAAGGTAGGGAGCGGTTTTACCGGTGGAAGGGCCGGTTGTACCGGTCTAGACGCAGCTGGGGGGACAACCGGGGATGTACCGGTCTTGCACCGCTCGAATCTGTAAGCTCGGCCGGTAGTTGGGCGGTAGTCGAGCGGTTGTACCGCCGTGTGCCTTCAGTGTAGTACCGCTGGTGTGGGCGGTAGTACCGCCGTCCTGCATGTATGTGTTCCTCCTCTTCCTTCTCTTCCATGCCTCACTCATGGATGGTGTAGTTGTACACTTGTGCTCGCACTCCTCCTCGTCCATGATGTTCCGACAATACCTATGTATGCACACGAGTGGAGTGCCAAGTAGTATACCATCCTCGAAGGGGTCAAGTGAACATGTGTAAAGGAGAAGATTCACCTTTATGTATGAGAAGTAGAGGTCGCACGTGTCACTTGCCGAACGAACTCTTGACATGGTGATGACCATAGGATGCTCCGCATCAGCTGACCCGCTTTAAGTCTTGTGATAGGATGTGTCATGTTAAAGCACGACAGAAGCACAATTTTTTTTCTAAGACCAATTTTCGGATTGGCACCGAACACTTGATCTAGTTCGGACGTCAAGTTTTTACTGAAGTTTTTGTTTTTCCAAGCCTATGGCACTTTTGAACTATTTGTGTGTTTCCAGCATAAGTCTCGCAGTGCAACGCCGGGCACCTTTAGAGGTTCGGAAAAAACATTCTCGGATATTGCTATATATGCATCGGTTTCAAATTGTGTCTTCGGTCAATAGTTGGGTTGCCCAGCTCCTGTGCTTGCCTCCTATGTTCCGCTTTGTTCGGCTAGATGTGCAAAGGGAGAACCACTACGATTGTGCTTCTAGCTAGCATGGTTAAAGTACCTCAGTGGAGAAAGCCGAAAACTGACTGTCACAATAAGCGCAAATTGGTCAGCGATCCGATGAGTGTGTTAAACTATAAGATCGATAGAGGTCACCCCATGTTAAATGACGGGCCGTTCATAACATTGGCCGAAGTGTTTATGGCTTGACCTCGACTGTCGCTGAACACTAATCGGGGGCTAGTAACTGGTCTCCCAACTTTAAACTCCTATGACTAAGTGAAAGTTATAAAGCCTGCATATCTGATTGCCTCGTTTTTGCTAACACAACCGCCTTCGGGCACCGAGACGTCGGCTAAGGGTTGTCTTGTTATTGCGCAAACACTCTGCGTAGCATCTACAAGGGGGCGGAGGCCGACGATGGGCCACTTTCAACTGATAAACGGTCGCAACGGAGTCAAAACAAACATATCATCGGCGTTTGTATTTAATATACGAGGGCTGCCTTCCGTAATCATCGTTATAAAGCCTAAATATGCATCAATTTGACTCAAGATTTTGGCCAAGCTGGGTTGCCTGGCTCCTATGCTTACCCCTACGTTCCCGATTGTTCGGCTAGGCGGTAAAGGGAGCACCTCTGTGATTGTTACTACCGGGTCATCCGGGTTAGTTCCTCAGACTGGGTGAAGCCGAAAGCTAGCAATCTTAAAGGATATAATTGGTCGGCAACGACGGAAGTGAAAATTTTGGTCCATTCAGACCTTAGAATTCGGGAACTTTCCCCGAACTAAATCCTCAACATCTTTCTCCTGCATTGATCAGAGGTGAGGTTTCATGATCATGGTTGGCATGACAACCCAAAGAAAGGAACCGATAGCGGGACTATTTTCTTTGAAAGATGTTTCTTACGTTAAAAAGTAATATAACATATCTCTCCGCGTACCTTTGTTTATAAAACCGTATGAACGGATTGCCTTGTTTGCCGTAAATCTTTGCCCTCATAAAGAATTTATAAAGTGGGACAAACACTCCACGGCTTCTGGCCGAGGAGGTTGAAGCCGATGGTCGGTCAACAAAGTTTTGTACAATGCGGATCCGAGCATTAATGGTGTAAAGTACTTGGATACATAGAATCATTACACATAATTTGTGATTTTCCTCTGGATATCGATCCTTAATTCGGCCACCCGTGCCCGCATTACTGCTCGGGGGCTGCTGGGCTTCGGGCTTATCATTCACTAATATTAAAGGGGCACATCGATCCCCTGATCTGTTGTTACCACCTGACCAGTGGATCGGGGGCTACTGCATTGACAATCCAATGCAGGAAATTTAAAGTGCAATATAGTTTTTGAGGAGATTATGATCCTCAGGTTGGTCGGCCGCACCCAACCTGAGTCTCGAGGACTTTACACACCGCTTTTTATATCCCGAAGTATTCAGCCGAGCTAGGAGTTGTTCCTCAGGCTGATTTTGCAAATCAACCAGAGTCTCAGGGGCTACTGGGATCAGCGGTCTTATTTCATCCTTCAGGTGCATCTCGGGTTTCAGACCAATACACACCTTGAGGGATACTGGCTATATATCTCGGCAGAGAATAAATTGCACCAATAAAAAATATTGACAAAAAATCGCCCATGATGGGGTGGTGCACCACCTCGGAAGCAGTCCGGCATAAAGCTCAGGCGCCAGTGGCTGGCTCCATAGATGGCATTTCCGTCATTAAGCTCGGCTAAACTCCTTCAACTTTTTTGAACCAAGGTGATCTATGGCACCTCAGATATGGTCCGATGTTGGAGCTTGGACATAGTCCCGCGTTGGAGCTCGGATACATGGCGTTGGCGCTAGGAAGCGGTCCGGCGTTGGTGCTCGGCTGCAAAAGATACCTCAAATACAGTCCGGCGTTGGAGCTCGGACGCAAGAGGACACTGCCGCCCGGGAACAACTTCAAACCCAAGGTGTGGCATAAAAATAACAAGGCATTGATAAAGGCCGGGAACTTAAAGGGGCTCCTCGGATGCCCGACATGTAAACTCTTCGGATTTACTTTAGCGATCCTCAAGATTGAAGATGAGAAGATTTGTTGAACCAGTTTTCAAGACCGACGACCGACGATGAAGAATAGTTCGGAAGAATCGAGGAGCGTTCCGAACTTGAAGACCGATTCAGGGGGCTACTGACGGTGTCCTGGACTAGGGGGTACTCACCACGTCGTCTCCGGACCAGGTGGATCGGGCCGAGGACCCCCGTGGCGGTTCTATCATGGGCCACTTCGGACAGCCCATGCCGCATACAAGGAAGATTCCGCAAGACTTGGTGATCAAGACAAGGACTCCTCTCCACCAACGTATTTGGCTAGGACCCTTGTTATCCCAGGCCTCTGGTGCATTATATAAGCCAAGGCCAGGCTAGTCGATAGATTATTATGACATTATTCATCATACCCTCAGGTTTTAGACCACAACATATGATCTCGTGGTAGATCAACTCTTGTAATACTCATATTCATCAAGATCAATCAAGCACAAAGTAGGGTATTACCTCCATAGAGAGGGCCCGAACTTGGGTAAACATCGTGCCCCCTGTCTCCTGTTACCATCGACCTTAGACGCACAGTTCGGGACCCCCTACCCGAGATCCACCAGTTTTGACACCGACAAATGGGTCTCGGCATCTTCGGACGTCACGTCCGAAGTGCCCTTATGGCGGAGACCGCCTCTGGTCCCCTTGGCCTTCTTCTCCAGTGCCTGGTAGGGCGCCGGAACCAGCATCTTCATCAAAAGTGGAATTGCTGGGTCTTCGGGCTGTGGAGCTGGGCTCTTGACCAGCTCCACCTTCTTTGTCCAGCCCTGAAAAAGTAAGATGGGGAAGTTCAGACATTCTCCTTGGGTATATAAGTAAAGGATACACCTTGAAAACACGGAAAAACTCACCGGACTGGCGGGGTGGGTCAGGTTGTACCCACGGTCTTCGATCTCCTTCGGCCACATCTCGTTGGCCTTGAAGAGCACCTTCCAAATACCTTCGTGCGTAACGCCGAAGAAGTATTGCAGGGTCTGGTGCTTGGCCGGACCGAACTCCCACAAATTGCAGGTCCGGCTTTGGCATGGAAGGATCCGATGAAAGAGCATCACCAGGATCACATTGACAAGCTTGATGTTCTTGTCGACCATGCTCTTGATGCACATCTGCAGCGCTGTCAGCTCGTCCGACGAGGCCCAGTCTAGGCCCTTCTCTAGCCAGGAGGCGAGCCGCATCGGGGCCCCGGACCTGAACTCAGGAGCCTCGGCCCAGGTGGTGTCGTGGGGCTCTGTGACATAGAACCACTGCTGTTGACACCCTTTGATGGTCTCCACGAAATTACCTTTGGGCCATATGACGTTGGGCACCTTGCTCACCATGGCGCCTCCGCACTTTGCGTGTTGGCCGTCCACCACCTTCGGCTTCACATTGAAGA
The DNA here is from genome assembly GCA_021605145.1 of Aegilops bicornis. Lineage (NCBI taxonomy): Eukaryota > Viridiplantae > Streptophyta > Magnoliopsida > Poales > Poaceae > Aegilops > Aegilops bicornis. Next base: position 267,202,937 of record CM038673.1, read on the forward strand.
TCTTCAGCCACAATCCGAAGTGGGGTGAGATGCGGAAGAAGGCCTCGCACATGACAATAAGTGCCGAGATGTTGAGGAAGGAGTTGGGGGCCAGATCGTGGAAATCCACCCCATAGTAGAACATGAGTCCGCGGACGAATGGGTGGAGTGGAAATCCTAGCCCGCGGACGAAATGGGGGATGAACACTACCATCTCATGGGGCTCCGGAGTAGGGAAGATCTGTCCCTTGGTCGGAAGCCGGTGGGCGACCTCCTTGGCCAAATATCTGGCCTCCCGGAGCTTGGTGATGTCTTTCTCCTTGACGGAGGAGACCATCCACTTGCCCTTCGCTCCGGATCCTGACATGATCGGAGTGCTTTCTTGAGGTGGAAGAGATGAGGACTTGGGCGCTGGAGGTCGAGAATGGGTGCGCAGAGAGAGAAGGCGTGGGTGAGAAGGGGTGAACCCTTATCTCCTTACAAAGGCAGTGAATATCAAGCGCCTCCCCACTCGCCTTAAAACTCGCCTGTTTCCCAAGGGCCGTGCAGACGACACGGTTGGATTACCCACGCCCCTATTGATGAAAATCCCGTAATAAGGGGACACGATCTCTGCTTTGACAAGACATGCCAATGAAACCGCATCTCAAAACATGGAGCGACAGGCTAAAAAACGGTTTGAAATAATGACCGGGTGGTGACGTGGTGTCACGCTACAAAAAGTTGTCAATGGATTGGACTCGTGAAATATTATACTCTCTACGGTTGTGTGCGGTACTTGTTTTGCAGATCCGGACACGTTCTTTGTGTTCGAAGGATGTTTTGGAGTATTCGGAGAAGGAACCCTCCTTGCAATGCCGAAGACAATCTGCGCGCCGGACACCTCGTCATTGAAGCATGGTTCAGGGGCTACTGAGGAAGTCCTGGATTAGGGGTCCTCGGGCGTCCGGCCTGTTGGATATGAGCCGGACTAATGGGCTATGAAGATACAAGACCGAAGACTCTCCGCTGTGTCCGGATGGGACTCTCCTTGGCGTGGATGACAAGCTTGGCGTTCGGATATGAAGATTCCTTTCTCCGTAACCGACTTTGTACAACCCTAGCCCCCTCTAGTGTCTATATAAACTGGAGGATTTACTCCGTAGAGGCAATCACAATCATACAGGCTAGACTTCTAGGGTTTTAGCCATTACGATCTCGTGGTAGATCAACTCTTGCAATACTCATATTCATCAAGATCAATCAAGCAGGAAGTAGGGTATTACCTCCATAGGGAGGGCCCGAACCTGGGTAAACATCGTGTCCCCTGTCTCCTGTTACCATCGACCTTAGACGCACAGTTCGGGACCCCCTACCCGAGATCCGCCTGTTTTGACACTGACATGCGATAATAGTCATACTGCTTACCAGCATGTCATACTTTGATTCGGCGGTATTGTTGGATGAAGCGGCTCAGACCGACATTACGCGTATGCTTACGCGAGACTGGTTCTACCGACGTGCTTCGCACACAGGTGGCTAGTGGGCGTGAGTTTCTCCAACTTTAGTTGAATTGAGTGTGACTACGCCCGGTCCTTGTTGAAGGTTATAACAACACACTTGATGAAAAATCATTGTGGTTTTGATGCGTAGGTAAGAATGGTTCTTGCTCAGCCCGTAGCAGCCACGTAAAACTTGCAACAACAAAGTAGAGGACATCTAGCTTGTTTTTGCAGGGCATATCGTGATGTGATATGGTTAAGACATGATGCTAAATTTTATTGTATGAGATGATCATGTTTTGTAACAGAGTTATCGGCAACTGGCAGGAGCCATATGGTTGTCACTTTATTGTATGAAATGCAATCGCCATGTAATTGCTTTACTTTATCACTAAGCGGTAGCGATAGTCATAGAAGCAATAGTTGGCGAGACGACAACGATGCTTCGATGGAGATCAAGGTGTCAAGCCGGTGACGATGGTGATCATGACGGTGCTTTGGAGATGGAGATCAAAGGCACAAGATGATGATGGCCATATCATATCATTTATATTGTTTGTATGTGATGTTTATCCTTTATGCATCTTATTTTGCTTAGTTCGACGGTAGCATTATAAGATGATCTCTCACTAAATTTCAAGGTATAAGTGTTATCCCTGAGTATGCACCGTTGCTACAGTTCGTCGTGCCGAGACACCACGTAATGATTGGGTGTGATAGGCTCTACGTTCACATACAACGGGTGCAAGCCAGTTTTGCACATGCAGAATACTCGGGTTAAACTTGACGAGCCTAGCATATGCAGATATGGCCTCGGAACACTGAGACCGAAGGTCGGCGTGAATCATATAGTAGATATGATCAACATAGTGATTTTCACCATTGAAAACTATTCCATCTCACGTGATGATCGGACATGGTTTAGTTGATATGGATCACGTGATCACTTAGATGATTAGAGGGATGTCTATCTAAGTGGGAGTTAGTACCTGATAGTATTTTGCATGTCTCTGTTGTTGTAGATAGATGGCCCGTGCTGTTGTTCCATTGAATTTTAATGCGTTCCTAGAGAAAGCTAAGTTGAAAGACGATGATAGCAATTACACGGACTGGGTCCGTAACTTGAGGATTATCCTCATTGCTGCACAAAAGAATTATGTCCTGGAAGCACCGCTAGGTGACAAACCCGCTGCAGGAGCAACGCCATATGTTATGAACGTCTGGCAGAGCAAAGCTGATGACTACTCGATAGTTCAGTTTGCCATGCTTTACGGCTTAGAACAGGGACTTCAACGACGTTTTGAACATCATGGAGCATATGAGATGTTCCGGGAGTTGAAGTTAATATTTCAAGGAAATGCCCGGATTGAGAGATATGAAGTCTCCAATAAGTTCTACAACTGCAAAATGGAGGAGAATAGTTCTGTCAGTGAACATATACTCGTAATGTCCGGGTACCACAACCACTTGACTCAACTGGAGTTAATCTTCCTGATGATAGTGTCATTGACAGAGTTCTTCAATCACTGCCACCAAGCTACAAGAGCTTCATGATGAACTATAATATGCAAGGGATGGATAAGACAATTCCGAGCTCTTCACAATGTTAAAGGCTGCGGAGGTAGAAATCAAGAAGGAGAATCAAGTGTTGATGGTCAACAAGACCACCAGTTTCAAGAAAAAGGGTAAAGAGAAGAAGGGGAACTTCAAGAAGAACAGCAAGCAAGTTGCTGCTCAAGTGAAGAAGCCCAAGTCTGGACCTAAGCCTGAGACTGAGTGCATCTACTGCAAAGAGACTGGTCATTGGAAGCGGAACTGCCCCAAGTATTTGGCGGAGAAGAAGGATGGCAAAGTGAAAGGTATATTTGATATACATGTTATTGATGTGTACCTTACTAATGCTCGCAGTAGCGCCTGGGTATTTGATACTGGTTCTGTTGCTAATATTTCCAACTCGAAACAGGGGCTACGAATTAAGCAAAGATTGGCTAAGGACGAGGTGATGATGCGAGTGGGAAATGGTTCCAAAGTCGATGCGATCGCCGTCGGCACGCTACCTCTACATCTACCTTCGGGATTAGTTTTAGACCTAAGTAATTGTTATTTGGTGCCAACGTTGAGCATGAACATTATATCTGGATCTTGTTTGATGCGAGACAATTATTCATTCAAATCATAGAATAATGGTTGTTCTATTTAATACGAGTAATATCTTTTATGGTCATGCGCCCTTGATGAGTGGTTTGTTTTTACTAAATCTTGATAGTAGTGATACACATGTTCATAGTATTGAAGCCAACAGATAGAAGTTTAATAATGATAGTGCAACTTATTTGTGGCACTGCCGTTTAGGTCATATTGGTGTAAAGCGCATGAAGAAACTCCATGCAGATGGATTTTTGGAATCACTTGATTATGAATCACTTGATGCTTGCAAACCATGCCTCAGAGTGAAGAGGAAAATCACCGTAACAAGAAAATAAAGTTTCTACGATCTGATCGTGGAGGAGAATATTTGAGTTACGAGTTTGGTCTTCATTTGAAACAATGCGGAATAGTTTCGCAACTCACGCCACCTGGAACACCACAGCGTAATGGTGTGTCCGAATGTCGTAATCACACTTTACTAGATATGGTGCGATCTATGATGTCTCTCACTGATTTACCGCTATCGTTTTGGGGTTATGCTTTAGAGACGGCTGCATTCATGTTAAATAGGGCACCATCTAAATCCGTTGAGACGACACCTTATGAACTATGGTTTGGCAAGAAACCCAAGTTGTCGTTTCTTAAAGTTTGGGGTTGCGATGCTTATGTGAAAAAGCTTCAACCTCGATAAGCTCGAACCCAAATCGGAGAAATGTGTCTTCATAGGATACCCAAAGGAGACTGTTGGGTACACCTTCTATCACAGATCTGAAGGCAAGATATTCGTTGCTAAGAATGGATCCTTCCTAGAGAAGGAGTTTCTCTCGAAAGAAGTGAGTGGGAGGAAAGTAGAACTTGATGAGGTAACAATACCTGCTCCCTTATTGGAAAGTAGTTCATCACAGAAATCAGGTCCAGTGATTCCTACACCAGTAAGTGAGGAAGCTAATGATGATGATCATGAAACTTCTGATCTAGTTACTACAGAACCTGGTAGGTCAACCAGAGTAAGATCTGCACGAGAGTGGTACGGTAATCCTGTTCTGGAAGTCATGTTACTTAACCATGACGAACCTACGAACTATGAGGAAGCGATGATGACCCCAGATTCCGCAAAATGGCTTGAGGCCACGAAATCTGAGATGGGATCCATGTATGAGAACAAAGTATGGACTTTGGTTGACTTGCCCGATGATCGACAAGCCATAGAGAATAAATGGATCTTCAAGAAGGAGACTGAAGCTGACGGTAATATTACTGTCTACAAAGCTCGACTTGTTGCGAAAGGTTTTCGACAAGTTCAAGGATTTGACTATGATGAGACCTTCTAACCCGTAGCGATGCTTAAGTCCGTCCGAATCATGTTAGCAATTACCGCATTTTATGATTATGAAATTTGGCAAATGGATGTCAAAACTGCATTCCTTAATGGATATCTCAAAGAAGAGTTGTATATGATGCAACCAGAAGGTTTTGTCGATCCAGAAGGTGCTAACAAAGTATGCAAGCTCCAGCGATCCATCTATGGACTGGTGCAAGCCTCTCGGAGTTGGAATATACGCTTTGATAGTGTGATCAAAGCATACGTGTTTATACAGACTTTTGGAGAAGCCTGTATTTACAAGAAAGTGAGTGAGAGCTCTGTAGCATTTCTGATATTATATGTGGATGATATATTGTTGATCGGAAATGCTACCGAATTTCTGAATAGCATAAAAGGATACTTGAATAAGAATTTTTCAATGAAAGACCTCGGTCAAGCTGCTTATATATTGGGCATCAAGATCTATATAGAAGATCAAGACGCTTAATTGGACTTTCACAAAGCACATACCTTGACAAAGTTTTGAAGAATTTCAAAATGGATCAAGCAAAGAAAGGGTTCTTGCCTGTGTTACAAGGTGTGAAGTTGAGTTAGACTCAGTGCCCGACCACTACAGAAGACTGAGAGAAAATGGAAGTCATTCCCTATGCTTCAGCCATAGGTTCTATCATGTATGCAATGCTGTGTACCAGACGAGATGTGTGCCTTGCTATTAGTTTAGCAGGGAGGTACCAAAGTAATCCAGGAGTGGATCACTGGACAACGGTCAAGAATATCCTGAAATACCTGAAAAGGAATAAGGATATGTTTGTCGTTTATGGAGGTGACAAAGAGCTCATCATAAATGGTTCCGTCGATGCAAGCTTTGACACTGATCCGGATGACTCTAAGTCACAAACCGGATACGTATTTTTATTGAATGGTGGAGATGAAAGTTGGTGCAGTTCCAAGAAGAGCGTCGTGGCGGGATCTACGTGTGAAGCGGAGTACATAGCTGCTTCGGGAGCAACGAATGAAGGAGTCTGGATGAAGGAGTTCATATCCGATCTAGGTGTCATACCTAGTGCATTGGGTCCAATGAAAATCTTTTGTGACAATACTGGTTCAATTACCTTGGCAAAGGAATCCAGATTTCACAAGAGAACCAAGCACATCAAGAGACGCTTCAATTCCATCCGCGATCAAGTCAAGGAGGGAGACATAGAGATTTGCAAGATACATACGGATCTGAATGTTGCAGACCCGTTGAATAAGCCTCTCTCACGAGCAAAACATGATCAACACCAAGACTCCATGGGTGTTAGAATCATTACAATATAATCTAGATATTGACTCTAGTGCAAGTGGGAGACTGAAGGAAATATGCCCTAGAGGCAATAATAAAGTTGTTATTTATATTTCCTTATATCATGATAAATGTTTATTATTCATGCTAGAATTGTATTAACCGGAAACTTAGTACATGTGTGAATACATAGACAAACAGAGTGTCACTAGTATGCCTCTACTTGACTAGCTCGTTAATCAAAGATGGTTAAGTTTCCTAGCCATGGACAAAGAGTTGTCATTTGATAAATGGGATCACATCATTAGAGAATGATGTGATTGACTTGAACCATCCGTTAGCTTAGCACGATGATCGTTTAGTTTGTTGCTATTGCTTTCTTCATAACTTATACGTGTTCCTATGACTATGAGATTATGCAACTCCCGAATACCGGAGGAACACTTAGTGTGCTATCAAACGTCACAACGTAACTGGGTGATTATAAAGATGCTCTACAGGTGTCTAGGATGGTGTTTGTTGAGTTGGCATAGATCGAGATTAGGATTTGTCACTCCGAGTATCGGAGAGGTATCTCTTGGCCCTCTCGGTAATGCACATCACTATAAGCCTTGCAAGCATTGTGACTAATGAGTTAGTTACGGGATGATGCATTATGGAACGAGTAAAGAGACTTGCCGGTAACGAGATTGAACTATGTATTGAGATACCGACGATCGAATCTCGGGCAAGTAACATACCGATGACAAAGGGAACTACGTATGTTGTTGTGCGGTTTGACCGATAAAGATCTTCGTAGAATATGTAGGAACCAATATGAGCATCCAGGTTCCGCTATTGGTTATTGACCAGAGATGATTCTCGGTCATGTCTACATAGTTCTCGAACCCGTAGGGTCCGGATGCTTAACGTTCGGTGACGATCGGTATTATGAGTTTATGTGTTTTGATATACCTAAGGTTGTTTGGAGTCCCGATATGATCAGGGACATGACGAGGAGTCTCGAAATGGCCGAGACGTAAAGATCGATATATTGGATGACTATGTTTGGACATCGCAATGGTTCCGGGTGAGTTCGGGCATTTTCCGGAGTACCGGGAGGTTACCGGAACCCCCCGGGAAGTATATGGGCCTTATTGGGCCATAGTGGGAGAGAGGAGAAGGGAGCCTAGGGGGGCGCACCCCCCTCAAGCCGAATCCGAATTGGTGGGGGGTCGGCCGCCCCTTTCCTTCCCCCTCTCTCCCCCTTCCTTCCTCTCCTAATCCACCTAGGGAGGGGGGGGGGGAATCCTACTCCCGGTGGGAGTAGGACTCCCCTTGGGCGCGCCATAGAGGGCCGACCCTCCCACTCCTCTACTCCTTTATATACGGGGGGGGGGGGCACCCCATAGACACACAAGTTGACAATTGTCTTAGCCGTGTGCGGTGTCCCCCTCCACACATTCCAGCTCGGTCATATCGTTGTAGTGCTTAGGCGAAGCCCTATGTCGGTAACTTCATCATCATCGTCATCATGCCGTCGTGCTGACGAAGCTCTCCCTCGACACTCAGCTGGATCGAGAGTTCGTGGGACGTCACCGAGCCGAACGTGTGCAGATCATGGAGGTGCCGTACTTTCGGTGCTAGGATCGGTCGGATTGTGAAGACGTACGACTACATCAACCGCGTTGTCATAACACTTCCGCTTACGCTCTACGAGGGTACGTGGACTACACTCTCCCCTCTCGTTGCTATGCATCACCATGATAGATCTTGCGTGTGCGCAGGAAATTTTTGGAAATTACTGCGTTCCCCAACAGATCGGCCAGTCCTCCAGGCGGCCTTGGGGCTGGATCTGGTCGGTGGTGGTGGATGGCGTCCGTCAGAGCGCAGGATCCGGGAGCCGACCTAGTCCGGGTTGGTCTTCCCCTCGCGTTAGTGCTCTCCTTCCTATTGCTCCATTGTGGCGTTGATCCGAGTAGGCGCCTGTGTTGCTGCTATGCTGCAGACGGATTGACAGTGCTGGCCATGGATGTGGCGGCGTGCGAGCTTGTCTCGATCTGGTTGTGGACCGTGCCAGTACTTGCTCGGAGGTGGCCGTCGGCAACTACTAGGCCGTGTTCCCCAGATTCGACTATGATTGTCGGGGGACGCAAGTGTGGATGCCCCCTACTACGGAGGCGCTCACCCAGGCCGGGTGGTTGATGCCGGGCTAGGAGCGGAAGGAGACACATCCCATTCCACCCACCGTGGCTGCGCGTTGTGAGTTTGTTGGTTGGTGATGACTCGGAACATGGATGCCGAGACGGCGGCCCCAGATGGTGGGCTGCATGGTTGGCTCTCCGGCGGGCACTATGACGGCGATGGTGGCTCTCCTCTTGTTCCTTTGGGCGACGAGGGGGTAGTGTCAAGTGGCTCGGGCTCGCACTCTTTCGCTGGGGCGACACCCAGATCCAGATCTGGGAGTCTGGAATCGCCGCGGGTGCCCTGGTGGCCTCGTGTGGCACGGGTGATTTGCCGAGCGAAAGCTCCGCGCTTTTGCGCCAACGGCGACGACGCTCATGGGCGCCATTTTCTTCTTGAAGACGTCGTTGTGGATCTCCTCTTCATGCCAGGGTTCCGAGCAAAAGCTCATGTCCACTTTGGACTTGGCAGCGGCGACGCTACGCGCCGTCTTCCCTCCTGAGGGCGTTGTCGTGGAGCTTAGGTGTGCTAGGACGTAGCATGGCGTTGTATCTAGACTTCCCCGTGTTATCCTTCGGTAGCGTAGTTTCCTGCGTGATCCGACTATCTCAAGATTTGCTTTGTAAGAGGGCTGCCTCTCCACCTTGTATTGTTTGGTCGTGTACTTTGTTCGGTTGCTGCTCTATCTATAAAACGAGGCGAAAGCCTGTTTCAAGAGAGGAAGTATTATTTTTGTAAGTGAGCTTGTGCACTGTGGGACATAATTTAAATAGCTTCAAACCTTTACCCCCTTTTGTGCGTATACATTGATGGCCAAGTGAGGGAGTCCTGGATTAGGGGGTGTCCGGATAGCCGAACTATCACCGTTGGCCGGACTCTTGGACTATGAAGATACAAGATTGAAGACTTCGTCCCGTGTCCGGATGGGACTTTCCTTGGCGTGGAAGGCAAGCTTGGTGATACGGATATGTAGATCTCCTACCATTGTAACCGACTCTGTGTAACCCTAACCCTATCCGGTGTCTATATAAACCGGAGGGTTTTAGTCCCAGAGGATCTAACAACAATCATACCATAGGCTAGCTTCTAGGGTTTAGCCTCTCCGATCTCGTGGTAGATCCACTCTTGTACTACCCATATCATCAATATTAATCAAGCAGAGTAGGGTTTTACCTCCATCGAGAGGCCCGAACCTGGGTAAAACATCGTGTCCCTTGTCTCCTGTTACCATCCGCCTAGACGCACAGTTCGGGACCCCTACCGAGATCCGCCGGTTTTGACACCGACATTAGTGCTTTCATTGAGAGTTCCTCCGTGTCGTCATCTTTAGGCCCGATGGCTCCTTCGATCATCAACAACGACGTGGTCCAGGGTGAGACTTTTCTCCCCGGACAGATCTTCGTATTCGGCGGCTTTGTACTGCGGGCCAATTCACTTGGCCATCTGGAGCAGATCGAAAGCTACACCCCTGGCCATCTGGTCAGATTTGGGAGTTTGAACTATGCGGCCGACATCCGGGGAGACTTGATCTTCGACGGATTCGAGCCACAGCCAAGCGCCGCCAAGACCGCTCTCGATGGACACGATCTAGCTCGCTGCCGAACAAAGGCTGCGGAGGTCAAGAGCGTCCGGCCCGACCCTTAGCTCGGAGCTGACTCCGCCGATCGAGGACGAGTGGCTGGACACCGCCTCGGGGGCTACGATCTCTACGGCGATTGAGCCGAACACCATCCCTGTCCTTTGCGAATCCCGTGACTCCAAGGTGCCGGACTCCTCTCCGGACTCCGAACCTCCCGCGCCCCGGCCAATCGAATCCGATTGGGCGCCGGTCATGGAGTTCACTGCCGCGGACATCTTTCAACACTCGCCCTTTGGCGACATCCTGAATTCACTAAAGTCTCTCTCTTTATCAGGAGAGCCCTGGCCGGACTACGGTCGAAGGTTGAGATGCGACGACGAAGAAATTCAACGCCCACCCACCACCCACTTTGTAGCCACCGGCCGATAATTTAACCGACATGCTCGACTTCGACTCAAGACATCGACGGTATGGACGACGATCCGGAGACGACCAAGAACCGATGCCTGTGGCACCGGAAGGCCACCTCGCCATACGACATATACATGGTGGACATCCCAAAAGATGGGAACGGCGATGGAACAGCGGAGGATGACCCCTCCAAGAAACAGCCCAAGCGCCCGGCGTCGGCCGCTCTAAATCCCGCCACAGCAAAAGCGGTGATTCCGCACGGAGATAATAACACCGGACAAGGTGCGAAGACAACCCCTCCAGCAGGATTCAGCACAGAGGAGGGAGAAGCCAGCCCTCATGATAGAGCGGCGGGCAGGGAGGTGGAGGACGATAATTATATGCCTCCCTCTCAAGATGAGGCAAGCCTCGACGACGCATTTAATTTGTCGTGGCCCGAGGATCCCGCCAAACAGGAGCTGCTTTCAAACGCAGGCTTATGGCCACGGCAAGCAGCCTCAAGAAAAAGCAGCAACAGCTTAGAGCTGACCAAGACTTGCTAGTGACAGATGGATGGAGAAGTCCTTGCAGCCAAGAGTACAAAGTCGAACGCCTCCAAGAGATACCCAAAACGCAGGCTGCTACCCCAATTAGAGGAAGCAACACCCAAACCTACATCACCAGCGCATGATGCGGCCGACCGGCCACCCCGTGGTCGCGACAGAGAGGCCTCTAGACCCTCCATTCAAGCCGCACCCCAGCGTTGCTCTAAAAGTACCAAGGCACGGGGGAACTCGCCAGACCTGCGAGACATATTGGAGGACAAGGCAAGGCAAACAAGATCGATCTACGGATCGCGTGGGCGCCCCACGACACGCGATAACCGTCACACCAGATACAACAATTCCGGCCGAGCCGAACACAGTAGACAAAGCTCATCTGAGCTGCGTCATAATATAGCTCAATACAAAGGCGCCGCACACCCACTATGCTGCACAAACGAAGTAATGGATCATCAAATCCCCGAGGGTTTCAAACCTGTAAACATCGAATCATGCGATGGCACAACAGATCCTGCGGTTTGGATCAAGGACTACCTCCTCCATATCCACATGGCCCGCGGTGATGATCTACACACCATCAAATACCTCCCACTCAAGCTTAAAGGACCAGCTCGACATTGGCTTAACAGCCTGCCAGCAGAATCAATTGGTTGTTGGAAGGACCTGGAAGCCGCATTCCTTGATAACTTCCAGGGCACATATGTGCGACCACCAGACGCCGATGACCTCACCCACATAATTCAGCAACCAGAAGAATCGGCGGACAATTACGGACACGGTTCCTAACCAAGAAAAATCAAATCGTTGACTATTCGGATGCAGAGGCCCTTGCAGCCTTCAAACATAACATCCGCGACGAGTGGCTTGCCCGACACCTAGGACAGGAAAAGCCGAAATCCATGGCAACCCTCACAACGCTCATGACCCGCCTTTGCGCGGGAGAGGACAGCTGGCTAGCTCGTAGTAACAACTTGACCAAAAACCCTGGTAGTTCGGATACCAAGGACAGCAATGGCAGGTCGCGTCGCAACAAGCACAAGCGCCGCATTAACGGGCGATAATGCTGAAGATACGTTACCAATGCCGGATTCAGAGGCTCTAAACCCGGTCAGCGGAAAAAGCCGTTGAAAAGAAATACTCAGGGCCCGTCCAATCTGGACCGAATACTCGATCGCTCGTGCCAAATACATGGCACCCCCAAAAAACTAGCTAACCACATCAACAGGGATTGTTGGGTCTTCAAACAGGCAGGCAAGTTAAATGCCGAACTCAATGACAAGGGGCTGCATAGCGATGACGAGGAGGAGCCCGGCCGAACAATAGAGGATGAAGGGCTTCCCCCACAAGTGCGGACGGTGAACATGATATACGCAACCCACATACCCAAAAGGGAGCGGAAGCGTGCACTAAGGGACGTATATGCGATGGAGCGATCGCCTCAAGTTCAACCCATGGTCCTCCTGCCCGATCACCTTTGATCGAAGGGACCACCCCACTAGCATCCGCCATGGCAGATTTGCCGCATTGGTTCTTGACCCAATCATCGACGGATTCCACCTCACTAGAGTCCCGATGGACGGCGGTAGCAGCCTGAACCTGCTCTATCGTGGATACGATGCACAAAATGGGCATAGACCCCTCAAGGATTAAACCCACAAAGACGACCTTTAAAGGCGTCATACCGGGTGTAGAGGCCAATTGTACAGGCTCAGTTACACTTGAAGTGGTCTTCGGATCCCCGGATAACTTACGAAGCGAAGATTTAATCTTCGACATAGTCCCATTCCGCAGCGGCTATCACGCACTGCTTGGACGAACCGCATTTGCAAAGTTCAATGCGGTGCCGCAATACGCATACCTCAAGCTCAAGATGCCAGGCCCTCGAGGAGTAATCACGGTCAATGGAAACACCGAACGCTCTCTCCGAATGGAGGAGCATACGACAGCCCTCGCGGCGGAGGTGCAAAGCAGCCTCTCACAGCAATTCTCGAGTCCGGCTACTAAACGTTCGGGCACCGTCAAGCGCGCCCAGAGTAATCTACAACAAGACCGCCTGGCACGATCCGAGCACACGTAGCAATCCGGCCCCAACCCCAGCCCTCACTTAAATTGGCGAAGCCAAGATTACGCTGCATACATAACTACGCTCTGGAGATACCATGGGCATAAGGGAGGGCACGACCACGGCACGCCTGCACGCGGCTCAACCGCACTGTGGGCTTCAGATTGTGTCATTCTTTTTCTTTCTTCTTTTCTCTTACTTTCAGGACTCCGTTTTCCGGAAGCCCTGTCCGGCACTAGAATTGCCGAACTCACGATGCAACAGCCAGGGAAGCAGAAAGCTACGTCGAGTGTCCAGGTGGTCTCTACTACGAGCATTATACCTGTTTTACATACCATCCCACAGCTTACCTGGAGGGGGACATGTAAAATAGTCCCATCCCTTGCTTATCGCACTATTTGTATCGTTCGCTTTCATTGCAGTACCTTTTGAATAAACAATACATAGCTTTTGACTATTATTGCACTCCTTTCTTTATCTATATATATGTTCATTCATGACATGTTGCACCCGTACACTTTGGTACGGCCAATACACCAGGGCTTAAGTACCCCCAAAATATGGTGTGATAAGTCCGAACACTTTCACAAGTGCGGCACCCGAACTTATAGCATTATATGCATCGGCTCGAATCATGTCTTGGGTCAATAGTTGGGTTTGCCCGGATCCCATGTTTTGGTACCTTACGCCCGTTATATCGGCTAAGGTAGCGCTGGGAGAACCACTGCGATTGTGCCCCGGTTGAGCTGGGTTGAGCACCTCAATGGAGAAAGCTAAAACTGACCGTCATGATAGGGCGAGAGCCGGTCGCTGTTCGAGAGGTTTTTTCGGGTCCCTAAAGACTTATGCCGCTTAGAGCGAGGAGTCGGCATTGTCCGGCCAAGGCGTGGATAGCGCCCGAACTCGGTCTTCCGAATACTAGGGGCTTCGCCGAAATTTAAAATTATAGAATTCTATGGCTAAGTGAGAGTGTTCAAGCACTATAGTCCGGCTGCCTTGTTTGTTGCGTTGAGCGCCTCCCTCGAAGGACCCAAGAATGGGAACAAGAGCGCTCAAGTTTATCGCGAACACCCCAAAGACTTCGTGGCATGGGGCTGAAGCCAACGACTTGCCATCTCTCAAATTTGATAAACGACCGCCTGAAGGTAATATTTTAAATTCACAAGCGTTTCTTAGCGCATATGAACAAGTTTTCAGCGTCTGAGGATAACAAATGCGAGTCTATTCAAAAATTACATCTTTGGAGCATTCACCCGCTATAAGGCGGGCACCCTTCAGGATGCCCTCATAGTACGTTTCGGGCTTGCGATGCTCCTTGCCCTTTGGTGGCCCGTCCGTCACAAGCTTCTCAGCATCCAGCTTGCCCTAGTGCACTTTAGCATGGGCAAGGGCCCGACGGGCACCTTCAATGCGCATTTGAGCGCTTTGATGACTTCAATCCATGGACAAAGGCCCACCAGCCGCCAGACTAGACAAAGTAGCTCCTGTGCATGGCTTCCAATGGCCACACCAATTATGAGGTCCTTCATAGCCTGTTCGGCGACCTTGTGGAGCTCGACCAGCTACTTCACCTGGTCGCTCAGGGGCACCGGATGTCCGCCTCAAAGATACCGAGACCGTAACACCTTTTCCGTCGAGCTCCCTCCTTGGCGCGGTAGAACGCGCAGCATCGTATTACACTACGGACAGATCCGTGAATGCTCCCCGGAGAGCTCCGGATTCGAGTAAGTAATAGATAATTCACTTTCACGTGCTTGCTTTGCATAAAGAATGCCTTACCCGCCGCTATCTTCTTTAATGATTCAATTTCCTGGAGGGCTTTTTGGGCTTCGGCCCTAGCGGCTTTGGCACTCTCAAGAGCCGAGGCGAGCTCGGACTCTCGAGTCTTCGAGTCACGCTCCAAACTCTCGTGTTTTTTCACGAGAGCCTGGAGCTCATGCCGCACCTCCGCCACCCGCGCCTCCTTCTTCTCTTGCTCGGTGCGCTCATGGCCGCTTTGCTTTCGGCACGGGCACCGCTTCCTTCGTGGTCGCCACCTCGTTCGTGTCCCCTACAATACCCACGTTAGTCCTGTCATTTTTGCAACCAAATCCTTTCTATAAGGTATTACTTACCTTCCTTGTCCTCGAGCTGCTTCTTGGCAAGGCCGAGCTCGTTCTCAGACCGCTCGAGGCTCTGCTTCAATGCATTGACATTCGCAGTCAGTGCGGCAGAGGTCAGCAGTGCAGCCTGCATTCCCATATTGACATACTTATGTTAGACTCCTGCGTACATCTTTTTGGATCCTCAGTCCGGCTTTTCTTTCCGAACACCGAACTAAGCATCAGGGCTCTTGTCTATGCGGTAATATTTTTACATATTCTAAACTTACCTCAAAGCCCGTTAGAAGGCTGGTACAGCTTCACCAGCCCGCTCTTGGCGGACTCGAACTTTCCGGATCACCACACTCATAACAAAGGCGGTGCTCCTTGTCGATGGAGGCGCCGTTAAGCGCCTCCAGAAGCTATCCGGTGCCTCCGGATGGGCCGGAGGTCACCGGCGTCAGCCTTGCCCTTCTTATGAAGGGGCCGCTTGCCGGACTTCGAACCAATCAAGGTTCGGTGACGGAGTCCGCACAGGGCGGACTTAGAGCCCTCCGGGGTTTCTCCCTTTGCGCCCGAGTCCGGGAGGTCGCCTTGCGGCGCCTCCAGACCACCTCCTCTGGTGAGGCCCCTTTGGGACTCCACCGCGGTGTCGTCTCAAGGCCACGAGGAGAGGAGGCGGTCAAGTGAAGTGCTATTCACATCCGACAAATCAGAGGAGCCGCCGACGGCGGCGAGCCTGCCCTGGGCGGGCTACATGGTTAACTTCGGCGTTAGAAGACACTATGGGACAAATAAAAAGTCATGAGCTATTCCGGAGTCCGGACACTTACGATCTCACCAGGGGCTTGGCCCTTGGTGGCCACTCCTCCTCGTCGTTGTCGGCGTTGGTGGAGAAGTCCAGAGGAAGGGTCCTTCCTTTCCTGGACCCTCCAGCCTCCCCAGTCGGGGCGGCCTTCCTTTTCTTCTCTCCCCCCACTGGGGGAGAGGCTTCTTTTTCCTCCTCCTCGTCCTCAGGGGAGGATTCCGCCTCAGAGTCGTCGGACGATGAGTCCGACAACACCTGGTGTCGGGCGCTCCTTCGAGTCCCCGTGGCCTTCTTCTTGGCCTTCTTCTCCGGCACCACGTGAGGTGCCGGAGCCAGCAGCCCCGTCAAACGGGCATCCGCTGGGTCTTCTGGCAAGGGAGCCGGACAGTTGACCTGCCCGGACGTGTTACGCCAGTCCTGTCAAAGGTAAGGGATTTTAGATCCCACATAGAGTCAAACTATGAAAAACAAGAGTCCCGTAAAGGGCAAAATAGCTTACCTCGGTAGCTTGGCGCTGCGTGATTAATCCGCGATCTTCGGTAGCGGATGTGGGAGCCTCAACGCCTTGAACAGCACTCTTCGTGCATCTTCGCACGTAGTGTCGAAGAGCCTTTTCAGAAGTTTGGTGCTATGCGGGATCGAACTCCCACAAATTGAAGGCCCGATGATGGCATTGGAGAATCTCGCAGATGAGCATAAACTTGACTACGTTGACAAGCCCGAGATTCTTGTCCACTGTGGTTCGGACGCAGGTTTGGAGTCCGGACAGCTCTTCCGAATCACCCCACGTCAGCCCGTCTCTTTCCATGATGTGAGCCGTGTGGGGAAGCCGGATCGAATTCGGGGCCGCCGCCCATTGAGAGTCGCATGCTCGGTGATGTAGAACCACCCCGATTGCCACCCCTTTATGGTCTCCACAAAGGAGCCCTCGAGCCATAGGACTTTGGCCATCTTGCCAACCATGGCACCTCCAAGACTCCGCTTGGCGGCCGCCCACTACCTTCGGCTTGACATTGAAGGTCTTCAGCCATAAGCTGAAGTGGGGCTGGATGCAGAAGAAGGCCTCGCACACGACGATGAACGCCGAGATGTTGAGGATGAAATTCGGGGCCAGATCGTGGAAGTCCAGGCCGTAGTAGAACATGAGCCCCCGGACAAATGGGTGAAGTGGAAAACCTAGTCCGCGGAGGAAGTGGGTGAGGAACACCACCCTCTCATGGGGCCTGGGGGTGGGAATGAGCTGCCCCGCGTCGGGGAGCCGGTGCGCGATGTCGCTGGACAAGTATCCAGACTTCCACAGCTTTTTGACTTGTCCCTCCGTGACGGAGGAGACCATCCACTTACCTCCCGCTCCGGACATGGCTGGAGGAGGTTGAGGAGGGATGTGCGGACTTGGGCGTTGGAGCTCGAAAAGCGTGAAATGAATGAGCAAAGGATTAAGAAGGCGAGGGTGAAAAGGTGGATCCTTATCCCTTATATGGACGGACGAAGCTATGCGTCCCCGCCACCGGTAAAACTCGCTTATCTCCCAAGCGCCGTAATCAATGGCGCGGTTGGGTTACCCACGTCCGTATTGATGCGAATCCCGGAATAAGGGGCACGATCTCCGCCCGATAAGACGTGCCAAGGAAACCGCCTCGCTAAACGCTACCGAGGTGGAACAAGAAAACGATTCGTATAAAGGCTGGCCGTGGTGTGATGACACGCCGGAATACGCCGCAGATCTGTGCAAAGGTTATTCTCTCTACGGTGGTATGTGGAACTTGCTTTGCGAGCCGGACACTATCCTTGTGTTCAAAATCTCCTATGAAGTATTCAAGGAGGAACCCGCCTTGCAATGCCGAAGACAAATGCGCGCCGGACTCGTGCGTCATTGAAGCCTGGTTCAGGGGCTACCGAGGGAGTCTGGATTAGGGGTGTCCGGATAGCCGAACTATCACCGTTGGCGGACTCCTGGACTATGAAGATACAAGATTGAAGACTTCGTCCCGTGTCCGGATGGGACTTTCCTTGGCGTGGAAGGCAAGCTTGGTGATACGGATATGTAGATCTCCTACCATTGTAACCGACTCTGTGTAACCCTAACCCTATCCGGTGTCTATATAAACCGGATGGTTTTAGTCCGTAGGACGAACAACAATCATACCATAGGCTAGCTTCTAGGGTTTAGCCTCTCTGATCTCGTGGTAGATCCACTCTTGTACTATCCATATCATCAATATTAATCAAGCAGGAGTAGGGTTTTACCTCCATCGAGAGGGCCCGAACATGGGTAAAAACATCGTGTCCCTTGTCTCCTGTTACCATCCGCCTAGACGCACAGTTCGGGACCCCCTACCCGAGATCCGCCGGTTTTGACACCGACACCAAGTGTTACATCTTGTGTTTAAAAAGAATGTGTTTCATCTCGTGTACAAGTTATTTTTTTCTTGTGATAAAGTGTACAAGTTACTTACATAGGTATTCGATGGTTGTACTTGTCTATCTTTGGATAGGATTTACCCCATCTTAGGTTAATCCCTATTTATTTTGCAACATGATATTTTTAGTAGACTTGTTGGCTGTGTGTGTCGTGTTATAATGACGCCAAACAAAATGAATGGCCACACTAAGGCCCCGTTTGATAGCAAAGTATTTTTAAAGTAATCTGACAATACTATAGTTTTTCAAATTACTGTAGTTTTATTTACAGCAGGCTGTTTGGTTGGGTCTAAAAACTCTGATTTTAATACTAGAGTATTTGCCAAATCACAGTATTTTATTTGCATAATAAAAAAACCCATACCCCTTTTTTAAAAACTGAGCACGGTGAGAAAACGAGCACGTTTGCTTCCTCATTCCCAAGTGGCACAACTCGATCCACTCAATTCACCTTCGTTGCGTGGTGCACCGTGGATGTTCCCGTGGACCATGGTGACCGTTGACGGCGATGCTGAAGATGGCCGAGTGTTCCAGCCCACACGCAGCCGACAGCTTCGTTCCTGGTAGTTCAACTGCCTTTGCTTTTGGTAAGCTAGCTTTGTGCATGGCCGTTCAAGTTTGTGCATGAGACTGTTCGATTGGTTGTCCAAGTGTGCAACGACTAGGGAGCTTGGTACGTGCATGCGTGTTTGTAACTGCGAATAGTTGCTAATTTATGTT
The DNA here is from genome assembly GCA_021605145.1 of Aegilops bicornis. Taxonomy (NCBI): domain Eukaryota; kingdom Viridiplantae; phylum Streptophyta; class Magnoliopsida; order Poales; family Poaceae; genus Aegilops; species Aegilops bicornis. The sequence continues at coordinate 267,221,941 of CM038673.1, forward strand.
TTACGTAAGCAACAACCAAACATGTTTGCAGTATTCTCAATACTTCAGAAATCTTCTGTATGTACTGTGGTATCTTGTGCCTATAGGTTAAAATACTGTAGTTTTCAAATGATTTGGGTTTTCCAATGCTTTGCTATCAAACGGGGCCTTAGGGGTGTTTAGTGCAAGGGATTAGATTTTTTTAATTCCAGGGACTAAAGAAAAAGACCCTACAGTAGAGTCTTTTTCTAGTCCCTAAAAAAAGTCCCTCTGTTTGGTTACATAAAAATTAAAAGAATCTTTTTTTAGTCTAGTCCATGTAACCAAACAGGACCTAAGCATCTCAAAAACACTAAAAATGATTGGAGCATACATTGATGGCCAACACTACAAACCATCCAGGTGAGGCTTTGACCAACCGTCTGATGTATGCCTGCTTGGTTATGTGTTTGACCGGATCATGTTGGCTGCTTTGTCCCACAAAAATCCCTTCCACACACATGACACTTAGCAAGCAAAAAAAAAAAGAAACAGGATCACGGCGCACGAGTTTTGCAGCGATGCATTTTTTGACTCAGGATCATTGCTTGAATATTTTTGCTGGTTGTACATACGACATCAACAAACAAAAGCACAAAAGTGTAGCTAGCTGCTTGCGTTCACGACTAATTAAATCAGACTGTTGTTCTTTGCAACAATTTCTACGGTAAAAAATCAAAAAATATTCTTCTCAAATGTTTTCTGTACTATCTAAAAATACATAAGGTTAGCTTCTAAAAAAATAAAATAAAAATACATAAGGTTCTTTTCTTGCCACGGACCGCGTCCTGCCCCGACTTTCGTCGAACCTCTTGCTCTCGCACGGCAAAAAAAATCTCTGGACCATCTCGCGCGCACGCCGGCGAGATTCTGAGATCAAGCCGGTCTAGCACGCCGGAGGAGGTCTTCATCGCGAGAGCTGATGCTGGGATTCGGATGACCCCTCCATCGGATCTACGACTTGGGTGTCCTTGCACAAGCGACTTGAAATCCCAGCCTGGATCCGGATGCCACCCCCCTCGCCGTGCGTGAATCTCATCCCGCAAGACCCTCATCGTCCTGGTCCTCGCCCTCACGTCCAAAGGGATTGCAAATGTTACGGAGGAAGAAGAGAATGGGCACAACACACATCGATTATGCTCAGGGCTGCGAGGTTTATACACGAGGCTGGCCGCAGCCGAGCGAGATCGTGGGTGAGCCACTAACATGACGACTTGCAGCACTACTCGAACAAAACCGCTGCATGGTCAAAGCTCTACGTATGGCAGACTATACAGGAGCACATACGGTATGACTAGCTAGTCTAACACCCCCCCGCAGTCGTGACGTCAGAGGCAGCGACGCAAAGACTGGACCGGAAGTCACAAAAGACCTATGACGGCAGTCCCTTCGTTATGATATCCACAAGTTGCTGTCGCGTGGGGATGTGAAGAACGCGGAACTCGCCAAGCGCCACTCGCTTGCGAATGAAGAGGATATTCAACTCCACGTGCTTTGCCCGGCGATGATGGACTGGGTTGGCCGACAGGTAGACGACAGAGACGTTGTCACAGTACACCAGTGTGGCCTTGTCGATGGGGGCGAACAACTCGCTAAGGAGTTGCCGAAGCCAGATGCACTCAGCGACGACGTTGGCAACGCCGCAGTACTCCGCCTCGGCGCTGGACCGGGAGACGGTGGCTTGTCGTTTCGACGACCAAGAGACGAGGGCATCGCCGAGGTAGATGCAAAACTCGGAGGTGGAGCGTCAGGTGTCGGGGCAGCCCGCCCAGTCGGCGTCTGTGAACGCCCGCAGATCGAGCACACGCGAGGCGCGGAGATGAAGACCGAGCGCGGGCGTGCCGCGTACGTACCGGACCACACGCTTGATCAACCCGAGATGACACTCATGGGGATCGTGCATGTGAAGGCAAATCTGCTGGACGGTGTAGGCGATATCCGGGCGCGTGATTGTCAGGTACTGAAGAGCGCGGCGATGCTGCGGTAGGCGAATGGATCATCGACACGAGGCCCGTCCGCGATCGGCAGCTTGCCCTTGGTGTCGATTGGAGTGGGAGACGGGCGACAGGAGTCCATGCCCGCGTGATCCAGAATGTCAGTGGCGTACTGCTCCTGGCAGAGGAAGAAGCCAGCCGGCGTGCGCGTGACACGGATGCCAAGGAAGAAATGGAGAGGACCAAGGTCCTTCATGGCAAACTCCGCGGTGAGCTGAACGACGACGTGCCGGAGCGCCGCAGGCGAGGACGCCATGAGGACGATGTCGTCGACGTAGAGAAGCAGCAAGGCAGTGTCGGGTCCGCGGCGACGAGTGAAGAGCGACGAGTCAGAGCGCGTCGCGGTGAAGCCGATGGACTGAAGGAAGCCAGCAAAGCGAAGAAACCACGCACGCGGCGCCTTCTTGAAGCCATAGAGAGACTTGGAGAGGCGGCAGACATGGTGATGCTTGGCGGCGTCGACGAAGCCCGCCGGCTGGAAGCAGTACACTTCTTCTTCCAGCGTGCCGTGCAGAAAGGCGTTGGACACATCAAGTTGATGGACCGGCCAGTTGCGCGACGCGGCGATAGTCAACACCGTGCGAATGGTGGCCGGCTTGACCACAGGCGAGAAGGTCTCGCCGTAATCGACACCGGCGCGTTGCCAGAACCCGCGGACGACCCAGCGGGCCTTGTACCGCTCGAGAGACCCGTCCGCCTTGTACTTGTACTTGAAAACCCACTTGCCAGTGATCAGGTTGGCGCCAGGAGGTCGGGGCACCAGTTCCCAGGTGCGGTTGCGCACAAGGGCCTCGAACTCGTCGCGCATGGCCGCAAGCCAGCGGGTTGCGAACGGCAACGCGAACAGACAAGGGCACCGACGAGACGTCCGCCGGTGAAGTAGTGGCGACGAGGCCGTCGTGGTAGCGGGGGTTGGAGCGGAGCGTGCCTGTCTACGCTCGCGTCACCATACGGCGCGGAGTTGGAGGCACCACTGGTGTTGGTGGCGACGAGGAGGAGCCGCGCGACCCCGGCCGTGCACAGGTTGGAGACGAAGGGCCAGTGTCGGGGAGGCACGCACCAGGAGCGTCGATCGGCAGATCAGCAGTTGCATGCTGCGGCATGCGAGGCGCGCCAGGGGAGGTCGGGACGCCGCTGGATGTAGATCCGACGGTGGAGCTTGAATGCAAGGCCCCCATGCGCGGGGCGGAGGCAGCTGCATCGCCCGCTCCCGCGTTGTTGGAGACGCACGAATCGCACGCACGAGGAGACTGCTCGATCACGGGCACCTGCAACACGGGTGGTGCAAGGGCAGGGGCGAGGGCGCGGCGTGGCGATGCGGTGGTGGAGTGGCGAAGGGAAAAACCGTCTCATTGAAGTAGACGTGGCGAGATGTAATAACACTACGCGAGGAGGGATCGAAACAATGGTACCCGCGGTGGTCGGAGGGATACCCAAGGAACACACAAGGGAGCGACCGATGATCGAGTTTTTGTTTGGCTGTGGAGGCAAGGTTGGGGTAACATAAGCACCCGAAGACACGAAGGAGAGAGTAGTCAGGAGGAGCGCCGAGGAGGAGCTCGTGAGGGGTGCTCGGTGTCATGGCACGGCATGGGTGTCGGTTGGGCAAGTAAGTGGCTGCGTTGAGGGCTTCTGCGCAAAACCGAGCGGGCATGGACGCGTGGAACAGGAGAGCATGAACAGAGTCGTTGAGCGTACACAAGGTGCGCTCGACTTTCCCGTTTTGCTGGCTGGTGTATGGGCAAGAGAGGCGGAGGTGTGTACCGTGGTGAGCGAGGAAGGAGCGAACGACAGCGCTGTCGAACTCACGCCCATTGTCTGTTTGGAGCGAGAGAATAGGAAGCTGAAACTGGGTTTTGACATAGGCGTAGAAGTCTAGCAAGACCGGGAACACATCTGATTTGCGTTTAAGCGGGTCCAGACGTAATGAGTGTAGTCGTCTAGCACAACCAAGTAGAATTCATAACCTGAGATGCTTACAACCGGAGATGTCCATACATCAAGATGCAAAACATGAAAGGGAAACATGCTAGTGCTAGTAGAGTTGCTAAAGGGTAAACAGGCATGCTTGCCCATACGACAGGCGTGACACGAGTGCGGCACAGACTTGCTGAAGCCAACAGCGAGGTGATCGGCCGTGGAGCGAAGCGAGGCGTGCGCGAGACGCTGGTGCCACAAACTGGAAGAGGCGAGGCCGGCGAAGAATGGCGGGGAGGAAGCGAGGGGCGCCGAACGGAGTAGAGATGACCGTCTGAATCATAGCGGAGGATCACCACCTTGGTTCGAAGATCCTTGACAGAGAAACCAAACTTGTCAAACTCGACAGAGACAGGATTATCGCGACAAATCTGACGAACAGAAAGCAAGTTGGTAATAAGGGATGGCGAGACCAGAACATTGCGTAGCTGGACGGGCGAGGTCCCCTCGATGAGAGAACCATCGCCGACATGGGTGATAGGAAGGTGAGCACCGCTGCCTACGATGATATGGGATGATGAATGGAAGGGACGAAGGGAGTGGAGATTACCAGGGTTCGAGGACATGTGCGCGGAGGCGCCGGAGTCGAGATACCACTCGCTGGAGGTGCCCGACGAAGAAGGCCCCGCCGTGGCGCCGTGGAGAGCCGCCTGCAGGGACTGCATGTCGCACGTCGCCGGAGGTGCAGCCGACGAGTTAGCGCCTGGGGACCCGTAGGAGAGAGGTGGGCCGTGGCCTGGAGGAGGACCGCCGGGGACGCCATAGCCTGGCGGCGAGGCACCCGGAGCACCGTAGCCGTAGGGGGCGGCGAACATGGCCTGCTGGTGCGGTGTGCCCGGGTGGGGCCCGAGAACTCTAGTGCCCGGGGCGCGCCACTGCATCGGTCAAGCCTGGACGAGGCCCGTCCAGGAGTTGGCGCCCGGTGCGGGGGCGGGGCAGACTGGCACGCGGGGCGCCGGGGGAGCAGGTGGAGCAGGTGCGCCACCATTGCCATGACCGCGGCGGCAGTCGCGCCCGCGCCCACAGGCGGTGTTGTCGTTGCCGATAGGAGGCTGGGCCGGGGCATGTGGTGTGGCCGTCGGAGTCGAGGGACCGCGGCCAGCCCAGAGAGCATGAGCGGACTGCAGACGAGCAGTCTGTTCGGCGTGATGTTCCTCCAAGAGGAGAAACGAGCGCACCTGAAGGAAGGACGATAGAGGGTCCTGGGAGGTGATGTGGGGGATCACGGAGTGGTACTGGCGGTTGAGACCGCGGAGGAGGTGAAAAACCTGACGAGGATCCGTCACCGGCTGGCCGAGGTCTCGAAGCTGGTCGGCGAAGCTCTTGAGACGGGTGCAGTATTGCATCACGGTCATGTCGCCCTGGACGACGGCGTGGTACTCGGCGTCGATGTAGACGGCGCGCGACAACTGATTGTTGCGGAAGATGTCGTCGACGGTGCGCCACACGGTCAGGGCCGTGTCCTCCGGCTGCATGATGGCCTCTAGGAGCTCCGGAGAGATGGTGGAGTACAGCCAATGCACGACGGTGTGATCGGCCATCTTCCACACGGGATCACGGGGACGAGGAACCGCCGTGGTGTCGACGTGCGCGCCGAGGCCGAACATGCCGACCACGGTGTCGAAGTGGCGCCGCCACTGCGTGTAGTTGCCGGCGAGCAGGTCCAGGATGACAGGGATGTGACGACGGATGTCGACGGTCTAGAGGACAGCGGTGGGGACGGACGGAGAGGGTGGTGGGGCGACCGGCTGGACAGCAGGCGGGGCGACGGGTGCAGCCTGTTGCAGGGCGCGGCATCGAGAGCGCCGACGTCGAGAAAGCCAGCGGCCGCATCAAGGATGCCAGCAGTGCCGTCGTCAGAGGAGCGGGGGGAGAGGACGGGGTTGTCGTCCATAGCGGAAGCGGAAGCAGAACCGGGCGCCTGCGCAAAAGGGTTGAGCAGGTTCAGGGCGTCTGATACCATGTTACAGAGGAAGAAGAGTATGGGCACAACACACATCGATTATGCTTAGGGCTGCGAGGTTTATACAAGAGGCTGGCCGCATCCGAGCGAGATCGTAGGTGAGCCACTAACATGATGACGTGCAGCACTACTCGAACAAAACCGCTGCACGGTCAAAGCTCTACGTATGGCAGACTATACAGGAGCACATACTGTATGACTACCTAGTCTAACAGCAAATCTTCGAGATCCGCTGCATCGACTTCTGGCTTATCAAGGGGGGCGTCAAGAAGACAAGGCCTGAGGACACCGCCTAGCAGGGCTTGGCCGTGGCAATGCCTCATGGAGAGCTTGCAGCAGGCGCATCGGAAGCTCACCGCCATCCTCTACATCATCAGCAAGGTACAGAAACGGACACCCTCGTAGGTACTCCCTCCGTTCCTAAATCTAAGATCCCATAACAAACTACATACAGATGTATATTAACATATTTTAAAGTGTAGATTCATTCATTTTGATCCGTATTTAGTCTATAGTGAAATCTTTAAAAAGACTTATATTTAAGAATGGAGGAAGTACATAAATAGACACCCTAATATTACAAGACTGCATCTCATGTACGACATGTTATTGTTAAATGATGGGGTCATTTATTTGGATGGTATATAGTGAGGTCTAATGGTTGATTCCGCGTTGGTGGTATGTGCACAAATATGCGATTCATCCCTTTAGAGCATCTCCAACAGCGGCGACAAATATCGCGCGCGGGGAAAAGCTAGTTTTAGCATGCGCGGAGCGGGTTCGCGCACTCCAGCGGGCGCGGGAAATTCCGGTGCGCGGGAAAAGATCACACGCGCGAGGGAAAAGCCGGCCTTTCGCGCGCTAGATTCGGCGTGTGGCGTCCGTCACGCTCTACGAAACGTGCGCGTCCGATGTAGTCAGCCGCACACTCGATCGCTCTTGTCGGCCCTTTCTTCCCCTCGCCGCCTCTTTCTTCTTTGCATCCGGCGCCCCGCCGCTGCCGCTGCGCCCTTCCCCCGCCACCGACATGCTGCTGCGTCGCCGAAGCAGTTCGGGCTATCGCGGCGTCCGTGTCCGCCCTTCCAGCTGATTCTACGCGGAGATCCGCTCCGACAACGTGCGTCTCAGTCTCAGGACGTTCAAGACCGCGCACGAGGCCGCCCGCGCCTACGACGTTGCGGCGTGGCACCTCAGCAGGCCACGCTCGTGATGAGGACATTAATACCATTCTTACACCCACAACCCCTACTGCTACATATACTGGACCAATTACTAGAGCTCGTGCACGCCAATTAAATTATCTGGTACTTTCGTTTTTTTGGTAATGATTCTAATGTTTATGAGAATATGATGCTGCCTAAATTGGATACATTTGTTTTGCTTACAAATGAAGGGCCTGGCATGGATAAGAGGGATGAACACTAGAGCAAGACCAAACATGTGATGAGGAAATCAATACCACTGTTACGCCCACAGCCCCTGCTACTATATATACTGGACCAATTACTAGAGTTCGCGCACGCCAATTAAATTATCAAGTACTTTCGTTTCTTGGTAATGATTCTAATGTTCATGAGAATATGATGCTGTCTAAATTGGATACATTTGTTTTGCTTACAAATGAAGGGCCTAGCTTGGAGAAGGATAAACATTGAAGCAAGAACAAGCATGGAGTTGATGGCATGCACAAGGGAAACAAGAACGGAGTTTCCAGTGATGATTTTAGGACTTTGAAGCCACCATAATGAGTGCATGAAGCCTTGGACAAAATATATAAGATGCCACTTCATAACTTTCGTCCAGAGGCTATTCTAGGTGATGTGTCACCTTATTATTGGGCCAGGCCCATGTAATTTCGAAATACTTGAATATAGGCTGTTTTTAGAGTCCGTATGTGTGGGGAAACAAGAGTTAGGGTTGGTTTCGGACCCCTCCTCCAAGGGCAACGAAATTCCCACCTTTCCTCCATATATACAACCGTTAGGGCATCGTTTGGACTCTGGGTTTTGTTTAGATTAAAGTTCGCCATAGCTGCGACTTCGCGTACTTCGTTTGTGTTCAACGACCAGACAAAGGCGTCACAGAACCCCACCTTGATCAATAAAGCTTTCTCTTATATTTGCAATATCCAGATTGCACTCTTAGTTTCTTACTTGTTCTTCGTTTGCCTGCAGAAAACAGACCTTCGTGGTCAGGTTGATCGTGCTCCGGCGTGGCCAATAACCTATCGGAGTTGGTTTAGCGATTGCTAAGGCGCGACGACCTCGCACGTTCATAGTCGGATCGTCAAAGTCGACTTCCTAAAAAACGATAGCCACCATCTCATTGAAAGACGGGACACCTTTGCCTCTATCAAGTGGTATCAGATTTCCAGGTTGCTCGGTGAGATTTTATAGTTTTTCGTAGTTTAGATCGAGTCTGTTCTTCATACCTATAGCCCATGAAAAGGCCATAAAAAATTAGGGTTAGTTCATAATATTCGAACCAATCTGAGCCTTTGCATAATCTTTTTAGGGTTTTTGCTTTGCTGAATTTGTGGTTGCATCGTCGTGTCTAGTTGTTGGTCTTAGAGTCTAGTCTTTTAGAGTTTCGAGTTCTGGTCATAAGTTGTCACGCCGCTGCCGCACCATCATCATCGCCCCTGCCTTCTACCACCACTGCTTATCCGCCACCGCTCTCAATCCGTATCCATATACCACCACCAATCCGTATCCATATACCACCACCGCTACCATATACCACAACCGCTGCCATATCCTACTACCATATATCCACCACCAATCCGAGTTTTTTTCATATTAGGTTTGTTTTTATTTTCCGATCGTGTTTCCTTTCCTGAGTAGGTTCCGAAAAAAAGAAAAAAAGAGTCCGGAGACCCCCGGGCAGTTTTTAGGCCAAAATTTCGACGACCGAAAATATTTTTTCCCTATCCTATTTTTAGGTGTTTCTGAGTCTTTTGAGCCACGTGCCATCATAGTAATTTTTTGTCGCACTTTTTTGTCGCACTTTTTTGTCGTTGCTGCATGATTTCCAAGAAAAAATAGTCAAAAAAAATTTCGTGCCCATCCTGTCATTTTGACCTGGGAAGAGTTTTGAGACACTCGCCATTATAGTGATTTTTCGCAAAAAAAGAGCGCAAAAAAAGAGAGCGAAAATATAATTCCGGAGTGTGCTTTTCCCTTGTTTACGTGCAGCACCGTGATTTTGTTAGTGTTCTAGGCTCGCGTCTCTAGCACGGTCTATAGCCTAGGACCAGCACAGTACCATCGTTGAGCGTTTATTCAACTTTGCATCTCTGAATTGATTATTGCTGACCCTTTTTGCTACCATATTATAAGCCTTCCTAGCTCCACATAAATCTACGTCGTGCATTTGACTCTCCCTGGTAATCGCTCTATCCAAGCTTTGAGAGTTTTGACTATAACGGTTGCCGTTCACCACTTGCTGCTGGGTAAGAACTGGTAAGAATTTGAGATTTGCTTGACGGATTTGTGACACCCCACCACCGCCATTTTCTAGTAGTCTGTAGGATCATATTCTAGTGTGTTTCTATTGCTGCTAACCATGTCGATCATGTCATTTAGACTGACTGGGAGAACATGACGAACAAAGAGTTACATGATAAGTTTCAGCAAATGATGAGTGGACATGTGGAAGATGTGCTAAACAGATTTGAAGAGGCCATGGAGAAGATAGATGGCATTGAGAAGCCGTTCGATACAAAGCTCGATTACAAGTTTAATGAATTGCTCGCGCGTCTTCCACAACCACCAGCCGCTGCACCTGTCGCACCTCTACAACAACAACAACAACATCGCCTTCCAAATCAAGTGGGACGAGCACAGCGCGTTCCCCTTGAGCCTGGTCAAACTTCTGGTGCCGCTGTTGATGCTTCTGTAGCTCCTGCTACTATTGCCGAGGTGGAGGACCATTACGAGGATGAGGTTGACCAAAATCAGAACTACGTGCAACCACCAGCACCACTACCAGTTCGTCCTCATGCATATCATCGCAACGGTAGGGCTGCACCACCACTTGAGGTACATGACCATCTTCCCAAATAAAATTGAATATTCCATCATTTGAGGATAAATATGTTCCTGATATATATCTTACTTGGGAGTTAGAAACTGAACAACGATTTACACGTTTACAATATCCTGAGGAGAGACGTGTTCCTACTGCTGTTTGTGCTTTCACTAGCTTTGCATGTGTTTGGTGGCCTGAACATTGTAGATTATATCCTGTTCTAGCTGCTTGGGCTGCTTTGAAAACTGCTATGCGTACTCATTGGGTTCCACCATATTATCAACGTGAATTACTTCAAAAATTGCAGCGTTTAAGACAAGGAAAAATTATGTAGAAGAATTTTATCAGGAATTACAAACTGGAATGATTAGACGTGGTATTGTTGAGGAGAATGAAGCTATGCTTGCATGTTTTATGGGTGGATCAAATAGAGAGATTTAGACCATTCTAGAGTATAAGGAGTATAATAATATCACTCGTTTATTCCATCTTGCTTATAAAGCTGAACGTGAAGTACAGGATCGACATACATTGGCGCGAACTAAGTTTTCTGCAGGTCGACGCTCATCATGGACACCACGTGCATCCTCTACTTCCACTGCACCAGCACCTCCATCAGGTGCCACCTCCAGCCGTGATACAAGAAAGCAGGCGCAACCACCACTATCTGCCAAGAGCACACCTGCCGGGCCTGCACAACGCTCTTCTTCTTCAATGGCATCAACAGGGCACACGAGTGATATTATTTGTCGTCGTTGTAAGGGAAGAGGTCATTATGCGAAAGAATGCAAATCTCAGCGTGTGATGATTGCTACTGAGGATGGTGGGTATGAGTCCACTAGTGACTATGATGAGGAGACTTTGGCTCTTATTACATGTGAAGAACACGGTGGAGATGATTCTGATCATAAAACGCAATACATGGCTCCTGAAGACGCTGATAGGTATGAATGTTTAGTTGCTCAACGTGTTTTGAGTGCGCAGGTCACACAAGCTGAGCAAAATTAGAGGCATAATTTATTCCATACAAAGAGAGTTGTGAAGGAACGTTCTGTTCGCGTCATCATAGATGGAGGGAGCTGCAACAACTTGGCTAGCACGAAGATAGTGGAGAATCTATCTCTCACCACAATACCACATCCACATCCTTACTACAACCAGTGGTTCAACAACAATGACAAGGTTAAGGTAACACGTACTGTTCGTGTGCATTTTAGTATCTCTACATAAGCTGATTATGTTGATTGTGACGTGGTACCTATGCAAGCATGTTCCTTATTACTTGGTAGACCATGGCAATTTGATTAAAATTCTGTACACCATGGTAGAAACAATCAGTATACTCTTGTTCATAAGGATAAACATATTACTTTGCTTCCTATGTCTCCTGATTCCATTTTGAAAGATGATATTAATAGAGCTAATAAAGCAAAACAAGAAAAAAATAAGAGTGAAAATCAGATTGTGGCAAAAGAATTTGAGCAACAAATGAAGCCTGATAATAAACCATCTAGTGTTTCTTCTGAAATTAAATTGAAAAGTGCATGCTTACTTGCCACAACTGATATTGATGATCTATATTGCACTAAATCTGTTTGCTATGCTTTTGTGTGCAAAGAGGCATTATTTTCATTCGAGGACGTGCCTTGCTCTTTACCTCCTGCTGTCACTAACATTTTGCAGGAGTTTGCTGAAGTCTTTCCACAAGACGTGCCACCGGGATTACCACCTATTCGAGGGATTGAGCATCAGATTGACTTAATTCCTGGTGCTTCGCTGCCAAACCGTGCGCATACCATACCAAGTCAGAGGAGACGAAGGAGATTATGCGTCAAGTACAAGAGCTGCTTGACAAAGGTTATATACGTGAATCTCTTAGTCCTTGTGTTGTTCCTATTATACTAGTGCCAAAAAAGGATGGTACGTCGCGTATGTGTGTTGATTGTAGAGGCATTAATAATATTACTATTCGTTATCGTTATCCTATTCCTAGGCTAGATGATATGCTTGATGAATTGAGTGGCTCTACAATATTCTCCAAAGTTGATTTGTGTAGTTGATACCATCAAATTCGCATGAAATTGGGAGATGAATGGAAAACAACATTTAAAACTAAGTTTGGTTTATATGAGTAGTTAGTCATGCCTTTTGGGTTAACTAATGCACCTAGTACTTTCAGGAGACTAATGAACGAAGTTTTACGTGCTTTCATTGGACGATTTGTGGTAGTCTATTTTGATGATATACTGATTTATAGCAAATCTTTGGAAGAACATTTGGAACATTTACGTGCTGTTTTTATTGCCCTATGTGATGCATGTTTGTTTGGTAACCTTAGGTAGTGCACCTTTGCACCGACCGAGTATCTTTTCTTGGCTATGTTGTTACTCCACAGGGAATTGAAGTTGATAAAGCCAAGATTGAAGCTATTAAGAGTTGGCCGCAGCCCAAAACGGTCACACAAGTGAGGAGTTTCCTTGGACTCGCTGGTTTCTATAGGCGTTTTGTGAGAGATTTTAGCATCATTGCTACACCTCTCAATGAGCTTACAAAGAATGATGTGCCTTTTGTTTGGGGTACCGCACAGGAAGAAGCCTTCACGATGTTGAAAGATAAGTTAACACATGCTCCTTTACTCCAACTTCCTGATTTTAATAAGTCTTTTAAGTTTGTAGCGACCCGACCTCAGATGGTCAAGTCCCTGTGTTTCAGTGTCATCCCTGGATCGGTAATGCTGACACACACAGTACTCGAAGGATTTATAACAGAGTAGCAATCACACACTTATTACATCGAATGTCTCAAAAGAGAACTTATTACAATAATATGGCTTAAGGACATCTAATGCGATAACAGCGGAAGGCTTGGAAGATAAAGTGAGTCCATCAACTCCAACGGCATAGTTGGGCTGCACGGCAACGACCTAACAATCCTTACTCCTCGTCTGAAAAGTCTGCAACATAATACGTTGCAGCCCGAGACGGGTCAACACATGGAATATGCTGGCAATATAACACAGTATAACAAGAACAGAAGTAATGCTATCACTACATGCATATATGGCTTGTGGAAAGCTCTATGGTTATAGTTTTGCGAAAAGCCAATTTTTCCCTACAACAAAGGAATAAATTTTAATTTAACTATCATGGTGGTTGAAACATCATTGAGAAGGTAATACCCCAACTCAATCCCAATTAAAGTAATTATCCTCCCAGCAATATTAATTTAGAGTGATGAGATACATGTGAATACTTAAGTACTAGATACTCAGAATTGTCCATAACCGGGGACGCGGCTAACCATGATTAGATTGTACACTCTGCAGATGTTTGCGCACTTTTCCCCACAAGACTCGATCGCCTCCGTTGATTTCTCGCACTGCATGGTGTTTGAGAAGCGGATGACCGAGACATAGTCTTTCGGAAACATTAACTCTCTACTCAGGGTAGACCATACCAAACCTACAAAACCCACTACCTACTGATCTACCTCTTCAAGAGCTTCACGTAACTTACTAAACTATGCTAGAGCCCATAATAGCTTGTGGCTGCACACGGAAGTTTCTAGCATGAATAAACTCAGTTCCCTTTGAGCCTGGGTGGCGGTCCATAGGAAGATCACACGGGTACCCCGGGATTTCCAAAAATAAAATAGACAACACTGGGTTCCCCAGGTGCCTCAATCCACCCAGATGTGTATTAAAGTTGCCACCTTAAGTTGAACCATTAATTAATAATCTCACATCTATCATGGAATACACTCAAACCCAATCCACGTCTACGAGCATAGCATGGCAATATAAGCAACACGTAGAAGTAACTCCCAAGGGTTTGATAGTAATGGGGCAATAGGTTCTACCTCAACAACTACTTCCCAACCCACAAGTTAATGACATCCTAATCATTCAATGTTTGAGGATTGGAACTATTGCATAAAACTGGGTATGAAAAGAGTATGATCAAAGTGTTACTTGCCTTACTGACAATCCGCGAATCCTAGAGACTCGTAGTAACACGCTTCGCACTCCGGGAATTCTATCGCAAGCAAACAATAACATACATAAGCAACAAGCAAAGATGCACAAGAAAAACTCAACTCAAAGAGATTGACCGGAGAGTTCAACTTAAGAACTCCGAATCGCAAAAAGAATCAAACCAAACTGAGCAACGAAACTCAAACGGCGAAAGAAATAAGATCCGTTTACTAATCTGAACTAGGGTCAAATTTTACAGAGACAAAAGCTGGTTTAAGTTGGTTATTCGGAAAGAGGGTTTCGAGACGAAACTCTAGGCGCTTGAATCGCCTGATTCCGATAAACGAGCGAAAAGTTATACTAGATCAAAAATCGGATCAGAAATCGCGATCAAGAAAATCGCGGAATAAATCCGATAAAAAGAAAAATGACGAACAGTTTAACGAACGAACGTTCGTTAACTGAAAATAAATGAAGAACGCGTTCATTAAAACGAAAGAACGAGCGAACGCTCGCCAAATAAATAAACCTGAAAATAAAACCGATTTATATAAAAAAACAAAACTAGGGTTTTCTAAAAAACCCGAAGCGGTTTTCTTCGAAAAACCGGGCGGCGGGGCGGCTACCTCGCAGTAGCTCCGGCGGGGCTCCGACGGGGCTCGGGGTGGCGGCAGGGTGGCGGTGAGAGGCGGCGATGGCGACGGAGGGCGGCGGGGAGGCGGCGGCGGGGCTCGGCGGGGCTCGGCTCGGCTCGGGCTCCGGGCGGCAGTGGTGGCGGTGAGAGGCGGCAGGGGGTATTTAAGGAGGGAGGGCAGCGATGGCTTGGGGAAGGGGCACCCAGGGAGGAGTCCGGCTCGGGCTCCCTCGGCGTCCGTCTGGCGCATGGCCTTCATGAGGAAGGCGGTGGCGAGGCGGGCCCGGCTGGCAGCCTCGGCCAGATCCCGAGGTCTTGGTATGTGAGACTTTAAAAAAAAATTCCGCCGAGAAAAATCCTAGAAAAATAAATAAAAATCTAAAAGTACCAAAATAAATTTTCACCGCCTAAATGAAATATTTAGGACGGAATGAACATTTTCTTGGCCCCTAAAATGCAATTTTTAAAACGTGCAAATTTTTTCTAGGGCAAATAAAATTCCAAATAAACTCAAATAAAATCCAAATAATGATTTTAACATTTTTCCTCCAATAATTCAATTGTTTTGGAGAAGTCATATTATCTCCCCTCATTTATTTTAATAAGAAATATTTTCTGGAGAGAAAAATAATTAAAATAAAAAATCCTCGTTTTCCAATATTTGATAAAATTCAAATACAAGAAATCGGGAAATCCCCAACTCTCTCCGAGGGTCCTTGAGTTGCTTAGGATTTCGAGGATTACAGAACGAGGATGCAATAAAATATGATATGCATGGATGACCTATGTATAACATTCCAAATTGAAAATTTGGGATGTTACAAACCTACCCCCCTTAAGATGAATCTCGCCCTCGAGATTCGGGTTGGCTAGAGAATAGGTGCGGGTGGTCCTTGCGAATATCATCTTCTCGTTCCCAGGCGGCTTCTTCCTCAGTATGGTGGCTCCACTGAACTTTACAAAACTTGATAACCTTGTTGCGAGTGACTCGGCTGTCAAAGTCGAGAATCTTTACTGGCTTCTCCTCATAGGTCAAATTACTGTCTAACTGAATCGCTTTCAGGGGCACTGTGTCTCTCAACGGTATATCAGCCATCTCTGCATAGCACTTCTTCAACTGTGATACGTGGAACACATCGTGAACTCCTGACAATCCTTCAGGTAACTCCATCTTCTAGGCCACTTGTCCCATCCGTTCCAAAATATGGTACGGTCCTACAAATCTTGGGGCTAGTTTTCCTTTAACTCCAAAACGCTTCACTCCTCGCAAGGGTGATACTCGCAGATACGCTCTATCTCCAATTTCAAAGGTTACTTCCTTGCGTTTTGAATCAGCATAACTCTTCTGTCTGGACTGAGCAATCTTTAATCTGTCTCGGATTAGTTTAACCTTCTCTTCGGACTCTTTGATCAAATCTGGCCCAAACAAGCTGTCGGTCTCCTACCTCATCCCACATCGAGGTGTTCTACATCTGCGTCCATACAGAGCTTCAAACGGTGCCATCTTCAAACTGGCTTGGTAGCTATTGTTGTA
The DNA here is from genome assembly GCA_021605145.1 of Aegilops bicornis. Lineage (NCBI taxonomy): Eukaryota > Viridiplantae > Streptophyta > Magnoliopsida > Poales > Poaceae > Aegilops > Aegilops bicornis. The sequence continues at coordinate 267,238,063 of CM038673.1, forward strand.
CGAGAACTCTGCGTAAGGCAAATTGTCATCCCAACTAGATCCATAATCTAGCGCACATGCTCTCAACATGTCTTCCAAAGTCTGATTGACTCTCTCTGTCTGTCCATCCGTCTGTGGGTGGAATGCGGTACTGAACTCCAATATGGTACCCAAGGTCTGGTGTAGCTGATGCCAAAATTTGGAAGTAAATTGGGTTCCTCTATCTGATACAATGGTCCTCGGAACTCCATGCAAACATACGATCCTGGACATATATATTTTGGCCAACTTTGCACTTGTATAAGTTGTTTTCACCGGGATGAAGTGAGCTACTTTAGTCAAACGATCCACTACTACCCATATTGAGTCATATCCTCGCTTTGGTTACAGGTAGCCCGGTGATAAAGTCCATGCCTAGTTTATCCCACTTCCATTCGGGTATCGGCATAGGCTGTGATCCTGGCAGCTTCGATGCTCTGCCTGCACTCTCGACATACATCACATACGGCTACATACTCGGCAATGTCCTTCTTCATACCAGTCCACCGTAAACGTTCCTTCAAATCCAAATACATCTTGGTGTTTCCGGTGTATCGAGTATGGTGAGTCATGGGCCTCCTGAAGTATTAATCTCCTGATCTCTGGGTTATTGGGCACATAAACTCGGTCCTCAAACCACAAGGTATCGTGCTCATCCTCGCGAAAACCTTTGGCTTTTCCTTCGCTCATCTTCTCTTTTATTCCAGAAATCTCTTTGTCTTCCTTCTGAGCTTCCCGAATCTTGTCCAACAATGTAGACTGAACCTCCATCGTTGCAATGAAACCTCTTGGAACAAATTCCAACCGAAGTCCCATAATATCCTCAGCTAACTCCTTTGGCAGTCCTCTACTTTCAAGGATATTAGCATAACTCTTCCGACTCAAGGCGTCTGCTACGACATTGGCCTTTCCTGGATGATAGTGCAGTTTCATGTCGTAATCCTTTATAAGTTCCAACCATCTCCTCTGCCTAAGGTTTAACTCCTTTTGAGTGAAAATGTACTTCAAACTCTTATGATTCGTGTACATGCCGCAATGGTTTCCAATAAGATAGTGTCTCCAAGTCTTCAAGGCGTGCACTACCGCTGCTAGCTCCAAATCATGCGTGGCATAGTTCAACTCATGAGGCTTCAGTTGTCGTGAGGCATACAAAACAACCTTTCCGTCCTGCATAAGCACACATCCTGGGCCCCAAGCAAGAGGCGTCGCAATACACTTGAAACTCCTTATGTATATCTGGCAATGTCAGCACTGGGGCTGTAGTCAACAGTTTCTTCAACTCCTGAAAACTTGTCTCACAATCTTCTGTCCATTTAAACTTAGTATCCTTCTTCAGCAATTCAGTCATTGGCTTGGCAAGTTTGGAAAAATTCTCAATGAATCTCTGATAATATCTTGCGAGTCAAAGTAAACTGCGGATCTCGCCAACTGAAGTGGGTGCCAACCATTCAAGAATCGATCGAACCTTCTTTGGGATCTACTGCTATACCCTCTCCTGATATAACATGCCCAAGAAATCCAATTTCCTTCAACCAAAACTCGCACTTGCTGAATTTGGCGTATAACTGGTGTTCCCTGAGCTTCTCGAGACCAAACGCAAATGTTCCTTGTGCTCCTCTTCGTTCTTCGAGTATACCATAATGTCATCAATAAACACCACAACAAACTTGTCCAAATACTCCATGAACACCTTGTTCATCATACTCATGAAATAGGCAGGGGCGTTAGTCAGTCCGAACGACATGACCGTATACTCATATAATCCATATCGGGTGGTGAACGCTGTCTTTGGTATATCCTTTTCTCGGATCTTCAACTGATGGTATCCCGATCATAGATCAATCTTCAAAAACACCTTAGCTCCTTGCAATTGATCAAACAGATCATTGATCATTGGTAATGGATACTTATTCTTTATTGTTACTTCATTCAAGGCTCGGTAATCAACGACCATCCTCAGGGATTTATCCTTCTTCTCGACCAAAAGTACTGGTGCTCCCCAAGGTGATGAACTCCTACGAATATAACCTTTCTCCAATAGCTCCTTGATCAGCTTCTTAATTTCCTCTAGATCGTTTGCGGGCATCCAATAGGGTCTCTTGGATATTGGCCCTGTACCTGGCAATAACTCTATCAAGAGCTCCATGTCTCGATCCGGTGGCATGCCTGGTAACTCCTCTGGAAAAACATCCGGAAAATCCTTTACTACATGCACTTCCTCCTGTACAACCCCCGTGAGGGCATTCACTTGGCTCCTCCTAGGCACATGCCTGGATACATACTTAATCCTTCTTCCCTCCGAGGTGGTAAGGTGAATTGACTTGCTCGCACAGTCAATACTTCCTCCATACATAGACATCCAGTCAATACCTAATATCACATCAAATCATTGAGACTCCAAGATAATTAGGTCGACGGAAAAACATGTGTCCCAATGGTGAGTGGTATCCGGTGCACCATCTGCTAGCCATGTACTGCTCCAGCGAGCTCACTAAAAGAGGGGTTCTAAGAGTTTGGGTTGGTAACTTAAACTTATCCACAAATCCCTTGATATGTATGAATGCGATGCACCGATTTAAAAAAGAACAATAGTGGTAAATGACTTAACCAAAAATTACCTATTACCGCGTCCGCTGCTCTTCAACTTCCTCCACGTTAACGTGGTTCACTTAACCTTTGTTGAATGGATTTGGCTTCTTCGGCGCTCCGTTTACATTTCCACTCCTTCCTTCAGGCAGTCATTGGCATAGTGCCCTGCTTTTCCGCACTTAAAGCAAATAACTTGGCTTAAGTCCCTCTTGGCGGGTGTTGATGGGTTTGGGCGGTTACGGTTGTTGTTAACTCCGTTCCCATTCCCATTCTTCGCACCATTTTGGTTATGCGATCCTCCTCCAAAGATGGTTATGGCCTCCATGGTTATGAACAAGTCCTCCCGAGTTCGGGGTTGCGGGGCTTCGGTGAGCTCTGAGTTGTACTTCCCTTGTCCATACTTCCTCTTACGACTCTCAATTTGCTTGCTTTCCTTCAATCATTAGGGCCTTGTCTACCAACTCCTGGTAGTTGTTGAAAGTTGCCACCATCAACTGCATGCTCGTCTCATCATTCAGCCCTTCCATAAACTTCTCTTGCTTCGCGGCATCTGTGGCCACATCATCAGGGGCATAGCGTGATAACTTACTAAACTCATCCACGTACTGGGCCACAGTACGGTTCCCCTGGCGTAAGTTGCAAAACTCGCGATTCTTCATCTGCATGGCTCCTGTTGAGACATGGGCCGTGCGAAAGGCTTGCTGAAACTGGTCCCAAGTGACATTGGCTATAGGAAAAGTAGCTGTGTAATTCTCCCACCATGCGGCTGCTGGTCCGTCCAATTGATGTGCGGCAAAGCGCACCTTCTCAGCATCCGTGCATCCTGCGGTGGTTAACTCCCTTCCAATACAGCGTAGCCAATCATCAACAACTATTGGCTCGGTGCTACTGGAAAACACCGGCGGTTGTAACCTCAGAAAACGGGCTAAATTGTCCACTGGCGGCGGGTTGTTGTTGTTGTTGTTGTTGTTGCCCTGGTTCTGAACTAGCAATTGCATCAAGGCATTGTGCGGCTGGATCAACTGGGTGAGCTCGGGTGGGAAGACAAAACCGGGGTCACGTCTCGGAGGCATCTGGTGGGTTTAGATGGAAGAGATTAGAATAGAAAGAGGTCTAGTGAGAAAACACTACCCATATGCACACAATCATTTCACTCAATCAATCAAGCAAGGCATACAACGGTCTAGGACTATCGCAAAAGTGCTCAGCTACTACTGGTTACATGGGGGAATACTACTAATATGGTGGTCATCTAAAAACTTTGATTGGTGGAAGACTCCATGATGTCCGCTCCAGCTTCGTCTTCGTAGTCATCATCACTTGGATCGGAATCGGTGTCGTCGATGATGATGTAGTTGTCCGGGCAAGTGGGGTCTTCGTCTTCTTTTTTTGGTGCGGGTCCTCCCATGAATACTCCGATCTTATTGACTAGATCGTCGTTCTTCTCCAGTAGTATCTTGATTTCCTCCTCATATCCATCGCGTGTAAACTTCAGTTCTTCCTCCAGCTCGATAATCTTGGTCTTCGCCTTCTTCAAATCCATCATGTTTGCGCACATCTGGTTCTCCTGACGTCAGATGTGCTGATTTAACTCCTGGATGAAAGCTGCAATGGATCTATCCTTCTTGGTGCTAGTTACTTCCCATTGCTCGTCTCGGCGCCCACATATCTGGTAGATGGTGTCTTTAAGCTCCCTGTTGTAGACTTCTCCAATACGTCCCATGGTAATGTGAGCTGCCATACTTTTGCCAAGACTCGGTGGGTGCTTGAAGAAAACTCTATGAGAAGTTGGCGAACGTCCTTCTGGATCTTGTACTTGGATCATCCAGCGCTCCTCTTGACTAAGGTGGCGTTATGCGTCCGGTGAATCTTGGTATTCCAATGTTCAAGTACCTAGTGACTTCCTTCAAGTGGCGTCCAAAAGGTGTGTCTTCATCCGGTTGTGCAAACTTGTTCTTCATCTCCGTCATCCTGTTCGTGTGCATTTTAGTATCTCTACATATGCTGATTATGTTGATTGTGATGTGGTACCTATGCAAGCATGTTCCTTATTACTTGGTAGACCATGGCAATTTGATTAAAATTCTGTACACCATGGTAGAAACAATCAGTATACTCTTGTTCATAAGGATAAGCATATTACTTTGCTTCCTATGTCTCCTGATTCCATTTTGAAAGATGATATTAATAGAGCTAATAAAGAAAAACAAGAAAAAATAAGAGTGAAAATCAGATTGTGGCAAAAGAATTTGAGCAACAAATGAAGCCTGATAATAAACCATCTAGTGTTTCTTCTGAAATTAAATTGAAAAGTGCATGTTTACTTGCCACAACTGATATTGATGATCTATATTGCACTAAATCTGTTTGCTACGCTTTTGTGTGCAAAGAGGCATTATTTTCATTCGAGGACGTGCCTTGCTCTTTACCTCCTGCTGTCACTAACATTTTGCAGGAGTTTGCTGACGTCTTTCCACAAGACGTGCCACCGGGATTACCACCTATTCGAGGGATTGAGCATCAGATTGACTTAATTCCTGGTGCTTCGCTGCCAAACCGTGCGCATACCATACCAAGCCAGAGGAGACGGAGGAGATTATGCGTCAAGTACAGGAGCTGCTTGACAAAGGTTATATACGTGAATCTCTTAGTCCTTGTGATGTTCCTATTATACTAGTGCCAAAAAAGGATGGTACGTCGCGTATGTGTGTTGATTGTAGAGGCATTAATAATATTACTATTCGTTATCGTTATCCTATTCCTAGGCTAGATGATATGCTTGATGAATTGAGTGGCTCTACAATATTCTCCAAAGTTGATTTGTGTAGTTGATACCATCAAATTCGCATGAAATTGGGAGATGAATGGAAAACAACATTTAAAACTAAGTTTGGTTTATATGAGTGGTTAGTCATGCCTTTTGGGTTAACTAATGCACCTAGTACTTTCATGAGACTAATGAACGAAGTTTTACGTGCTTTCATTGGACGATTTGTGGTAGTCTATTTTGATGATATACTGATTTATAGCAAATCTTTGGAAGAACATTTGGAACATTTACGTGCTGTTTTTATTGCCCTACGTGATGCACGTTTGTTTGGTAACCTTGGGTAGTGCACCTTTGCACCGACCGAGTATCTTTTCTTGGCTATGTTGTAACTCCACAGGGAATTGAAGTTGATAAAGCCAAGATTGAAGCTATTGAGAGTTGGCCGCAGCCCAAAACGGTCACACAAGTGAGGAGTTTCCTTGGACTCGCTGGTTTCTATAGGCGTTTTGTGAGAGATTTTAGCATCATTGCTACACCTCTCAATGAGCTTACAAAGAATGATGTGCCTTTTGTTTGGGGTACCGCACAGGAAGAAGCCTTCACGATGTTGAAAGATAAGTTGAAACATGCTCCTTTACTCGAACTTCCTGATTTTAATAAGTCTTTTGAGTTTGTAGCGACCCGAGCTCAGATGGTCAAGTCCCTGTGTTTCAGTGTCATCCCTGGATCGGTAATCTTTGACACACGATTACTCGAAGGATTTATAACAGTAGCAATCACACACTTATTACATCGAATGTCTCAAAAGAGAACTTATTACAATAATATGGCTTAAGGCCATCTAATGCGATAACAGCGGAAGGCTTGGAAGATAAAGTGAGTCCATCAACTCGAACGGCATAGCTGAGCTGCACGGCAACGACCTAACGATCCTTACTCCTCGTGCGAAAAGTCTGCAACATAATACGTTGCAGCCCGAGAACGGGTGACACATGGAATATGCCGCAATATAACACAAAGATAACAAGAACAGAAGTAATGCTATCACTACATGCATATATGGCTTGTGGAAAGCTCTATGGTTATAGTTTGCGAAAAGCCAATTTTTCCCTACAACAAAGGAACACATTTTAATTTAACTATCATGGTGGTTGAAACATCATTGAGAAGGTATAACCCCAACTTAATCCCAATTAAAGTAATTATCATCCCAGCAATATTAATTTAGAGTGATGAGATACATGTGAATACTCAAGTACTAGATACTCAGAATTGTCCATAACCGGGGACACGGCTAACCATGATTAGATTGTACACTCTGCAGAGGTTTGCGCACTTTTCCCCACAAGACTCGATCGCCTCCGTTGATTTCTCGTGACCGCATGGTGTTTGAGAAGCGGATGGCGAGACATAGTCTTCGGAAACATTAACTCTCTACTCGGGGTAGACCATACCAAACCTACAAAACCCACTACCTGCTGATCTACCTCTTGAGAGCTTCACGTAACTTACTCAACTATGCTAGAGCCCATAATAGCTTGTGGCTGCACACGGAAGTTTCTAGCATGAATAAACTCAGTTCCCTTTGAGCCCTGGTGGCGGTCCATAGGAAGATCACACGGGTACCCGGGATTTCCAAAAATAAAGCAGACAACACTTTGGGTTCCCAGTTAAATCGATCCACCCAGATGTGTATTAAAGTTGCCACCTTAAGTTGAACCATTAATTAATAATCTCACATCTGTCATGGAATACACTCAAACCCAATCCACGTCTACGAGCATAGCATGGGAATATAAGCAACACGCAGAAGTAACTCCCAAGGGTTTGATAGTAACAGGGCAATAGGTTCTACCTCAACAACTACTTCCCAACCCATAAGTTAATGACATCCTAATCATGCAATGCTTGAGGATTGGAACTAATGCATAAAACTGGGTATGAAAAGAGTATGATCAAAGTGTTACTTGCCTTGCTGACGATCCGCGAATCCTAGAGACTCGTAGTAACACGCTTTACACTCCGGGAATTCTATCGCAAGCAAATGATAACATACATAAGAAACAAGCAAAGATGCACAAGCAAAACTCAACTCAAAGAGGTTGACCGGAGAGTTCAACTTAAGAACTCCGGTTCGCAAAAAGAATCAAACCAAACTGAGCAACGAAACTCAAACGGCGAAAGAAATAAGATCCGTTTACTAATCTGAACTAGGGTCAAATTTTACAGAGACAAAAGCTGGTTTAAGTTGGTTATTCGGAAAGAGGGTTTCGAGACAAAACTCCAGGCGCTTGAATCGCCTGATTTCGATAAACGAGCGAAAAGTTATACTAGATCGATAATCGGATCAGAAATCACAATCAGGAAAATCGCGGAATAAATCCGATAAAAAGAAAAACGACGAACAGTTTAACGAACGAACATTCCTTAACTGAAAATAAATGAAGAACGCGTTCGTTAAAACGAATGAACGAGCGAACGCTCGCTAAATAAATAAACCGGAAAATAAAACCGATTTATATAAAAAAACAAAACTAGGGTTTTCTAATAAAAACCGAAGCGGTTTTCTTCGGAAAACTGTGCGGCGGGGCGGCTACCTCGCGGTAGCTCCGGCGGGGCTCCGACGGGGCTCGGGGTGGCGGCGGCGGTGAGAGGCGGCGACGGCGACGGAGGGCGGCGGCGGCGACTCGGGCGGCGGGGAGGCGACGGGGCTCGTGAAGGCGGGGCTCGGCTCGGCTCGAGCTCGGACGGTGGTGGCGGTGAGAGCCGGCGTGGGGTGGGGCGGGTATTTAAGGAGGAGGCGGCGGTGGCTTGGGAAGGGGCGCCTGGGAGGAGTCCCGCTCGGGCTCCCTCGGCGTCCGGCGGGCGCACGGTGGCGCCATGAGGAAGGCGGCGAGGCGGGCCACTGGCTGGGCCTCAAGACAATGGAAGTGCACGAGGCTTTTTTTTAAAATAAATTCCGCCGAGAAAAATCCTAGAAAAATAAATAAAAATCTAAAAATACCAAAATAAATTTTCACCGCCTAAATGAAATATTTAGGACGGAATGAACATTTTCTTGGCCCCTAAAATGCAATTTTTAAAACGTGCAAATTTTTTCTAGGGCAAATAAAATTCCAAATAAACTCAAATAAAATCCAAATAATGATTTTAACATTTTTACTTCAATAATTCAATTGTTTTGGAGAAGTCGTATTATCTCCCCTCATTTACTTTAATAAGAAATATTTTCGGGAGAGAAAAATAATTAAAATAAAAAATCCTCGTTTTCCAATATTTGATAAAATTCAAATACAAGAAATCAGAAAATCCCCAACTCTCCGAGGGTCCTTGAGTTGCTTAGGATTTCGAGGATTACGGAACGAGGATGCAATAAAATATGATATGCATGGATGACCTATGTATAACATTCCAAATTGAAAATTTGGGATGTTACAGAGTTTGAATGTGATGCTAGTGGAATTGGATTAGGAGGTGTGTTACTACAAGATGGCAAACCAGTTGCATACTTTTCTGAAAAACTGAGTGGGCCTAGACTGAACTATTCTACTTATGATAAAGAATTATATGCTCTTGTTCGGACCTTAGAAACATGGCAACATTATTTATGGCCCAAAGAATTTGTTATACATTCTGATCATGAATCTTTGAAACATATTAAAAGTCAAGCAAAACTGAATTGTAGACATGCTAAATGAGTTGAATTCATTGAGACTTTCCCTTATGTCATTAAACACAAGAAGGGTAAAGAAAATGTTATTGCTGATGCATTGTCTCGACGTTATACTATATGCTTTCACAACGTGACTTTAAAATATTTGGTTTGGAGACCATCAAAGATCAATATGTGCATGATGCTGAATTTAAAGATGTATTGCATAATTGCAAAGAAGGTAGAACATGGAACAAGTTAAATGCGTTAATGATGGATTTGTGTTTCGTGCTAACAAGCTATGCATTCCAGCTAGCTCCGTTCGTCTTTTGTTGTTGCAGGAGGCGCATGGAGGAGGACTAATGGGACAATTTGGCATGAAGAAGACGGAGGATATACTTGCTACACATTTCTTTTGGCCAAAGATGCGACGGGATTTTGAGCGTTTTGTTGCTCGCTGCACTACATGTCAAAAACCTAAGTCACGACTCAATCCTCATGGTTTATATATGCCTTCGCCTGTACCTAGTGTTCCTTGGGAAGATATATCTATGGACCTTGTTTTAGGTTTACCTCGAACAAAGAAGGGGAGGGAGAGCATATTTGTTGTCGTGGATAGAGTCTCGAAAATGGCACACTTTATTCCATGTCATAAAAGCGATGATGCTGTTAATGTTGCTGATTTGTTCTTTCGTGAAATTATTCGCTTGCATGGTGTACCAAATACTATTGTTTCAGATCATGATACTAAATTTCTTAGCCACTTTTGGAGATGTTTATGGGCTAAGTTGGGGACTAAACTGCTTTGTAGTACTACCTGTCACCCGCAAACTGATGGACAAACTGAAATGGTAAATAGAACATTGTCTACTATGCTTAGGGCTATTTTGAAGAATAATAAGAAAATGTGGGAAGAATGCTTGCCTCATATTGAATTTGCTTATAATCGTTCATTGCATTCTACTACTAAGATGTGCCCTTTTGAAATTGTGTATGGTTTCCTACCTCGTGCACCTATTGATTTGTTGCATCTTCCATCTTTGGAGAAGGTTAATTTTGATGCTAAACAACGTGCTGAATTGATCTTAAAAATGCATGAGTTAATTAAGAAAAACATTGAGCGTATGAATGCTAAATATAAACTTGCTGGAGATAAGGGTAGAAAACACATTGTGTTTGCACCTGGAGATCTTGTTTGGTTACATTTGCGTAAGGATAGATTTCCTGATTTGCGCAGATCAAAGCTAATGCCACGTGCTGATGGTCCTTTTAAGGTGTTAGAGAAAATAAATGATAATGAATATAAACTTGAGCTGCCTGCAGATTTTGGGGTTAGTCCCACTTTTAACATTGCAGATTTGAAGCCTTATTTGGGTGAGGAAGACGAGCTTCCGTCGAGGACGACTTCATTTCAAGAAGGGGAGGATGATGAGGACATCAACACTATTGTTACACACACATCCCCTGCTACTATACGTACTGACCAATTACTAGAGCTCGTGCACGCCAATTAAATTACCAGGTACTTTTGTTTCTTGCTAATGATTCTGATGTTCATGAGAATATGAGGCTGCCTAAATTGGATAAATTTGTTTTGCTTACAAATGAAGGGCCCAGCTTGGAGAAGGATAAACATTGGAGCAAGAACAAGCATGGAGTTGATGGCATGCGCAACGGAAACAAGAACGGAGTTTCCAGTGATGATTTCAGGACTTTGAAGCCACCATACTGAGTGCATGAAGCCTTGGACGAAATATACAAGACACCACTTCATAAATTTCGTCCAGAGGCTATTCTAGGTGCTGCGTCACCTTATTATTGGGCAAAACCCATGTAATTTTGAAATACTTGAATATAGGCTGTTTTTAGAGTCCGTATGTGTGGGGAAACAAGAGTTAGGGTTGGTTTCGGACCCCTCCTCCAAGGGCCACAAAATCCCCCCCTCTTCCTCCATATATACAGCCCTTAGGGCATCGTTTAGACTTTGGGTTTTGTTTAGATTAAAGTTCGCTGATGTGGGGTGGAACCCTATGGGGAGATCTTTCACGAATTGGAGGGGGAATCCCCAAGAACAAGATGAACACAAGAGGGAAAACAAGAGGAACACTCAAGAACAAGTCCAATCACACATCCACTAGACAATCAAACACACAAGATCCACAAGGTACATGAACAACAAAGGGAAATAAGATACATGGTAGAGTTCATCCCAAATCCTATGAAGGAGATGAGGGCTTGAATCCTAGAAGGATCTTCCCACGAAGGGGGGCTTGAATCCCTTGGGATCTTCTCCAATGGAGGCCTTGAACTCCAATGGAGTGTCTCTCTCTCAAGAGAAATCCCACAAGGGGAGATACATGAGCTAGGCTCTAGTGTTTAGATCTATCCTTAGCTAAGTCTAAATGGAGGAGATGAAGGAGTATATATAGTCCTAGGCGAAGAGAGGGATAAGTGGGGGCGAAATGGTAAAACAAGGGCAAAGCCCGCAGACATCCTACAGGGGCCCCGTGTGCACGGGTAAGTGGAGCCCGTGGCGCACGGGTATCCAGAGACCTGACGCAAGGGCCCGTGCACACGGGGTCCATGAGGCCCGTGGACACGGGGGTCCCGTGGGCACGGTACATGCCCGTGCGCACGGGGTCTTCAGGACCGCCAGCCTGGGAGGCCCATGGGCACGGGGTCGGAGGGGCCCGTGCGCACGGGGTCGCCTGGGAGCTGCTGCCTTCTTCTTGGCGCTTCCTTCTCCGCTTCCAGGCTTCTCTTGAGGACGGTGTAGGCGCTCGCTTGTGGATGGCCTCCTCCATGGCACATTCATCATCAGGCTCAAACCTATATGGGCACATGGTAGGACGGTCAAGTAGTATACCATCCTCAAGTGAACTAAGAAGACACGCATTAAGGATGGAATTCACCTTAGTATGATTGAAGTAGAAGTTGAACGTGTCTCTCAGCGATGGGATTCTTGACATGGTGATGTCCATAGGATGCTCCGCATCATCCCCTCCCCCTTGGGAAAGATCCGACCTCAGATCGAAATCCAAATCACCATGGGAAAGAGATGATGTTGCCGTGTAGAAGTTGACGATCACCAAGCATTCGTCATCTTGTAGTTCCAAATGGGCACTCTCCAATGTCGCCCCGTCTTGTAATTCCTTCAAAAGGAGCAAAGATAATAAGCACTTGGGAAAACAAATGTTGTTGGCGTAAGAGCAAAACCAAGCATTCGAGAGGTGATTCACCCAACAAGTGTTGTCATTAAGCATAGCATATGGTTTGACAAAGAAGTGTGGCATGGCATTTAAGCATATAAGTTTAGCACAAGCAAGGATATCATGGAAACAAGCATGCAAATGGGAGGTCGAGATGCAAATATGTGTGACAAGTGAACAAACATCTACCTCAAGGTCATAGCAAGAATGCACAAAGTGCTCAACAAATGGTCTATGGTATGCATAGGAATCATTCACAACACCAAATATAGCGAAATGTCTAAACACATGGGGCAAGTGCAAGACAATACAAGCATAATGTTCATAGGGTGTAGTGAAGATATCGTGGCACTCAACACAAAGTAAAGAGCAATTGTTCAACACGTGTGAGGCAATCAAGTCAATCATGTGACAAACATGTAGATGGTTGTCATCAACCGCATGAAATAAGCAAGTATGAATCATTGGTGATGCAACAAAGCAAGCAATCATAGGGATCAAGTCAAGCAAGCTAGTATTGCGAAGATGCAACGTACTAGAAGGAATCATGGCAAGCATGTCATGTGTGCAAATAGTGGGTATGAGTAAGTCACATGACATATCACAAACATGAAAGCAAGATATGAGGACAATAGCATGAATGTATTGGTGAGAAGCCATATGTAGGTAGCAACGAGGCATCATGACTCTCCCAACACAACAAGCATCAATAGCATGGGGCACAAAGAAATCATCGAAATAGCTACTAGTATCTCCACCAAGCATGCAAATACACATAGAATTATCATAATGGTGAATCATGGGTTGATGCAAGCAAGGGTCACAATGGCATGGCAAAGGCATGGGAGTAAAAATAACATGCAAAGTGAACACGGGAAAATGAGCATAAGGTGACAAGTGGTAAATAGCCCATAGCTGTGTGAGAGACAAGTAAAAGAGATGCGCGTAGTCCTTGTGCAAAAGGAATGGTGGGAATGAAAGTCCACGGGATCCCAAGTCATTGTTGCTCTCAAGAGCTCGTTTCGTCAACTCTTGGGATTGAGAGGTTGACGAGTATACGTGAGTACCTACACAAAACAAAGATAAAGGGAAAATTGTGTGTGTGTGGTAGATGTACGCATCATCCATCATGATGCATACGTGCATGTGTTGGTTAGCATAAAATAGCCAAAGCTCAAATAAATGAGATGCGTGATATAGAAACATGTCATCCATCATGAGAGGTTTGTTGTTATGTAAAGCATAATGGAGACTCAAATTGTGTAATGCATGATGGGAAATACCTAGAGCATTGTTATTCATGGAATGCATATGGTGCACGCAAATATGGGAATCATGCAAAGTATGGGATGTATCAAAATCTCCTAATATATATGAGGAAACTATGGGGGTCTCCTCATGAGCAATATTGGAAACATCATATGGAGAAAATGGACAACATCCAAAACAATGCATATCCGAAGCTAGGTGGGCATGGCATGGCATATGAGAAAAATGAGGCAAAGGGAGCATATCAATATCATCACAAGAGAAACAAATGCCAATAACCATGGGCTTGTCATCTATGCCATATGTGCAAATTGGGTTTATTTTAATGGCATATGCATAGTCACTATGAAGAGATTGCAAATAAGACATATGGTTGATCTCATGCATAGCATATGACAAGTCAAGCGGATTAGCAAACATGATGTGACCTAAAGAATTGTCACAAGAAATCCTATGTAACATGGCATCACAACTAATAGACTCCACATGAGAATCATCATATTCATCATAAATGGGAAAATCATCACATGGGGAAATCATACTAGCATGAATCATGGTACTAGGTGGATCAACATCATGCAAGCAATCAATCTCAAGAATGTCCACTAGTGGGACTAGAGCATCACCGTCACCTTTGTTACCTTTGTCACTCCACTCAAGTGGTCTAGGTGAGGTGGGAAAGACCAAATGGTGGTCATCTCCATCTTGATGGAACCATGTGGGGGGGGGGGGGGTGCATCATATTCCACCATGGCCATCTTCTTGTCCAAAGGGAGGACGAAGTCGTCGAGGATCGGCGCGTCATCATATACGTAACCTAGCACCAAATGAGAAGACACAATAGAGGTAGAGGTTAAGTTGTTAGAAATCGAAATGGCCTCATATGCCTCATCAACTATCTCACTCTCTCTATGTGGCGGTGGCTCACTCACTCCCTCAAGGTAGGTGCACTCAATGTCGCATATGGTGGAGTCACTCAAATCACTCAAGTGGTGGTGGTGGTGGCTCTCCTCACATGGGAATTGGGGCAGCTCATCATGTAGGGGGCTAGTGATGAAGTCACTCTCACTCTCAATATGGTGGCAAAAGTCACTCAAGTCATCATACGTCACCGTGGTCGAAGGGAGAATCCCATGCTCTACCGTCTCATAGTCGTCGTTGTGGATAAAGGCCGAAGATGGCACATCATCACTCTCGCCTCCTAAGATGGAAGCATCATCCTTGCTCGCCACCTTGTCACTCGCCTCCAAAGCATGTTCCTTGAAGGTCTCCATAGTCGTACTCATCGCCACACCATCTTGAAAAAGAGTCGTGGAGGACTCGGCATCATCAATGCCACAAAGAGGGATGTCGGTGAAGTCAAACTTGGAAGCATCGTCTTGGAGCTCGTCGGGCTTGGAAGTCTTGGTGGTGCTAGCCTCATGCTCGTCGTAGAGCTTGGTCACCGCGAAGTTTGCTTGGGGTGGAGAAGCCTTGGCCTTCATGAGTTCTTGTTCCGCCTTGAGAGCACCAATGTAGTAGTCGTCGATGGACTTGTAGTTCTCGAGGAAGATAGTCTTGGAGATGTCATTGTTCAATCCCATCATGAAGTGGAACTTCATCAAAATGGGGTTGTACACGCCGGCTCGTCGCAAGGCAATCTTCATCTCCTTGAGGTACGCGTCGATGGTCTTGGATCCTTGGATGGTGTTCTCCAATTGGCGTCGAAGTTGTTCCATGTAGGTTGGAGGCACGAACTCTCGCCGCAAAGCTCTCTCCATCTTGGGCCAACTCATCTCGTAGCTCTCCGAAGGTGTGTGAAGCCACCATGTGGATGCGTAGTCGTGGAAGTTCCTTGTGGCGCACTTCACTTGATCTTCGGAAGGGACTTGATGTAGCTTGAGGTAGTCGTCCATCAAGTGCTCCCACTCGAGGTACTCCTCGGGTTCTGGAGTCCCATAGAAAGGAATCTTGTGGTCGGTGTCGAGGTCGTAGTAGCTCGAGGGAGTAGTGGACTTGAGCTCGTGGAGTAGGCGAAGATGTCGTACGTCCGAAGGAGAAGATGCCTTGTAGTCAATTGGCGAAGATGCCATCGGTGTTGAAGAAGCCGTAATCTTGGGGTTGATGTCGCGGCTCTGTATAGCCCGTGCGCACGGGGGTGCTGGAGGCCGTGTGCACAGGGTCCTGTGTGCACGGGGGTCGAAGGCCCATGGGCACAGGGGTGGCAGAGAAGCCAACTCTCGTCCAGAAGTGTGCTCTTCATGGTCTTGTCGATGTCGATGCTTGTGTGTACTTGCCGGAGATGGTAGCTCGGGAGTCTTTGCACGTGAGCATCTTCTCGAAGATGAGGAAGACCGCTTGCGGTTCTTGATGAGGGCCTTGAGCTCCTCCATGCGCTTGTCCATCTTGGCGTCGATGAAGTTCTTCATAGCATCGAGCTCGTCGTCGTGGTTGTAGACCGAAGGTGAAATGCCTTGCCTATCCATCACAAGACTCGAGTAGAGGTGAGTAGGAAATGAGATAAACAATACCAAGTTACCTTTTCCCAAAGTTGATGATGTATCCCGTTTTACTCAATGTGAGATGAAAGAATAGTGGAGTTGGTACCGGACTTGTTCACTCACACCTATCAAGTAAAGCTTATGGAGTAGCTTGGTGAGGATAGTGGCACAAAAATTTGATGCAAAAATGTTAGCAAGAGTCAATAATGTTGGAAAAGATTCACAAATTCGCAAGTGAAACAAGTAGACCAATAGCAAATGAGGCACACGGAAACACACACAAGGATAGATAAATGGGGCCGTGCAACCAAGGAGTGAGCTCAAAATGTGGAATCCACCAAACGCTTCGTGTTGCACAACTCAAGAGAGACGCTTAGCACGATTGCTCAAGAGGGCGGATACGACATTTGTGCACAACCTATAAGATGCAAAATGGATAAACTTTCTATCCCAAGTATGCTATGTATGTATGGTTCCCGGTGTTTCTCAAGATGATCCAAGATGATCGGATATGAAAGTCTTATATGCAATGTGGTATGATGCTATGGCACTTGCTTACAAGCTCTTTGCTCTCTTTTCTCTTTGCTTAAACGCTTATTTTTTTGAATGGCCAATTTGCACAATGCACAAACCTAGATAGCAATTGTGTATATGCGGGAACAATCTTGTGACACAAGAGATGATATGATATCAAGATGATATGATATGTATGTAATGGGAGGTATGGACTAATGATCTCTAATGTGCACAAGTAACGTTGCCGGCAATACTCAAATGGCTAGTCTCGATAGGCAAGTAACGCAAAATGGGCTAGGGGTTATCAATGCAATTGCAAGGGGAATATACAATGGTGTCGTCGAGGTTACCGTCCTTTGCGATGATGAGTGGCGGTGTTCTTGATGTAGATACCAAGATGATGGAGACTCGCCCCTAAGTAGTCGAAACACCTTAGGAAACGGAAAAACCGCGAACTAAAAATCTCAAATGACAAATGTCAAATGGTGGTAGCGGAAAGCGGTGGTGTTGCACTAGGCAATGCAGAAGTGGAGGTTATGGTGGTGAACTATACACGGTGTCGGAGTTGGAGGTCACCGTCCCTAAGTAGCCGAAACACCTTAGGAGACACAACTCACAACTCAAACAATCTCAAGTGCTAAATGTAGCAAAATGGGTTAGGTTGCGGGAGCCTATGTTGGGTTTTCCGGATGATATGGTGGAGGGCCTAGGCAAATATGCCACAATGTCAAATTTTTGATGGAGTTAAATGGTGTTGGAACTTATCTAGGTGTATGGGGGATGTCAATAGCTACTCAACGAGCTAAAGAACGCGAAAAATCGGACTCCGGATATGGAAGTTATGGCCGAAATGGTGAAGGACTCGCGGCTGGCCTGGGGGGGGGGGGGTCGTGCGCACGGGGGTAGGAGCCCGTGGGCACGGGGTGTCCAGAGACTTTTCGGGGGCCGTGCGCACGGGGTGGGCGGAAAATTCGCGATTTCGTGGCGGAAATTGGGTATTTCTTGTGCAAAATTGGGGAGATTTTGGGGATGGATGGTGGGGAAAAGATGGGGAAAGGCTAGATCCACATGAAACCAAGCAAATCCATGGATCAAATCCAACAAAACATCACCAAACCAACAAATCACAAAAAAATTTGGGGCAATTTTTGGTGGGGAATTTTCGAATTTAGGACAAAATCAACAAAACAAGGATAGAAAACAAAGAGGGGGGCTCCAATTTTGTGATCAACCATGGCTCATGATACCAAGATGATGTGGGGTGGAACCCTATGGGGAGATCTTTCACGAATTGGAGGGGGAATCCCCAAGAACAAGATGAACACAAGAGGGAAAACAAGAGGAACACTCAAGAACAAGTCCAATCACACATCCACTAGACAATCAAACACACAAGATCCACAAGGTACATGAACAACAAAGGGAAATAAGATACATGGTAGAGTTCATCCCAAATCCTATGAAGGAGAGATGAGGGCTTGAATCCTAGAAGGATCTTCCCACGAAGGGGGGCTTGAATCCATCGGGATCTTCTCCAATGGAGGCCTTGAACTCCAATGGAGTGTCTCTCTCTCAAGAGAAATCCCACAAGGGGAGATACATGAGCTAGGCTCTAGTGTTTAGATCTATCCTTAGCTAAGTCTAAATGGAGGAGATGAAGGAGTATATATAGTCCTAGGCAAAGAGAGGGATAAGTGGGGGCGAAATGGTAAAACAAGGGCAAAGCCCGCAACATCACACGGGGTAAGTGGAGCCCGTGCGCACGGGGTATCCAGAGACCTGACGCAAGGGCCCGTGCGCACGGGGTCCATGAGGCCCGTGGACACAGGGGTCCCGTGGGCACGGTACACGCCCGTGCGCACGGGGTCTTCAGGACCGCTAGCCTGGGAGGCCCATGGGTACGGGGTTGGAGGGGCCCATGCGCATGGGGTCGCCTGGGAGCTGCTGCCTTCTTCTTGGCGCTTCCTTCTTCGCGTCCAGGCTTCTCTTGAGGACGGTGTAGGCGCTCGCTTGTGGATGGCCTCCTCCATGGCACGTTCATCATCAGGCTCAAACCTATATGGGCACATGGTAGGACGGTCAAGTAGTATACCATCCTCAAGGGAACTAAGAAGACACGCATTAAGGATGGAATTCACCTTAGTATGATTGAAGTAGAAGTTGAACGTGTCTCTTAGCGATGGGATTCTTGACATGGTGATGTCCATAGGATGCTCTGCATCATTCACAATAGCTGGAACTTCGCGTACTTCGTTTGTGTTCAACGACCAGACAAAGGCGTCACAGAACCCCACCTTGATCAATAAAGCTTTCCTCTTATATTCACAGTATCCAGATTGCAATCTTAATTTCTTGCTTGTTCTTCATTTGCCTGCAGGAAACAGACCTTCGTGGTCAGGTTGATCGTGCTCCGGCGTGGTCAATAACCTCTCGGAGTTGGTTTAGCGATTGCTAAGGCGCGACATCCTCACAAGTTGGTAGTCGGATCGTCAAAGTCGACTTCCTCCAAAACGATAGCCACCATCTCATCGAAAGACGAGACACCTTTGCCTCTATCAGCATGGAGATGATGGCATGCGCAAAGGGAACAAGAGAGGAGTTACAAGTGATGATTTCAGGACTTTGAAGCCACCATAATGAGTGCATGAATCCTTGGACGAAATATACAAGATGCCACTTTATAAATTTCATCTAGAGGCTATTCTAGGTGCTGCGCCAACTTATTATTGGGCTAGGCCCATGTAATTTTCAAATACTTAAGTATAGGCTGCTTTTAAAGTCCGTATGTGTGGGGAAACAAGAGTTAGGCTTGGTTTCGGACCCCTCCTCCAAGGGCTACGAAATCCCCCTCCTCTTCCTTCATATATACAACCCTTAGGGCGTCGTTTGGACTTTGAGTTTTGTTTTGATTAAAAGTTTGTCATAGCCGCAACTTCGCGTACTTCATTTGTGTTCAACGAGCATACCAAGACGTCACAGAACCCCACTTGATCAATAAAGCTTTTCTCTTATATTTGCAATATCCAGATTGCAATCTTAGTTTCTTGCTTGTTCTTCGTTTGCTTGTAGGAAATAGACCGTCGTGGTCAGGTTGATTGAGCTCCGGCATGGTCAATAACCTCTCGGAGTTGGTTTAGCGATTACTAAGGCGCGACGTCCTCGCACGTTCGTAGTCGAATCGTCAAAGTATACTCCATAAAAAACGATAGCCATCATCTCATCGAAAGACGGGACATCTTTGCCTCTATCAAGTGGTATCTGATTTCCAGGTTGCTCAGTGAGATTTTACAGTCTTTCATAGTTTAGATCGAGTTTGTTCTTCATACCTATAGCCCACGAAAAAGCCACACAGAAAATTAGGGTTAGTTCATCATATTCGAACCAGTCTGAGTCATTGCATAATCTTTTCTGTATTTGCTTTGTTGAATTTTCGGTTGCATCGTCGTGTCAAGTTGCTAGTCTTAGCGTCTAGTTTCCCTTAGAGTTTCGAGTTCTGTTCACAAGTTGTCATGCCGCCTGTCGGTGTCAAAACCGGCGGATCTCGGGTAGGGGGTCCCGAACTGTGCGTCTAGGCGGATGGTAACAGGAGACAAGGGACACGATGTTTTTACCCAGGTTCGGGCCCTCTCGATGGAGGTAATACCCTACTCCTTCTTGATTAATATTGGTGATATGGGTAGTACAAGAGTAGATCTACCACGAGATCAGAGAGGCTAAACCCCAGAAGCTAGCCTATGGTATGATTGTTGTTCGTCCTACGGACTAAAACCCTCCGGTTTATATAGACACCGGAGAGGGCTATGGTTACACAGAGTCGGTTACAATGGGAGGAGATCTACATATCCGTATCGCCAAGCTTGCCTTCCATGCCAAGGAAAGTCCCATCCGGACACGGGATGAAGTCTTCAATCCATTATCTTCATAATCCAGAGTCGGCCAAAGGTCATAGTCCTGGCTATCCGGACACCCCTAATCCAGGACTCCCTCAAGAGCCCCGAACCAGGCTTCAATGACGCATTTAGTCCGGCGCGCAGATTGTCTTCGGCATTGCAAGGTGGGTTCTTCTCCAAATTCTGTGTACCTGTTGAATAGTGTCCGGCTTCCTATGAATATTGCGCTCCTTGGCTTCCACGCCCAATAATGGCCATCTTCCATGTGTCAAACGAATGCGAAAAGCCAGGTTTTTTTTACATTTACCCCCCTAGCTGTGTAAATGAGCTGCCTTTTAAAGAGACGAGGATTTAGATCCAAATCACACCATCTTCCCTTCGCGAGCATTCATCAGAGTGCATCCGACAGAGATCCATTCCATCATGGCCAGTCGACGCAGCTCCTCCTCTCGCCTTCCCAGCCCTCAGCCTGGAGACTGGGAGAGATGTTCCGTCCCGCACAGCGAGCTAGTGACGCTCCAAGCCAAGGGGTTTCTCCCCCCAGCCTACATGGTCCCGGTCCGAGCCGAGCTTGCCACTTATAATGGTGAAGAGCAAGCGGAGAGCGTCCCCAATCCCTCCGAAGGAGAGCGGGTATGCCTTGTCCCTTATTTGATAAGAGGGCTCGGATTTCCAATTCATCTGTTTCTCCGGGAGCTCCACGGAGTTCTCTGACCTCGGTTGCACAACCTTACGCTTGCCTCCATATTGCATATTGCGGGCTTCGTAGCCCTTTGCGAGCTGTTTTTGGGCATCGAGGCTCATTTCGCGCTGTGGAAGAAGCTGTTCTGCCTTGTGCCCCGTTCTCAGGAGGGGTCAATATATCAAGTGGGCGGAGCCGAAGTATGGCGCGTCGCCGGGACCGGATATCTATCCGGAACCCCAAGGAAGGCGTCCGAAGACTGGCCTTCAGAATGGTTTTATATAGAAGATGTCCCCCTGCCGGACCCTGTTCGGATCGGCCTCCCTGAGTTCAATAATGCTCCTTTGAAGAAGCACCTAAGCTGGCGTCCATGGAGACCTCAGAAGGAAAATAACAAGGACGTCTTTGGGCCGGATAAGATTGTTAGCTCATTCCGGACTGACCATGATCGGGGTCATGGCCACATGCATTATGCGGGGGGTGCAGCCGCTTCAAAGATAGAGGCCACCCCATGTGGGATTTCAACAGGGAGGATGATGCCACCCGCTGCGGCCGTAAGGGGCCGGGATCGGTTGCCGCTCTGACGAAGATCTTGTCCGCATTGTACAAGGGAGAAGAGGAGGAATTTATCCGCGCCAATCCACAGGGCGGATTTCTATGCACAATCCTCCAAGCTGGGTAAGCGGACACTTCTTTTTGCCCATCCGTTCCATATTCCCATAGTCAAGTACCTTATCTTGTGATTTCGACGCAGGAATTGCGCCGGGCCGTAAAGGATATAAACAGCCCTTCTCCACAACCCGATGATCCGAAACGGTCCCTCGATTCAGCCTCCCAAGAGGATCCGGACATATCCGTGGAGCTGATCGATGGTGTATTTCACCAATTGAGCATCGACAATGCCTTGGTGGCTATTACAGCCGATTATCCTGGACTGCTCTCCGCTTCACAAGTAATCGAGACCGAAGTCCTAATACTTCAAAGATGATCCATCCGTGCTTATTTTTGATCACCGTATACCAATGGTGTTTCGCAGGGGAGGATCTCGAGGCGGAATGCCGAGCCTGTGGCGACTAGCCAACAAGGGACCACGAGGGCGGGTAGGCTAAAGAGACACGTGATCGGGTCGAGGCACCGTGCCTTGATGGTAGCGTTGCCTTATTCCAAGGTATTATTCTTACGATGCATACTAACGCCTGTGCTCTCCTTTTTTTAGGAAAAAGAGGGCTCGCCGGACTATATCCAGAGAGATTGCCAATCGAGCCTCCACCAGCCAGGCTCCAAAGCCAGGTCCAGAAGCAGAGGCAAGCACGAGGCGTGCGTCGGACGCTCCTCCGACAGAGGATGCAGACAGACTGTCCGGCACCAATTCCGAGGTGGAGAGTGCCATGAATCACAGGCGTCGCCGGACAGTTCTTCGTGACGCTTGTTTCTCCCAAGAGGCATTGGATGCCTTCAATTCGGGAGATGCGTACCTCCGTGCCGCTCAAAATGGTCTAACCAGAGCCACAGAGCAGTATGTCAAAGACATACGGGTGAGAAAATTTGATGGTTACATATGTTAGTAGTCCCCGAGACTTGAAACAGTTAGAATAACTGATTTAAGGATCGTTTGTTATGCAGGATCTTACAAAAAAGAATACCCAATTGTCCCAGGAGCTGGAAGAGTGCAAAGCCCAACTTGAGGCCGCACTAGCCGCGACAAGGGAGGCCAAGGAGACCCCTCTGGTAATATACGCTTCGAAAGATAAGTATGTTGTGAAGTGCGGCGTGTGTACCGTCGACAATATCATTGCAGATGGCGCCGGAGTAGATCCGGACA
Organism: Aegilops bicornis; assembly: GCA_021605145.1. NCBI lineage: Eukaryota > Viridiplantae > Streptophyta > Magnoliopsida > Poales > Poaceae > Aegilops > Aegilops bicornis. The sequence continues at coordinate 267,260,960 of CM038673.1, forward strand.
AGCAACAACTCTTGCGTCGGTTAAAGGCCGGCGAGAGCATGCTTACGAGGGTGAGGCAGGAGAAGAATAATCTCCAAGATGCCAACACCCAGCTGGGCGAGGAACTAAAGGATGTTCGTGCCCAGCTGTCGGACTCCGTGAAGGAGAATTGACGGCTTCGACGCGGCATTTTTAGTAAGTGCTTGAACGAACTTTGAAAAAGAGTTCGGCGAGGAAGTCGACTAACAGAGTTATGTCTGTAGGTATGCTCACAGGTCGTCCTGCAGAGGAAATGCCCGGTTCTATGGGTGACCTTCTTCCCAAGTTTACAAGCTGCACGAACGAGTTCGGCAGTGATGAAAGGCGTCGCCTGTGCCTTGTGGCCATCTGTCTCCATGCTGAAGGCCTTGGAGAGCTTGCAGAGAGAGGCTTAAGGGAGCGCGGTGGCGCTCCGATTATGGAAGATATCGGCCTGCCGTCAAGGTGCTGTGGAGGCTGGGCCATGGTGAAGACGCGGTACATGAAGGCTGACCCAAACCACATGGCGAGGTCGGACCTGTGGGGGCCGATGGGAAGGAGATCCCTGTGAGCTTAGTATGCGGCCGGGTAGAGTTGGTCATTAAATATTCCCAACAGAACTGTAAACTAGACAACCTGTTGGATGGTATTGAAGAGGAATATGCCCAGTGAAATTGACTATGTAATTTAAGATGACATGTAAAATGCCTTCTAGCCAGATTGTAGATCGTTTGTCATGGCGGACCTTTTCGCTTCAACCTCGGGACCCGATAGTCCGGAGTGTGTCCGAATACCCTCTCGGTTATGTAGGAACCAGGGCATGCATGGAGACCAGGAGTAGGGGTCATTAGTGCTTGAAATGCAGACAAGTGCCCAACTAGTTATGTTATATTACATGGTTAGTAAGAAACATCTTCCGGGGAGAATAGTTCCGTTAGGGGTTCCTTTCCACAGGAGGCATGCCCTAAAGTGCATGTCCTGACTGCGAAAAAGCGAAAAAGCATCTGGGGCGGATAAATAAACAAGTGAGAAATCATCTTTAGTTCACCGATCGAATATTCCCTTAAGAACGCTTAGCTTCGGCTTCACCCAGTCCGAGGTACACATCCGGTGACCAGCGGTAACAATCGCAGAGGTGCTCCCTTTACCGCCTAGCCGAACAATCGGGAACGTAGGGGTACTGTGAGCCAGCAACCCAGCTTGGCCAAAACTTAAGTCATATCGATGCATATAATGGTGAATAAAAGGTACATGCGGAAGTGTGACACATGTGTTGGGCATGAAGCTTTGTATAAATAAGCTTCATTAAAGAAGCCCCTGAGTATAATGAGCGCGGATAGCGCGTCGGTTAATGTCTTGAACAAGGTGCGAATAGGCCCTTAAGGCTATAAGGGAAAGGGAGGGAGAAGGAGAGAAATAAAAGATAGCTAATGTGTAAAAAATAGACAGAGGAAGGAGACGAACACAGAGTCCGGCGCTAGGCGTAGAATCTTCGGAGACGGGCTGCGTTCCATGGGTTCGGCTCGAGTCGGTTATCCGATGCATCTCGCAGACGGTATGCTCCACCAGTCAGGACTTGGTCAATAATAAAGGGACCTTCCCATTTGGGCTTGAGTTTGTCCTTTTTCTTGTCCGGCAGGCGTAGAACTAACTCGCCAACATTGTAAGTTTTGGCCCGTACATCTACCTTTGATATCTTCGAGCTCATTGTTGATAGAATGCGGAACGGGCTTTTGCCACGCCACGCTCCTCCTCCAAGGCGTCCAAACTGTCCCGCCGATCGAGTTCGGCTTCTCTTTCTTCGTATACATGCGCACGCCGAGGTGAGTCATGAATTATGTCGCAGGCGTAACCGCCTCTGCACCGTATACCATAAAGAATGGTGTGAATCCGGTGGTGCGATTCGGCGTGGTCCGCAACCCTCAGAGTACGGAGTCGAGCTCCTCTACCCAGTGCGTGTTAGATTCCTTGAGGGTTCCGCACTAATCTGGGTTTGATGCCTCTCATGATTAGACCATTTGCTCGCTCGACTTGACCGTTAGTTTGAGGATGATAGACTGAAGCATAGTCGAGCTTGATGCCCATGTTTTTGCACCAGAGTTTGACCTCGTCGGCCGTAAAGTTTGTGCCGTTATCGGTGATGATGCTGTGGGGGACGCCGTAACGGTGTACGACCCCTGATATGAAGTCTCTCACCGGTCCGGATTCGGCCGTCTTAACCGGCTTGGCCTCTATCCATTTGGTGAATTTATCCACCATGACCAGTAGGTATTTATGCTTGTGGGTTCCTCCTTTAAGGGGTCCAACCATGTCAAGCCCCGGACCGCGAAGGGCGGTGATGGGTATGGTTTGGAGGCGGTAGGTAGCATATGGCTTTGGTTAGCAAAGAGGCGGCAACCGACGCATCGTTGGACTAAGTCCTGAGCATCTGCTGGCCGTCGGCCAATAAAATGCTGTCTGAAGGCCTTGCTTACAAGGGCCCGGGCTGCGGCGTGGTGCCACTTGAGTCCGGCATGAATTTCAGCCGTAAGATTCCGCCCTTCCTCTTGAGATACATCTTTGAAGGACTTGGTGGTGCTTTTCTTATAAAGCTCTACCTCATGGACTTTATAGGCTTTAGATCGCCGCACTATGCAGCGTGCCTCGTTTTGGTCCTCGGGAAGTTCCTGCCTGGTTAGGTAGGCTAGGAATGGTTACATCCACGTGGCAATGACTGCCATTATTACATGGGCTGAAGGTGTTACTTTGGCGAGCCTCCCATTGTGTCGAGAATGTTCGGTGTCCGAGGCGGTGCGGTTGGGTCGGGCTGTTATTTCCGGACTCCCCTTCCCATAATACGGATGGCTTGAACAGCCTCTCTAAGAAGATATTGGGGGGGATGGCATCGCGCTTTGCGCCAATGCGTGCCAAGACGTCTTCTGCCTGATTGTTTTCCCGAGCTATATGCTGAAATTCGAGCCCTTCGAACCGAGTTGACATTTTTAGGACGGCGTTGCGATAAGCTACCATTTTCGGATCCTTGGCATCAAAGTCTCCATTTATTTGGGATATCGCGAGGTTCAAATCCCCGCGCACCTCTAGGCGTTGAATGCCCATGGAGACTGCCATCCGGAGACCATGTAGAAGGGCCTCATATTCGGCTGCGTTGTTGGAGTCCGTATAAATTATCTGGAGTACGTATTGAACTGTATCTCCTATTGGGGACGTCAGAATGACGCCAGCCCCCAGACCAGCCAACATTTTGGAGCCGTTGAAGTGCATGATCCAGTTGGAATATGTGCCGTACTCTTTAGGGAGTTCGGCTTCAGTCCATTCGGCAACGAAGTCGGCCAAAACTTGCGGAATTTAGGTTCATCACTGGCATTAAAGGTAATAGCCGTGTCACTCCATGGGTTTATTGTTGCTACTTGGTAGACTTCGGCAAGGCTGCGGAGTGTTCGTTTCCGCATATTATTTGATGCGAAAGTCTTGAAGACTGTTAATACCGTACTGGTATCCCTGGGCTGGTGCTCTATGGATTACGGAGTTAGAAGCTCTTCGCCACTTCTCGCCACCGCGGAGTATCCAACATGCTCTAAGGCTATGAGTTGGCGTGGCGCCCTCGTACTATGAATTCTGAGGTCCGTTGAGCCATCCCTCCAAAGACGGTTCCATGCCCTATAGAGGTTTTTCTTTTTGGTGTTTAACCAGTGCTGGCGATAATGCACCCTTTTATTTCGGACTGGGGTTGTATTCAGGGCTGGATTGTCCCAAAATTTTATTTCGGTTCTCCAGGCGCTTTCCATCGCACAGTACTTTCGTAATATGGTCGCCAAGTCAGCGAAGCGTGTAATTTCACGGCGACTTATGGCATTGAGGATTCCGTTGTCCGTGCAATTATTGCAGAAGAATAAAATTGCGTCCTCCTCGCGGCAGTCCTTTATCCTGTTCATGACCAGGAGGAATCGCCCGATAATGGTGTATCTTGTTTCAAGGGCTCTTGCCGAATTTGGGATAGATCGTCTATGTTTGGGTGGGCGGGTGGAATTAAATCCGGAACTTCACCCAATTTAAGACTCAGGGGCCAAGGAGTTTCCGAACTTGGAAGCTTGGGTTCTTGGATGTTGTCCAATGAATCTAGCCCATTTGCACGACTTTAGGTTCGGGGCTTGAGTGACGCCCTCCCTCCGGGTATCCGGCTTGGAGGGATCGGGAATCCGGACATACCTAGTCCTTAAGATAGATGAAGGTTTGCCACATTGTTCCTCCACCACTGCAACGTGATGGGTGACCTGGGGAGAGTTAATCTCCCAAGGATCGGGTTTAGGCCCAATCTGATCGTAGTCTGTAGCGACACCCAGGGCAGCGATGCGATCCAAGAGCTCGTTTAAGGAAGAGAGCTCCATCGGATCTAACTGCTCGGCAAGTTCCGAGTTGACGTGAGGATTGCTTTCGATGACCCGAGAAGTCATCGTCGGCGAGGCGGCCGAACATGCGGTCATAAGAAAACCGCCTAGCCGGAGAGTCTGGCCGATAGCCAAAGCTCCTTTAGCATGATGCCGTCTTTAAAGACGGGATGAGGTATCCTTCGATGGCGGCGGCACAACGAAACTCTCAATGAAAGCACCAATGTCGGTGTCAAAACCGGCGGATCTCGGGTAGGGGTCCCGAACTGTGCGTCTAGGCGGATGGTAACAGGAGACAACGGACACGATGTTTTTACCTGAGTTCGGGCCCTCTCGATGGACGTAAAACCCTACTCTGCTTGATTAATATTGGTGATATGGGTAGTACAAGAGTAGATCTACCACGAGATCGAGAGGCTAAACCCTAGAAGCTAGCCTATGGTATGATTGTTGTTCATCCCACGGACTAAAACCCTCCGGTTTATATAGACACCGGAGAGGGCTAGGGTTACAGTAGTCGGTTACAATGGGAGGAGATCTACATATCCGTATCGCCAAGCTTGCCTTCCATGCCAAGGAAAGTCCCATCCGGACATGGGACGAAGTTTTTAATCTTGTATCTTCATAGTCCGGGAGTCCGGCCAAAGGTCATAGTCCGGCTATCCGGACACCCCCTAATCCAGGACTCCCTCACCGCCTCTGCTCCATTGTTATCCTGCCATATACCACAACCATCAACATATTCCTTACCGCTGCCAGATACATCCGCCTGTCCACCACCAACTCGAGTCCACATATACATCCGCCTGTCCACCACCAATCCAGTACACATATACATACACTTTGTCTACCACCAATCCGATTTCTTTTTATATTAGGTTTGTTTTTGAGATCCAAATATTTTCTGATTCGTGTTTCCTTGCCTGAGTAGGTTTCGAAAAAAAAGTCTGGAGAACCCTGGCAGTTTTTAGGCCAAAATTTCGGCAGACGAAAATATTTTTTCCCTATCCCATTTTTAGGTTTTTCCGAGTCCTTTGAGACACGTCCAATCATACTGATTTTTTATCACACTTTTTGGTCGTCGCTGCCCTGATTTTCGAAAAAATAGTCAAAAAAATTCCGTGCCTCTCTTGTTATTTTGAGTTGGGAAGAGTTTTGAGACACTCGCCATTATAGTATTTTTTCACAAAAAGAGCGCAAAAAACAGAGCAAAAAAAAAAGTTTCCAGAGTGTGCTTTTCCCTTGTTTACGTGCCGCGCCGTGATTTTGTTAGTGTTCTAGGTTCGCGTCTCTAGTACGGTCTAGCCTAGGACCAGCAGAGTATCGTTGTTGGGCGTTTAATCAACTTTGCATCTCTGAATTGATTATTGCTGATATTGTTGCTACCATATAATAAGCCTTCCCAGCTCCACATACATCTACGTCGTGTATTTGACTCTCCCTCGTAATCGCTCTATCCAAGCTTTGAGAGTTTTGACTACAACGGTTGCCGATCACCACCTGCTGCTGGGTAAGAACTGATAAGAATTTGAGGTTTGCTTGACGGATTTGTGACATCCCGTCAGTTTCTAGTAGTTTGTAGAATCATATTTTTGTGTGTTTCTATTGCTGCTAACCATGGCAGGACCACAAGTCGACGAGATTGACTGGAGAACATGACGAACAAGGAGTTGCATGATAAATTTCAGCAAATGATGAGTGGCCAGGTGGGAAATGTGCTAAACAGATTTGAAGAGTGTTCGACGACTTTTTGTGCACTATTGTATAAAATATATTTTTAACGATTTTTGATGCAGGCTATACGAGGAAAGGCAAGTTATAATATAAAGGCAAAAAACTTATTATCGTGGCGCATGCACGCATGGCAAATTCCCACGTACTCAGCACATAGCTTATGCATGCACGTTAAAAAAGGGTTTTTCCATGCACGTGACAAGATTTGCCTTGACTTGGTATGTGTACATTATGTGTACGCAATTGGGTGTCTTGGCCGGCAAGCTCACGTGCATATATACCCGAATACCCGCAAACTGAAATATATACATACATGAAATATAGGCACATATTAGCATTGGGTGTGAGCTGCAACTACACACGTACGAGCCTGGGAGCTGGCAAGATGTTTCCTTTTGTTGGTTTTGTTTTGCATGCCTTCTAGATCAAGTAGTCGATCAACCAGGACGAGGCGCAATATCAAATTGGAAAAAGTTGTAACCAACCGACAAGCATTAAACTTGGAAATAAATACAACACATAATAGGAAAGTATCAAGATTGGAAAGAGATGCAACCATCGTTGGATCCAGAATCAACTTGGAGGAAGGGTTGATAGGTGACCAGGCTAACCCTATATAAATACATGAGACCTCACACCGAAATAACAGGGAAGGGGGCCAAGCAAAGACCGGAGGCAGACGAAACAAGGATAGCCGACAAAACAACAAACACAACCGAGGAGACGATCGCGCGTCCGCGGCCGCACTTTTGCAAACCATGCACCAGATGAGCCCAGGAGGAAGAGACGCCGACCACAGCCGTGGCTTGCCCACGGCGAGAATGCAGGCGCCCGAGGAGATGAAGAAACAGGAGCTGATCAAGCCCCACTGACTAATTTTATTTGGTATTGTGTATTTTATCTATCAGGTGATGAACATCCATCCAAGGACGTAGCCATAGAAGGGGACACACCAAGGCAGCAGCGTCGAGCAGAGGAGAACTCACCATGTCGCAGCTAGCTGGCGAGCACGTTGCAGCAACACACCTATGCAGCCAACGCACCAAGACGCACACAGTGCCATGTCTCGCTGAGGCAAGAGGCGGGCCCTAGTTGCAGCGTCGAGGAGAAAGGACACGCCCATGGTGGTGGCACGTGCGCCGAGCAGCGGTGCAGCAGCTGTGATGCACAGGTGAGGAGGATATGCTCCAAGCAGGAAACAGAGCATCCAGGAGGGCGCATGCACCACGTGCAACGGCGCTGCAATAATCTTTCTTTTCCTATGTGTTATCATCTTTTTTGCAGAATGACCTCCGCACGTCGCGCCTAGCAGAGGTGGCCGAGGACGACGCATCACTCTTCTCAGAGTTGCGGAGGTGAACGACGCGCCCAATGGAGGTGGTCGCGGACGAAGAGGCGCTCTTCTCGTACAAGTGTTGTCGAGGCGGCGGACGACGCGCCCAGCAGAGGTGGCGGCGGAAGAAGAGGCGCTCTTCTTGTACCAGGTGCTGTCGAGGCAACGGACGACGCGGCTGACGGTGGTGGCCACGGACGAAGCTACACTCTCTCTTGTACTAGTGGCCCATCGCCAACATCATCAACACAGTGCCGCGGGGGACTGCGGTGTGGAGCACGCAAGGAGGATGTAGGTGTGGCGCTCGTTGGGGACGCCGTCGACGTTTGCTTCGTCAGGATGGAGCCCAGAGGCGTGGAGGCTCGCGAGGATGCCGCCGTCGTGCCGCGGTGGATGGCGATACAGAGCTCGCTAGGATGACGACCGTCGTCTTGTTCATTAAGCTTGTGCCATGGAGGACGAAGGCATGGAGGCTCGCGTGGATGTCGCCGCCGTGCCGCGGTGGGTGGCGCCACAGAGTTCGCCAAGATGACGCCAATGTCAACATCATCAATCCAGTGCCGCGTAGGACGAAGGCATAGAGGCTCACGAGGATTCCACCGCCGTGCCCTGGTGGAGGGCGACACGGAGCTTGCCAGGACGACACCCATAGTCTTCTTCATCAAGCTGGTGCCACGGAGGATGAAGGCGTGGAGGCCCGGATGCCGCCGCAATGTCGTGCTGGATGGCGCCACAGAGTTCACCAAGACGACGCCAATGTCAACATCATCAACCCGTATCGCAGAGGATCGTGGCATGGAGCTCGCAAGGAGGACGCCACCAATGTCAACATCATCAAGCTGGACGCCGGAGGCATGGAGCTCGCTGGGATGTCGCCATGTGCCGCGGAGGATGACGAGGACATGGAGCTCGACAGGATGACATCCATCATCAACATCAAGCTGCTGTCGTGGAGGACAGAGGCGTGGAGCTCGCGGGACGACATCACCGATGTCTACCTCGTCAAGATGGAGCCCATGACTTGGAGTCATGAAGATGAAACACGTCCTCAGTGCTACCCGCAACACGGAGCCCGCGCTATGAAGAAGATGGCGCTACACGATGACTCGTCTTCACCGACCCTTACCACGATCCCGCGATGTGTTTGCTTTGTCTTAGTGGACCACCGAATACGGCGTCCAGCCGAGACGAGGTGCACTCTTCATGACATACAGGTCTCGGCGTACATGCGGCGTACTCTTTGTCTTAGCAGACCACCAAATACACCATCTAGCTAAGACGAGGCATCCACCATGCCCCTCCATGACGCCACCGTTCTTTGGCACTGCGGTGTTTTGCCCTTGTCTTGGTGGACCATCGAATACAACGTCCAGCCGAGACGAGGTGCATCCTTCGTTGCACACAGATCTCGCCGTATGGGCGGCGTGATCCTTGTCTTAGTAGACCACCGAATATAGCGTCTAGCTGAGACAGGGCATCAACCATGCACCTCCATGATGCCACTTTTCTTCGGCCTTGCGGCGTGATCCTTGTTTAGGCAGACCACCGAATATGGTGTCTAGCCAAGATGAGGCATCCACATGCCCCTCTAAGATGTTACCTTTCACGACCTCATGAGGCGGAGTCTTTGTCTCCACAGACTGCCGTAACGTTGACGTCTAGTCAAGACGAGACGCCAACCACAACAGCCATGCCCATGCGAGTGTGTGTTGGTTTTACACCAACGCCGGTCTCCACCAAAGAATACTCCCGCGAAGAGAACCCCTTGCGTACCCCGACAAAGCCGCTACATCGTTGTCGGAGCAAATGACCACGGGTAGCCTCATCAGCCTTCGATGGTATTTCAAGACATCGGGGCCGGCTGCACCCCTCAAGAATCAAAGACCAAAGCGCCGCCTTCTTGCGGCCGGCTGGTCCAAGCGGCCGGCTGCCAGAAGACGGCCTCGAGGTGGGCCGGCTCCTAGTAGGCGGCCTCCAGAGAGGCCGGCTCCGAGCAGGCGGCCCCAAGCGCCCTCAAAGTTTGCACCACATCATGACGACGAGACAGGGCGTGGCTATAGTTCGGCCTGCCACCCCCGAATCTGGGGCGGAGCGTGGCCACAGAGCAGCGTACTGGGCGGACATCCCTCGCCTGGCGCGACACTGTTGCCACAGAGCCCATGACATCACCCATGGCAAAGAAGGCCATGCTCCCATTACGGGCTGTCGGTACAGCCCACGCGCAGCGGGCCCTACCTATCAGTGAGAAGCCAGAAGGCGGCGAGCTCGGACCAGTCGACACGAGGGGAAGCCGACTCCCAGCGGGCGGCCCTCTCCCTCCCTCAAAGTCCGTGCGCCATTAATCAGAAGAGATGGGGAGTGGCTACAGTGATTGGCCGCCAGGCGGCGGTACTGTAGCCACGCCTCCCCGACAAAGCACACATCATCAGTGGCATCGCCACAGTGCTAATGATGCGGGAGCATCCCATGTTCATCCCCATGTACACGCCGACTACTCTCCAAGCCACAAGAGGACATATGACGAGACCTCGAATATACACCATTGGACAAAAGGTGAACTCGATCCCCTCCGAACCTTCACTTTCTACATGTGAGACATGGCTACTACCTCATGCATGGATCTTGCATATACTCAGGTATGACCGAGACGACCATGGAGAATCCAAGGACCAAGGCCAAGCATGGAAGAGAAGGAGGAAGAGAGCCTGGCCGCTCCAGAACGAGCGGTACAACCGGTCAACAACCGCCCGAGCGGTCCAACCGGCCGACTACCGCCCAACTACCGGCCACCATTCTGTGCATGCGGTGCAAGGCCGGTACTGCCCCGGATGTACCGGTAATTCCCAAATGACCGGTACTACCGCCCCAACGACCGGTACAACCGCTGGCCCCTACGACGTCCATCTCCTGAAGCCAGCGCCTGACCTCCCAGCAGTAGTACCGCCTTCACGTCCGGTACTTCCACCTTGCATGTGTTACCAGCGGTACAACCGCCCTCGTGACCGGTACAACCGGCCTGTCTGCACACAGTGTAACGGGCCAAGCCCATGTACCCCTTCGCCCTCACTTACCCCTTCGTGGCTCTAGACTATATATACTCCTCCACCTCCTCCTAGTTAGGGTTAGCGTTGATTTAGCTCATTGTTAGATAGAGCTTCGCTCATCCATATCGGATCTACTCCACGAGAGAGACCGCGGCCCCTCTTTGGAGAAGATCCACCTTGGATTCAAGACCTCCTTTGCGGAGAAGACCATCATCAAGACCTCCTCACGGAGAAGAACAGCTATCGTTTGTATCGTCCTTTGTTGACTTTGGATCATGTATCTCCCTTTGTGTTCATCGATCTAGCACATGTGTGATTGATCTTGTTGGTTTGAGTGATTCTCTTGTGTTCTCCCCGTGATTTCCCCCGTGTTCTTCCGCTCGTTCTTCGTGTTCCTCGTAGGGATCCTCTCCAAACATGAATGATCGTCCACATAGGGTTCCGCCCTACATCATCTATGGTATCAGAGCCACGTTTATCACGTATTTGGAGTCCCTCCCATCGTTTTCTAGCCTTGTTTTGTTGTGTTCTTCCCCAAAATCCAAAAATCCCCACCAAAAATAGCCCCAAATTTTTTTGTGATTTGTTGGTTTGATGATGTTTTGTTGATTTTGATCCGTGGATTTGCTTGGTTTCAAGTGGATCTAGCATTCCCCCAAGTTTCCCCTCTTCCCATCCACGAAATCCATCCAATTTTGCCCCCGAAATCATGAATTTCCGCCCCAAAATCGCGCCCCGATTCGATCTGCGAAAAATCCCGACACGAGCGGTACTACCGCCCCCCCGAGAGGTACTACCGCTGAGCACCACAAGCGGTACTACCGCCCCACCAAGCGGTACAACCGCCCCTCCCAGTTTCTGCATTCCGAGTTTCACCGTTTTGCCCATAACTTTCGCATCCGAACTCCAACTTGAGTGTTCTTTGGCTCGTTTTGAAGCTATCGACGTGCCCGAGGTCCTTACCTTGGTTTCACCACCTTTTGACAACATCAAATTTTGTGAATATTGGCAAGTTTTCCTAGGACTTCCACCATATCATCCGCATAGCCACCACCGACTTCCGCAACATAACCCATTTTGTTCCATATAGCATTAGTGGTTGCTTGAGTAGTGATTCGAGTCTCCTAAGGTGTTTTGGATACTTAGGGACGATTGCTTCTTCATCAACCACCACCAAAACTTCCGCTTAGGCTTACCCACAATACATTTCCGCCAACCCAACTTAACCTAATTTTGTTTCTGTTGTGAGTTGTGTCTCCTAAGGTGTTTCGGCTACTTAGGGACCGTGCTTCCAACTCCAACACCGTGTATAGTTCACCACCTTACCCTCCACTTCTGCATTGCGTACTCAAAACCCATTGAGCTTCCACATTCCCGCTACCACCATTTGACATTTGTCATTTGAGATTTTGAGTTCGCGGTTTTTCCGTTTCCTAAGGTGTTTCGGCTACTTAGGGACGAGTCTCCATCATCTTGGTATCTACATCAAGAACACCACCACTCTCATCACCAAGGACGGTAACCTTGACGACACCATTGTATATTCCCCTTGCAAATTGCATTGATAACCTCTAGCCCATTTTGCGTTACTTGCCTATCGAGACTAGCCATTTGAGTATTGCCGGCAACATTACTTGTGCACATTAGTGATCATTGACCTACACCATCCATTGCATACATACCATATCATATTGGTATCATATCATCCATTGTGTCACAATATCGTTCCCGCATATACACAATAGTTATCTTGGTTTGTGCATTGTGCAAAAGTGGCCACAAAAATAAGAGAATAAGCTTTTAAGAAAAGAAAGAGAAAGAGCAAAGAAGCTTGTAAGCAAGTGCCATAGCATCATACCACATTGCATATAAGATTGTCATATCCGATCATCTTGGATCATCTTGAGAGAACACCGGGAACCATACATACATATCATACTTGGGATAGAAAGTTTATCCATTTTGCATCTTATAGGTTGTGCACAAGTGTCGTATCCGCCTATTGAGCAATCGTGCTAGCGTCTCTCTTGAGATGTGCAACACGAGCGTTTTGGTGGATTCCACATTTTGAGCTCATTCCTTGGTTGTACGACCCCATTTATCTATCCGTTTGTGTGTTTCCGTGTGCCATTCTTTGCTATTGGTCTACTTGTTTCTCTTGCTAATTTGTGAATCTCTTTCAACATTATTGACTCTTGCTAACATTTTGCATTAAATTTTTGTGCCACTATCCTCACCGAGCTCCACCATAAGCTTTACTTGTGTAGGTGTGAGAAACCGACAAGAATTGGTACCAATTGTGCTATTTCCTTGTTACACATTGAGTGATCATTGATCCATTTTCAACATCGGTCAAGGTACATTTGGTCTAGTTCTTCTCTTTCTCCCACTCATATTTGCTCGAGTTTTGTGATGGATAGGCAAGGCATTTCCTCTCCGGTCCTCGACAACAACGACGGCGTGAACAACTACATCACCAAAGCGTCTATCTTCGATCTACAACGACAAGTGCAAGGCGCACAATCAAGATTGCGAGAGCGCATCGAGAACATCTCCATCGACATTCGTCACTCCGAAGCAAGGAGAAGGGACTACATCGACAAGAAGCTTTCCGCACATAAAGAGGAGCAAGATGCAAGGATGGAGGAGATTAGAGCCTTGATCAAGTCTTCTTCCCCCTCGTCATCCTCAAGGCGGCGACATTCAAGACACAAGTCTTCGGAGCGCGGACACGATGCAAGTGCAAATCGTCCTCGTCCACATCGACATGGCGACCACCATCACATTCGTGATCAACATCGTCATGAAGGGCAAGTCACCTCCAAGCATCATGTGCACGACGACGAACGACATCTTCTACAAGCTCAAGTGCGACATCGACACCATCAACATGAAGATGCTCCACAAGCGCAAATGCAGAAGTCCCAACAAGACCTACTTCACGCCAAGTCCAAGCCTCAAGAGCACAAAAGAAGACCGCGAGACGACCACCACCAAGACCGCGCTACGGCTACATCAACCACTTCGGCATCTTCGCCAAGTGTTCTCAAAGCATCTTCGCCTTTGGACGTACGGCATCTTCGCCTACTTCCCACGAGTATGCCTACAACAACTTCATCAGGTCCAAGGCGACCACCTACGAGCGAGGGCGACACTTCCATCTTCGGAAGCCCCCCAAGGAAGATGGCCGAGCATGGGAAATTCCCTTCGGTCATGGAGACGAGCTATGAGGTGCCACATAATATGGGCCTCCCACACCAAGACGGTGACAAGAAGGTCGAGCAAGGGCCATCCCCTTCGACCACGATGATAGGAGTTGAGCATGGAGACATTTGCACCAACATCTTCCCGACACCCACATATCATGAGATGACCCAATTGCCATGTGAGGAGAGCCACCAACCCATGAGTGAGATGAGTGACTCCACCCTATATGACATTGAGTGCATTTCCTATGAGAGGATGAGTGTGACCACCACTAGTCCCACACTTGAGAGCATGCCACACATCCTATGTGAGGTTGAGCGCCATTTGAGTGACTCCACCAACCATATGAGTGAGAGAATCCAAGAGGGAGTGAGTGAGCCACAACACTTAGTGAGTGAGGTAGTTGACACGGCATGTGAGGCCACTATGATTTCTAACGACTTAACCTCTATTCCTAGTGTGTTTTCTTCTTTGGTGCTAGGTCTCCAACATGACGACATGCCTACCCTCGACGAGTCCATCCCTCGAAAGGGAAAACGATGGCCATGGCGGACAATGATGCATCCCCCACATGGTACCATCAAGATGAAGATGACAACGATTGGATCTTCAACACCTCACCTACAACACATGAGAGATGCTCCAAAGATAACATAGGTGATGGTACTTTTCTTGTCCCACTAGTGGACTCTCTTGACATCGATTACTCCCATGATGTTGACCCACCTATTCCCATGCTTCATGCTAGTGAAACTTCTTCATGCCTTGACTTACCTATTTATGATGATTATGATGATGAGCATGTTGAGTTGCGTAGTTGTGATGCTATGCTCCATAGGATATCATGTGAAAATCCTATTGGTCACATCATGTTTGACAATCCATTGAACTTGTCATATGCTATGAGTGAGACCTCCCATATTACATCATTTCAATCTCAACATAGTAACTATGCATGCTCCGTTAACATAAATCCCACTTGCGCTTATGGCATAGATGACGAGATGATGGTCATTGGCTTTTGTTTTTCATGTGATGATATTGCCATGCTTCCTTTACATGATTTGCACAATTCATCTACTATGTCATGCCATGATCACATTGTTCCAAATATGCATTGTTTTGGATGTTGTCAATATTCTCCACGTGATGTTTCTACTCTTGCTCATGATGAGACCCCCATAGTTTCCTCATACACATTAGGAGATCTTGATGCATTTCATACTTTGCATGATTCTCATGATAGTGTACACCATATGCATTCCATGAATAACAATGCTCTAGATATTTCCCATGATGCATTACACAATTTGAGTCTCCATTATGCTATACATAATAACAAACCTCTCATGATGGATGACATGTTTCTATATCATGCATCTCATTTATTTGAGCATTGGCTATTTTGTGCTAACCAACACAAGCACGTGCGCATCATGATGGATGATGTGTACATCTACCACGCACACACAATTTTTCCTTTGTCTTTGTTTTGTGTAGGTACTCAAGTATACTCGTCAACATCTCAATCCCATGAGTTGACGAAACGAGCTCTTGAGAGCAACGATGCTCTGGGATCCCGTGGACTATCCTTACCACCGTTCCCTTCGCGCAAGGACTACGCGCATCTCTTTTACTTGGCTCTCACACGACTATTGGCTAATTACCACTTGTCACCTTATGCCTATACTATCGTGTTCACTTTGCATGTTATGCCTCTTTACATGATTTTGCCATGCAATTGTGACCCTTGCTTGCATCTACCCATGATTCACCATTATGCTACTCCTATGCGTATTTGCATGCTTGGTGGAGATCCTAGTAGCTATTGTCATGATTTCTTTGTGCCCCATGCTATTGATGCTTGTTGTGTTGGGAGAGCCATGATGACCCATTGCTATTTACATATGGCTCCTCACCAATACATTCATGCTATTGTCCTCATATCTTTCTTTCATGTTTGTGCCATGTCATGTGATTTACTCATGCCCACTATTTGCACACATGACATGCTTGCCATGATTCCTTCTAGTACGTTGCATCTTCGCACTACTAGCTTGCTTGACTTGATCGCTATGATTGCTTGCTATGTTACATCACCCATGTTCCACTATCACTTGCTTTCTTGGGTTGATGACACATATGTTCATGCCTCTCACATGATATATCTTGTTTATTGTCGCTTGCCTCCTATAGTGGCCTCTATGCTTAATGATCTTGGAGACTTGGACACTTCACTTGTGATGCATGCTTGTTTGATTGAGCCTATTGCATTTGGTTGTTCTCGCATCATATGCCTCCATACTATGAAATGCTCCCTTGTTCTTTCTTATGATGGGCATGATGCATACACTTGTTGGGTATCTTACCACACGAATGCTAGGTTTTGCATTTACGCTAACCTCATTTGTTTTTCCAAGTGTTTGTCATGTTCGTTCATTTTGAAGGATTCATAAGACGATACCGTCATGAGACATATTGGTTGTGTGAAGGCATACAAGATGCGCAACTCCATCATCCTTGAGAAACTCCTAAAGGTGACCTCCTTCCCTTTGAGCCATCCTCAAATACGCATATCGGATGGGTCACTCTTTCATTGTTGTTTCCTTCTTGTTGTCTACATGATACATCTCATGAACGGAGGAAAGACATTGAAGATTGGCTACATGGACCTTCACATTGATGAGCGCTCGCACTTATTGGATGCACCTTCGATACTCTACTCATGCCTCGACATCGAGCTTTGGTACACCAACACCTCCATATTTGTTGATTGTGCTCATACATGTCATGCTCGACGGACTTATCATACTCACCACAAGTTTGCACCCTATGCATGGATTGACTCACATTATGATTGCCTTGTTGCATCTTGTATTCCCATGTCATCCATGATATATGAGCTTGTGCATTTCCTTAGCAAATTTGTTGTGATCTTCCTTGATGGCATATCCATACATCATGATCATATTGTCCACCATCAATTGCATGATAACATACACATGTTGAGCATCCATTGCCATATTCATGCTATTGATAAACCGTCTCACTATGACATCATTTTGCACCGTGGTTGCATTGATCATACTTACAACACATTTGTGTGCACAATGATTTCATTTCCTCCCATGAATGCTTTGCATCTCATTAAAGATCATCTTGATAAGCTTCATGCGCTTTGTCACGACCAATCTTGCCGCACGAACTCATTGTTACATGATGGACACTTTGTGTGCGCTAACCATTGTATTTCCGAGTGTTGCTTGTGTTTGCTCTTTTTGCATGTGATGTAGGGTGGAACCCTAATCGGAGATCTTTCACGTTTGGAGGGGATACTACGGGGGAAACACGACGAACGGGCGGAAGAACACAAGGGAAAACACAAAAGAGGAACACTAAACAGACAAGTTTCGATTACACAAGGGCTAGATCACCGAACACCTAAGGTAGCACAAGATTAAAAATCAACAAAGGAAAGATACACGAGTAACCGATCTTCTTCGTGAGGAGGTCTTGATGGGGTCCACCCTAGAGGGGGTCTTGGATCCGCTTGGGGGATCTTCTCCGAAGAGGTCGTGAACTCCGAGGAGAAGTACCAAGTGGATGAGCAAGGGCTCTCACACCAAAGATGAGCTAAAACCAATGCTAACCCTAACCAGGAGGAGGTGGGAGAGTATTTATAGTTTACGGGACGAAAGGGTACACGGGCCTCGGCCCAGGTGGCTGCTCGCAGGCAGGGCCGGAAGTTCCGGGCGCCGGAAGGTCCGGGCAGGGTCCGGCCTAAGCCGAGAGTTGGCGCGGGTGGAGCTGGGCTGGCTTCCGGGGGCCGGAAGGTCCGGGCGGGCCGGAAGTTCCGGGGGCCGGAAGGTCCGGGCCGGGTTCCGGGCTGGTTCCGGGCTAACCAGAATGTTGGCACGCCCGGGCTGGTCGATGTCGTCGGGGGCCGGAAGCTCCGGGCCGGCTGGAAGTTCTGGGGGCCGGAAGTTCCGGGCTGTCCAGAGAGTTGACGCCCGTCGTTTCTTCTTCAGCTCCGGGTTCCTTGGCTTGAACGTTGTACCTGATCACGCATAGTGTCTCGGACTTAGGTAGTAGCCATGTCTCACTGGAAGGAAAGGGGAAATCATATAGGAGTGATGTCACCTCGGATTGAATAGCATGAGCTCTTACTCTTGTCATGGGTCCACTTGGAGCTTGGATAGTTGATGGAAGGTCCATGGGGATGACCGAAGGATGCTCCTCATCATCTCCCCCCCCTTGTGGAAGATCCGACCTCGGATCAGATTCTTCATCACCATGGTACGGCGCGAGGTCCTTGACGTTGAAGATGTCGCTCACATTGTACTTGTCTCGTGGTAGGTCGATCTTGTAGGCGTTGTCGTTGTCGCGTGCTAGCACCTTGAAAGGTCCATCGGCTCTAGGGAGAAGCTTGGACTTGCGCTCGTGGGGGAAGCGGTCCTTGCGAAGGTGTAGCCACACTAGATCACCGATGTTGAAGACCATGGGTTGCTTGTTGACGTTGAGCTTGGTCGCTAGTCGTTGTACTTGGCGCCGATTGTGTGTCTTGTATCCTCATGCATCTTCTTGATGTAGCTTGCCCGTGCACTCGCATCCATGTTGGTGCGCTCTTGTAGAGGAAGTGGTAGAATGTCCAATGGTGACAACGGGTTGAAGCCGTGAAGCGACCTCGAAGGGGACTTGCCGGTAGTCGAGTGTCTTGGCGCGATTGTAGGCGTGCTTTCGGCGATGGGTAGACATGCCTCCCACTCCTTGATGTTCTTCTTGATCAAGACGCGAAGTAGAGTGGAGAGTGTGCGGTTCGTCACCTCCGTTTGGCTGTCGGTTTGCGGATGGTATGCAGATGAGAACAAGAGCTTGATTCTGAGCTTGGCGCATAGGGTCTTCCAAAAGTAACTCAAGAACTTGACGTCACGATCAGAGACGATTGTCTTTGGTACTCCATGGAGTCGCAAGATTTCCCTACAAAAGGGATTTGGAATATGTGAAGCATCGTCTATCTTGTTGCAAGGAATGAAATGTGCCATCTTAGAAAATCTATCCACAACAACAAACACGGAATCCTTTCCATTTTGAGTTCTAGGCAAACCAAGTACAAAATCCATGCTAATGTCTTCCCAAGGTTGATAAGGGATAGGAAGAGGCATGTAAAGACCATGAGATTGAGCTTTAGACTTAGCTCTGCGGCATGTAGTGCATCGGTTGGTGAAGTGTGAGACGTCTCGAAACATCTTGGGCCAAAAGTAGTTCTTGGAGAGCGTGGCGAATGTATTGTCACGTCCAAAGTGTCCCATGAGTCCGCCTGCATGAGCCTCTTGCAAAAGGAGCAAACAAAGAGAAGACTCGGGAATGCATAGTTTGTTAACTCTCATAAGATAACCATCCTTAAGGTAATATTGTTCCCAAGAAGTATGCGTCAAACACTTAGCATAAGGAATACCAAAAGATGGGTAGTTAGCATACAAGTCTATTATGTGCTCAAATCCAATAACATTCAACTCAAGTTTAGTGACAAGCGTGCATATGCGTGAAAGTGCATCAGCAACTACATTTTCCTTACCCTTGATGTACTTGATGACATAAGGAAAAGATTCAATAAATTCACTCCATTTGGCATGACGCTTGTCAACTTAGTTTGACCTTTTAGGTACTTAAGCGTTTCATGATCGGTATGGATGACAAACTCATGCGGTCTAAGGCAATGTTCCCAAACATGTAGCACACGTACTAAAGCATACAATTCTTTGTCATAGATGGGATAGTTAAGTTGAGCACTGGAGAGCTTTTCACTAAAATAAGCAATGGCTCGTTTTTCTTGCATCAAAACTCCGCCAATTCCGGTACCACTTGCATCACAATGGACATCAAAAGTTTTGTCAAAATTGGGCAAAGCAAGAATCGGAGCATGAGTAAGCAAAGACTTGAGCTCATCAAAAGCGGTTGATTGCAAAGTTCCCCAAACAAAGGAAGTATTCTTCTTACTCAAAGCATGCAAAGGAGCGGCAATTGTGCTAAAATCTTTCACAAAGCAACGATAAAAACCCGCAAGACCACGAAAGCTACGCACTTGTTGCAAATTGGTTGGTTGGGGCCAAGTTTTAATTGCTTCAATTTTAGATTCATCAACATGGACACCCTTTGAGTATACTACAAAACCCAAGAAAACCACTTTGTCAACACCAAATGTGCATTTTTTCATGTTGGCATAAAGACTTTCCTTGCGAAGGGTTTGCAGAACAGCCCTAACATGATCAAGATGTTCTTTCATGGTTTTGCTAAACACAAGAATATCGTCGAAGTAAACCACAACAAAGACTCCAATGTAAGGACGAAGCACATGATGCATAAGACGCACGAATGTACCGGGAGCCTCCGAAAGACGCATAGGCATCACTAACCACTCATATAAACTAAATTTGGTTTTGAAAGCAGTTTTCCATTCATCACCCTCTTGTACGCGGATTTGATAATAGCCACTTTTAAGATCAATTTTTGAGAAAAAGTTGGCTCCACTAAGTTCATCAAGCATATCATCTAAGCGAGGAATGGGATGCCTATAGCGAACGGTAATAGCATTTATAGGTCTACAATCAGAACACAAGCGGAAACTTCCATCGGGTTTAGGCACAAGTATAACGGGAATGGCACACGGGCTTAGGCTTTCACGTACATGACCGTTGTCGATGAGTTGTTGTACTTTCCATTGAATCTCCTTGGTTTCTTCGGGATTGACTCGGTATGGAGCTTTGTTTGGGAGAGGTGCTCCGGGGATGAGGTCGACTCGATGCTCAATGCCTCGATGAGGAGGTAGACCCGGAGGTAGCTCATCGGGGAAAACATCTTGGAATTCCTGCAAAAGAGATTGAAACACTAAAGGTAACTCATGAGAGGTGTTAGTTGTTGGCTCTCCATCCTTGCACACAAGAACAAAGTGCATCACACTAGATGGGTTCTCACACACTTCCCTCATCTCACTTTTGGTGGCAAATAGGATGAGGTTTTTCTCTCTAGGCGAAGAGGCGCTCAAGTTTGGCTTGTGGCTCTCACTCACTTTTTGGTGGATCACTTTCGCACTCTTGTCTCAATGATGGGTGGCTTGCTTGTCGGCTAACACTTGATTAGGAGACATAGGTCGTAGCACATATTCCTTCCCTTTCATCTTGAAGCTATAGTGATTGGTGCGCCCTTTGTGGAAGACACCACGGTCGAATTGCCATGCTCGACCAAAAAGGAGGTGGCAAACCGTCATTGGGACCACATCACATTCCAAAGTGTCCTCGTATGCACCAATTTTGAAGGAGACTTGGACCGTATGCTCAACTCGTATAGGGCCGGAGTCACTTAGCCATTGAACCTTGTATGGAGT
The DNA here is from genome assembly GCA_021605145.1 of Aegilops bicornis. Classification (NCBI taxonomy): domain Eukaryota; kingdom Viridiplantae; phylum Streptophyta; class Magnoliopsida; order Poales; family Poaceae; genus Aegilops; species Aegilops bicornis. The sequence goes on from CM038673.1 coordinate 267,282,041, forward strand.
CGGGTGCTTCCTCTTGACCAATTGAAGCTTGGAGCATAGTTCTTCACTTGCCAAGTTGTGACAACTTCCTCCATCGATGATGACCTTGACGGACCTTCCGTTGATGCCGGCCTTTGTGTGGAAGATGTTGCATCTTTGGTCGTCTTCTTGTTGATGTTGAAGAGTCAAGACCTTGTAGACCACGAGAGCGGGGCTCGAATCCTCATGACAAAAGACTTGATCATCTTCATCGTCGTTCACTCGCCGGTGCATGGCCACTTGCTCAAGAGCTTCCATCTCCTCTTCACTCATGGAGTTATAGGTGCCATCGTCGTTGAGGATCATGGTGCGCTTGTTGGTACATTCATAGGACTTGTGGCCTCGACCGCCGCAAGTGAAACACTTGAAGGAGCTTGTCTTGACGGTCTCATCGTTTGGCGTAGACAATGAAGCAAGCGGCTTGAAGTTGCTTGTAGTAGGAGGAAGACGACTTGAACTTGCCGAAGTTTTCTTGTAACTTGACTTGTCGTCGTTGCTTGTAGAAGGTTTGGTTGATGTAGATGTTGGAGGAGTTGTTGAAGATTGGTTGTTGGAGAAGCCGTACGTCTTGGACGAGTACTTGGCGTACTTGAAGTCATCTTGCACTTGACGTTCTGCCTTTGTAGCTTGATGCACGAGCTCAATGAGAGAGGAGTAGGGTTGGAAGTCGGCGATCTTCTTGATGGGATGATTGAGTCCATTCAAGAAACATGCCATTGTTTTCTCATCATCTTCCTTCACATTGGCTCGAATCATGGCTATCTCCATTTCCTTGTAGTATTCTTGAACACTCTTTGTTCCTTGCTTGAGAAGTTGGAGTTTCTTGAAGAGGTCGCGGTTGTAGTAGGTTGGCACAAAACATGCTCTCATGACATCCTTCATTTGAGCCCAAGTGGTGATTGGAGGTTCACCTCTTGCTTGTCGTCGCTCAATGATTTGTTCCCACCATATGAGCACATAGTCTTGGAACTCAAGTGAGGCCATAACGATCTTCTTCTCTTCCTCATAGTTGTGCAAACAAAAGATTTTGTCGACCTTTAATGCCCATGAAAGGTACTCTTCGGGGTCATTGCTTCCATTAAACTTGGGCATGGTGAATTTGAGCTTTCCATATTGGTGCTCTTCATTTTGTTGTGGTCGAGGATGATGACGCCCTTGACGTGGATGACAATCATCTTCTTGTTGCTCTTGGTGTGGAGGAAGTCCACGACCAACTTGCTCTTGTTGAACTTGACGTTGAGGTGGAGCTTGACGAGCTTGTTGAGGATCTTGAGGAACTTGACGTTGCACACGTGGTTGGTAGTTCCTCTCTTGGATTTCTTCTCGAAGGGCTTCCTCTTGATTGCGCCGTTCGCGATTGCGGTTGGCGATGGCTCGACTTGAATCTTGAAGGGCACGTTGCGCCTCAAGAGCTTGCGCTTCTCATTGTTGTTGTTGAAGACATTGAGCCTCGGCGTCTTGTTTGTCTTGATGTAGACGCGCTCGTTCTTCCTGTTGGCGCCTTAGTCGTTGTCGTTCTTGAGCTTGGTCAAAAGCGACTTGGTTTGATTGAGGACGAGGGACTTGTTCATCGACTTGCTCTTGTGAATGCTTGTCATGTAGCGGGTTGCGAGATGCATGACGGTCTTGATGCGCGGCTCGTCGAAGGGTGTTCGATGACGGTGTACTTGAGTCGTAGAAGGTGTCGTCGGAGTGTCGACTCGAGCGGCTCCGTCTTGATGATGACGAAGTGGAATGATGTTGGTTCCTCATCAAGGAGCGGATCTCGTCCATTCTTGCATCATTCTCTTGCTTGTGAGTGTCGAACTTGTTGTCGAAGTAGTCTCTTGTACGTTGCTCGGAGAGTTGCAAGTCGGTGGCGAGGTTGTCGATGCGGTCGCTCATTGCTTGTTGCTCTTGATGTAACGCTCGTTGTGCACCAAAGAGGTGGCTCTTGGTGAGGAATGAAGAGATGTCATCGTCTTGCTCGATGAAGAGTGGGTTGGTAGAGGTACTTGGCCTATCCATCATTCCAAGCAAAAGATGTGAGTGGTAGAAGGAGAAGAACTTATACCAATGTACCTTTGACCGATGTTGATGATGAATCAAGTTCACTCGAATGCGGACAATGAAATAGCACTATTGGTACCAATCCTTGTCGGTTCTCACACCTACACAAATAAAAGCTTATGGTGGAGCTTGGTGAGGATGGAGGAACAAAATTTGATGCAATTGTAAGTGAGATTCAATAATGTTGGAAAAGATTCACAAATTTGCAAATGTAACAAGTAGACCAAGCAAGTAGGGGTACACGGAAACACACACGCAAATAGATAAGTGGGATTGTGCAAACCAAAAGTGAGCCAAATGTGGAATCCACGAAAATGCTCTTGTTGCACAATACTATAGAGACGCTAGCACGATTGCACAATAGGCGGATACGGAACTTGTGCACAACCTAGTATGCACAAATGTAACTATCTCTATCCCACGTATGCTATATGTATGGTATTTCGGTGCGATGATCCAAGATGATCCAATATAACAATCTTAATGTAGTATGATGCTATGGTTCTTGCTCATAAGCTCTTTGCTTATCTTTCCTCTTTGCTTAAAAGCTTGGGTGGCTCTTTCATTATTGAGCTCTTTTCTCATGCAAAACTTCACGAACCAAGATAGTACTTGTGTATGCTATGACAACTTTGTGACACACAAATGGATCCCAAGATATGCACCACGGTGGTATGGTATGTATGCTATGGAGTATGATCACTAATGTGCACAAGTCACGTTGCCTACAATACTCAATGGCTAGTCTCGATGGGTATGCAGCATAAAGATGGCTATGATGTTTATCAATGCAATGGCAAGGTTTGGACAAAGATGTCGTCGAGATTACCGTCCTTGCTTACGGTAGAGGTTCCAAACGGATGCGAATGTGGACGATGATGTGATGCACGGTCTTCAGTACGTTGGCGAAGATGCCGCTGCACCGTGGTCGAAGTTGCCGAAGAAGCGGGGGTCACCGAAGATGCGCGACCTTTCTGTCTAGGCCGGAAGTTCCGGGCAAGACGGAAGGTCCGGGGTCCGGAAGTTCCGGGCTGGGCCGGAAGGTCCGGGGGCCGGAAGTTCCGGGCTGGGCCGGAAGTTCTGGTGGTCGTGATTCTGCCAAGAACAGGGACTTCGGGATCGAGGGTTTGGGCGGAAAAATTGGGGGAAAAACCCAAATTCTGTGGGGGAAAAAGAAGGAATTAGAAGGGAAGAAGGGTAGGGATGCTAGATCCACTCAAAGCAAAGCAAATCCATGGATCAAATCCAACAAAACTTCATCACACCAACAAATCACAAAAAGTTTTGGGGCTATTTTTGGTGGGGAATTTTTGGATTTAGGATGAAAACAACAAAATCAAGCTAGAAAACACGGGGTAGGGGCTCCAAAAACGTGATCAACGCGGCTCATGATACCAAGATGATGTAGGTGGAACCCTAATCGGAGATCTTTCACTTTTGGAGGGGATCCTACGGAAACACGATTTAAGCAGGCGAGGAAGAACACAAGGGAAAACACAAAGAGGAACACTAAACCGACAAGTTTCGATTACACAAGGGCTAGATCACCGAACACCTAAGGTAGCACAAGATTCAAAATCAACAAAGGAAAGATACACGAGTAACCGATCTTCTCCGTGAGGAGGTCTTGATGGGGTCCACCCTAGAGGGGTCTTGAATCCGCTTGGGGGATCTTTCTCCAGAAGAGGTCGTGAACTCCGAGGAGAAGTACCAAGTGGATGAGCAAGGGCTCTCACACCAAAGATGAGCTAAAACCAATGCTAACCCTAACCAGGAGGAGGTGGGAGAGTATTTATAGTTTACGGGACGAAAGGGTACACGGGCCTCGGCCCAGGTGGCTGCTTGCAGGTAGGGCCGGAAGTTCCGGGCTAGGCCGGAAGTTCCGGGTGCCGGAAGGTCCGGGCAGGGTCCGGCCTAAGGCGAGAGTTGGCGCGGGTGGAGCGGGGCTGGCTTCCGGGGGCCGGAAGGTCCGGGCGGGCCGGAAGTTCCAGGGGCTGAAAGGTCCGGGCCGGGTTCCGGGCTGGTTCCGGGCTAACCAGAATGTTGGCACGCTCGGGCTGGTCGATGTCGTCGGGGGCCGGAAGCTCCGGGCCAGCCGGAAGTTCCGGGGGCCGGAAGTTCCGGGCTGTCCAGAGAGTTGACGCCTGTCGTTTCTTCTTCAGCTCCGGGTTCCTTGGCTTGAACGTTGTACCTGATCACGGATAGTGTCTCGGACTTTGGTAGTAGCCATGTCTCACTGGAAGGAAAGGGGAAATCGAATAGGAGTGATGTCACCTCGGATTGAATAGCACGAGCTCTTACTCTTGTCATGGGTCCACTTGGAGCTTGGATAGTTGATGGAAAGTCCATGGGGATGACCGAAGGATGCTCCTCATCAGCATGTCTATCATTCCGGCGACACCTTAGACTACTTGGATTGCGCCATGTCTTCAACTTCGTCCAACTACAAGTCCGTCCACGACAACCGTTTCCATGATGATGAGGATCACGATCCGAGGTCGGATCTTTCCCAAGGGGGGGGGGGGAGATGATGCGGAGCCTCCCACGTTCATCCCCATGTACACTCCGACTACTCTCCAAGCCACAAGAGGACATATGACGAGACCTCGAATATACACCATTGGACACAAGGTGAACTCGCTCCCCTCCGAACCTTCACTTTCTACATGTGAGACATGGCTACTACCTCATGCATGGATCTTGCATATACTCAGGTACGACAGAGACGACCATGGAGAATCCAAGGACCAAGGCCAAGCATGGAAGAGAAGGAGGAAGAGAGCCTGGCCGCTCCAGAACGAGCGGTACAACCGGTCAACAACCGCCCGGGCGGTACAACCGGTCGACTACCGCCCAACTACCGGCCACCATTCTGTGATCATGCGGTGCAAGGCCGGTACTGCCCCGGATGTACCGGTTATTCCCAAATGACCGGTACTACCGCCCCAACGACCGGTACAACCGCTGGCCCCTCCGACCTCCATCTCCTGAAGCCAGCGCCTGACCTCCCAGCAGTAGTACCGCCTTCATGTCCGGTACTTCCACCTTGCATGTGTTACCAGCGGTACAACCGCCCCCGTGACCGGTACAACCGGCCTGTCTGCACACAGTGTAACGGGCCAAGCCCATGTACCCCTTCGCCCTCTGTCGGTGTCAAAATTGGCGGATCTCGGGTAGGGGGTCCCGAACTGTGTGTCTAGGCGGATGGTAACAGGAGACAAGGGACACGATGTTTTACCCAGGTTCGGGCCCTCTTGATGGAGGTAAAACCCTACGTCCTGCTAGATTAATATTGATGATGTGTGTTACAAGAGTGGATCTACCACGAGATCAAAGAGGCTAAACCCTAGAAGCTAGCCTATGGTATGATTGTTGTTAGTCCCACGGACTAAAACCCTCCGGTTTATATAGACACCGGATAGGGTTAGGGTTACCTGAGTCGGTTACAATGGTAGGAGATCTACATATCCGTATCGCCAAGCTTGCCTTCCACGCCAAGGAAAGTCCCATCCGGACACGGGACAGAGTCTTCAATCTTGTATCTTCATAGTCTTGGAGTCCGGCCGATGATGATAGTTCGGCTATCCGGACACCCCCTAATCCGGAACTCCCTCAGTAGCCCCTGAACTAGGCTTCAATGATGATGAGTCCGGCGCGCATGTTGTCTTCGACATTGCAAGGCGGGTTCTTCTTCCGAATAATTCATAGAAGATTGTGAACACCAGGATAGTGTCCGGCTCTGCAAAAATAAATTCCACATACCACCGCAGTGAGAATAATATTACACAAGATCAATCTGCTGACGTATTTTGTGGCGTGATGTCGCACCACTACCAAGCCTTTATTCAAATTGTTTTTACTGTTCCACCTCAGCACGTTTAGCGAAGCGGTTTCCTTGGCACGTCTTGTCGAGGCAGAGATCGTGTTCCCCTTATTCCGGGATTCCCATCAATACGGACGTGGGTAACCCAACCGCGCCATTAATTGTGGCGCTTGGGAGATAAGCGAGTTTTACCGGGCGGTGGGGACACACATTTTTGTCCGCCCATATAAGGGATAAGGATCCAACCCTTTTACTGCGCCGCTTCCTCCTTGGCTTATCCATCTCCATGAACTCGAGCTCCAGGCGCCCAAGTCCGCACTTCTCACCTCAACCTTCTCCAACTATGTCCGGAGGCGGGAGGCAAGTGGATGGCCTCCTCCGTGACGGAGGGGCAGATCCGGAAGCCGCTGACGCCGGATATCTGGCCCAAAGAACATCGCCAGATCGGCTCCCCGACGAGGGAGAGCTCGTCCCCAACCCCAGGCCCCATGAGAGGGTATTATTTCTTCCCCATTTCCTCCACGGACTGGGCTTCCTGCTTCATCCCTTTGTCCAGGGGCTCATGTTCTACTACGGCCTAGATTTCCATGATCTGGCCCCGAATTTCATCCTCAACATCTCGGCGTTTATCGTCGTGTGCGAGGCATTCCTCTGCATCCAGCCCCACTTTGGCTTGTGGCTCAAGACCTTCATTGTCAAGCCGAAGGTTGTGAAGGGCAGCCAAGCGGAGTGCGGAGGCGCCATGGTGGGCAAGATGTCCCACGTTACGTGGCTGGAGGGTACTTTCGTGGAAACCATCAAGGGGTGGCAATCGGGGTGGTTCTACATCACCGAGCCGCGTGACCCTGATTGGGCAGCGGCCCCCGAATTCAGATCTGGTATTCCCACACGGCTCTCCTCCTGGAAAGAGAGTGGCCGAATTTGGGGGGATTCGGAGGAGCTGACCGGACTCCAAGCACATATCCGAAGGCTGGTGGACAAGAAGCTCAAGCTTGTCAACGTAGTCCAGTCATGCTCATCCGCGGATTCTCCTGCGCCGACGGGCTTTAATATGTGGGAGTTTGATCCGGCAGCACCGGACCCTGGCGGGCTCTTGACACTACGCACGAAGATGTCCGGAAGGTGTTGTTCAAGGGCGCTGAAGCTCCGCATCCGCTACCGAAGATCGCGGATTACGCTCGCAGCGCCCGGTGACGAGGTAAGTGATTTCACCACTTGTTTTCCATAGTCGGCTGCATGCGGATCTAAACTTCCCTTGCCTTTGATAGGAATGGCTGGCGAAGGCGAACGGATTACCTGTCGGCCCCATTGCGGAAGGACCCAGCGGACGCCGCCTTAACGAGGTTCTTGGCTCCGGCACCCCACGGGTGCCAAGAAGAAGGCCAAGAAGACGGCCACGGGACTCGGAAGAGTTCCGTTTCAGGTGCTATCGGATGATGAATCCGAGGCCGACTCCTCCCACCAAGGTGAGGGGGAGAAGAAGAAAGCCTCTCCCCCAGCAGGGGGAGGAAAGAAAAAGGAAGGCCTCCCCAACAAGGGAGGCCGAAGGGTCTAAGAAGGGAAAAACTCTTCCTCCGGATTGCTCCGCCAATGCCAGTGACGACGACGAAGACTGGCATCCAAGGGCCAAGCCCCTGGCGAGATTGTAAGTATCCGGACTTCCGAATAACTTCAAGGTTTTTATTTTCGCCACATAACGTCTTTCTAATGCCGCATACAACCCTGCAGTCCGCCTAAGGATGATCTTCCCGTTTCGTCGAGCGGGTCCTTCGGTGCGTTGGATATGGATTCCCTTCCGACTGCCTCCACCCCCCGTGCCGCGGACGACGCCGAGGTGGGATCCCAGAAAAGGACCCACCAGGAGGAGGAGGCCCCGGAGGTGTCGCAGGACACCCTCCCGGACTGTGCACCGGACTCAGCCCCGGAGGCCGCAGTGGCTCCGGAGTCCGGCGGGCGACCCCTTCGTAAGAAGGGCAAGACCGAGACGACGGCTGCCTCCGTCCAACTGGAGGTGCCAGATAATTTGTTGGAGGCGCTCAATGGCGCCTCCATCGAAGAGGAACACCACACTGTTATGAGTGCGGTGATTCAGAAGGTTCAGCTCGCCAAGAGCGGGCTGACCGAAGCCTGCAGTAGCCTTCTAACATGCTTTGAGGTAAGAATTTCAATATATGTAAAATGGTACCACATAGACAGTAGCCCCTGATGCTCGGTTCGGTGTTCGGAAAGAAAAGCCGGACTGAGGATCTTTAGAAAGATAAACGCAGGAGCCATAAAAATATGTCAATATGGGATTGCAGGCTAACGAGGTGCTGCTGACCTCCGCCGTACTGACTGCGGAGGTCAATACTTTGAAGGAAAACCTTGAGCGGTCCGAGAACGAGCTCGACCATGCCAAGAAGCAGCTCGAGGAAAAAGAAGGTGAGTAATACCTTATGAAAATTGTACCTTCTGAGAAAAGGATTTGGTTGCAAGAAAAATGACAAGGATAATGTGGGTATTGTAGGGGCCGCTAACGAGGTGGCGACCACTGAAGGAGGCGGTGGCATGGCCGAGCTGCACGCGGCATGAACGCACCGAGCGAGAGAAGCAGGAGGCGCGGGTGGCGGAGGTGCAGCAAGAGCTCCAGGATCTCGTGAAAAAACATGAGAACTTGGAGCGTGACTCGAAGACTCGAGAGTCTGAGCTTGCAACGGCTCTTGAGAGTGCCAAAACCGCTAAGGCCGAAGCCTACAAGGCCCTCCAGGAGATTGAGGCGGTGAAGAAAATAGCAGCAGGTAAGGCATTTTTCATGCAGAGTAAGCATGTGAGTGTTAATTACCTGTTGCTTACCGGTCGGAGCTCTCGAGGCGTTCACAGATCTTCCTCGCAGCGTGTCCGATGCTGCCGCATTCTACCGGGCCGAGGAGGGGAGCTCAACGGAGAAGGTCTTCTAGTCTCAGTATGCTGAGGCCGGACATCCGGTGCCCCTTAGCGACCAGCTGAAGCAGCTGGTCGAGCTCCACAAGGCGGCCGAACAGGCCATGAAGGGCCTCATAGTTGGTGGCGTGGCCTAAGGAGGTCATGCACAGGAGCTACTTCGGCTGGTGCGGCGGCCGGTGGATGCGTGCCCGTGGGTTGAAGTTATCAAGCATTCCGCTTGTATCGAGGGTGCCCGTCGGGCCTTGCCCGCCAAAAGGTGCACTGGGGCAAGATGATGCCCGAAGCTTCGTGGACGGACCTGCCACGGAGGGCAAGGAGCACCGCACGCCCGAGATGTATTATAAGGGTGTTACGAAGGCGCCCGCACTATTATGGTGAGTGCTCCAAAGATGTAATATTTGAGTAGACTCGCATTTTGTTATCCTGTCTTGAAAACTTAGTTCATATGCGCTAAGCAACGCTTGTTAATTTAAAATATTACCTTCTATGCGGCTGTTTATCAAATCTGGGAGATGGCAAGTCGTCGGCTTCAGCCCCCATGCCACGAAAGTCTTTGGGGTGTTCGGGATAAACTTGAGCGCTCTTGTTCCCTTTTTTGGGTCCATCTAGGGAGGCGCTCAACACAGCGAACAAGGCAACCGAACTTATAATGCTTGAACACTCTCACTTAGCCATAGAATTCTATAATTTTAAATTTCGGCGAAGCCCCTAGTCTTCGGAAGGCCGAATTTGGGGCGCTATCCACGCCTTGGCCGGACAGTATCCGGCTCCTCTCTCTAAGAGGCATAAGTATTTAAGGACTCGTAGAAAACCTCTCGAACAGCGACCGGTCTCTTGCCTCATCATGACGGTCAGTTTTAGCTTTCTCCACTGAGGCGTTAACCCAGCCGAACTGGGGCGGAATCGCAGTGGTTCTCCCGGTGCTACGTTAGCCGATATAACGGAACGTAAGGTACGAAAACACGGGAGCCGGGCAAACCCAACTATTGACCCAAGACATGATTCGGAGCCGATGCATATAGTGCTATAAGTTCGGGGTGCCGCACTTCTGAAAGTGTTCGGACTCATCACACCATAACGCGGGAAACATAAGCCCCTGGTGTATATTAGCCGTACCAAAGTGTAGGGATGCAACATGTCGTGAATGAACATATGTATGAACAAGAAATGCAATTATAAGCAAAAAGTGCTGCATTGTTTTATTCAATAAGTGCTGCTACGAATGCAGAACGATACAAATAGTGTGATAAGCAAGGTAGGAGACTGTTAAACATGTCCCCCTCCAGGGGTAGGTTGCAGATTGGTGTATGAAAATGCTCGTAATGGAGACCACCTGTATATTCGTTGTAGCCTTTATCCTTCCCTGGCTGTTGCATCGTGAGTTCGGCAGGTCTGCTGCCGGGAGGCTTCGACAAGCGGAGTCCTGTGGTTAAAAAGTAAAAGGTAAAAAGAAAAGAAAAAGGAACGACACACTTGAGAGCCCCTTGTGTGGTTGAGCCGCAGTTTGGGTGTATTGTGGTCGTGCCCCCCTCCCCATGCCCATGGTATCTTCAAAGCGTAATGGTGTACGCGAAGGACCTGCTTTGACGTTTCGCATGAGCTGGGGTTGGGGCCGCATCGCTCTGGCGATGCTCTGAACGTGCCGGTGGTCTTGTTGTAAGTTACTCGAGGCGGCGCTTGGCTGTGTCCGCCGCTTAATGGCCGGATTCGATAATTGCCTTAAGAGGCTGCATTGCACTTCGCCGCGAGAGAGCATTGTATGTTCCTCCGTGCGGAGAGAAAGTTCAGTGTTTCCGTTGACCGTAATGACTCCTCGAGGGCCTGGCATCTTGAGCTTGAGGTATGCGTAGTGCGGCACCGCGTTGAACTTTGCAAACGCGGTACGTCCGAGCAAGGCATTATAGCCGCTGCGTAACGGGACTATGTCGAAGATTAACTCCTCGCTTCGGAAGTTATCCGGGATCCGAAGACCACTTCGATGTATGAGCCTGTACAATTGGCTTCTACACGGTATGCCGCCTTTAAAGGTCGTTTTGGTAGGTTTAATCCTTGAGGGTCTATGCCCATTTTGCGCACTGTATCCTGGTAAAGCAGGTTCATGCTGCTCCCGCCGTCCATCAGGACTCTGGTTAGGTGAAATCCATCGACGATTGGGTCTAAGACCAGTGAGGCGAATCCGCCGTGGCGGATGCTGGTGGGGTGGTCCCTTCGGTCAAAAGTGATCGGGCAGGAGGACCAAGGATTGAACTTCAGGGCAACTGGCTCCATCGCATAGACATCCCTGAGTGCATGCTTCCGCTCCCTTTTGGGTATGTGCATTGCGTATATCATGTTCACCGTCCGCACCTGTGGGGGGAAACCCTTCTATCCTCTATTGTTCGGCGGTTGGGTCTCGTCCTCGTCATCGCTATGCAGCCCCTTGTCATTGTTTTCGGCAATTAACTTGCCTGCTGTGAATACCCAACAGTCCCTGTTGGTGTGGTTAACTGGCTTTTCGAAGTGCCGTGTATCTGGCACAAGCGGTCGAGTATTCAGTCCAAATTGGACGGACCCGGAGTAGTTCGTTTGAATGGCTTTTTCCGCTGACCGGGTTTAGAGCCTTTGAATCCGGCATTGACTGCCGTATCCTCAATATTGTCGCCGTTAGTGCGGCGTTTGGTTCTATTCTGACGCGGCCTGCCGTTTGGTCCTTGAAGTCGGACTGCCAGAATTTTCTTTGAGGTTGTTGCTGCGTGCTAGCGGCTGTCCTCACCCGCGAAGCGGGTCATGAGTGATGTGAGGGCTGCCATGGATTTCGGCTTTTCCTGTCCTAGGTGCCGGGCAAGCCACTCGTCGCGGATGTTATGCTTGAAGGTCAGCGAGGGCCTCCGCATCCGGACAATCGGCGATTTGGTTTTCTTGGTTAAGAACCGTGTCGAATTATGCGGCGATTAAATGCAGGCTGCTGAATTATGTGGCTTAGGTCATCGGTGTACGGTGGTCGCACATAAGTGCCACGGAAGTTATCGAGGAATGCGACTTCCAGGTCCTCCCAGCGCCTAATTGACTCTCGCTGGCAAGCTGTTGAGCCAATGCCGGGCTGGTCCTTTAAGCTTGAGGGGAGGTATTTGATGGCGTGAAGATGCGTCACCGCGGGCCATGTGGATGTGAAGGAGATAGTCTTTGATCCAAACCGCGGGGTCTGTTGTGCCATCATAGGATTCACTATTGACGGGTTTAAACCCTTAGGGATTTGATGATCCATTACTTGATACGTGAAGCATAGTGGGTGTCTTGGCGCCTCTGTCTTTGGCGATATCACGACGGAGCTCAAAAGAGCTTGGTCTGTTTTGTTCGCCCGGCGAACTTATCAGGTCCGCGCTGACGGTTGTCGTCACGTATCGTGGGGCACCCACGCGATCCATAGATCGATCTTGATTCTCTTGCCTTGTCCTCCAATTTATCTCGCAGGTCCGGAGCGTTCCCCTTTGGCCATGTGCTTTTTGAGCGATGCCGGGGTACGGTTCTAGTGAAGGGCCTAGAGGCCTCTCTGTCGCGGCCACGGGGTGGTCGGTTAGCCGTATTGTCTCCTGGTGATGCAGGTTCGTAAGCCTCCTCCTCTAATCAGGGGAGCAGCTTGCGTTTAGGGTAGCTTTGGAGGGCGTTCGAGCTCATGCTCTTGACGCGAGGACTTCGGTCCATCTGTCGGCTAGCAGATCCTGATCAGCTCTAAGGCTGTTGCTGCTTTTCTTTAGGCTATTCGCCGTGGCCATAAGCCTGCGTCTAAAACGCTCTTGTTCGACGGGATCCTCAAGCACGACGAATTCATTGTCGTCGAGGCTTGCTTCGTCTTCGGAGGGAGGCATATAATCCTCTACCTCTTCTTCTGCCGCTCTCTCTTGAGGGCTGGCGTCTCCATCCTCCTGCGCTGGATCTTGCTGGAGTGGATTGTCTTCGGCGTTGTCCGGTGTATTGTTATCTCCGGTGCCGGAATCTTCATTCTTGCTGTGGCGGGATTTAGAGCGGCGCCGCTGGCGCCGGCGCTTGGGCTGCTTCTTGGAGGGGTCATCCTCCGTTGTTCCATCGCCGTTCCCATCTTTTGGGATGTCCACCATGTATATGTCGTATGATGAGGTGGCCTTCCAGTGCCCTGTAGGCGCTGGGTCTTGGTCGTCTCCGGCATCATCGTCCATACCTTCGATGTCTTTGGAGTCGTAGTGTAGCATGTCGGTTAGATCATCGACAGCGGCTACCAAGTGGGTGGTGGGTGGGCGTTGAATTTCTTCGTCGACCGCATCCCAACCTTCCTGACCGTAGTCCGGCCAGGGCTCTCCAGATAAAGAGAGAGACTTTAGTGAATTCAGGATGTCGCCAAAAGGCGAGTGCTGAAAGATGTCCGCGGCCGTGAACTCCATAACGGGCGCCCAACCGGATTCGACCGGCAAGGGCGCGGAGGGTTCGGAGTCCGGATAGGAGTCCGGCGCCCTGGAGTCGGAGTCTTTGCAAAGGACAGGGATGGTGTTCGGCTCGATCGCCGTAGAGATTGTAGCCCCGAGGCGGTGTCCAACCACTCGTCCTCGGTCGGGGAATCCGGCTCCGGATTAAGGGCCGGAGCGGATCTGGTGCGGCCTCGAGCCTTTGTTCGGCTGCAGAGCTAGATCATGCCCATCGAGACAGTGCGGCACGCTTGGGTGCGGCTCGAATCCGTCGAAGATCAAGTCTCTGTGGATATCGGTCGTATAGTTTAAATTTCCAAATCTGACCTGATGGCCAGGGGCGTAGCTTTCGATCTGCTCCAGATGGCCAAGCGAATTGGCCCATGATGCAAAAGCCGCCCGAACACAAAGATCTGTCCGGGAGAAAAGTCTCACTCACGGACTGCGTCGTTGTTGATGATCGGAGGAGCCATCGGGCCTATCGGCGACACAGAGGAACTCTCAATGAAAGCACCAATGTCGGTGTCAAAACCGGCGGATCTCGGGTAGGGGGTCCCGAACTGTGCGTCTAGGCGGATGGTAACAGGGGACAAGGGACACGATGTTTTACCCAGGTTCGGGCCCTCTTGATGGAGGTAAAACCCTACGTCCTGCTAGATTAATATTGATGATGTGTGTTACAAGAGTGGATCTACCACGAGATCAAAGAGGCTAAACCCTAGAAGCTAGCCTATGGTATGATTGTTGTTCGTCCCCACGGACTAAAACCCTCAGGTTTATATAGACACCGGATAGGGTTAGGGTTACACAGAGTCGGTTACAATGGTAGGAGATCTACATATCCGTATCGCCAAGCTTGCCTTCCATGCCAAGGAAAGTCCCATCCGGACACGGGACGGAGTCTTCAATCTTGTATCTTCATAGTCTTGGAGTCCGGCTGATGATGATAGTTCGGCTATCCGGACACCCCCTAATCCGGAACTCCCTCACCCTCACTTACCCCTTCGTGGCTCTAGACTATATATACTCCTCCACCTCCTCCTAGTTAGGGTTAGCGTTGATTTAGCTCATTGTTAGATAGAGCTTCGCTCATCCATATCGGATCTACTCCACGAGAGAGACCGCGGCCCCTCTTCGGAGAAGATCCACCTTGGATTCAAGACCTCCTTTGCGGAGAAGACCATCATCAAGACCTCCTAACAGAGAAGAACAGCTACCGTTTGTATCGTCCTTTGTTGACTTTGGATCATGTATCTCCCTTTGTGTTCATCGATCTAGCACATGTGTGATTGATCTTGTTGGTTTGAGTGATTCTCTTGTGTTTTCCCCGTGATTTCCGCCGTGTTCTTCCGCTCGTTCTTCGTGTTCCTCGTAGGGATCCTCTCTAAACATGAAAGATCGTCCACATAGGGTTCCGCCCTACATCATCTAAGCAGCCGACAGGACCCACCAGCGGCGGGCTTGGCCTGTCGGCCAAGTATGAAACAGCCGGTGGGACCCACCAGGCGGCGGGCCCCAATGGCCGGCGGAGAAGCCTGCGACCATAGATACTGACATCCGGGTCCTACACCCAGATATATTACCTTTGTACCCCTGGGGGATAGGCCTATATAATCCCCCAAGGGCACCCACACAAAGGGTTCAGACCTTAGTCCACCCACACACATACAAAGAGAGAGGGAGCTAGGGCTAGCCTTGTTCTTCTTCCCCCTATGGGGAAACAACTCAAGGAGCAAGCTTGTAGCCACCGTTGTTGCTTGAGTGATCATGCCAAGACCCCGCAGAGCAGGAGTAGGGGTGTGATCTACTAGAGAGCCCCGAACCTGGGTAAGATTCGCCGGCGGGCATGTTTGCGCCTTATCCCGTTTCCTGGCACCGGCGACGTATTATTAGCCCCCTCCATGATAAGCCATCCTTTGGCATATGTCGCACGACTCCCCCGACACTTGGCGCCCACCGCGGGGCTAGGTGCACCGGCGTCCAGAGATCTGTTCTGGACGGGAACCCTGTTCCTCTCGAGCGAGCGCAGCCAGCCCCGCACGCTTGATGGCGCTGGTGAAGTGCACTGCATGATGCTGAGCTCGCCTGCATGGCGAGCTGTCTCGCTGACCTCGTTTGGCAAGGTCCGCCTCTCCGACGACCCCGCGCCCGACGCGGGAGCAGCCAGCTCCGAGAGCTGCCTCCTTGACCTCCTTGGCAAGCTCGACATCGCCAACGAGTCGGCCTCCGACCTGGAGTTGATCGGCTCCACCGACCCCGATGCTTGATGACTCCGACACCGCGTCCCTTGACGCCTTCCCCACCAACGTGGTGGTCATCAACGACCCTCTCCCTCGCGCCGATAGCGGCGGAAGCACCGTCACGGAAGTGCTCATCATCAGCCACGACGGGGCCTCTGGTGGGGGTGCCCAAGACCCGCTGCTGGTGGCACTGCGGGATCTGTCTGCGCCCATTGCAGAAGATGCCGACGCTGAAACGCTGAAAGCCCGCCGCGTCTCGCTCGTCGAAAGCGCCAAGAAGTTGGACACCATGAGACGCCTCTCAGAGGCTTAACAGTGCAAGATCGACCGCGCTGTTGGCGGCACGCCGGCTGCTGGCGGGCCCAGCCACATTGGCACGGTCCGGCAGCACGGCGCTGCCGTCGCCAGCATGTTCAGGGCGGACCGCCCTGTCTATGCCACGCCCATGGAGAACCTACGAGCTGCCCAGGCGGCAGCAGACGAGCTGGACCACCTCGGGGGCGACGAGCGCCGCTGCATGACGGAGCGCGTTCAGCAGCTCATTGACGTGGCTGCTGCGCTGCAAGAGGCCGGCTGCCGCGCAGAAGATCCCGGCCAGCGGGTTGAGAACTTGCCCCCTCGCCGAGAGCAAGGCGCGACCTCCCGGGCGCCAACAGGTGGCGTCAGCGACAAACGAGACAAAGAGCCGGTTGCTAGCCGCAGCCGCACACGCATCACCATCGAGCGCGACCAAGATGGCCGCCCACGAGCAGTGGAATGACGAGACGACAACCCGCCACCTCCTCCTCCTTGCAGGGAGAGGCGTGCGTCCCCGCCGCCTGTTGAGCACCCGACACCGGCAACCGGCTGGGCCACCGAGAAGGAGTCAGAGAGAACAATGCGTGCCACCGGATCGACCGCCTTGCTTGGTTCCTGGCGTTAGAAGAAGAAGACACGATGGGCCCGCCTTGTTTCGGCCCCCACATCCGCGACGAGCCCTTACCCAAAGGGTTCTCGCTCCCACGAGACACGCCCAAGTACAACGGCTCCATGAAGCCGGAGGATTTGTTGGTTGACTACTCCACTGCAGTCAGCATAGCGAACGGCAACAAGCGTGTTGCAGTGAAGTACGTTCCGCTCATGCTCTAGGGCATGGCCCGGACATGGCTGAACAACCTGAAGCCCCGCGACATCAACAGTTGGGTAGATTTCACCGAGGTCTTCGTCCGCAACTTCACCAGCACCTACAAGCGTCCTCCCAAGCCCCGCCAGCTCTCGCTGTGCATTCAAGGCCCTGACGAGTCCACCTGCGACTACCTGACGTGGTGGGATGAACTGTGCAACTCCTGCGAAGGGGTGCATGAGGTCCAAACAATCGAGTACTTCATTGCCGGGTGCCGAGAAGGCACCTTACTCAAGCACCGACTCCTCTGCGATGAGCCATCCACACTCGACGAGCTGCTGATCATAGCAGACAAGTACGCCACTGCCGACTCCTCCATGAAGTCGGAGCTCCGAGTGGATGCTTCTGGGAAGGTGCTCCCCCCGGCTCCTCGAACACCGGCTGGAGACAGCAGTCGGCCCCAGCAGCCGAACAACAACAAGCGCAAAGCCCCCAGTCGGCTTCCACCAGCCGGCAGGTGGCGACAGTTGAGGATCAGCAACCCGAAGGACAACCACTCCCCAAGTGCTAGAAGGGCGGCAAGCCAGCTTGGTTGCCCGCTTTCTCCTTTGAGCAGACCCTCGATGCCCCTGCAAGTTCCACAGCAGTGCGAAGCCGTTCAACCATACAACTCGGAAGTGCCACTGGCTTGTCCACATCGCCAAGGGAGAAGGACTGCCTCCTCCGCCAGCTAGCCCACCGGCTCCGCCTCCTCAGCAGCCGGCCGCCCGTCCAGCAGTCGGTGCAGTCCAAGATGATTACCCTGAAGAACATGGTGCTTACGTTGTCTTCACCAGTGTGGCGGCCAGATGCATACGCCGACGTCCCAAAGAAGACCGTGAAGTTAATGCACGGTTGCCTCGGCTGCCCGAGTTCATGCCTTTGGTGCGAGAAGCCTATCACCGAGCCGTCGCGACCACCGGAAGTGATGCCTTCTCCAGGTTCTATGCCTTGGTGTTGGATGCCACCCTTGCCACGGAGAGGCGAGCTGCTCGTTTTTCCCGAATTCTGATAGATGGCGGCAACAACATCAACATTCTTTACCACGATACCATGGAGAAGCTATGCATCAAAGAAAAGCAGCTCCTGCCCAATCGGACTATGTTCCATGGCATTGTGCCCGGCCTTTCCTGCTCACCAATCGGCAAGATCAAGATAGATGTCATCTTTGGAGACAGGAATCACTTCCGCCGGGAAGCGATCTAGTTTGAGGTGGTTGACCTGGAAAGCCCTTATCATGTGCTCCTAGGCCGGCCAGCTCTAGCCAAGTTCATGGCGGTACCCCATTATGCCTACCTCAAGCTGAAGATGCCAGGGACCAAGGGAATTATCACGATCAATGTAGACTATGAGAAGTCGTCCGCCTGTGCTGCAGCCAGCAGCCGGCTGGCCTAGTCCCTTGTGATTGCTGCTGAGAAGAAGCTCCTGGACCGAGTGGTGGCCATGTCCAGCAAGCAGCCGGACCTATCACCAGAACCCAAAGAGTCAGAGACCCAGGGCTCCTTCCAGCTAGCCAAAGAAACAAAGAAGATTCCCTTGGACCCTGAGCACCCGGAGAGGCACGCTGTCATAGGTGCCAACCTTGATAGCAAATAGGAAAGCGAGCTCGTCAATTTCCTCCGTGAGAATCGGGACATATTTTCATGGTCTCCCAAAGACATGCCGGGTGTTCCGACGGATTTCGCCGAGCATAAGCTACATGTCAGAGCAGATGCCAAACCAGTCAAACAACCCCTCCACCGACTGTCGGGGGAGAAGAGATAAATCGTTGGAGAGGAGATCGCTCGCCTTTTGGCAGCCGGCTTCATTATGGAAGTTTTCATCCCAGAATGGCTTGCCAACCCAGTCCTTGTATTGAAGAAGAATAACAAGTGGCGCATGTGCATTGATTACACCAGTCTCAACAAAGCCTGCCCCAAGGATTCGTTTGCATTACCCCAGATTGACCAAGTGATAGACTCCACAGTCGGATGCGAGCTGTTGAGTTTCTTGGATGCCTACTCAGGTTACCACCAGATCAAGTTGAACCCGGCAGACCGCCTGAAGACCGCCTTCATCATACCATTAAGAGTCTTCTGCTACCTGACCATGACATTTGGCTTGAGAAATGTCGGTGCCACGTTTCAGCGTTGCATGAAGAAGTGCCTCCTCAAGCAACTCGGCAGGAATGCCCACATCTATGTAGACGATATTGTGGTGAAGACGGAGAAGCGCGGTACCCTCTTGGAAGATTTGAAGGAAACTTTTGAAAATCTGCGCCGGTTTCAGATCAAGCTCAACCCAGAAAAATGCGTCTTTGGAGTACCTGCCGACCATCTCCCTGGCTTCCTGGTCTCAGAGCACGGCATTGAGTGCAACCCTATGAAGATCAAGGCCATCGAGAGGATGGAGAGACCCACCCGACTGAGAGACGTCCAGAAATGCACTGGCTGTTTGGCATCCATCAACCGCTTCATCAGTCGGCTGGGTGAGAAGGCTCTTCCCCTGTACCAGCTCATGAAGAAGGCCACTCATTTCGAGTGGAATGACAAGGCGTACGAAGCTTTTCTCCAGTTGAAGAAGATGTTGACCACACCGCCTGTCCTGGCGGCCCCGACTGCTAAAGATCCCATGTACCTCTACATCGCCGCCACCAGCCGGGTGGTCATCACTATCATGGTAGTAGAGCGCCCAGAAGACGGCAATGCACAACCGGTCCAGAGGCCCGTGTACTATTTTGAGAGAGGTGCTGTCAACCTCAAAGCAGAACTACCCTCACTACCAGAAGATGTGCTACGGCGTGCACTTTGCCGCCAAGAAACTGAAGCCATACTTTTAAGAGCACCCAATCACGGTTGTTTGCACTGCCCCGCTTGCCGACATCATTGGCAACAGAGATGCATCTGTCCGGGTGACCAAATGGGCCATCGAGTTGCCCCCCTACACCATCTTCTACCAGCCACGCACCGCCATCAAGTCCCAAGCACTGGCCGACTTCCTTGTCGACTGGGCCGAGACCCAGTACCTGCCGCCAGCTCTGGACTCCACTCATTGGCGAATGCATTTTGATGGCTCGAAGATGCGCACCGGCTTGGGAGCCGGTGTTGTTCTTACTTCTCCCAAAGGTGACAAACTCAGATACACAATGCAAATCCATTTCACCGCCTCCAAATGTGGCCGAGTATGAAGCACTAATACACGGCCTCCGGCTGGCCAAAGAGACCAGTATCCGTCGGATCCTGTGCTATGGCGACTCCGACTTGGTGATCCAACAGTCGTCTGGTGACTGGGATGCCAAGGATGTAAACATGGCAAGTTACCGCTTTCTCATTCAGCAGCTCAACGGATATTATTTTGAGGGGTGCGAGTTCCTTCACGTGCCACGGAATGAAAACGAGCCAGCTGATACCCTGGCACGGATCGGCTCCACCTGTCAAGCAATACCAGCCGGCGTCTCCCATCAGTGCCTCCGGAGCACGATCACGATCAACCTGACCACGGGGGCCTGTTTTCCTGCGAGCAAACGAAGAACAAGCAAGAAACTAAGATTGCAATCAGGTATTGTGAATCTAAGAGGAAAGCTTTATTGATCAAGGTGGGGTTCTGTGACGCATTGGTCTGGTCGTTGAACACAATCAAAGTACGCGAAGTTGCAGCTATGGCGAACTTTTAATCTAAACAAAACCCAAAGTCTAAACGACGCCATAAGGGCTGTATATATGGAGGAAGGGGGGGGGGATTTCGTGGCCCTTGAGGGAGGGGTCCGGAACCAACCCTAACTCTTGTTTCCCCACACATACGGACTCTAAAAACAGCCTATACTTAAGTATTTCGAAATTACATGGGCCTGGCCCAATAATAAGGTGACGCAGCACCTAGAATAGCCTCTGGACGAAATTTCTGAAGTGGTATCTTGTATATTTCGTGCAAGGCTTCATGCACTCCTTATGGTGGCTTCAAAGTCCTGAAATCATCACTTGTAACTCCGTTCTTGTTCCCCTTGCGCATGTCATCATCTCCAGGCTTGGTCTTGCTCCAGTGTTCATCCCTCTTCTCCATGCCAGGCCCTTCATTTGTAAGCAAAACAAATGTATCCAATTTAGGCAGCATCATATTCTCATGAACATTAGAATAATTACCATGAAATGAAAGTACCTGATAATTTAATTGGCATGCGCGAGCTCTAGTAATTGGTCTAGTATATGTAGCAGTAGGGGCTGTGGGTGTAACAATGGTATTGATGTCCTCATCATCCTCCCCTTCTTGAAATGAAGTCGTCCTCGACGGAAGCTCATCTTCCTCACCCAAATAAGGCTTCAAATCTGCAATGTTAAAAGTGGGACTAACCCCAAAATCTGCAGGCAGCTCAAGTTTATACGCATTATCATTTATTTTCTCTAACACCTTAAAAGGACCATCAACACGTGGCATTAGCTTTGATTTGCGCAAATTAGGAAACCTATCTCACATAAATGTAACCAAACAAGATCTCCAGGTGCAAAGACAACATGTTTTCTACCCTTATCTCCAGCAAGTTTATATTTAGCATTCATACGCTCAATGTTTTCCTTAGTTAACTCATGCATTTTTAAGATCAAATCGGCATGTTGTTTTGCATCAAAATTAACCTTCTGCGAAGATGGAAGAGGCAACAAATCAATAGGTGCACGAGGTAGGAAACCATACACAATTTCAAAAGGGCACATCTTAGTAGTAGAATGCAATGAACGATTATAAGCAAATTCAATATGAGGCAAGCATTCTTCCCACATTTTATTATTATTCTTCAAAACAACCCTAAGCATAGTAGACAATGTTCTATTGACTACTTGAGTTTGTCCATCAGTTTGGGGGTGACAAGTAGTACTAAAAAACAGTTTAGTCCCTAACTTAGCCCATAGACATCTCCAAAAGTGGCTAAGAAATTTAGTATCATGATCTGAAACAATAGTATTTGGCACACCATGCAAGCGAATAATTTCACGAAAGAACAAATCAGCAACATTAACAGCATCATCGCTTTTATGACATGGTATAAAGTATGCCATTTTCGAGAATCTATCCACGACAACAAATATGCTATCCCTCCCCTTCTTTGTTCGAGGTGAAACTAAAACAAAGTCCATAGATATATCCTCCCAAGGAACACTAGGTACATGCAAAGGCATATATAAACCATGAGGATTGAGTCGCGACTTAGCTTTTTGACATGTAGTGCAGCGAGCAACAAAACGCTCAACATCCCGTCTCATCTTTGGCCAAAACAAATGTGTAGCAAGTATGTCCTCGTCTTCTTCACGCCAAAGTGTCCCATTAGTCCTCCTCCATGCACCTCCTGCAACAACAAAAGACGAACGGAGCTAGCTGGAATGCATAGCTTGTTAGCACGAAACACAAATCCGTCGTTAAAGACGAACTTGTTCCATGTTCTACCTTCTTTACAATTCTGCAATACATCTTTAAATTCAGCATCATGCACATATTGATCTTTGAGGGTCTCCAAACCAAACATTTTCTTTACCCTTCTTGTGTTTAATGACATAAGGGAAAGTCTCAATGAATTCAACCCATTTAGCATGTCTACGGTTCAGTTTTGCTTGACTTTTAATGTGTTTCAAAGATTCATGATCAGAATGTGTAACAAATTCTTTGGGCCATAAATAATGTTGCCATGTTTCTAAAATCCGAACAAGAGCATATACTTCTTTATCATAAGTAGAATAGTTCAGACTAGGCCCACTCAATTTTTCAGAAAAGTATGCAACAGGTTTGCCATCTTGTAATAACACACCTCCTAATCCAGTTCCACTAGCATCACATTCAAGCTCAAAAGTCTTATTAAAATCAGGAAGTTGGAGAAAAGGAGCATGTGTCAACTTATCTTTCAATATCGTGAAGGCTTCTTCCTGTGCGTTACCCCAAACAAAAGGCACATCCTTCTTTGTAAGCTCATTAAGAGGTGCAGCTATGGTGCTAAAATCTCTCACAAAACGCCTATAGAAACCATCGAGTCCAAGAAAACTCCTCACTTGTGTGACCGTTTTGGGCTGCGGCCAACTCTCAATAGCTTCACTCTTGGCTTTATCAACTTCAATTCCCTGTGGAGTAACAACATAGCCAAGAAAAGATACTCGGTCAGTGCAAAAGGTGCACTTCCCAAGGTTACCAAACAAACATGCATCACGAAGAGCATTAAAAACAGCACATAAATGTTCCAAATGTTCTTCCAAAGATTTGCTATAAATCATTATATCATCAAAATAGACTACCACAAATCGTCCAATGAAAACACGTAATACTTCGTTCATTAGTCTCATGAAAGTACTAGGTGCATTAGTTAACCCAAATGGCATGACTAGCCACTCATATAAACCAAACTTAGTTTTAAATGCTGTTTTCCATTCTTCTCCCAATTTCATACGAATTTCATGGTATCCACTACGCAAATCAATTTTGGAGAATATTGTAGAGCCACTGAATTCATCAAGCATATCATCTAGCCTAGGAATAGGATGACGATAACAAATAGTAATATTATTAATGCCTCTACAATCAACACACATATGCGACGTACCATCCTTTTTAGGCACTAGTATAATAGGAACAACACAAGAACTAAGAGATTCGCGTATATAACCTTTTTCGAGCAGCTCCTGTACTTGACGCATAATTTCCTTCGTCTCCTCTGGATTGGTACGGTATGGTGCACGGTTGGGTAGCGATGCACCGGGAATGAAGTCAATTTGATGCTCAATCCCTCGAATAGTTGGTAATCCCGGTGGCACGTCTTGTGGGAAGACGTCAGCGAACTCCTGCAAAATGTTAGTGACAGCAGGGGGCAAACAGGAAGGCACATCCTCGAATGAAAATAATGCCTACGTGCACACAAAAGCATAGCAAACAGATTTGCTAAAATCCAGCTCATCAATATCAGATTTGGTGGCAAGTAAACATGCACTTTTCAATTTAATTTCAGAAGCAACACTCGGTGGTTTATTATTAGGCTTCATTTGTTGCTCAAATTCTTTTGCCACAATATGATTTTCACTCTTATTTTTCTCCTGTTTTGCTTTATTAGCTCTATGAATATCATCTTTCAAAATGGAATCAAGAGTCATAGGAAGCAAAGTAATATTTGTATCCTTATGAACAAGAGTATCTTGATTGTTTCTACCATGGTGTCTGAAGTTTTATCAAATTGCCATGGTCTACCAAGTAATAAGGCGATGCTTGCATAGGTACCACATCACAATCAACATAATCGGCATATGTAGAGATACTAAAATGCACCGAACAATACGTGTTACCTTAACCTTGCATTTGTTGTTGAACCATTGGATGTAGTAAGGATGTGGATGTGGTCTTGTGGTGAGAGATAGCTTCTCCACCATCTCCATGCTAGCCAAGTTGTTGCAGCTCCCTCCATCTATGATGGCCTTGAATAGAACGTTCCTTCACAACTCCCTTTGTATGGAACAAATTATGCCTATGGTTTTGCTCAGCTTGTGTAACCTGCACACTCAAAACACGTTGAGCAACAAAACATTCATACCTGTCAGCATCTTCAGCAGCCATGTATTGCGCCTCATGATCAGAATCATCTCCACCGTTTTCTTCATGTGTAACAAGAGCCAAAGTCTCCTCATCATAGTCACTAGCGGACTCATACCCACCATCCTTGGTAGCAATCATCACACGCTGGGATTTGCATTCTCTCGCAAAATTTCCTCTTCCCTTACAATGACGACAAATAATATCACTTGTGTGCCCTGTTGACGCCATGTAAGAAGAAGAGCTCTGTGCAGGTCCGGCAGGTGTGCTCTTGGCGGAATAGTGGTGGTTGTGCACCTTTCTTGTATCACGGTTGGAGGTGGCACCTGAAGGAGGTGATGGTGCAGTGGAAGTAGATGAAGCACGTGGTGTCCATGATGAAGGT
This sequence comes from Aegilops bicornis, assembly GCA_021605145.1. NCBI lineage: Eukaryota > Viridiplantae > Streptophyta > Magnoliopsida > Poales > Poaceae > Aegilops > Aegilops bicornis. The sequence goes on from CM038673.1 coordinate 267,306,564, forward strand.
CGACCTGCGGAAAAGTTAGTTCGCGCCAATGCTTGTCGATCCTGCACTTCACGTTCAGCTTTACAAGCAAGATGGAATAAACGAGTGATATTTTTGTAATCCTTATACTCTAGAATGGTCTGAATCTCTCTATTTAATCCACACATAAAACGTGCAAGCATAGCTTCATTCTCCTCACAAATATCACATCTAATCAAGCCAGTTTGTAATTACTGATAATATTATTCTACATAATTTTTTCCTTGTCTTAAGCGCTGTAATTTTTGAAGTAATTCCCATTGATAATATGGTGGAACCCGACGAGTACGCATAGCAGTTTTTAGAGCAGCCCAAGTAGCTGGAACAGGATATAATCTACAATGTTCAGACCACCAAACACATGCAAAGCTAGTGAAAGCACAAACAGCGACAGGAACACGTCTCTCCTCAGGATATTGTAAACATGTAAATCGTTGTTCGGTTTCTAACTCCCAAGTAAGATATATATCGGAACATATCTACCCTCGAATGGTGGAATATTCAATTTCAGTTTAGGGAGATGGTCATGATCTCGTACTGAGGGGAGCCCTAACATTGCCATTATTTGCATGTGGACGACACGGTGGTTGTGGTCTTTGGTGGTTACACGTAGTTCTGATTTTGATCAACTTCATCCTCATAATCTCCCACATAATCATCCTCCTCTGCATCAGCAGCAGGAGCCACAGAAGTATCAACAGCAACACCAACAGTCTGGCCAAGCGCAAGAGGGACACGGCGCACTCGGCGGAGGGCTGTTTCGCGGCGTGGAGGTAGTCGTTGTTGTTGTTGTTGTTGTTGTTGTTGTTGTTGTTGTAGAGGTGCGTTAGGTGCAGCCGGTGGTGGTGGTGGAAGATGCGCGAGCAATTCATTAAACTTGTTATCGAGCTTTGTTTCGAATGTCTTCTCCATGCCATCTATCTTCTCCATGGCCTCTTCAAATCTGTTTAGCACATCTTGCACTGTCCACTCATCATTTGCTGAAATTTATCATGCAACTCCTTATTAAATCATGTTCTCCCGGTCGGTCTAAATCGACTTGTGATCCTGGCATGGTTAGCACCAATAGAAACACACAAGAATATGATCCTCTGAGACTACTTAGAAGAGGTGGTGGTGGGTGTCACAAATCCGTCAAGCAAATCTCAAATTCTTACCGGTTCTTACCCAACGCGGTGATCAAGAATCGTTGTAGTCAAAACTCTCAAAAGCTTGGATAGAAGCGATTGCGGGGAGAGTTAAGCATGCAGCGTAGATGTATGTGGAGCTGGGAAGGCTTATAGTATGGTAGCAAAAGGGTCAGCAATAATCAATTCAGAGATGCAAAAGTTGAATAAGCGCTCAGCAGCGGTATTGTCTTTGGTCCTAGGCTAGACCGTGCTAGAGACGCGAGCCTAGAACACACTAACAAAACCACGGCGCTACACGCAAATAAGGGAGGAGCACACTCTGAATTTTTTTCCTCTTTTTTTCTTCTTTTTTTTTCACTTTTTTTCCTCTTTTTTTTCGAAAAATTCTACAAATGGTCTAAAAACTGCCTAGCCAGAATTTTCCAGACTTAGTTTTTCTTTTTTTGAGTTTGGAACTATTTTTCTCATGGGTATACGAAGTTGGGGAGTCCTTCTCTGTCACGACTCGGAGTATGGGCGTGATCTGGAACTCGAAGCAGAGTAACAAAATCTTGGACTCGGAATAGGACTGGTGGTGGAGATGAATCTGGTGGAACTTCGGATGGTGGCGGAGATGAATCTGGTGGAACTTCGAATTTGAGTGGCGGATATATGTTGCGAGTGGACTCGGATTGGCATGATGGCGGCGGATATGTGGTGGCGTATATGGACTCGGATTGGCGGTGAATATGTGGTGATATATGGCAGCAGCGATGATGATGATGCGGTGGTGATATATGGCAGCAGCGATGATGATGATGCGGTGGTGATATATGGCAGCGGCGACGTGACAACCTGTGAACAGAACTTGAAACTCTAAAAGACTAGATGCTAAGACCAGCAACTTGATACGAGGATGCAACCGCAAATTCAACAAAGCAAATACAGAAAAGATTATGAAAGGGCTCAGATTGGTTCGGATATGATGAACTAACCCTATTTTTTTGGCTTTTTAAATTGGGTGTAGGTATGAAAAACAGACTAGATCTAAACTATGAAAAACTGTAAAATCTCACCGAGCAACATGAAAATCTGATAACACTTTATAGAGGCAAAGGTGTCCCTATGTTTCGATGAGATGGTGGCTATCGTTTTCGTGGGAGTTGACCTTGGCGATCCGACTACGAACATGCGAGGCGTCGGCGCCTTAGCAATCGCTAAACCAACTTCCGAGGGTTATTGACCACGCGTCGAAGCACGATCAACGACCACGAGGGCCTGTTTTCCTGCGAGCAAACGAAGAACAAGCAAGAAACTAAGATTGCAATCAGGTATTGCGAATATAAGAGGAAATATTTATTGATCAAGGTGGGGTTACGTGGCGCCTTGGTGCAGTCGTTGAACACAAGCGAAATGCAGCGAAGTTGCAGCTATGGCGAACTTTTAATCTAAACAAAACCCAAAGTCTAAACGATGCCATAAGGGCTGTATATATGGAGGAAGAGGGGAATTTCGTGGCCCTTGAGGAGGGGTCGAAACCAACCCTAACTCTTGTTTCCCACACATACGGACTCTAAAAACAGCCTATACTTAAGTATTTCGAAATTACATGGAGTGCGGCCCAATAATAAGGCGACGCAGCACCTAGAATAGACTCTGGACGAAATTTATGAAGTGGCTTCTTGTATATTTCGTCCAAGGCTTCATGCACTCCTTATGGTGGCTTCAAAGTCTTGAAATCATCACTTGTAACTCCGTTCTTGTTGCCCTTGCGCATGCCATCATCTCCGTGCTTTGTCTTGCTCCCGTGTTCATCCCTCTTCTCCATGCCAGGCCCTTCATTTGTAAGCAAAACAAATGTATCCAATTTAGGCAGCATCATATTCTCATGAACATTAGAATCATTACCAAGAAACGAAAGTACCTAATAATTTAATTGGCGTGCGCGAGCTCTAGTAATTGGTCCAGTATATGTAGCAGTAGGGGCTGTGGGTGTAACAATGGTACTGATGTCCTCATCAGAGGAGCCCTTCCACACCTCGATGCAGCCAATGGCCATCTCCAACCAATCGGAGGTCCGATTGACGGTGCGCAGAACGGGAGCACCCGGCCAGAGGGCGGAGACCACCTGGGCTCCGACGCGCTGAAGACGGCGGACAACCCGATGCGCCGGCTGGAGACGAGCTTGGATGGCAAGCAGCTGCTCAGCGAGGGTCCATGGGGCGTTGGGCGCGATCGTGGCACCAGCCAGCCTCCGCCCATCATGACGAGCCTCGACGGCTTGGCTGGCGGCGACGGAGTAACCAGGGAAATACTCTGCATAAGAAGAAAAAAGAAGTATGAAGCTAGAAGCCGGCTCGTATGACAAGTCGGCAGGCGGAAGAAAGAGAAGGACAACTCACCATCGAGCAGGTCCTCAATCTCGCCGTAGCCATTCGACAATGCTCACTCCATCTCGGCCCAGTTCGAGCGCTGAGTCTCGAACTCGGCCTGAAGGGCCTCCTCCGCGTCCTTGAGCTTTTGCAGCTCAGCCTGGTGCTTCTCCGCCTGGTCAGCCAGCTGCTTGGCCAGGCGGTCGCGCTCTTGCTCCATCTTACAGCACTCCTCCTCCTTGGCATGCAGCGCAGTTTGAGCCTCGCCCAGTTGCTGCCGTAAGGTGGCGTTGGCACCTGCAGAAGACAACAAAGAGCAGGAAATTAGAAGATCAACAAAGAAAGAAGTAGTTGCCGGAAGATCCGACCTGACTGCTCAACAGTCAGCCCGAATCTCGGGGGCTACACCCCACGGGTGCGCTGGCGCGCCCCCGCGAGACTAAGGGTTGAAGCGATTCAATGAAAAAAAAGAAAAAGGATCGACGGAAGATCCGACCCGACTGCTCAGCAGTCGGCCTGAATCTCGAGGGCTACACCCTGCGGGCGCGCTGGCGCGCCCCCGTGGGAACAAAGAGCGGAGTGCTTACTCCGGCTGTCAGCCAAGTCAGTCGTCCGCTTGGCCAGCTCCTGGACCTGGGAGTTGAAGGTGGTCGCACGGATTTTGTGGTAATCCTGCAACAAAGACAACATAAGGAAAGAAAGGGTTAGCACTCGAAACTTACCTTTAAGTTCCGAGCCGCCTGCTCAGCAGCCAGCCCGGAACTCGGGGGCTACACCCAGTGGGTGCGCTGGCGCACCCCCACAAAAGATTTCAAGAAAACTACAAGAATCGGAAACAAGCGGTCAAGGAACATACCCGGACGGCGGTTCGCGACGCCAGGAACGTCTTCGTATAGTTCTGGAGAGTGGTGCCTTGGGCCTGAAGCAGAGACTGGACTTCATGTGCAGCCTTGTTCAGGACGCTCGTCCCGCCCCCAGACGTCCACTCTCGTGGAGCGTGAAAGCACAAGTGCTCCCTAGGTGGTTTTGGTAATTAATGTCAACATATCTCTTGTTGGACTAACACTTTTACCTAGTATGCTTCAGATAAGTTCAATAATGGAGTGGCATGGACTAGAGGATGTGGAAACCCTTCAAGATGCTAAGGACAAAAGGATTGGCTCAAGCTCAAAGCTCAAGACTCTACATTTTCTATTTTAGTGATCCAAGATCACATTGAGTCTATAGGAAAAGCCAATATTATCAAGGAGGGATGAGGTGTTGCTTAATGGCTTGCTTGCTCAAAGTGCTTAGTGATATGCTCCAAAGCCCTCAACCACTTTCTCACTTCCACATATGACCTAAACCAAAATTCAAACTTGGCCCCAACGATTCTTTCCATCCGGCGCCACCGAGTTCAGATGTCATAGCCACTGCCACAAACCCTGGGCAAATCGGTCTCACCGATAGGGATCTTGGTCTCACCGAGATGGGATTGCAATCTCTCTGTATGGATCTATTACCAAAATCGGTCTCACCGAGTTTGCATAACCGGTCCTATCGAGATTGCAATGTAAACTCTCTGCTTCCTTTTCGTAACATTTTGGTCTCACCGAAATGATAGAATCGGTCCCACCGAGTTTACCTGACCAACTCTCTGGTTAGCTTATTACCAAAATCGGTCTCACCGAGTTTGTGTAATCGGTCTCTCCGAGATTACGTTATGCCCTAACCCTAACCATATCGGTCCTACCAAGTTGCATGTCGGTCCCACCGAAAATCCTAACTGATCACTAGATTTGCTGAATCGGTCAGGCCGAGTTTAACAATTCGGTCCCACCGAGTTTGGCAAGTTATTATATGTAACGGTTAGATTTTGTGTGGAGGCTATATATACCCTCCACCTCCTCTTCATTAGTGGAGAGAGCCATCGAACATGCGTACACTTCAATACACATTTTCTCGAGAGAGAACCACCTACACTTGTGTTGAGGTCAAGATATTCCATTCCAACCACATAAATCTTGATCTCTAGCCTTCCCCAAGTTGCTTTCCACTCAAATCTTCTTTCCACCAAATCCAAATCCTGTGAGAGAGAGTTGAGTGTTGGGGAACTTATCATTTGAAGCACAAGAGCAAGGAGTTCATCATCAACACACCATTTGTTACTTCTTGGAGAGTGGTGTCTCCTAGATTGGCTACGTGTCACTTGGGAGCCTCAGGCAAGATTGTGGAGTTGAACCAAGGAGTTTGTAAGGGCAAGGAGATCGCCTACTTCGTGAACATCTCGACTAGTGAGGCAAGTCCTTCATGGGCGGCAACCATGGTGGGATAGACAAGGTTGCTTCTTCATTGGACCTTTCGTGGGTGGAGCCCTCCGTGGACTCGGCGAACCGTTACCCTTAAATGGGTTGAAGTCTCCATCAACGTGGATGTACGATAGCACCACCTATCGGAACCACGGAAAAAAATCTCCGTGTCTCCAAATTGCGTTTGCACACTCCAATCCCATCCCTTTACATTCTTGCAATTTGCATGCTTTACTTTCCGCTGCTCATATACTCTTTGCATGCTTGCTTGATATGTATTGTGTATGTTAAACTTGTGCCAAGACTCCACTTCAACTTGAAGAATTTAAAAACTGCAAATTTTGGTACTTAGTGTCTAATCACCCCCCTCTAGACACCTCTTCTCGATCCTTTCAGAGCGGCACTGGTGGCCTCCGCCTCTGGAGCCGACGAGCTTGAGGCTCTGATCTCCTGAGGCCGCGGTGCCGAAGTCGCCTTCGCCACACGCTGGCATGTCGGAGTGCGGGCAACGGGGGTCACCCCCACCACCAGCTCGCCGCCGCCTTGAGGCGTTGGTGGCATGACAGGCCTACTGCCCTGGACCTCGGCAATCGGCCTTGTTGAGGCACCACGTCCTCAAGGTGGTGGTGTCGTCCCCTTCCCTCTCCATGACCGGCTGCTCATCGCCGGCTCTTCCAGTCGGCGCCTGGATCTCTTGTGCCTCCGGCGCGGAGCGTAGGGGGGTAATAAGCTGCGGAACCTCACCACGTGTTGCTCCCTCCACTTGCACCTTGGCAGGCGCGTCCGCCCGCGCCTTAGTCGCAGCGTCCGCTTGGGCCCTGGCCGCGGCGTCGGCTTGGGCCTTGGCTGCCGCGTCCGCCTCCTCCTGCGCCGCCTTGGCCGCCTCCCTCTGCCGCTCCACCTTCTCCTGCTCCGCGCGCGCCTCCCGCGTGTTCTTCTCCGTCGCCTCCCAGAGGTCGGCGAGCGGGTCTATGCGGCGGGTGTTGGTGGAGCCCTCCGTCCCCCCCGATGATGGAGGCGGAGGTCGACTGCTCAAGGGAGAACGAGGCTCTATTGAAGCAAGACAAGACGAAATCAGAAGGAGTTTGCGAAAAAGACAAAGGAAAACACACGAAAAGACAAGCTCTTACGCGGACACCGTCGGCGGCTGCTTCGGGGCCCTCTAGAACCGGGCCGCCTTCGCGACGGCCTCCTCCCGTCTGGTCGCTGCGGCCGAGCCCTTGGGTTTCTTCGGCCGGTCGCCTTGCAGCTGCGAGCCGGCTTGGTGCTTTGGTGCGCCGCCTGGCCTAGTCGGCGCTACTGAGGCTTCGCCCACCACCTGTTGGCAGCCGGCGATCGCGCTGCGCGTGATCCTCTTCGTCATTGTCTGGCCGGTCCTCAAGACTACCGCCTCCTCCAGAGCCGCCTGCTCCGTCATCACCGCCGGTGGCGTCGTCTTCCTCAAAGGCGGCGCCCCCAAGTCGGGGTCGTCGGCATCACTCACGGCTCGGTCCGGCAGGTACTCCTGGCCCTGCTCCAGGGTGTCGGCTGCCGGCTAGGTCGTGAGGAGTTGCATCACGACCAATTGATCAGGCGGCGAAGCAGAGCCCGGCAGGAAAGAAAGGAAAGAGAGTTGAGAGCTTACTGCAGGTGGTGGGTGTGGGCGGGAATACGGCCGCTTGCCGAACTGCGACTCCGATTTCGAGAGTTTGCAGTTCGCGATCTCGTTCACCGGGCAGGCCACCTTCATGGCCGGCATCTTCCTGGTGCTCATCCGACATGGGTCTCGATGCCCGCTCATCCGGCTGATCAGATGATGCCGGCCTTGAAGAGGGAGAACCCGGCGCTCCATGAAGGCAGTCAGCAAATTAGAGGCTTTGAGGCCCTCCGAATCCGTCATCACCTTGAGCCGGGCTACGGCGGCGGCGGAGGCGGCCGACAGCGTCCTCGGCTTGAAGGCCCAGTTGGTGCGGGACTCAGCCGGCGGGCCGGCTTCGTAAGCCGGCATGTTGACGAAGTCGATTGCCGGGTTGATGTTCTAGATGTAGAAATACAACTTTTTGCCAAAGCTTGACCGACTGCGTCAGCTGATGGACGGGAAGCGGTTACCAACACCCGGGCGCCGCACCGTGATGAAGGCGCCGCACTGAGATGCCTCGTTCTTGGCAGAGACGCCGAGTTTGGTGTAGAAGAATTCTCCCTAGAGCTCGAGGGTGGGGAGAACGCCAAGGTAGCCTTCTCGGAGCGTGACGAAGGCCGACAGCAGCACCACCGTGTTCAGTGTGAGGTGGTGCGGCTGAAGGTGGTAAAACTGAAGGAAAGAGCGGAGGAAGCCGCTCGCCGGTAGGCCGAAGCCCCGGAGGAAGTGCAGACGAAAGATGACACGCTCGCCTTCCTCTGGCTCCGGCGAAATCACCTTCGCGGGTGAAACACGCGCCCAGACGTAGCCCTCGCCGGGTAGCTGCCGTGTGTTGCGGAGGAAGGTGATATGGTCCTCAAGGACGTTCGAACCATCCCAGTCACCGGCCCGCTCGCGCGCCATGGAAACTTGAGCTCGACGATTGCGTGACTCGGCGACAAGAGCGCAAGACTGCGGCGAAGCGCCGGGCTCGGTGACGATGGGCCGCGGCAGCATTTTGGCAAGTTGCGGGAGTGTGGCGGCAACAGAAAGGAAGGAGAGGCAGAAGATGGCGAAGGGAGAGGAGGGCGCGCGTGCTAGTGCCGCTCCCCTCCTCCCCCCTACTTATAGCCCCTGGCTGCGAAGCCGAGGGGACGGGGCGTGGGGACCCTGCATTTACCGCGCAGTAACGGCGTGTAATTACTGCACTGCGGAATCCCAACCGATCGCCTCGGCCGCAATGGATCTGGGCGCGTGCCGAGGCCCGGTAGTGGTGGGCCCTGGCCTGCAGCGATGTCCCATCGCGCGCGTGGGCTGGCAGGCGGCCCGGCTGGCTGGCGCCACGTGGCGTGCGGACATCGGGCGGCAAGCCCGGCGCCTGGCTGGCACGCCACCTGGCTCCCGCCGTAACGTTTCAAAAACCACCAGGCGGCCTGCCTAGTCATGTCCGGCTGCTGACAGTCAGCACTCCGGAAAACGGAAAAAGCAAGATCAGTGGATCACTCGGAGTAGGAAGCTGCTGAGGCCCCTCGTCTCTTTCAGGCGCGGCACCCCACCAGCTTCGAGGACTACTGTCGGAGTAAATGACCACGGGTAGCCTCATCAGCCTCCCATGGTATTTCAAGATATCGGGGCTGGCTGCACCCCTCAAGAATCAAAGACCAAAGCGCCGCCTTCTTGCGGCCGGCTGGTCCAAGCGGCCGCTGCCAGAAGACGGCAAGGCCCAGAAGACGGCCTCGAGGTGGGTCGGCTCCTAGCAGGTGGCCCAAGCACCCTCAAAGTTTGCACCACATCATGATGACGAGATGGGACGTGGCTACAGTGCGGCCTGCCACCCCCGAATCCGGGGCGGAGCGTGGCCACAGTGCAGCGTACTGGGCGTACATCCCCCGCCCAGCGCAGCACTGTTGCCATGCAGCCCATGACATCACCCATGGCAGAGAAGGCCATGCTCCCATTATGGGTTGTCGGTACGGCCCACGCGCAGCGGGCCCTACCTATCAGTGAGAAGCAAGAAGGCGGCAAGCTCGGACCAGTCGGCACGAGGGGAAGCTAACTCCCAGCGGGCGGCCCTCTCCCTCCCTCAAAGTCCGTGCACCATTAATCAGAAGAGATGGGGAGTGGCTACAGTGATCGCCCACCAGGCGGCGGTACTGTAGCCACGCCTCCCCGACAAAGCACACATCATCAGTGGCATCGCCACAGTGCTTAGCAGCCGTCAGGACCAGCCAGCGGCGGGCGCGGCCTGCCGGCCAAGTACGAGACAACCGGCGGGACCCACCAAGCGGCGGGCCCCAGCGGCTGGCGGAGAAGCCAGCGACCATATACACTGACAACCGGGTCCTACACCCGGCCAGATTACCTTTGTACCCCTGGGGGTAGGCCTATATAAACCCCCTAGGGCACCCATGCAAAGGGTTCAGACCTTAGTCCACCCACACACATACAAAGAGAGAGGGAGCGAGGGCTAGCCTTGTTCTTCTTCCCCCTCTAGAGAAACAGCTCAAGGAGCAAGCTTGTAGCCACCAATGTTGCGTGAGTGATCATGCGGAGACCCGCAGAGCAGGAGTAGGGGTGTTATCTCCTAGGAGCCCCGAACCTGGGTAAGATTCGCCGACGGGCATGTTTGCGCCTTATCCCGTTTCCTGGCACCGACGACGTATTATTAGCCCCCTCCATGATAAGCCATCCTTTGGCATATGTCGCAGGACACCCCCGACAATCGTCAAGAAGTCTGAGCTGAGCAGGACCCATGCAACTCCAACATCGACTACATCAACGCTGTCAAGATCGATGAGGCGCGACGGCGATGGCAGACGTGGCTAGCACAAAGGCATGTTTTGAGCGGCACATGTACCGATGAGTACACGAGCTTTGCCGCTGCCCACACACCACACACACCATCATCATCATGCATGGAGAATGCAAAGTGAAGACGAAGAATACGACCACATGGCTTAATTGGAGGTATCTCACGGAGTAACCTGCGGGAGTAATTAACCGGGATCCTCCCGAGGCCCCGGGAACCAGGAGACCGCACATCGCCACAGTCAGGCTGGCCGCGCTAGTAGGCCACGGAGCGCATTTTTTACGGGATCTCGTAATTTTGTTTATCCGATGAGATTAATGAAATACTTGTTTCCCCTACCACTTTTCTTTGTGTACTATGGTACACTGGCACGCCCACACACTTTTCATTTTCCCGGCGCATGAGAGAAATCTATACTCCTTCTCCTCCCTTCTCCTGGAGTGTGTTATAAGATTTTTCTCGTGTCAAACAAATGGGCACGCCCGGTGGGACATGGTTCTCCTCCCATCTTTGCTTCGTCGTGGTCATCGAAATTGTCTTCGCCAATCTCCCAATGTGCACAGTATGCTGCAAGGATCTCCGCCAGTAAGCCTCTTTCATGAAGGTGAACTCTCCCACGGCAGCAAATCGGAGGCGGTGATGATCTAGTATGGATCATTGCAGCCTATGGTCTTCGTCGGGCATGGCGCCAGGGTCTACATCTACCAAGAACAAGATCCCACGCAGTTTCAAACTATGCAGACAAAGAAGGTTTGTCAATGCAAGTCCCAGCTAGGGCTTGCGCGAAGTAACATGGGACTCATCCAAGGCGGGGTACCATCCACACAATCGTCGACATGGAGTGCCCCCAGGCGGGGCGCTGTCTACACCTCTGTCGGCATGCAGTTCCCCAAGATGGGGCATCATCTACCTTAGTCGAGACAGAGCTCGACTAGGAGGATTTTTTTCACCTCCGTCGACACAGATATCACAAAAGACGGAGCGCCATCTACAACGCCGATATGGAGCTTGCCCTAGGTGGGGCGCCGTCCACACCACCACCAACGTGGAGCTTGCGCAGGGCTGAACTCCATCTACATCAACATCGTCAACATGGAGTGCCCCCAAGGCGGGGCACATTCTACACCTCCATCGACATGGAGTTCCCCCAAGGCGGGGCACCATCTTCCTCCATCGACACAGAGCTCGGCTAGGCGGGGCTCCTTTTTCGTCACCGTTGCCACAAATATTGTCAAAAGACGAGGCGACGTCTACAATGCCATCATGGAGCTCGACCAAGGCGGGGACGTCATCTACATCGTTGCCATCCACACAGAGCTTGGCCCAGGCGGGCTTTGGGCTACACTTCCGCTAATAAGGAGCTTAGCCTTGGCGTGGTGACCGGTCTACACCGTTACAAACATCTTTACGCCCCAGGAGGAGCGTCATCTAAAGCTTCACTGACATTGAGCTTGCCTAAGAGCGAGCACCGTCTACACCATCTTGGAGTTTCCCAAAGGTGGGCACCTCTTTTGCGCCTCTACTAACAGGGGGCTCAGCCAAGGCATGGTGTTGTCCACACCGCCGCCAATGTGGAGCTCACCAGAGGTGGAGGATTGTTTGCACCGCCTCCAATGTGAAGCATGGCCCGAAGGCGCGTGCCATTTACATAGCCTCAGAGCATGCCCATGGTGGGCATGGCGCCTTCTCTTCGCTGACACAGAGCGCGCCAAAAGTTGGGCATCGTTCACACACCAATCTCGAAAGCTCGCCCAAGCCAGGGTAGTCGTTTTAAACTGCCAACAACCTAGAGCTTGCCGAATCCGGGGGATCCCGCGGGCATGAAGCTCGTCCATTGGCAGGACTGGTCTAGCCGCCCCTAACATGGAGCTCTCCGAGGTGATCCACATTTTGTTTTGCCGCTAACATGAAGGTACCCAAGTTGGTCGAGCTTCCAAGCTACCTTCAACGTGGCGGGCCCGCCCAAGGTTGGGTGGTACCTACATTGTCGCCGCCACGGATCCCATCGATGGCGGGGCATCATCTACACCTCCGCCAATACAGGTCTCTCCCTAGGTGGGGTGTCATCGACACGAACCTCATCAAGGCAGGGCTTCGTCTACACCTCCATCGTCAAGCTCACCCAAAGTGGGGCATGATCAACACCATCGTCGATATGGAGCTCGCTCCAGATCTGTCTACACCATTGCCGACATGGAGCTCACCCTATGGTGGGGCAGCGTCTACATCACAGCTGACACAACTCATTGTCGGGTGCCGTTCGTGCTGACTCTTGATTTGACAAGGTCGTTGGTTACGCCGACACCGTAATGTCCTCAACAACTCATCACAATCGACTAGGCCGTGTTGCATGGTTTCGGCATGCCAATACTGCGGTGCCGCATGTTGTGGCAGCAACATCTCCCACATCTCCGCCAACATCTACACCGATGCACATCACCAACATCGTCTAAGCGCTGGCAAGGCGAAGCTGTACTCCACCGACATGTATTTTGCAACCAATCCAAATCTTGCCAGGCACCGACGAGGCAAAGGTAAGTCATCCAGTCCGACACCGACAAGGCGGACACCACCAAGTCGGGCACCGATGAGGTGAAGGCCACCCACTTCATCATCGAACAATCGACAAGATGGAGGGATATGGCTAAGCATGGCCGAAGCGATGGACATACCGCTCTCCCCTTCACTTCATCACCGTATCCCCACCATCCACACTAGGCCAACGACGCAATTGAAGCCTTCAGCAAGAAACTCGGCAAGATACTGAAGAAGACAGTGACGAGGAACATGCGAGACTGGCATGACGGTCTCTTTGAGTCCTTATGGGCGTACCGTGTCACAGTCTGTACCCCAACACAAGCGACTCCATTTTCTCACTTTTCCGGGAGTAAGGCGGTCCTACCACTGGAGGTCCAGCTACCCTCTTTGAGGGTGGCTATCCAAGATGAAATCACCCATGATGAACAGGTACAACTGCGGTTTTAGGAGCTCGACGCCCTTGAAGAGGGGTGACTTCATGCCCTATAGAACCTGGAGCTTTACCGCCAGACTATGGTGAGAGCTTACGACAAGCTCGTCAAGCAACACGTCTTTCGAAAAGGCGAGCTAGTTCTCGTGCTTAGGAGACCCATCGTCATGACGCACAGGACAAAGGGCAAGTTTGAGACAAAGTGGGAAGGGCCATTCATCATCGAGCAAGTCTACGACGGGGGAGCATACCAGCTCGTCGATTCCTAGGGAGTTCGACCTATGCCCCCAATCAACGGAAGGTTCCTAAAAAATATTTTTCTTAAAATGTTGCCTCTTTTGTTGCCTACCGGATTTCCGTTGGGGAAACTTTTTCTGTGGGCTTTCGGATCCATGATGCATTCTCCTTAGCATTTCGTGGATATATCTAGTTTTCCCCAATTTTTATGTACTAAGTCCAACAAAAAAATGGCTTTCCCCTATTGAACTACGTTGTTGATTGAAGTTTCGGCTACCATAGGACTTGTTGGAGGGCGGCACACGGTGTCAATTTGCAGGTGGAGCGGCTCCTACACCTACAATGCATGACACGTACCAGGTGTATGCTTCCGAAGGCAGTGGAGATGATTACTTGGGCACTTTGAGTATTGAGACCCCACGCTCTTCATGTTTCCCAGCATGCCTCGTGTTCACAGAGGCTCGCAATCCAGGGAAGACTATAGGAAAAGATCATGGAGGGCTGCCTGAACCAACACAAGTTGGTTTGGTGCATAGTCACATGGCAACACTGGGGTGCGTCATCAGAAGCTCCAGATAATGTGCTAGAGGGTTTTTCCTAGTCCACAGAGGTGAACAGTTGCCTTCCAAGTTCTCAAGGTGGGTCCCTAAGAAACCTGGAATAAGAGTCCTCAAGAATTTTCAGCCGAATGTCAAAGCAAGTCCATGATGTTTGCGACCAATCAATCATCCGCGTGAGCAATCATAATAAAATTCCAAAAGTCCAAGAAGCAAATTCAGAAAAATCCCAACAGTACAAGAAGAAATCAAGTGGTCCCAAGCAAAAAGGGACGCACTTGAAGGAAGGAGGGAGGTAGCTGTTCACCACCCCTCAATATGCACGAAAAAAAATCGCCAAGCAGTTGTCCCAAAACCATTTACCCTGAACCTACCATACCCAAGTCTCTGGGTGCATGGGGCGTGTGCTGGGGGCATGTTGAGCTGTGGGGGCCCTTAGTATGATGATGGACTAGAGTATGAATTTCTGTTGCCTTTCAGAAGCATCCCGAAACACGGCGTCTTCATACACGTACACCGAAGCTTATTTAAGTTCTTGAGTTGCAATCTTCAAGGTCTTTCAACAGTCCCCAATGACAAGTCCTTCGGTAGCCTTCTCGGATATTGCGCCCAATAGCTGGTGTATAACAGGAAAGCCAACATTTTAAGAACCCACAAAATTTTTTTCGCCTGTTTTCGTTTGGATTTTCTAGTTGTGCTCCTCCAACATCTTTGCAGCCATGGAGAAGCGCTTCCTGTCATCGTCAACAACATTCTGACGACAAACCACCGCATCGAACTATCATGGGTGTTTGGGGGCAGCAATACCGATGCATCCATGACAATGCCGACGACACCATGACAACCAATGGTCTACACCGACGGGCACAATGGGCGCCAGAAGGCAACACCTGCCCTCATGAAGCTGGCGTCGATGTATATCCGTAGCCCCGTCTTCAACAACAATGAAGCATGGGGGCAACATGAACCCCTCAATCATTCACAAGGCCGATGGCGTCCCGGCGTACCACCAGAATTGTCACACCATGATTGGTGTGGTGATTCACTCAATGAAGGGGACTATCAACGGTCTACCGATTCCTTGCCTACGTCAACACAATGAGATCATGGGAGCAGTGCAACGCACCAGTGCGGCTAGCATGAATCTGTGAAACCCTCCAATCAAGTCGGTTGACACCGTAGCAGCTAGACAGCCGCGGCGAGATTGGTAAATTTTTCTTTTCGTTTTCAGGACAAGGCATGTTATTTCACCATGGAATGAAGACGAGACAGGGTTGCCTCGTTGATTGGCATCATGCTTTGTATACGATCCGACGAGCTCCCTAAAGAACACACTTATGGATGGACATACCTACACTAAGACATGCAATTATTAATCAATCATCTTCGGAATGGCACGCACGTCGTCACAGATATGTAAACTATGAACCGGTTCTTCAGGCTGCATATGAATCATGCGCCAGGAAAAGAGAGAGAAATTTTCGTCGAGTCAAGCTCGATTTGCTTTGCACTCAAGCTCAACTCGATGAGGGGGCATTTGTTCGACGAGTTTTTGTGCACTATTGCATAAAATATATATTTTTAATGATTTTTGATGCAGGCTATACGAGGAAAGGCAAGTTATAATACGAAGGCAAAAAATTATTATCGTGGCGCATGCACGCATGGCAAATGCCCACGTACTCAGCACATAGCTTATGCATGCACTTTAAAAAAAGGGTTTTTGCATGCACGTGACAAGCTTTGCCTTGACTTGGTATGTATACATTATGTGTACATATTTGGGTGTCTCGACCGGCAAGCTCACGTGCGTATATACCCGAATACCCGCAAGTGAAATATATACATACATGAAATATATGCACATATTAGCATTGGGTGTGAGCTACACCTATAGTACGAGCCTGGGAGCTGGCAAGATGTTTCCTTTTGTTGGTTTTGTTTTGCATGGCTTCCAGATCAAGTAGTCGATTAACCAAGACGAGGCGCAATATCAGATTGGAAAAAGTTGTAACCAACCGGCAAGCATTAAACTTGGAAATAAATACAACACATAATAGGCAAGTATCAAGATTGGAAAGAGATGCAACCGTCGTTGGATCCAGAATCAACTTGGAGGAAGGGTTGATGCATGACCAGGTTCACCCTATATAAATACATGAGACCACACACCGAAATAATAGGGAAGAGGGCCAAGCAAAGACCGGAGGCAGACGAAACAAGGATAGCCGACGCAACAACAAACACAGTCAAGGAGACTACGGCGCGTTCATCGCCGCACGTTTGCAAACAATGCACCGGATGTGATGAGCCCAGGAGGAAGAGACGCCGGCCACAACGGTGGCCTGCCCACGGCGAGGATGCACGCGCCCAAGGAGATGAAGAAACGGGAGCTGATCAAGCCCCACTGGCAATTTTTTTTGGTATTGTGTATTTTATCTATCAGGTGATGAACATCGATCAAAGGACGTAGCCACAGAAGGAGACGCACCGAGGCGGCAGCGTCGAGCAGAGGAGAACTCACCATGTCGCAGCTAGCCGGCAGAAGAGCACGTTGCAGCAACACACCTATGTAGCCAATGCACCAAGACGCACACAGTGCCGTGTCTCGCTGAGGCAAGAGGCGCGCCCCTGTTGCAGCGTCGAGGAGAAAGGATGCGCCCATGGCGGTGGCTCGGCGCAGCAGCTGCGATGCACAAATGAGGAGGATATGCTCCACGCGGGAAACCGAGCATCCAGGAGGGCGCATGCACCACGTGCAATGGTGCTACAATAATCTTTCTTTTCCTATGTGTTATCATCTATGTTGCAGAATGACCTGCGCATGACGTGCCTAGCAGAGGTGGCCGAGGACGACGCAACACTCTTCTCAGAGTTGAGGAGGCGAACGACGCTCCCAACGGAGGTGGCCGCGGACGAAGAGGCGCTCTTCTCGTACAGGTGCTATCGAGGCGGCGGACGACGTGCCCAGCAGAGGTAGCGGCGGAAGAAGAGGCGCTCTTCTCGTACCAGGTGCTATCGAGGCGGCGGACGATGCGCCCGGCGGTGGTGGCCGCGGATGAAGCGACACTCTTTCTCGTACCTGTGGACGACGATGCAGGAAAAGGTGACTGCATCAACACCGCTAGGCCCATCGCCAACATCATCAACAAAGTGCCGCGGGGGATTGCGGTGTGGATCACGCAAGGAGGACGTAGGTGTGGCACTCGTTGGGGATGCCGTCGACGTCTGCTTCGTCAAGCTGTACCCTGGAGGCGTGGAGGCTCGCGAGGATGCCGCCGTCGTGCCGCGGTGCATGGCGATACTGAGCTCGCTAGGACGATACTCGTCGTCTTCTTCATCAAGATTGCGCCATGGAGGACAAAGGCATGGAGGCCCGCGAGGATGTCACCGCAGTGCCGCGGTGGGTGGCGCCACGGAGTTCGCTAAGATGATGCCAATGTTAACATCATCAATCCGGTGCCGCGGAGGACGAAGGCATGGAGGCTCACGAGGATTTCGCCGCCGTGCCCCAATGGATGGTGACACAGAGCTCGCCAGGACAACGCCCATAGTCTTCTTCATCAAGCTGGCACCACGGAGCACGAAGGCGTGGAGGCCCGGATGCCGCCGCCATGCCATGGTGGATGGTGCCACGGAGTTCACCAAGACGACGCCAATGTCAACATTATCAACCCGTACCGCAGAGGATCATGGCGTGGAGCTTGCAAGGAGGACGCCACCAACGTCAACATCATCAAGCTGGACCCCGGAGGCATGGAGCTCGCTGGGATGCTGCCGTGTGCCGCGGAGGACGACGAGGACATGGAGCTCGATAGGATGACATCCATCATCAACATCATCAAGCTGGTGTTGCGGAGGACGGAGGCGTGGAGCTCGCGGGACGACATCACCGATGTCTACCTCGTCAAGATGGAGCCCGCGACACGGAGTCATGAAGATGACACACGCCCTCGGTGCTGCCCGCGACACGGAGCCTGCGATACGAAGAAGATGGCGCTACGCGATGACAGGTCTTCACCGACCCTTACCACGATCCCGCAATGTGTTTCCTTTGTCTTGGTGGACCACCGAATACGGCGAGACGAGGTGCACTGTTCATGCCGTACGGGCGGTGTGATCCTTGTCTTGGTAGACCACCGAATACGACGTCTAGCTAAGACGGGGCATCAACCACGCCCCTCCATGATGCCACTTTTCTTCGGCCTTGCAGCGTGATCCTTGTTTAGGCAGACCACCGAATAAGGCGTCTAGCCAAGATGAGGCATCCACACGCCCCTATAACGTCGGCGTCGTGAGGCGGAGTCTTTGTCTCCACAGACCGCCGTAACGTCGGCGTCTAGTCGAGACGATACTCCAACCACACCGGCCATGCCCATGCGAGTGTGCGTTGGTTTTACACCGACGCCAGTCTCCACCAAAGAATAGTCCCGCGAGGCGGAGTCTTTGTCTCCACAGACCGCCGTAACGTCGGCGTCTAGTCGAGACGATACGCCAACCACACCGGCCATGCCCATGCGAGTGTGCGTTGGTTTTACACCGACGCCAGTCTCCACCAAAGAATAGTCCCGCGAGGCGAACCCCTTGCGTACCCCGATGAAGCCGCTACATCATCAAGAAGTCTGAGCAGAGCAGGACCCATGCACCTCCAACACTGACTACATCAACATTGTCAAGACCGACAAGGCGCGACGGCGAGGGCAGACATGGCTAGCATAAAGCCATGTTTGAGCAGCACGTGTACCGGCGAGAAGACGGGCTTTTCCGCTGCCCACACACCACACACACCATCATCATCATGCATGGAGAACACGACGTGAAGACGACGAAGACGACCACAAGGTTTAATCGGAGGTATCTCGCGGAGTAACCTGCGGGAGTAATTAACCGAGATCCTTCGAGGACCCGGGAACAAGGAGACCGCACATCGCCACAGTCAGGCTGGCCGCGCTAGTAGGCCACGGAGCACATTTTTTATGGGATCTTGTAATTTTTTTATCCGATGAGATTAATGAAATACCTGTTTCTCCTACCACTTTTCTTTGTGTACTATGGTACATTGGCACGCCCACACACTTTTCTTTTCCCCGGCGCATGAGAGAAATCCATACTCCTTATCTTCCCTTCTCCCGGAGTGCGTCATAAGATTTTTCCCGTGTCAAACAAAGAGGTCATGGAGAAGATAGATGGCATGGAGAAGTCGTTCGAGACAAAGCGAGATAACAAGTTTAATGAATTGCTCATGTGTCTTCCCCAACCACCACCGGCTGCACCTGTCGCACCTCTGCAATGACAACAACAACGCCTCCTTCCAAATCAGTTCGGACAAGCGAAGCGTGTTCCTCTTGAGGATGGCCAAACTTCTGGTGCTGCTGTACCTACTATTGATGCTTCTTTGGCTCCTGCTGCTGCTGCTGGTGCCGAGGAGGATGACGATTATGCAGGCGATTACGAGGATGAGGTTGATCAAAATCAGAACTACGTGCAACCACCACTGAGGGAGTCCTGGACTAAGGGGTCCTCGGGCGTCTGGCCTATTATCCACTGGGCCGGACTGATGGGCTGTGAAGACATGAAGACCGAAGACTGTACCCGTGTCCGGATTGGACTCTACTTGGTGCGGAAGGCAAGCTTGGCAACCGACTATGTAGATTCCTTCTTATGTAACCGATTCCATGTAAACCCTAGATCTCCCCGGTGTCTATATAAACCGGAGGGGTTAGTCCGGAAAGGGTACATTCATTACCATAGTCATACAGGCTAGAGTTGTAGGGTTTAGCCATTACGATCTCGTGGTAGATCAACTCTTGTAATACTCGTATTCATCAAGATTAATCAAGCATGAAGTAGGGTATTACCTCCATAGAGAGGGCCCGAACCTGGGTAAACATCGTGCCCCCCGTATCATGTTACCATCGATCCTAGACGCACAGTTCGGGACCCCCTACCCGAGATCCGCCTGTTTTGACACCGACATTGGTGCTTTCATTGAGAGTTCCATTGTGCCGTCGACAAAAGATTTGATGGCCCCTTCAATCGTCAATAACGACGCTGTCCAAGGAGGAACCTTCCTTCCCGGACAGATTTTTGTGTTCGGCGGCTTCGTACTACGGGCCAACTCGCTTGGCCATCTGGAGCAGGTCGATATCCACGCCCCTGGCCACCAGGTCAGATTCGGAAGCTTGAACTACGTCGCGGATATCCGTGGAGACTTGATCTTCAATGGGTTCGAGACCGCGGATGAACATGACTTAAATCTGTCATCGGATCGCATCAGGAGATGGTTCCTGTTGCCTTAACGGCCTTAGATCCGGAGCAGATCGTACCATCTGAGGCCATGGAATCCGTGGAAATGGAGCCGCACACGGACTCAAACACCTTACAATATCTGCGTCAACGGAATTCCGGACTAGTTTTCGGCTACAAATACCGAACCACGTATGCCTGCGGACACTGAGTTGGATCAGTTATCGATCTTCGAGTTCAGCGCTGTAGACATCTTTCAACACTCGCCCTTGGGCAATATGCTAAATTCATTAAAAAAACCTGTCCTTGGCAGGGGACTCACAGCCGAACTATGTTCGGTTCGAACTATGGGCTGATGGAGAATTTTACTTCCCACCCGCCACCCACTTCATAGCTACTGTCGAAAACTCAACCGACGTGCTTAACTGGGGCTCCGAAGACATCGATAGCTCGGACGACGATGCTGACAAGGAGCAAGGCCAAGACCAGCCATTCATAAGAAGTCGGACGGCCACCTCTTCATACGATGTGTACATGGTCGATACACCAAAAGACAACAACACTTGGACCGGAGGAAACAATACCCCGGACGACGCCGAACACAATGAAGACCCTGTCGGAGCAAAATCCGAATAGGAGGAACAAGAAAACGGGCAAGCCAGCCCCAACGAACAGGCCCTGCCCAGCGACAATTCGGAGGACGACAACTATCTTCCACTCTCTGAAGACGAGGTAAGCCTCGGCGACGAAGACTTCATCGTACCCGAAGGACCCCTTGAGCAGGAGCGTTTCAAGTACAGGCTAATAGCTACCGCAAGGAGCCCGAAAAATAAGCAGCAGCAGCTTCAAGCTGACCAAGACCTGCTCAATGATAGATGGATCACAGTTCTGGCCGCCGAAGAATACGGCCTTAGTGGCCCAGCCAAAAGCTACCCGAAGCATAGATTGCTACCTCAGTTTGATAACAAGGCATTGGAGCCCATACCATTATCACACCATGCGGCAGGTCGACGACAACTCGGTCTGGATAAAGAGGCAACTGAAGCCAAACTCCAGGCCGCCCTACTTCGCCGTAAAGGCAAGAATAACACAGCTCGTGGTTGTATAGACAACCTTCGACGGGACTTGGACAGCAGAGCAGGACACGCAAGATCGATCTATGGATCACGAGGGCATGTCCCGACACATGACGACGGCTACCCATTCGGACGTGACAAACCTAGCCATGCCCGAGCCGAAAACCACAAATGGACTCCTTCAGAGTCACGTCGCATTGTGGCCCGACATAGAGGCGCCACACACCCTCTTTGCTTCATCGATGAAGTAATGGATCATGAATTCCCCGAGGGATTCAAACCTGTCAATATTGAACCATACGATGGAACAACCGATCCCTCGGTATGGACAGAAGATTTTATTCTCCACATCCATATGGCCCGTGGAGACGACCTCCACGCCATTAAATACCTCCCACTAAAGCTAAAAGGGCCAGCTCGGCACTAGTTAAACAACCTGCCTGAAAATTCCATAGGCAGCTGGGAGGACTTGGAAGAAGCCTTCCTTGGCAACTTCCAAGGAACATATGTCCGGCCACTAGATGCCGATGACCTAAGCCACATTGTCCATCAGCCCGGGGAGTCAGCCAGGGAGCTCTGGACTCGGTTCTTAGTCAAAAAGAACCAAATCATCAACTGTCCGGACGCGGAAGCCCTTGCGGCCTTCAGACACAGCGTCCAGGACGAGTGACTGACACGCCACCTCGGCCAAGAAGGACCTAAATCCATGACAGCCCTCACTGCTCTAATAACCCGCTTTTGCGTGGGAGAAGACAGCTGGCTTGCTTGCAGAAGCAACAGCGCCAGCGACCCGGGCACTTCCGAAACCCGAGACGGCAACGGCAAGCCACGACGAAGCAAATACAACAGTCGCTATGATAATGAAAGATCACGCGACACTGCGGTCAATGCTAGATTCAGCAATCCCAAGCCCGGTCAGCAGAAGAAGACATTCAAGGTGAATCGCGGTGAACCATCCAACCTGGACAGGATGTTGGACCGACCCTGCTAGATTCATGGCCACCCCAATAAACCAGCCAATCATACTAACAGAAACTGCTCGGTCCTTAAGCAGGCCGGCAAGCTCAACGCCGAAAACAGGGGAAGGAGGCCGCCAGGCGACAGGGATGACAGAAAGGTTCACCAACGAAGCCCCAGGGGTAAGAAGCAATCTGCACCGGAGGATCAACTACTCCCAGAACGAAAATAGCAACCCGGCTTCCGCCGTCCACTTCGTACGCCTACAAAATTTGTACCGCGCATACATCATTATGCACTCAAGATACCATGGGCATTGGCGGAAGCACAATACGGACAACCCTGCAAACACCCCAGTAACATTTTTTATCTATTTTCCTTTTTATTTTTTCTTCCTTCGCTATCCTTTAAAAACAGGTGACGAACATGACAAACATTGGAAACTGGCTCTATCGGAGTCCGGATCCGTATACTCACCTAAGGGGCTATTTCTATCAAGGATTCCCCCACCGAGGACAGGCGGCGCAGACGTGCGACAGGAGGTCCAAAATAATTTTTTTGTAGACCGCACTCTCTATTTCTCGAGCCTGTACTATGCCAGTTCCTCCGCCTCCAACCCCGAGCATGTCAAATAGCCGGGAGGATGGCTTTTATCTATATCATAAGTAATCATTGGCATACCGCTCAGTTCCCAGTAAAACATATCCGAACTAATCATCCGTGTTGTCTCGCCACGGAATACGGCTGCCACGTTTGCTTCACAAATATACCCTGGCATAACCTGCCAGGGGCTCGGTATGGGAACAAATAAGTTGCCAGCAAAAGCCCGAACAGCTCTACAACGCACTTCGGCGTCGCAAGTTTTTCCTTATATGCATCAGCTCCAAATCATTGTCTTGGGTCAATAGTTGGGTTGCCCGGCTCCTGTGCTTGCTATACTACGTTCTGCTCTATCAGCTAGGGTAGTAAAGGGAGAACTATTGCGATTGTGCCCTAGTCTAAACCGGATGAGCACCTCAGTAGAGAATGCCGAAAACTGACTGTTATGATGCGGCGAGAGCTGGTCAATCACTTGACGACTTTTTGGAATCTTTAGCGATTCTGCGTGTCACACGAGGGATCTTTTTCAAGATCAAACATGTAAGGCGCCCTATGCCGCATACATACCAGGGGCTATGTCGTAGCCCCATAATGAAACTCCTATGGCTAAGTGAAAGCGTTAACGCCCTATAGTCCGATTTCCTAGTTCGCCGCATTATCACCTCCTTGGACCAAGACGTTGGATAAAGAGTGATCAAATGCTTTTCTGAACACCCCCGTACTTTCTACAAGGGGGCTGAAGCTGATGACTGGAAGACTTTCAGTTTCAATCAAAAACGACCGCACATGATGAATTCAAGCTTTCAAGCAAAAACATATAAATAGATTAACTATAAAATTGCCTTTTACAATTATCATACAATTCACTCGAACATTATGTCTTTCGAGCATTGACCCTCTATCAGGCGGGCGGCCCCTAGGACGTCTTCAAAATAATGCTCCGGTTCCGGACGGTCCTTGCCTTTGGGTCGACTCTTCGTTGCAACATCGACGACCTTCATCTTCCCCCAGAATGTCTTGGCTCGGGCAAAGGCCATCCGTGCATCCTCAATGCACGTTGACCGCTTCACAGCGTCGATACATGGCACCACATCAACAAGCTTCTGCACCAAACCAAAATAGCTATTCGGCGCAGGCTCGGTTGGCCATAACCGGATAATGACATCCTTCATGGCAGCGCTGGAGTTCGGCCCATTGGGACATCTGTTCATTAAGCAGCAGAGGGCGCTTTGACGCGCCAAACTGCGACCAAAAAAGCTTCTCCGTTGCATATCCATCTTGCGCTTGGTAATACCGCGCCGCATCGGAAGAACTCTTCGACAAGTCGAAATACTCGTCCGGAGAACTCCACACTTGGTTAAGCTGGGCATAGTCCGGGTCACCAAACTTAGTCTGCAGCAGAAAAAGGCTTTCCAACCACAATCTCCTTTGCCTGCCGAACTTCCTCGCAGATTGCTCTGGATTCTGATCGCGCTTCTCTCGCCTCCTGTCGGGCCTTGTCAAGTTCAGCTGTTAAGGCTTTATTCTCCTTCTCCAGAAATTCACAGCGGCCAGTGGCATTCTCTAGTTCGAGTGTCATTGTGGATATCTTCTCCTCACCTTGGCACCGGGCAGCTTGTTCGACCTTTGATGTAGGGCGGAGTCCTAATCGGAGATCTTTCACGTTTGGAGGGGATCCTACGGGGAAAACACGACAAACGAGCGGAAGAACACAAGGAAAAACACACAAGAGAATCACTAAACCGACAAGTATCGATCACACAAGGGCTAGATCACCGAACACATAGGGTAGCACAAGATTCAAAATCAACAAAGGAAAGATACACAAGTAGCCGTTCTTCTCCGCGAGGAGGTCTTGATGGGGGCCACCCTAGAGGGGGTCTTGAATCCGCTTGGGGGATCTTCTCCGAAGAGGTCGTGAGCTCCAAGGAGAAGTAACCAAGTGGATGAGCAAGGGCTCTCACACGAAATATGAGCTAAACCAATGCTAACCCTAACTAGGAGGAGGTGGGGAAGTATATATAGTTTACGGGGCGAAAGGGTACACGGGCCTCGGCCCAAGTGGCTGCGCCTGAGCAAGGCCGGAAGTTCCGTCTTTGGGCGAAGGGTCGAGCAGGGGTCGACCTAACCGAAAAGTTGGCGGGTGGAGCAGGTCCGGTGTCCGGGTCTTGGAAGGTCAGGCGGGCCGGAGGTTCGGGTTCGGAAGGTAAAGGCCGGGCAGGAGGTTCAGGCTAACCGGAGAGTTGGCACGTCCAGGCTGGTCGATGTCGTCGGGCTGGAAGCGCCGGGTAAACTGACGTTCGGGGCCGGAAGTTCGGGCTGTGGCGGAGGTTCCGGGCTGTCCAGAGAGTTGACGCCTATCGTTTCTTCTTCAGCTCCTGGCTCCTTGACTTGAACGTTGTACCTGATCACGCATAGCGTCTCGGACTTAGGTAGTAGCCATGTCTCACTTGAAGAAAAGGGGAACTCAAATAGGAGTGATGTCACCTCGGATTGGATAGCACGAGCTCTTGCTCTTGTCATGGGTCCACTTGTAGTTTGGATAGTTGATGGAAGGTCCATGGGGATGACCGAAGGATGCTCCGCATCATCACCCCCCCCCCCTTGTGAAAGATCCGACCTCGGATCGAAATCCTCATCACCATGGTACGGCGCGAGGTCCTTGACGTTGAAGATGTCGCTCACATTGTACTTGTCTCGTGGTAGGTCGATCTTGTAGGCGTTGTCGTTGTAGTGTGCTAGCACCTTGAAAGGTCCATCGGCTCGAGGGAGAAGCTTGGACTTGCATTCGTTGGGGAAACGGTCCTTGCGAAGGTGTAGCCATACTAGATCACCAATTTTGAAGACCATGGGATGCTTGTTGACGTTGATCTTGGTCGCTAGTCGTTGTACTTGGCACTCGATGGTGTGCCTTGTATCCTCATGCATCTTCTTGATATAGCTTGCCCGTGCACTCGCATCCATGTTGGTGCGCTCTTGTAGAGGAAGAGGTAGAATGTCCAATGGTGACAACGGGTTGAAGCCGTAGACGACCTCGAAGGGGGACTTGCCGGTAGTCGAGTGTCTTGCACGATTGTAGGCGTACTTGGCGATGGGTAGACATGCCTCCCACTCCTTGATGTTCTTCTTAATCAATACGCGAAGTAGAGTGGAGAGCGTCCAGTTCATCACCACCGTTTGGCCGTCGGTTTGAGGATGGTATGCGGATGAGAACAAGAGCTTGATTCTGAGCTTGGCGCATAGGGTCTTCCAAAAGTAACTTAAGAACTTGACGTCACGATCGAAGACGATTGTCTTTGGTACTCCATGGAGTAGCAAGATTTCCCTACAAAAGAGATTCACAATGTGTGAAGCATCGTCTATCTTGTTGCAAGGAAAGAAATGTGCCATCTTAGTAAATCTATCCACAACAACAAACACGGAATCCTTTCCATTTTGGGTTCTAGGCAAACCAAGTACAAAATCCATGCTAATGTCTTCCCAAGGTTGATAAGGTATAGGAAGAGGCATGTAAAGACCATGAGATTGAGCTTTAGACTTAGCTTTGCGACATGGAGAGCATCGGTTGGTGAAGCGTGAGACGTCTCGAAACATCTTGGGCCAAAAGTAGTTCTTGGAGAGCGTGGTGAATGTCTTATCTCGACCAAAATGTCCCATGAGTCCGCCTCCATGAGCCTCTTGCAAAAGTAGCAAACGAAGAGAAGACTCGGGAATGCATAGTTTGTTAGCTTTCATAAGATAAGCATCCTTGATATAATATTGTTCCCAAGAAGTATGCGTCAAACACCTAGCATAAGGAATAGCAAAAGATGGGTCCTTAGCATACAAGTCTTTTATGTGCTCAAAACCAATAACACTCAACTCAAGTTTAGTGACAAGCGTGCATATGCATGAAAATGCATCCGCAACTACATTTTCCTTACCCTTAATGTACTTGATCACATAGGGGAAAGATTCAATAAATTCACTCCATTTGGCATGACGCTTGTTCAACTTAGTTTAACCTTTTAAGTACTTAAGCGTTTCATGATCGGTATGTATGACAAACTCATGAGGTCTAAGATAATGTTCCCAAACATGTAGCACACGTACAAAAGCATACAATTATTTGTCATAGATGGGATAGTTAAGTTGAGCACCGGAGAGTTTTTCACTAAAATACGCAATGGCTCGTTTTTCTTGCATCAAAACTCCGCCAATTCCGGTACCACTTGCATCACAATGAACCTCAAAAGTTTTGTCAAAATTGGGCAAAGCAAGAATCGGAGCATGAGTAAGCAAAGACTTGAGCTCATTAAAAGCGGTGGATTGCAAAGATCCCCAAACAAAAGGAGTATTCTTCTTACTCAAGGCATGCAAAGGAGCGGCAATAGTGCTAAAATCTTTCACAAAGCGACGATAAAAACCCGCAAGGCCAAGAAAGCTAGCACTTGTTGCAAATTGGTGGGTTGGGGTCAAGTTTTAATTGCTTCAATTTTAGATTCATCAACATGGATACCCTTTGAGGACACAACAAAACCCAAGAAAACCACTTTGTCAACACCAAATGTGCATTTTTTCATGTTTGCATAAAGATGTTCCTTGCGAAGGGTTTGCAAAACAGCCCTAACATGATGAAGATGCTCTTTCATGGTTTTGCTAAAAACAAGGATATCATCGAAGTAAACCACAACAAAGACTCCAATATAAGGGCGAAGCACATAATGCATAAGGCGCACATAAGTACCGGGAGCCTCCGATAGACCCATAGGCATCACTAACCACTCATATAAGCCAAATTTGGTTTTGAAAGCAGTTTTCCATTCATCACCTTCTTGAATGCGGATTTGATAATAGCCACTTTTAAGATCAATTTTTGAGAAAAAGTTGGCTCCACTAAGTTCATCAAGCATATCATCTAGGCGAGGAATGGGATGCCTATAGTGAACGGTAATAGCATTTATAGGTCTACAATCAGAACACAAGCGGAAACTTCCATCGGGCTTAGGCACAAGTATAACGGGAACGGCACAAGGGCTTAAGCTTTCACGTACATGATCGTTGTCGATGAGTTGTTGTACTTGCCATTGAATCTCCTTGGTTTCTTCGGGTTTGACTCGGTATGGAGCTTTGTTTGGGAGAGGCGCTCCGGGGATGAGGTCGATTCGATGCTCAATGCCTTGAAGAGGAGGTAGACCCGTAGGTAGCTCATCGGGGAAAACATCCTAGAATTCCTGCAAAAGAGATTGAAACACTAAAGGTAGCTCATGAGAGGTGTTAGTTGTTGGCTCTCCATCCTTGCACACAAGGACAAAGTGCATCACACTTGATGGGTTCTCACACACTTCTCTCATCTCACTTTTGGTGGCAAATAGGACGAGGTTTTTCTCTCTAGGCGAAGAGGCGCTCAAGTTTGGCTTGTGGCTCTCACTCACTTTTTGGTGGATCGCTTTCTCACTCTTCTCTCCATGATGGGTGGCTTGCTTGTCGGCTAGCACTTGGCTTGGAGACATAGGTCGTAGCACATATTCCTTCCCTTTCATCTTGAAGCTATAGTGATTGGTACGCCCATTGTGGAAGACACCACGGTCGAACTGCCATGGTCGACCAAGAAAGAGGTAGCAAACGGTCCTTGGGACCACATCACACTCCAAAGTGTCCTCATATGCACCAATTTTGAAGGAGACTTGGACCGTATGCTCAACTCGGATAGTGCCCGAGTCACTTAGCCATTGAACCTTGTAGGGGTGCGGGTGCTTCCTCTTGACCAATTGAAGCTTGGAGCATAGTTCTTCACTTTTGTGGCAACTATCTCCGTCGATGATGACCTTGATGGACCTTCCATTGCTGCCGACCTTTGTGTGGAAGATGTGGCATCTTTGGTCTTCTTCTTGTTGATGTTGAAGAGTCAAGACCTTGGAGACAACGAGAGCGGGGCTCGAATCCTCATCACAAAAGACTTGATCATCTTCATCCTCGTTCACTCACCGGTGCATGCCCACTTGCTCAAGAGCTTCCATCTCCTCATCACTCATTGAGTCATAGGTGCCATCGTCGTTGAGGATCATGGTGCGCTTGTTGGTGCATTCGTAGGACTTGTGGCCTCGGCCGCCGCAAGTGAAACACTTGAAGGAGCTTGTCTTGACGGTCTATTCGGTCGGAGTAGATGACGAAGCACGCGGCTTGAAGTTGCTTGTAGTAGGAGGAGGGCGACTTGAACTTGTCAAAGTTTTCTTGTAACTTGACTTGTCGTCGTTGCTTGTAGAAGGTTTGGTTGATGTAGATGTTGGAGGAGTTGTTGAAGGTTGGGTGTTGGAGAAGCCGTAGGTCTTGGACGAGTACTTGGCGTACTTGAAGTCATCTTGCACTTGACGTTCCACCTTTGTAGCTTGATGCACGAGCTCAATGAGGTTAGAGTAGGGTTGGAAGTCGGCGATCTTCTTGATGGGATGATTGAGTCCATTCAAGAAACGTGCCATTGTTTGCTCATCATCTTCCTTCACATTGGCTCCGTCTTGAGGATGAAGAAGTGGAATGATGCCGGTTCCTCATCAAGGCGCGGATCTTGTCCATTCTTACATCATTCTCTTGCTTGTGAGCATCGAACTTGTTATCGAAGTAGTCTCTTGTACGTTTCTCGGAGAGTCGCAAGTCGGTGGCGAGGTTGTAGATGCGGTCGCTCATTGCTTGTTGCTCTTGGTGCAATGCTCGTTGTGCACCAAAGAGGTGGCTCTTGGTGACGTATGATGACATGTCGTCGTCTTGCTCGATGAAGAGTGGGTTGGTAGAAGTACTTGGCCTACCCATCATTCCAAGCAAAAATGTGAGTGGTAGAAGGAGAAGAACTTATACCAATGTACCTTTGACCGATGTTGATGATGAATCAAGTTCACTCAAATGCGGACAATGAAATAGCACTATTGGTACCAATCCTTGTCGGTTCTCACACCTACACAAGTAGAAGCTTATGGTGGAGCTTGGTTAGGATGGTGGTGTAAAATTTCATGCAATTGAAAGTGAGCTTCAATAATGTTGGAAAAGATTCACAAATTTGCAAATGCAAAAAGTAGACCAAGCAAATAGTGGTACATGGAAACACACACGCAAATAGATAAGTGGGATTGTGCAAACCAAAAGTGAGCCAAAATGCGGAATCCATGAAAATGCTCTTGTTACACAATACTAGAGAGATGCTAGCACGATTGCACAATAGGCGGATACGGAACTTGTGCACAACCTACTAGGCAAAAATGCAACGATCTCTATCCCAAGTATGCTATAAGTATGGTATTTCGGTGCTATGATCCAAGATGATCCAATATGAAAATCTTAATGTAGTATGATGCTATGGTTCTTGCTCATAAGCTCTTTGCTTATCTTTCCTCTTTGCTTAAAAGCTTGGGTGGCTCTTTCACTTTTGAGCTATTTCTCATGCAAAACTTCACGAACCAAGATATCAATTGTGTATGTGATGACAACTTTGTGACACACAAGTGGATCCCAAGATATGCACCACGGTGGTATGGTATGTATGCTATGGAGTATGATCACTAATGTGCACAAGTCACGTTGCCTGCAATACTCAATGGCTAGTCTCGATGGGTAAGCAACGCAAAAGACGGCTATGATGTTTATCAATGCAATGGCAAGGTTTGGACAGAGATGTCGTCGAGATTACCGTCCTTGCTTACGGTTGAAGGTTCCAAACGGATGTGAATGTGGACGATGATGTGATGCACGGTCTTCAGTACGTTGGCGAAGATGCTGCTGCACCGTGGTCGGAGTCGTTGAAGATGTGCAACCTTTCTGTCTAGGCTGGAAGTTCCGGGCAAGACGGAAGGTCTGGGGTCCGGAGGTTCCGGGGTAGGCCGGAAGGTCCGGGGGCCGTGATTCTGCCAAGAACAGAGACTTCGGGATCGAGGGTTTGGGCGGAAAAACTTGGGGGAAAACCCAAATCCGGAGGGGAAAAATAAGAAATTAGAGGGGAAGAAGGGTAGGGAAGCTAGATCTACTCGAAGCAAAGGAAATCCATGGAACAAATCCAACAAAACTTCATCACACCAACAAATCACAAAAAAATTGGGGCTATTTTTGGTGGGGAATTTTTGGATTTAGGACGAAAACAACAAAATCAAGGTAGAAAACACGGGGTAGGGGCTCTAAAAACGTGATCAACGTGGCTCATGATACCAATATGATGTAGGGCGGAGCCCTAATGAGAGATCTTTCACGTTTGGAGGGGATCCTACGGGGAAAACACGACGAACAAGCGGAAGAACACAAGGAAAAACACACAAGAGAATCACTAAACCGAGAAGTATCGATCACACAAGGGCTAGGTCACCGAACACATAGGGTAGCACAAGATTCAAAATCAACAAAGGAAAGATACACAAGTAGCCGTTCTTCTCCATGAGGAGGTCTTGATGGGGGCCACCCTAGAGCGGGTCTTGAATCCGCTTGGGGGATCTTCTCCGAAGAGGTCGTGAGCTCCGAGGAGAAGTAACCAAGTGGATGAGCAAGGGCTCTCACACGAAATATGAGCTAAATCAATGCTAACCCTCACTAGGAGGAGGTGGGGAAGTATATATAGTTTACGGGGCGAAAGGGTACACGGGCCTCGGCTCAAGTGGCTGCGCACAGGCAGGGCCGGAAGTTCCGGGCTGGGCCGGAAGTTCCGGGTGCCGGAGGGTCCCGGTAGGGTCCGGCCTAACCAGAAAGTTGGCGTGGGTGGAGCAGGGATGGCGTCCGGGTGCCGGAAGTTCCGGGCGGGCCGGAGGTTCCGGGTTAACCAGAGAGTTGGCACGTCCAGGCTGGTCGATGTCGTCGGCGGCCGGAAGCTCCGGGTAGGCCTGACGTTCCGGGGGCCGGAAGTTCCGGGCTGTGGCCGGAGGTTCCGGGCTGTCCAGAGAGTCGACGCCTGTCGTTTCTTCTTCAGCTCCTTGCTCCTTGACTTGAACGTTGTACCTGATCACGCATAGCGTCTCGGACTTAGGTAGAAGCCATGTCTCACTAGAAGAAAAAGGGGAACTCAAATAGGAGTGATTGTCACCTCAGATTGAATAGCACGAGCTCTTGCTCGTGTCATGGGTCCACTTGGAGTTTGGATAGTCGATGGAAGGTCCATGGGGATGACTGAAGGATGCTCTGCATCAGCTTTTAATTCAGCCGATGCCTTTTCGGTAGCAACGTTGCTACGATGAACCTGCTCCTTGGCCCGGGTCAGCTCCGCTCGAAGAAATTCAACGGCGGTAGCACCATCTGCAGCCACGCGCATTCCAGCATTTAAAATCTCAACATCATGTTTATACCACAAACAATGTATGAGGATCGCCCCGAATACATACCTTGCGACTCTTCAAGACTCGTATTGATTAATGCAAGATCATCCCCTGCCACATCAAGCTTCCGCTGTAGCTTGGCAATTTCCATAGTCCGGGAAGTGGCCAAGGGGGCAGCAGCCTGTGTTCAAGCTCATCGGGTTAGTCCTCAAAATGATCATTTTTATCCTCTGTTTGCTTCCTAATGGAAGACAACCTGAGTCTCAGGGGCTACTACCTATACACAGGCACATCTTCGCAAAGGAAACATAGCTGAAAAACATTATGTCACAAACCTCTAAGCCTTTAAGTAGGCTCATGAAGGCTTCATTTAATCCGCTCTTCGTGGACGAAATCTTTTCAATCACTGGACCCATCAAGGTACGCTGCTCCCCCGAGACAAATGCTTTTCGCAACATGTCCCGCAATATACCATGAGTCTTCGGGTTTCTGGACACTGCTCCAGGGGCACAGTCATCCTTTGAAGGAATCTGTTCACCAGCCTCCAAAATTACTGTCGGTTGTGAACGAACGATGCAGGGGCCTCTGTTATCATCGGCCCCGGAATCTCGGATGGTCGGACGTCCGCTTTCGGGCACTGCCTCTTTTGTCCCCTGATCTAAAGGGACCCTTCGTGAGGACACTTCAGAGTCATCGGCCTTAGTGGGCGAGGAGGTTCGAGGAGGCGTCTCGCTCTCCATGATCTCTGGGAGGAGACTCCCCTAAGAAGAGGATCGCCCAGAAAAATTCTGTGCCGACCTGTAAAAATGCAAAATGCATTACGTATATCTTCGTCAACGACATCGGAGCGGCACCCTATCAAAGTACTTTAGATTCTCTTACGGTTTGGTCAAGGGCTTGTCCCCTTGTTGGAGCTGTTCAACGGCATCGCTCTCCAAACCCAAGCCGCTCGACGGCGGCATCTTGCCCTTTTTGGAAGACCGCCCCTCCCAATCTTCGGAGGCGGCCCTTTTTCTCCTGCTTGGAGAAGGGATACTGGGTCCATTTCTGCCTCCGTCTTGGGGGGAGGAAAGGTCGATTTCCCCGGACTCAGTGTCCGACTTACCTCCGGAACCAAGGTCCTCTTGGGTCTCCTCACCCTCCCTGCTGGTGCCAGGTATGGCGCCGAGGCCAGCATCCTTGTTAACACGGGAGTAGCTGGGTCTTCGAGAAGGGGAGACGGACACCTAATCCGCTACACCTTCTTTATCCAGCCCTGAAAAAAGGATGATGTTGTTGGTATCTGGCCACTGAGTATCTGACTATAAGGTATTCAGTAAAAGGGGACTTACCGGGGTGTCCGGATGGTTACAGTCTAGGCCGACATCTTCGGTGGTGTCCGACCATTGCCTTCATTTCCCGTCCACATATCTTCGTGCGTAG
Organism: Aegilops bicornis; assembly: GCA_021605145.1. Lineage (NCBI taxonomy): Eukaryota > Viridiplantae > Streptophyta > Magnoliopsida > Poales > Poaceae > Aegilops > Aegilops bicornis. The sequence continues at coordinate 267,340,080 of CM038673.1, forward strand.
CGCCGAAGAAGTGCTGAAGAGTTCGCGGCCCTTCTGGATTGAACTCCCACAGGCGGAGAGGCCGTCGCTGGCACGACAGGGTCTGACGAACTAGCATTACTTGAACAACATTGGCTATGTCGATGTCCTTCTCAATAAGGCTTTGGATGCGGCTCTGCAGAGTCCGCACATCATTCGTTGATCCCCAATCCAGCCCCTTGTTAACCCACGATACAAGTTGAATTGGAGCGCTGGATCGGAATGCGGGCGCCGTTGCCCACTTGGAACCACGGGGCTCGGTAATATAGAACCACCCCTGCTGCCACAAATCGGAAGATTTGCCGAAGGATCCTTCCAGCCAGACGGCACCGGCAAGCTTGCTCATTGAAGGACCACCACACTCGACCTGCTCCCCCTCTATCACCTGCGGCTTCACATCGAAGGTCTTGAGCCACAAGTTGAAGTGCGGGGGAGTCCGGAGGAAGGCTTCGCATGTGACGATCAACACCGAGATAAGAAGAATAGAGTCCCAGGCCAGATCGTGAAAATCTAGCCCGTAATAGAACATGAGCCCCCGGACGAAGGGGTTAAGTGCAACCCTAACCCGTGAAGGAAGTGGGACACGAACACGACCCTCTCGCCGGATTTGGGGGTGGGAATAACCTGCCCCTCGGCAGGAAGCCGATGATGGATTTCCGCGGTCAAATACCTCGCGGCCCAAAGCTTTGCAATATCTTCCTCCGTGATAGAAGAAGCTACCCACCGGCCTTGACGGCTGGATCCGAACATAATTGGGGCTTGGGGCGACCGAAACTCGGGTGGTAAAACTCAGGATAGCAGGGTCTGAGGAAGAAGCAAGTGTGAAGGAAAAAGACGGGTCTGTACCCCTATATAAAGGCTGCAAATATCAAGCGTCTCCTCCTGGGCCTCGAAACTTGCTTATCTCCAAGGAGTTGTACCCGAGTGACGGTTGGGTACCCATGTCCGGGTTGACAGGAATCCCTTAAAAGGGGAGCCACGATCTCCGTTTGCATAAGACATGGCAATAAAATGGCGTCTTGGGACGTGGTGCGGTGGGTCAGCTAAAGCAGTTCGCAAACAATGGACGAGGCAGGCGTAATGTCATATTACAAAAAGTTGTCGAGAGGTTGAACTCATAAAACATTATATCCTCTGTAGTTGTGTACACAAGTCCGGATTCAATCAATACATCTGAAGACTATCTTGGAGTTCGGAAAAAGGGGAACCCGCCTTGCAATGCCGAAGACAATCTGCGTGCCGGACTCCTCGTCATTGAAAGACAGGTTCGGGGGCTACTAAGGGAGTCCTGGACTAAGGGGTCCTCGGGCGTCCGGCCTATAATCCACTGGGCCGAACTGATGGGCTGTGAAGACATGAAGACGGAAGACGGTACCCGTGTCCGGATTGGACTCTACTTGGCGTGGAAGGCAAGCTTGGCAACCAACTATGCAGATTCCTTCTTATGTAACCGACTCCATGTAAACCCTAGATCCCCCCGGTGTCTATATAAACCGGAGGGGTTAGTCCAGAAAGGGTACATTCATTACCAAAGTCATACATGCTAGACTTCTAGGGTTTAGCCATTACGATCTCGTGGTAGATCAACTCTTGTAATACTCATATTCATCAAGATCAATCAAGCAGGAAGTAGGGTATTACCTCCATAGAGAGGGCCCGAACCTGGGTAAACGTCGTGTCCCCTGTCCGCTGTTACCAGCGATCCAAGACGCATATTTCGGTACCCCCTACCCGAGATCCGCCGGTTTTGACACCGACAACCACCACCAGGTCATTCACATGCATATACTCGCAACGGTAGGGCTGCACCACCACCTCGTACGAGAGCCTGACCATCTCCCTAAACTAAAACTGAATATTCCACCATTTGAGGGTAGATATGTTCCTGATATATATCTTACTTGGGAGTTAGAAACTGAACAATGTTTTACATGTTTACAATATCCTGAGGAGAGACGTGTTGCTGCTGCTCTTTGGGCATTCACTAGTTTTGCTTGTGTGTGGTGGTCTGAACATCGTAGATTATATCCTAATAATATTCCAACAACTTGGGCTGCTTTGAAAGCTGCTATGCGTACTCGTTGGGTTCCACCATATTATCAACGTGAGTTACTACAAAAATTGTAGCGTTTAAGACAAGGGAAAAAATTCGATAGAAGAATATTATCAGGAATCATAAACTGGCATGATTAGATGTGGTATTGTTGAGGATAATGAAGCTATGCTTGCATGTTTTGTCAGTGAATTAAATAGAGAGATTCAAACCATTCTAGAGTATAAGGAGTATAATAATATCACTCGTTTATTCCATCTTGCTTGTAAAGCTGAACGTGAAGTGCAGGATTGAGAGGCATTGGCGCAAACTAACTTTTCTACAGGTCGACCTTCATCATGGACACCGCGTGCATCCTCTAATTCCACACATTCTACTACACCGACACCTCCATCAGCTGCCGCCTCCAGCCGTGATACAAGAAAGCAGGCACAACCACCACTATCTGCAAAGAGCACACCTGTCAGTCCTGCACAGAGCTCTTCTTCTTCCATAGCATCAACATGGCACACAAATGATATTATTTGTCGTTGTTGTAAGGGAAGAGGCATTATGCGAGAGAATGAAAATCTTAGCGTGTGATGATTGCTACTGAGGATGGTGGGTATGAGTTCGCTAGTGACTATGATGAGGAGACTTTGGCTCTTATTACACGTGAATAACACAACGGAGATGATTCTGAACATGAGACACAATATATGGCTCCTGAAGATGCCGACATGTATGAATGTTTAGTTGCTTAACGTGTTTTGAGTGTGCAGGTCACACAAGCTGAGAAAAATCAGAGGCATAATTTGTTCTATACAAAGGGAGTTGTGAAGGAACGTTTATGTTTGCGTCATCATAGATGGAGGGAGCTGCAACAACTTGGCTAGCATGGAGATGGTGGAGAAGCTATCTCTCATCACAAGACCACATCCACATCCTTACTATATCCAATGGTTCAATAACAGCGGCAAGGTTAAGGTAACACTGGGTGGCTTGGGACATCATGCTCCGCCCCAAATCTCATGGTGGCATGGGGTTTCAAGATATGAAACTCTTCAACCAAGCCTTGCTTTCCAAGCAGGCCTGGAGACTTGTTGAGAATTCGCAAAGCTTCTGTGCTCAGGTACTGAAAGCAAAGTACTACCCAAATGGCTTCCTGGTTGATACTGTATTTACGGGAAATGCGTCCTCATCGTGGCGAACTATCCAGTATGGGTTGGAACTACTAAAAAAGGGAGTTATTTGGCGTATTAGTGATGGTTCGAAGGCGCGCATATGGCCTGGATACCTCAGGATCAATCACGCAGGCCTATTACCCCAAAGCGATGGTGCCAGCTTAAGTGGGTTGCGGAGCTCCTCAACTCTGACAGAACATGGAACAGAAAACTTGTGCACGAGCACTTCCTTCAGCCAGACATAGATTACATTTTGCAGATCAGGGCGTCTAATAGACTTGAGTCTGATTTTATAGCTTGGCACCCAGATAAGAGAGGATGCTTCTCTGTCCGAAGTGCATACTACCTTGGACTACAGGAACAGATGCATGCACATGGTACAGCATGCAGCGCTAGACCTGATGGTAGAAGACCTGCGTGGGATCTGATATGAAAAAACAATGCCCATGCAAAGGTCTGTATATTTGCTTAGAAAGCTATGAGGGACTCTCTTGCTACACAAGCCACTAAGAAGTATCATCACATGGAAAAGGATAACACATGTACATTGTGTGGTATGGAGGAGGAGAATACGGAGGCACAAAAGCTCGCCTCACTGATGATTATGTGGAGGATTTGGTACGCGCGGAATGAGATTACACACCATAAACCTCTAGTTCCAATTGAAGCGTCGCGCCGGTTCTTGACCAGCTATATTAAGTCTCTCATCGCAATCAAGCAATATCCAGAAGTAGACTTGGTGAAAGGCAAACATGTTCTTGACCTTTCTGGGCACAAACTTCCAGAGTCACATGAAATCATAGCAAAGCCACGGTGGGAAGCCCCTGCTAGTGGACACACGAAGCTGAATGTTGATGGGGCCTTTGTCAAGGATGATGGTACGGCCGGGCCGGTATGATTCTGCGTGATCAGGAAGGGGCGATCATCTTTGCTGCAACCCGTGTGTTGTTCTTCTACAGCGACGCCCTTGAAGCTGAGTTGGCGGTAATGCAGAAAGGCCTGCAACTTGCTCTTCACTGGACGAAGCTTCTGTTGATTGTGGAGACAGACTACGATGAAATGTTGCAGATGATCCGTGCGAGTGGCATCGATAAATCCAGGTATATACATCGTATTAGTGAGATCAGAAGGATGCTGAATCATGAAAGGAACATAAGTCTAGCTAAGATTAGTCGACATGCAAATGCGGCCAGCCACACCCTTGCGGGTCGTTTGCAACAACGAACTTCATGTTGGCTTCGTAACGCACCTGTTGAGATAGCTAGCATTGTAATATCTGATTGTAATCACCCAGTTTGATTAATGAAAGCTCCTTTCCCAAAAAAAAGGCAACACGTACTGTTCGTGTGCATTTTAGTATCTCTACATATGCTGATTATGTTGATTGTGATGTGGTACCCATGCAAGCATGTTCCTTATTACTTGGTAGACCATGGCAATTTGATAAAAAATCTGTACACCATGGTAGAAACAATCAGTGAACTATTGTTCATAAGGATACACATATTACTTTGCTTCCTATGTCTCCTGATTCCATTTTGAAAGGTGATATTAATAGAGCTAACAAAGTAAAGCATGAGAAATATAAGAGTGAAAATCAGATTGTGGCAAAATAATTTAAGCAACAAATGAAGCCTAATAATAAACCATCTAGTGTTGCTTCTGAAATTAAATTGAAAAGTGCATGTTTACTTGCCATCAAATCTGATATTTATGAGCTAGATTTTAGCAAATCTATTTTCTATGCTTTTGTGTGCAAAGACACATTATTTTCATTCGAGGACGTGCCTTCCTCTTTGCCTCCTGCTGTTACTAATATTTTGCAGGAGTTCGCTAGCGTCTTCCAACAAGATGCGCCATCGGGATTACCACCTATTCGAGGGATTGAGCATCAGATTGACTTAATTCCCGGTGCATCGCTACCAAACCGTGCACCTTACCATACCAATCCAGTGGAGACGAAGGAGATTATGCGTGAAGTCCAGGAGCTGCTCGACAAAGGTTATATACGCGAATCCCTTAGTCCTTGTGATGTTCCTATTATTCTAGTGCCGAAAAAGGATGGTACATCGCGTATGTGTGTTGATTGTAGAGGCATTAATAATATTACTATTCATTATCGTCATCCTATTCCTAGGCTAGATGATATGCTTGATGAATTGAGTGGCTCTACAATATACCCCAAAGTTGATTTGCATAGTGGATACCATCAAATTCGTATGAAAATGGGGGATGAATGGAAAACAACATTTAAAACTAAATTTGGATTATATGAGTGGTTAGTCATGCCTTTTGGGTTAACTAATGCACCTAGTACTTTCATGACATTAATGAACGAAGTTTTACGTGCTTTCATTGGACGATTTGTGGTAGTCTATTTTGATGATATACTGATTTATAGCAAATCTTTGGAAGAACAATTGGAACATTTACATGCTGTTTTTATTGCTCTACGTGATGTACGTTTGTTTGGTAACCTTGGGAAGTGCACCTTTTGCACCGACTGAGTATCTTTCCTTGGCTATGTTGTTACTCAACAGGGAATTGAAGTTGATAAAGCCAAAATTGAAGCTATTGAGAGTTGGCCGCAGCCCAAAACGGTCACACAAGTGAGGAGTTTTCTTGGACTTGCTAGTTTCTATAGGCGTTTTGTCAGAGACTTTAGCGCTATTACTGCACCTCTCAATGAGCTTACAAATAAGGATGTGCCTTTTGTTTGGGGTACCGCACAGGAAGAAGCCTTCATGGTATTGAAAGATAAGTTGACACATGCTCCTTTACTCCAACTTCCTGATTTTAATAAGACTTTTGAGCTTGAATGTGATGCTAGTGGAATTGGATTAGGAGGTGTGTTATTACAAGATGGCAAACATGTTGCATACTCTAATGAAAAATAGAGTGGGCCTATTCTGAGCTATTCTACTTATGATAAAGAATTATATGCTCTTGTTTGGACCTTAGAAACATGACAACATTATTTATGGCCCAAAGAATTTGTTATACATTCTGATCATGAATAATTCAAACACATTAAATGTCAAGCAAAACTGAACCATAAACATGCTAAATGGGTTGAATTCATTGAGACTTTCCCTTATGTCATTAAACACGAGAAGGGTAAATAAAATGTTATTGCTGATGCATTGTCTCGTCGTTATACTATGCTTTCACAACTTGACTTTAAAATATACGTTGCTGATCAATATGTGCATGATGTTGAATTTCAAGATGTATTGCAGAATTGTAAGAAAGGGAGAACATGGAACAAGTTCGTCGTTAACGATGGATTTGTGTTTCGTGTTAACAAGCTATGCATTCCAGCTAGCTCCGTTCGTCTTTTGTTGTTGCAGGAGGCGCATGGAGGAGGATTAATGGGACACTTTGGCGTGAAGTAGATAGAGGATATACTTGCTACACATTTCTAGTGTTCCTTGGGAGGATATATCTATGGACTTTGTTTTACGTTTACCTCGAACAAAGAAGGGGAGGGATAGCATATTTGTTGTCATGGATAGGTTCTCGAAAATGGAACACTTTATACCATGTCATAAAAGCGATGGTGTTGTTAATGTTGCTGATTTATTCTTTCGTGAAATTATTTTCTTGCATGGTGTGACAAATTCTATTGTTTCAGATCATGAGACTAAAAAATTTAGCCACTTTTGGAGATGTTTATGGGCTAAGTTGGGGACCAAACTGCTTTTTAGTACTACATGTCACCCCAAAATGATGGACAAACTGAAGTAGTCAATAGAACATTGTCTACTATGCTTAGGGATGTTTTGAAGAATAACAAGAAAATGTGGGAAGAATGCTTTCCTCACATTGAATTTGCTTATAATCGTTCATTGCATTCTACTACTAAGATGTGCCCTTTTGAAATTGTATATGGTTTCCTTCCTCGTGCACCTATTGATTTGTTGCCTCTTCCATCTACGGAGAAGGTTAATTTTGATGTTAAACAACATGCTGAATTGATCTTAAAAATGCATGAGTTAACTAAGGAGAACATTGAGCATATGAATGCTAAATATAAACTTGCTGGAGATAAGGGTAGAAAACGTGTTATCTTTGCACCTGGAGATCTTGTTTGGTTACATTTTCGTAAGGATAGATTTCCTGATTTGCACAAATCAAAGCTAATGCCACATGTTGTTGGTCCTTTTAAGATGTTAGAGAAAATAAATGATAATGCATATAAACTTGAGTTGCCTGCAGATTTTGGGGTTAGTCCCACTTTTAACATTGCAGATTTGAAGCCTTCACTACAAAAAAAAGACACATCCGTGACATTTTGGGCCGAATGATTTTTTTTCTATCATGATTATGACAGTTCTATGACGATAATTGTGACAAAACCCGGTATCATCATAGATGTGGTGGGCTCCTACTCCAATGACAAAAAATCATGACAGAAAATGGGTCCTTTCGTCCTGGGCGGGCCAGAGACGCAGCTGCATGACATTCTTTGGGACGTCCGTGATGGAAAAAACCGTGGTAGAAGCAAAAGCGAGGAAAATATCTGGGAGTTCCCGGTTACGGTGGGTGGTTGGGGGCCGAGCAAGGCGTCGGGCTCTAACTGAACCCGAGCGAGGCGTTCGGCCATCGAACCCGGCGATTGTAACCGCAGTTACGCGTTATCGAACTCGAGCGATCGATCGATGGATGTTAACTGAACACGATCGAGCGATTCCTTCGCTACTGCTGCTAACTGAAGCCGGTCGAACCCTGCTGCCTCCTTCCCTTGATGAACAGTGAGCGTTGTTGGGGAGGTTTGGATGAACAGTTCCCGGTGGGGGGTTGGATGAACAGGACCCCGTGGTAGTAGAGGCCGTTGCCGCTAGATGAACAGGACCCCGATCGAGCCGGTTGGGGGTGGATGAACATGACCCCGTGGAGAGCTGGATGAACAGGACCCCATGGAGGGCTGGTTGAACAGTAGCCGGTGGAAGGCTGGATGAACAGTAGCCCATGGAGGGGTGGTTGAACAGGACCCCATGGAGAGGGCTGGTTGAACAGTAGCCGATGGAGGAGCGGTGGAGGCTGGATGAACAGTGGCTGGTGGAGGCAGGAGGGGAGACGTCGTGGATGTACAGTCGCAGTTGGAGGCTGGAGGACGTCGACGGTGGATGAACAGTAGCCCGTGGAGGCTGGAGGAGGTCGAAGGTGGATATGAACAATATCCTGTGGAGTCCCGTTTTGCGGTACGCCACACCCCTCCTGATGAACAGGACCCCCGTTTCGACCATAGCTCTCCAACACAAGTCCGTTTCCTCCGTTTTGCGGTACGCCACACCCCTCCCGATCAACAGGACCCCATTTCGACTGTAGGAGGTCCAAGAGAAGTCCATTTCCTCCGTTTTGCGGTACGCCAGACCCCTCCAGATGAACAAGATCCCGTTTCGACCGTGGTCGGTCGAACACAAGGCCGTTTCCTCCGTTCTACGGTATGCCAGGCCTCGTTTCGATTGGCTGTTCCGTCCAAGCCGGTTGGCTCCTGATGAACACGATGTATTCCGTTGCCTCCCGATGAACACGACGCATTCCGTTGCCTCCCCATAAACACGACACAGTTTCTCCATTCCGACCCAGCCGGTTGGCTTCCGATGAACATGATTAGTCGCTATACGCGTTAGAGACCCCGCCCGTATGTATGTACGTAGCCGTATTTACTATGTTGCAGCGTGGCCGTACGTACGTGTACACGATATAGACGAGACTGCGTGACATGCTATGTCGGCGCCTCTACTTCAACACGTGCCGCTCCTTACTCGTCCATGGTACGTCGCTGCAGAGACACCGATCGACCGCTATGTAAGTACACGTTCGCGGCCGGACAGATAGCGCTATCTTTGGTTCAACCTGGTGGGTCCCAGCTGTCAGGGGATAAGAAGGCAGTTCCTTCCATGCGAAGATAAAGCCGGTGTGTCCCAGCTGTCAGGGGGGGAATGTTTTTTGCGAAATATAGAGGCCCTTACCATAGGTCCGAGGTGTCAGGTGGAGGAATCATTATTTTGCGCGTAATAAGGAGGCACTTCCTTGCGTGCGGCCATGGACCCAGCTGTCAGCCTCTCCACTTACAATCCTCTTATGATGGTTGTCGTTTGTTGACTGCGTTGATGACGCGGTACCACCCGAGAGCACCAAGGTGGTGGACGACGGTGCTACCTAGGAAGGGAACAACCCGGAGCCGGGGAATACGCAGTAGTGGATGCCCACGCGGAGGGGAGTACGAGGGTTGACCGCTTCGGCTGCGGTTTGAGGCTGTCATCTCCGGAGAATAACAGGGGGTGTGGGCGAGTAGAGGGAAGGACTGGACATTAGTAGTATGGTCGGGCGGTGAGGCTGCCTGACAAAGACACATCCGACCACGGGAGGCTGGAGTAAGTGATGCAATGAGCGCATGTTTGGTAATTTGGAGCAACAAGACCAGAGGTTGAAGACACAGCTTAGCCGTTGGATTAAAATCGAACGGTTAGTGCAGCTAGAATCGTTTATTGACTAAGTTGACAAATCCCTGTGTACGCGTTAACTTAGTAGGCCCACAAGTCAGCCTACAAATCTGGTGGGTCCCAGCTAGCAGGGGAATAATTTTTTTCGCGTAATAAGGTGGCACTTCCTTGCGTGCGAAGATGTTTTCTGGTTTTTCTTATTTCTTCTTTTTCGAGTTAGAATAAAAATAAAACAATTTAGGATCTTCGATACAATCTATATTTTGACGAAAAGGATCATATTAAAGTTGGTAGGCCCCAGCTGAAAGGAAGAGGAAATTTTTTATTTCCACGTAATAAAGGAAGCATTTCCTTGTGTGCGAAGATGTTGCTGGTGGGTCAAACCTGTCAGGGGAGAAATTATTTGTTTTCACATAATATGGGGGCACTTGCTACATGCGTCCATGGGCATGTCCGTCCCTACTGTCAGCCAATCCATGTACATGCCTCATCTGAGCCGCCCCCCTGATCCAACGGTTGGCTGGCCGCCAGTTATGCCGTGCCTTGCTGTGGGCAAGGCACTGGATATCTGTCCCCGATGGCTATCATTTGTTGACAAAGTTGACCACGCCGCGCCGAGAGAACCAACATAGTGAACGATGGCCAGTATTACGAAGGGAACGACCCGGAGCCGGCGAAGACACAACAATGGATGCCCACGCGGAGGGGAGTACGAGGGTTCACTGGTTCGGCTGCGGTGTGAGGCTGCCGTCGCCGGTGAGGAACATCAGGTGTTGATGAGTAGAGGAACGGTTTGGACGGTGTTTGGGACTAGAGTGGGCCGGTGAAGACTGCGCGGCAGCACAGCCGGCCATGGGAGGTGGTACCATCAGCGGTGGTTTGGGCGGCTGAAGCAAGAATATCCGAGATTGAAGAAGCAATACAGCCGTTGGATGTACATCCAACGGCCACTGCTGCTAGAATCGTGTCTTCACTATAAGTTCAAAGCCTTTCGTATGCCTTAGTAGGCCCACAAGTGAGCATCACATCTGTAGCAGAGAACATATTGCCCATTTGCGATTTGTAATAGTCTACAATCCATTTTTGAATTCTAATGGAATTTACTACAACCCATTTACAGTCTATTAAAATTACATCTCATTTTCTAGCCATGACAATGATTAATAATTTAAACCAACCTCTCAAAACAGAATTCAACCAAAAATCCCATGTTCTGATGGGATCCGAAAAAAATTATCCCGAAATTTCGAGTCAGATTAAATATAATTTCAAAATGAATTTGTATTAGGTAAAAATCTAAAAAAAATAATGCACGCAATAAGTAATGAAATGAATATTTCGAAATTTAAACAATACTATTTTTGAAAATAATTACCTGCTTGGTGCGTTTTTGTATATTTACAACCCAGTTTTTATAATTACATCCCATATTTCTTAAAGCCCATTTTCTTGTTAGGCCTAATAGGAAATATTTATAGCCCAGCGGGGTGGAGAATAACAAGTTGACCTAGGTTGGGTATTCCGTGAAAAAATTATAGTTGGGCTAGCCATTTTCACCTTGAAAAAATAACATCTGGGCTGGATATTTGGTCGACATAAAATAATAGCTTGGGCTAGATGGGCCACAGCCCGCCCAGTTGATACCCTGCTCCTCTGAACAACAACAAAAACATCGCTCAAGAAAAACTCTGCTTACACCTAAAAAAAATACAGCTCGAGCTGCTAGGTCCCAACTGTCGGCCGCTCCTTGTGCAATTCTTTCGTTTATTGACTATATAGGTTGACGATGGTGTAGGACCGTGATGTCAGGAAACCAGGAGGAAGCAAAAAAAAATGTAGTTGTGTATAATAAGGAGGAACTTGCGTACGTATGGCTATGGCCCTTGTGGGTCCCTACTGTCATCCAGTCAAAATAAAGTCATCTCCTGAATCCTCATGTTCGTTGACCATGTTGACAATGCTCGGTGCCACAGCGAGCGCAACAACTCAAAGGACAACGGAGAGGGCCTTGCGGGCCCTACGGATGGCCTGATACAACGCCCGCTCCTCATTTAGGAAGCTAGGATCATCGGACACCTATGAGCACCTTCGAGAGACCGAGACGGCATGAAACGGTAAGGCCGCGCTTGGGAGCTCTGGTTTATTTCACACCTGTATTAAGATACAAGTGTAATTTACTCATCATCGGAAACAACGCATAAAATACATGCGTAATGAAACCGAGGGCCCGGGGTCTGTAACGAAAACCGGCGTGTTATGCGTGTAATTTGAGAGACCAGTGTATATTTCACTAGTCAAAATTGACCAACCAAGCGCTTCGCCCGAGACCATCTGCTTGTATTTACAAGCGGTTTCGGTTGGAAAACAACGATCCAATCATGGCCTAAGATGATGAGTTGGTCGGAAGATCATATGGTTTCACCTCTAACCTACCCGAGTTGTCGTTTTGGCTATGAATGAAACATGTGACAATGAACTTCTTAAGCAAAAAAACAACAGAAGAGGATGATCTTCTTAACATGCAAATCACAGGCATTAGCTCAACATGCAAAACAATATGCAGCAGTATTCTCAGGAGGCACGGTGAACAGCTCGTGATGCCGCATGCCACAATATTCCAAGCTCAACTTTGCAATCAAACTCACAAGGCCTGACATTACATAGACAACATTCAGAACAAACTCTTAAAATACCTTACATAAGTCAACATTCATGTGATATGCATCTCAGCAGAGTAAATATTTATACAGGCTGAAGGCGAGGAATAGGAAAAAACGATCGACGGTGCTCACAACAAAGGGCATCGCACTCAAAAATATCAAATGCATGTCTTCTGGCTAACATCAATGAGAAAAAATTTGACAAGGTTTTCCAATTCCAATATATTAAACTAATGTCTTCTTGCTAACATCAATGATTAAGCTTTGACAAGCTTTTCCCATTCAAAATATGTAATTCCTATGATTGTGGAACAAGCAGGGTTTGTCATCAGTTTGTCATCTGATAGTCCGGTGGCTCAAGGTGACAATGAATGATTAGAGAACCATTCGATGTATTGTGCATGATGAAGTATTATGGAGGACACGAACCATCTGAACATTTTGTGCAGTTCCACTAAAATCAAGCTGAGCATCCCTGTGGATTTCGTATTTATATGCTGAAAGAAAACAAAGACACATCAACACACACATGAATATTAGCCCCAGTGTCAACCCACCAATCGGTGGACTAACAAACTGGAAGTATAGTAAACAGATTACCATACCCAGATGCCCCATCATTGTTGCTTAGAATGACATTGATAGACTTGGAGTCCTGTCCTGGATTCTTTTACTTGTTTGGGCACTTTTTGCCAAGTGCATTCCACGTGTTGTAGAGTTTCCTATGCTCTCTGCAGGCTAGTCATGTCACCAGCGTCTACTAATACTCTGTAAAGCTTCTCGATCATTCCTTCTATAATGTAGCGCAAACAATGACTGCTTCTTTCTGCAAAGTGGTAAGACCAACTGGACCCACTAATGCAGTAGTTTGCCTTAGATACTTTGGCTCCTTTTGTGCAGTTCAACTAAAATCAAAGTCGGAATAAAACCGAGCTTTAATTTTGATATCCCTGTAAGCAACAATAGGTATAAGGGAAATAATTACTGAGAAATAACGGCTGATGACTTGTACTCCCAGAAGAAAAACATCTACTAATCTACCTTATCTTAATGGGAAACAAAGCAGGAGAGTAGCAATTCTCAATCATGTGATTCATTCACATCAACTGAGACATTATCTTAACAATGCCTTGTTTCAACATGTATAAATAACGACAAAGCAGAAAAGTACCATTCCTAAAACAATGCGACTGATTTATTTTAACAGAGACATTATCTTAACAATACCTTGGTTAAACATGTAGAAAGAACTACAAAGCAGTATAGTACCATTTGTAAAACATCAGAATGGCGATATATAATAACAGAGACATTATCTGAACAATACATTTCTTAAACATGTACTCAGGCCGATCCCTAACAGAAATGGTACTTCCGCCGATACCTAACAAGTCTTGCAGTTTTGAACTAAGATTCAGTAGTTAATTCTGAGGAAAGTCGGTACTAAAAGTCGGTACTGGCCTTTCAATACCAAGATTTGAAACAACTCGTGAGGAAGACCTGAAAGAGATCTCAACACATATATGGAAATCCTGTCTCCCTTTGTGCAGTTCCACCAAAATTAAGCGAAGCAAAATGTCGCAATAGCAACAAGTTGAATAGATATCCCTGTTTTAACATCGGCAAAAAAGGAATCAATTACTGGCCAATAAAGGAGGATGAAACATGCGTCCACAAAAATGGTAATCCCGCCAATCCCTAACAAGTGTTGCAGTTTTGAACTAAGATTCAGTAGTTAATTATGAGACTGGCACTTCTTAATTTTACCAGCGGCATTTGATTAACAAAAAGCATAAATAGTTCCATGGGAGAGTGGGCGCAACAACACCATGTGCTTCCATCTACTTATAAAGGGGGTGATGCAGAGTTTGTTGTAACAAAGCAACAAGCGTCATATGCAGGTTGGTCCCATTTTTGTTCACTACTTAATGGGAAAAAAGAGCAATTCAATAGCTTCAATTCAACATTTATTTAAAACAAGTACCAATACAAGTAGCACAACATCTCAAAGCACACTGCAAAATCATGTGGATGAAGGCCTGCACTAACCTTTCATGAGACACAAAAGATAAAATATGAATCTACCAACACGAATAGGAAATCCAATCTCGTTTTGTGCAGTTGCACTGAAATCAAGCAAAGTTGCCGGTGTGACATTTAAGTTTTCTATAGCAACAAGTTGAATAGATATCCCTGTTTTAACAGAGGCAACAAAGGAAACAATTACTGGCCAATAAAGGAGGATGAAACAAACGGTGACAAAAAGAAGCATCTAACTTATCTTGATGGAAAAAAAGTAGGATGGTAGCATTCCTAAAATGGTTGCACTGATTCATATTAACAGAGACATTCCCTTAAAACAACATTCAATAAAAATGTAATTTACTTTTAACAGTGGCATTGCTTCAATTTTCCAGCGGCATTCTTAGATTAACAACAACAAAATAGTTGTATGGGACATGGGACATGGGACATGGGACATGACAGCACCATGTGCGTCCACACGTATAAATGGGTGATGTAGAGTATGTTGCCAAGCCGCATATCTGTGTTGGTCCCTTATTTTTTCTCTTTGAACCTTTTTCCTATGTGAGGACAACAAATCTAGTCCTACACAAACTACCCGCCCCCCTAGTTTCTTACAGATGTGTGTACTGGGTTACCCCCTTTTTCCCTTTTCGACCGACAAAGCAGCTGGATAGCCAGCCTATACTACTTTCCCTCCCTCCTTTCCTCATTAAACCATGTCCTAGACTCATGCTCCACCCCACCGCACCCTTCTTTCCTCTTTGAACCAAGACCTAGATTCAACTACAGAATTGAAAAAGATCCGCATGCAACTAGAGCAATGACGGTTTCAAAGAAACTTATACCTTAGGGTCGTCGGGATGTGGCTAGGCGTGGGGCGGGAGGCCGGATCTGCCCACACTACATACGACAGTGAGGAAGAAGGGGTCGGTGGCCCTCCTGCACAGGCGCTGGGTGAAAGAGAAGAGCGCAGCCGGCAGTGGATTGCCTCCTTGCCGAAGGCGATAGAGTGAATGTTGTACCTGTTGGGGAACGTAGTAATTTCAAAATTTTCCTACGCACACGCAAGATCATGGTGATGCATAGCAACGAGAGGGGAGAGTGTTGTCTACGTACCCTCGTAGACCGAAGCGGAATCAATCACAACGTAGAGGAAGTAGTCGTACGTTCTCCTCGCGATCCAACCGATCCAAGCACCATTACTCCGGCACCTCCGAGTTCTTGGCACACGTACAGCTCGGTGACGCTCCTCGGGCTCCGATCCAGCAAAGCTCCGGGGAGAGAGAGAGAGTTCCGTCAGCACGACGGTGTGGTGACGATCTTGATGTTCTACCAACGCAGGGCTTCGCCTAAGCACTTCTTCGATTTGACCGATGTGGTATATGGTGGATGGGGGCTCCGCACACGGCTAAGGAACGATCTCAAGGATCAACTTGTGTGTTCTAGGGTGCCCCCTGCCCCATATATAAAGGAGCAAGGGGAGGGGCCGGCCCCTAGGAGGTGCGCCAGGAGGGAGGAGTCCTCCTCCTAGTGGGAGTAGGACTCCCTTTCCTAGTCCAACTAGGAAGGAGGAAGGGGAAGGAAAGAGAGGGAGAGGGAGAGGGAAAGGGGCCACGCCCCTCCTTGTCCAATTCGGACTCCCCATGGGGGGTGCGCGCCACCTCTGGCGCAGCCCTCTCTCCCCTCTTGGCCCAATAAGGCCCATTACTTCCCGGGGTTCGGTAACCCCTCGGCACTCCGTCTTTCTCCGGAAACTTCGGAACCTTTCCGTGTCCGAATATAGCCGTCCAATATATCAATCTTTATGTCTCGATCATTTCGAGACTCCTCGTCATGTCCGTGATCACATCCGGGACTCCGATCTCCTTCGGTACATCAAAATACACAACCTCATAATATAACCGCCATCGAAACCTTAAGCGTGCGGACCCTACGGTTCGAGAACAATGTAGACATGACCGCGACACATCTCCGGTCAAGACCCAATAGCGGGACCCGGAGGCCCATAGCGGTTCCTACATTTTCTACGAAGATCAATATCGGTCAGACCGCATCACCACCCACGTTGTTCCCTGTGCCATCGGTATGTTACTTGCCCGAGATTCGATCGTCGGTATCCAATACCTAGTTCAATCTCAATTCTTGGCAAGTCTCTTTACTCGTTCCGTAATACATCATCTCACAACTAACTCATTAGTTGCAATGCTTGCAAGGCTTATGTGATGTGTATTACCGAGAAGGCCCAGAGATACCTCTCCGACAATCGGAGTGACAAAACCTAATCTTGATTCATGCCAACTCAACATATACTTTTGGAGACATCTGTACAACACCTTAAAAATCACCCAGATACGTTGTGACGTTTGGTAGCACACAAAATGTTCCTCCGATAAACGGGAGTTGTATAATCTCATAGTTGCAGGAACTTTGTATAAGTCATGAAGAAAGCATAAGCAACATACTAAACGATCAAGTGCTAAGCTAATGGAATGGGTCAAGTCAATCACATCATTCTCCTAATGATGTGATCCGTTAATCAAATGATAACTCATGTTTATGGTTAGGAAACATAACCATCTTTGATTTAACGAGCTAGTAAAGTAGAGGCATACTAGTGACACTCTGTTTGTCTATGTATTCACACATGTATTATGTTTCCGGTTAATACAATTCTAGCATGAATAATAAACATTTATCATGATATAAGGAAATAAATAATAACTTTATTATTGCCTCTAGGGCATATTTCCTTCAGTCTCCCACTTGCACTAGAGTCAATAATCTAGTTTATACAAGAATGATTCTAACACCCATGGAGTCTTGGTGCTGATCATGTTTTGCTCGTGGAAGAGGCTTAGTCAATGGGTCTCGCAACATTCAGATCCGTATGTATCTTGCAAATCTCTATGTCTCCCACTTGGACTTGGTCCCGAATGGAATTGGAGCGTCTCTTGATATGCTTGGTCCTCTTGTGAAATCTGGATTCCTTTGCCAAGGCAATTGCACGATATTGTCACGAGAAGATCTTCATTGGTCCCGATGCACTAGGTATGACACCTAGATCGAAATGAACTCTTTCATCCAGACTCCTTCATTTGCTGCTTCGAAGCAGCTATATACTCCGCTTCACATGTAGATCCCGCCATACGACGCTTTGTTTAGAACTGCACCAACCGATGACTCCACCGCTTTAATAAAAATACGATCCGGGTTTGCGATTTAGAATCGTCCGGATCAGTGTCAAAGCTTGCATCGACGTAACCATTTACGATTAGCTCTTTGTCACCTCCATATACGAGAAACATATCCTTAGTCCTTTTCGGGTATTTCAGGATGTTCTTGACCGCTGTCCGATGATCCACTCTGGATTACTTTGGTACCTTCCTGCCAAGCTTATTGCTAAGCATACGCCGTGTCTGGTACACAGCATTGCATACATGATAGAGCCTATGGCTGAAGCATAGGGAACATTTTTCATTTTCTCTCTATCTTCTGCGTGGTCGGGCATTGAGTCGACTCAATTTCATACCTTGTAACACGGTAAAAGTCCTTTCTTTACTCGATCCATTTTGAACTTTTTCAAAACTTTATCAAGGTATGTGCTTTGTGAAAGTCCAATTAAGCGTCTTGATCTATCTCTATAGATCTTGATGCCCAATATGTAAGCAGCTTCACCGAGGTCTTTCATTGAAAAACTTTTATTCAAGTATCCTTTTATGCTATCCAGAAATTCTATATCATTTCCAATTAACAATATGTCGTCCACATATAATATTAGAAATGCTCTGAGCTCCCACTCACTTTCTTGTAAATACAGGCTTCTCCAAAAGTGCAGATAAAACCATTTGCTTTGATCACACTATCAAAGCGTTTATTCCAACTCCGAGAGGCTTGCACTGCACCATAAATTGATCATTTGGAGCTTGCACACTTTGTTAGCGGTTTTGGATCAACAAAACCTTCAGTTGCATCATATACAACTCTTCTTCTAGAAATCCATTCAAGAATGCAGTTTTACATCCATTGGCCAAATTTCATAATCATAAAATGCGGCAATTGCTAACATGATTCGGACAGACTTAAGCATCGCCACGGGTGAGAAAGTCTCATCGTAGTCAACCCCTTGAACTTGTCGAAAACCTTTCGCAACAAGTCGAGCTTTATAGATAGTTATATTACCATCGTCGGTCTTCTTCTTAAAGATCCATTTATTTTCAATGGCTTGCCGATCATCGGGCAAGTCAACCAAAGTCCATACTTTGTTCTCATACATGGATCCCATCTCAGATTTCATGGCTTCAAGCCATTTTGTGGAATCTGGGCTCACCATCGCTTCTTCATAGTTCGTAGGTTCACCATGATCTAGTATCATGACTTCCAGAATAGGATTACCGTACCACTCTGGTGTGGATTTTATTACGGTTGATCTCTGAGTTCGGTGACAACTTGATCTGAAGATTCATGATCATTATCATTATCTTCCTCGCTAATCGGTGTAGGTGTCACGTAAACCGATTTCGTGATGAACTACTTTCCAATAAGGGAGCTGGTACTATTACCTCATCAAGTTCCACTTTCCTCCCACTCACTTCTTTCGAGAGAAACTCCTTCTCTAGAAAGGATCCATTCTTAGCAACGAATGTCTTGCCTTCGGATCTGTGATAGAAGGTATACCCAATTGTCTCCTTTGGGTATCCTATGAAGACACATTTTTCCGATTTGGGTTCAAGCTTATCAGGTTGAAGTTTTTTCACATAAGCATCGCAACCCCAAACTTTCAGAAACGACAACTTTGGTTTCTTGCTAAACCATAGTTCATAAGGTGTCGTCTCAACGGATTTTGACGGTGTCCTATTTAATGTGAATGCGGCCGTCTCTAATGCATAACCCCAAAACGATAGCGGTAAATCGGAAATAGACATCATAGATCGCACCATATCTAGTAAAGTACGATTCTGACGCTCGGACACACCATTCTGCTGTGGAGTTCGGTGGCGTGAGTTGCGAAACTATTCCGCATTGCTTCAAATGTAGACCAAACTCGTAACTCAAATATTCTCCTCCACGATCAGATCGTAGAAACTTTATTTTCTTGTTACGATGATTTTCAACTTCACTCTGAAATTCTTTGAACTTTTCAAATGTTTCAGATTTATGTTTCATCAAGTAGATATACCCGTATTCGCTTAAATCATCTGTGAAGGTGAGAAAATAACGATATCCGCCACGAGCTTCAACATTCATCGGACCACATACATCTGTATGTATGATTTCCAATAAATCTGATGCTCTCTCCATACAACCGGAGAACGGTGTTTTAGTCATCTTGCCCATGAGGCACGGGTTCGCAAGTACCAAGTGATTCATAATCAAGTGATTCCAAAAGTCCATCTGTATGGAGTTTCTTCATGCGTTTTACACCGATATGACCTAAACGGCGATTGCCACAAATAAGTTGCACTATCATTATCAACTCTGCATCTTTTGGCTTCGACATTATGAATATGTGTATCACTACTATCGAGATTCAACAAGAATAGACCATTCTTTAAGGGTGCATGACCATAAAAGATATTACTCATATAAATAGAACAACCATTATTCTCTAATTTAAATGAATAACCGTCTCGCATCAAACAAGATCCAGATATAATGTTCATGCTCAACGCCGCACCAAATAACAATTATTTAGGTCTAAAACTAATCCCGAATGTAGATGTAGAGGTAGCGTGCCGACCGCGATCACATTGACTTTGGAACCGCTTTCCCACGCGCATCGTCACCTTGTCCTTTGCCGATTGCTCGTCTATTCCGTAGTCCCTGCTTCGAGTTGCAAATATTAGCAATGAACCAGGTATCAAATACCAGTGCTACTACGAGCTCTAGTAAGGTACACATCAATAACATGTATATCACATATACCTTTGTTCACCTTGCCATCCTTCTTATCCGCCAAATACTTGGGGCAGTTCCGCTTCAAAGGTCCGGTTTGCTTGCAGTAAAAACACTCGGTTTCAGGCTTAGGTCCAGACTTGGGTTTCTTCTCTTGAGCGTAAACTTTCTTGCATTCTTTTGAAGTTTCCTTCTTCTTCCCTTTGCCCTTTTCTTGAAACTAGTGGTCTTGTTGACCATCAACACTTGATGCTCTTTCTTGATTTCTACCTCGCTTTTAGCATTGCGAAGAACTCAGGAATTGTCTTAGTCATCCCTTGCATATTATAGTTCATCACGAAGCTCTTGTAGCTTGGTGGCGTGATTGGAGAATTACATCAATGACACTATCATCCGGAAGATTAACTCCCAGCTGAATTAAGTGATTATTATACCCGGACATTACGAGTATGTGCTCCTTGACGTAACTATTCTCCTCCATCTTGCAGCTATAGAACTTATTGGAGACTTCATATCTCTCAATCCGGCATTTGCTTGAAATATTAACTTCAACTCTTGGAACATCTCATATGCTCCATGACGCTCAAAACGTCGTTGAAGACCCGGTTCTAAGCCGTAAAGCATGGCACTTGAACTATAGAGTAGTCATCAGCTTTGCTCGCCAGACGTTCACAACTTCACGGCGTTGTTCTGCAGCAGGTTCGGCACTCAGCGGTGCTTCCAGGGCGTAATTCTTCCGTGCAGCAATGAGGATAATCCTCAAATTACGGACCCGATCCGTGTAATTGCTACCATCATCTTTCAACTTTGCTTTCTCAAGGAGCATTAAAATTCAACGGAACAACAAAGACGAGCCATCTATCTACGATAAACATAGACAAGCAAAATACTATCGGTACTAAGTTCATGATAAATTTAAGTTTTAATTAATCATATTAAATAACTCCCACTTAGACAGATATCTCTCTAGTCATCTAAGTTATTACGTGATCCAAATCAACTAATCCATAACCGATCATCACGTGAGATGGAGTCGTTTTCAATGGTGAACATCACAATGTTGATCATATCTACTATATGATTCACGCTCGACCTTTCGGTCTCCGTGTTCCGAGGCCATATCAGCATATGCTAGGCTCGTCAAGTTTAACTCGAGTATTCTGCGTGTGCAAAACTGGCTTGCACCCGTTGTAGATGGACGTAGAACTTATCACACCCGATCATCACGCGTGGTGTCTGGGTACTACGAACTTTTAGCAACGGTGCATACTCAGGGAGAACACTTCTTGATGATTTTTAGTGAGAGATCATCTTATAATGCTACCGTCAATCAAAGCAAGATAAGATGCATAAAGGATAAACATCACATGCAATCAATATAAGTGATATGATATGGCCATCATCATCTTGTGCTTGTGATCTCCATCTCGAAGCACCGTCGTGATCACCATTGTCACCGGTAGCGACACCTTGATCTCCATCGTAGCATCGTTGTCGTTACGCCATCCATTGCTTCTACGACTATCGCTACCGCTTAGTGATAAAGTAAAGCAATTACAGGCGTTGTATTTCATACAATAAGCGACAACCATATGGCTCCAGCCGATTGCCGATAACCGGTTACAAAACATGATCATCTCATACAATAAAATATAGCATCACGTCTTGACCATATCACATCACAACATGCCCCGCAAAAACAAGTTAGACGTCCTCTACTTTGTTGTTGCAAATTTTACGTGGCTGCTACGGGCTTAAGCAAGAACCAATCTCACCTACGCAACAAGACCACAACGATATTTCGTCAAATAGACTCCGTTTAACCTTCTCAAGGACCGGGCGTAATACACTCGGTTCAACTAAAGTGAGAGAGACAGACACCCGCCAGCCACCTTTAAGCACGAGTGCTCGTAGCAGTGAAACCAGTCTCGCGTAAGCGTCACGCGTAATGTCGGTCCGGCCGCTTCATCTCACAATACCGCTAAACCAAAGTATGACATCTGGTAGGCGGTATGACTTGTATCGCCCACAACTCACTTGTGTTCTACTCGTGCAAAACATCAAACCATAAAAACCTAGGCTCGGATGCCACTTTGTTGGGGAACGTAGTAATTTCAAAATTTTCCTACGCACACGCAAGATCATGGTGATGCATAGCAACGAGAGGAGAGTGTTGTCTCACGTACCCTCGTGAGACCGAAGCGGAAGCAATCACAACGTAGAGGAAGTAGTCAGACGTTCTCCTCGCGATCCAACCGATCCAAGCACCGTTACTCCGGCACCTCCGAGTTCTTGGCACACGTACAGCTCGGTGGCGCTCCTCGGGCTCCGATCCAGCAAAGCTCCGGGAGAGAGAGTTCCGTCGGCCTGACGGCGTGGTGACGATCTTGATGTTCTACCAACGCAGGGCTTCGCCTAAGCACTGCCACGATTTGACCGAGGTGGAATATGGTGGAGGGGGGCACCGCACACGGCTAAGGAACGATCTCAAGGATCAACTTGTGTGTTCTAGGGTGCCCCCTGCCCCGTATATAAAGGAGCAAGGGGGAGGGGCCGGCCCTAGGAGGTGCGCCAAGGGAGGGGGAGTCCTCCTCCTAGTGGGAGTAGGACTCCCTTTCCTAGTCCAACTAGGAAGGAGGAAGGGGAAGGAAAGAGAGGAGAGGGAGAGGAAAGGGGGCCGCCCCCCTCCTTGTCCAGTCGGACTCCCCATGGGGGGCGCGCCACCTCTGGCGCAGCCCTCTCTCTCCCTCTTGGCCCAATAAGGCCCATTACTTCCCGGGGTTCCGGTAACCCCTCGGCACTCCGTCTTTCTCCGGAAACTTCCGGAACCTTTCCGTGTCCGAATATAGCCGTCCAATATATCAATCTTTATGTCTCGATCATTTCGAGACTCCTCGTCATGTCCGTGATCACATCCGGACTCTGAACTCCTTCGGTACATCAAAATACACAAACTCATAATATAACCGTCATCGAAACCTTAAGCGTGCGGACCCTACGGTTCGAGAACAATGTAGACATGACCGAGACACATCTCCGGTCAATAACCAATAGCGGGACCTGGATGCCCATATTGGTTCCTACATTTTCTCTGAAGATCTTTATCGGTCAGACCGCATAACAACATACGTTGTTCCCTTTGTCATCGGTATGTTACTTGCCCGAGATTCGATCGTCGGTATCCAATACCTAGTTCAATCTCATTACTGGCAAGTCTCTTTACTCGTTCCGTAATACATCATCTCACAACTAACTCATTAGTTGCAATGCTTGCAAGGCTTATGTGATGTGTATTACCGAGAAGGCCCAGAGATACCTCTCCAGCAATCGGAGTGACAAAACCTAATCTTGATTCATGCCAACTCAACATATACTTTTGGAGACATCTGTAGAGCACCTTTATAATCACCCGATTACGTTGTGACGTTTGGTAGCACACAAAATGTTCCTCCCGTAAGCAGGAGTTGTATAATCTCATAGTTGCAGGGAACTTTGTATAAGTCATGAAGAAAGCATAAGCAACATACTAAGCGATCATGTGCTACTCTAATGGAATGGGTCAAGTCAATCACATCATTCTCCTAATGATGTGATCCCGTTAATCAAATGATAACTCATGTCTATGGTTAGGAAACATAACCATCTTTGATTTAACGAGCTAGTAAAGTAGAGGCATACTAGTGACACTCTGTTTGTCTATGTATTCACACATGTATTATGTTTCCGGTTAATACAATTCTAGCATGAATAATAAACATTTATCATGATATAAGGAAATAAATAATAACTTTATTATTGCCTCTAGGGCATATTTCCTTCAGTACCTCCTCCCCTTCCCGGTGCGACGGGATCAGGACGCCTCCTTCACCAGATGTGAGGGGGGAGAGAGAGACAGAGGCCAATGCAGTCTTGTTTAGATCTGGTGAAGAGGGTGAGAGACTGTGGATATAGCAAACCCTAGCAAAGGAACGCCGAGCCTCCAGCGTGTATATATATATGTAGTGCGGTGAGAGTGTGGAGAGTGCAAACCCTAGCGAACAAGCGCTGAGGCTCCAGCTTATATAGTACTACATATATACTGTACTACGGACTGAGCTCCAGTGCCTTAACTGCACCTGCCTTTGGCTATATGACAGGTGGGCCAGCCACATTTCGGGCCCACCTGTCATACACCCAAAGGCAGGTGCACTAAGTCGATGAAGCTGCGTCCATATAGTACTCTTGTATACTACTAATATATAGTGGAGTGGTTTTCATATTCTCTCCGTAACTATCGTTTTAAATTGTGTAAGTACAAAATGGAACTATTTATTTAATGTACCAGTGAAGAAAACTACTACTTCCGATGAACTAACGATCCACGCGTCCTGGTCGCACTTCCTGTCCTTCACGTGCGGTACACTACCCTCCCTTAAGTGAACAACCACACATGCGCCAAATTATCGAAAACGTGTGAGTGTGTGTACAAATAAAGAATTTTAATTTCAATTATCGGAAAGGTTTGAGAGTATGTACAGTTTGCCCTCTCTCAATATTTATGGTTTGTTGTGTTCGGCCTAAACTTGGTCAAACTTTACAAAGTTTGAGTCAAATCTAATATGCGGACTAAATAAAAATGGAGGGCTACTACGTCCATCCAGGTTTTTAGTCCACACCATTTTTTTAATCAAAGCTAATAGCTGGACAAATAAAATTACAGGGGAGCTGAAGACAAAGTTGTGAGAAGGCTTAGAAATCAATACAAAACTTATGCTCTTAGTACCAACGTCGATCCTTCTTCGAGGAAACATTTGGTTCATAGCCAATTGAGTGATAAAATTGCATCAACGTGAAAGACGACTGCGTCTCCAACGCAACCAAGGTGAATTGATGAAGGATATCATCTTTGTGGGTAACAAGCAAAGAGAAGTTTCTCATTGAAAATCAATCAGCTTCACCAGCTGATGCAACCATGAGGCGCAACCATGAGCATCGATAGGTCATCATGGTGATGCGTCATCCATTTGGCATCAAGTTTGGGTGAGGCACCTATGAAGTTCGACAAATCCCCACTGTGGTCTATTTTGATGAGGACACGGCTACCGCAGTTACACCCATATCCCCTGCAGTTGTACCTCTTGGAACAATTGATAGAGCTCGCATACGCCAATTAAATTATCAGGTACTTTTGTTTCTTGGTAATGTTTCTAGTGTTCATGAGAATATGATGCTGCCTAACTTAGATACATTTGTGTTGCTTGCAATTGAAGGGCCTAGCACGGACAAGAAGGATGAACATTGGAGCATCGTCAGGCACGGAGATGAAGGTGTGTGCCAAGAGAACAAGAACAGAGGTTCAAGTGGAGATTTCTGGACTTTGAAGCCACCATGATGACATACAAGAAGATGGACGAAATATACAATATGGCCTTCCATAAATTTCGTCCATAGCTTATTATTGGTGTTGCGCCACCTTATTTTGGGCCAAGCCCTTGTAATCTATTTTTAGAGTCCATATTGTAGGGGAAATGACTTAGGAGGTGTTTTAGTCCCACCTTGCCAAGGGTGGAGAAAATCCCCTCTCATTTCCCTATAAATATAGCCCTTAAGGCATCGTTTAGACTTGGGATTTGTTTAGTTAAAAGTTAGCCATTGCAACTTCGTGTACTTTGTTTGTGTCCAACGACCAGACCAAGACCGCTTACGGATCCCCACCTTTATCAATAGTTCATACATATTCGCAATATTCAGATTGCTTTTATCATATTCTTGCTTGTTCTTCGATTGCTTGCAGGAATAGACCTTCGTGGTCAGGTTGATCGTGCTCCGGCGAGGTCAATAACCTCAAGAGATTGGTTTAGCGATTGCTAAGGCGCAACGTCGTTGCACATTTGTAGTCGGATCGTCAAAGTCGTCTCCATCAAATCGATAGTTATCATCTCACCGAAAGATCGGGACACCCTCGCCTCTATCATATTTCTTCTCAGTAATCAAGCTCGAGGAAGGAAGAACCACGTGGCAGAGGACAGTGAAGCGGAACAACAATGGCCATCCAATTTTGTGCATTTCCACTAAAATTGAGGAAGACATGCCCGGGTATGGAGATACGCATTGCTGTTTGCAAAAATATAAAAAGGGATATAGTGTTGTTACTTTGTTTTGGTAGTGGTACAAGATTAATAGCGACATCTTTATTGTCAATAAGAATTAATGAAAAGTACACCAACAAACAGAAGCATCATGATTATCTTGATGGGAACTAAACCAGGATACCCAAGAAAAAAAGCATTTCTTCATTTAACCAGTGATAGTATTAGATTAGCAGCAGCAATAGGAGCATATGGACAATGACCGCACAACCACCATGTACTTTTTGTCGAAACAACATGTATACCTGCACTGAGGCATAAACAAGGACAACTTTTCGAGTGGCATTTCCTCTATAATAGTAGGTGATGTTGGACCAGCCGACGAACCCTAGCTACTGTACATGGGGAGCTGGGAAGTAGTCGCATAGAAGAAAACCCGCATGCAGCGAGCTGGGGAGCTGGACCAGTACAAGAAGTTATACCTCAGGTGGGCGAGATGTCGCTTAGGCGGGCGGGCGGGATCTGTCCACACGACGGCAGCGAACAAGGGCGGGAGGACCTTCATCCGCGCCAGCGCCGACTCTGAGTGGACGGTGCGCATCGGCTTCCTCCATCACCGACGGCAACAACGTCAACACTGCATCTCCTCACCTCCCGCGGCGGATGGAATCTGGTCGGATCTGTGACCACTGGTGAGGAGAGAGATAGAGTGGACACTGTCATCTTGTTTTGATATGGAGAGGGTGAGAGAGCGAGACGCGAGAAACCCTATCAAACAAGAGGCTATATATACAATGTATTAAAAAAATCTCTCCATATCAGTGGTTTTAAATAGAATACGCGTGTTCCCGAAAAAAAGAAATGAAAACTGGCGGACAATTTTTTAACGTATCAAGAAAGAAAACTCGATCAAAAACTTGCCCCCGCTTCTAGGTCGCGAGAGTCGTCCTGCACACACACATAGACATAGACATGCATATCCGTGATTACGTGAAATTCCATCTCCATCTCCATCTCCAATCATATTTGTCCAACTGGCACATTATTTACGTTGTTAATTATATACGCAACAATATTAACATACATCATCTCTTGTTTGCGGGCGTCCGTACCGCTGCCACGCCCGCTCCGGACCAACCCGAACCCTCTTCATCTCCGGCGCGTGCTTCCCGCCCGGAACGATCGATCACCGCATTCATGCCCGGCGAGGAATAGCGACCTCTCACCGGTGCCCGGCATTGAAGCGGCATGCCCGGCTGAGAGCGTCGCCCGTGCCGCTTCGGTGCATAAATGCTCCTCGTTCAAAGGTCGCAATAGCCGGCCACAACATGCATGTAAAAAGTTCTTGGGAGTCCGTGCTATAGCTAGCTGTCCTCCCCCAACTCGTCAATCTCTTCCAGTAGTGCTATTACTCCATGGCGCGGTCCATCGACAAGCAGGCGGGAAAGTTATCGTATACTCGGTTTGCGGTGAGTGGCATGCCGAGCAACCGTGTGGGTGGATCCGTGGAGGAGGGTGAGACACGAATGCGACAGACGTGATTTAAATGTTGGTTTTGCTCGATGGCGCAATCCAACAAAAGGAAACATTGGTTTATCTCCGTTTCCATTTTTTCTCCGGAAAAACGGAAATTTTCCACTCCATTTTCATTCCTACTCCAAGGTTGTCCCGTTACAACATTCCATCAAATACAAAAGAAAACTAACATGCATGCTGATGCATCTCAATGATTCACAGATCATAGCCAATATTTACTTCACAACTAAAAACAGAAGTTGTGAGAGCATGTAAAAAAGAAAAACTACTGATGGGGTCACTACGACTTAAACCCTAAACCCTAAACATGATTTAATTTCCTGGCTAGGTAGAACTTGTCGAAGGAAAGACGGCTGGCACCCTCGGATCATACAATGCTTTTGTGCAGTTCCACTAAAATCGAGCTGAGCATCCCTGATGGAAAAGATATTGAAGAAGTGTGATTAGAATAATAGTACTGGCACTAGTTAATGAGACATAAACTCATCACAAATAGAAGATGGTAGAAGTAGAGAAAGATCAACATGGAGATGGAGCTACGTGGGGAGCTGCGGCAGTGGAGCAAGCCGGCTCCAAAAGGAAGATGTACCTGGGACGTCGGGTTGTAGCTAGAAGGGCGGTTGGGGCGCGGCGACTGTGGGTTTTCTCCCTCGCCGATGTCGACCGCGTCTATGCAGAACATCGTTCCCCTCCCTCAGCAGCGGGATCAGGCCGGATCTATGACCAGCGGTGTGGCCATTGTCGTTCTATGCTTGTGAAGAGAGAATCCCAAGCAAGCAGGCTTGTAGCATAGGCCCCTGCTAGTGTATATATAGTGGTTATATTTTTCTCTCCATATCAACCATTTTATATTGTCTACGTGTCATTGAAGAGTGAAATGATGGTTACTTCTTCCGACTAACTTACTGTGTGATTTGACTGCTCCTTAGTTGCCCCTACACGTACTCCCGCTACGTGTATGACCGTTCCCGAGTCTCACTTGTACTTATCTCTATTTAATTTCATGACACGTAGACATGATGCGCATAGAGGAATTTCGTTACTGCACGTTGTTACGTAGTACTACTAGTACCTACTCCCTCCTTCCGATTCACTACTGGTACTCCCTCCGTCCTGGCTTATTGCTCCCCTTTGTACTCAATTCATGGGCTCATTTTCCTCAAGAAATTGTCTTTACCAACGTATTAATATCGGGAATGCATGCGTGAACAACGAATGATTAAACCTTGCATGCAACATTTTGACAAAGCATTGACTTATGAACATGTGAATGTGAGGGACTACAACCTCGTGCATGCATGCAATAGTCACATGTACACATGGACACAAAAACACACGCGACGCCCTAATGCATGCATGTCCGAGCACATGACGAAACACACATGGTCACGCTCAAGTGCTCAACCTACACGTGCATGCACACACATACTCAGCCAGGGTGAGCTAGTGACCGTATAAACACCGGAAAATGTATATATTGAGCGCAATGAGCATATTATGAAGTCCACTGGCCGATTTTTTACAAATATACAAAGGATGAGACAATGTACTTATCTCGTTTGAAATTAAGCCATATTAACCGGAAAGGAGGCAGTATGGACTAGCATTAATTTGCTGTGTCCCATCAACTTGCCGAGCGAGGTGAAGCTTGGAGGACAGGAGAAGCTTGCACGCGGTGGCTCGCAGGACAAGGAGAAACTTTTTACTAATGGAAGTTCTCCCTCGCTCAGGCGGTGGATGTGCAACAATTAATTCAGTGTCATATTGCCAGAAGCGTACACTATACTAGTACTATTATTGTTCGACTTCCCGAAGAGGCGAACAACCAACCTCAAAGTTTACTAGTATTAGTACTGCTACTATAGAGGTATGTACTACTACTAGGAACCGGATGGAGGAGCGTCTGCACTCTTATTTTATTTTAAAATGTGATAAAGCAATCTTCAACACATTTGGTTCTCTACGAGGGTTCTCGCATGTGATAATGGAAGTTGTTTGCGTGGAACACTCGCCACAATTCTCTATTAATTCTGGCTCATATCCTGTTACAAATAGGAGCGCTCGATAATATTTTCTCTTTTTTGTTATTCAACATGTAAACAGGTCAGCAAACCTTGGGACGCATCTTTGTGCGAACCATGCTTGCTGCACTTTGAATGTGGCCGAGAGCTAGCATGATGAAACACCTCGCTTCCTTCTTCTTTTTTTGCGTGGTAACTTGCTTCCTAGTGACCAGTCTCTTGGCCAATCGTCCTAAGAATGCTTATATATGAATAAAGCTCCCTCATTTACCCGCAAAAAAGATTAAGCCATATTAATCGGAAAGGAGGGAGTATGGACTAGCACTACTTTGGTGTGTCCCGTCAACTCACAAAACAAGGAGAAGCTTGCAGGACAAGGTGAAGCTCGCTTACGCCTTTTGACTAATGCAACCTACCCTTGCCTAGGCGATGGACATGCAGCAGTTCATTCGGTGTCAGATTGCTAGAGGCATACACTGCAGTACCCAACATGCGGAGTACCATCATTGTTCGACTTCACGAAGAGGCGAAGAGCCAAGCGCAAGGTTTAATAGTACGAGTAGTAGTACTACTACTAGAACCGCATGGTGAGCGTCTGTACTCTTACTTTATTTTAATCTCTGATAAAGTAGACATTTATTTAGGAGAAGGGCAGAAAACGGTAGCCCATAGTAGTATTTAAAAAACATCGAACATGCAATGATGATATCGATCAACCATGCTCGAATATATCTTGGCCTCCGTGCGAGCCCGTCTGTGTGTTCTCACTCCTCGTCTCTCTCAAGGAACGGCGTGTTGGCCATTTTGCCGTCAATTGAGATTGGTTTGCTCACACTCCGGTCCCACATGTTAGTGATATGCCAAGAGGAAGTGCGTTGACCGACTGGCCATACAGGTACTTGGTTTTGCACCTTCATACTACTCCTCCCTCCATCACAGTTTACAGGGCGCACTTCATTCTGATGCATTTCTCTCCATGCATTTCCAGCACCAGAGAGACTTTAGACGTGTTTGGTTTAATGCTCAATCAATTAGGGCGTGGTAACCGCAATCAAGTCCACAATTTTCTCTCGATGTACTACGGAGTGGAGTAAGTGCATGCATGTGTGTACCCGGGGTGGAAGCACTGCATGCATGTGTGTACGCATTATTTCCTCTAGTAATAGACGTCGTGCTATAACTACCAATGCTATTTTTCAGGCCGATCGCTAGTCGCCTTGGTCCTAGAGATAGTTTTTTTGAAGCGCGCTCTATAAACATTGACCGATGGAGTAGTATCAGCGGATTCAAAGAAGAGCTATTGATGGTTGCTTCTTCCGAGCAACTTACAGTGGGAAAGGGGGGCTTATGATTTGACTGCTCATTACTCACTATTAGTGCGGCGCAACGACCGGGCTGAGTCTCCCATGCGGTTGTGCACTACTCCCTCCGTTCTTAAATATACTCCGAAGTATTTGTATTTTTAGAGATTTCAAGGAGTGACTACATACGAAGCAAAATGAGTGAATCTACACTCTAAAATATGCCCATTTGAAATTTGTAAAAAGATAAATATTTGGGAACGGAGGAAGTATAATTTTGTGCATGGCACATGGACCCGGATGCTGAAGAGGCTTTTGGCAATGCTATCAAGCTTCCAACATTTGTTTACATAATTGACGTACTATACAAATAATTTCTAGCGACATGAAATCGTACAATGCTCTGAGCTTTCAGCTTTTGTATCATGTGTCTTGCCATCCATGCTCTTTCGGAAACAATAAAAAACTAACTTCCTTGCTAATGCATCTCAATGATTAGCAGATCAGAGCTAATATTTACATCACAACTGAAGACAAAGTTGTGATAAGGTGTTAAACCAAAATTGATCCATGCTTTCATTGGCAGCAATGTCCCCCCAGCTCTGTCTAAATCAACAAGGCATGTTGGGAAAAAAGTAGCTGTCTGGAGCATGCAACATTCCGATCATTTTGTGCAGTTCCACTTAAATAGAGCTGAGTGTCCCTGTTCCAAAGATATTAAGTGTGATTACAATAATAGAGGACTGCTGATGAAGCAATAAACACACAAATAGAAGCCGGTCACCTTTGCAGTCTCTCTTAAGACTAACTAGTTGGAGAAGATTAAGCAAATAGTTGGAGAAGATTAGGCTCGAAGTTGGATGAGGAGGATAGAGCAAAACCAATCTCCCTTTGTGCAGTCGCACTGAAATGTAGAGACGTTGCCCGTGTGCCATTTTAGTACAACTACACAAAACACTCTTAAGAAAAAAGTGATTTGTGCAGTTCACCAAAAAGGTCGCGATAACAACGAGGTGAAATGGATAGCCTTGTTTGCAAAAAAGAAGTAGAAAGGAAGCAATTACTGGCCAATAATAGTTGATGACACATACAGCGACAAATCCTTGTCCTAAGGGAAGATAACAACACGGTTGTGTTTGTCTAAAACGGTGTGAGGACGATATTGCAATATGGAAAGTACGCCGGACGAGCTACGTTTTGGGCAAAGAACTATGGAAGATCCACATGCAAGATTTTCCATATGCAGCGACGTGGGAAGACGAGCATGGGGAAAGGCCAGAGGGGATACCTGGGGGTCGTCGGGATGTAACTAGGTGAGCGGCGGCGGGCGGGATCTTCCCATACTGCGGCAGCAAGCAGGTGCCGTAGGCCCTACCGCGCCGGAGCTTGGTCAGAGAGAACGGCGCGTACCGCAGATCGGGACGTGCTGACTCGGCGCCATCGAACGGAGAAACGTTGAAGATCCTCCATTTCCGTCGGCGGACGGATGCGGCCAGATCAGCGACCAACGATGAGAGAGAGAGAGAGAGGCCACCGCCGCCTTGTGTGAGATACTCTGAAGAGAGACAAACCCAGGCAGGCAGGCTCCATTGTATATAGTGGAGCGGACTACCTTTTTATCCATAAAAATCATTTTATATTCTATGTACGTGCAATTGAGCGACATAACTTTATTTAAAAATAACGCGCCAATGCATCAAGTCGAACTTTGTTTCGTGCACACGTGGTACACGACCTCCGTAGGTAAACAACCGCTACACGCGTTCAAATTAGCACGTGGGCTACCATTTCGTACAAATGAGCTCCACCGTGTACCCGCGCGGGTGTGGCTGGGCACGAAGCGTGAGTACATGCACCTATTCTCTTCGTGTACGTACACCACCTACGTGGGGTTGTGTGAGAGAGATAAAAACATAGAGAGATATAGTGTGTGGGTTCGTGAGTGTTTGGGGGGTGAGAAATAGATAAGCAATATATGTGGATGATATTTCAATCAAAAAATGTAACATATGCAATGTGTGTGAAATACAGTCCTGGATATATCATATATATAGAGGGGGCGATCCACGAGAAGAGAGTGGAGGTATCATCGGCTTGAGGTATCCATAGAATTGAAGAGAGGGATGATGTGTGTGTGTGCGCGTGTGATCGATAAAAAGTGCCATCGAATTTGTGTGTGCCCACGTCAAAGATATAGGGTGGCTGGCCTACTGGAACGTGAGAGGGGACATGTGCAGTTTGTCTCTGTGGCATGGATACCTACATCGGTGACTATCAGTGTGTGGTGGGGGGAGACCTAATTAACTATAGAGGTACAATGACTGGTATATGTGTGGAGGAGGAGAGAGGCCTACCTTATGTATTGAGGGAGATCGATCGGCATCCATGCATATGTGTAGGAGAGGAATAAGGTTGGGAGAGAGACAGAGCTAGAGTGTTGGAGGGGGTGGTGGTGGAGTTTCTTCTAACAAATGGTGGAAGAGGCTTGCTAGACAAACGGAGGGCACGCCTGCAATATCAATAAGAGAGGGGATAGTTGCCTGTCTGTGCACGTGCGTGTGAGAGACGGGTCAGGAGGCATGCACGAATGATAAGGGGGGACGATATGGATGTGGTAAGCTGACGTATCTACATAGGAAGATCAATCGTCCTTTGTCAGAGAAAGGAGAGACATAACTTGTGAGGTACGTCGATCGATGGGTGGGGGGAAAATAGTTGAAGTCGACCTAGGTATATGTAGGGAGATTGATCGGTATACATGCATGTATGTGTTAGAAGCAAATAAGGCCCGGGGAGAAGGATAGAGAGAGAGAGGGATGCAACTAGGAGGTGGTGCGAGAGGCATACTATATCAAGGGGGAAGGAGTGTGCGAGTACGAGATCGATGAAAAGAGGGGTGGGAGTGAGGCATGGACCGTGAGAAGAGAAGAGGGAAAGCTTGTTTTTGTGGTAGGCACACCTGGCTAGAGAGGCATATCGGTCGATGTGTGCCGTAAAGAAGGAGCTGGGGGGCCTACACACACCGTGGGTGAACAACCTAAAGTGAAAAGACAAATTTGCGCGACAGAGCTAGAGAATGCTGACGGAGGGTGAGAGGGATGCGAGCGTGTGCATGCATGAGAGAAAGTTAGCGCTAGCTACAAAGATAAGAGGATTGTGTGGGTGTAAAAGACGAATAGAGATCAGAATTCATTATAAAAAGTGTATTCGGATATTTGAAGAATTTATCATAGTGTTTTAAACCGACGCATGCGTGAATACATATAATGGTGATAAAATGGTGTGGTTATGAACATGTTATACTACATATTATATATTTTATCTCTACTCTTATAAAAATCAGACTTGTTGATGATGGTGTGTCTGCCATCTTGCAATATAGGCCGTCCGATTTATATCTGACGGATAGGAAGGAAACTATGGCAATTTTGAAAAAATATACCCACACCCCTCTCCATATTTGCAAATAAGGCCTCCCCTCGATCATCTTGATGTTAGGGAGCATGGGCATCTTGCTAGTACTACATATAATATATAGAACATTGATTGTAATTTGGGCTAATGTGTGGCTTTTGCAGCTCAGGGCTAAATACTTGTCATAATGTAGGGGGCGGGGCACTATACTTTGTGTGATAAACACGATGTACGTATGGAACATGGTTTAGATTATGAATATATAGTTAGTACATCGAATGTACTATTATTTGGAATCAACATCAAGTGTATTAAAAAAATTGAATTCGAGTTCATATAGTACACATAGTTCATATCTATCTCTATAGTAATCATGTGGTGTGTTGTTAAGTGAATACACGAATGATGGTTGAAGTTGCAACAATCATGATTGTAGATTCTTATTGAAATAGAGAAACGAATTCAAATTTAGTTTGAATTGCTGCGGTAGTATAGACATTTGGAATGCACTAAAATGTTGATATGAGTAGGTTACATGCATTATACAGCCAGCAAAAAAATTTAATTGGACATAACATTTATTCATAGCTTTGAATAGCATTTGTATAGTAATACAAGACAAGACTCTCACTTTGCGTGGTGTGAATAGTTTCATTTTTTCGTTGAGGGAAGTGCGAATTGATTTGGTACGTAGAAGTACAATATTACATGTTAGGCTTGTCCCTAAAATTCAACCCGCGCCTTGTTATATCGTGAAAATTCAGATCTTGTGCTCCCAAAACTAGCGCCTTCACAACCCGCGCCTTGCTATCCCGGAATTACAACGCGGGCGAAAACTCCCTCCAGGTACCAAATCCCGACACGCGAAATCCCCCTTCTAACCCTAAGCCGAAAGGGCCGCTAGTTCAAATCGGTGGGGGTACTTCTGTAACACACCCTACATTTTGGACAAGCGCGTCCCTAAGTCATGCCCCCCACTACAAAAAAAAGACACACCCGTGACATTTTGGGCCGAACGATTTTTTCCTGTCATGCTTATGACACTTCTATGACGATAATTGTGACCAAACCCATTATCATCATCATAGATGTGGTGGGCTCCTACTTATATAACAAAAAATCATGACAAAAAATGGGCTTTTCGTCCTGGGCTGGCCGGAGAGGCAGCTGCATGACATTCTTTGGGCCGTGCATGATAGAAAAACCATGGTAGAAGCAAGGGCGAGGAAAATATCAGGGAGTTCTCGGTTACGGTGGGTGGTCGGGGGCCGAGCGATGCACATTTCTCTCGTACACGTACTTGTGTGTGTGTGTGTGTGAGGCGTTGCGCTCTAACTGAACCCGAGCAAGGCGTTCGGCTCTAACTGAACCCGAGTGATTGCACTAGCTATGTTACTGAACCCGAGCGATCGATCCCTTGCTGTTAGCTGAACCCGAGTGATTCGCCGCTCTGCCGCTAATGAAGCCGATCGATGCTGCCTCTTGATGAACAGTGGCGTTGTTGGGGGGTTGGATGAGCGATGCAGATGGGGGTTGGATGAATAGGACCCCGTGGCAGAAGAGGCCGTCGCCGCTAGATGAACAGGACCCTGATCGATCGAGCAGGTGGAGGGCTGGATGAACAAGACCCCGTGGAGGCCTGGATGAGCAGGACGACCCCGTGGAGGGCTGGTTGAACAGTAGCCGGTGGAGGGCTGGATGAACAGTAGCCCGTGGAGGGGTGGTTGAACAGGACCCCATGGAGAGGTCTGGTTGAACAGTAGCCGGTGGAGGAGCACCTGATGGAGGCTGAGCCCGTTGATGAATAGTCACAGGTGGAGGCTGGAGGAGGTCGACGGTGGATGAACAGTAGCCCGTGCAGGCTGGAGGAGGTCGACGGTGGAGATGAACAGTATCCCGTGGAGTCCCATTTTGCGGTACGCCACACCCCTTCCAATGAACATGACCCCGTTTCGACCGTAGCGCTCCAACACAACTCCGTTTCCTCTGTTTTGCGGTACGCCACACCCCTCCCGATCAACAGGACCCTGTTCTGACCAAGAGAAGTTTGTTTCCTCCATTTTGCGGTACGCCAGACCCCTCCCGATGAACAGGATCCCATTTCGACCGTGGCCGGTCGAACACAAGGCCGTTTCCTCCATTCTGCGGTACGCCAGGCCTTGTTTCCATCGGCTATTCCGTCCAAGCCGAGTGGCTCCCTATGAACACGATGACGCATTCCGTTCCGAACGAGCCGGTTGGCTCCCCATGAATAGGACGACGACGCAGTTGCTCCGTTCCGACCCAGCCATGTACACGAGCCCTGGCTGTACGTATGCGCGAGTACGCGTTCGAGACCTTGCTCGTATGAACGTACGTGGTCGTATTTACTTTCTTGCACCCTGGCCGCTGTACGTACGTGTACATGCTACGCTCACGCCTCTAGTACGACACGTGCGCACCTCTACATCGACCAGTATGTACGTACACGTTCACGGCCAGAATGACAACGCTACGTACGCTTCAACCAGGTGGGCCCCGACTATCAGGCACTTCTTTGGGTGCGAAGATGTAGTTGGTGGGTCCTAGCAGCCAGGGGGAAATGTTTTTTCGTGAAATACGGTGGCCCGTCCGGTGGTCCCTGCTGTCAGTTGGAGGAATCATTATTTTCCGCGTAATAAGGAGGCACTTCCTTGATGCGGCCGTGGACCCAGTTGTAAGCCTCTCCACGTACAGTCCACGTCCGATGACCATGTTAACCACACGGCGCCGAGAGCACCAGGGTGGTGGACGATGGCGAGGCCTAGGAAGGGGACGGCGCAGAGCCGGGGAA
Source organism: Aegilops bicornis (assembly GCA_021605145.1). Lineage (NCBI taxonomy): Eukaryota > Viridiplantae > Streptophyta > Magnoliopsida > Poales > Poaceae > Aegilops > Aegilops bicornis. The sequence continues at coordinate 267,377,498 of CM038673.1, forward strand.
GAGACGGTAGTGGAAGCCCACGCGGAGAGGAGTACGAGGGTTCGCTGGTTCGGCTTTGGTGTGAGGCTGCCGTCGCCGTTGGGCCTAGCCAGCGGTGGGAGTAGTAGGGGGCGGTGAGGCCTCCGCGACATCATAGCCGGCCACGGGAGGCAGGATCACGCGGCACGACCGGCGCTGCTTTGGGCGGCTGGAGCAAGAAGACCAGAGGTTGAAGAAGCACTACGGCCGTTGGATGGACATCGTACGGTCACTGGAGCTAGAATCGTTCATATTGACTAAGTTGACAAAGCCCTCCGTCCGCGTCAACTTAGTAGGCCCACAAGTCATCCTCCCACTATGGTGGGTCCCAGCTAGCAGGGGGAGTATTCATTTTTTGTGCGTAATAGGGAGGTGTTTGCTTGTGTAAGGCCATGGACCATGTGGGTCCCAACTGTCAGCCTCTCCATGTACATCCCTCTTCCGATGTTGTCGTTTGTTGACAACGTTCACCGCGCCGTGCCGAGAACACAAGCGCGATGGACGACGGAGAGACCCAGGAAGGGAATGACCCAGAAGCGGCGAAGCCACAACAGTGGAGGGATGTGGGTGAGCAGAGGGATGGCCTGGCCAGTGGTGGGAGTAGTAGGGGGCTGTAACGCCCCGGCACCGACGCTCCAGATGCCTTCCTTTTATTTTAGTTGTTGTCGTGTGTTTAATATGTTTGTTGCATTAGCATAATTGTTTTGCATATTTCATTCCTATGTGTTTATGCCATGATCATGATGAATGCCATTGCCATATTTTGTTCATTGCATCATGTTCATCTTTTATTATATTGCATTGTGCCATTTCATTTTGTTGCATTGAGCCTCTTGTCATTTTGCATTATGCCATCCTTTGCCTAATGCATCATATTATAGCATTGTGTCATCCATGTTGTTTCCAAGTCCATCATGTGCATTGCCCCTACATTATGTTTGTTGATTGGTCCATGTATGATCATGCATCATCACCTCCTCCTTCCTTCTTCTTTCTTTCTTGGCAAGTGAACTTTTCCCCTCCTTCAGAAATGTAAATTCTTTTCCTAATGCTAGTGCACCTCATCCTTACCTCCCTGCCAAATCTCATCCATTTTCGGAATTGTTTTCGTTGGGTTCAAAATGTGTCAAGTTTGAATTTAATTCAAACTTGATTTATTTTTCTATCTTTATAAAGGCCCACATCAATTTATTCAAATCTAGGGTCATGCGGATATTCTTATATCTCTCATACCCCCTCCTTTGTCCCTGAACTTTTCCTCTTAAATTTTGTGTGAAGAAAATGGGAAAAGTTAGTAGCAGCAACGAGTAGAGTAGCAGCCCACTAGTGCCAGTCCTTCCCTCGGCCTCCTACCACCGAGCAGGCCCAATAGCAGCCTCTCAGCAGCCTCATCTCCTCTCTTGCAGGGTAAAACCCACGCTGGGCACCGCACCGGCCCCACTTGTAGCGACTCCCTACTCACCTTTCTAACTCCTCCATGCACAACCCTCCTCACAGCAAAACTCCAGCCCACCCAAGCACACATGGCCACCGTGGCCGCGCGCCCGCACCATCCACGCCTTCCAGCCCTCCTATAAGACCACCCCGCTCCCTCTCCTAGGGTTTCCCTCTTCCATCCTTGCCGCCGCCAGCCTCTCCTTTCCCCTGCTTCTTCTTCTTCCTCAGAACAGAGCATCGAGAGGAGAGAAATAAACTGTCAGCGCCCCTGCTCTCCCCCAAAAGGCTGACGACGAGGGCCCACAACCCAGGGGCTTGCCCAGGCCCGTCAGGAATAGGAGGCCCAACTCGCGAGTGACTGGGCCAGCCTGGGTGTGATGAGGCCCAGCCACCATGGCCACTACTTAAGGGGCATCACCACCAGAGGAGGAGCATCCATAGGATCAAGGCAACGGCGGCGGCTACCCTAACTCTAATCCCCTTTCTTCTGTTCTTCGTCTTGTACTCCCCCATTGTAATCGAACCTAATAATCGGGCTAGTGTGAGTGAATCGAGTGCAATTGCTACCACCACCATCCCGTCCCTTACATATGGTATCAGAGACCACTTCCACCACCTTCCCCCACGGCGATCTGGCGTAGTTCATCGAGACCAGATCTCTGACTCAAGCCCGCGCCCACCTTGTCGCCATGGAGCCGACCGTTCTGTCGTTCTTGGAGCGGCTCGACGCCACTCTGAAGGAACACACCGCAGCGATCAACACGTCCAATGCGTCACCGATCTGAGCGACTCGGTGGCGGCTCTATAGCTCGCGCCCCTGCCACCGCGCGTGGAGGGCATGACGACCCAGGCGCCAGCACCCACTAATCTCCCGCCTGCGACGACCGGCACCCACGCAGGGACCGCGCCTAGTGCGGCGCAAGCTCCACAAGGGCCCGATGGCCGCGGCATCTACACCATCCCACGGGCCCCCAGCGGCACCGCCCCCGGCAAACGGTCAGTACGACGATCTACACTCACCTTCTGTTCTATCCCCATTTGCACATGCTAGTCAGTTACTCAGCGGGTTGTGTCAGGCGCATCCATCCATTCAATTTCCTCAGTTTACTGGAGACAATCCTAAGCTGTGGAAAACCTTGTGTGAGCAATACTTTTCTATGTTTGCTATTCTTCCAGCGTTCTAGGTCCCCGTGGCTGCACTGAACTTCTCTGGTTCAGCATCGATCTGGTTGTAGTCCATCCAGAAACGAATTGCAGAATTTGATTGGGAATCCTTTACTGCACTTCTCTGTACGCGCCGCAATCGCCACCAGACGTTGATTCACTAGTTTTATATTGTGCGACAAACAACCACGGTGGCAGATTATATTGAGCAATTTGAATCAATTGTCAATCACCTTAGTTCTTATTCTGACACAATCCATCCGTTTTATTTTCTCACCCGCTTTGTGGAGGGACTTCAGAAGGATATCCGTGCGGTGAGGCTGGTCCAGCAACCGCCGGACCTGGACACGGCATGCGCTCTGGCACTGCTCCAGGAGGAGGTGGCCGATGGAACGGCGCACAGCTCCCATCGAGCGTCAGACGCGCCCACGCGCACGGGGCTACCATTACCACTGCCAACGCCCCCACCTCCGGCGTGGCCAGGGGCCTGAATGACCACGACGTCGGCAACAGACCACCGTGGTACGGAAGCCGCACGCGCCGACAACACCAAAATAAAAACGCTCCGCGACTACAGGAGCACACGTGGCCTGTGCTTCAAGTGCGGCTGGCGCTGGGGCCACGAGCACGTCTGCCCCACCACCGTGCAGGTCCATGTGGTCGAAGAGATGTTAGAGCTCTTTGGCATTGACGCGGCGACTGACCACAACAACACCGAGCCGCAGACTGACTCCTCATGGCTATCTCGCGGGCGGTGTTGGACGGTAGCGTTTCCACCAAGGCGTTTCTATTGCTCGTGTCCATCCAAGGGCCTGAGGTCCTTATGCTGGTCGACAGCGGCAGCTCCACATCCTTCATCGACCAGCGGCTGGCTGACCAGTTATCCGGAGTGGTTCCCCTTCGTCAACAATGTCGTGTCCGCGTCGCTGACGGTGGTGAGCTCACCTGTTCCGCGAGCATACCCGGCTGTCAGTGGTCGTCACAAGGACAAGATTTTAGCACTGACATGAAGATTCTTTCCCTGGGAACCTACGACGCCATCCTCGGTATGGACTGGTTGGAACAACATAGTCCCATGATAGTGGACTGGAAGAGCAAGGTTATTCAGATACCAACTCCGTTGGGGCCAGCTCGTCTGTTCGGCCACAGAGCCAATTCATCCACTTGCCATCTGATTACCAGCCTCCAGCTGCAGAACTTGTACTGCCAGGGCTCGCTGCTGCATATTGCTCTCCTGTACCCGGTAGCTGACGAACAACAAAGCAAGCCAACACCACCACCGGAACTGCAGCCACTCTTAACTGAATTCCAAGATGTTTTTGGTGAGCCTACGGGACTGCCACCGCATCGTGCCTATGACCACAAAATTCCACTCATGCTTTGTGCTCAGCCTGTCAATATCAGGCCGTATCGGGACAAACCCGAGCACAAGTCAAAGATAGAGCGGCAAGTGGAAGAACTGCTGCAGTCCGGGGTCATCCAACGAAGCCATAGCAGTTTCTCATCGCCAGCAATCCTAGTGAAGAAGAAGGATGGGACGTGGCGTCTATGCATTGATTACATGCACCTCAACGCCATGACATGCGTCAGCAAATTCCCCGTTCCCATCATAGAAGAATTGCTGGACGAGCTGCATGGCGCAGCCTGGTTCACTAAACTCGATTTGCGATTGGGTTACCACCAAATTAGGCTGGCAGAAGGAGAAGAGTTCAAAACAGCATTCCAAACACACACATGCCATTATGAGTTCAAGGTGTTGTCATTTGGATTAGCTGGTGGCCCAACAACTTTCCTGGGAGCGATAACAGAAACATTTCATCCCTTGCTACGGCACTGTGTGTTTCTGTTCTTCGATGATATCCTGGTCTTTAGCAAGACATGGGAAGAGCACCTTGACCACTTGCGACAAGTACTCCAACTGCTTCGCAGAGACCAACGGAAGGTGAAGATTAGCAAATGTGAATTCGGACAACTACAACTATCCTACCTAGGCCATGTGATCAGCGACAAAGGCATCTCTACAGAGCCCAGCAAAGTGCAAGCACTCCAGTCATGGCCTACACCGCAGGACGCCAGGGAGGTTCGCCATTTTTTGGGACTGGCAGGTTACTACCGAGGTTCGTTCGCGCGTTCGGTGTCATCGCCAGGCCCCTTTTCAATCTGTTGGAGAAAGGGGCACCATTTGTTTGGACAGACAACACAGAACAAGCATTCGAGTTGCTGAAGCAGCAGCTCACCTCAGCTCCAGTCCTGGTCCTGCCGAATTTTAGCAAAACCTTTGTGATCGAGACAAATGCTTGCGACAAGGGCATTGGCGCAGTGCTACAGCAAGATGGCCATCCCATTGCATTCATGAGAAATAGCCTGATTCCAAGATACCAGGGCCTCTCCACTTATGAGAAAGAGTACCTGGCCATCGTGGTGGCAGTGGAGCAATGTCGTCCATACCTGCAGCACAGTGAATTCATCATCCATACAGACCAGAAAAGCCTGATTCACCTCGAAGAGCAACGACTGACAACACCCTGGCAACAGCGAGCATTCACCAAACTCTTGGGGTTGCGCTATACAATCAAATACAAGAAGGGCACTGAAAACACAGCAGCTGATGCTCTTTCATGCTCCAAGCCAGTAGCTACATTGCTCGCCGTCACTTCCTGTCAACCCAGTTGGCTCGAAGACGTGGTGTCCAGCTACAACTGTAACCCATAGGCGCAGAAATTACTCGAGCAGCTGGCCATCAGAGAAGACCCTAAGGGGCATTTCACACACCAGAGCGGGATCATACGCTTCCGCGGGCACATCTGGCTAGGCGGATCCACATCAATCCAACAAAAAGATCATGTCTGCCTTCGATGACAGTCCGATGGGAGGCCACTCTGGATTCCTGCTACTTTCAGATGCATCCGTCGCCTGTTTGCATGGCCAAAGATGAAGATTCAAATACTTCACTATGTGCGCTGCTGCTCAGTATGTCAACAAGCCAAACCTGACATAGAAGCATCTCCTGGACTGTTGGAACCCCTACTAATCGCTCAACTACCATTGGATATGATCACCATGGATTTTGTCGACGGGCTCCCGCAGTCTGGTAAATTCAACTGCCTATGGGTTGTGCTTGACAAGCGCACCAAGTTTGCTCACTTTCTTCCTCTCTCCCACCCGTATACTACATCAAAGGTGGCTCTGCTTTATATGACCAACATCTATAGCATCCATGGATTCCCAGGAGCCATTGTGTCTGACCGTGACCCGGTATTCACCATCATGTTCTGGCGTGAGCTGTTCAAGTATGCCGGCACGGAGTTGCGCATGAGCACAGCCAACCATCCACGGACGGATGGGCAGAACGAACGCGTCAACCAGTGCGTCGATGTCGGCGTTCTGGGAACGGGGGTCCCCAGACTTGCCTACCTACGGCCCACGGCGTGGCGCTGCTGGCGGGCCCATACGGCCCATCTTCACCAACAAGCATTCAAGGCGCTCGCGAGGGGCCAAGCCTCACGAGGCGGACGACACAAGACCTCCTCGGGAGCGGCCTCATCAGGCTGGCTCGCGAGGGGCAGAGAGATCAAGGCAAGGCAAACCTCGCGAGGTTGTCATGACGTGAGCCATGACGATCGAGACCAGGCGGGCGCCAGGCGGACGCCAGCGTGCACATTGTCCTTGTTTCCCCTTTGGTGCTAAGGGGGCAAGCACAGGCGAGGAGTACCGAGGCGTCAAGCAAAGTTTTCGCTATCGGTGCAACGAGACCAAGACCAGTAGGACGGCAAGACGGAGGTCACTGTGGAGCCCAAGGCGGCGTCACCACCAGAGCCTTTTGCAAGAGAAGACCACCTTTTGTCAGGATAAGCTGTACTAGTTGTCCCCTTTCAAATTGGCCATTGTTGGCTCCCTTCCCGCTCAATATTTGGGGAGAGGACCAGGGCCCCTATAAATAGGACTAGCCACCATAGTAGAGGGACGGGCCTCAAGCCATTCAGATCATCCTCACCCACACAAGCACAAGAACACCTCAACCTCAGGAGGCTGTTCTTCCCTGGTAACTGTTCATCCTCAGCCCAAGAAGCAATCCACCACCACTGCACTCGAGTAGGGTATTACACCACAACGATGGCCCAGAACAGTATAAATCTTGTGTCCTTTGTGTTGCGAGTTCGTCGAGCCTAGCCTTAGATCGCAGAGTGTGTGAGGGCACGATTAGTGAGGGGGAGATCTTCGTGTGCACCACAGTGTTTGAACCTTGAGGGTTTTGCCGGAACCCGTGATCCGACATTTGGCGTGCCAGGTAGGGGTGCGCCGGAGCTTCCTTTCCGTCGATCCGCCCTCCACCATCTTCGCGCCCGTTCCTCATGGCCCGTGTTTCTCTTCCAGCCGGATCCGCGGACGCCCGCGGCAGCGCCTGGGGGCTCCGAGGCCTCACTCCCGCTATGCGGCGGGTACAGTGGCCGCCCAAATTCAAGCTGGAGATGCCACCACACTACGACAGCCCAGCGGACCCGTCGGCTTTCCTGCTGGCGTATGAGGTGCCGTGCGCCTGGCTGCTCACCCTCCCAGGATCTTCCGTGGCGTCTTGGGAGGAGCTGCACGACCTCTTCACCGCACGCTTCGCGACGCCGCCGCCCCTTGCTGTCGTGGCCCTCATCGGCGGCTCACAAGCACCGCCCTCGGATCATCACGTCAAGTTGTTCCTGCGCCAGATCGATGCCACTTCCAAGCGCCCGAGGGCTCCCCCGGGTTGGGCGGTGCCAGGGGCTGACCTCACCTTCGACTCGGGGGACCATCCCGTCAACACCACTGGCTCGGGTGTGCTCCCAATGCTTTGGACACCCACCATCTGCAATGTGTCCGTCACCAAGTCGCTCATCGACGACGGTGCCGGCCTCAACGTGCTCTTTGTGGAGGCCTTCAGCCTCCTTCACGTACCACTCGAGCGGCTCCGCCCCAGCAAGCCCTTTTTAGGGGTTGGCGGGGGCTCCGCCCACTCCCTGGGGCAGATCCGCCTTCCCTTAACATTCGGCACGCGCGACAACTACCGCACCGAGCTGGTCGATTTCGACGTCGCCCGCATCAGCCTCCCGTACAACGCCATTCTCGGGTACCCGATGCTGGCTCAGTTCATGGCGGCAACCCATGCTGCCTACAATCTCATGAAGATGCCCGGGAGCAAGGGCGTCCTCACGATGGCTGGAGATACCATGGAGGCCCTGGCAACGCTCAAGCTTGCCCTCAAGGCCGCTGCGATGGCGCAACCCGTTGACACGGACACCACCAAGGGCAAGAAAGCCGCGCCAACCAAGAAGAAGCAGGTTTTCACTCAAGACAAAGCAGAAACCAAGCAGGTGTCAGTAGAGGAAGATGGATCCTCGGGGGCCGCCTTTACCATAGGCGCCAACCTCGAACCTGATCAAGTGGAGGCGCTGGTGAAATTCTTGCGCGCAAACAAGGAAGTGTTCGCTTGGGAGCTCAATCAGCTGGTATGATGTGGACATCAATACCATTGTTACACCCACAACCCCTGCTGCTATACATACTGGACCAATTACTAGAGCTTGCGCACACCAATTAAATTATCAGGTACTTTCGTTTCTTGGTAATGATTCTAATGTTCATGAGAATATGATGCTGCCTAAATTGGATACATCTGTTTTGCTTACAAATGAAGGGCCTGTCATGGATAAGAGGGATGAACACTGGAGCAAGACCAAGCATGGAGATGATGGCATGTGCGAGGGGAACAAGAACGGAGTTACAAGTGATGATTTCAGGACTTTGAGGCCCCCATAATGAGTGCATGAAGCCTTGGACGAAATATACAAGATGCCACTTCATAATATTCGTCCATAGGCTATTCTAGGTCCTGCGTCACCTTATTATTGGGCCAGGCCCATGTAATTTCGAAATACTTAAGTATAGGTTATTTTTAGAGTCCGTATGTGTGGGGAAACAAGAGTTAGGGTTGGTTTCGGACCCCTCCCTCAAGGGCCACGAAATTCCCTCCTCTTCTTCCATATATACAACCCTTAGGGCGTCGTTTAGACTTTAGGTTTTGTTTAGATCAAAAGTTCGCCATAGCTGCAACTTCGTGTACTTTGTTTGTGTTCAACGACCAGACAAAGGCGTCACAGAACCCCACCTTGATCAATAAAGCTTTCCTCTTATATTCGCGATATCCAAATTGCAATCTTAGTTTCTTTCTTGTTCTTTGTTTGCCTACAGGAAACAGACCTTCGTGGTCAGGTTGATCACGCTCCGGCATGGTCAATAATCTCTCGGAGTTGGTTTAGCGATTGCTAAGGCGCGATGTCCTCACACGTTTGTAGTCGGATCATCAAAGTCGACTTCATCCTAAACGATAGCCACCATCTCATCGAAAGACGGGACACCTTTGCCTCTATCAAGTGGTATCAGATTTCCAGGTTGCTCGGTGAGATTTTCCAGTTTTTTGTAGTTTAGATCGAGTCTGTCCTTCATACCTACAGTCCACGAAAAAGCCACAAAAAATTAGGGTTAGTTCATCATATCCGAACCGATCCGAGCCTTTGCATAGTCTTTTCAAGATTTTGCTTTGTTGAATTTGCGGTTGCATCGTTGTGTCTAGCTGCTGGTCTTAGAGTCTAGTCTTTTAGAGTTTGAGTTACGGTCATAAGTTATCACGCCCGCACCATCATCATCATCGCCCTGCCATCTACAACCGCCGCTTATTCGCCACGATCCATATCCATATACCACCACCAATTCGTATCCATATACCACCACCAATCCAGATCCATATACCAAAGACCGCTGCCATATCCTACCACCATATATCCACCACCAATCCGAGTTACTTTCATATTAGGTTTGTTTTCGAGGTCCGTTTAATTTCCGATTCGTGTTTCCTTGCCTGAGTAGGTCTCGAAAAAAAAGAGTCTGGAGAACCCCAGGCAGTTTTTAGGCCAAAATTTTGGCAGCCGAATATTTTTCCCTATCCTGTTTTTAGGCTTTTCTCAGTCTTTTGAGCCTCATGCCATCATAGTGATTTTTTGTCGCACTTTTTCGTCGTCGCTGCCCTGATTTCCAAAAAAAAGTAAAAAAAAATTCGTGCCCATCCTGTCAGTTTGACCTGGGAAGAGTTTTGAGACACTCGCCATTATAGTGATTTTTCGCAAAACAAAAGAGCGCAAAAAAAAACTGAGCAAAAAAAATTCCAGAGTGTGCTTTTCCTTTGTTTACGTGCAGCGCCGTGATTTTGTTAGTGTTCTAGGCTTGCATCTCTAGCATGGTCTAGCATAGGACCAGCACAGTACCGTCGTTGAGCGTTTATTGAACTTTGCATCTCTGAATTGATTATTGCTGACCCTTTTTGCTACCATATTATAAGCCTTCCCAGCTCCACATACATCTACGTCGTATGCTTGACTCTCCACAGTAATCGCTCTATCCAAGCTTTGAGAGTTTTGACTACAACGGTTGTGATCACCGCTTTCTTTGGGTAAGAACTGGTAAGAATTTGAGATTTGCTTGACGGATTTGTGACACCCACCACCACCTCTTGTTAGTAGTCCAGGGATCATATTCTTGTGTGTTTCTATTGCTGCTAACCATGCCAGGATCATGGCGATTTAGACCGATCGGGAGAACATGACAAATAAGGAGTTGCATGATAAATTTCAGCAAATGATGAGTGGACAGGTGCAAGATGTGCTAAACAGATTTGAATTGCATGGAGAAGATAGATGGCATGGAGAAGACGTTCGAAACAAAGCTCGATAACAAGTTTAATGAATTGCTCGCACGTCTTCCACCACCACCACCGGCTGAACCTAATGCACCTCTACAACAACAACTACAACTACTACTACCTCCACATCGCGAAACAGCCCTCCGCCGAGCGAGCCGTGTCCCTCTTGCGCTTGGCCAAACTATTGGTGCTGCTGTTGATACTTCTGTGGCTCCTGCTGCTGATGCGGAGGAGTATGATTATGTGGGAGATTACGAGGATGAAGTTGATCAAAATTAGAACTACGTGCAACCACCAGCACCACAACCACCAGGTCGTCCACATTCAAATAATGGCAATGTTAGGGCTCCCCCTCAGGTACGAGATCATGACCATCTCCCTAAACTGAAATTGAATATTCCACCACTTAAGGGTAGATATGTTCCTGATATATATCTTACTTGGGAGTTAGAAACTGAACAATGATTTACATGTTTACAATATCCTGAGGAGAGACGTGTTCCTACCGCTATTTGTGCTTTCACTAGCTTTGCATGTGTTTGGTGGTCTGAACATTGTAGCTTATATCCTGTTCCAGCTACTTGGGCTGCTTTGAAAACTGCTATGCGTACTCGTTGGGTTCCACCATATTATCAACGTGAATTACTTCAAAAATTGCGGCGCTTAAGACAAGGAAAAAATTCTGTAGAAGAATATTATCAGGAATTATAAAATGGCTTGATTAGATGTGGTATCGTTGAGGAGAATGAAGCTATGCTTGCACGTTTTATGGGTGGATTAAATAGAGAGATTCAGACCATTCTAGAGTATAAGGATTATAATAATATCACCCGTTTATTCCATCTTGCTTGTAAAGCTGAACGTGAAGTGCAGGATCGTGAGCATTGGTGCGAACTAACTTTTCTGCAGGTCGACCTTCATCATGGACACCACGTGCATCATCTACTTCCACTGCACCATCACCTCCTTGGTGCCACCTCCAACCGTGATACAAGAAGGCAGGCGTAACCACCACTATCTCGCCAAGAGCACACCCCGGGCCTGCACAGAGCTCTTTTTCTTCCATGGCGTCAGCAGGGCACACGTGATATTATTTGTCGTTGTTGTAAGGGAAGAGGACATTTCTTGAGAGACTGCAAATCTCAGCGTGTGATGTTTGCTACTGAGGATGGTGGGTATGAGTCCGCTAGTGACTATGATGAGGAGACTTTGGCTCTTATTACACATGAAGAACACAGTGGAGATGATTCTGATCATGAGACGCAATACATGGCTGCTGAAGATGCTGACCGGTATGAATGTTTAGTTGCTCAACGTGTTTTGAGTGTGCAGGTTACACAAGTTGAGCAAAATCAGAGGCATAATTTGTTCCATACAAAGGGAGTTGTGAAGGAACGTTCTATTCGTGTCATCATAGATGGAGGGAGCTGCAACAACTTGGCTAGCATGGCGATGGTGGAGAAGCTATCTGTCACCACAAGACCACATCCACATCCTTACTACATCCAATGGTTCAACAACAACGGCAAGGTTAAGGTAACACGTATTTTTCGGGTGCATTTTAGTATGTCTACGTATGCTGATTATGTTGATTGTGATGGTACCTATGCAAGCATGTTCCTTATTACTTGGTAGACCATGGCAATTTGATAAAAATTTCGTACACCATGGTAGAACAATCAGTATACTCTTGTTCATAAGGATACAAATATTACTTTGCTTCCTATGACTCCTGATTCCATTTTGAAAGATGATATTAATAGAGATAATAAAGCAAAACAGGAGAAAAATAAGAGTGAAAATCAGATTGTGGCAAAATAATTTGAGCAACAAATGAAGCCTAATAATAAACCATCTGGTGTTGCTTCTGAAATTAAATTGAAAAGTGTATGTTTACTTGCCACCAAATCTAATATTGATGAGCTAGATTTTAGAAAATCTGTTTGCTATGCTTTTGTGTGCAAAGAGGCATTATTTTCATTCGAGCACGTGCCTTCCTCTTTGCCCCTACTTGTCACTAACATTTTGCGGGAGTTTGTCGACGTCTTCCCACGGGACGTGCCACCGGATTATCACCTATTCGAGGGATTGAGCATCAAATTGACTTAATTCCCGGTGCATCGCTACCCAGTCGTGCACCATACCGTACCAATCCAGAGGAGACGAAGGAGATTATGCGTCAAAGTACAGGAGCTGTTCCTATTATACTAGTGCCTAAAAGGATGGTACGTCGCGTATGTGTGTTGATTGTAGAGGCATTAATAATCTAACTATTCGTTGTCATCATCCTATTCCTAGGCTAGATGATATGCTTGATGAATTGAGTGGCTCTACAATATTCTCCAAAGTTGATTTGCGTAGTGGATACCATCAAATTCGTATGAAATTGGGAGATGAATGGAAAACAACATTTAAAACTAAGTTTGGTTTATATGAGTGGTTAGTCATGCCTTTTGGGTTAACTAATGCGCCTAGTACTTTCATGAGACTAATGAACAAAGTTTTACATGCTTTCATTGGACGATTTGTGGTAGTCTATTTTGATGATATACTGATTTGTAGCAAATCTTTGGAAGAACATTTGGAACATTTACGTGTTGTTTTTATTGCTCTACGTGATGCACGTTTGTTTGGTAACCTTGGGAAGTGCACCTTTTGCACCGACCGAGTATCTTTTCTTGGCTATGTTGTTACTCCACAGGGAATTGAAGTTGATAAAGCCAAGATTGAAGCTATTGAGAGTTGGCCGCAGCCCAAAACGGTCACATAAGTGAGGAGTTTCCTTGGCCTCGCTCGTTTCTATAGGCGTTTTGTGAGAGATTTCAGCACCATTGATGCACCTCTCAACGACTTTACAAAGAAGGATGTGCCTTTTGTTTGGGGTACTGCACATGAAGAAGCCTTCACGGTATTGAAAGATAAGTTGACACATGCTCCTTTAATCCAACTTCCTGATTTTAATAAGACTTTTGAGCTTGAATGTGATGCTAGTGGAATTGGATTAGGAGGTGTGTTATTACTAGATGGCAAACCTATTGCATACTTTTCTGAAAAATTGAGTGGGCCTAGTTTGAACTATTCTACTTATGATAAAGAATTATATGCTCTTGTTCGGACTTTAGAGACATGGAAACATTATTTATGGCCCAAAGAATTTGTTATACATTACGATCATGAATCTTTGAAACATATTAAAAGTCAAGCTAAACTGAATCGTAGACATGCTAAATGGGTGGAATTCATTGAGACTTTCCCTTATGTCATTAAACACAGGAAGGGTAAAGAAAATGTTATTGCTGATGCTTTGTCTCGTCGCTATACTATGCTTTCACAACTTGACTTCAAAATATTTGGTTTGGAGACCATCAAAGATCAATATGTGCATGATGCCGATTGTAAAGATGTAATGCAGAATTGTAAAGAAGGAAGAACATGGAACAAGTTCGTTATTAATGATGGCTTTGTGTTCCGTGCTAACAAGTTATGCATTCCTGCTAGCTCTGTTCATCTTTTGTTGTTGCAGGAGGCGCATGGAGGAGGATTAATGGGACACTTTGGCGTGAAGAAGACGGAGGACGTACTTGCTACAAATTTCTTTTGGCCAAATATGAGATGGGATGTTGAGCGTTTTGTTGCTCGCTGCACTACATGTTAGAAAGCTAAGTCACAACTCAATCCTCATGGTTTATATATGCCTTTGCCTGTACCTAGTGTTCCTTGGGAGGATATATCTATGGACTTTGTTTTAGGTTTACCTCGAACAAAGAAGGGGAGGGATAGCATATTTGTTGTCGTGGATAGATTTTTGAAAATGTCACACTTTATACCATGTCATAAAAGCGATGATGCTGTTAAGTTGCTGATTTGTTCTTTCGGGAAATATTCGCTTGCATGTTGTGCCAAATATTATTGTTTCAGATCGTGATACTAAATTCCTTAGCCACTTTTGGAGATGTTAATGGGCTAAGTTGGGGACAAAACTGCTTTTTAGTACTACTTGTCACCCCCAAACTGATGGACAAACTGAAGTAATCAATAGAACATTATCTACTATGCTTAGGGCTGTTTTGAAGAATAATAAGAAAATGTGGGAAGAATGCTTGCCTCATATTGAATTTGCTTATAATCGTTCATTGCATTCTACTACTAAGATGTGCCCTTTTGAAATTGTGTATGGTTTCCTACCTCGTGCACCTATTGATTTGTTGCCTCTTCCATCTTCGGAGAAGGTTAATTTTGATGCTAAAGAAAGTGCTGAATTGATTTTAAAAATGCATGAGTTAACTAAGGAAAACATTGAGCATATGAATGCTAAATATAAACTTCTTTGGAGATAAGGGTAGAAAACATGTTGTGTTTGCACCTGGAGATCTTGTTTGGTTACATTTGAGTAAGGATAGATTTCCTAATTTGCGCAAATCAAAGCTATTGCCACGTGCTGATGGTCCTTTTAAGGTGTTAGAGAAAATAAATCATAATGCATATAAACTTGAGCTGCCTGCAGATTTTGGGGTTAGTCCCACTTTTAACATTCCAAATTTGAAGCCTTATTTGGGTGAGGAAGATGAGCTTCCGTCGAGGACGACTTCATTTCAAGAAGGGGAGGATGATGAGGACATAATTACCATTGTTACAACCACTGCCCCTGCTGCTATACATACTGGACCAATTACTAGAGCTCGCGCACGCCAATTAAATTATCATGTACTTCCGTTTCTTGGTAATGATTCTAATGTTCATGAGAATATGATGCTGCCTAAATTGGATACATTTGTTTTGGTTACAAATGAAGGGCCTGTCATGGATAAGAGGGATGAACACTGGAGCAAGACCAAGCATGGAGATGATGGCATGTGCGAGGGGAACAAGAACGGAGTTACAAGTGATGATTTCAGGACTTTGAGGCCCCCATAATGAGTGCATGAAGCCTTGGACGAAATATACAAGATGCCACTTCATAATATTCGTCCATAGGCTATTCTAGGTGCTGCGTCACCTTATTATTGGGCCAGGCCCATGTAATTTCAAAATACTTAAGTATAGGCTATTTTTAGAGTCCGTATGTGTGGGGAAACAAGAGTTAGGGTTGGTTTCGGACCCCTCCCTCAAGGGCCACGAAATTCCCTCCTCTTCCTCCATATATACAGCCCTTAGGGCGTTGTTTAGACTTTGGGTTTTGTTTAGATTAAAATTTCGCCATAGCTGTAACTTCGCGTACTTCGTTTGTGTTCAACGATCAGACAAGCGTCACAGAACCCCACCTAAATCAATAAAGCTTTCCTCTTATATTCGCGATATCCAGATTGCAATCTTAGTTTCTTGCTTGTTCTTCGTTTGCCTGCAGGAAGCAGACCTTCATGGTCAGGTTGATCATGCTCCGGCGTGGTCAATAACCTCTCGGAGTTGGTTTAGCGATTGCTAAGGCGCGACATCCTCGCACGTTCGTAGTCGGATCGTCAAAGTCGACTTCATCCTAAACGATAGCCACCATCTCATCGAAAGACGGGACACCTTTGCCTCTATCATGATCGGAGTCCCGAGAGGGGTGATAGAGCAGCACTTGAAGGTGTGCCCCAATGTGCGCCCCGTGAAGCAGATGGCGAGACGGCAGTCCACGGAGAAGCATGCCTTTATCGTTCAAGAAACCCACAAGTTAGAAGCAGCGGGTGTCATTTGCGAGGTTCGGTATCCCGAGTGGCTGGCGAACCCCGTTGTCGTGCCGAAGAAAGGCGGGAAGGAGCGCATGTGTGTCGACTTCACCAACCTCAACAAAGCCTGCCCCCAAGATCCATTCCCGCTTCCGCGCATCGATCAGATCGTCGACTCCACTGCTGAGTGCGATATGTTGTGCTTCCTGGATGCGTTCTCAGGCTACCACCAGATCAAGATGGCGGTACAGGATGTGGAGAAGACAGCCTTCCTGACCCCGTGTGGGGTGTACTGCTACACATGCATGCCGTTCGGGCTGCGCAACGCCGACGCAACCTTCCAACGACTGATGCACATCACCATGGGACGGTAACTTGGGAGGAATGCCGAAGCTTACGTCGACGACATCGTGGTAAAGTCTCGGGAGGCAGGGACTTTGATTCAGGACCTGGAGGAGACCTTCGAGAGCCTCCGCCAGGTGGACTTGCAGCTCAACCCGGAAAAGTGCGTGTTTGGTGTCCCTTCCGGCAAGCTGCTAGGCTTCCTCGTGTCTCACAGAGGGATCGAGGCCAACCCAGAGAAGGTCAAAGCAATTGAAGACATGTGTCCACCACAAACCCTCAAAGAAATGCAAAAACTTGCCGGTCGGGTGACCGCGTTGGGGCGCTTTATCTCCAAGCTGGGAGAGCGCGCCCTACCCTTCTTCAAGCTGATGAAGAAGAAGGGCCCATTATGTGGACTCTGGAGGCCGACCAAGCGTTTCAAGACCTCAAGAGATACCTGACCAGCCCTCCGGTAATGGTGGTGCCACGCCCTCTCGAGCCTCTGGTGCTCTACCTCGCCGCCACTCCCTACTCCGCCAACGCAACTCTAGTGGTGGTTCGGGAAGAGCGCCATGCCAAGGGCGCACCGCGACGAGCTGCGCCCCCAGCGGTGGCAATGCAAGGCCAGAAGGACGCCGCGAAAGCCGCAGTAGTAGCAGCAAAGGACCAAGTTCAACAGGACGATGCCCCTGGGCCTGTAGAGGCCCCAGCAAGTGATCAGGCGTCGGAGGGTGAACCGCTTCAGGAGGCGCCCCAGCTCACGGAAGGCGCAGGACTCACCGATACACCCATCCTCGTTGAGCACCCGGTGTATTTCGTCAGTACGGTGTTGCGGGATGCAAGGGCACGGTACCCCATGCCTCAGAACCTCTTACTTGCACTCTTGGTGGCCTCGTGCAAGTTGCGACACTACTTCCAAGGTCACCCCATCAAGGTCGTCTCAGCCTACCCATTGGAGAGGGTGCTCAGGAGCCCCCTTTCCGCTGGGAGGTTCGCCGAGTGGAACAACGAGTTGCAGGCGTTCCAGGTGGAGTTCAGCACAACCAGAGTCATCAAAGGGGCTGCGCTCGCTGATTTCATAGTGGAATGGGCAGACGCTCCGGGGCTCGAAGTTGGCCTGGATCGGTCCCTTTCGCCAGGAAGTGAAGCGCCAGACGGCTGGGTTATGTACTTCGATGGTGCCTTCTCGCGCCAGGGCGCGGGGGCTGGAGCGATGCTCAACTCACCCACTCAAGACAAGCTCTACTACGTCGTGCAGCTCTGCTTCCAGCAGGGTGAGAAGGTCTCCAACAACATAGCAGAGTACGAAGGCCTCATAGCTGGCCTGAAGGCTGAGGCGGCCCTGGGGGTAAAGCGCCTCACCATCAAGGGCGACTCGCAGCTCCTCGTCAACTTCTCCAACAAGGTATATGAGCCGAAGAATGAGCACGGGGAGGCGTACCTCGCAGAGGTGCGCAAGATGGAAAATCAGTTCCAGGGCCTGGAGTTGCAGCACGTGCCCCGCGGCACCAACAAGGAAGCCAACGACATCGCTAGGAGAGCATCCAAGCGGCTCCCCCAAGAGCCTGGTGTCTTCGAGGAGCGGCTATTCAAGCCATCGGCAACACCACCGCTGTCGAGGACGGCGCAGCCTTGGGAGGAGCTCCCACAGCCACCAGCCTCGGAAGCCCCGTCCTATGGCCCGACCTCTGGGGTGCGCCTACTCTTGGCGCTTGAGCCTCAGGAGGGATTCTGGACCAAGGAATTCAAGGAGTACCTGACGCAGGGGACGCTACCGGAGAAGGAGGAGGACGCGGAGCGTGTGGCCCGGCAAGCCACGACATACTGCATCCAGGACGGTGAGTTATACAGGAAGCGGCCAAATGATGTTTCCCTGCGCTGCATCTCCAGGGACCAGGGGAAGGAGCTGCTAGCTGACATACATGGCGGGGACTGCGGGCACGACTCATGATCGCGGACCCTCATCGGCAAGGTATTCCACAGCGGATTCTACTGGCCCACGGCACTCAACGATGCAGCTGAGCTGGTGCAGTCCTGTGAAGCCTCCCAGTTCCACGCCAAGCAGATCCATCAGCCGGCCCAGGGCCTCCAGACCATCCCACTCACATGGCCGTTCACGGTCTGGGGGCTAGATATCTTGGGACCGTTTTGTCAAGCGCCTGGGGGCTACCGCTACCTTTACATCGCCATCGACAAGTTCACCAAGTGGGCGGAGGTGGAAGCCGTCCGCACCATCCCAGCTGGCTCCGCGGTCAAGTTCATCAAGGGTCTCGTGAGCCGTTTCGGGGTCCCCAACCACATCATCACTGATAACGGCTCGCAGTTCACTAGTAATCTCTTCAAGACATATTGTGCTATCCTTGGAACGCAGATCTGCTACGTTTCGGTGGCGCACCCCAGGAGCAATGGTTAGGCCAAACGCGCCAACGCAGAGGTCCTGAGGGGTCTCCAGACCAGGACCTTCAAGAAGAAGCTCGAGGCCTGCGGCAGGGGCTGGTACGACGAGCTCTAGTCCGTGTTGTGGTCCATCCGCACCACCGCCACCAAGCCAATGGACGAGACCCCGTTCTTCGCCATCTACGGAGCAGAAGTGGTCCTCCCTCACGAGGTCAAGCATCGCTCCGCACGGGTCCTGGCGTTTGATGAAACGCAACAGGACACCACGCGGGGGATGGACCTCGTGCTGGGGGAGGAACGCTACCGCGAAGCTGCACTACGGGCGGCAAGGTATCAGTAGGCGCTGCGGCGGTACCACTGCCGCAACATCCGCTCCAGGACGCTCGAGACGGGTGCTCTCCAGGGAAGGGCTGCATAAGCTCTCACCCATGTGGGAGGGCCCGTTCAAGGTCGTCCATGTCTCCGAGCTCGGCACCGCGCGCTACCGAGACACAGTGACGGGTACCCATCCAACGCCTGGAACATCCGGCACCTCCGGAAGTTCTACCCATGAAGAAAGGCCGTGCTCGTGAAGAAGGCCCAGTGCTCGTGAAGATCGCCGCTGTGACACTCTCACGTAATAACGAGTGGGGTTGTACATGCCCCGCAGTCTCAGGAGTGCCGCCCTCGGGCCTCGGGGGCTCCCTCCCACGTCCTAGTGGCAGCACTTAGCTCCGCGCTGGTGAGAAGACTTGAAGACTAGACTAGGTGCCGGACGCGGCTTTTCATTTGCTTTCCGTAGTTGGCTCGCCTCCTTTTAATTGAAGTTTGCTTCTGGTGTTCCTTGCTGACTTGGTTCCCACATTTTTCCTCTGTTTCCGTCTCCAGTTTAGCCTGTACTCTCTCTCGCATACCTCGCGAGGGGGCTGGGCAGGTGCCCTTGTGAGTGTTTTTCCTCCTCATGAGCGCTTTTCCTTTCTCTGCCTTTTGTCTGCCTGTTCGCGAGGCACCCTCGTTCGAGACCGCAAGCTGGCGCCCCTTTCTCAATCTGTGCCCCACGGGTACCGCGATACAAAGCACTGGGTCGCAGCCAGCAGTGCCCACGACCAAGGATCGGGAAAATGGCAAGTTTCCCAATGAATTTTTGCAGTTCTCAGGTGCCCACCAGACGAAAGAGGCCTCGCCAGGGAATGGGAAGCAGACCTCGCGAGGTGGAGGCTACTTCGAGCGCGACAAGCTAAGTTATTTCCACAAAAGCAAAGATGCTACGACACAATCGAGGAGCGATAAACATAAGCACAATAGCTGGGGAATCATTGTCCTGTAACACACCCCTCTGGGGCCCCATACTTGTCTCTTTCTTGAGTGCAGGAAGGAAAGGGACAACGAAACAAAAGTGGCGCGTGCCCCTATAGAGGTCCGCGCGCGCGGGCTCTTGGCGCTGCCCCGAGCTCAGCCGGACCCCTCCTCGCACTCCAAGATAGTAGAGGAGAAAGAAGAACCTGGGAGTAATGGCACATCAGGAGGAGGTGGCGACGTCGTCACCAGGGCCTGGGATACCAAGGGCTCCTGAGCCTTCGGGACCTCAAAGAATGAGCCGACATCAAGACTTCCGAGCCAGTGGGCCTCGGGGGCTGACTCCTCCGGACGACGCCCCTCCAGGCTTCGCAAGGGCGACCGGGCTGGAGAGATGCGAGTGTTGTCATTTCCTTTCTTCGTGGAGGGGGTGCGGCCGCTGTAGATGGTTCAGTCCCAGGCGTGGGCGCTGCATCCTCCTTCCTCTCCTTCGTCGCAGGCGGCGGCCTGGTCAACCAAGGACGACCGTCAGGAAGCAGCAGTATAAGCAAGAACAAGACGAAGCTCGAGCACTTACTGGTCCACCGCAGCGTAGTCCACCCTCCGCTTGGTGAGCTTGAAGCTTGTGAAGTGGGCGCGCGGACTCCGGGAAACAAATCCAGGAGCACAGAGGAATCGCCGCCCACAGCATCAGTTCGCGCGAGGAGTCCGTGGCGTGGACTCCTGGGACGACGGAGCGCATCACCGCGGCTCGGCTGCCACGACAACGGCGAGAGCGACGCTGCTCACCGCTTCTTCCACCTAAGCCATCGGCTTGGGCGTACAAGGGCAACAGGTAATCAGGAGGGGCCCGCTCACACCAGGGCCTCGTCACCTCCGCCCTCACGACCATGTCGCGGCGATGCACCGGCCTCTTCTTCGGTGGAAGCAGCCCAAGCTCGTCGCGGGGAGCCTTTCCTTTCTTCACGGCGGAAAACCTTCGAATCAGCGCCATTGGTGCCGAAGCTGGTTATGGAGCAAGGGAAAGAAGCAAGCAGAATGGGAAGAGATGGGTGATTGGGGCTCTGCCCCCCTCCCCATTTATAGCAGGAGAAGGCCAACCAGTGCCCCCCAGGATCACAGGCAATGATGGTTTTTCCTTGCATGCCGTAGGAACTTGTCAGGTCGGATAGTTGCCGAGGCAGCGTGGGGAAGCGGAGACGCCCACGTCCAATCAACCACCATGCGTCGACCAAGGCCACAGGCTGTGGGCGCCAACGGCGCTCCGGACTTACCCTTTGGCTTCGCCTTGAAGCCAAGTCCGAGCGCGCCTTGGGCCCGGGGGCTACTGTCGACCTTCTGGGAACGGGGGTCCCCAGACTTGCCTGCCTGCGGCCCACGGTGTGGCGCTGCTGGCGGGCCCGTACGGCCCATCTTCACCAACAAGCATTCAAGACCCTCGCGAGGCGGATGACACAAGACCTCCTCGGGAGCGGCCTCACCAGGCTGGCTCGCGAGGGGCGGAGAGATCAAGGCAAGGCAAACCTCGCGAGGTTGTCATGACGTGAGCCATGACGATCGAGACCAGGCGGGCGCCAGCGCGCACGTTGTCCTTGTTTCCCCTTTGGTGCTAAGGGGGCAAGCGCAGAAGAGGAGTACAGAGGCATCAAGCAAAGGTTTCCCTATCGGTGCAACGAGACCAAGACCAGCAGGACGGCAAGACGAAGGTCACCGTGGAGCCCAGGGCGGCGTCACCACCAGAGCCTTTTGTAGGCGAAGACCAGCTTTAGTCAGGATAACATGTACTAGGTGTCCCCTTTCAAATTGGCTGTTGTTGGCTCCCTTCCCTCTCAATATTTGGGGAGAGGACCAGGGCCCTTATAAATAGGACTAGCCACCATAGTAGAGAGGACTGGCCTCAAGCCATTCAGATCATCCTCACCCACACAAGCACAAGAACACCTCAACCTCAGGAGGCTGTTCTTCCCTAGTAACTGTTCATCCTCAGCCCAAGAGGCAATCCACCACCACCGCACTGGAGTAGGGTATTACACCACAAAAGTGGCCCGAACCAGTATAAATCTTGTGTCCTTTGTGTTGCGAGTTCGTTGAACCTAGACTTAGATCGCGGAGTGTGTGA
Organism: Aegilops bicornis; assembly: GCA_021605145.1. Classification (NCBI taxonomy): domain Eukaryota; kingdom Viridiplantae; phylum Streptophyta; class Magnoliopsida; order Poales; family Poaceae; genus Aegilops; species Aegilops bicornis. Next base: position 267,399,603 of record CM038673.1, read on the forward strand.
GGGTGCGATCAGTGAGGGGGAGATCTTCGTGCGCACCCCAGTGTTCGGACCTTGAGGGTTTTGCCGGAACCCGTGATCCGACAGTCGAGACTAACCTTTGATGTTTTGTGCATGCCTGCCCACGCCGTTGGAGCTATTGGATCCCCCTCGCCCACTTCTGGTACAATTCCTCCCACCACTCGAGTATCGGAATGTCCCCCTTCAAGGCTATGTTTGGGCACGAGCCGCGGCACTGGGGCATCACGAGCACCACTGCGTGCATGGTGCCTGCCTTGCAAACTTGGCTCGATGAGCGTGCCGTGATCCAAGACCTGCTGCAGCAACACCTTCATCGAGCCCAGCAGCACATGAAGGCTCAAGCGGACAAACACAGGTCAGCCCGGGCATTCGAAGTCGGTGACTCTGTTTACTTGAAACTTCTACCCTATATCCAAACTTCAGTGGCACGACGCGCCAACCACAAGCTGTCATTCAAGTACTATGGCCCATTCAAAATCATCGCCAAGATCAATGAAGTGGCATAGAAAATGGATCTTCCAGCACAATCTCAAGTGCACCCAGTATTCCAGGTTTCCCAACTGCGCCGCTGCCTCATTCCAGGTACAACTTCATCTTCAGAACTCCTAGTCCATTCTGACATTCCTACAGTCCCTGTCACAGTGCTCAGAAATCGATGGCCCAAGAGGAATGGCTCTATGATAGAACGAGTACTCATCCGGTGGTCAAATCCAGCAAATACACCTGACAGCTGCGAAGACAAGGAAGCTTTCAAGGATCGATTTCCAGCGGCTGAGGCTTGGGGCAAGCCTCCTCGCAAGGGGGAGGGGATGTCAGCGCCCCTGCTCTCCTCAAACAAGCTGACGACAAGGGCCCACAGCCCAGGGGCTTGCCGGGCTCGCCCATGCCCGCCAGGAACAGGAGGCCCAACACGCGAGTGACTCGGCCAGCCTGGGTGCGATGAGGCTCAGCAACCACGGCCACTACTTAAGGGGCATCACCACTAGAGGAGGAGCATCCAGAGGATCAAGGCAATGGCGGCGACTACCCTAACACTAATCCCCTTTCTTCTGTTCTTCATCTTGTACTCCCCCGTTGTAATTGAACCTAAGAATCAGGCTAGTGTGAGTGAATAGAGTGCAATTGCTACCACCACCATCCCGTCCCTTACAGAAACAGCCGGCCCCCGTCGTCGTCCTCGCATCCGGCCTGCGTCAGGATCCTCTCCGGCATATCGTCCTGCACCCCGTCACCCTCCTCAACCGATCCCGGGAGTTAGTTGGGTGGGAGCCTCCCCCACGCGCCTCCCTGTCGTCGCTGTCGCCATGATCGTGGCCGGGCCAAGTAGATGCTCGAGCCCGGCATAGCAGCCGACGTCCCCGACCTTCTTCCTCCGCGGCATGTTCCATGACTCCGGCAACACCTTCCCGCACCCTCCGAGCCCCGGATCGCCAAGTCCAGGTTCTTCCCAGTCGTCCTGTTCCTCCCCTGACGCCGCCCCTATCAGCGTGCCTTCTCGCCGTCTCTGGTCTCCGCCGACCTCCTACAACTCGAGCAGCACCCCCTTGGTGAGCAGTCGCTCCTCCCAGCCCCTCTCTTGTTCAATACCGTCGCCGTAGTCGTCTTCTCAAGCCGCCAACTCCATATCCGCCATGGATGAGTTCCTGGAACTCACCTCGCTGCTCCTGCACACTCCCGCCCGCGCTCGACCCTCTCTGCTCGCGCACGCCTACAATCCCAACGCGCTGGACGCGCAGCAGCCGCAGTGCTTCAACCCGCAGACCCGGTCGTAGTCTTCTCCATGACCGGGACGAGCGCCTGCTCGTGCACGAGTACCTGCATGCACACCACCACCCCGCAAGCAGCAGCTGCTCACACACGCGCACCCTCATCTGTTTTCGCACTTCACGGTGTCTCTGGCAGGTTGCCGCTTTTGGTCGCCGCCATCGTCGTCGGTTGTCGTTGTGCAGCCATGGGCAAACTCGATGTGCAGAAACATAGCTCAAAATAGCCAGCGAGCTCTCTATATAATGAACACTAAGTTTGCCCAGTGGTTATTCGCTCGTGCGCACAACCAGGAGGTCCTGGGTGCGAGTCCCAAGCGCGCTCCCTGTTTTGCTCGTTCCTTTATTTCTTTTGCACACACGCTGTCGCTTGGGCCAGATCCTCCTGGGCCGCTGCAATCCGGCCCGTGCATTTTCCCAGTCTGTGTATTTTAGCATTGTCCAATGCATTCTTATTTACTGAAATGCCACTGTTTTGCATTGTTAATAACTAGATATGCATGCATCCAATTAAACAAACTATATATGTAAAATGCTTAGAATTTCCTCTAGTTTCATAATATGCCACTTTTATTCACGTTTAAAATGTTTAAATTGATGTTTGCATTAAGTTGCATAAATGTCATGCTAAAATGGTTTATTTCATAACTTAATAACCGTAGCTCCAAATTTAATAAACTAAATATGTAAATGGTCTAGAAAAATGCACAAATTAACCTGGTGCACTTTATTTTCGTATTTAACAACATTAAAAATGGTGTTTTAGTCAGAACAACACCAACTTTGAAATATGCATATGGGGATTTTCCGGAATTGTTGTTTGTTATTTCTGGCCTTATTTAAACTTGCCTAGAAAGGTAGTTTTATTATGCTTCACCTCTTCCCATGTTAACCAACATTTAATCTTGTCTTGTTCCTAAACGAGAGCAAACTAAATAACTTGAATGTGGTGTTTCGTCAATATGCAACTCGTTGCATATTGAGCTCCACTTAATTTGTAGAATGGTTTGTTGCACTTTGCCATGCCATGACTCATTACCGTACATGCATCATACTTGGTTGTGCATCATGCCATGTTTATGTGATGGTGTGTTTACTATGTTGTTTGCTTCTTTCCGTTGTTGCTTCTTCTTGATAGTTTCGGTAACGTTGCGATTGTGAGGGTCCGTTTGACTACGTTGGTTCATCTACTTCATGGACTCGTTCTTCTTCCTAGCGGGATTTCAGGCAAGATGACCGTCACCTTGGATCTCACTACTATCTTTGCTATGCTAGTTGTCTCGATGCTATCTCTATGCCGCGCTACCTACCACCTGTTTATCAAGCGTCCCAAATTGCCATGATGGCCTCTAACCTTTTCACCCTTCCTAGCAAACCGTTGTTTGGCTATGTTACCGCTTTGCTCAGCCCCTCTTATAGCGTTGCTAGTTGCAGGTTGTTCAATGTTAGCACATGGATATCATGGGATATCACAATATCTCTTATTTAATTAATGCATCTATATATTTGGTAAAGGGTGGAAGGCTCGGCCTTATGCCTGGTGTTTTATTCCACTCCTGCCGCCCTAGTTTCCGTCATACCGGTGTTATGTTCCTTGATTTTGCGTCTCTAACACGGTGAGGGGTATGGGGCCCTCTTGACAGTTCGCTTTGAATAAAACTCTTCCAGCAAGGCCCAACATTGGTTTTAACATTTGCCATAATAATACTTGAACCTAATAATTAATTAGCATAGGGCGTCATGAACACGAGGATTTTCCACATAGCAGGGGGCCAGTGCCGATGGTGTTGGTCCAAAACTAGAGCACCGTGCGGGATCGCCTCTTGGCAACTTGGGGTATCTTTGGTACCTGTACGCCTAGCTCATCAGTCGTGGCCTGAGACGAGATAGGCGCGGCTACTATCAGGGTGTCCACATCGGGAGGTCTTGCTGGACTTGTTTTACCATTGTCGAAACGTCTTGTGCATCGGGATTCCGAGTCTGATCGGAGGGTCCCGCGATGGAGGATTGTCTCCGCGAATCGTGAGCTTGTCATGGGCTAAGTTGGGACAACCCTGCAGGGTTTAAACTTTCGAAAGCCGTGCCCGTGGTTATGTGGCAGGTGGGAATTTGTTAATATCCGGTTGTAGAGGACTTGAAGTAAACTCAATTAAAATACACCAACTGCGTGCGTAACCGTGACTCACTCTTTTCGGGAAGTTCGAGAGAAGAACACGGTTGGGTTATGTTTGAACGTAAGTAGTTCAGGATCACTTATTGATCACTATTAGTTTGCGATCGTTTGTGTAGTTTCTCATCTTATTCTGGTACTCGTAAGTTAGCCACCATACTTTTCTTAGTCGCTGCTGCAACGTCACCACTTACCTTTCCTACCCATTAAGCTTTGCCAGTCTTGATACCCATGGTAATGGGATTGCTGAGTCCTCGTGGCTCACAGATTACTACAACAACAGCTGCAGGTACAGGTAATGCGATGATCATGACGTGAGAGAGATGTTACTTGTTTTGGAGCTCTTCTTCTTCGTCGATCTTGGGTTAGGTTCCTTGTCGGTAGCCTGGGCTAGCAGGGTGGATGTCGTTTGAGTTTCTGTTTGTGTTTCATCCGTAGTCAGATGTTGTTCTCATGTATGATGTTTGATGTATTCATGAGGCATTTGTATGCCCTTTGTATGTATCCCCAACTATTATGTAATTGTTTGATGTAATGATATCCACCTTGCAAAAGCGTCTCCAATATGCGCTTCTATCCTTGGTGGGACCTTCGAGTTCCTTTAGGATAGAGTCGCATATTGGGCGTGATAGGGGCGGTGAGGCCTGCACGGCAGCACAGCCGGCCACGGGAGGTGGGAGCAGGCGGTCCCACCGACGCTGGATTTGGCGGCTGGAGCAAGAAGATCAGAGATTGAAGAAACACGACGGCCGTTGGATTGACATCCAATGGTTACGTCTGCTAGAATCGTTTGTTGACGTATATAATAAGTAAAAAAATCTTGCATATGCATCACCTTGATAGGCCCACAAGTCAGACCATTCCCTATTTTTTAATAATTTATATATGCTCATTGCAACTTCTTATGCAATTTATTGCAGTCCTTTTTTTGTTGGCCAGGGCCAGGGTTAAAAATTTAAACGAAAATTTGCATATTTCTGTTGGTTCCAAACTATTTTTAATACCTAAATGTCGAGCCAGATTTAAAGTACTTTGAAGATATATTTTAATTAGGTTAAAGCAGAGTGAAATAGGAATCTGAAAATGTGAAAAAAATTCAGAAATTATAAAGTAATTGCCAATTTGTCATCTGTTTTTATATTTACAACCCATTTCATATTACTATCAAGATTTGCAGGCGTCCTTAAAGAGTTGCAGCGCATCAGGGCGTAGAAAAATAAGTAGGCCTGGATTGGGTATTCTTCAGAAAAAATAAACTGGGCTCATTTTGGCAAAGAAAAAATAGCTGGGCTGGTCATATGGTGAATAAAATATAAGCCTGGGCTAGACAGGCCACAACCTAGTTGAAACCCTGCTCCGTCTCAACAATAACAAAAAAAATACTGCTCGAGCAGCTACGTCCCAGGTGTCAGCCGATCTTCTGTTGTTCTCTTGTCTATTGACTATATACGCTGACAATGTCGTTGGTCCCAAATATCAGGAAACCGGTAGGAGGAAGCATTTTTCCATATGCTGACAATGGAGTATATATAACAAAAAATGAGTAACTTCCTTGCGTCCGGCCATGGACATGGTGGGCCCCTACTCACATCCTCTCCACGTACAGTCCTCTGCCGATTCCTGTTGTTTGTTGACCATGTTGATAACACTAGAGGGCGGCGCCGTGGCGAGCGCACCAAAGTGCGTGGAGGATGAGGGCGAGGCCTCGGACGTCAGTGTTAACGATTTAGGAGACGGTGGGGCGGTGATGCGTTTGCTGAGGCGTAGCCAGCCGTGGGAGGCTGAAGCAGGCGGCCCCGCTGGCGCTGGTTTGGTTTTGGCGGCTGGAGGAAGACAAGACTGAAGAAACACAATAGGAGTACTTAACAACCTTAATTGAAACCAGCAGGGGCACTTACCAACCATAGCTGAAAGCAGTATGAGTACTTATACAGGTTCAACCGTACAAAACACGCCTCGAACAGTGCTACTTTGCCTACAATTAACCAAGGGTGAGGCCGCCAAGCCCCAGGACAAGGCCCAGGCGCCACCCCGTGCATCCACAACATCTGAAAGCGGCTTCATCTCACAATGTGGTCAATAAACAGTATATTCGCTTTAGAGCCATGGAAAAGCAGGAACATAATCTTCTGTCCTAATGTCCAAGATGGACGGGCCTTCATTATTTGAGACCACCCATGAATAAGTATCTTTTCACCTCCAAGGGGAATGGAGTAGGTCCACATAAACATCACGTTGTGACCAAGCGCAAGTCTGACCCGACCATGGTCAGGCTTCTGTATAGGAACAATAGAACTGGGCAGTTTCTGTTTCAAGAAGATCACAGCTGTAAAACTATGTACAAGCAAGAGTTTATGAACAACATATATAACAGAAAACAGCTCGTACCATAAGTTTCTCGACACAGTTGGACCTGTTCAACAAGTGCAGCAGTGGGACACATATCCCACATGGCTTTCCACCATTGAAACGCCCCACAAGGACCTCGAGACGATCAATAAAGTGTAGGAACTTGTGGATGTCGTCCTAGTCAACTTCAGTGCCATCAATAATAGCCGAGTTCTTACAGAATAACAAACAAGTAGCCTGCTTAACTCTGAAAAAACCTACACGTGCCACCAATTATAAGAAAATATTAGTTAGAAGTAGCATCTTCGTGAGAGATTCGTTGCTACTTCTAAAGTTAAATTGTGATTAGTTAGACAGAATAGGTGGATTAAGAAGTAATCGAGGCAACAAGAAAGAACCAAATACCAAACTAACATGGATGAACAATTGGAACGACCTCGGGGTGGAAGATTGCAGTGAAGATGAGACCAGGTTCTGCTATTTCCATCAACATTCATGCGCCAACTTTCAGTCCATAACACTTGAGGAAGTTTATCCAAGTTCGGCCATAAAAAAAGCAGCGATCTTCTTGGTTCACGAACCCAACTCGGAACTAATATCCATGGCTTGTCTTCACTGTGACCATTAAACTGGTGTATTCAGTTATGGCAAGGCCGAGCATCTTGAGTACATGTGTTCTGGCAGAGCAAGGAATGCAATCGCAGAAAAATAATATGAGAATGTAATGTATTCCTATCCAAATCTAGAAGTAATTTCCTCCTTCACGCCGATTGTTGACCATGGTACTAGTACCTTTTATCAAAATATAGCAATCCAAATTTCCAAATTAGTCGACAACATGTTCAAAAAACCCCACCCTCCCGGATAGAAAAGAGGATTCTAGGAACATACTTTACGCGTTTTAAAATCCTGTGTTAGGATGAGAAGGAACAAGTGTGGCATCTCACCGTGGGCGCAAAAACCTGTAGGGTCCTCGCACTTTGGGCACTGCAAATGAAACCCACTAGATTCAGTAGTAAGAAAAATGCATCAACGGCAGCGGCTGCCATCCTAGGATTACCCGCGACCAAGAGACTTGGGTTTATCGGGGATGGATGAAGAATTGTACCAGGTTCTCCATGAGAAAACACTATGAAATCGCCGAGCGGGGGTTTTCTTTGAGCAAGCATACGAGGGATAAGGGGATTCAGGCCTAGTGAAATATTGCCGCTTCGTCCGTCCAGCTTACTGCTAAAGCTGGAAAGGTGGGGGTTTTTGTGATTTGATGGCTCATTGGGCATTACTGCGTCGCTACGACCGGGGTGTGTCTATCATGCAGTTGTGCACTCTAATTTGGTGCATATGACACGTGGACCTCGTTGCCGGATGCCCCAAATATCAGCGAAAGGAAGTAGAAAGACATGAGTAACTAGTTACACATAAATGTATTTTTGACAGAGAGATACTCACTCTGTAAAGAACTATAAAAATCTTTCTTTATACATAAGAAAAACCAAGTGGAATATATATAACATATATAATTATAAAAAATAGAGTTTTTTTAACAGAGTATAGACGATTTGGTGATGATGGTGTGCCTGCCATCCTGCAATATAGGCCATCCGATTTATATCTGACGGATAGGAAGGAAACTATGGCAATTTTGCAAAAAGGCACCCACACACCTCTCCACATTTGCAAATAAGGCCTTCACTCGTTCATCCTTTTCTCTCACAAGATAAAATACTCATACAAATGCATCTTGATGTTACGTGCAATGCACGAGCATTATGGGGGTTCAGCTAAGAATAAAATACTCAGACAGGCTCACGGTTCTGGACTTTGGGCCACAGCCGGTGGGTCTGCATGTTTGGGGGCCCATGTCTTCTACCTCATCACTTTTCATATTGCAAGCGATTGGTACGGCGCTAGTTTTAGATGCTGTCGCAAGGCGAATACACAAAATTGAATAAAGCATGACAGCTGTTAGAATGAAATCAAACGATAGTTCCTAACCAGCAATATGAGTTGCAATTCTATCAATGATATACCATATGATAAATAATACTGTCGTACTACTTATACACACAGGACACTTGTTTCACCATGCCAGATTATTACATCAAAATCTCTCGGAGGATAGATCAGTTCGGCAGTTGCATGCTGCTACTGAAGAATTTCAAAGTTGATTTGGACTAGCTCTCCTTGCCGAGAAAGTTCGATTTTGACATCATCCCCTGCCGCAAGATATGATTTAGATATGAACCTCGACCATCCTTTAGCATCAATCATCATGAGACCATCCTTGGTACTTATGGTATATTGAGCAGGTTCGTTCACACCAAGGCTACGCATGGTAAGAGAAACTTGGCCACGGCCGCCCGAATTGTTGAACGACTCCCTCGTTGCTCTAGGAGTTCTCTGTTTGCAAACAAGAAGACATACACAAACAGTTAGATCAACACAGTGAATCATGTGAAACAACATGGAAAGAAAAAAGAACAAAGCACTTGGGCAGCAATGCTTACCAAGCAGGTGAACATGTCGATTTTTGTAAAGATTTTGGTATATGAAGTGCGAACTGCAGCCCAGTCTGTTGCTGGTGCAACTGGTGGTTCCGTTGCCGCTGCACGGGCTGGAGCAAGTGCAAGTGTTGGTGCAGGTGCAGAAGCCGTTGCTCGTGCCCGTGCCAGCGCGACTGGTAGTGCCGTTGCTGCTGCCGGAGATGGTGCTCCTTGTAGAGCTGGTGCCAGTGTCGGAGCAGGTGCCGCTGTCGATACCCGATCCTCCGGTAGATCAGGCTGATCCGCTGACGCGGTCGTTGCCCAATCCTCAGCTACATCAGACTGAGTTGCTGTCACTGTCAGTGCTAGAGCAACTACCGGTGCTCGATCCGTTGCTGAAGGTGGTACCGATGTGCGAGACAGCGGCGATGATGTCTGGTCTGCTATGATCAGCTTTCTAAATTGTCTAGGCTCCGTGACAGTGATCCAGTCTTTTTCTTCATTTCTTTTAAACGCGAGAAGGACTAATTGTGGCGTGTTTGTTAAACCAAACTGCAGTTCATCATAGGGATTCCGCTTGTACTCAGACAAAAGACGGATCCAAATTTTCAAGTAATATAAGTGATGGACAGTGCCTTTGTTACTGACACGACATAAGAAGTGAAACCTGCAAAAATATCCATCGTAGAGAAAACCAAACTGTTTATTCTGTGATGAATGTCACATGGCAAAATCTGCATCGTAAAATTGCAGCAAAAGAAAGAAAACATGACATTAAATCAATAAGATTTAGACAGTAAATCAATAAGATTTACTTGATGTGACATGAGTGAATCCTTACAAGGAAATCACTATGTTGAAGTACTAAACAAAAGATTGATCGTCCAACTATGTGTGGCATGCAGGCCCCCCGCCTACTCCCACAAGTAGGACAGTCCAAAGGTCGTGCCAAATCGTATGGACCGAACATCCATGGGACTCGAAATCCTGGTGGGTGCGATAAACCCTGCAATGCATACAGATATTGGAGTGTAACCATAATTGATACACCTTCCTCACAAAAAAGATGATCTGGATACTTTAGAATATAAAGACTGAATTGAGTGGACAGACATTAACATAGACTATTCTCAAGACTCACCACACACCAAAAGCGACAGTACTAAACAATACAGGGTTCACAAACACAAATCAAGTACTGAACAATAGTACTTGCTACAGACAAGCAAAGTTGCACTAATTAAACTCTACAGACTATTTCTTGCCACCGACCTACGGGATGAACCCCGCATAACTGACTAGGCCATGGGCTTCATGAGAGATGTCTACCTGCACCATCACCATCTTGTCGACCTTGGAGAACCTAACAGAGTGGTCTTTCCACTCATAAACATGACGATGAAGACAGGCTACATCAGATTTGTCGGGAAGCTTGACAAGAACCACACCCTTCGTAATCGAAGGCACATCCAGGAAATTGTTGTGGTCAAGTACAACCTCGAGAACACGCCTGACAACAATGCTACAGGAAAACACTAGTTCAGGACACATGGCGACAAGGACACTGCAGCTGGATAGTTTAGCAGTAGAACTCATCCTCAGGTCTTCCATTTCACACGGCATGACTTTGAGAACTTCATCTCCACCGCGGACCTGGTTCTAATTCAAACAAAAACTAGATATTTTATTACTACCTCTGTTCAGAAATATAAGATGATTTTCTATATTTTACTCCATGTATGACTACATATACGCATAGAAATAAGTGAACAAAGACACTAGAACATGTCTTCAAAGGCATGAGAGCAGAGGGATTACTTGCAATATCCATAACACAAGTTACTGAGGCAAATATACCATCTTCAAAGGTAGCATTGATGTTCATAAAGTAGTTGAAAGTAATCTATAAGAAATCGTGTCAACCTGTCGCATGTTTTGGTCAAAAAAGGAATTTAGAACCGTCATTTGGCACACAAAAATCACATGCAAGATCACCCAGAAAGTTGTACTACTAGTACTAGTACTGCGTGTTAGATGAAAAAACACGATCAAGATCGAGAAAAAGATTGTCAAGAAGAGATATTACCTGGACTTGCTTAATGAGGGATCCCGGAGAGGGGGGCTTGGACAGGGCGATGGCTTTGAGCTTGTCTATGGTAGTCTCGGTGGGGTGCTTGCGCTTCTTCGTACCATGAGCCTCGACGGTTTTGGCTAGAGCCATATACATCACTTCGGCCGGTGCTGCAGTGTCCATCAAGAAACTGTCAAATAGAAATAGAAGAAAAGAAACCATAATCACAAACCCAAAAGAAGAACAGAGAGGATGTTATAGGATCAGTCTCGGGGTTGCAAGACTGGTCCTTGGCCAAAATCAACACCATCGATGCGCTCACCTTTCCTTCTTTGGGAGAGATGAACAATGGCAGAAGCAGGTCAGGGTTTTCTTGAAGAAATGAGGAACAAGATGAGGGAGAAGCGAGTGGGGGTTTTCTTCAAGAGAGGAAGCTGAGAGAGAGGAGTGAAATGATGGTTGGTTTGCCCGTCCAACTTACTGCTGGAAAGGAGGGGGTTTTGTGATTTGACGACTCATTGGGCCTTACTGCGGCGCTTCGATCAGGGTAGTCTACCGTGCAGTTGGGCACTCTAATACTGAGTAATATAGTGCATGGATGGTGGACCCCGACGCTGGCTGTCCCGCACGTCGGCGAAAGTAAGTAGCAAGGTTCCCGATGACCATCGAGGAGGATCTGCACGGTAGAGCGTGTCCACTATTTTTCTGAAGAAAAAATAGATTACAACAAGCGTTTCCACTCTTACGACGGAGGAGTGCGAAACATGGCAGCCACTTGAACATACACAGTGCTCCTACTACTAGGCATGTCCAGTGGTTCATACGTCAGTACTACATAATCTTGTTGCTAGTGTAGTAAGATATGACGATAACAAATGATGTTGTGCGCATGTCAACTATATGAACAGTAATGTAACATAGTACCGCTTTTTTGGTATGCGGTCAAGAATGAGCAGTGAGATCGATGTTAATGTAACTAGGTCTACATAAGACGGAGAGTATGGTGCTATAGTACTCCACGAAACATGAACCATATGAAGCACGAATCAGTGTTAGGCAGGGTGTATGAAGGGTGCATGGGATGGGAGCAAAAGTTCCCTTCTTGACCCACTTTTGGGTGTTTGGCAGAGTGCATGAAGGGTGCATGAGTCCACACTAGTAGGTTAACAGAAATACACGAAGAGGGAACAACTATATTGAGATGAGAATGCAACCAAACACACCCACACGCTTTGTGCTACTGTGACCGATCTGCATCGTCTGAGTTTGATACAACGGTCATGCTGCGCCAAGACATGGACATGCCCATGAAGAGGACAGCTAAACACCACGGAAGTCCCTCTGCTTCTCGAGGTGCATGACGTTGGTGATGCAGGGTGCAACCGCCCGCAGAGCCCGCCCCTGGTCGATGGGAGCCGGCTCGTCAAAGGCGGCGCCCAATGGCACAAATGAATTACGGTGACGGAGCCTTGAGAGAATTCGCCCGGCAACAGCGACAGCAACCCGCAGCCCCTCCTTATCCAGCTCCGCCCAACCCATCGCGCGGAGACGGCTCAGCTCCTCGGAGATATAGGTGAAGAAGGAGACCAGGTCAGGAAGCCACAACTCGTTGAAGTCGACAGGGTGGTCAAACAGGTTTAGCACGACGGCTGGCATGGTCGCGCTGGCACGATGGTAGGCATCGCACAGCCGCAACACGTGCGTGGCAACTTGGTCCACCAAGTGGCTAAGGCGATCCTGGACCTCGTCACGATCGACCCGCTCGCGCTCCAGCCGGCTCCCCTGACAGCCTATCGTATCTCCCGTTGTCTACAAAAATGCCGCCGACGCCTCGAGCATCTTTGTGGTGGACGGCTGCGGCTTTTGAAGCTCCGTGAACTCCCGCGCATAACGGAGGAGCATGTCACTCCTCTCCTCCTTAAGCTCACGGAGCTCCATGTCCTTGGCCCTGAGCTATGCATCCTGGGCCTGGAGCTCTTGTGTCAGGCGCCTCACCTCAGACTCCGTGATCTGCTGCGCCGCCACGACACCAGGTAGAAGCAATGGGGAGAGGAAGCAAAGGGGGTGAAACGGCTGAAAGGCAATGCAATCTACGGGAAGGCGGAGGTAGCCAGCCGAGGAGCAGGGTGAATCTTTTGGTTTTCACCATGGGAAAACACCAGTCGATGAATTTTCACATCAGCGAGCAGTGGGTTCTATAGGTGGAGTCATCGTGACTAAATTGCTGTCGCGCCTGCTCCCGTCAATCAAAAAATTAAAAATCCTGTCGCGCCTGCCGCACCCAAACACCAGAGAGACACAGTGGTGGATATTTAAATTTACCTGCCGGCAAGGCGATAAAAAAAGGGGTGAAAAAACAAATGTGGCGGCGGCCTAGCTAATCGATCGCATTAGCCCAACTATCTAGCCATGATGCTTCAGTGATGTATTCGGCGGGAAAGGTGGTCTTTCGTGATTTGATGACTTATTTACTTGCTTCGGCGCTATGACCGAGGATGACCCAGAAAACGCGCGGTAGGGCGTCCCACGTCTCGGCAAGGAAGAATATATGCGTGCACCACCCGGGAGGACCCTGAAACCGGCAGTAGGGTGTGCCACGTCTTGGCACAGAGGAAAATTGTGCGTGTAAAAATATACCATATCATACGTAGTACCTATTGTTCGACCTCGGGACCCAGGTAGTCGGTCGAAAACACCCCACTAGCCACACAGCTTCATCATGCTAACGTGGCACGGAGGATAGGTGTGGTTACCTTCGTCTCGACCAACCACAACGTCTCTTGTTCTAGGCGATTCTTCTATTTTCCAAGCTTTTTTAGTTATAATAACACCACAGCAAGCTAGCGCTGCTCTTCGTGTGTGCCCGTGCGTCTAAAGGAGAGGAGAGAGAGATTGCAGACCTGGGACCCACCAGTAAGTGGGTCAATGGACATGCACGTGTTGACGAGCCACTCCCTCTACTCTACTCAACGTAATACTGTATAAAATCAAGTTATGGGACAAAGCCAACAACCATCGTTGTTTCAGGCTATCGACTTACGCTTTATAGTCCAGGTTGCCAGTTCGAATCTCGTCTTTCAGATTTGTTAGTTTTAGGTCCAAATTTGATCAATGACAAGTGGGACCCCCATGTGTTGTTCCGATATTCCATGTAGGATGGTTTTTTTGAATAAACACTTTGTCCGGTTAGACAAGTAACGACACGAGTTACACGTATTTTGCAAATATACGAACAAAAATGATAGCGGCATAGAATATCACATCCACCCCGCAGCTTAGATGCTATGGTGATACGAGTTTTTTCATCGTTGGAACTGAGATCCAATGGCTTGGGAGTAGTCATTGTAATTATGCGCAATTTCCAAACTCTCCAAGGGTTTTTTTGCAAATAAAACATCCAGGCCTCGTGTGTACCGCCGCATCTTGGATCCAACAGCTCCCCGTTGCTCATATTAGGTGCTCCCCATAGCTTAATTAGCTGCTACGGTGATACGAGCATCTAGGTCGTATGATCTGTGATCAGATGCCACATTCATAGTACTTGTACTTTTTGCGCAATTCCCAAACTCTCTCAGGCGTATATTGCAAAAACGTTCAAACCTCCTACTATGAGCCGTTAGATCTCCGTGAACTTGTATCATCATAGAATCTACGGTGTGGGAGCACCTCATATTCTCCCGTGCAAGAAAACATCAGGTGCTCTCGCAGCTTGGATGCTACGGTGATACGAGCTTCGAGGTCGTTTGATTTGAGATCCAACGGCATCTGAGCAGTTTTTGTGCTTGTAAGCAGTGGCCGAACTCTTGGGGGCTTTTCTACAAAAAAACATTTGAACCACCCAGGAGTTGTTGGGTCACAAATCCAATGGCTCCGAAGAGCTTGTATCACCAAAGCATCTAAGGTGTGGTAGCACATGATATTCTTACATACAGGAGAATATGATGTCCTCCTTCATCTTAGATGCTACGGTGATACGAGCTTCGAGGTCATTGGATATGGGATCCAAGGGCATATGAGTAGTTTTTGTACAAATTGTGTGCAATTCTCAAACTCATTAAGGTTTCCTGTAAAAATATTAAGACATCCCGTGAGCTGCTATATCTCAGATCTACAAGCTCCAAGCAACTCAGACAAGATATAGCATCTAACGTGTGGGGGCACATGATATTCTCCCGGGAGGAGGGGTGCAGAACCAATCGGTGTTTGGGACGGTGGGGACAAATATAATCTAAACAATCCTAAACACAGCTTCACAATTTTATCTAAGGTCGAGGGGTTAACCACCGACAATCTACATAGCTCCGCCTAAACACAACATTTACATGTACTGTAGTACTAGACTTAATATTCATGTTTCAGTTTCCTGTTCATTTTAAATATTGAATTGAGGATCATGCATGTCTTACATTTTACTCCCTTCGTTCCTAAATATTAGGCCTTCTTTGGTTCACAGGGTAGGAAAATCATAGGAATAGGAAAGGAAATGGGATGACATGTATCTCAAATGTATGAGTAGGAATAGGAAAGGAGATGCCCTTCGATTCACATCATAGGATTTTTTCCATTAAGTCTAGGCTAATGTTTATTTTCCCATGAAATGTGGAGGATAGGAAGAATTCCTTCATAGGAATATGATTCTATTCCTACAAGCCAAAGGGCTCTAAAGAAAATTTTCCTATAGAAATCCTATCCTATGAAATTCTTACAAGATTCCTCTAAACCAAAGGAGGCCTTAATCTTTTTAGAGATTTCAAATGGACTGCCACATACGGATGTATATAGACATATTTTAGAGTGTAGATTCACTCATTTTGCTCCGTATCTAGTCACTTGTTGAAATCTCTATAAGACTAATATTTATGAATTGTAGGATTATTTTTGAATTCGTGTAATACATGCATGGTTTGGAAAAATAGATGCACTATACTTATTGGATTGTTGTTGTGTTCGTGTGTGTGTGTGTGTGTGTGTGTTTGTGTGTGTATGTGTGTGTGTGTGTGTGTGCGTGTGTGTGTGTGGTCATATGCTTGATACATACAAAGTTTTCTCACCACCATACCGTTCATCTTTTAAATTTGAATTTGCAATGAAAAACTTACTAGGGATACCATGAAATGTGAAATCCACATTGAGATCACTATATTACAAACTCACTCTAATTCAAGAACTCGTCATAAATCAATTACCACGTTGAGATTACTATTTGCAAGGAAAATACGTGCATTGTAATACACATAGATTCGTTCAGCAATTTAAAAGATTCCTTTCGTATTCTTGAATGGTAGGAACCAACGGCGTATCAGCCAGACCTTGGCTCGTGTTGATCCTCAAAAAAATAAAAACGGGCTCGTGTCCTTCTGGTGGGTGCGTGGTATGCACATTAGCCAACCCCAGCCAGTCGAGCCTCCGCATTCCGAGTCGACATATCCGGCGGCCACAATTCCAGCCCTAGGAAATTTCCCACATGTCCCCCGTCCATAATGACTACCGATGCACAATAGAGGGATGCTTTAGTAACTAGACAACGTTACCTACCGTGCCGAGCACGGTTCAATTCCCTCGATCGCTGCTACCCAAGGTCACCCGTCAACTGCATTGCCTAGTACTAATAGCAGTACTACACCAGGATGAGCACAGAATTGAGCCCGTTTCTTCGTGCCTAGTACTTAGTTAATATATCAGGCAATGCACTGGTACGGAGGGATTGTCCTTTTACTCTACATATATAACTAGTCTGAAGTCTAACTAAGAAAAATGTTTGACCAAATCCTTTCTCAAGAAATACAACAGGAAAGATGTATCGCTTGAAAATTTATTGCATGATGCAGGTTATGATATTGTTTCGAATCCTGGATTTTAAATTTCAGAAAATCCAAAAGTGACCAGAAATTCATGAAACTGAGCATGGTCATGTGATATGGCACAAATATTCCTACGTGATTTTTTTCTTCAATTGGAGACAAGATGCTTACGAGAAGTTGCACAAATGAAGAGCCAAGGTATTTTGGATCAAAGACTTGTCATGTTAAGGCGAACGCTTTCACTATTGAAACGGTGGCCGTTTATGTGCCGCCACGAGTCCAGCTTCTCATCGGCAGGTGTCGTCCGAGCAAGCGTGTGAGTCGACGGGAGGCGTGCGAGCAGAACGCTGCGCCGGCTGACAGGGAGGCGTGCGAGCAAACCGCTGCGCAGGCTCACTTGGAAGAGAGCCCTTTGACCAGGCTCCGCCGCCCACCTTCGTCCCAACTGCTCCCACTTTTAATGTTGTCGACGCTGCAGTTTAAAATCAACCCCGCACTACCCGGTATCGCTACAGTCTGCTCTCTTCCTCTCCGATTCTCCTGTCGTCTACCTCCAACCAATCTGACCTAACCATATGCCATGCTGCATCATGATGGTCTGCCCTTAATCTTCCTGTTTCCTGAGGAAGACACCCAGCCGGAGTCTCAAGAACATACGGAGCTTTGGGACGAGCTTGAACCGGCCTTGCAGGAAGATGCCACGCCTATCCCCGCTCCTGCCCGCTCCCCTGCCGCCTGATGCGCCAAATACCATCCTGTGGCATTGATGGGCTGGGAGCCGCACATTTGTCACCGAGCTTGATACCACGGGGTTCCACGAGGCCCCCCCCGACTTTCACGCACCCGTGCACCTGCCAGCGCATGCGCCTGTGCATACACTGACGTGCGCGCCCGTGCTGGTGCCCGTGCACACGAATATCTCCGCTACGCTGTTGCCAGCGCCTGTCCCCGCGAAGGTGCTAGTGCCCCCCTCAGCGGCATGGATGGCCTTCGTCGACCGCTTCCTTACACCAACGCAAGTCGCCTCCTCCCGCCTGTTGACTCGCTCCTGGAGACCAAAGTCCAGAACATTGTGGACTTCCTTGAAGCTAGGGCCAACGTCCAGGAGTATGCCAACAACGGCGCTAGACGCAGCCGTGGCCGTCGGTCAGTGGCCCGACGACACAGAGAGCACTGCAGAGGAGGCACTTCCCACCGCAAGACGCCCCACAGCCGCCGCGTAATCTAAATTTGCCATGAAAAACGTTCGGACTGCCATGCTTCAAATCCGAACGTTTATCATTTCCGTTTATTTTAGATCGATCGTCGTATGAATGTAAAGTCGAGTCGATCGAATGAAATCTATGGTTTGGTCGATTGAATGTTCTGCTAGAGCCGTATCAAATTAAATATAAAACGTCATCAAGCCACATGTATTCCTTCTCATCCAACGACCTAGACTCTTCAATGTCAAGCGCTCAACACGTTTAGCGTGCAGTTAATTTCATGCAAAAAATAGTGCTAATCACATAATAACAAGCAAATAATATCCTACTTAATATCCGCATGCACTTAATATACTTCCAAATTAACGTGCATTGCACGTACACATCGACTAGTACTACTAGTACGTGAAACTGGTGCCGTAACTTGTGAACGTGTCCAGATATGGTCAACGGCAACATCGCATGCGAGTTCTTCGTGTTTGCCCGTGCTTGTAAACGTAGAAGGGGAGGAGAGAGAGAGCACACATGTAACCCACCAGTAAGTGAAGGCAAATAGTACGTGCTAACGAGCCAGTCCCACTAATGTACTAAAAATAATATTACATGTTATCCATTAAATAGGTTGTGGTAATATAAAAACATTATATGAACAATGGGGGGTACAACAAACATTGATGTTCTACGTATGTTGCCTATTGACGTGCGGCTTGAAGGCCCTGGTCGCATGTTCGATTCTCATCCTTTATTTTTTAATTTGTATATGGGTCCAAATTTGTTTCATGACATGTGGGCCCCTCGGAGTGTAGTTTGTAGCACTTTAATTTGTGGGTCTAAATTTGTTCCATTCCAGGTGGACTATCGATGTGTAGTTTTGTATCTTATTTGTAATAATTAAAGAGAACAACAAAGTTTTTTGCAATAATACCATGGTGCGACGTTGAAGGCGAGAAAGGACGTGCGAGAGAGAGATGACCGAACCAGAGGGAAATCAATTGGGGGAGGTGCTTGGGTTGCAACGGTGTTCGGAGTAGTTGTGGGCCGAATGCTATGAAAATATAATCTAAACCCACCGAAATAAATGCCTACACAAATTAATCCAAGGTTGGAGTCTCCCTCCCAATGTAAATAGCTCCGGCTTTGCGAGGGATGGAGAGGTAGCTTCAATGTGCGGAAGATACAGCGTGAGAAAGCGAGGTCAATCGAGAGACATATAGATAGAGAGACAAAGTGAGTGTGGTCCGACATTCATTGAAAAGATATATATGCTCTGGAGAGATATTGTCGGATTGAGCTTTTGGAAAGGGTGAGGGCTGTATGATAGAGCTTGAGAGATGACCCAGTCACAGGCATGTAGATATATTTTGTGCGTGGGAGGAAGCAAGGTCAATCAATTACATATATAAAGGGAGAGAGATTGAGAGAGTGTGGGTCATCACTCGATCGAAAGAGTGAGACAGGTTGGAGAGAGTGACATAGATAGACAATGTGCATGAGAGAGTATACAATATGAATATGTCGAATTGGGCTCAAACATGGAGATATATCGTTTGTGTCCGAGAAAGAGCAAGGTCAATCGAGACATATAGAGAGAGAGAGAGAGAGAGAGAGAGAGAGAGAGAGAGAGAGAGAGATAGAGAGAGAGAGAGAGAGAGAGAGATTGAGCGAGCGTAGCCCGCCATGAGGTCGGAAGAGTGGGAGCAGCTTGGATGGACTGACTTAGATAGACAATCTGCATGAGAGAGTATAGATTGTGTCGATCGAGGCCCGAATAGGGAGATATATCATTTGTTTGTGAAAGAAAACGAGGTTAATCGAGACTTAGATAAAGAGAGCGAGATTGAGCGAGTGTGGCCTGCTGTCCGGAAGAAAGAGTGAGACAGTCTCAAAGGAGTGACCTAGATAGACAATGCGTGCGCACGAGAGTTTGGGGCTAGATAGGCAATGCATGTATCTAGCGAGAGAGGGTGGGAGGGAGAGAGAGAGAGAGCTCGACATGGGGTGCAATGCGGGTGTGTGAGGTAAATACATTTGGTAACAGAGTGGAAAAGGGGGGTTGTGTAGTTGAGAGAGTTAGAGATCGAAACATGGAGAGAAAGAATGAACGTGTGTCGGAAACCGATAGCTTCCTAAGGTGGTTAGGAGAGGAAGATTGCCCGATACAGGAAGTATGTACCTTGTGTGCCGGGGGGTGGGGCTAGATAGTACGAGACTTAATATCGATGTTTCAATTCGGTGTACATTGTAAGATTTGAACTAAGGACCATGCATATGGGTAATTATTTCGAATTCGTGCCATACTAGGTTCGAAAAAGTTGACATTGACTCGATTATTGTGCTATTTTGTAGGTCATATGTTTGAATCCATCCAAAGCTTTCTCACTACCATGGTGTTCATCATATACATATGAATTTTTATTAAAAAAGTAGCATGGATACCGTGAAATGAGAAATCCAACTTAGAATTGGAGATTGCTATGTGACACACACTCTAATTCAAATAACTAATTATGTGCACACACTCTAATCCACGTTAGCGTGGATACCATTTTGATTTTTTTTCAAATAACTCCTCATTAATTAATTTATAGTATCTTGTTTCGAATGACTAATTATTTGCAAGGAAAACACGGGCATGGTAATACATATAGATTCGTTTGCAAATGAAAGAAGATTCATTTGCATTCTCAAATGTAGGCACACCAGGCAGACCAGGGTCGTGTCGTGGTGGTCGCGTGTGTCGTACGGACCCTTAGCACCCAGCCACCCACCCACCCCCTCCGTCCCTCCCCCCCAAAAGAACGATGACAAAATAAGTTCGCGCTTCCACGTTTCGGATTGAAATATCCGGCGGCCCAAATTCCAGCCCTGCAAAATCTCCCGTCTCCACCGTCCCCTTCCGCGCCCAGATTGCTCAAATCCCTAATTCGCCGCCAACCCAAGCAAAGTTTGAATCACCCCTCGTCTCGCCTCTTTCCCCACCTCAGTGCTGGACGACGACGACGAAGACGACGGTCGCGCTTCACCACCGCATCGGAGCTACCTCATCTACGCCCTCGTCCATCGCACCGGGTGGTCCACCGACAACGTCGGCCACCACAACCGATGTGCCTCACAGACACCGACTTCCACCGCATCAGGTGAGCTTCACCGACGCCGTCTCCCACCTATCCGGAGCTACTTCACTAAACACATCATCGCACCTCCGCCCCCCGAGGCTGTTGGGGCTTCACCAACGGTCTCGTCCACCGCATCGTAGCGCTCCGCTGCCACTCAAGATCTGCATCCGTGCATGGCCAGCCAGCGCATCACCATCAACGGCTCTGAAGTGACCCGCACTCTAGCTAGGCGAGCATGCCTAAACGTCGGCCCAAACTAGGTATCCACACATCACTCCCTTGTGCATTGTTACGACGATGTTTGGATATCCTTTCACTGCTCTCTTAGCTTACACGTCTATGCAACTCTGACTTCAACTCTTGTTTCTTCTGGAGATATCATCTGAAACAAGCAAAACCATTTTTTAGCAAAGCATGACGGCGCTACGGGATCTGGTACACATCCTGTGCACCCATATAACCTTGTAAGTATCTGTCCTTCGGTACAACAGCAAGGTCAATTCCTCTTATTTGATCAACCATTCACCGTGTCAAAAATGCAGAGAGGGATGCAAGGAGCACAAGGCCTGCACATCCAAGCAAGTGGTAACATGGACTTGTACATGGAACAACCCAAGGGCAAGCAGAGCTGCAGTGAGCCTGTACAATGAGCTAGCGTAAGTCCCTGCATTTCATTTAATTTGTACTGGCCCGCGTGTATGATTTGTGTGCAGTCGCGGATCCATGAATTCAAGTTACCAGAGGCGAATATTTAACTTAAAAAATACGAAGGCACTTGCACTCCGGAAATCAACATAACTTGAGAAATGTGAAGCTACATGCACTTTGAAAACCAGCTAATGATCCAAAGTAGTTCAGATTATAAAACACTAAATGATGCAAGCACCAAAAAACACAAAATGAAACATGGTGTACAAGGACTGCTAGCATGGTCTGTACCTGCTTGAATTATTCATTCTCTGGCTGAAAATATCGAAGTGCAATTGCACCTATAAACAATGCGCAAACTGCATATCAATATATCTATCATGCACAAGTATGTCAATAGTTTCAAACAACAGATTAGAAAAGTGCTACGTTCTCATGATACGGGGAGTTTCTGGTAGATGGCCTCGATGTTTCCTCAAGCCATGAAAATGTACTATAATTTGCTTGTCATCAATGCCTGTAAATCTATATGTCTCTCTCAACATAGCAGATCATCATTAGACACTAAATCCTTCAATGGGAGCTTGCAAAATGCTTGCATTAGATCCCTCATTAGACACTATATGTTCATCACCAGGAGCATGTAAAATGTTTGGATCAACTCCTTCATTACCAGTCTGTTCATTAGACACTTCAGGCTCAAGAACAACATGAGCTTGTATGTTTGCACCGGAAACTTGATTAGATACATCAGATTCAGTCAGTTTAGTATTGATTGGGGGAGTTATAAAATAAGCAGAAATTGGTTCCATTTTCTCATAGATTCCCTACATACAAGCAGTTTTACAACACCGTCAGGTTTAACTATTGGCTAGAAATTGAACAGTTGAATTAGATATAATCAGGGATGTGATGTACCTGCTCGTTGCGCATGCTGCTCTTGTAAGCTGCGACTGTCCGTTTGCGCAAGATCGATGCCATGCCCGTGCTGCCGCCGCTGCCTCCCACGCAGGCTACACCCATGGTTGGATCTTCATCTTCTTGTCCTTCCATTCTCTTGAAGCCCGGCGGCCGCCCTCCAATGAGGGCGCGAGGAAGTGTTGTGTCAATCTGTTCAGCGGCGGCTAGGTTAGGAGCGAACCAGACTGGAGGCTGGAGCAAAGGAATTGGGATTTTTCCTGCTGTCGATCGATATGGGAGGCGCTAGTTTGGGCCGCGAGCCTGCTATAGGGCCTGCCTTGCACTTACGTTATTGGCCCATCCAAATTGAAACGTTTTTCTTCATTTTTACATTGCTCGCTCGTATGCTGGGATGAACAAAACTAGCCTGGGCCAACCTGGACGACTCAAACTAGGTGCACACTTTCCAGCCACCTGAGGCGGCCGCCCATACTAGCCCCTACGGTGGCGTCGCCCCTTTTTGTGTGTCTGATTGGGGTAGTGAAAAATAATCCAGTGGCGCTTTTGATTTACCCACAGAATGGTTGAATTGCTTGTTTCTATGAATTGAGTTTGCCAATAATGTGAAGGATACCAGTCTTTTCATCCTTTAGTAGATTGCTTAGATCTCGATATGCCAAATGTAATCGCATGAAATATACAGTAAAAGCCAGTGTGATGTGTGTGGCTACAACTAGTCTGACTACACGTCCTCATATAGCATATCAAGGACGCACCATCTTACCAGATTAACCATTCGACTTACCAATATAGTGTGGGAAGAAAGAAGTACTGGGACTGTGTATCCAAGCAATTGATGCCATGGACGCCATCATAGAACCTTGTAAGCGAAAAATAAGTTGCAGTGTGCCTGTCCAGTTACCTGCTTCTCAGAATTTTAGTTAGCCACTTATTGCAAAATTGTTCAATTATGTTGCTTGGCTTAATTTAGTTTTGTACTGATTACATAATGCCATAGCCTGTTAATCCTATTATAGACTGCGCCTATCTATGTGTTTGATACTTACTGTTAAGAATTACCTATTTGTCTGAACTTAAATAGCTACTTAAGCACGTAGATAGCTGGTCATATGCACTTCTAGGGTGCAGCAGAATTCACGTGTAATTTACGTTCTGATACCCTGTTTGTTTAAATGGTTTGTTGTTTTCACTTGTAGCACTAGTACTGTTTGCATGTTCATAGATAGACGACTGTCAGGTTTATATGAGGGACACCGTCTTTTAAACTTGTATATGTGTTGCAATCATTTTGCTTACATCAAAGAAATTTACAGATGTCTGTGTTGCTAGTAAACGGTACCGACTTGTTACTTTAATACGTTGCCAAGAACTTGTTAGTTTTACTAGTTCATGTGTAGTTAAATACGTTGCCAAAACTGGTTAGTTTTACTAGTTTGATGTTAATTTCTTATGGCTCTTGCAAAACTTTATTTATTGATTACTAACATTCAAGTTTGCAGGATCCAACTGAAACTACATTGGCACAACAGGTATGTTTTCAGAAACTTTCTTGTTTACCTGGTTTGCTGATGTAACTTGTTGCCATAATCATCTTACCAACTTCAAGTTTTCAGGATCCAATTGGAAGTCCAATTGCGCAGCAGGTACATTTTCAAAAATATATTTGTGTAACAGGTTTGCTGTTGTAAATTGTTGCTCTAATCAAGTTACTGACTACTCAACTTTTCAGGATCCAAGAGAAACTCCAATGCCACAAGAGGTTCCTTTTGCAAAACTTGTTTGTTTAACTGCTTTGCTGCTGCAACCAGTTGCTCTAATCACATTACTGACTACTCAACTTTTCAGGATCCAAGAGAAACTCCAATTCCACAACAGGTACCTTTTGCAAAACTTGTTTGTTTAACTGCTTTGCTGCTGCAACAACCGGTTACAATGATGTTAATAACTACTTTTGAGCATCCAATTGAAACTCTTTATTTCCTTGTTTGTTTAACTGGTTTGCTATTATAACTCCTAGTTGAGATGTTTTGCTAAGTTCAATTTTTCGGAATCCAATCGGAACTTTAATGGCAAAACAAGTTAGCCCAAGATCAAAGAGCGAGGTCCCCATGGATGTTGTATCATCCCACAGGAGTGGCACCGACCCAATCGTGCATCATGAATTGCCAACTGCTCATGCTCTAGAGGCTAAACTAGTGATAGAAAGAGATTCTGCTTCTGCACTTAGAGATGAAGTTGACATGTTGAGGAAGCAAACAGCACAATCACAAGCAGTACTCAAGACAACCATTAAATATTTGGTGGATTTCAAAAGGAAGCAAGCTGAGACTGACCGCGTTGTTAAGGTCCTGAAGGAAAAAAGGAAATTAAATTCCCACTTGGTAAATCATAGGTGAAATGTTCTTTCCATCGTTGAATAACCTTTGTGTTTTTGTTCATGTAATCGATCAAACCATTTGTTTTAGACATCATGTAATAATTGTTTTTTTGCTTTTTGGTTTGTAATTTTATTTGAGCACAAGTCCATATTAATCGATAAGACTAGGAGACATTTCATTTTTATAGCTGTGTCAGACCTACAAATATGCCAATCGGGCTGAATGTGCATTCATCAATAATAGTAGTATAGATGGACCATAAGTGGCACGCATTGGAAAGGGCCAAGATGATGTACTAGCTTCGCTAAAAAAGGATGCTCTTCTAGCAAAAAAAGTACATCGGTCTGGCTTATGTATGTTAGTTGATATTATTGATCCATATACTCTATAAGTGTTTATATGTTTGTTAGTTTTGTACATTATTGGTTGATTGACTTGGTATTTGAATCTTGATACATCGCTTGTGTACATATCTAAATGGGAGTACACATTATGCTGCGTGTGACACTTGAGTTGGACATAAAGTGTTCCAAATATTCCAATTCACCTTAAACTATATTCTAGCTTCTGAATTTGAGTATCGACATTTGTAAATCATATTCATATATGTTAGTGGAATACATCTTTGTCGTGCTTTTGAATATATATAAAAACACATAGAATGATTTACAAAGATCCGTATAGGAATACACAATGGATTCGAATTTAGTTGCCAAGGTAAACGTGGATGCTTATTGTCCCAAAATTCGAAAGAAGCGGCAAAATGTCCACTCCCACGTCGGCTGCCCGAAGCCAAGTGTTTGGCAGATGGAAATTACTGCCTACCCCTTACATGGACAATCCATCGGCCCAATTTCCACTGCTCTCAATAGGGGTAGGTTAGTAACTTCAATTAGATGTGACACGACCGCCTATGAGCCCATTCTGACACGGTGGGCGCCAAACATGGGCGGCAAAACACATTTGATTCAAGCTCATCTGAAAGACCTCTGTTTCTCCCTCCATTTCCCCATTCATACACGGTGGGCAGCAAAACGAACTTGACTCGCCCCAAAATCGATGTAGGCAAATATTTTCAATAGGGGCAGGTTTGTAACTTCACTCAGACGTGACACAACCGGCCTACCTGTCAGCCCCATTCATACATCGTGGGCGCCAACCATGGGCGCCAAAACCCCCTCTCCTCGCCCGAAATCGCTCTGGGCAAATATTTCCGAGATGCGAGATTACCGTCCAATCCCCAACCTATGAGACGTCCAAATTTTAAACGGGGGCTAGGTTCGTAACTTTCCCTTATTTCAGACAGGCGCCCCCAAAAACATGGTTCCCCATATCTCTCCCTCCGTTTTCCCATTCATGCACAATCCGTGCTAGAACACCATCACCACACCAGCCTCCTCCGTCCGCCACCCCATCCATTGCCGCCGCCTCCACCCCATCCATCGCCGCCGTCCTCCACCATGCCGGAGCGCCTACAAAGACCGCGTCGCCCACTTCTAGAGATGACCGTTTCTCATCCACGGTGACGGACCAAGATCCTTGCATCGCGTCCTCTCGCTTCATCAGCGATGTCGTCCTCTTTGGCGGGGCCGCTCACACGACCTTCTCTTCCAATGCAACGAGACTTATCCCCCGATGCACCCGTCTGCCGTCGCGGATCTGCTTCAACACCACCGATAGCCATCGCACCCCCGATGCCTACACGACACCGCAATAGAGGTGGTACTTCATATCTCCTCAACTTTTTGATCTCAACCAGAACATAGATCGTAACTTGGTTACTATACTTTCTTTTCAGCTCTTAGAATTTAGTTCTTAGTTTGAAGCAAACAATGGATGCTAAAGAGCATTTCTATGGTTTGTAGCTTTAAATCTGCCATGGCACAGTCATAATAGGGTTTAATTGACCATGCTTAGGATTTAATTGATCATGTTGGTTCTGTGGTGGTTTCTTTAATAGAAATCGGAGGGGAAACCCTCTTTTGCTAAAAAAAATGCTTAGGGTTTCCCCCTTTTATGATCGCTATACGATTAGCATACGTGCTTCGTTTCATAATAGCACTGCTCCACCCATCAAGCTAAACAAGCTTAGTTGTTCAAATACGAATCTGATATTATTAAAACAGAGTCGTTTAATTGGTCATCTAAATGTTCCTAATTTAGTTTCGAAAATGCATGTTCGTCGCTCGGGTGTGTATCTCTACAGGGTGCCCAGGGTGGGCCGCAGCCCACCCAGGGATTTTGGGTCGGCCCAGGCCCCGATTCCCCTCTGTTCTGTTGCGCGCTTCCGATCTCTACTCGCCCCTAGCCGCCTGCATCACCGGTGACTTGCCATCCCCGGACGGCATGACTCTAGGAGGAGACGCCGGACTAACAGGAGGTCAGGAGCCGCTCGCCCAACAGCGTCACCGCTGCCCGGGCGTGCCGCCGTGCCTACCTTCCCAGTCCGTTTAGGGCTCAGGCATGCAGCACCCACTAAGCCAACCCGATTTATCCTGAGATATGTCCTCAACACTCAGCAGCCACTCATCATCACCCATTTTCTAATTGATTCATTACTCATCAGGCAGGACTGTCATTAGGGTTTGTTGTGTCCTGAGTGCTACCTACACTTAATGGTTCAGATGTATTTCAGTAATCTTTAGTACCTGTAAAGTTCACAGGGTTTCAAAACTCCAGCCCTAGGAACAGGCACTAGTCATTTTGGATTGTTGGTCGTAGTGACATTGACCCAGATTACTACAGCAGGCCAGGTTTGTTGACAATTTTACTTGTCTTTTCTTACTCATTTGATATGATATCAAATTATTCAAGTCGATTAGTTGCAAACAATAAGTGCTAGACAAACTTCTTGATTCATATTTTGGACGGTCTCTTACTTCAGTTACAATTCTGCATACTTGTCCTAGTAAGCTCACAAGTAAATGATTGATTCACTACATCTATGCTTGCCTTGTCATATTTGTTGTCAATATTCTTTTAGGTTGGACCACCCTGTTTCAAAATACTGGAACCGTAGACATGAGTGAATAGTATTTCTGTGTGTGATCTCTTCCATCATGTGTGGGCAACGAACACTACATTGTATAGAAAGAAAGTGTCATTTCCAGCTTTTACATAGACTACGATCTTTTACATGGAATACAATCTGCCTACTTGCTTTGTGTCGCACTACCAGCACTCCACCCTTGAAGATAAACATTATGCCAGTGATAATTCCTTAGTTTATTTGTTCAAATACGAATTTGATATGATTCTATTGTTCCTACTTCAGTTTTGAAATGTGTGTTTGACTGTTATAGAGACATAAGAGGTTTCTATTTCTGTGTGTGGTCTGGTCAACACGGTTGGGGGGTGAACTTTGCATATGCAGGGGTTTATAGGGAGACACTCCTCGAGTTGAATCCGCGATGCATTCCTTAGATAATCTGACTACTTTTTATGTTTTCATGAATCTCAGATTCTGAACAACATCATAATGTTTATGAGCTTGCGCGCATGAAAAGAATAAAGCAGAATAATGCCATGGCGGTCAAACTTGGCATTAAGGGACTGAAATCAAGTCTGGATGCAATGCAATGCAAACGCTCTCCACCTACCGATTCATGCTCAGAATATGACCCTAACCGTGATTCTGAGCTAGAGGGAGACCTAAGTCAATGTAGCTCCCTAGTGGAGGAGTCAGAGGCAGATGCCCTATCTTATTCACCCATCAAGGTGCTTGCTCTAACTTTCCAAGGTTATATTGGTCGCACATATCTTGCAACTGATGCTTTGCATTGCTTCTACTTTGTTGCACTGCCATTAGCTTAGTTTACACATCGTGTATGTGAATACGCCCGCCTATCCATTTTCACTCCATATTCCATCTATCATCATACCATACTTATCCATTCAAATGTTGTTCTTGTGTATCAGACGTTCAAAAGGAAGAGGGCAATTGCTGATCGCAGAGGAGCAGGAGAAAAGTATTTGGAAAAGGTAGTGACACCTGATAAATCAAATAGCCCATTAGGTGTAGTTGCAATATCACCTGACCCACAAAACACCCCAACTCTAGCAGACTCTAGCCCTACTACACTGGTCATTTCTGATGCCCCAACTCAGCAGACCCCAACTGCTGCAAACAGTATGATGATGCCAGTTGACATAGCACCAGCTCTACGATGCAAAACCGCCATTCTAGTAAAGACTACACCAAATCCAGTTACCAAATCCCTTTTCGAACCAGAGAGAGCCCCAATTGCAGCAAATAGGACCCATGTTCCATTTCTTCCCAGTTTAGAAGATGAAGCTTATACTGTTGTCAGGAACTTTGTGCGCATCTTTCCTTCATGGAAAGATTATACCGTAGACACAGAAAAATTTCCAGTCTCCCTCCGCAACTTACGCGTAAGTAATGTACTAATGTTATACATGGTAATTACTGCATATGTTTCTGCTGACAGAAGACACAAGATTTCATTCTTTTAAATAGGCGAGGACCAAACTGGATTGTCAAGACGAGCAGGGGTTGGTTGCGCTTTTCAAGCACTCATTGATGAAGTATCGTTTCTACCTGAGGCAAGAGCACTTCGATGGCAAGCCTCTAAACAAAATTTCTGTAAAGTCTCCGGTGCTACATTTATCAGACAATGACTGGAATAATCTTGTTACACATTGATCTCGTCTGCAGTGTAAGGTACTGTCTATGATATCACATCACAATTTGAACTACATTTCTGCATTTGCCTTAATGTCTCACTTGTACGAAAACTGTTAGCAGAAGAACATTCATTATCAAGGGACCATAGAATCTCGCAACTATACTGCACACCGCATTGCTCTTGTGAGTACCTCTTGCCCTGTATGACCATACTTACTTTCATAGCTGTTTCATTATGTAGCATCACTGCACATGTTAGCCTCGTTGTCATCCATTTGGTGGATTATATGGTCCGTATGGACTCTTACATAAATTTAGAATCAACCCAATGCTTTTGAAGAGGTTTAGGTCCGCAGTCCGCTTGTAAGGAGTGAACGTCGTCCATCACTGTACTTACCCCTATTGAGGGATTGGTGCAGAAGTGTAGCCCATTGCTCTTGTCAGTACATTTTGTCTTGTAACGCATGTACTTCCAGGGATTGGTAGTTGATTATGTAGCATCAATCTGCATCTTATCTTCATTATCCTCTATCCCTTCCAGTATTATCATATCTATAAGCACTCTCTACAAAATGTAGAGTACAAGCAATGCTTATGAAGAAGATTTTGTGCTGAAATTATTGAGTTATCCTTCCCTTGACATACAGAAGGGCATTATAATGCCGGTGTTAACTGTTAATGTAACTCAGTCCTTCTAAAGCCTTTATCCTCAACCGATGTTTAATTTGCTCATACCCCCTATCGTTTGCTGCTGTTTAGTTTGCTGTTTCTATCAAAATGAATGTTCGCAATAACCGTAAGTTCCAAGTTTTACTTGTAAAACCAAATTCCTTATTCATATCATGCACATTACACAATACTCCCTATATGTATGCTTGTTTTTGTGGATCTATAATCCAGTGTGTGGTGAAGCAGCCCACGTTTGCACCTTGTCATCTCCTATTTTATCTTACTGATGTGGCTGATGATATGAACAACATGCCATGCACATTAACCAAAATAGATACAATGATTGTCTTTGTCCTTCATCTGTGCTTGTTATGTTGACATGGTAATCCAGTAGTGTGGTGAAGCTCCCCGCATTATGAACAATGCCAAATTATGCTATTGATATTTTGAACTTACTCTTTATTTTCTAATTTAAAATTGGATGGAATTGACAGCACAGTTATCATCTTTGTTTATACATGTGCAAAACATGTCATCTCTCTGCTTGTTTCATGGTGATATACCTGATGGCATGCACAAGTCTGCTGAAGGCTGTGAGACAAACCCAACATATATTGCAGCAAAGAAGGCAAAACATCTTGAAGATAGCGAGATAACCCCAAAGTCTTGTCTTGATGTAGTGTTTAATTTACTTGAGACTAGCACTCAGACAAGCTCACAGAATTCGCTGTCTGAATCAGTTCGACTTCTTTAGTCCCAAGTTCCAGCAGAAAGGCATTCTGCAACTCAACTTCGACGTGAAGTCCTATCTCTAAGAAAGATTGCCAAGAACACCAATGAGAACCTCATTTCTAAACCGCTACACCTGGAAGCTATGACCGACATGCTAGGCCGGTCTCACAGCCTTGCTCAGCACCTTGCGCAGCAGTTCCTGCGCAAGGCTAGCCTTTCTCGAACTGTCTTGGAAGTGGTCTTAGTTCAGTATTATTTTGTTGCGCCGCAATGGTGCCCAGTTTTTGTAATCTGCTTCTTCGTTGCGCTTTATGATCACTTGTGGCGAACTTCGATGCCCAGTGGATGTATTATACCATAAATCCTTTATTGTATAGTTTAGGTTTATTCTAATTTACTATGCCGTAATTTCTTTATTGTATATAGTAGGTTTGTTCTTAATTCCTGCTATTTACTGCCATCATTTGCTATCAGAAAAAATTTGATGTTGTCGACCAGGCCGAAACATTCGCCTGTAACGGGCCTAGTTTTTAGTGGGCCACAATTGGGCCGGCCTGCATCTTTCTTGGGCCCGAATGGCCATTGGGGCCTTCACACTTTGCGCCAAGCCCACTACTTACTCCGGCCCATATTCGGCCAAAATTTTAGTTGGGCATTTTGTGGACACATTGCTTAGTTTGGCCAATGTAGCGTTGGGTCATTAACAGGCTGAATATTCTGCTGGCCTGTTACGGCCCAGAAGAAACCATGGGCCTTTAGCAGGCCGAAATTCATGTTGGGCCTCAATTTTCACTAGTCGTCGATGTGCCTTCAAAGAGGTTGAAATGTAGACCGGGCCTTTTTTGGCCCAGTTATATGACGGGCCGTTACCAGGCCGAAACATACCTTGGGCCTTAGTTGGCCCACTGATATCATGTGCCTTTAATAGGCCGAAAGCTTAGTACAGGCACCAATGGGCCGAATTATACGACAGGCTTTTAACAGGCCCAAAGTCACGTTGGGCTGAACTGTTGCCACCTTTATCACGGGCCGTTAGTGGGCCGAATGTCGCGTCAAACCATATATGGCCTATGGGCAGCACGGGCCATTCCCAGGCCGAAAGGCACACCAGGTTGAAATGGGCCCATGTCTACATCGGGCCTGTAACAAAGTCACTGGGCAGTAATTGGGGCCAAATATTCGGCGAACAATTAACGGGCCAGATCTTGCTTCGGGTCGTAAATGGGCCTTTATTAAATAGGCCGTTATTGGGCTGGCCCACTAGTACCTTAGTAAGTACTACGAGCCTTTGACTGGGCCAGCCTTTTTAACCTATATGGGCCTTTGTTGGGCCCTACCACGTGTCGACGTATCATAGGCATGTCTCCTCCAATGGAAGGACGGCATTTGGCCCACCGAGGAGCAAACACGTGTTTCCTCCGGCCAATGAGAATTTTACACGTGGCAATCCCCATTGGTCTGGGCTGTTAACGGGTTATCGGATCCAAAACCGGACCCGGTAGCTTAACGGCGACCCGTTACGGTCGATGCCACGTGTCGGTCACCCTTGACGAAAGCACTTCTATGAAACACTTCTACGACATCACATGTATGACTATCTTGATTCTGTCATAACATCGTCATGGATGTACATGCATGACAGAAAACATGACCTACTGTGACAAATACGTATCATCATGGAAGTGTATTTTTTTGTAGTGCATGTCGCCTCCTTTTCGCCATTCGAAATCCTAGGCCGCCATAACCTGTCCGCTCCAGCCGCGAAACCCCACCCTCCTCTGTCCGCCACCTCACCACTGCCCAGTCGGAGCCTCTTCCCCGACGACGTCGTCCATCGCAACAGCTCGACGTCCCTCATCCACCTTCCCGGATCAGGATTCGTCGTCCGGCCGGTTCAGCCGCCCCGTCCTCCACCTCCAAGGAGTTGCTCTAACGATCGCCTCATCGATCACGGCAGCTCCATCCCTGCAACGCTGCCTTAACCTGCTCCACGGAACCGCAGCATCCTCACCGACTCCTCGGACGAAGCCGAGGCCTACTCGGCACCACCAAAGAGGCTCTACACTCATCGCATCGCACCTTCTCCTTAACTCGACCTCCCGGCACCGACGGTGCTCCATCTCGCACCCCCATGGAGCGGCTACCTCGAAGCCGGCGCCGCAGGCGACATCTCCATGGTAGCTCTCCCCCAGTGCGAGGCCCCTTCGACGGCGGCGTCCATACCAGCCAGATCTGCTGCTGCTGCTCCGGCTCTCGCTCGCGCTGCTGCTGCTTCGGCTCTCGCTCACGCTGTTGTTGCTGCTCCGGCTCTTGCTCGCGCTTCTTCTGCGGGGGGGGGGGGGGGGGGCTAGAGGGCTGGCCCGGGCGGCGGTGGACCGGCGGTGCGGAGTTGTTTCGGGGCGGTGGGGCGGCGGCAGACTGGCGGTGGGGAGTTGTTTCGGGGCGGCGAGGCGGCAGCGGACCGGCGATGGGGAGTTGTTTCGGGGCGGCGAGACGGCGCGGGGGCCGGTGGTGGTTGGCGGCTCAGGGGGTGTAGGTTGAAGATGAACTGCATGCCCTCCCTAAACTACATGTGAAGTGCCTCTTTACTACCATTTGTTCAGTTTCGATCGTAACATTCAGATTCCACAGTAAATTTTAGTTTCGACAGTTAAGTTCAGAGTCACAAGTTTTTACCTCATCTGTTGTAGTCAGATGGTTTTTGGTGATGTAAATTTTACGAGCATAATTGGTTTGCTGCCAAAAATAGGCATGCCAATGTTTGGAATTGTGCCAAATATTCGCTACTACTTGGTTGGTTACAGAGTTGTCTTGCCTATCTCACATAAAGTTGCCAATATTTTGCAAGTCTTGGTATTGCCAATATTTGGCAATCCCAACATTTGGCTAGAGAAATATTGGCAGCAAACCAATCATGCTTGTAAATCAATCAGTTTTTGGTAATGTATTTTACATCATCTATAGGAGATGATATTAGAATTCCACTTGATATTAACGATGTCCGTCTTGTGCTGCGTCAGCCTCGACGTCTTACGGCTCACCGGAGCTGCTCCAATGATAGAACGATCCATCACAACAGAGCAGTGCCCTGGACGCTGTTTACAGATTCCTCAGATCTTCCTCCACACCTTCGACAGCCACCTCTGCCTCAACTTCTTTAGAGACCAACCCAATGATGCTGAGGTCGACAAGGCTACGTCAAAGAGGTTGTACACTAGTCACATCACTTATTACTCTACATTCATGTCGATCCATTAGGGCTATTTTGGTTCAACGGAAAAACATACCAATAGGAAATTTTCCTATGGCACTCTACTATTCAATTATTCATGCATTTTGTTGAAAGGAATGGAGCAAAACATCCACCTGGACCTAGTTTTCAAAATCCTATGCATGAAAACAAGATCAAGTGCATTAGTGGCAGAATAACATTCTAACTGTACACGCTTTCATATGGTTTCACTTTATTTTGGCCATGTTTCTTTGCATTCCTCTGCTCCTGCAATTCCTGTTAACCAAACACCCAAGTTGACAAAAATCCTGTATTCACAATGCTCTATTTCCCATGTTCATTCCTAACCTATTCCAGTGTTTTCCTCCTATCCCTGCGTTTTTAGAATCATGCAAGCCAAATGAGCCCTTACAGAATTACTTCGGTTACAGGTAGGTGTTGAAGAAAACTTTGTGTGGTTTGTCCTGCTCCTGCCGTGACGTCGTCCACCTAACCTGAGCTGCTCCATCGACAGAAGCATCCACCAAACCAGACATCACGACTTCGGACCATCTTTCGCCGCCTCAGATCTCCTTCCCTGCCGCCGGCACCCACCGCAACGGCATCACCATCATCGACTCAGCAGATGAACCTGAGTACACGGGTCCACAAGAGAGGTCACACTCTTTTATTTCTGCTTATGTTATGCATTGCTTAATATTACCTGCTACTTTATTGTCCTGTTCATCTCTTAGACTCCAAGTCAGGTCCAAACTGATGTTCAAACTTGAGTGCTAAATTAGTTGTGGGGCACATGTCGAGGCAGCAATGAATAGTATCTCTGTCTAATATCTGGTACACCTAGGGTATGCCTATGTTGTTCATCTTGGGTGGAAAACAAATAGTAAAGCAATCATCATTTGTTTTTTATTAAATTAAAGCAATCATCAGCCTGCTATCATTATTTTTGGATCCATCCACTGGTTGTTACCACTACTGTAGATTTCTGCATGCTCTCTTTACATAATCTCGCTATATTTTTTTATGCATGTCAGATATTGTACACAGTCATGCTGAACATGTAGAGAAAAAGAGAAGAGTTTTGTGCGGCAATACAATGTCATGCAGACATCGCTCCATGGTGGGTTCAATGGCAAACCCTTCCCCCTCTCCAGATTGTAATCCAGAGGAAGATATCTGTTCTGAGGTGGATTCAGACGCAGCTGACCACTCTTATTTACCCCCCAAGGTGTTTGCTCTAACTTGGCATCATGATTTTAGTCATATCATGCATATGTTGCCTTGAAGTGCCTACTTTTGACATCATATATGTCATCTGCTTAGTTTAGACATGTTCTGTAATGCCACCTATTTAGTTTCAATATCATATATGGTAATTATGCAGTCTCATGTCTTTTAGTCATCCATAATATATGTGAAATGTGCAATGCCATCCTGTTTAACCAGGCATCATATATTTGAATGATATCTTGCCCATCCTTTTCTTCATTACATTTCCATTTGTCGACAATGTTTGTACATTAAACTACTCTTCCTGTGAATTAGCCATTTGAGTGGGTGATGGAAAAATCTGGAGTGAAAACAAGGCCTTCAGAGCAGACAGTGCCCCATGTTGAAGCAGATCTCTTGCTGGGTCCCGATAGCTCCTAAGAGATGGATTCAGAGACTGATGACCAGGCCTATCCCCCACCGAGGTGTATGCTCTAACTTGGCACGGTTATGCTGCTCATATCATGCATACGGTGTCTTGCATTGCATAGTTTAGACATCATATACACAATATTCAACACCATGTTCTTAGTTCAGACATCATATATGCGAATGCCCTCTGCTTAGCATATAAATCACATATGTGAATTAAATAATGCGATCCTGATTACTTAGATAACATGTATGTGAATTATGTCATGCGATCCTGTTTAGTTAGTCATCATATCTTTGAATTATGTTATGCTATGTTATCCAGTTTAGATATACATCATATCTGTGAAATTATGTGATGCTATCCGTTTTAGTTAAACAATATACATGTCAACTATTTCATGCCCTCTTTTTTCCACACTATCTATTGCATCTGTCTCTCATCCAATGTTTGTACATTCAACTATGTTTCCTGTTTATCAGCCATTTGAATTGGAGCGGGTGATGGCAGTATCTAGCGGAGTAAAAACACGGTCTTCAAATAAAACAGTGCTACCTATTGGTGGAGATAGCACCCTGGTTGTACATGCACGAGAACCAGCTCTACCACACATAACCCAGACTCCTGCAAATTTTACCCCTACTGCGATGGACAGAGAACAAGGTTCACCCAATCTAACCCCAACCCCAGCCAATAGTAACCCAGTTCCTGTTGACACAACACCATCTCCACAACAGAGCTCCCAAACAAGAGCAGTTAGTAAGGCAGCTCCAGCGCCCAAAGCGCCAGTACTACCACGGCGAACCCCAACTCCACCAGTTAGTACACTTATTTCTGTGGAGGAAGCACAACCAGCCATTCATAATTTAGCATCTGTCCCATTTGATGTTGTTAAATCATGTGTGTGTATCTTCCCATCATGGAAATATTATACTGAAGATGAAGGAAAATGCCAGTTGCAGGTCTTTGTCTAGGAGTTATGTTTAAGTAATGTTATTCATGGCAATTACTTTGCTTTGTCCCATACATTCTACCTCCATGATGGTTATAATACAACAAATTTTCCCATTTTTCTCTATAGAGAAGGACCGATTTGGAAACTCGGGATGAGGTAACCTGTGCTAATACCTCTGCTATCTTCAAGAATGCTTGGTGGCAGTATTGGAATTGTCTGAAGAAAACGTACTTCACTGGCAAAGAAACTCATCAAATTCCCTTACGTTCTCCTGAGTCACATTTACCAGACGATGACTAGGAATGCCTTGTTCTGTACTGGTCCCGAGCCAAGAATGTGGTAAGGTCTATGAGCTCATTTTATTTTAAGTACTATATGCTTGCGTCTTACTGTACTCTGTTCAGGTAGAACAAGTGCTTAAACCTGAAGAACAACTGTTCTCATTTAAAATTCCATTGCTATCGTGCATACTGCTTTGCTCTTGTATCATTGTATTTACTGATACAAACTTATTTTTAAATTGAACAATCCAATGGAAACTCCAATGGCACAACATGTATGTTTACGCATGTTTCTTTAACAGGCTTGCTCTTATAAATAGCTCTGTTGATTTCAATTTCAATTGTGTATACAGTTGACTTCTCATATCATGCACATTACTAGCATCACAATAGGGCCAATAGTGTTGTTGTACATGTAGACCCCTGGTACCCATCTGAAATCTTGTTGTGCCGTGTAGTTTCCCACACTTTGTATTCTTTCAGTGCTGCTTTCTCTTGAATTGATATGATTTGAACCGTGTCTCTATTTTGATTTGGCAAGACAATGCAGTGACCATAGGACATAGATATCTGTTTGTTTGATGCTTTTATAATGTACTACTTGGCAATAGAAGACTTGGTAGTTTAATCTTGTCAACCTTACTAACGAACTGGTTCACCGAAATGAGTTTCTTATACTAGTACATGCTAAACCTGTTATGCGTCTGCTTGTTTCTTCTTTTAGAATGCTGACAGAATATTGGGGAAGAGTGCCTTATTAAGCAATGGTAAAGGAAGTAATGAAGATAAGGTTCAGGATAGTGAGACATCCTTGTTGGTCTCCAACAAAGCTGATAAAATAGCTAAGGAAAACTATCTTGAAGACGGTGAGACAACCCCAAAGTCCTGTCTTGGTTTACTGTTCGAGTTACTGGCCACTACCGCTTGCACAAGCTATTCATACTAACTGTCTGAATCAGTTCAGTTTCTTGATTCTCAACTACAAGCTGAAAGACATCAATGAGCTGTGCTGCGGCAAGAAGTGGAAGGACTGCGGAAGTCCTTGGAGCATTCAGATGCATACTTTCTGGTGCAACAGCAAGCATTGGAGGATTTTAGCACCAAACAGGACAAAGCTAATAAGCTTGCTAAGCTTATTGCCAGCATGGTGGATACCCAAGATAACGTTTCTTGAGCTCTTCTGAAGTTGTTTCAGTTATGGACTTGTTTTGCTGCCGCGTTTATTTGCACTGGTGGCCAATTTTGATGGCCAATGTATGTAATATGCTGGTCTGTTCCCTATATTTGCACTGGTGGCGAACTTTGATGCCCAGTGGATGTAATATGTTTAATAGCTGTAATAGGCTAGTGTTAATTGCTTGCTTATTTATTTCCTTATTGTCTTATTTAGTTATTTGCTTGTAGTCACTGCAGTTCTTTTTCCGTGTTTTTTTAGTGGCCACAATAACCTATGTTTGCTAACTAGGCCACAATAATCATGGCAACACACAGACTGTTGTAACCATCGGCCTCCTGCGGGACATAGGATCCATGGGCCTTCTACGGGCCGTAGGATCCATGGGGCTTCTACGGGCCATAGGATCCATGGGCTTTCTACGGGCCGTATGATCCATGGGCCTTCTATGGGCCATAGGATCCATTGGTCTTCTACGGGCCATAGGATCCATGGGCCTTCTACGGGGCATATAATCATTTCTCCACACATGGGACGTACTATTCGTGGACCATAACGGGCCGTTAATAGGCTGTATTTGATAATGCTATGAAAACAACCCAATGGGTTAACGGGCCACAAACGGGCTGAATGTAACCACGGGCTGAATTTGGCCCACAAACGGAACAGGCTAGTAACGGACCGTAACTAACTGAATTCTAGAAATGAGCCCAAAAATAAATGGGCCCTTAGAAGGCCGAAACATAACACCGGCTGGAAACGGCCGACGGAATAATGGGAAGTTAATGGGTATAAAGCGATACACTGTTCATTATGGGCCATTTTCATCGCGGGCCTTTAATGGGCCCAGAGTTACAAAGGGCCTCATATGGGCCGAAAGACATTATGGGCCGTACATGGGCCAGAAGTTTCAATGGGCTGGAATCATATTGGACGGCCCACATGAAGCTATTGGGCTTAATTTCGATAGGTTGTAATGTGCCATAAATGGGCTATATACGAACAGGCCGTTAACAGGCTTTCCATGGGCCGGTTCGTTACCTTTTGACCAGGTCAAAAGGGCTGGCCTTTTCACCGGAATGGGCCTCTGTTGGGTCGTGCCACATGTTGACGTATGATAGGCTCCTCCTGTCCAATGAGTGGATGACATCTGTCCCAACGGTGAGCCAACACGTGTTTCCTCTGGCCAATGACAATTTTACATGTGGAAAATGCCCATTGGTCTGGGCTGTTAACGAGTTATGGGATCCAAAACTAGACCCGATAGCTTAACGGTGACCTGTTACAGTGGATGCCGCGTGTCGGTTACCCTTGACGAAAACACTTCCATGACGCGCCATTTATCGTCATGGAAGTGGACACTTCCGTGATGATAATTTCGGTAATGTCACGGAACACTTCTACGACAGCACATGTATGACTATCTTGATTCTGTCATAAAATCGTCATGGATGTACATGCATGACAGAAAACGTGACCTACTGTGACAAACACGTATCATCATGGAACTGTATTTTTTGTAGTGCTTATTTGGGTGAGAAAGATGAGCTTCCGTCGAGGACGACTTCATTTCAAGAAGGGGAGGATGATGAGGACATCAATACCATTGTTACACCCACAGCCCCTACTGCTACATATAATGGGCCAATTAGTAGAGCTCGCGCACGCCAAATAAATTATCAAGTACATTCGTTTTTTGGTAATGATTCTAATGTTCATGAGAATATGATGCTGCCTAAATTGGATACATTTGTTTTGCTTACAAATGAAGAGCCTGGCATGGATAAGAGGGATGAACACTTGAGCAAGACCAAGCATGGAGATGATGGCATGCGCGAGGGGAACAAGAACGGAGTTACAAGTGATGATTTCAGGACTTTGAAGTCACCATAATGACTGCATGAAGCCTTGGATGAAATATACAAGATGCCACTTCATAAATTTCGTCCAGAGGCTATTCTAGGTGTTGCATCACCTTATTATTGGCATAGGCCCATGTAATTTCAAAATACTTAAGTATATGTTGTTTTTGGAGTCCATATGTGTGGGGAAACAAGAGTTAGGCTTGTTTTCGGACCCCTCCTCCAAGGGCCATGAAATCCCCCCTCTTCCTCCATATATACAACCCTTAGGGTGTCATTTAGACTTTGGGTTTTGTTCAGATAAAAGTTCACCATAGCTGCAACTTCGTGTACTTCCTTTGTGTTCAACGACCAGACCAAGACGTCACAGAACCCCACTTGATCAATAAAGCTTTTCTCTTATATTTGCAATATCTAGATTGCAGTCTTAGTTTATTGCTTGTTCTTCGTTTGCTTGGCAGGAAATAGCCCCTCGTAATCAGGCTGATCGTGCTCCAACGTGGTCAATAACCTCTCGGAGTTAGTTTAGCAATTGCTAAGGTGCGACATCCTCGCACGTTCGTAATCGGATCGTCAAAATCTACTCCATCAAAAATGGTAGCCACCATCTTATCGAAAGACGGGACACCTTTGCCTGTATCAGCTCGCGGATGAACTCACGCAGACGTGCCAGCAGGCCCAGGACCTCGCGCTGCCGCCCCGTCTTGTAACAGATGAGGACCGTGAGGAACACCGCAGACACCAGCGCCGCCTTCTCATCGCCAAGGTGGACGACCTAGCCATGGCGTTGTGGCTCCAGCACTACCCGCAGGACCTTGCCGACGAAAACGCCTTCTGGGTGGAGAGGACGGCGAAGCACCGCTCGGAGCGGGCGGAGAGGCTTCAGCGGAAGGCACTCACGTCAGCGCAGTGCGATCTCGTTTCTGTAGGACGGGAATCGTTCTTTGACTCAGACGGTCCGTGTTGGGAAGACACGTTTCTGAATACCTCGGATGACACCAGCGAGAATGATGAGGATGGCTCGGAGTAGGTTCTAGTTACATCGTAGTTTTTATTTATTTTATCGTATTGGACTAGTTTTTTTATCTATGTATGCTATGATGAACTATGTACGCTATGTGAACTATCTATGTATCGTCTTTTTTATCTATTTTAATCAATGACTATGTTTTTTTATATTTGTCTTGAGTGCATATGTTGTTTGTGCGAGAGCGCGCACTGTCCAGGTTTGCAGTGCCTGCTGGAGCGGCTCACGCGCGTTAAACTTTTGAGCAGCCGCTGGAGCAAGCGCTCGCCACGCAAAAACAGGCGATGCGCGCACTGCAAAAGGGTTCACCCACTGCGACTCACGAGATTCTCTTACATCTTTAATCTTTTCATAATGTTGTTGATGGATGATACAGTGTTTGACTTTCAGGCTAGCCAGCTGTATAGTTCAGTTTGCGAGCTGTCTACTTTTAACTACACTTCCAAAAACCCTATTAGATACGTATAGTTGCAACATTTGGTTTACTTCTTTCTATTTTATAGTTTAATATACTTCATAGACACATGGCAGGAGATCCCATGGTCAGTTCCCTCCGGATACCAATGCAGGCGAATTCATCCATCTTCCTCGACTCGGTTCACCCACTGCGCCCCCAATCTTTTAATTTTCCTCATCATGAGTCCATGCTCGATGTTTCTCGAACACGACACTATGCAAATTATTTATTTTGTTTGTTTTCATTTGGTTGAGGGGCCTCTGGACCAAATGAACTAGTAAATATTATCGTTTATAAGTTTGAACATCATGTGCATAGTTTTGTTCTTTTTTATTTGCATATATTATTTTAAGATTGGTCTTTTAATACATAGTACAAAAGAATCTTGTACGGCAGTGTCAGATATTGTTAAAGGAAAGCATGCTCCACCCCATTCTCCTTTAAAATTGAAGATAGAAAATGGTGAATACAAAATTCGGTTGTGGTTGATGCA
This sequence comes from Aegilops bicornis, assembly GCA_021605145.1. Classification (NCBI taxonomy): domain Eukaryota; kingdom Viridiplantae; phylum Streptophyta; class Magnoliopsida; order Poales; family Poaceae; genus Aegilops; species Aegilops bicornis. Next base: position 267,441,695 of record CM038673.1, read on the forward strand.
TTTATTATGTTTTCGTGGCAGTGGTTTACTACTGAAGTATACATTTTTCTTGCTTGACTAAAATTGTTGTTATGCTCATCGTTTCTGCAGTTTTCAGAAAGCTTGGTTGAGCTTGTGTCTGCTATGCGAACATGAGTGGGAAAAGGCAGTTATCTTCCTTCTGGTAAGAAGTAGAGACTTCCTGTTGTACATGAGAATTCTAGTAAGAATGATATTTCCAAGCTTTTTAGTTAGTTGCAGAGGGACCTGTAGAAGGTGATCATCTCTTTTGGCATTGACCTCGCTCATGCAGTCTTCCTCCAAGTGAGCAACTGGCCATGCAAAAGCTTGTGCTTGCAGATTTTTTTAGTAGAATTTGTGGATTTCTATACCTTTTCACATCTCATGTATGAGCAGTACGATGATGAGGTTACTGACATAATTCTTCTGGCTACCGGTGGTAACCCCTGTGCAACAATTTTGCATGCCAGATCAGGGGCATGAAAGGTTTGCATTTCACTTCTTTTCTAGATCAGCAACTTTATTGCTTTGCGTGCTGGCATCATTGCTTAGGTTGAATGCTACAACCTGAATGCAACTGAGCATTTTCAATTTGTTCGTCTTCTTGTAACTTGGTTTCAGTCATTTACATTCAACTATCCTTTGTCTGATTTTGAGAGTGAGCAGGTTAAATCAACGAGGAAGAAGCTAAGGCTAAAATTCAGGATTATCAATCAAATTTAGGAGCAAAATTATAGTATGAAGATCACTTTATATCATCTAAGAAAATTGTTGAAGGTATGTAGCTTGTTAAGCATTATGGACATGTCCCTTGTGGATTATTATCACATCTCAGTTACCAGTTTAGTTTGTTTTTATTTTGGACTCACGATGTTCAATTTGTAAGGAATTGTGAAATAGGAAGGCATATTCAATTTATGTATGCATATGTTTTATTGCTCCGTAACAATGCATAGGCACCTTGCTGTTTGGTGCTTGCTTGCCACTTTTAATGTGTTTTTCATAATCCACAGTCATGTTTATATTGTTCTAAAGGACGATCTTTCCAAAATGAATTTCCTTCTGGATTATATAACCCTGTCTCTAAAAAGTTAGCTAGATTATAATGCTCACATGGTTGCAATGTTGTTGCGTTGATATCTACTATTATGGTCCCACTTCCATGTATGGACAATGAGCTTGGGTTACATGTATAGACCTATAAATATGTGCATACAGATTACGATATTAGGTGTTAGTTCAATCCAGTATACTATGTTGTAAACTTGAAAATTCTCAGCTCCCGTAGCAACGCATGGGCACTAACCTAGTTTATAAAAAAGTATGGTGCATCCTAGGTGTTAGATTAAAAAAAAAGGCATCGCCCCGCGTCGCTCCTTGGGCATCTCAGGTGGAAAAAACCTAGCCGTTGGCACAGCAGCCCCACCTATTCCTCTTGCCTCTATCGGTGCTTGTTGTCGGGCCAAGCCCGACGGCGGCTGGTGGCGGCGGGTTTCCCTCGCGCGGTCTGGCTCGGCTGCCTGCTCCTTGGTGTATGTGTCATGCTGGTGTTGGTCAAGCGTTGCTGTGCTATGTGACTCCTAGGTGGATGCATATGCTAATCAAGCGTGGCGGCTACTTTGCTTCGGCGATCTAGCATCCGTGGTCACAACTGCGGTGACGTGTATGCGACGACGGGAAGGTGTCATGTTTGTTGGACACGTGCGATGACATCTAGTCTGCCGCACACTTCTCGTCTTGTGGCAAGGCAGTTTGGCCTGCCCCAGCACAACGCGGGTAGTGGTTCCAAGGGGTTGTGGCCTTGAGCTCTCTTGTGCGGACAACCAGAGCTTGACCCAGATGCAGCGAGAGCGGCGCCTTCTTTGCTTCGGCGATCTGGCATCCGTGGTTACAGCTGAGGTGTCATGTATGCGACGACTGGAAGGTGTCCTGTTCGTTGGATATGTGTGGCGGCTTTTGGTCGGTTGCGCACTTCTCTTCTAGTGGCAAGATAGTGTGCTGCTCTAGCACGACGCGAGTAGTGGTTCCAAGGGGTTGCGGCCTCGAGCTCTCTTCTGCGGACAGCCAGAGCTTGACCCAGATCCGCGAGAGTGGCGGGTTCTTTGCTTCAGCGATCTGGCGTTCGTGGTCACAGCTTTGGTGCCACGACTAGAAGGTGTCCTGTTTTGTTGGATACGTGCAGCGACTTCCGGTCAGCCACACACTTCTCTTCTGGTGGCAAGACAGTTTGTACTGCTCTAGCACAAAGCGGGTAGTGGTTCCAAGGGGTTGTGGCCTCGAGCTCTCTTCTGCGGACAACCAAAGCTTGACCCAGATCTGGCGAGATGGTTGTGCAGGCATGCATGAATCATTGCGTGATTGCTTGTTGGTAGACTAGTTGATGCATTGTGTGAGGCTTCCGAGGTTGATCCAGGCGAAAGCCTTGTCTCCAGTCATGGCCGGAGCCGACGATGACACGCTCTCTCACACCGTTCCCTCCGTGATGGCATAGTAGAGGTGATGATCTTGGCCCTTCATCTAAGCAGCTTCAGAGGAAACCCTAGATCTGTGTGATCGGACGATGGCGGTGTGTTTACGTCGTGTCCCTCTGTAGGATTGAAAGTATGTCTAAGAGGGGGGTGATTAGACTACTTGCCCAAATAAACTTAACCTTTTCCCAATTTTAGTTGTAGGCAGATTTTAGCAATTATGACAAGTCAAGCAACACCCTACACATGCAATTCTAAGGGTATAGCAGCGGAAAGTAAGACATTGCATATGTAAGTAAAGAGGGGGAGGGGAGTGGATAAGGCAAACACAAAGGGTAACGGCTCCACCCATGAAGGGTCCATGAAGAAGCAACCTTGTCTATCCAACCATGGCCATCGTCCACGAAGGACTTGCCTCACTCGGGTAGATCTTCACTAATTAGGCGATCTCCTTGACCTTACAAACTTCTTGGTTCAACTCCACATCACGTGGGAGGCTCCCAAGCGACACCTAACCAATTTAGGAGACACCACTCTCCAAAAGGTAATAGACGATAATTTGATGATGAACTTCTTGCTCTTGTTCTTCAAATGGTAGTCTCCCCAACACTCAATTCTCTCTCACAGAAGATCAGTTAGAGCAGCGGTTCACCCCACGTTCCTCTTTCTCTCCTGGGAAAGGCGATTTTGGCGGCGATCCTCCAGCCCGCATCTCTGTCGGTGTGGTCGTGGGTCCTCTGCCTCTCCAGCAGTCGCTTCGGCGACGGGAGGGGGAGGGAACCCCTGCGCTGCTGTTCTGATGAGTACTTAATACGGGATTTGGTTTTCGTAGAAATGTCGCATCAGTGGCGGGATCGACAATGTCAGAATAATTTGGCCCTATTTCTTCCTCACCCCGGTGTTCTTCCAATCGATGATGATGGGAAGTAGGTAGCCTCTTCTTCTTGCCAGGCTCCAGATCTGGCTAGGTTGTGTCGGTTGGTGTTTCTCGTCACCCATGGTGATGGCGGCGGGCATGACAGAGTGTGCGGATGATTTGAAGCGAGATGTGCGAATAGTAGTGTGCAGTGACGTCCATCTTCACCGATTGCATTTGTTTAAGTCGACGATGTCCGGACCAAGTGGACATGAGGATGATCCTCGGCTGACGCGCCACAAAGACTCGTCTCCGTCATCGTGTGCAGCGGGTCATTTCATCGGCTCAAAAAGCAGCTTAGTCTGTGATGGTGATCTTCCTGGTCAAGGTGTGGTGGCAGTTTCCATCTTTCTTCGGCAAAGCTATGACGATGGAGTCCGTTTGGAGATGACGGGTAGGAAAGGCGCGTAGATCTCTATTGATTGTGTTGTTACATTTCTTGATTTGGGATCCTTTGTGCAAGTCTTCAGGTCCTATGTCTCTCTGTTTTTCTATAAGGGTGTCTACGTAAGTAATCTGTGTACCAATTTTTTCCAATGAATACATAGTGCTTCTTCAAAAAAACTCCCTCTCACAGCTTTGGCAATGGTGGAAGAAGGATTTGAGTGGAAAGTAACTTAGGGAAGGCTAGAAATCAAGCTTCAAATGGTTGGAATGGAAACTACTGATCTCAACACATGAGTAGGTGGCTCTCTCTCAGAAAATGAGTAGTGAAAGTGTAGGCACGTTCTGATGGCTCTCTTATAGAGTAAGAGGGGTGGAGGGGTATATATAGCCTCCATAAAAAATCCAACCATTACACACTTTTGACCCTAGTCGGTGGCACCGACCTGTGTAAAAGATATGAACGTTGGAGGTCTTGGTGGGGCTGACTGGAAACAACTCGGAGCGACCGATCTGCAATGGTAGGGCAAAACCTCGCTTCAATGGTACTGATTCCGATTGCATCATCTCAGTGAGACTAAAATAAGTGCAATAAATAATAGAAGGTTGGCAAACCATCTCGGTGGCACCGATTGCAAAACTCGGTAAGACCGAAATAATTGCAATAGGTTCCAGAGAGTTGGAAAGGCCATCTTGGTGGGACCGAGATCTGTATCGTTGGATCCTATTTGTTAGGGTTTGGCTGTGGCTGTGTTCAGATGAACTCAGTAGGTCTGGATAGGGAAGTTTCGATGGGGCTGAGTTGGAATGTAGGGTTTTGGACAGATTTGGATAGACAAAGTGGTTGAGGATTTTCGAGCAATATCACTAAGCACTTGAGCAAATAGATCATAATCAAAACCTCACCCCCTTTTAATAGTTTTGGCTTTCCTATGGACTCAATGTTATCTTGGATCAATTGACCAAAAATGTACAGTCTTGAGCTTTGGCCAATCCATGTCTTTAGCATTTTGAGGGGTCCACAATCACTAGTCCTTGCCATGTCAATCATTGAACATCATGAAATCTTTAGCTTGAATGGATATTAGTTCAATGAGATATATGTTGTTATGAATTACCAAAACCACCCGAGGATTAGTTGCACTTTCGATATCCCCTTTCTTGGTAATTGATGACAACATATAGATCAAAGCTTGGACAAATGATTAAATGGAAAAAATACATCGCTGCTTTGAGAAGTATGTGATAAGCAAGAGCTCCCCCTAAATTTGTGCATTATTAAAAGTTTGTGTTTGAATGCAAATGCACAATCGATTATGATCATGGGCCACTCTTCCATGTCACATACAACTTGATGGAGCGCACAAAATGATATGATTGGAATAGTAAGCAAGCATCACCAAAACACAAGTGAATGATCATACAAGGATAATGGTAATGATAAGCATTGGGCATAACATGAAGCATACTAATGATTAAGCACACACAACCAACATAGTATCTCACAAGCATAATGAACAAAGTAGCACAGACCAAATAGTAGTAGCAAAAACTCGAGAAAAACCAACGAACAAAAGCAAGACACTCTCTCTCGAAGCCTAATGATCTATACAAATTCTCCCCATCTGGGAACAAGTACCAAAAAGCTCGAATAGGCATAGAGCTATGCGTCTCTCTAGGCACCATCCTCGGCAGCTCTTGATGGCGATCGCTGGCTAGGGACTCCGGTGTGCATAGATGGCGTTGAGAGAAGTGCATCCGCAAAAGTTTTGGCTAATGTCTGCTGGGCTGGTGGAACAGAGGCTGGTGGTGGCACTGATGAAGCAACAGTAGGGGTAGAAACTATGGTCCTCATGTCTGCAATGGGTACAACAGTAGACCTAGATGCCCTAGGCACTGCCTGGAATCGGTTAGTCGTTGGTCTGTCATCTCCAATGTCCTCTGCAGCAGCCCTAGCTATATCAATATCATTCCTCATCTTCTCCACTACGGTCTGTACCCCTTGATATTCACATCAAGATCATATATCTTTGCCTCGACTACCCACTCTAAGCTCTCCTGGTTCTTGGTGAGGTTGGCCAGACTTCGCTCAATCCCCAGGGTTGTTTCTAGCAGATAAGTCATTTGATCATTCTTTGTCTTGATGTTGGCAATGGGAGCATTTGGAGCAGATGCTTCTTTAGCTGCTTTAGCTGTAGCAGCTGCCCGAATCTTCTCTTGTGCCTCAGCAGAAGTAGGATGAGAAGGATCCATCAACACTACATTATCCTCGAACTCTGGCAACAAAGGGAGATGTTCGCGATCAAGAAGATATGTGCTTGTTCCAACCTTGGAGTTGATGAGCAATTGAATGTGCAGAGCAAAACCACATGATCTCTTTTGGTCAGCTATAGTTCTCTTAATAGTTTCAACAATTAGGCTCATCGCCTTGAACTTCTGAGGTGTAAAGAGATGCATAAGGTTGATGGAGTGGCCACGAATCACCTTGCCATCTCTATATTTGGGCAACAAGGTGTGCCTCAAAATTTTGTTAATGGTGGCCAAACTAGACAGCAGGTGCTTCATGAATCCCAACTTGTGTGTCTCAAGGTCTTTCTGGGGAATGGGCTTGTACATGTTCTTCATGGAATTGTGGTCCATCTTGGGCTTTGCATATACATCAATATCATTCTCTTCTTATTCAGGAGCACCAAGAAGAGCAGCCTACTTAGAGATGGTTGACTAGTATCTATTTCTCTAAGTCATCCACACAATCCTCCCATCTGGATAGAAATGAGCAGTAGAATAGAATTGCATGATCATCTCATCATTGCACTTGGTGACCTTTTTCCCAACAAAAGCATCAACACCAGCAAGCTTGAAGCTTTAATAAACATGGGGGAAGTGGTCTTCATTTTCATCAATGTACTCCCAATCTACCCATTTCATGTCACTGACAATTGACTTCTTGTCAAGCAACACTGTCTCATAGAAGTCTTCTTGCTCTCTGGTGTGAAAGCAATAGTCACAAGCAGCCCTCCTTCTGACAGCATAGGGATCAGACAATCTCCATTGGCGCAGACCTTTATATTTTTTTACCATCATGTTCTCAACAATAGGATGGGTATTGTCATGATCCGGGATCTCAGGTCTCAACCTCCAGAGTACTAGTGGCTCATCATCAACATCAGCTTCAGGCACTAGGGCCTTGTTCTTCTCTCTAGCAAAGACATTCCTTGTTGTCCTCTTAGGTGCTGGAGCTTTGGGTTTGGACTTGGAGGTGGCAACAGTCTTCATTGCATCTGCCATAAGTTTCCAAGACTTGGTAGGAGGTGCATTAGTTGCTGGTTCCTCCTCTTCCTCTTCATCTGCTGGATTTTCATACATAGTGGGTCTTCTGCCAACCACATGAATAATTCTCTTCCTCTCCTTCCTCTTCTTGCCTGCAGCTTCAGCCTTTGAGCCAGTTGGCTCCTCAAGTGTGAGAGTGAACTTCTTGGGTGTTGTGACTTCTGAAGCTTTGTCTGCCTTGGAGAGAGGGACTTTCTTTACTTCGGTTCTCTCCTTGGCACTGGCAGATGGTCTTGAGCTAGCAGTTGTTCCATATTATTTTGCCAGAAGTACCTTCACTTGCAACAAAGTCCTCATCCTCATCATGTGAGGTTTGCTTCTTTCTTGCCCTTGCAGCTGCTTTGGGAAATTCTAGAGAACTCCTTTCTCCCTCATAGGAGCTACCTTCAGGACTAGAGCTTGCACTGAGATCAACTCTTGCTTCTGAGACATTCTGACTATAACTGGCTTCAAACATCTTGCAAAAACTGACCCTGTGAATAGTTGGGTATGGGCAGAGTAGATGATTCATCACAAAAAGCAAATAATTTTGAAGATAATTGAGTTCAAATCTTATTTTCAAGTTTCCATACAAGGCAATTTGGATCCAGCGAGTTGGTCATCTCGGTGATACCGAAGCACTTAACAGAAGCATGTCACACAGTTTCAGTCAGACCGATTATGTGGCTTGGTGTCTCCGATATGCTAGGGTTTCACTGAAACTTTACTTTTGGTCTCACTAATTAGTACAACTCGATGGCACCGAGACGTACTGGTGCAATGGCCTTGGCCAAATCGGTGACTCCGAAAATCTCAAATCGGTCAGCCCGAGATGCATTCGACGGGAACTTAAACCTAAATTTTTTGCTTGAAACTAATCTACAGAATTTGCATTGTATAGGTTGATTTCAATCCGTGGCAAGAATAATGGCAATCCATCGGTGTATTGAATTAGAATTTAGAACACGGAGGGGGTCGAACTCACACTAACTTGGTGGAGATCCTCTACGGCGGCAACAGCGGGGAAGATTCTCGTTGACGGCGATGGAATCCGGCGATGAGGGTGCACAGGAGACTAGGGCGGCTATCCAAAGACCAGGGCGACAACATCAACGGGGTGCGGTAACGTGATGTTTGAAGAATTTTTCAATGTACATGCCACATATGTATATATATACTCGTGTGATGTCGGTGCCTCTGAGTGGAACAACTCGGTGGCACCGATATGTGTAACTGCAAGCAGTATAACACATCGGTGACTCCGAAATGGTTTAACTCGGTGACACCGAGAAGGAAAACTACATCAATCTAAATGATTTCGGTTTAACAAAGTTTGAGTGAGTTGGTCCAACCGAAATGCATACACTGGTATAGTGAGCTGCTATACAAACAATTTTTAACCCCTTCCCGCGACAAAATTTTAAACCGTCACCTTGCCAGTGTGGGCGATAGGGGGGTCCTTCCCACATGACCCAGAAACTGTTGGGGATATGGAGTAGGAATGCATACGTTTCCCAGAACAAAGCGTATGCGATGCCCTCATCTATCCCAAACGTGATTCCTCACACAACTGTTTGTGATATGTCGAATATCCCAAACGCTCCATATTTGCTACTCGTGTGTGCTGGCATTACCATTGCACACGCTATTATGTGGTGCAACTTTTACGATGCGCACTCCATCACAAACAGTTCATGATTGCCAAGCGTGTGCGATCAGGAGACTATCACACACATTCACTTCTCTTGAACCATATGCAATCTGTAATTAAGAAGATTACCTAATCATCGTATGATTGTCAGATAGGATTACGAAACGTCGGACCGTCGTACCAGTGTCATACAAGATAACTATCACACACGCTATTATGTGGTGCCACATTTACAATGCCTATGACATCCGAAGCAGTTCATGATTGTAAACCGTGTACGATAAGGCTCACAAATAATTAGTTTGCTCGCGCCGTTTGTGATATTGTTTGACATCACACATGCTTCGCAAATGAAAACTGTGTGCATGATTGCACACATTCCCTCTCTGCAAATCGTGTCAGAAGTACATGTATATCACACACATTTGTGCTTTACAGACCGTGTGCGCCGTAACGACCTGCAGAGCATAATTCGTCCCTAATTGAATCAGTGCTATTTAAAATTGTATCGAATTTGAATTTGAAAGTTGGTTATAACTTTATTCATGTTCATCAGGTTAAACAACCACTGCATTATTCGATTCATAGATATACATGTTCAAGAATTACATAAGCACCAAACAAAATATGATGAACCAGGGTTGTATTCTTGTACTATTAAACATGGTAAAGAAAGATGCAAAAGACATTCTGGTTGCTGAATGTAACGCCCTCGATGCGGCTATATCTCCCACGTGTCGAAGCACGACTTAGAGGCATAACCGCATTGAAAGCAATGTCGCAAGTGAGGTAATCTTCACACAACCCATGTAATACATAAGGGAAAGAGATACATAGTTGGCTTACAGTCGCCACTTCACACAATACATAAATAAACATCCATTATCCAGATTACACTCAAGGTCCAACTACCGAACCAAAATGAAAAAAGACTACCCCAAATGCTACACAGATCCCCAATCGTCCCAACTGGGCTCCACTACTGATCATCAGGAAAAGACACATAGTAACGACCACGTTCCTCGTCGAACTCCCACTTGAGCTCGGTTGCGTCACCTGCATTGGCATCGTCGGCACCTACAACTGTTTTGGTAGAATCTGTGAGTCACGGGGACTCAGCAATCTCACACCTGCGAGATCAAGACTATTTAAGCTTATAGGAAGGGTGGTGTAACAAGGTGGAGCTGCAGCAAGCGACTAGCATATATGGTGGCTACATTCGCAAAAGAGAGCGAGAACAGAAGCAAGGCACGGTCGTGAAGCTAGTAGTGATCAAGAAGTGATCCTGAAGCTACTTACGTCAAACATAACTCCAACACCGTGTTCACTTCCCGGACTCCGCCGAGAAGAGACCATCACGGTTACACACGCGGTTGATGTATTTTAATTAAGGTCAACTTCGGGTTTTCTACAACCGGACATTAACAAATTCCCATCTGCCTCATAACCGCGGGCACGTCTTTCGAAAGATAATACCCTGCAGGGGTGTCCCAACTTAGCCCATCATAAGCTCTCACGGTCAACGAAGGATATTCCTTCTACCGGGAAGACCCGATCAGTCTCGGAATCCCGGACTACAAGACATCTCGACAATGGTAAAACAAAACCAGCAAAGCCGCCCGATTGTGCCGACAAATCCCGATAGGAGCTGCACATATCTCGTTCTCAGGGCACATCCGGATGAGACATCCTACGAGTAAAACCAAGCCTCAAGTCTCCCCAAGGTGGCCCCGCAGTCTGCTCGTTTCGGACCAGCACCCAGAGGAGCACTGGCCCGGGGGGGCTAAATAAAGATGACCCTTGGGCTCGCGAAAACCCAAGGGAAAAGGTGTAGGTGGTAGGCAAATGGTAAAACCAAGGTTGGGCCTTGCTGGATGAGTCTTATTCAAAGCGAACTGTCAAGGGGGTCCCATAAATCACCCAACCGTAAGGAACGCAAAATCAAGGAACTTAACACCGGTATGGCGGAAACTGAGGCGGCAAGAGTGGAACAAAACACCAGGCATAAGTCCGAGCCTTCCACCCTTTACCAAGTATATAGATGCATTAATTAAATAAGAGATATTGTGATATCCCAAAATATCCATGTTCCAACATGGAACCAACTTCATCTTCACCTGCAACTAACAAAGCTATATAAGAGGGGCCGAGCAAAGCGGTAACATAGCCAATCAACGGTTTGCTAGGAAAGGATGGTTAGGGGTTTGACATGGCAATATGGGTGGCATGATATAGCAAGTGGTAGGTAACGAGCATAGGCATAGCAAAAGAGCGAGCATCTAGCAAGCAAAGATAGAAGTGATTTCGAGGGTATGGTCACTTGCTCGCAAGATTCTCGAGTTGTCGAAAGCTTGATCCTCGTAGGCGTTCTCAACAGGTTCCTCGTTCACGTACTCGTCTCCCGGCTCTACCCAAAGCAAGAACACAAACGATGGAACCACAATAAATCATGGGCGATGCACAAACAACATGATGCAATACATGTCATGATATGCGAGATGTGAGATGCAATGCGTATGCGTGCTCCGGAAGGAAAATGATGAACAAGGTATCAACTTGGCAAACCAAGTATGCCGCTGGAAAGGTGAGATGATTTCGGTTGAAATCGATATAAAGATCACTACAATCGGATGCACGGTTTGCAAATGGTAAGCAAAACAAGAATGGCACAAATCTGCCATTAACAGCATGATGCCACATAGCAAGCAACAAAAAATTAAGCTACTGCACCCAAACATACCGACAAAGCATATGCCAGTGATCTACTCAAGATGCTTGACAAAAGTTGAACACTGATCTACGGCTAATTCACACCATAACAGGTCCAAACAAGCATGGCAAAAGTGCAAAATATATCAGCTTCACAGACTTGGTGAAAATACTAACATGCCAGAAATTAACATCAGGAAGGCATGTTTAGAGCAATCAAACAAGCTGCTACAGGAACAAGATATAGGAAAACAAGGCATGGCATGAATCTACCCAAGGTATTGAACAAAAGTCCCTTACTGACCATGAGCCAAAATGGATCATAAAATATGATGGCACCCACGTAAACATAGCAAGTTCCGTTAAAAGATTCAGCAAACAGGGCATGACATTGACAGAATTATGAAGGCATCTTCGCGAGCTTGATGCACTCACTACAGAGCATTACATGATAAACTAAGCATACATCCATCAAGAAGACATGGCATAGAAGCTATAAATGGCCAGAACAACATCATATCATACACGGATCAACTAGAACAACCTTGGCAAAATTGAATAACATGTAAACAACCTGCCAGGAAACATTTTATAGCAAAAGTAGATCTCTATTGACTCAAGCTATGGCACTCCATAATTGCAAAAAAAGGCATGGATGGATAGAGCGTAACCATATGTTCAGAAAATCCTTACTGAAGTATCTCAAAATATGCATGGATCTCTCTGTAGCATCAAGTTTACATGGCATAAAAATAACAGCAGAACAGGGGCTGAAATCAGCAACATCATGAAGCCTAGTTTACATGCTTGTGCTAGTCACCACAGAGATCACAAAACTACATGGCATACACCCCTGTAAAGATGGCATGGCATATTACAAAACGCATGGAGGACTCAAGATCATAGGATGCACACATCAATCATGGAAAAAATGACAAAAGTGCATGTTCTGATAAGAATCTGAAACTAACATCACATAGCCATGTTCCAACAGCATTTCGGGCATCAAGATGAGCTCAAATGAAATTGAGTCAATGAGATGCAATGATGTACTCGTCGAGCCGAACAATACGGTATGCTATACGCCCAAAACAGAGAGACGGATGCTAAGTTATGATGCTATGAACATGCAATAAAATATCTGAAGGAAAAAGACTAGGATTTCGGGGTCAACCGTAGCGATTTTGGATCTGAGATCCAGATCGAGAGGTCGCCGGAGTTCCTGTACGCCGGAGGTGAGGGAGGAGGCCGGGGCAACGTGGGAGAGGCGGAGGCTCGCCGGGGCGCGGTCGCCGGCGGGGTTGAGGGAGAGGCGGCGGTGTTTCAAGGCCGAGGGGCGGCATGGGCGGCGGGCAAGCGCGGCGGCGAGGCGGGCAGCGCGCACTGACGGGCGGGGGAGGCGGACGCTGGAAGGAGGCGGCGGCTGGATTGGGGCCGGGAGCGGCCGGGCGGGCGGAGGGACGCGCGGGCGTGCACACGGTCGGCTCCGGTTGGTCCGGCGGGCGGACGTGTCCGGCCCAAATCGGACACGCCCCGGGCGGGAGAGGAGCGGGCTAGGGTTAGGGGTGGATTTGATCCTAATTTCAAGTGAGGAGGTGTTTTTATAGGTAGGAGGAGTTAGGAATCTCCAAATGGAGTGTAGTTTTCGCCCACACGATCGTGATCGAACGACGATGGACATGGAAGTGACTTAGATGGGTTATTGGGCTGTTTTGAAGAGGTGTTGGGCTGCAACACACAAGAGGCCTTTGCGGTTACCCGGTTATTCGTTGGAGTATCAAACGACCTCCAAATGGCACGAAACTTGACACGTGGTCTACCGGTGGTGTACCAAGGCCACTTGGCAAGCCTCGGTCCATTCCGAGAACGTTTAACACCCGCTCACGAAAAAAGAGACAAGAGGGTGCGCCGGTGCATGTAGGAGTGTCGGATTGCAAAACGGACAACGGGGAAAATGCTCGGATGCATGAGACGAACACATATGCCAATGAGATGCACATGATGACATGATATGAGATGCATGACATGGACAAAATGCAAAACAAAAGACAAAAACCCAACCACGGAGGGAATATCATATCACAATGCCGAAAATGGCAAGAGTTGGAGTTACAAATATGGAAAGTTACGTCCGGGGTGTTACACTGAACAAGGTGAAGTGGAAGTATATCCATGTTTCTTGTCTCCTCCATGCAGAAGGCACGCACGACTTAGTCCAAGCCCTTGTGATTGTCGACTGCCCATCCTTCACTGTCTTCATGACTCATGAGTACATCTAGATAGTCATTGTGTTCTGGTAGAAATACTTTAACCTTTGCATGCCCACCAATCATGTATTTTGAGACTTAATATTGGGTAAACTGCTTCTAGAACCACTGCAAAGGAAAAAGATTCAGACATTGTCATCTAACACAACTCATTGTGGGCAGTAAAAAGAAGGCGGCAGAGTTCTTACTTAACATGTTGCAGTTCACTGTTGTCTTGGATAGTGTAAACAAATAGTTTAATTGCCATATTTTGACCCATTTTACTAACAATCTTTATCAGTTTCCTCACTTGATGCCGGTTCATCAATATCTGATTGCCATATGCACAGAAAGGGTCGAAGCATGGATTTTCACCAATAACATGTACCTAAAAGCACTAAGTTAACATTAGAAGTTAAACAACAATTGCACAATGATGTAGAATAACACTCCCTCCGTCCCATTATAGAAGATCTTATAGCATCCAATATGCTCACAACATGGATGAATAAACATCTTATATTATGGGGCAGAGGGAGTTTATTACATTTTTACAAATATCAGCCGATTAACTGCAGTCAACTGTTGCTGTGTTGTTGGTGTTCTTGCAGCTCTTCTATGTATATCTAGACATCATCAGAACGTTAAGGTAACACTCTTGGTTTGAGACTATGTTTGCCAAAGGTTGCCACACCTAAGGTTTGGTGTGTGTTTGGTTCAAGCCACATCTTAGGCAAGCCACACTATGGTCCCACATCACATACAATCAAAAAGTGTGGCAAGATTCTCTTAGGCATGCCAACTTGTGGCTCTCGTTTTGAAGAACTAACCCTTTGGCAAGTTTGGCAACATTGTATGGCAAAGTGTGGTACTCCTAGGCCTAGAACCAAACAACTCTTCCTTGTTGCTGGGTGACCTAGGATTGCCAATTTAGTCATTCAGTACAATGCATCTTGCTATTTTGCCTTAGATATGTTAGATATGGCCCTAGTTAACCTATCGATAAATGGGCTACAGATATATTCAGTTAAATGTCCGATTCAATGATTAATCCCTTATTAGCCCCCGGCCTATATGGTACCATCTACCGATATCCTGAACAGTGAGTATATACAAGCCATGGGATGAAACTAACCTCGATGGTAAACAATAGATGTTCCCAATATTGTCATGTGTAAGTACATCTAAAGGCATGTTAAGCACAACAGGCTAAACACCAACCAAATATATCCATGGTAGAGAACATAATCTCCAATTGATAGCTTCATGGCGAAGGTTTAAGCACGCTAGTAAAGAAAAACAAGAAGTGGAAAGGTACGTTATTATCTGCAACATGCCTAATATTTAAAAACAAGCAAACATAGTCATTCAAACTTGTATTGTGCATGTCTAAGTACAGTAGTTATTGTTAAATCAAATGGAAATGCATGTTAAGTACTCCCTCCGGTCCTTTCTACTCTACATATAAGAATTTTCTGAAGTCAAACTTCATAAAGTTTGACCATATTTATTTGAAAAAATATCAACATCTACCATGCTAAAGTTACACAATATGAAAATTTGAAGTCATGACACATCTACTGATATTGATTTCGTATTGTGAATTTTGGTATTTTTTCTATAAAGTTGTTCAAACTTTACGAGGCTTGACTTTAGACAAATCTCATATGCAAACTAAAAAGGTCCGGAGGGAGAACAACATGCTTAACAACAACCAAATATATTATTCAAAGAGCTATTGTTAAGACTGGTGTTGATGAAATTGAACTGCACAGTTCATACTAGCACATATAGAACATCACATTTGAATAACTGAAATAAACAAGGCATACTATGAACAACCAAAGATGGCAATTGAAACTGGACATATGCTAACTAGAAACAATAGAACAACCAAAAATCTTAGAAAGAATCAAGGCGTAATGCAAACAACCAAATATAGCAATAAATACTCGACATGTTCTCACTACAAAAGGGGTTTGAGAAAAAAAATCATGGGATTCCCCCGGTGAAGAGGCACGACAAAACAAATCCTGGGTTTCCTCACTTGTCACAGATGGGCTCCTTCTCGTGGTCGCCATTGATGAGGTCTGACTTGGCAGCTGAGGGTCTCAAGCCAGCTATCGGCGTTCTGGGAACGGGGGTCCCCAGACTTGCTTGCCTGCGGCCCACGACGTGGCTATGCTGGCAGGCCGTACGGCCCATCTTCATCGACAAGGCATTCAAGACCCTCGCGAGGAGCCAAGCCTCGCGAGGTAGACGACGCAAGACCTACTCCGGAGCGGCCTCTCCAGGCAGGCTCGCGAGGAGCGGAGATATCAAGGCGTGGCAAACCTCGCGGGGTTCTTGTGACGTGCGCAATGACGACCGACACCAGGCGGGCGCCAGCGCGTGCAGCGTCCTTGTTTCCTCTTTGGTGCTAAGGAGGCAGGCGCAGGCGCGGAGTACCGAGGCATCAAGCAAAGGTTTCCATATCGGTGCAACGAGACCGAAGACCAGCAGGACGACAAGACGGAGGTCACCGAGAAGCCCAAGACGGCGTCATCACTTGAGTCTTTTGCTGGCGAAGACCTCTTTTGTCAGGATAGCTTGTACTAGATGTCCCCTTTCAAATTTGCCCTCCTTTGTTGGCTCCCTTCCCGCTCAAAATTCTAGGAGAGGACCAGGGCCTATATAAGTAGAGCTAGCCACCACAGTAGGGGGCAACTGAGCCTGAACTGATCGAGCCCTCACCCACACTAGTTCGACAAGCACAAGAACACCTGAACCTTAGCAGGTTGTTCTTCCCCTTGTACTATTCATCATCAGCCCAAGAGGCAATCCACCACCACCACACTGGAGTAGGGTATTACACCACAACGGTGGCCCGAATCAGTATAAATCTCGTGTCTTTCTGTGTTGCGAGTTCGTCGAGTTCGTCCGCCAGATCTAAGCGAGCTAGGGCGTAGATCAGTAGGAGGGAAAGAACTTCGCTCGCACCCAGAGTTCGAACCTTAAGGGTTTTGCCGGAACCCCAGATCCAACATTTGGCGCGCCAGGTAGGGGTGCGCCGAAGCTTCTCTTCTGTCGATCTACATTCCGCCCGCATGGCAGGCGCCCCGCCATCGCCTCCGGTGGCCAGCATCGACAACGGGGTCAGGGGGCTCCGAGCCCTGGCCCCCGCCCTGCGGCGGGTGCAGTGGCCAACCAAGTTCAAGTCGGAGATGCCGTCGCGCTACGACAGCATGGCGGACCCAACGGGTTTCCTGCTAGCGTACAAGGAGGCCGTCCTCGAGGCCGGAGGCGACGACAAGGTCATGGCAACTGGCTCCCCATGGCCCTCACCGGCGAGCCGCACGCCTGGTTGCTCAACCTCCCCGGATCCACGGTGGCGTCTTGGGAGGAGCTAAGCGACCTCTTCACCGCACGCTACGCCACGCCGGCGCACCAAGCGGTCGCGGCCCTGCTAGGAGGCTCTCAGGCGCCTCCTTCGGATCGCCACATTAAGCCGTTCCTCCGCCAGGTTGGTGCCGCTTCCAAGCGCTCGGGGGCTCTGCCCGGCTGGGCTGCGCCTGAGGCCGACCTCACCTTTGGCTCAAAAGACTAACCCGACTCCACCGTCGGCTCGGGCACGCTTCCGATGCTCTGTACGCCCACCATCTCCCACGTGGTCGTCACTAAAACCCTCATCGACGGCGGCGCTGGCCTCAACTTGCTCTCCATGGAAGCTTTCGGCCTCCTTCACGTGCCGCCCGAGCGACTCAGCCTCAGCAAGCCCTTCTCAGGAGTTGGCGGCAGCGCTGCCCACTCTCTGGGGCAAATCCGCCTCCCCGTCACCTTCGGCATGCACGACAACTACCGCACCGAGTTGGTCGACTTCTACGTCGCCTGCATCGGCCTCCCGTACAACGCCATCCTCGGGTACCCAGCTCTGGCCCAGTTCATGGCAGCGACTCATCCGGCCTATAACCTCATGAAGATGCCTGGAAGCAAAGGTGTCCTCACCATCAAGGGGGACACCAAGGAGGTCGTGATGTCACTCAAGCTTGCCTTCAAGACCGCAGCGGCGGCGCAGTCCGCCAACGCCGGTACCCCCGAGGCAAAGGGGGCCGCGCCTACCAAGAAGAAGCAGTTGTTCACCCAAGACAAGGCGGAAACCAAGCAGGTGCCGGTCGACGAGGACGGGTCCTCAGGAGCCACATTCACCATAGGTTCCGGCCTCAATTCCATCCAAGAAGAGGCATTGGTGAATTTCTTGCGCGCAAACAAGGATATATTCGTGTGGGAGCCCAATCAGCTGGTGGGGGTTCCGAGAGAGGTGATTCAACATCACTTAAGGGTGTGCCCCAACATGCGCCCTGTCAAGCAACGAGCGAGGCAGTAATCCACGGAAAAGCAAGCCTTCATCGTCCAAGAAACCCGCAAGTTGGAGGCTACGGGTACCATTCACGAGGTTCGATACCCCACATGGCTGGCGAACCCCGTCATAGTGCCGAATAAATGCGGGAAGGAACGAATGTGCGGTGACTTCGCCAAACTCAACAAGGCGTGCCCGCAAGACCCGTCCCCTCTCCCACGCATCGACCAGATCGTCGACTCCACCGCCGAGTGCGACTTGCTGTGTTTCCTGGATGCGTTCTCGGGGTATGACCAGATCAAGATGGCGGTGGAAGACGTAGAGAAGACAGCCTTCCTGACACCGTGTGGGGTGTACTGCTACACCTGCATGCCCTTCGGGCTGCGCAACGTGGGTGCGACCTTCCAGCGGCTAATACACATCGCCTTAGGGCGACAACTCGGGAGAAACACAGAGGCCTACGTCGACGACATCATGGTGAAATCTCGGGAGGCAAGGACCCTGATCCATGACCTGGAAGAGACCTTCGAGAGCCTGCGCCTGGTGAACTTGCGGCTTAACCCGGAGAAGTGTGTGTTCTGTGTCCCTTCCGGCAAGTTGCTTGGATTCCTTGTGTCCCACAGAGGGATCGAGGCGAACCCGGAGAAGATTAAGGCCATTGAGGACATGAGCCCACCGCAGACCCTCAGAGAAATGCAGAAGCTGGCCAGTCAGGTGACTGCGTCGGGACGCTTCATCTCCAAACGAGGAGAACGCGCCTTGCCCTTCTTCAAATTGATGAAGAAGTAAGGCCCGTTTGAGTGGACTCCGGAGGCCGACCAAGCCTTCCAAGACCTCAAGAGATACCTAACTAGCCCGCCGGTGATGGTGGCGCCACGGCCTCTCGAGCCCCTGGTGCTCTACCTGGCCGCTACCCCGTACTCTGCCAGCGCAGCGCTGGTGGCGGTTCGGGAGGAGCATCAAGCCAAGGGCGCGCTGCGCCAAGCTACAGCTGAAATGACGCAAGATCAGGAAGGCGCCGCGGGAGTTGCAGCAGCGTCAACAGAGGACCAAGCTCGGCAGGACGACGTCACAGAGATCCCTGTAAGCGACCAGGCATCAGGAGTTTCACCACCTCAGGAGACGTCTGGGCCCCCGCAAGACACAAGCTTCACCAACGCGCCAGCCCTTGTCGAACACCCGGTGTATTTTGTCAGCACGGTGTTGCGAGATGCAAGGGCACGATATCCCATGCCTCAGAAGCTCCTTCTCGCACTCTTGGTGGCCTCGCGCAAGCTGCGACACTACTTCCAGGGCCACCCCATCAAGGTCGTCTCAGACCTACCCACTGGAGAGAGTGCTCAGGAGCCCGAACTCTACTGGAAGGGTCGCTGAATGGAACATCGAGCTGCAAGCATTCTAGTTGGAGTTCAGCACTACCCGGGTCATCAAGGGATCCGCGCTTGCTGATTTCATGGCAGAATGGACGGATGGCCCGACACTTGAAGTAGGTGAAGACCGGTCCACCTCACCGGGAAGCGAGGCACCGGACAGCTGGGTCATGTATTTCAACGGTGCCTTCGCGCATCAGGGTGCGGGGGCTGGGGCAGTACTCATCTCGCCCACTCAGGACAAGCTCTACTACACCGTGCAGCTCTGCTTTCAGCAGGGCGAGAAGGTCTCCAACAACATCGCAGAATACGAGGGCCTCATAGCTGGCCTGAAGGCTGCAGCAGCTCTGGGGGTGAAGCGCCTTGTTGTTAGGGGCGACTCGCAGCTCCTTGTCAACTTCTCCAACAAAGTGTACGAGCCGAAGGACGAGCACATGGAGGCTTACCTCGCAGAAGTGCATAAGTGTAACACCCCAAGAATCATGCTACAATGATCCCCTTCTAATGATGCCTTGTCATCACTGTTACTGTTGCTAATCTCACTTTGATTCTAATCCAGTCCAAATTTCAAATTCAAATTAAAGTCTAAAATTCAAATTTCTCAAACATGAAAACTAAAATGTTCAAAGAGTGTCAAATATTCCATAACCAATTATGTTGGTGACCCAACATTATTGTAAGGTGTTTAAGAGCCCTAAACTAGTTAAAGCTGTGGCTAAAACAATTAAATTAAATGCCCTTTTAATTTATAAAAATTGCAAACTATTTCAAAAGTCTCATAATCTTTTTGTGGCAGTACACAATAATTCTTTGAAGTTGTTTTGGCAAGTGGCATATTTTCGCAAAGTCAATTGTGACTACAGGAAAAGGCAAAAGCTGCTGGAAAATAAAATAGAAAAGTAAAAGAAAAGAAAACAACCCTCCTAGCCCAACTTGGCCACGGCCCAGCCAGGCCGGCCCACTTCCGCACGCCCCCTGGCCTATTAGGCCACTCCCTCCGTGACCTAATCGACCCCACTCGTCCCCCACGATCCTCCTCATTTCCCCACTCCCTCCCCACGTTCTGGATCGGGGGCGCTCACCCCTCGACCCCTACGCCCGCATCGACCACCATCGCCGACCCCCCGCTGATCCCCGACGACGGCGCCCCGCGACCCACCTCGCCGGAGAACCCCCCCTCGCCCGACGACTCGTCCTCCTCGAGGACCCCTCCCACTCGACTGGTTCTGGATCGGGGAGGGGCTCGATCCCGCGCCTCCCGTCGCCGCCGTGCTCCGGCACCACGTCGGTGCTGCTCCACCGCCCCTCCCTCGCAGGACCGTCCCTGTCTTCCTCCTCAACGGCCGCCAATGAACCTCGCCGCCCTCGCTTCCCTCCATCGCGGGTGAGGCCCCCGACCTCCTCCTCCTCTATGCCCCCGCTTGACCCCGTGCGTGCTTCTGCGGGCCCGCTGCGTTCCCCCCGCTACCGTTGCCTCCTCGGACGCGCCGCCTCGACCCGCGACTCCTGCTGACCCATGCGGGCCGCTGCGCCCGCTTGCCTTGCCTCAGCGAGCTTGCGGCCGGCGGCGCTGCCACGCCAGCCAGCGTATCCGGCAAGACCGCCCTCCTCGGCTTGCGCCACCACTGCCCCAATGAGCCGGCTTGCCCCGCCTTCTTCTACTACTGTCGCCGCTTGCTCTCCCTGCTGCGGCTGCCAAAGGCCGCCGGCGCTCGCGCATGCCTCTTGCTGCCCCCCTTGAGCCGCCCGTCGCACCTTGCTGCCGTGGCGCCTTTGGTCAAGGCCATGCCTTGGGCGTGTGCTCGCGAGCCCTAGCGGGTTTGTCTCGCCCTGCCGCCCATTACGCCCGCTCCGCAGGGCCCCTGTGCCACTGACTAGTGGATCCGCCCCCCTGTGTCAATGACAGATGGGGCCCAGACCCTTAGAACGTTAAAAAATCTAAATAAAAACGAAAATAATTAAATAATTAATTAGTGAATTAATTAAGTTAATTAACTCTGTTTAGTTGATATAATCAATTACTTAGTTTAATTAAACAGTAACTAGATTAGTTAAACCCTAATTCGAATAAACATGGTATGATTTGGGTCCCACGTCGGTTTGACCCGATCAGCATACGCCTGTTGATCGACGTCATCTTGACATCATGATGACGCTACCACACTATTCTGGATAATGTTGTTTTAAAATAATTAAATAAATTCTAAAAATAATTAAAAACTTTAGAAAATCTTATAAAATAAACCATAGCTCACATCGAAGAACTTTATACATGAAAGTTGATGAGAATGACGAGACGAACCCGAAATACGCGGTCCGTTTACCTGTCAGGTGCCTCTAACTATCTGAGCATGGAACATTCCCCCTCCGGTCATCTGTCTGACATAGGTCCGGAACCAGGATTACATTCCCGGTTGAATTACCCCTTCACCTATATCGTGTAGCCATACGTTAGGTCACACCCGGCACAACATTTTGCCACGTTATGCTTTGTGATGCTATGTTTGCTTTATATTTACTGTTTCTTCCCCCTCTTCTCTCCGGTAGACCCCGAGACCGATGCTGCCCCTGTGATCGACTACGTCGACGATGACCCCTCCTTGCCAGAGCAACCAGGCAAGCCCCCCCCCCCCTTTGATCATCCCGATATCACCCATTCTATGCTCTCATGCTTGCATTAGTTTTTTGCTACTGTTATTGTTTGCCCCTATTCTGATGCATAGCCTGCTTTTGTAACCTGCTCATTGTACCTTACTTGCTTATCCTAAACAGCTTAGTATAGGTTGGTTAGTGATCCATCAGTGACCCCCACCTTGTCCTTGTTGCCCCTGCTTCATCATTGAAGACCCGATCAACGGGATCGAAGACCAGGCCCCGGCACCGCACATCACTTTCCCCTTAGTTGCTCGACACTACACGGTTATTATCGAGTGCCGAGGGTGAGACCTCTTCAGCACTTCTGATGTTAACCCTGTAGTGTAGCTATTCGGTCGTGGTCATCGAGGGTGATTTCCTCCTTAACCACTTCCGATACGACTCTGTCGTGCAACCCCTCAAGTGTGAACCTCGAGGGTGGTCCCTCTTACATTCACCTTGATGATTACAACGAGTGGAATTCGCCGGGGGTGATTCCTCGGGTTTTCCCCTTGATGTTTGGACACACGGATACTTGGACTTTACCACTGCTACTTGGAAAGGCGGGTCGACCTTGAGGGGTACCCGCGAGTGATGTGGAGACGGGTTGTCCTGGAGGGTGCCCGTGAGATAATTACGAGGTGTGGCCAGGCATTCCTAGCCCTTGTCGCAAGTCCTCGAGACGGGGCAACGGGGTCACATCTTTCGTGAGTCTCTGCTTGTTACCGCACGTTCCTAATCTACTACGATTTGGATATTTGATCCGAGGGGCCTTCGGCCTGATAGCACTAACCATCACGTGGGCATAATATGGGCGTTCTGCGTCGTATGCATCAGCCGAAGCTTAATAGACGTCAGCGACAGAGCGACGCGCGCCGGGTTGGACTGGTAAGCACCTGCCTTTTTAAAGGAGGTAGCTAGGTCTGCTCACCGGTCGCGTACGCAACGTGCAGGAGTTCCCGTGGAGATGGCCCATGACCCCTGGGGGCATAGGTTCTAGTCCGGCGTGCTGACCTCTCTATTAAGCCTAGGTCGGGCTGCGGCGTATTGTTTGGTCGAGGCCGGGCATGACCCAGGAAAGTGTGTCCGGCCGGAGTTGATCGAGCGTGGTGGGTAATTTGGTACACCCCTGCAGGGAAGAAAACATCTATCGATAGCTTGTCCGACGGTAACGGACACTCAGAGTTGTATCCCGATTGATACAACTAGAACTGGATACTTGAGATGGGACTTGGATATGAGGTGATAACTGGATAGTATGGCTCTGGGATTGCTTTCTCGCAGGGAGTCGCGAAAGGATCTCTGGCCGAGGTTGATAACACCACTACTACTACTTAATTTATGCTACTCTACTCCCTCCTGTTGCTGCAAGATGGTGGTTATCCAGAAGATGCTAGTCTTCGATAGGCTAGGCTTTCCCCTTCTCTTCTCGCATTCTGCAGTCCAGTCCACATATACAACCCTTTTCATTGTTACCGATGCATATGTAGTGTAGATCCTTGCTTGCGAGTACTTTGGATGAGTACTCACGGTTGCTTTGCTCCCCCTTTTACCCCTTTCTTCTTCTTTCCGGTTGATGCAACCAGATGTCGGAGCCCAGAAGCCAGATGCCACCGCCTATGCTTACTACTATGCGGAGGTCGCTGATGACCAGGAGTAGTTAGGAGGCTCCCAGGCAGGAGGCCTTGCCTTTTCGATCGATGTTGCTTTTGTGCTAGCCTTCTTAAGGCAAACTTGTCTAACTTATGTCTCAGACTCAGATATTGTTGCTTCAGCTGACTCTTGTGTATTCGAGCTTATGTATTCGAGCCCTCGAGGCCCCTGGCTTGTAATATAAACCTTGTATTATTTTAATTTTTGTCTAGAGTTGTGTTGTGATATCTTCCCGTGAGTCCTTGATCTTGATCGTACACATTTGCGTGTATGATTAGTGTACGATTGAATCGAGGGAGTCACAAGTTGGTATCAGAGCCGACTGCCTGTAGGTAGCCCCCTTTCCAATCCTTGGCCGAAGTTGAGTCTAGTCATTGAAAAACTTTTACTAACATGGCTGTGTGGCTTGCGGGCCCGCGTCGCCATTGGGTGGTATTAGGATCTTTTATTCCTCGTCTATACTCTGGGACTCTGATCTCTCTTCTAATCGGATTAAACGATTTTGCAAACTCTAACATCAGGTTCTCGTAGATACTTCCTCCCGGAGAGCCCCTCATTCCAGATGATCGCCTGCTTCACCAGAAGATTTTGAAGTTACTCTACGTTGTTCTCTCAATACTTTGTGCCAATGTTTTTGCAATTCCCTTCCATCAATAAACCCCTATGGATAACCGTGTATGCTTTCCATTCATACAATCATTCCCCGTTGATCTTGTTATTACAAGATACCCCGAAATTCTCGCTATTGTTCCGAGAATACTGTGTCTACTGCATTGTAGTTCTTTGCCACATGAATACCCCTTCGGAGAATTCCTTGCCCTTACCTAGTATCCGCTCATCCCCAGTTGTTCATGTGTTTCACAAAAGTCTTTGAAATACCATTCAATCTTCCGTAAATCCTCAATAGCCTATTGTTGTTGAAATTCTTACTTGCTTGCATATGGTTAATTCCATATTTCTAGTAATCTTTGTTGGCATCCTCTGTCACTATCGTTTCGAGTCCCTTGATCCAATATGTTGTGAATGCTCACACTCCTCAATCTGATCCTAGCATTCATCCTTCTGGCTCAAACGTCACTCCGAACCTGAGATTGTTCTTGACAAATCAAACCTTATTGGTTGTCGATCTATATCGATTCATCTCAATTATCTTTTGATCAGAGCCTCTGCTTCTGATATTCTGATTTGAAAATCGTAATTCCTTTGTATTCAAGCTTTGAAGTTAACCAGATGTATTTATAATCCGATGCCTTTGCATTCCTTCTTCTTATGGTTGAGTATCGATACTCACACCAGATCCTCCACGGACCTCCACATCCTTGGTTGGATTATTATCCCACAGTGTCCTTCATATTCAACAACCTTGTGAGTCTTTCCTCGTATACATAATGCCTTTGCTAAATTGTATCCTCTGCTTTTGTCAACCATGGTCTGCTTTTGAGCTAGTGTTATTTACTCTTGAAGATTGTGGTATATGTTCCTAAGATGCCCCGATGGGTTGAACCTATGCCTTCCCTAATCCGTGTGAACCCAATAGTTTTCACGGACCATACTCCTCTAGTAATTCACCTGGTAGTTCTTCACTTTCAAATAATTTTAACAGAGCAGTGAATGAAAGGTCATGCATTGGAGAAGTGGGAAACGACCTTGAACTTTGTGTTCATGCCCATTTGGCACGTTGTAGATCTTATCATGGAAGCTTCTCTTTAAAATTAATTATCTCCTTGGTATAAGTTCATCTTATATCTGGGATCGAGTCTTTTGAACTCATGGTTTCGACCATATTGTTCTTCTTTGTTTCCAATTCTCAGACAAGTTAAAGTACTTGTCTTCTGTAGATCATTACATCTTCGCAACCTCTATTTTTATCTTCTTTTGAGTATTACCCTCTGGTATCTCGAGAATATCAAAGAACCGTGTTGCTTCCTGTGAGTCTTCATCTTGTATTGCTTTTCACCGTTTCTAGATTTCCCCCGGGTTTTGAGTTATTAGTCACTTGAGTACATCGATAAGTGAATCGATTATGCACTCCGATCCAATAACTCTAAGTAATTTTCATTTCTTACGAGTTTAATAATCCTTCAAGTCATTCCATGATCGGCTATATCATTATCATGCTAAATTTTAACTGTGCTACCTGGTCCTTCTTGGAGCAAAATTTTCAATGATGAGCAAAACTTACGCTGATCTTCCTCGTCATATCATTTCACCTTGAACAGCAAGCCTGATTTCGAGATTGTGTCATATTTATGGTTCTGATAACTTTTCACTTCAAAATTCCTTTGACTTGATGTCATCGTCGATCGATTACATGTTCATGAAACCTCTCGACAAATTGTCATGATCATCATCAACATTCTGAGCTCTTCCAGGATATCAATCGAATTCATGATGAGAAATACCATCCTTGCCCCTCGATGATTTGTGTTATCACCGACATCATTCTTGCTCCCTCCCTAACACAAACTTGTTCTTATAGATTTTTTTGAAATACATCCTTTTTGACAAGTCGATGGATTCCTGCTAAACCCATACGGCCACCTCCTTGTCTTTTCCTTGATAAAATTGCACGAGATATTCTAGAAATTACCGGTGGATCCATTGTGTTCCCAAAGTCCGACCTTTACCTGATGACCATGCCAATGCTATCCCGAAGCATGTTTGTGGTACTCCGAACATCAACAAGAACATTGGTAGCGCAATGCTAAATCTTCTTGATCAATTATCCAAACACCGTTGTATGGGTAAACCTCATAAATTCCATGCCCGTTTGTCTAACTAGTTTCATACTTGGAGCCCTATCATGTATATCACGCTATGCCTTTCCTTAGGAAAGATATACTCTTTATACCCAAGTATAAACACATTTTCCTTGCCATTGGTCTATTTAATCTGATAATCACATTTTCCTTTCCATCGTTTTGTTTAACCTTTTCTGTGATCTAACTTGTCTGACCAGAGATAATTCCCTTCTCATGTAAACACCTCGGTGTACAAGCTCAGTAAGACCTTGTTACTATTGTTGTTGACATTCCGGTAGCCACCGATGGATGAGAACTTTGCCTATTGGTCCGCCTCGTTCAACAAGCAGGAAAAATAGTTCTCTTAGTCCCTCACCCTTGGTACCAACGTTGTTGGCAACATAACTGACAGTCTATCATCTGACGTGCCTTGCTATCAGCCCCCTTTCTACTTTTAACCTCATGGCGGGCCCATAACCCACAGTTTCACAGGATCAGAACCTAACTCTCATGTATATCTTTTATTCCGAATTATCACATGCTCTTAGCTTTGTGTGTTGTCACGAGCCACCTTCCGAGAGATGATCTATTCCCGATGCTCTGGACCCCCTTTCTCACACTCTGTTCAGGTATCAATCGTTTGTCCATTCGGTTGAAACTTCCTATTGTACCTTCATACTTTGCTCTCGGTGTTTTATTAAGTTTCAACTCGAGAGATACTTCTGCCTCTTTCCCTGAATTGTTCACCAGATATTTAACCCTTTAAGGGTCAGTTCTCCTGAAGTTACTCTTTACTTCCCCACATAAATCTCGGGACGAGATTTCTTGTAGTGGAGGAGATTTGTATCACCCCGAGAATCATGCTACAGTAATCCCCTTCTAATGATGCCTTGTCATCATTGTTACTGTTGGTAATCTCACTTTGATTCTAATCCAGTCCAAATTTCAAATTCAAATTAAAGTCTAAAATTCAAATTTCCCAAACATGAAAACTGAAATGTTCAAAGAGTGTCAAATATTCCATAACCAATTATGGTGGTGACCCAACATTATTGTAAGGTGTGTAAGTGCCCTAAACTTCTTAAAACTGTGGCTAAAACAATTAAATTAAATGCCCTTTTAATTTATAAAAATTGGAAACTATTTCAAAAGTCTCATAATCTTTTTGTGGCAGTACACAATAATTCTTTGAAGTTGTTTTGGCCAGTGGCATATTTTTGCATCAATTGTGACTAAAGGAAAAGGCAAAAGCTGCTGGAAAATAAAACATAAAAGTAAAAGAAAAGAAAACAACCCCCTGGCCCAACTGGGCCACGGCCCAGCCAGGCCGGCCCAATCCTGCACGCCCCCTAGCCTATTAGGCCACTCCCTCCTGTGACCTAATCGACCCCACTCGTCCCCCACGATCCTCCTCGTTTCCCCACACCCTCCCCATGTTCTGGATCTGGGGCACTCGCCCCTCGACCCCGAGGCCCGCCTCGACCGCCATCACCGACCCCGCCGCTGATCCCCGACGTCGGCGCCCCACGACCCACCTCGTCGGAGAACCCCCCCCCTCCCTCGCCCGACGACTCGTCCTCCTCCCCGGACCCCTCCCACTCAACTGGTTCTAGATCCGGGATGGGCTCGATCCCGCGCCTCCAGTCGCCGTCGTGCTCCGCCACCACGTCGGCGCCGCTCCACCACCCCTCCCTCGCCGGACCGTCCCCGTCTTCCTCCTCAACGCCCGCCAACGAACCTCGCCGCCTCGCTTCCCTCCATCGCCGGTGAGGCCCCCGGCCTCCTCCTCCTCTCTGCCCCCACTTGACCCCGTGCGTGCTTGTCGCGCGCCCGCTGCGTTCCCCCGCTACCGTTGCCACCACGGACGCGCCGCCGCGACCGACGACTCCTGCAGACCCATGCTCGCCGCCCGCGCCCCGCTTGCATTCCTCAAGACGAAGCTTGCGGCGGCGTGCCAGCCACGACCGACGCCACAGATCACAAGACCGCAGCCTCCTCGTAGCGCTCACCACTGCCCCACCGAGCCGGCTTGCCCTGCCTCCTTCTACTACTACCCCCGCTTGCTCTCCCTGCTGCGGCTGCTAAGGGCTGCCCGCGCATGCCCTGCTGCTGCCCCCGCAGGCCTCGCCACGCCGCACCTTGCTCGCCGGCGGCGCGCCTTGGCTGCAGCCATGCCTCGGGCGTGTGCTCACGAGCCCTAGCGGGTTTGTCCCGCCCCGCCGCCCGTTAGGCCCGCTCCGCAGGGCCCCTGTACCACTGACCAGTGGATCCTCCCCCCTGTGTCAATGACAGATGGGGCCCACGCCCTTAGAACGTTAAAAAATCTAAATAAAAACTAAAATAATTAATTAATTAATTAGTGAATTAATTAAGTTAATTAACTCTATTTAGTTGATTTAATCAAGTAGTGAGTTTGATTAAACAGTAATTAGATTAGTTAAACCCTAATTCGAATAAACAGGGTATGATAGTTGGGTCCCACACGTCAGTTTGACCCAGTCAACGCCCTGTTGACTGCTGAAGTCATGCTGACATCATGATGACGTCAGCTTACACTATTTTGGATAATGTTGTTTTAAAATAATTAAATAAATTCTAAAAATAATTAAAAACTTCAGAAAATCTTATAAAATAAATCGTAGCTCAGATCGACGAACTTTATACATGAAAGTTGCTCAGAACGACGAGACGAACCCGAATACATGGTCCGTTTACCTGTCAGGTGCCTCTAACTATCTGAACATGGAACATTCCCCCTCTAGTCATTTGTCTGACACAGGTTCGGAACCGGGATTACATTCCTGGTTGAATTCCCCCTTCACCTATATCGTGTAGCCATACGTTAGGTCACACCCGGCACAACATATTGCCACGTTATGCTTTGTGATGCTATGTTTGCTTTATATTTACTGTTTCTTCCCCCTCTTCTCTCCGGTAGACCCCGAGAACGATGCTGCCCCTGTGGTCGACTACGTCGACGATGACCCCTCCTTGCCAGAGCAACCAGGCAAGCCCCCCCCCCCCCTTTGATCATCCCGATATCGCCCATTCCATCCTCTCATGCTTGCATTAGTTTTTGCTACTGTTATTGTTTGCTCCTATTCTGATGCATAGCCTGCTTTTGTAACCTGCTCATTGTGGCTTACCTGCTTATCCTAAACTGCCTAGTATAGGTTGGTTAGTGATCCATCAGTGACCCCACCTTGTGCTTGTTGCCCCTGCTTCATCATTGAAGACCCAATCAACAGGATCGAAGAACAGGCCCCGGCACCGCACATCACTTTCTCCCTTAGTTGCTCGACACTACACGGTTATTATCGAGTGCCGAGGGTGAGACCTCTTCAGCACTTCTGATGTTAAACCTGCGGTGTAGCTATTCGGTCTTGGTCATCGAGGGTGATTTCCTCCTTAACCACTGCCGATACGACTCTGTCGTGCAACCCCTCAAGTGTGAACCTCGAGGATGGTCCCTCTTACGTTCACCTTGATGATTACATCGAGTGGAATTCACCGGGGATGATTCCTCGGGTTTTCGCCTTGATGTTTCGGCACACGGATACTTGGACTTTACCACTTCTACTTGGAAATGTGGGTCGACCCTCAGGGGTACCCGCGAGTGATGTGGAGATGGGTTGACCTGGAGGGTGCCCGCGAGATAATTACGAGGCATGGCCGGGCATTCCTAGCCCTTGCCGCAAGTCCTCGAGACGGGGCAACGGGGTCACATCTTTCGTGAGTCTCTGCTTGTTACCGCGCATTCCTAATCCACTATGATTTGGATTTTTGATCCGTGGGGCCTCTGGCCTGATAGCACTAACCATCACGTGGGCATAGTATGGGCATTCTGCGTCATATGCATCAGCCAAAGCTTAATAGACGTCAGCGACTGAGCAGCACGCGCCGGGTCGGACGGGTAAGCACCTACCTTTTTAAAGGAGGTAGCTAGGTCTGCTCACCGGCCGCGTACGCAACGTGCAGGAGTTCCCAGGGAGATGGCCCATGACCCCTGGGGGCATAGGTTTTAGTCCGGCATGCTGACCTCTCTATTAAGCCTAGGTCGGGTTGCGGCGTATTGTTTGCCTGAGGCCGGGCATGACCCAGGAAAGTGTGTCCGGCCGGAGTGAATCGAGCGTTGTGGGTAATTGGTGCACCCCTGCAGGGAAGAAAACATTTATCGATAGCCTGTCCTATGGTAACGGACACTCAGAGTTGTATCCCGATGGATACAACTAGAACTGGATACTTGAGATGGGACTTGGATATGAGGTGATAACTGGATAATATGGCTCTGGGATTGCTTTCTCGCGGGGAGTCGAGAAAGGATCTCTGGCCGAGGTTGATAACACCACTACTACTACTTAATTTATGCTACTCTACTCCCTCCCGTTGCTGCAAGATGGTGGTTTTCCAGAAGATGCTAGTCTTCGATAGGCTAGGCTTTCCCCTTCTCTTCTCGCATTCTGCAGTCCAGTCCACATATACAACCCTTTTCATTGTTACCGATGCATATGTAGTGTAGATCCTTGCTTGCGAGTACTTTGGATGAGTACTCACGGTTGCTTCGCTCCCCCTTTTCCGCATTTCTTCTTCTTTCCGGTTGGTGCAACCAGATCTCGGAGCCCAGGAGCCAGATGCCACCGCCTATGCTTACTACTACATGGAGGTCGCCGACGTCCATGTGTAGTTAGGAGGCTCCCAGGATGGAGGCCTTGCCTTTTCGATCGATGTTGCTTTTGTGCTAGCCTTCTTAAGGCAAACTTGTCTAACTTATGTCTGTACTCAGATAGTGTTGCTTCCGCTGACTCTTGTGTATTCGAGCTTATCTATTCGAGCCCTCGAGCCCCTGGCTTGTAATATAAAGCTTGTATTATTTTAATTTGTGTCTAGAGTTGTGTTGTGATATCTTCCCGTGAGTCCTTGATCTTGATCGTACACATTTGCGTGTATGATTAGTGTATGATTGAATCGAGGGCGTCACAGTAAGATGGAAAAACAGTTCATGGGACTAGAGGTGCAGCATGTGCCCCAGGGCACCAACAAGGAAGCCGATGACATCGCCAGGAGCCTGGCGTCTTCAAGGAGCGGCTCTTCAAGCCGTCGGCGACGCCAGCACTTTCAAGCATGGTTCAGCCTCGGTAGGAGCTCCCACAACCACCTGCCACGGGAGCCCCAGCCTGTGGCCCGACCTCAGGAGCTCGCCTACTCTTGGCACTTGAGCCCCAAGAGGAATGCTGGACCAAGGAATTCTAGGAGTACCTGATGCAAGGGATGCTGCCGGAGAAGGAAGAGGACGCAGAGCGCGTGGCACGGCAAGCCACGGCATACTCTATCCAGGACGGAGAGTTGTACAGAAAGCGACTGAACGATGTTTCGCTGCAGTGCATTTCCAGTGACCAAGGAAAGGAGTTGCTGGATGACATACACGGAGGGGACTACGGACACCACTCGTCGTCACGGACTCTCGTCGGCAAGGTGTTCCGCAGTGGATTTTACTGGCCCACGACGCTCAACGACGCGGCCGAGTTGGTGAAGTCCTGCGAAGCTTGCCAGTTCCACGCCAAGCAGATACATCAGCCAGCTCAGGGCCTCCAGACCATACCACTCACGTGGCCGTTCGCAGTCTGGGGGCTGGATATCTTGGGCCCTTTCCCTCGGGCACCAGGGGGCTACCGCTACCTGTACATCGCCATCGACAAGTTCACCAAGTGGGCGGAAGTGGAAGCTGTTCGCACCATCCCAGTCGGATTCGTGGTCAAGTTCATCAGGGGCATCGTGAGCCATTTCGGAGTCCCCAACCGCATCGTCACCGATAACGGTTCGCAGTTCACCAGTAACCTCTTCAAAACCTACTGTGCTAACCTTGGAACGCAGATTTGCTACGCTTCGGTGGCGCACCCCAGGAGCAATGGTCAGGCCGAACGCGCCAACGTGGAGGTCCTGAGGGGCCTCAAGACCAGGACCTTCAAGAAGAAGCTCGAGGCCTGTGGCAGGGGCTGGCACGACGAGCTCCAGTCCGTGTTGTGGTCCATCCGCACCACCGCCACCAAGCCAATGGGCGAGTCCCCATTCTTCCTTGTCTACGGAGCTGAAGCGGTCCTTCCTCACGAGGTCAAACATCACTCCGCACGGGTCCTGGCGTTCGATGAAACGCAACAAGACGCCACGCGGGGGATGTACCTCGTGCTGGGGGAGGAACATCGTCGCGAAGCTGCACTGAGGGCGGCAAGGTACGAACAAGCGTTGCGGTGATACCACTGCCGCAACATCCGCTCCAGGACGCTCGAGACGGGTGACTTCGTCCTGAGGCGGGTCCTCTCGAGGGAAGGGCTGCATAAGCTTTCACCCATGTGGGAGGGCCCGTTCTAGGTCGTCCACATCTCCAGGCAGGGCGCTGTGCGCCTGGAGACGCAGGACGGGATACCCATCCAGAACGCCTGGAACATCCAGCACCTCCGGTAGTTCTACCCATGAAGCAAGGCCCAGAGCCTCTGAACAAAGGCCTAGAGCCTGTGAAGAAGGCCCGGAGCCTGTGAAGAATCGCCGCCCGTGACACTCTCACGTAATAATGAGTGGGGCTGTACACGCCTGAGTCTCGAGCGCCCGGCCTCGGGGCCTGGGGCTCCCTCCCATGCCTAGTGGCAGCACTTAGCTGTGCGCTGGTGAGAAGACTAGAAGACTAGATTAGGTGCTGGACACAGCTTTTCATTTGCTTTCCGTAGTTGGATCGCTTTTCCTTAATTGAAGTTTGCTTCTGGTGTTCCTTGCTGATTCGATTCCTTCACCTCTTACCGCATTTTCCGACTCTGGTTCGCTCGTGTTCTCACTACAAAAAAATACACTTCCTGATGATACGTGTTTGTCATAGTGGGTCGCGTTTTTTGTCATGCATGTACATCCTTGACAAATTTATGACAGAATCAAGATAGTCATACATGTGCTGTCGTAGAAGTGTTCCATGACATTATGAAAATTATCATCACGGAAGTGTCCACTTCCATGACGATAAATCGCGCATCACAGAAATGCTTTCGTCAAGGGTGACCGACACGTGGCATCCACCATAACGGAGCGCCGTTATGCTATCGGGTCAGGTTTTGGATCCGATAACCCGTTAACAGCCCCGACTAATGGGGATTTTCCATGTGTAAAATCATCATTGGCTGGAGGAAACACGTGTCGGCTCACCGCTGGGACAGATGTCATCCACTCATTGGACAGAAGGCGCCTATGATACGTCGACATGTGGCATGGCCCAACAGAGGCCCATTGCTGTGAAAAGGCCGGCCCGTTTGACTTGGTCAAAAGGTGGCGGGCCGGCCCATGGAAAGCATGTTAACGGCATGTTCGCATATAGCCCATTTACAGACCGCTAACCCAAGGCCCGTTACGCCCTATTAGAATTAGGCCCAGTAGCGTCATCTGGGCCATCCAATATGATTCCAGCCCGTTTTCACTTCTGGCCCATGTATGGCCCATGACGTCTTTCGGCCCATATGAGGCCCTATGTAACTCTTGGCCTATTAACAGCCCGTGGTGAAACTGGCCTGTAATGAACAGTGTATCACTTTACACCCATTAACGGCCCGTGGTGAAACTGGCCTGTACAGAATAGTGTATCACTTTATACCCATTAACGGCTCATTATTCCGTTGGGCCATTTCCAGCCCATATTATCTTTCGGCCTTCTCAGAGCCCATTTATTCTTGGGCTCATTTCCAGCATTCGTATACTTACGGCCCGTTACTGTCACTTTTTGCTTGTGGGCCAAATTCAGCCCATGGTGACAGTCGTCCGGTTTGTGGTCCATTAATACGTTGGGCCATTTTCATAGCGTCATCAAATACGGCATATTAACGATGGCACATTATGGTCGGCCCATGAACGGACGATTCCAACTCTAGCCCGTTTACGGCCAGAATGCGGTCTGTTTGGCCCATGTTTGGCCAATCGATCATACGGCCCGTATAAGGCCCATTGATGGTACGGCCCGTAGAAGGCCCATTGTGTCTACGGCCCGTAGAAGGCCCATTGTTTCTACGGCCCGTAGAAGGCCCACTATTTCTACGGCCCATAGAAGGCCCACTGTTTCTACGGCCCATAGGCCCAGTGTCACTACTGTGGCGTTTATTGTGGCCTAATTTTAAAAAATAGGTTATTGCAGCCACTAGCAAACCGCAGAAAAAAAGCTGCATCGACTACAAGCAAACAAATAAACAAGACAACAAGGAAATAAATAAGAAAGCAACTTACACTAGGCTATCATGGCTATTACACATATTACATCCACTTGGGCATCAAAGTTCGCCACGATTGCAAATATAGGGATCACAATGACATATAAACGCATACAACAAAACAAGTCCAGAACTGAAACCACTTTAGAAGAGCTCAAGAAACAATATCACGGTACCCATAATGCTGGCAAGATGCTTAGCAAGCTTATTAACTTTCTCTTGTTTGGCGCTTAAGTCCTCCAGCGCTTGCTGTTGCACCAAAAAGTATGCATCTGAATTCTGCTGGGACTTCCTCAGTCCTTCGGCCTCCTGTCGCATAACATCTGATCGATGTCTTTCAACTTGAAGTTGAGACTCAAGAAGCCGAACTGATTCAGGCAACGAGTTCGAAGAGCTGGTGCCAACAGTGGTAACCAGTAACTCGAACACTACAGCAAGACAGGACTTTGGTAACAAGATGTCTCACTATCTTGAACATTATCTGCATTACTTCCTTTACCATTGCATAACAGGGTACTCTTCTCCAATATTTTATCCGCATTCTAAAAGAGAAACAAACAAACACATCTCAGGTTTACAATGTCGTATATGAAACTCATTTTGGTAAACCAGTTCAGTAGTAAGGTGGACAGGATACCAGCATGAAACAAACATATATCTATGTAGTATGGTCACTGTATGGTCTATATCATTCTAGTTTATGTTGCCAAATCAAGGTAGATACAGTTCGAAACATATCTATTTAAGACAAAGCAGCATAGACAGAATATAAGTGTGGGAAATTACACAGCAATAACAACACTTGTAATGTGCATGGCATGAGAACATAACTGTTTATTCAATTGAAACTGAAATCAACATAGAGCAAGTTACAACAGCAAACAGCCAAACACGTTGAAGAAACAGGTTTAAAACATACCTGTTGCGCCATTGGAGTTTCAATTGCATCCTTCAAATTTGAAATTGGTTGGTATCAGTAAATACAGTGATGCAAGAGCAAAGTAGTATGAACCATAGCTACGGAACCTGACCTGAGAACAATTCTTCTTATGCTTTAAGCGTTGACTTCGGGTTCAGAGTGGTGGTCCTCATGATTTGGGCACTGCAGTTGCCTTACTAACTGCTCGTGTTTGGCTGCTCTGTGGTGGAGACGGTGTTGTGTCAACCGTAACTGGGTGTCTATTGCTGGGGTTGGGGTTAGATGGGGTGTAGCTGGTTCTCTGTCCAACTGGGTAGGGGTACAATCTACATGAATGTGGGTTATGTGTGGTGGGGCTGGTTCTTGGGCAAGTATAACCGTGGTTCTATCTGCATCGATAGGTAGCACGATCTTTTCTGAAGTCCGTGTTTTTACTCCCACAAATACTGCCATCACTCCCTCCAATTGAAATGGCTGATAAACAAGAAAATTAATTGAATGTATAGACATTGTAAGATAAACAGGTGCAATGGATAGTAGGGAAGAAAACAGGGCATGAAATAATTCACATTTATGTTGTCTAAGCAAACAGAATAGCAGGACATAATTTCAATATATGATGGCTAATTAAACAGGATAGCATGACACAATTTCACATGTATGATGGCTAACTAAACAGGATAGAATGACATACTTCAAAATATGATGACTATGTAAACAGGATGACATGATATAACTATACGATGTGTCTATTAAAGTGGTTGGCATGCCATAAATCACAAACATGCCGTCGATGGAAACATGATGGCATGATATAATTCACGGATAGAATGACATAATTTAAAATATGATGACTATGTAAACAGGATGAGATGATATAACTATATTATGTCTTTAGAAAACGGATTGGCATGCCATAATTCAGATACATGTTGTCTATGTAAACATCATGGCATAACATAATTCAAATATATGATTTATATACTAAGGAAGTGAGCAGAGGGCAATCTCATATATGATGTGTCAACTAAGGAGATGGCATTCAATATTGTGTATATGATGTAAAAACTAAGCATTGCAATACAACATATGCATTATATGAGTAATATAACCCTGCCAAGTTTGAGCATACACCTCGGGGATAATAGGACTGGTCATACGCCTCTGAATCCTCCTCTGAAGAGCTATCTGTAACCAGCAAGATATCTGCTTCAGCGAGGTAGCATTAATACGCTCACGAAGACCTTGTTTTCACTCCGGATTTCTCCATCACCAATTCAAATGGCTGATGCACAGGAAGAACAGTTGAATATACAAACATTGTCGACAAAAGCAATGAGAAATACAAAAAAAGGACGGCATGATATAATTCACATATATGACGCTTGCCTAAACAGCATGGCATTGCATAATTCACATACATAATGCCTTGCAACAAGATAACATTGCATAATTCACATATATAATGTCTTGCAACAAGATGGCATTGCATAATTCACATATATGGTAATTAGACACTAAACAGGTGGCATTCACACAAAGCATGTCTAAACTAAGCAAATGACATAGCAATGCAAGATACCATACGCACGATATGAGCAACATAACCCTCGCCAAGTTAGGGCATGCACCTTGGGGGAAATATAATCTGGTCATCTGTCTCTGAATCCTCCTCTGAGGAGCTATCGGTAACCAGCAAGACATGCGCTTCGTCAGATAGCATTGTTTGCTCTGAAGACCTTGTTTCCACTCCAGATTTTTCCATGACCGTGCCGAATGGCTGATGCACAGGAAGAGTAATTGAATGTACTAAAATTGTTGACAAATTTAACACGTGATAAAAAATGATGGCATGATATAATTCACATATAAGATGGTGGCTAACCAGGTGGCATTGCAAAATTCACATATATGATGCCTCGCTAGACAAGATGGCATTGCATGATTCACATATACGATAAAGAAACTAATCAGATGGCATTGACACAAAGCATGTCTAAACTAAGCAGATGACATCTTTAATGTATACAAGAAGCAATGCAAGGCACCATATGCATGATATTACCAACATCGGCATGCCAA
Organism: Aegilops bicornis; assembly: GCA_021605145.1. Classification (NCBI taxonomy): domain Eukaryota; kingdom Viridiplantae; phylum Streptophyta; class Magnoliopsida; order Poales; family Poaceae; genus Aegilops; species Aegilops bicornis. The sequence continues at coordinate 267,479,347 of CM038673.1, forward strand.
GTTAGAGCGAAGACCTCATGGGGTAAATAGGAGTGGTCTTTTTCATACGAATCCCCCTCGTAACAGTTATCTTCCTCTTGATTACGATCCGAAATGGGTGGAGGGGGCTGCCTTTGCGCCCACCATGGAACAGCGTCTGCATGAAATTTTATTGCCACGCAAGGCTCGTCTCTTTTGTTCTACATGATCAGTTCCATTGTGTACAATAACTGGCATGCATAGGAATAAAACATAGTGAGATTATGTAAGAAGTGCATGCACAAATCCAGAGTGATGGTAGCAAACTGTGGATAGACCCAAAACCAATGATAGCAGGCAGATAATAGCTTTAGTTAAAAAATACAGATAATGGCTCCTTTAATGTTTGTTCGCACCCAACATGAAACCTCATAGTAGACACCGGAGATTAACCAGATAGTAGACAGATAGTACTGATTGTTGCCCCAATATGTACCCCACAACCATTTAAAAACTCAAGTTTTAGCATTAGTTTGGACCTGACTCGGAGTCTAATAGGTGAACACGACGATAATGTAGCATGTCATCATATTAAGTGACGCATAACGTAAGCAGACACGGAAGAGTGCGACCTCTCTTGCGGACCCGTGTAGTCCTCAAGGTCATCTGCTCGGTTGATGATGGTAATGCGGTTGTCGTGGCTGCGGGGCATGGAAGAAGATCCGAGGCGGCGAAAGACAGATGGGAGAGCGGATCCTGCTATGGTGAACCCTTCCGTCGTTGGAGCAGGTGAGCTGGGTGGAACACAGCGCCAGAGGCAGGACAAACCACACAAGGTTTCTTTGACACATATATGTAACAGAAGTAATTGAGTAAGGGCTTGTCTGAATTTGACGATTCTAACAATGCAGGGATAGGAAATTGACAGGAATAGGATAGGAATGCACGTGCAAAACAGAGAATTTAAAAACACAGGATTTCTGCCAATCTGGGTGTTTGATTCACAACAATTGGAAGATCATAGGATGCAAAAAAGCATGGTGAGATTAAGTCAAACCACAAGAAAATGTACGGTTATAATGCTATTATGCTACTATCTCTTAGTCCTGTGCTTGATGAATAGGAATATGAAAAGGAGGAGAAGTGGAAATTAGAATTCCTACGTTTTTTCTTTCAAGGAGACACTAAAGGAACAAATCCTATAGTTTTCCTTTGCTCCATTCCTTTGCACCAAATTCATGAAAAGTAGTACCATAGGAAACTTTCCAATTCCTATGTTTTTCATTCTCTTTTCCTTTCAAGCACTGGCGTTTCTAGTAGGCAGGCTTGAGCAAGGAAAATCCTACACTAAAAAAATGTTTTTGTGCTACTTCTATTACTTTGGACCTGTGCCACTGCCATACTAGCTCAACTCCTGTGCCCATCGACAAATGCACAGCTCAAACACGCAGAGATAAATAATGATGGCATTCAAGAGAGTCCATCACGGATAGCTAAGTTGCCTGGTACCTCACTGCTTGTCATATAGCAGGATAAAATAATCGTATTTCCCGTTACTATGAGTCCTCAGTGGACAATATATATAACATGTAGAGTGAAAATGAGATTCAACAAGTGTACAACCTCTTTGGCGAAGCCATGTCGATCTCAGTGTGATTGGGTTGGCCGGTGAGGATGCTCCGGCTGACTTTCTTTGTCGGAGGAGGGGAAGAAGATCTTAGGAGTCTGGAGATGGAGCACGAGGTACTGCTCCTTTGTGATGGAGGGTTTAAATGCGTTGGAGCAGCTCCGGTGAGTTGGACGACGCCGAGGCTGAAGCAGGACAAGAGAGACAACGAACAACGTTAACCTGAGTGGAATTCTAATAGCATCTCCAATACATGACGTAAAATACATAACCACAAAGTGCTAGATGTAAAATACATCAGCCGCTCATCTCTGAACTTAACTGTCGAAACTGAACTTAACTGTCGAAACTGAACTTAACTATCGAAACTGAATTTTGCTGTCAAAACTGAATTTTGCTGTCGAAACTTAACGCACTAGCAAGGTGAGGCTACACATCGGTCGACTGACTTTTTCATCTCTGGTCAGTCGATTTTGCAGCCGTTGGATACGAAATCAAGGGCATGCGGTTCATCTTCAACATCCACCCCCCTGATCCGCCAGCCACCACATGCCAAACAGCAGCCCCCGCCGCCATGTGGCCGGCGGTGCGCCGCTCACCGAAAACACTCCCCACCGCCCGGTCCGCCGCTGCCCTGCCATCCCTATAGGCCCCCTGTGCCGAAGCTTTTTCTCCGGCGATCCCCACGCCACCGCCCGCCAACGCCCGCCACCGCCGCGGCGACCACCGCCCCATCCTGAACCCTAAGATAGATAGTGGGGTACCTCTCCGTGAGCCCCCCCTCCCTTCTGGCTGGTTCTTCCTTCACCCAATGAGCCCCCCACCCCTGAAAATCGACTGACCCAAAAGTCGATTTAGTCGAATGAAGTGTAGCTAAATCGGAGCAGCATCGCAAGCAAGAGCAAGAGCGAGAGCAGTAGCGCGAGCAAGAGCAATAGCAAGAGCAGACTAGGCAGGGGACCGAGAGCAAGAGCAGAGCAGCAGCGCGAGCGAGAGCTAAAGCAGCAGCAGCTCCTACTGATGTGGACGTCGCCGCCGAGGGAGCGACGCCGTGGAGGAAGTGGCCGGCGACGCCGCCGTGGATGGAGTCGCGCCGTGTCGGCTCGGGACCGAGCGCCGGCAGCACCGTGAGATCGAATCAAGAAGAAAATGCGGCGATTAGTGTACAACCTCTTTGGTGGCGCCGATTAGGCCTCAGCTTCATCCGAGGAAATGGTGATGATGATGCTCTTCCGGTGGTGCAGGTGAAGACGGCGGTGTGGGAATGGAGGTGGCACAAAAGACGAGGGGAACATCGGGGCAGCTCCTTGGAGGTGGAGGACGGGGTGGCTGAACCTGCGGGACGATGAGATTGACGACGGATCCTCATCCGGTACGGTGGATGAGGGACATCGAGGTGTTGCTGTGGACGACGTCGTCGGGGAAGAGGCTTCGGCCGGGTGGCAGAGGGAGCAGGGTGTGCGGTTTCGTCGCGAGTTTTCGCGGCCTCGGTGTACGAATGGGTGGGCGGATGGGATGGCAATGGGGAACCATGGCTTGGAGACGCGCTTGTCTGAAATGTGGGGTAAGTTACAAAACTACCCCCCACCGATTTGAGGCGGTTCTTTCAGTTCAGGGGTACCACGAGCATTTCGCGTGTCGGGATTTCACAGGAGGTGGGAGTTTTCGCACGCGTTGTAATTTCGGAATAGCAAGGCGCGGGTTGAGATGGAGGGAGTTGTCGGAGCACAACGAGAAAAAGATATATCTTAAATATTTCGGGCTAACAAGGCGGCGGGTTGAAGAGGCGGGAGTTTCAAGAAAGACGACAGATGACAATCGCTTAGCTTGAATTTTCGGCATAACAAGGCGCGGCTTGAAATTTTGGAAGAACAAGCTTAACGTGTACCCCAAAAAAAGACAATTTGCACCTCACCACGCACAACACACACACAAACACCATTTAGAGTAGAGTAAGGTACACGTGCATTGCACGCATGAGATTTGGCAACCAAATTATGAACAAATACCAAATTATAGCATGCAAGCTTTGAGTCATATATGCATGATGTATATGTTCATTTAATTCTTATAGTTCATTTCATTCAAAATCATCTTGTTTTTATAAGAAAGCTAATCTATTTTAAGATTCATGGAATTGTGCGTTGGAAGACATAAGGTAAAAACAAATAATGGCAAATCATGTAGAAAAACATTTGGGCAATTCTGATACGGAAGATTCTAGAACAAATAAGAAGTGCTTGTGTTTGGATGTTTGTGCATTATGGTTAAGTTCAACCATGGAGTCTTCTAGATTATACATGTGGCGAAATCTGGTGGAATCTAGATGATATCCAACGGCCAATAGTGCTCAAATTTGCAATCTTTGGACCATCGGATTCGCCTCATCCAACGACCATCTTTCAAAGTTAAAGTTACCCGCACAATATAAAAAATATAGAAGATAATATATATATATAGGGGTATAGATATAGATATGTGATGCGAAGCCGCCCATCATCTCCAATTAGAATAGTGCGTCCATGCACGGATGCGACGTGGCCAAATGATGTCTGCCATCGGTATCTCAAATTCAAATCAGTCTGACCTTGTTCAATGTGTATACATTACAACATGCTCGTTTCCAAACCACACCGCGCAGATCTCCGTTATATTCACGCATGCATGGGTTTCAAACATCAGGATCTCTTATTCAAATATTTGAATTCTACTTTACATTGATTATGACCTCACCTATTCTTTTACACCCACACAGTAGTCTTCTCTTTATAATTGTACCACTAACTTTCTCTCGTGCATGCATGCACACACACTACCAGTCGGCATTATCCATCGCATGCATGCAATCTTTTTCTTCAGGTCGGTCTCCCATGAAGGCACACACCCACACACATCCCCCTCTCCATCATATCGGGCATTCTTTATCTCTCACGTGCGCATGCACAACGATCGATGTTCCTCTATGTATGTGTGTATATAGCTAGGTCTTTCATAGTTTTCCACACAAACCGATCAATCGATATATCCAGTGAGGTCTCACCCTCTTTCCCACGTCCACATCGATCAATCTATACCTCTCTATATAGGATTAACATATATAGCTAATACACCCACATTAATTATATATCCAACGCGTCCCCTCTCATCATCCATGCCTTCCGCTTCATCTCTCAGATCGTGCACAATGGCGAAGACAGGCGATAAGGCCCTGCCCCCTAACATCACTATATATCGAGGCTAATATGAATGTGATCATTAGACAATTGCTACTAAAAAGGTTTAATTTCATGAATTAACCCTCCTGGTAAAGGATTAGCAATGCTTGGCCCCCTAGCTCATTTATTTTTCATGGCTCCGCCACTGCGTGCAACAGCGCACGTGTTCGGCCCCTCTCTCTAAATATCGATCTCGCACTTGTGCATTCCTTCATAGTCTCCCTCCACTCGGCCCCTCGCACCATCTTCTAGCCCCCCACCGGATTTTTCCACATGTACAATCTAGCAGACTCCATGGTTGAACTTAAGCATAATGCACAAACCTCAAAACAGCAGTGGTTCTCTTTTGTTCTAGAATCTTCCGTATCATAACTGCCCAAACTTTTTTTCTAGTTGAATTGCCATTATTTGTTTTTACTTTATGCTTTACAACGAACAATTCCATGAATCATAAAATAGATTAAGGGCTTCTTTGATTCAAAGGATTCTCAAAGGAATTTTGGAGGATTCTAATCATTAGGAATTTTCCTATCTTGGTTGTTTGATTCGTAGGATTGTAAACCATAGGAATTTTTCCATATGATTCATTTGCACTAGATTTCATAGGAAACATCCCATCCACTCAAACCTCTTTGAAAGAATTCTGTGTTTTTTCCATGCACAATCAAACACTCGTACAATCCTATAGGATTCAAGACGACATTCCACTATAATCCCATGTTTTTCCTATTCCCGCGTTCTTAGCTTTTTTATAAAAACTAAGAGGGTTCTTGGATCAATGGACTTATTTTAGTCTGACTAAAAATAGTCTCTTTAAAAGACTAAAGTTCCAAGCACCCCTGACTAAAGAGGGGCTGAAACTAGTCTTGAGACTAAATTTTTTTAGTCAGGGGTACCCTACTAAAATGTGGATTAGTCCTCTCTCTCCTCATTTAACTCCTCTCCTTTAACACGGGCGAGTTCTGGATTGGAGGGTTTGGAGGATAATAAATGCTCATTAACTTGATTTTAGTCTCCTTAGTATTTGGATCCAAGCATGGATGAGGCTAGCATGTTTTAGTCTCACTACTTTTAGTCATGGGACTAAAACGTATCCAAGCACCCTCTAATTGATTTTGAATGAGATGAACTATAAGAATTAAGCGAAGGGCTACATCAGGCATATATGACTCGAGCTTACATGCTATAGTGTGGTATTTATTCATAATTTGGTTGCAAAATCTGATGCGTGCAATGCACGTGTACCTTACTAGTACTTCGAGTATGTGCAAAGCACGTAAATTAGAATACCAATGGCACACTACACAGTGTATCTCTTACAGTTCATGAAGCCACGTGGCACATGTGGAGGCATTGTCGCGACCTCCTTGCGTGGATTGATCACAATGATGTGCCGCTGGTTCCAGAAGAATGTACTCATCCTCCCTGAGCCATACTGGCGGTACATGCACGAAGCGAAGATGTGCACGCACGCACTCATTCCCTCGCACACACACGCGGGTACACCGGCGGACGCAATTTTGTACCAAGATCCACCCCATGTGATAATTTGACGCGTGTAAAGTCGTTCACTTCATTGATGGTCAATTAATACAGCGCATGCAAATTGAGAGGACATGAGGGCGGAAGAAAGACATTATTACTCCACTACACGCATGCGAGTAGTTAAATCGTGGGTTGCTAAGTAGGACTTCCATTGGTCTCCTTCGTATTTGTGCCAATTTTTGACAGTAACATAGTATTTACGCATTTGAGCAGTGTAGTACTTGAAATTTATGTTCCGCTAAACTCATCGGGAGCCGTTTTGGGCCTCGAAACCAAAACCATCAATTAATCTTTACCTTGTTCCCATCACATTCGAAAGCCTGCTCACACCTACTAGTACGTACCAAACTTGAACGTGCTCCCACTATGCAGGTATTAGTACTAGTGCTAGTACTTAGGTTATAAGGGAACTACCTAACCGAAAATTACTCTACCTTTCCTCCTCATAAGTGCTTCTTCTTCGTCCATCGTTGCCATGGCCAATGAGCAGAGCTCTAGGTCGAGAACTACTCGTAACAAGGGAGCGACAACCAAGGCTGCGGAAAAAAAAGAGGGCTCACCGCCACACAGAGACCTCGAAAGATCTCTCACGGGCAGGCGATGGCTCCTGTGAGGCGCCCTAGCCATGAGGCGAACATGATGCCGAGCCAGCGGAGCTGGAGTCGTTATCCCTCAACGGCATGGCCGATCAGCTCAATAAGCACCTCAATAAGCAGAAGGAGTTCATCCAAGGCTTGATGGAGTTGCTGAAGGATAACCTCGACGACATGACCACTGAGCTCAATAAGCAGGGGGAGTTGACCGTCGGCTTGGTGATGCTACTGAAGAAGAGCATTGCCTCGGAGAAGAAGGTGACCGGCGAAATCCTGCGACTTCAGGAGGACAAGGCGAAGCTCTGCCACGAGATCGACCTGTTGAAGGAGAATAACGCCGGTTGGAAGAAGCTGCATGAGAACAATAGTTCCTCGATGAAGATGCTGCAGGCCCTCGTCATGGAACAGAAGGAGGAGTTGGCGGAGCTCCGCATCGAGCACCCGGCTGCGGTCAAGGTACGTAATGTGGCCGTGGAACAGATGATGAAGGCTCGCGTCGAGAAATACCGCGTCATGGACAGAATGAAGAAGATGGCGGAGGAGACGCGCAAGGAGATGGAGGTCGTGGAGGTGATGAAGAAGCAGTTACGACTCGGCGGCGAATTAGATCATTTGGGGTGATAATCTTCCTTCTACTTTTGCTGCTGTGTTTCATCTTTTGCTTCGGGTGTTTCGCCGCACGTGTCACATTCTCTGCGAGGCATGAATAGTACAATGGTTTTTTTGAGGGAATGAATAGAACAATGCTAACAATGAGATGACTAGCAAATTAGATCATTTTTATCGCCATATGGCACTGGGCTGCCGTGTTTCATGCTCCTCCCTCGCAGTACTAATCCAGTGGAAAACTTGAGTATACCGCACGGTTCTTTGCTCCTCCTCGATCAGGTCGTCGGCGCATTTATACGAGTAGTAAAATCACAAGGCCCCGCCTTCCAGCAGTAATGAGCCGTCAAATCACAAAGGCCCTCGCCTCTCGTGAAACCGACCAAGCTAGACTGCCCCGCCCTCTAGCCTTTTAAAAAATGTATACTTTTGTACAGAAGTAGTATCGATGGATTGCGCCATGGAGCAAAACTTGAAATTTTAAAAAAAGGTGGTACATATAGAGAGCGCTGGTCGCCAAATTATACATATAGTACTATTAAAAGGGCTAGTCACAATAATGGTGTCCAGCACAACCCACCCCTCAAATAAAACTAAGCACCCTAGAATTCTTTGACAAAACTAAGCACCCTGAAATTCTTTGACAACTAAACTGCTGGCTATATGATGTTGGCCATATATATTGTACGTATATAATGTGAAGAAACGAGTGGTAGTACTATACCAACTAAAAGATGAAATGTAAGAAATACTAGTATGTACGTACTGAAGAGTTAAAGTAACAAGAAGAAACATAACAAAGTTCTGTTGGGGGCTCAACACAACACACCCCTCAAATTAAATTAAGCACACTTGAAAATAAACTTTGCAACTATTCCGGTAGACACTGCATTAGAACCACCATGAGCAACGACATCGCCACCTTACTCGGAGTCCTCGTCCACGTCCTCGACTTCGTCCTTGTCCCTCTTCCTCTTGGCCGATACTTCTTTGCTTGAACCGCCAACTTGGCTGTTGCTCTTCGTCCAACCCTTGTAGATATTGAAACAAAGGTAGCCATCCATTGCAGCGTAGTGGATGTGGTCTATATCTAGTACATTCCGCTGCCATGCATGACGATGAAACGTGTATGGAGGTTTCTCCGGTTTGCGTCTGAAGGATGAACCATGGCTCCTGCCGGTCAGCCTTGAAGGCTAACGAGAGGACACCAGCCGATTCTTTTGGAGGTCGAAGGTGTTGCCTACAACGAGGCCAATCCGACGCAGGACTTCTTTGTCGTTACCAAAGTCTACAGTAACGAATTTGACTAGGTTTCTCTCGAGGATGTCCTTAAAATCATGGCACTCAACGTCGGCATGGCATATGTGGTAGACCAAGAATAAGTCATGCACGCAAGCCTGGATCACGGTGGGCTTCTTCCTCTCTTCGTCCTTTAGATCCTTCTCTCGTCCCAGGACTGTGGTGTACTCAACATCTAGCCCAAATGACCCACTCATCATCGACTCTTGAACATGCAGGCGAGAAAGGCATCCTTTCCCCGTCGCGGAAGAACGGGTGTAGATGATGTCGAACTCATTGCCGGTGATGGTTCTGACCTTGTACTCACCGCCAATCGGGGAGATTTGGGATGCCATGGATTTGGAAGGAGGGTTAGGATTAGTGGAACTGCCGTAATGTGAATAGACGAGACGACTAGGAGCGAACCGACATAGTATTAAAGGACGTGCGGGGACGAGTAGGAGCGAACTGCCAGCGTGCGAACGGCAGGGTAGTGGCTTTCCATTCTCCCATGATACGGGCTTCCAAGAGCCCTTGGATCTGAGATCGGCGGTTGCATGGCGTGATTCTAGACCTATGGGTGAATATCCTATCACGGAAGGTTATTACGCAAATTTTCAACATGTGACCATTTGATTCAGATCCAAGGGCTGCCAAAGAGTTCGTATCATGGTCGCGCCTACCACGACCGTCGCGTCGCTCACGCGGTTGCGCCCTTGGAGATTTAACACGGTGCGTTAGGTTATCTGATGTTGGCATGTCATACATAGTCATCACTTAGTCACTCATACTACAACAAGGTTGGCTATAAGTGTATTTTTTTACTCCTCTGTATCTCTTTCTTCGTACTCCCTCCGTCCCATAATATAAGAACGTTTTTGACACTAGTGTAGTGCCAAAAACGTTCTTATATTATGGGACATAGAGAGTACTAGTATTTGTTGCATTTGCCAAGGAGTGACCTCTTCCAATGAAATGGTGTTGCTAAGTTTGCTTCATTTAATTAGCTATAGACTCAAATTGTCTTTTCACCTAGGTACACGCGGTTAGCACCGTTTCTTCCTTGGGTCACCAAACTAGTCTCTCTCTTCTTGATTAACTTGCCACATCAGAATTTATGCCTATGTTGCAAGCTTAAGCACATGTAGGAGCAAGTAAGTACAATAGTGCGCTTTACATGTCATTTTTGCATATGTGGAGGAAAGAGAGGCAAGGAAAAAGTGGAGAAGTGGGCTCTCATGCAAGAGCCAGCCTCTACTAGATGGTGGAGCATTGGGAGAGGCACCTGTATGGAGGTGGTCAGGAATCGGGAGACTCACGCCGGTCGTGGCGCCTGATTAAAATGATAATGGCAAGTCAAATCATGGGGCCCCATCTGTCCAGCAGTAACTCGCTGTCAAATCACACAGCCCTACGTTTGCAGCAGCTTACTCCCTCGTCTTCTCGCGTCTCTGTCGAACCAACTAGGCAGAACTGCCCCGCCGCCTACCGCGCAGGAAAGGCCCCGCCCTCGACTTTTAAATAGTATACAATATACTAATTTTGTATCCATGGATTGCGCCCGCACCATGGAGCAAAGCGTCTAGAAAACGGCGGTACACATGTACGGAGTATACAACACGCCCGTCACATTGGCGTCGCACCCCAAACGGTCGGTCGGTCTGGCACGCTGCTCTCTGAATGGAACACGCGTCATATTGCGTTCGCACACACATGTGGGACGGCAATTGAGAAGCGACCATAGGCACACTCCCCGGCCCCGCAAGTCGGGTGACTTAATAGAAGAGGGAGACGAGCGATAGTACTAGAGAAGTGTTGTAGTACTACGTTGGTGCACGGGCGATCCACCGCAAGACACGGAAGATCAGTTCATCCATGCATGTGACCAGACTCCAGCAGACACGTCTGGATTGGCTATTGTCTACATATCGTGCACGCTGTGTTGCACATGGCTGTAGTTGTGGTGAGAAATCTAAAAAAAGGTTTCTTGTCATCTCGCAAAATTAGGTGTCATGTGCTTCGGATCACTGCGAGGGTTAAACAGCGACAACTGAGTTGGGTTAGTCATTGGGGGCACATGCACGAACAGTGACTACTCGGTTGCCATCTAGGTCAAGCCGGCTATGTTAATTAGAACATCTATCGACGGACCCCTTTTCTACGAGTTTATCTTTAAATTGAGCTTTGTTCCTCGTCTAGTTTGTCCGTCGGGATTCATGTTGTCTCCGTTGGGCAGTGAGGTTATGATTTCTTGTCATGTGGCATTTTTTCGTGTTATATGTTATAATCCGGCGCTTCAGATCAAAATGGCGACAACTGCGCCTCCGGGCCACGTGCATGAAGACTACTCGACAGTCATTGACGAGGTCAAGCCGGCTCCGGTAGACAAAAGAAAACTAGTACTACTCCACTATATAGGCAGGAGCCTCCGCGCTTGCTTGCTAGTGTTGCTCTCTTCACACTGTCTCGGCTTCTCCAGATCTAAACACGACAGCGGTAGCCTCTCTCTCTCTCTCTCTCTCTCTCTCTCTCTCTCTCTCTCTCTCTCTGCTCACCGCTGGGCACAGATCAAGCCGGATCATCTCCGACGGGGACGGTGAGAGGGTGCAATGTTCACGCTGATGCGTCCTCGGCGTGGCTCTTACCAACTTCTTTGGGCGTGTCCCGATCAGCCTGCCTTGCCGTTCTCTCCCATGCACCTGGCGAGGGAGGCCTCAACCCTTCCTCCTCGTTGCGTAGTGTGGGCAGATCCGGCCTCCCGCCGCCCACCTAGCGACATCCCGGCGACCATTCAAAAACCACCGCCGGCGAGTGAAGGTGCCGTGGAGAAGTAGATCGATGGAGGAGTACAACCGATACATGAGGATCACAAACGGCGACACTGTGAAGCTAGCTAGGATGTTGGAGATACAGTCTTGGTTTGACAACAAGGACCAACTAGCGGCGACGGCGACATCCATGGCCAAATATCTGCAACAGAGCGAAAAAGCGGAGATACTCCCGGAGGGAGTCGCGCCGGAGTACATAGAGCTGCTCCTCTAGGCCATGGAGCAAACAGATTCACCGAATCCGATCATGAGGGAGCGGTGGTGGGAGTATCGATCTCAGATGGAGTATCCACCAGAGATTGAAGGATCGAGCATCTACAGGGTGCCGTTTGTGAGGGTGTCCTGCCAGAGCGAGCCGGTGGAGTCTTCGTCGACCGAACCCAAGCGCAAGAGGAGAAAAGCAGTTGGGACGACGCTTCCCGCCATCGTCTCCCTCGCCGTCCACATCGTCTCACGGGCATTTGTCTGCTGCCGAGGAATAGGAGGGGCTGCCCCCCCCCCAATAGTCCGGCAGGTTGTGAATTGTCAGGAGGAGCTTAGGGTTGTCAGTATTTGCAGGTTGTGAATTCTGTTTTGTGTTGTGTATTTTGAGAGTACTTTCATATATGAATGTCTTTTGAATTTCAGATTTGCAGTATTGAGCATATGAAGTATTTTATGAATTCTAGAGATCTCTTTTTAGCACTTAAAAAAATGTAGTTTCATAGGAGTATAAATGTGCAGACAATGTGATTCTCAGAGAAGAAACTGCAAGTTTCAGTTTCAGATAAGAAATTGCAAGTTCAGTTTCAGATAAGAAACTGCAACTTTCAGAGGCGAGCATTTATATTAACACGGCCTTTTCAAATAGGGTTAACATCATGTTGGAAGTTTTATTCATGGTCGAAAATGGAACTACCAGCAGTTAACATCATGTTGATCAACATTCATGCATAGCAGATCTTCATATGATGCAGTCAAAATGCCCACACAATGTCGAGTGTGCAAAACACAGAAAACGAGGGACGAAGTTTTGGCAAGTGTTGGACGTGGTTTTGGGCTGCCCCGTCTAGGCTTTCATATTTAACATGCGCAGCCCACGACCTCGATGGGAGGTCCATAGGCCTGTTTGTATTTTCTTAGGGCCGTCATGTATCGACCGGCCTATGGACCTCCCATCCGAGGTTTTATTTTTGGCAGCCCAATTTATGTATTTTTTGAAGAAAACGCAGAGGTCTGTTCTATTTTTCTATATAAGAATAGGAACGCCAGGTCCAACTTATGTTTCCCTTCTAACTATATTATATATATTTAAATTATTTTATATGTTGACTGTTTAGTTCACATACTTGGCAAATAGATGACCGCTCTCGCAATCCCCTTTGCCCCCACCACCACCTCCACCCTCGCTGCCGCCCCCGCCACTACCTCCATCCTAGCCGCCGCCATAGATCTCGCCGCCACCCCCCGCCTCCTGACTCCGGGCATGCCTGCCCCCCTCAGCAAGTCCGCTCGCGCGCCCCATGGAGTCGTCGGCCATATCCACGGGGGAATGGCTGGAAAGACAGCAGATGTACAAGATGCATCTCCCACATGTCTACAAAGCCTTCCCGGATGCTCCGGCCGCTCGACTCCAAATCACGCCCGGCCAGTCCTGCAGGAGACTCGAGGGAGGAGATGGAGGGAGAGGGCGATGCGGATCCGCGACGATGCTCTCTCCTGGACCTAGTGCACGCGCGAATGGAGGGAAGCAGAGGAGGAAGCTGCGAGGGAGAAAGTTGAGGAGGGACCAAATCCGTTCTCTCACTCGCGCAGGTATGCTCGGATGTGCAAGGATCATGTGGATTGGGAGCTGCTGAATCTAGCCCCGCGGATCTACTTCGAAGGAGATTTCTCGGACAAGCACAAGATGCCCCACCCCAGTGAGCCACCGATTGCGTTCGTTCGATGGGCGAAAGGAGAAGTGAATTCAGGAGACCCACGCCGTGCTACGAGATGGGAATGCTTGACTGGACTCCTGCCCACCAAAGACACCACCGGAGCCGGGCAGGTGGATCCCACCTTACCTCTCCCCAAACCTGCAGGAAGATTGAAATTAGGCTTGCAATCTGCTTCAATTGAGCTGTCTGGTGGTTATTTCGCTACGAGAGACAACATCTGGCTGGAGGATGAGAAGGAACCAGGAACTCCGATGAATTTCCCTATCACAATGGAAGTGCAGCTCACCTCCGCCCCAAACGGGGGCACAATCTGGGCAGGCTCCTGTAATTGCCCAAGATCAATATGCTGGTGGTTCTGACTCTCTGATCAGTGGGAAATCTCAAGGCAAGAATCAGCAAAAGAAGAGATAGGACATCCAGAAAAACTGCTCCTGCCCCTGCTTCGGGCCTTATCGCATACTCTGAGGTGATCTGCTACAACTGTGGGGAACCAGGGCATCATTTGGATAGATGTGTCAATCACAAGAGTTGTTTTATCTGCAAAATGGTTACCCATAAAGTTGAGAATTGCCCTGTCAGAAGGAAAACCCACAGTTCTGCTAGATATGTTGGAAGTGCTGCTCTAGGATTATGTCCACCATTGACAGCATTTTCTGTGACACAGAATTAGATAGTTCATTTCCCCTTTCTAGTTGTAGAGCTCTGCCCAGATGTGGTAGTGACCACACTCCTTTGCTCTGAGACTCTGGTCTTAACCAAACTCCAAAGAGCAATAGTTTTAAATTTAAAAAGTGGTGGTTGCTTAGAGAAGATTTTACTGAGCTAGTCAGGAAAATCTGGAATGAGCCTACTAGGAGCAGCTGCCCCCTAGAAAATTCGCAGATCAAAATCAAGAGATTTAGAAGAACTAACAAAGGGTGGAACTCCAATGAGGAAGCTAATCTTAGAAGATACAAAAGGCTTCTCCTCCTTGAGTTTGATTCTCTAGATATTAAGGCAGAAACCACTGACCTCTCCGAAATTTGAGACTAATAGATTAAACTTTGTCCATGGAGAGCTCAAGAAAATTTGGCTTCAAGAAGAAATCAAAGCCAAACAAAGGTCTAGAGATAGGAACATTAAGGAGGGTGATAGAAATACTGCTTACTTCCATGCAGTAGCTAACCAAAGGAGGAGGAAACCCTCATTCACTCCCTTGATGGCCCTAATGGCCCTGTTACTGAGGTAGATGAGATGCTGAAAGTGGCTAGTGACTTCTACAAAGACCTGTTTAAGAAAGAAAACCCTTCTGGGTTCTCTCTACAAAACAATTTTTTCTCTACTTCTGAAAAAGTCTCTCCTGCTGAAAATGAGCTGCTAGAAGCCCCTTTTTCAGAGACAGGTGAAGGAAGCCATTTTAGCTCTTATCTGATGGGGCTCCTGGTCACGATGGGATTCCTTCTTGTTTTACCAGCATTTTTGGGACTTGGTGAAAAATGATCTCTTAGATCTTTTCCAAGCCTTTCATAGAGGAGAGTTGGATCCAGCAACTTACTCATGGGGGGTCTGTTGGGGTCAAGTTAAATAACTGTGAAAGTGATTTTTCCTTGCTGGTAAAGGCCTTAGGCAAGGTGACCCCATCTCCCCGCTTTTGTTTAATTTAGTAGTGGACGTTCTTACTAAAATGCTGAGCAAAGCTGCTGATCATAGTCTGATTGCAGGGCTCTATCCAGAGGTCTGCACTGGTGGCATCATCTGCCTTCAATATGCAGATGATACCATCCTTTTCTTAGACAATGACTCCACACATGCTAGCAATTTGAAAACTGTTCTAACCTGTTTTGAACAAGTCTCAGGCATGAGAATCAACTACTCTAAAAGTGAACTCATCCCTATCAACATGGATGATCAGGAGTTAGCTGACTTCCTCTCTATTCTAGTATGTAATAAAGGTAACTTCCCCATTAAGTACCTAGGTATCCCTCTCCACTATGATAAACTGAGGAGAGAGGATATCCAACCCCTTCTGGATAAAATCATTAAAAGGATTGCTGGGTGGAGGGGCAAACTTCTCTCTTACAGAGGTAGATTGATCCTCATACAAGCTTGTTTGGCTAGCATTCCAGTGAATCTCCTCTCCTTCTTCAAGTTCCTAAATGGGCAGTGAACCTCATCAATTCTCAGATGTCTCATTGCTTGTGGAATGATTTTGAGGGAAACAGGAAGCTACACCTTGCTAATTGGGCCCTAGTCTCTATGAAAAAAGATTTTGGAGGCCTAGGCATACCTAACCTCCAAGAAATTAACATCTGTCTTCTAGGGTCTTGGATTAAAAGATTCTATGAGGAAGACACGAAACCACAGAAGCTTCTTATTGCCCATAAATACCTAGGAAATTAACCTAATATTTTTGTCCCATCCTCCAACCCTAAGACCTCTAGATTCTGGAAAGGATTAAAATCTATTATGCATGCAGTGAAATTTGGCTACAGATGGAACATAGGGGATGGGAGCAAACAGGTTACAGGGAAGATACTTGGTTTGGCACATCCCCTAGCAGTCCAATTTTGGCCTATCTACTCATGTCTGCAATGAGCTTAACAAAAGTGTCAATGAAGTTTGGGACGGTCAATGCCTAAAACTCTCTTTTAGAAGGAACTTTAGTGATAGTCTCATGGAACAATGGTTCCAGTTGGAGGAAATTGCCAAAAGCATTACCTTCTTTGCCGAGCCGGATGCCTGATTTGGCAAATTTGGACAATAAGGGGATTTATTCCTCCAGCTCCCTCTATCATGTTATCAACTTTAGAGGGGTTCAACCCATGTTTATCCCTGTTGTCTGGAAATTGAGAGTTCCCCCTAAAATTCATGTATTTCTCTGGCTTCTCTCCAAAAACAAATTGATGACTAGGGATAACCTTAGGTAGAGACACATCATCAAACCCCTTGATTGTGTTTATTGCTTGGAACAAGAGTCTTGTTCTCACCTATTTTTTGAATGTATAGTTGCTAAACATCTCTGGGCCCACATTGAGGAATATTTCTCTAGTCAGATTGGCTCATCCTTCAAATCTGTCGCCAAATTCTGGATTGCTACCAAAAAGTGCTTAGTTTTAAACACTGTTAGCTCAGCTGTCCTTTGGTGCCTCTGGAAATATAGAAATGCTATGATTTTCAGTAACACCTCCTGGATTTCCATTCCGCACGTCTTGAGGTTGATCAGGAACATGGTGAACCCACTGAATTAACTATCGATGCAAAAGAATCAAGTGAATCAGGGAATAAATCAGATTTGGATCAAATATGTTTGAAAATAATTGTGCCAATGTTTAATCATTTTGATATGACCTCTAATCTTGGTGATGGTTCATCAATGTTGGGATGGTTTAATGATAAGCATTGTCAATCTTTTGATATGAATAAGAGCTTCACTTATATGTGCAAACCGAGTAACAATATTTTCATGCCTTTGACTTTTTGTGAAAATATATTGGCTTTACATTTCACGACTTTTGAAGGGTGCTCTTGTATAACTGTGTCACATGTGCACCAAATGTGATCAGTAAAAACGGATGGCATATACATATACAACGTGTACACCGTGTCTCTTTTGTTAGCCAGATTTCAGATTAATCAACGCCGAGGACGGCTTTGTTTTCAAGAATGGGAGGATGATGAGGACATGACTACATTGGATACGACCAAAAATATTGCATACATGCATATTTGTCAGGTGATCTCTAGTGCAAACTATTCAATAATCTATTTATGTTATCCAGAACAAAAATACTTCACACACTTTTGTGTTTTGTCTAATTGCAGGTGTATGGGACATTTGTACAATCCACGTATGAAGATAAGGCAAAAGGAGAAGTTTAGGTTCTGTTCAAAAAGTCCTCTCACGTCACTTTTGTGCCAAGAAAAGATAGAGTCCAAGTCTCTCACGTTCTGGATTCAGATTCGGACTGCACAGACATACCTGACTCAAACCGTCAATACCTTTTTCATACGGACTCCGAATTGGGTGATTCTTTTTTTGTTGGAAAGTAGATTTTGTACTTTTTCAAACCCAACTGGATTCATCTTTAAATTCGTCCGGAGCGTTGAGATATTTACGAAACAATCTGATGCTGCAGCAGAATCCGAGACAAACAACAAGTCCAAAGGTGTTGCATCACCTCCACTTGGGCCCATGAGCCTTGTACGACCTAGGGTTGGTTTTAGGCTGCCTTGGTACGTCCTCCCACCTCCTTGGCCGCCACCCCTTGCTCCTATATAAGTAGATCCATCTAGTAGCTTTTTCCGAGGGATTTGTTTAGTTGAAAGTTAGCCATTGCAACTTCGTATACTTCGTTTGTGTCCAACGACCAGACCTAGACCGCTTACGGATCCCCACCTTATCAATACTTGATACATATTCTCAATATTCAGATTGCTTTTATCATATTCTTGCTTGTTCTTCGATTGCTTGCAGGAATAGACCTTCGTGGTCAGGTTGATCGTGCTCCGGCGTTGTCAATAACCTCAGGAGATTGGTTTAACGATTGCTAAGGTGCAACGTCATTGCACGTTTGTAGTCGGATCGTCAAAGTTGTCTCCACCAAATCGATAGTTATCATCTCATCAAAAGATCGGGACACCCCGCCTCTATCAAGGCGGGAGTAAAATGGCGGGGCTGCCGTAATTTGTTATCAAGGGATTGAAGCAGAGTGGGGCAAGAGTAACAGACATCCACATGGTTAAAACATAATAATCGTGTGCCATCAAACAGAAAAATACTCCAACCAAGCAGATATTTGCAAGATTGCAAGGGATGCAGGCGGGAGTAAAATGTCGGGGCTACTAAAAATTTGGATCAACTGATTAAAGCAGAGCGGGAGTAACAGACATTGCACATGGTCCACACATACTAATTGTGTGCTATCAAACAGAAAAGCCCTCTAGGCGGGTAGATATTTTCGAGAGCGGGGAAGCCTCGTGGAGCCCAATCTACTGCGATGATGTGGGTGACAGGGGTAGGGCCGCGACACACGGGTAGTCCTAGGGAACCATGTCTGCTGCGTATCCGGTCGCAAACGGTTGCTGCGGCCGACTCGTCTGCTGTCTATAAATTTGGCGAAAAAATGCGGGAAAGGGTCAGAACACGAACACACTTTCATGTGGACCAAATATATGTATGAAAAGGGTGGTTTGATGTTCAAATACCCAATGCACAACTTTGATGTGGCACCTATCGCACAAAGTGCACATTATTATTGCTAGCCCCCACCACACACACACATACACACAATTTGTGTTGGTGGGAGGGGAATCCTAGATATGAACGCATGCCCCCAGATATCTAGGTATAACATCTCACCCTACCATAAAATAACCGAAAGGAGTACATCATGGTCAACCCCCCTTTGCTTCTGTCAAATGTGGATAGAGTGCGGGCCCACAGATGTGTGCTTGTGGCGCGAGATGGCTGAGACCACATACAAACCACACCTGCGGGTGGCCCGATATGTTTGTGTGTGTGTGTGTGTGTGTGTGTGTGTGTGTGTGTGTGTGTGTGAAAACGGTGTGGTGTCATATTAAAATAACCCGATCAGAAATTTGACGTGGCACATGTGCATCGCAGACTGGACATCCCCAACCCAATGGAGGTTCATCTAGTGCGAAGTAGTACAGTGCCCTCCCCCCCACACACACTTTGAGTCGGTGGGAGGGGGCATTATCTCACCAAGGCATATTGTAACACTCACCACCTTGGTCGTATAACCTCTCTCGTTGTTGGGTCAAAGTCATGGACGTCCACACTCAGCCCCTCAAATAGGCTAGCTTATCGCCGATAACCACGTGAGGGAGTGCCTAAAGAGAACCACTATGTGCATGTGGCCCAAACATATGTATGAAGTGTTATGTGGTGTTTGAATATACCCAATGTACAACTTTGATGTGGTACCATGCTTTTGGAAGCGGAAAGTCTCCACACGGAGCGAGGTTCACGACACGTATACTACATATATAGGGATTCATGTGTATGCATGCCCTCAAACTTAGGTCTGGAATCTCACCATGATGTACGTACGACTATAAGATAACGTGAACCAAGAGAAGAAGAATCCACCCTGGTAACCTCTTTCGTTGTTGGTCGAAGTGATGGACGTCCACGCGGGCCCAAGAAATATATAGGCCATCAACGATAACCAAGCGGGGGAGAGTGTCCAAAGACAACCACTGCATGCATGCCACAAACATATGTATGGACATGTGTGATGGATGCATATGTTTGAATACCAAAAGCACAACATTTTGATGTGGCACATGCATGCGTTGAAAATTGCACAATCCCCACTCAGAGAGAGGTTCATGACGCGTCATGTGCTGGCCCCCCACTTCGATCTGGTGGCAGGGATTCATGCATATTCATGCGCTCAAAGTATATTATGTTATCTCACATCATGACATGCATGTACCATACCGTATAAGATGAACCAAAGTTTAATCCCCTCCTAATTATAAGTCAAATTAACCTCTATCGCTGTCGGTCAAAGTGATTGACCAAGCAAGCACACGTAGATGGACGAAGCATCTCGCCGATAACCCCGTGAGTGAGTGCTAGAGGACAACCGCCATCCCTTCCATGTGGGACAAACACATGTATGGAGATGTGTGGTTGTGATGTTTGAATGCCTTATATATATATATATATATATATATATATATATATATATATATATATATATATATATATATATATATATATGATAGAGGCAAGGGTGTCCCGTCTTTCGATGAGATGATGGATATCGCTTTGGTGGAAATCGACTTTGACGATCCGACTACGAACGTGCGAGGACGTCGCGCCTTAGCAATCGCTAAACCAACTCCGAGAGGTTATCGACCACGCCGAGCACGATCAACCTGACCACGAGGGTCTGCATTTCCTGCGAGCAAGCGAAGAACAAGCAAGAAACTGAGATTGCAATCTGGATATTGCGAATATTAGATGAAAGCTTTATTGATCAAGGTGGGGTTCTGGACGCCTTTATGCAGTCGTTGAACACAAACGAAGTACGCGAAGTAGCAGCTATGGCGAACTTTTAATCTAAACAAAACACAAAGTCTAAACGGTGCCCTAAGGGCTGTATATATGGAGGAAGAGGGGGGGGGGGATTTCGTGGCCCTTGAGGAAGGGGTCCGAAACCAACCCTATCTCTTGTTTCCCCACACATACGGACTCTAAAAACAACCTATACTTATGTATTTCGAAATTACATGGGCCTGGCCCAGTAATAAGGTGATGCAGCACCTAGAATAGCTTCTAGACAAAATTTATGAAGTGGCATCATGTATATTTCGTCTAAGGCTTCATTCACTCCTTATGGTGGCTTCAAAGTCTTGAAATCATCACTTGTAACTCCGTTCTTGTTCCCCTTGCGCATGCCATCAACTCCATTCTTGTTCTTGCTCCAATGTTCATCCATCTCCACGCTAGGACCTTCATTTGTAAGCAAAACAAATGTATCCAATTTAGGCAGCATCATATTCTCATGAATATTAGAATCATTACCAAGAAACGAAAGTACCTGGTAATTTAATTGGCGTCTTGTGAGCTCTAGTAATTGGTCCATTATATGTAATAGTAGGGGCTATGGGTGTAACAATGGTATTGATGTCCTCATCATCCTCCCCTTCTTGAAATAAAGTCGTCCTCGACGGAGGCTCATCTTCCTCACCCAAATAAGGCTTCAAATCTGCAATGTTAAAAGTGGGACTAACCCCAAAATCTGCAGGCAGCTCAAGTTTATATGCATTATCATTTATTTTCTCTAACACCTTAAATGGACCATCACGTGGTATTAGCTTTGATTTAGCGCAAATTAGGAAACCTATCCTTACATAAATGTAACCAAACAAGATCTCCGGTGCAAACACAACATGTTTTCTACCCTTATCTCCGACAAGTTTATATTTAGCATTCATACGCTCAATGTTTTCCTTAGTTAACTCATGCATTTTTTAAATCAATTCAGCACGTTCTTTAGCATCAAAATTAACCTTCTCCGAAGATGGAAGAGGCAACAAATCAATAGGTGCACAAGGGAGGAAACCATACACAATTTCAAAAGGGCACATCTTAGTAGTAGAATGCAATGAACGATTATAAGCAAATTCAATATGAGGCAAGCATTCTTCCCACATTTTCTTATTATTCTTCAAAACAGCCCTAAGCATAGTAGACAATGTTCTATTGACTACTTCAGTTTGTGACAAGTAGTACTAAAAAGCAGTTTAGTCCCCAACTTAGCCCATAAACATCTCCAAAAGTGGCTAAGAAATTTAGTATCACGATCTGAAACAATAGTATTGGGCACACCATGCAAGCGAATAATTTCACGAAAGAACAAATCAGCAACATTAACGGCATCATCGCTTTTGTGACATGGTATAAAGTGTGCCATTTTTGAGAACCTATCCACGACAACAAATATGCTATCCCTCCCCTTCTTTGTTCGAGGTAAACCTAAAACAAAGTCCATAGATATATCCTCCCAAGGAACACTAGGTACAGGCAAAGGCATATATAAACCATGAGGATTGAGTCGTGACTTAGCTTTTTGACATGTAGTGCAGCGAGCAATAATACGCTCAACATCCCGTCTCATCTTTGGCCAAAAGAAATGTGTAGCAATTACGTCATCCGTCTTCTTCACGCCAAAGTGTCCCATTAATCCCCCTCCATGCGCCTCCTGCAACAACAAAAGACGAATAGAGCTAGCTGGAATGCATAGCTTGTTAGCACGAAACACAAATCCATCATTAATGGCGAACTTTTTCCATGTTCTCCCTTCTTTACAATTCTGCAATACACCATTAAAATCAGCATCAAGCACATATTGATCTTGGATGGTCTCCAAACCAAATATTTTGAAGTCAAGTTGTGAAAGCATAGTATAGCTGACGAGACAATGCATCGACAATAACATTTTCTTTACCCTTCTTGTGTTTAATAACATAAGGGAAAGTCTCAATGAATTCAACCCATTTAGCATGTCTACGATTCATTTTAGCTTGACTTTTAATATGTTTCAAAGATTCATGATCAGAATGTATAACAAATTCTTTGGGCCATAAATAATGTTGCCTGTCTCTAAAGTCCGAACAAGAGCATATAATTCTTTATCATAAGTAGAATAATTCAGACTAGGCCCACTCAATTTTTCAGAAAAGTATGCAACAGGTTTGCCATCTTGTAATAAGACACCTCCTAATCCAATTCCACTAGCATCACATTCAAGCTCAAAAGTCTTATTAAAATCAGGAAGTTGGAGTAAAGGAGCATGTGTCAACTTATCTTTCAATACCGTGAAGGCTTCTTCACATGCGGTACCTCAAACAAAAGGCACATCCTTCTTTGTAAGCTCGTTGAGAGGTGCAGCAATGGTGCTGAAATCTCTCACAAAACGCCTATAGAATCCAAAGAAGGCCAAGAAAACTCCTCACTTGTGTGACCGTTACGGGCTGAGGCCAACTCTCAATAGCTTCAATATTGGCTTTATCAACTTCAATTCCCTGTGGAGTAACAACATAGCCAAGAAAAGACACTCGGTCGGTGCAAAAGGCGCACTTCCCAAGGTTACCAAACAAACGTGCATCACGTAGAGCAATAAAAACAGCACGTAAATGTTCCAAATGTTCCTCCAAAGATCTGCTATAAATCAATATGTCATCAAAGTAAACTACCACAAATCGTCCAATGAAAGCATGTAAAACTTCATTCATTAATCTCATGAAAGTACTAGGTGCATTAGTTAACCCAAAAGGCATGACTAACCACTCATATAATCCAAACTTAGTTTTAAATGCTGTTTTCCATTCATCCCCCAATTTCATACGAATTTGATGGTATCCACTACACAAATCAACTTTGGAGAATATTGTAGAGCCACTCAATTCATCAAGCATATCATCTAGCCTAGGAATAGGATAGCGATAACGAATAGTAATATTATTAATGCCTCTACAATCAACACACATACGCGATGTACCATCCTTTTTCGGCACTAGAATAATAGGAACATCACAAGGACTAAGGGATTCGCGTATATAACCTTTGTCGAGAAGCTCTTGTACTTGACGCATAATCTCCTTCGTCTCCTCTGGATTGGTACGGTATGGTGCACGGTTGGGTAGCGATGCACCGGGAATTAAGTCAATTTGATGCTCAATCCCTCGAATAGGTGGTAATCCCGGTGGCACGTCTTGTGGGAAGACATCAGCGAACTCCTGCAAAATGTTAGTGACAGCAGGGGGCAAAGAGGAAGGCAAGTCCTCGAATGAAAATAATGCCTCTTTGCACACAAAAGCATAGCAAACAGATTTGCTAAAATCTAGCTCATCAATATCAGATTTGGTGGCAAGTAAACATGCACTTTTCAATTTAATTTCGGAAGCAACAGAGATGGTTTATTATTAGGCTTCATTTGTTGCTCAAATTCTTTGCCACAATCTGATTTTCACTCTTATTTTTCTCCTGTTTTGCTTTATTAGCTCTATTAATATCATCTTTTAAAATGGAATCAGGAGTCATAGGAAGCAAAGTAATATTTTTATCCTGATGAACAAGAGTATACTGATTGTTTCTACCATGGTGTACAGAATTTTTATCAAATTTCCATGGTCTACCAAGGAACATGCTTGCGTAGGTACCACATCACAATCAACATAATCAGCATATGTAGAGATACTAAAGTGCACACGAACAGTACGTGTTACCTTAACCTTGCCGCTGTTGTTGAACCATTGGATGTAGTAAGGATGTGGATATGGTCTTGTGGTGAGAGATAGCTTCTCCACCATCTCCATGCTAGCCAAGTTGTTGCAGCTCCCTCCATCTATGATGACCTTGAATAGAACGTTCCTTCACAACTCCCTTTGTATGGAACAAATTATGCCTCTGATTTTGCTCAGCTTGTGTAACCTACACACTCAAAACACGTTGAGCAACTAAACATTCATACTGTCGGCATCTTGACAGCCATGTATTGCGTCTCATGATCGTAATCATCTCCACCGTGTTCTTCATGTGTAATAAGAGCCAAAGTCTCCTCATCATAGTCAGTAGCGGACTCATACCCACTATCCTCAGTAGCAATCATCACATGCTGAGATTTGCATTCTCTCGCAAAATGTCCTCTTCCCTTACAACGACGACAAATAATATCACTTGTGTGCCATGTTGACGCCATGGAAGAAGAAGAGCTCTGTGCAGGCCTGGCAGGTGTGCTCTTGGCAGATAGTGGTGGTTGTGTCTGCTTTCTTGTATCACGGTTGGAGGTGGCACCTGAAGGAGGTGATGGTGCAGTGGAAGTAGATGATGCACGTGGTGTCCATGATGAAGGTCGACCTGCAGAAAAGTTAGTTCGCGCCAATGCCTGTCGATCCTGCACTTCACGTTCAGCTTTACAAGCAAGATGGAATAAACGAGTGATATTATTATAATCCTTATAGTCTAAAATGGTCTGAATCTCTCTATTTAATCCACCCAGAAAACATGCAAGCATAGCTTCATTCTCCTCAACAATACCACATCTAATCAAGCCAGTTTGTAATTCCTGATAATATTCTTTTACCGAATTTTTTCTTTGTCTTAAGCGGTGCAATTTTTGAAGTAATTCACGTTGATAATATGGTGGAACCCAATGAGTACGCATAGCTGTTTTCAAAGCAGCCCAAGTAGCTGGAACAGGATATAATCTACAATGTTCAGACCACCAAACACACGCAAAGCTAGTGAAAGCACAAACAGCGGCAGGAACACGTCTCTCCTCAGGATATTGTAAACATGTAAATCATTGTTCAGTTTCTAACTCCCAAGTAAGATATATATCAGGAACATATCTACCCTCAAATGGTGGAATATTCAATTTCAGTTTAGGGAGATGGTCATGATCTCGTACTGAGGGGAGCCCTAACATTGCCATTATTTGCATGTGGACGACACGGTGGTTGTGGTCTTTGGTGGTTGCACGTAGTTATGATTTTGATCAACTTCATCCTCGTAATCTCCCACATAATCATCCTCCTCCGCATCAGCAGCAGGAGCCATAGAAGTATCAACAGCAGCACCAACAGTTTGGCCAAGCGCAAGAGGGACACGGCTCGCTCGGCGGAGGGCTGTTTCGCGACGTGGAGGTAGTAGTAGTAGTAGTTGTTGTTGTTGTAGAGGTGCGTTAGGTGCAGCCGGTGGTGGTGGTGGAAGACGCGCGAGCAATTCATTAAACTTGTTATCGAGCTTTGTTTCGAACGTCTTCTCCATGCCATCTATCTTCTCCATGGCCTCTTCAAATCTGTTTAGCACATCTTGCACCTGTCCACTCATCATTTGCTGAAATTTATCATGCAACTCCTTATTCGTCATGTTCTTCCGGTCGGTCTAAATCGGCTTGTGATCTGGCATGGTTAGTAGCAATAGAAACACACAAGAATATGATCCTACAGACTACTAACAAGAGGTGGTGGTGGGTGTCACAAAACCGTCAAGCAAATCTCAAATTCTTACCGGTTCTTACCCAAAGAAGCGGTGATCGGCAACCGTTGTAGTCAAAACTCTCAAAGCTTGGATAGAGCGATTACCAGGGAGATTCAAACACACGACGTAGATGTATGTGGAGCTGGGAAGGCTTATAATATGGTAGCAAAAAAGGTCAGGAATAATCAATTCAGAGATGCAAAATTGAATAAACACTCAACGACGGTAATGTGCTGGTCCTAGGCTAGACCGTACTAGAGACGCGAGCCTAGAACAACAACAAAATCACGACGCTGCACGTAAACAAGGGAGGAGCATACTCTGAATTTTTTTCTTTTTTTTTTCTTTTTTTGCACTTTTTTCCTCTTTTTTTTTTGCTCCGCAACAAATTTTTTTCGAAAAAGTCTACAAATGGCCTAAAAACTGCCTAGCCAGAATTTTCCAGACTTAGTTTTTTTTTTGAAACTGGAACTATTTTTCTACTGCGGGTAGCACAGAAGTTGGGGAGACCTTCTCTGTCACGACTCGGAGTATGGCGTGATCCGGAAAACCAAAACAGAGTAACAAAATACTGGACTC
This sequence comes from Aegilops bicornis, assembly GCA_021605145.1. Lineage (NCBI taxonomy): Eukaryota > Viridiplantae > Streptophyta > Magnoliopsida > Poales > Poaceae > Aegilops > Aegilops bicornis. The sequence goes on from CM038673.1 coordinate 267,505,994, forward strand.
GGAATAGGACTGGTGGCGGAGATGAAATTGGTGGAACTTCGGTTTGGTGGCGGAGATGAATTTGGTGGAACTCGGACTGGTGGCGGATATATGTTGGCGTATATGGACTCGGATTGGCGGTGAATATGTGGTGGTGGTATATGGTAGCGGTGACGAAGTTGGCGCGGTGGTGGTATATGGCAGCAGCGACGATGATAATGCGGTGGTGATATATGGCAGCGGCGACATGACAACCTGTGAACAGAACTCGAAACTCTAAAGGACTAGACGCTAAGACCAGCAACTTGACACGACGATGCAACCGCAAATTCAACAAAGCAAATACAGAAAAGATTATGCAAAGGCTCGGATTGTTTCGGATGGGATGAACTAACCCTAATTTTTTTTGGTTTTTCGTGGACTATAGGTATGAAGAACAGACTCGATCTAAACTACGAAAAACTGTAAGATCTCACCGAGCAACCTGGAAATCTGATACCACTTGATAGAGGCAAAGGTGTCCCGTCTTTCGATGAGATGATGGATATCACTTTGGTGGAAATCAACTTTGATGATCCGACTACGAACGTGCGAGGACGTCGCGCCTTAGCAATCGCTAAACCAACTCCGAGAGGTTATCGACCACGCCGGAGCACGATCAACCTGACCATGAGGGTATGTTTCCTGCGAGCAAACGAAGAACAAGCAAGAAACTGAGATTGCAATCTGGATATTGCGAATATTAGATGAAAGCTTTATTGATCAAGGTGGGGTTCTGTGACGCCTTTGTGCAGTCGTTGAACACAAGCGAAATGCACGCGAAGTTGCAGCTATGGCGAACTTTTAATCTAAACAAAACCCAAAGTCTAAACGGTGCCCTAAGGGCTGTATATATGGAGGAAGAGGGAGGGGGGATTTCGTGGCCCTTGGGGAAAGGGTCCGAAACCAACCCTATCTCTTGTTTCCCCACACATACGGACTCTGAAAACAGCCTATACTTATGTATTTCGAAATTACATGGGCCTGGCCCAATAATAAGGTGACGCAGCACCTAGAATAGCCTCTAGACAAAATTTATGAAGTGGCATCTTGTATATTTCGTCCAAGGCTTCATTCACTCCTTATGGTGGCTTCAAAATCTTGAAATTATCACTTGTAACTCCGTTCTTGTTCCCCTTGCGCATGCCATCAACTCCATGCTTGTTCTTGCTCCAATGTTCATCCTTCTCCATGCTAGGCCCTTCATTTGTAAGCAAAAACAAATGTATCCAATTTAGGCAGCATCATATTCTCATGAACATTGAATCATTACGAAGAAGCGAAAGTACCTGGTAATTTAATTGGCGTGCGCGAGCTCTAGTAATTGGTCCATTATATGTAATAGTAGGGGCTATGGGTGTAACAGTGGTATTGATGTCCTCATCAATATATATGCACAACTTTGATGTGGCACCTGCCTCAGAGACCTTTAAGTCCCCAACACAAAGTGAGGTTCATGACGCACAGTATATGCTGGCCCCCTCCCCTCTTCGAGTAAAATATACTCCTACTGTAACACAACCCGAAAATAATCCTCCTTGTTCGTCAAATTACCTTTCTCGTTGTGTCATATTAGATGGAAGACGACCTCGCGGGCCCATGGAGGCAAGCGTCGCACACGAATGAGTGAAAACCATCGTCTACACGTGGCCCAAAGAGGTGTTAGTGATGTTTTTAATACCCAATATGCACAACTTCTTTGTGGCACCTGCCTCAGAAACTGAAAGTCCGCACACAGAGCGAGATCGTTCATGACGTGTGTGTAGTATGTGCTGCCCCCTCCTCCCCTCTTTGACGCATACTATTTATATGTCTCCAACGTCTCTATAATTTTGGATTCTTCCATGCTATTATATTATCCATCTAGGATGTTTTATATGCATTTATATGCTATTTTATAAGATTTTTGGGACTAACCTATTAAACTAGAGCCCAGTGCCAATTTCTGTTTTTCCTTGTTTTTGTGGATTTTTTATGGACCAAAAGAAGCCCCCGTAGAAAAAGAGTTGGGCCAGAATAGTCCCGAGCCGTCCACGAGGGTGGAGGGCGCGCCCTACCCCCTGGGCGTGGGCCCCTATCTCGTGGACGACTCGGAGCCCCCCCTGACGTGAGACCTATGCCAAAAATTCCTATAAATACAGAAACCTCCAGAAAATAACCTAGATCGGGAGTTCCGCCGCTGCAAGCCTCTGTAGGCACCAAAACCCAATCGGGGCCCTGTTAGGCACCACCTATTTGAAGGGGATCCCTCACCGGTGGCCATCTTCATCATCCCGGCGTTCTCCATGACGAGGAGGGAGTAGTTCACCCTCGGGGCTGAGGGTATGTACCAGTAGCTATGTGTTTGATCTCTCTCTCTCTCTCTCTCTCGTGTTCTTGATTTGGCACGATCTTTATGTATCTCGAGCTTTGCTATTATAGTTGGATGTTATGATGTTTCTCCCCCTCTAATCTCTTGTAATGGATTGAGTTTTCCCTTTGAAGTTATCTTATCGGATTGAGTCTTTAAGGATTTGAGAACACTTGATATATGTCTTGCATGTGCTTATCTGTGGTGACAATGGGATATTCACGTGATCTACTTGATGTATGTTTTGGTGATCAACTTGCGGGTTCCGTAACCTTGGGAATCTATGCATAGGGGTTGGCACACGTTTTCGTCTTGACTCTCCGGTAGAAACTTTGGGGCACTCTTTGAAGTTCTTTGTGTTGGTTGAATAGATGAATCTGAGATTGTGTGATGCATATCGTATAATCATACCCATGGATACTTGAGGTGAAATTGGAGTATCTAGGTGACATTAGGGTTTTGGTTGATTTGTGTCTTAAATTGTTATTCTAGTACAAACTCTATGATAGATTGAACGGAAAGAATAGCTTCGTGTTATTTTACAACGGACTCTTGAATAGATCAATCAGAAAGGATAACTTTGAGGTGGTTTTGTACCCTACAATAATTTCGTTTGTTCTCTGCTATTAGTGACTTTGGAGTGACTCTTTGTTGCATATTGAGGGATAGTTATATGATCCAATTATGTTATTATTGTTGAGGGAACTTGCACTAGTGAAAGTATGAACCGCCTTGTTTCAACGCATTGCAATACTGTTTTCGCTCACTTTTATCATTAGTTACCTTGCTGTTTTTATATTTTCAGATTACAAAAACCTATATCTGCCATCCATATTGCACTTGTATCACCATCTCTTCGCCCAACTAGTGCACCTATACAATTTACCATTGTATTGGGTGTGTTGGGGACACAAGAGACTCTTTGTTAATTGGTTGCAGGGTTGCTTGAGAGAGAGCATCTTCATCCTACACCTCCCACGGATTGATAAACCTTAGGTCATCCACTTGAGGGAAATTTGCTACTGTCCTACAAACCTTTGCACTTGGAGGCCCAACAATGTCTACAAGAAAAAGGTTGTGTAGTAGACATCAAGCAGTTTGTGGCGCCGTTGCCGGGGAGGTTAGTGCTTGAAGGTATATGTTTAGATCTTGCAATCGGATCTTTTTGTTTCTTGTTTTATCAGTAGTTTAGTTTATGAAAGAAAACTACAAAAATGGAATTAAGGTTGCCTCATATGATTCATCTTTTTAATGTCTTTCATGAAAATGATGGGAAGGAAAATTGTGCTCAAGTACTAGAAGAAGAATTACATAGAATGCTTGGCATAAAATATGTGAATGATGACCATGATTGCAATGTTGTTAGTATGAATTCTTTGAATACCCATGATGCTAATGATATGCAAAGCCACAAGCTTGGGGATGCTATGTTTGATGAAGATGATATTTTTTGTCCCCCAAGTTTTGATGAGCAAATTTATTATGATGATAGCATGCCTCTTATTTATGATGATTATTGTGATGACATGTATGCTATAAATATTAATGATAACCATGAAACTTGTCATCTTGATTTTAATTTTCAATTGGATTATGCCTCACATGATAGTTATTTTGTTGAGTTTGCTCCCACTATTCCGAATGAGAAGAATTTTGCTTATGTGGAGAGTAGTAAAATTTATATGCTTGTGCATCATGAGAATAATGTTTTATGTGATGGTTATATTGTTGAATTCATTCATGATGCTACTGAAAATTATTACGAGGGAGGAACATATGCTTGTAGGAATTGCAATAGTATCAAGTTTCCTCTCTATGTGCTAAAAATCTTGAAGTTATGCTTGTTTTGCTTTCCTATGCTAGTTGATTCTTGTTCCCATTAGTTGTTTGCTCACAAAATCCCTATGCATACGAAGTAGGTTAGACTTAAATGTGATAGTCATATTCTTCATGATGCTCTCTTTATGTTTCAATTCTTATCTTTTATGTGAGCATCATTGAAATCATCATGCCTAGCTAGGGGCGTTAAACGTTAGCGCTTGTTGGAAGGCAACCCAATTTTATTTTTTTCTTTGCCTTTTGCTCTTGTTTAGTAATAAATAATTCATCTAGCCACTGTTTGGATGTTTTTTTATGTTTTAATTAGTGCTTGTGCCAAGTAGAACCAATAGGATCTTCTTGGGTGATAGTTGTTTGATCTTGCTGAAAAAGACCGAAACCTTGCGCTCACGAAAATAATTGTTACAATTCACCAGAACGTGATAAAATACCAATTATTTTTGCATTAGATCAATATACAAATTATACAGGTTGTCCCAGTTTTTCAGAATTTTTGGAGTTCCATTGGAACAAATCAGATTCGTACAGACTAATCTGTTTTTGACAGATTCTATTTTCTATGTGTTGTTTGCTTATTTTGATGAATCTATGAGTAGTATCGGAGGGTATGAACCATAGACAAGTTGGAATACAGTAGATATTACACCAATATGAATTTAGAATGAGTTCACAACTACCTAAGTGGTGGTTTTATTTTCTTATACTAACGGAGCTTACGAGTTTTCTGTTGAGTTTTGTGTTGTGAAGTTTTCAAGTTTTGGATAAAGATTCGATGGACTATGGAATAAGGAGTGGCAAGAGAATAAGCTTGGGGATGCCCAAGGCAGCCCAAGGGAATATTCAAGGACAACCAAGAGCCTAATCTTGGGGATGCCCCGGAAGGCATCCCCTCTTTCGTCTTCGTTCATCGGTAACTTTACTTGGAGCTATATTTTTATTCACCACATGATATGTGTTTTGCTTGGAGCGTCATTTTGTTTTATTTTGTTTTGCTTTTTGTTTGAATAAAATACCAAGATCCGAAATTATTAAATGTTAGAGAGTCTTCACATAGTTACATAATTATTCAACTACTCATTGATCTTCAGTTATATTTTTCGGAGTAGTTTGTCTTTCGCTCTAGTGCTTCACTTATATCTTTTGAAAGCACGGTGGTGGTTTTATTTTATATAACTTATTGATCTCTGATGCTTCACTTATATTATTTTGAGAGTCTTTTAGAACATCATGGTAATTTGCTTTGATTATAAAATTAGTCCTAATATGATGGGCATTCAAGATGGGTATAATAAAAACTTTCATATAGAGTGCATTTAATACTATGAGAAGTTTGATACTTGACGATCGTTTTGAGATATGAAGATGGTAATATTAGAGTCGTGCTAGTTGAGTAATTGTGGAATTGAGAAATACTTATGTTGAGGTTTGCAAGTCCAGTAGCATGCACGTATGGTAAACATTGTGTGACAAATTTGAAGCATGAGGTATTGTTTGATTGCTTTCCTTATGAGTGGTGGTCGGGGACGAGCGATTGTCTTTTCCTACCAATCTATCCTCCTAGGAGCATGCGCGTAGTGCTTGGTTTCGATGACTTGTAGATTTTTGCAATAAGTATGTGAGTTCTTTATGACTAATGTTGAGTCCATGGATTATACGCACTCTCACCCTTCCATCATTGCTAGCCTCTTCGGTATCGTGCATTGCCCTTTCTCACCTCGAGAGTTGGTGCAAACTTCACGGTGCATCCAAACCCCGTGATATGATACGCTCTATCACACATAAACCTCCTTATATCTTCCTCAAAACAGCCATCATACCTACCTATTATGGCATTTCCATAGCCATTCCGAGATAAATTGCCATGCAACTTTCCAGCGTTTCGTTTATCATGAGATGCTTCATCATTGTCATATTGCCCTGCATGATCATGTAGTTGACATCGTATTTGTGGCAAAGCCACCATGCATAATATTTCATTCATGTCACTCTTGATTCATTGCCTATCCCGGTACACCGCCGGAGGCATTCATATTGTGACGCCCGGGGAATCAAGCTACAGTAACCCTCTGGTAATGATGCCATGTCACCACGATTACCGTTGTTAATCTCGTGTTAGTTCGAAACCGTTTCAAATTCAAATCCAAAATCTAGTCAAACGGTAAAAGTTTTGAGAAAGTCAAATCTAAAATGTTCAAGGTGTAGCAAATAAATCATAGATGATTATGGTGGTGGATCCAAATTAACATACAATGTTTAAGTGCATTAGATAATAGGAGCGATCATTGAAACAATAATTTAAACGTCTCTTAAATAATTAAATTATTAAAAACTACTTCTTATAACTACAAGAATAATTGTGGCAGTGGTATAAATACTATTAGTGATTTAGGTGCTAACTATATGTTTTACAAAACTAAGACAATTAGGGTAATAAAATTAAAACAAAAAAATTAAAAATAAAAACAAAACAAAACAAAACAAAAGAAGCACCCTCACAGCTGGGCCAACTGCCCGACTAGCCAACCGGCCCAGCCACATCTCGGCCCACTGAGGCCACCTCCCCCGAACCCTAACCCTCACCCGATCCCAACTCCCCCCCCCCACACACCCCACACACCCACGATACAAATCGGGATCGAGGCGACCTTGCCCCCGACCCCGACGATATCGCCCGACAAGACGCCACTGCCCTCGGCGCCTCACCGGAGCACCACCACCATCGCCTCGTTGTCTCGCCGTCCCGCTACCCCATCGGTCGCCCCGAGCCTGCCGCCCGTCGCTGTTGCCACTGCCCCGCCTGACGCCATCGCCGCGCTCGCCCCGGTCGTCGTTGTCTCCACCACCGCCGCCCGAAGGCCTCCCTGTCGCCGGACCAACACGCCGTCGCTAATCGTCGTCGTCGCCCGGAGCCTCTCTGCCTCGTCCTCCTCGTCTCCTCCTCGACGGCGACGCGTCCCCGTCCTCCTCCCCAAAGGCTCCACCGAGCCTCGCCACTGCCACCAACGCTGGTGAGAACCCCTGCCGCTTCCGCCTCTACCCTGCGCTGAGTGGCCTCGTTCACGCCCGCCATTCTCGCAAGTGAGCATCGCCGCCCCCTTTTCCCGTCCGACCATGGCGCACGTATTCGGCCGTCGCCATGCTCCCGCGCGTCCGCGTCGCCACGCCCGACCGTGCGGTGCGCATCTTCGCCTCCGCGCACCGTTGCCCCGACGCCCGCGTTGGCCAAGCCACGCTGGCCACGGCCTCGCCGCGCCTTCGGTCCGACGTCGTGGCGCTATTACGCCCGCCACGCCTGCCGTGGCCCGCCTCCCCTCGCCGCGGCGCCCGCCTAGCCCGTTGGCAGCGCTGACGCCGGGTTCGCAATTAACGGTGGCGACCTCACCCTGCAACCAACGCCCGCAAGGCCCTATGGGCCTATGACAACGGGGGCCCGCCCCAGAACGTTTAGAAAAAAGGAATAAAAAAATAAAAATAAAAATAAATAAATAGATAATAATAATAAAATTAATTAATTAAGTTAATTAATCGCAATTAGATTAACCTAATTAATTGTTAGTTAATTAATTAATCAAACAATGTTAGTGGGGCCCACCCCCCTAATTAATTATGATTAGTTTAATTAATCTGTTAATTAAAATGTGTCACTGACCAATGGGACCCATCGGTCAGTTGACGATCAACTACATTGACTGCTGATGTCAACATGACATCATGTCGATGTCATAAATCCAATTTCAATTAAATTAAATAATTAATAAATTCCGAAACTAATAAAATCTTTAGAAAATCATATCTTTTAATTGTAACTTCGGATTAAATTATTTTCAACATGAAAGTTGCTCAGAACGACGAGACGAACCCGGATATGCAGCCTGTTCGTCCGCCACACATCCCTAACATATCAAACTCGCACCTTTCCCCCTCCGGTTCATTTGCCCGAAATCGTGAAACACCGGGATACTTTCCGGATGTTTTCCCCTTCACCGGTATCACCTCATACCGCGTTAGAACACGTCTAGCTCGCTTGTTGTCCCGATATGCATCTGTTTGCATGGTATTCATTGTTTCTTCCCCTCTTCTCTGCGGTAGACTACGAGGCCAAGCAGCTGCTCAAGACGACTACGGAGTTGGCGACCCCTCTCCTTGCTGTGAGCAACCAGGCAAGCCCCCTTTGATCACCGGATATCGCCTACTCTTCTCTATACCGCTTGCATTAGAGTAGTGTAGCATGTTACCGCTTTCGATTAATCATATACTGCTTGCATAGCTTTGTCCTTGCTACTCATTTGTAACCTTTACCTGCTATCCTACTTCTTAGTATAGGATGCTAGTGTTCCATCAGTGGCCCTACACTCTTGTCCGGCTCCCGCCATGCTATACTCTCGGGCTGTGATCACTTGAGGAGGTGATCACGGGCATATACTATATACTTTACACTGTTACATTACCTGTGATACTGATCGGAGATGGGGCCTGAAAGGACAGGTGGCTCCATCCCGGTAGAGGTGGGCCTGGGTTCCCGACGGCCCCCGACTGTTACTTTATGGTGGAGCGACAGGGCAGGTTGAGACTACCTGGGTGAGAGGTGGGCCTGGCCCTGGTCGGTGTTCGCGGATACTTAACATGTTTAACGAGATCTGGGTATTTGATCTGAGTCTGGCCATTTGGTCTATACGCACTAACCATGTACGCGGGAGTAGTTATGGGTATCTCGGCGTCGTGGTATCAGCCGAAGCCTTCGTGGACGCCAATGATCGGCGGCGCTACCGAATTGGAACGTAAGCCTGCTCTTGTATTAAGGGGCTAGTTACGCTTCGGACGCCTCATAGCGTCTTGGGTGTGCTAAGGGCGATGGGCCCAGACCCCTGTGCGCTTAGGTTTAGACCGGCGTGCTGGCCTCTCTGTTGTGCCTAGGTGGGGCTGCGACGTGTTGATCTTCCGCGGCCGGGCATGACCCAGAAAGTGTGTCCGGCCAAATGGGATCAAGCGTGTTGGGTTATGTGGTGCACCCCTTAAGGGAAGTTAATCTATTCGAATAGCTGTGATCTTCGGTAACATGACGACTTGGAGTTGTACCTTGACCTTATGACAACTAGAACCGGATACTTAATAAAACACACCCTTCCAAGTGCCAGATACAACCCGGTGATCGCTCTCTAACAGGGCAATGAGGAGGCGATCGCCGGGTAGGATTATTGCTATGCGATGCTACTTGGAGGACTTGATCTCTCTCTTCTACATGTTGCAAGACGGAGGCTGCCGAAGCGTAGTCTTGACGTGATTAGCTATCCCCTCTTACTCGGCATTCTGCAGTTCAGTCCACTGATATGGCCCTTTACACATATATCCATGCATATGTAGTGTAGCTCCTTGCTTGCGAGTACTTTGGATGAGTACTCACGGTTGCCTTGTTCCCTTTTTCCCCCTTTCTTTACCCGATTGCTGCAACCAGACGATGGAGCCCAGGAGCCAGACGCCACCGTCGACGGCGACTACTACACGGAGGTGCCTACTACTACGCAGCCCGTGATGACGACCGAGGAGTAGTTAAGAGGATCCCAGGCAGGAGGCCTGCGCCTCTTTCGGTATGTATCCCAGTTTGTGCTAGCCATCTTATGGCATCTTGTTTAACTTATGTCTGTACTCAGATATTGTTGCTTCCGCTGACTCGTCTATGATCGAGCACTTGTATTCGAGCCCTCGAGGCCCCTGGCTTGTATTATGATGCTTGTATGACTTATTTATGTTTTAGAGTTGTGTTGTGATATCTTCCCGTGAGTCCCTGATCTTGATCGTACACATTTGCGTGCATGATTAGTGTACGATTGAATCGGGGGTGTCACACATATAGAGTCATACTTTGTTCTAGTATCGAGTTGTAATCTTTGACTTGTAAATAAATAGAAGTGTGATGATCATCATTATTAGAGCATTGTCCTGGAAAAAAAGAGAAAGGCCATAAAAAAAGAAGAAAGGCCAAAAAAAGAAAAAAAAGAAAGGCCAAATAAAAAGAAAGGCCTAGAAGGGACAATGCTACTATCCTTTTACCACACTTGTGCTACAAAGTAGCACCATGATCTTCATGATAGAGAGTCTCCTATGTTGTCACTTTCATATACTAGTGGGAATTTTTCATTATAGAACTTGGCTTGTATATTCCAACGATGGGCTTCCTCAAAATGCCCTAGGTCTTCGTGAGCAAGCAAGTTGGATGCACACCCACTTAGTTTCTTTAGTTGAGCTTTCATACATTTATAGCTCTAGTGCATCCGTTGCATGGCAATCCCTACTCCTCGCATTGACATTAATTGATGGGAATCTCCATAGCCCGTTGATTAGCCGCGTCAATGTGAGACTTTCTCATTTTTTATCTTCTCCACACAACCCCCATCATCATATTATACTCCACCCATAGTGCTATGTCCATGGCTCACGCTCATGTATTGCGTGAAAGTTGAAAAAAGTTTGAGAATACTAAAGTATGAAACAATTGCTTGGCTTGTCATCGGGGTTGTGCATGATGAGAGCATTTTGTATGACGAGGATGGAGCATGGACAAACTATATGATTTTGTAGGGATGAGCTTTCTTTGGCTATGTTATTTTGAGAAGACATAATTGCTTGGTTAGTATGCTTGAAGTATTATTGTTTTTATGTCAATATTAAACTTTTGTCTTGAATCTTATGGATCTGAATATTCTTGCCGCAATAAAGAAGATTACATTGATAAATATGTTAGGTAGCATTCTACATCAAAAATTCTGTTTTTATCATTTACCTACTCGAGTACGAGCAGGAATTAAGCTTGGGGCTGCTTGATACGTCTCCAACGTATCTATAACTTTTTATTGTTCCATGCTATTATATTATCCATCTAGGATGTTTTATATGCTATTTATATGATTTTTGAGACTAACCTATTAACCTAGAGCCTAGTGCCAGTTTCTGTTTTTTCCTTGTTTTTGAGTTTTACAGAAAAGGAATACCAAACAGAGTCCAATTGGCCTGCCCATTTTTGTGGATTTTTTATGGACCAAAAGAAGCCCCCGGAGTAAAAGAGTTGGGCTAGAAGAGTCCCGAGCCATCCACGAGGGTGGAGGGCGCGCCCTACCCCCCTGGGCATGGGCCCCTATTTCGTGGCGACTCAGAGACCCCCCTGACGTGAGACCTACGCCAAAAATTCCTATAAATACAGAAATCTCCAAAAAAATAACCTAGATCAGGAGTTCCGCCGCTGCAAGCCTGTGTAGCCATCAAAATCCAATCGAGACCTGTTTCGCACCTGTCAAGGGGATCCTCACCGTGGCCATCTTCATCATCCCGGCGTTCTCCATGATGAGGAGGGAGTAGTTCACCCTCGGCGCTGTGGGTATGTACTAGTAGCTATGTTTTTTATCTCTCTCTCTCACTCTCTCTCTCTCGTGTTCTTGATTTGGCACGATCTTGATGTATCGCGAGTTTTGCTATTATAGTTGGCTCTTATGTTGTTTCTTCCCCTCTACTCTCTTGTAATGGATTGAGTTTTCCCTTTGAAGTTATCTTATCAGATTGATTCTTTAAGGATTTGACAACACTTGATATATGTCTTGCATGTGCTTATCTGTGGTGACAATGGGATATTCACGTGATCTACTTGATGTATGTTTTGGTGATCAACTTGCGGGTTCCGTAAACTTGGGAATCTATGCATAGGGGTTGGCACATGTTTTCGTCTTGACTCTCTGGTAGAAACTTTGGGGCACTCTTTGAAGTTCTTTGTGTTGGTTGAGTAGATGAATCTGAGATTATGTGATGCATATTGTATAATCATACCCACGGATATTTGAGGTGACATTGGAGTATCTATGTGACATTAGGGTTTTGGTTGATTTGTGTCTTAAGGTGTTATTCTAGTACGAACTCTATGATAGATTGAACGGAAATAATAGCTTCATGTTATTTTACTACAGACTCTTGAATAGATCGATCAGAATGGATAACTTTGAGGTGGTTTCGTACCCTACAATAATTTTGTTTGTTCTCTGCTATTAGTGACTTTGGAGTGATTCTTTGTTGAATGTTGAGGGATAGTTATATGATCCAATTATGTTATTATTGTTGAGGGAACTTGCACTAGTGAAAGTATGAACCCTAGGCCTTGTTTCAACGCATTGCAATACTCTTTTCGCTCACTTTTATCATTATTACCCTGCTGTTTTATATTTTCAGATTACAAAAACCTATATCTACCATCCATATTGCACTTGTATCACAATCTCTTCGCCCAACTAGTGCACCTATACAGTTTACCATTGTATTGGGTGTGTTGGCGACACAAGAGACTCTTTGTTATTTGGTTGCAGGGTTGCTTGAGAGAGACCATCTTCATCCTACGCCTCCCACGGATTGATAAACCTTAGGTCATCCACTTGAGGGAAATTTTCTACTGTCATATAAACCTCTGCACTTGGAGGCCCAACAACGTCTACAAGAAGAAGGTTGTGTAGTAGACATCAACTATATACTCCTACCGCAACACAACCCAAAAAGTAACCTCTTTGTTGGTCAAATTAACCTCTCTCGTTGGGTCAAAGTGATGGAGGGCAATCTTGCGGGCCCACGGATGGAAGCATCGCACGCGAGTGACTGTCGTATATGACACTTAGGATATGTTTCCCCAACCCTCTTCGACGCGTATTATACATACTCCTACTGTACGTAACACAAACTGAAAAAATGACCATCCTTATTGGTCAAATTAACCTCTCTCACCGCAGGCCATAGTGATGGATGACGACCTCGCAGGCCCATAGAGAGAGTCACACGCGAGTGAGTGTCCTAGGACCACCGCGTGCATGTGGCCCAAAGATGCATGTCAAACTTTTTCTGTAGCGAACATGCGACCAAAGGAGTTTATTGTTACAAATTGAAAAAAATAGATAACATTTGTCCATTTTTATACATTTATTGATTTCCTAGGGACTTAATGTGCAAAAATCAAATTTGAGCTACATGAGACCCGTGATAGTGCACCAAAATGGATTGGAAAATCATATGCACGTGTCCATGGGTCCATGTTTAGTCCCCAAGCAAGAAATTTCTAACGTCGAGAATCCTGATTTTAAAATCCAGTAAATCCAAAACTAAGTTGGAATTCATGAAACATATCGTGGTGTCATATTACACCAATAGACTATGATTTGTTTTTCAAATTTGAGACAAGTTTTGATATAATCTTCTTATAGACAGGAAATTATCAATAATTAGCCACCAATATCGCAAACGGTCTCCTCATTCAAACCGTGTGCGTTAGACCAACAGTGTATGTGTCGTGCTTCGGTAAAGCAATAAAGCGGCAGAATTAATCATCAAAAAGGAAAAATCAATATAATACGTGCCTCCATGCATCTCATGTGCTGTACGAGCATGCATGACTTGATAAGACGCATGCTAACAGTCCGCCCGCAGGCGGAGTCGGAGGCCGAGGCATTGCTACCTCTTGAGCATGCGCTGGTTTTCTCTTGAAGAGGAAAGGGTGGTGCATCAAAGTATCATAAATATTTCCCTCAGTTTTTGAGAACCAAGGTATCAATCTAGTAGGCATCACGTCCATGTCAAGTGGACCGAAAGGATTCTGCATCTACTACTATTACTCCACACATCGACCGCTATCCAACATGCATCTAGAGTATTAAGTTCATAAGAACATAGTAACGCATTAAGCAAGATGAAATAATGTAGAGGGATAAACTGAAGCAATATGATATAAATCCCATCATTTTATCCTCGAAGCCAACAATACAACACATGTCTTGCTGCCCCTACTATCACTGGGAAAGGAGACCAAAAAATTGAACCCAAAGCTAAACACTTATCCTATTGCAAGAATGATCAATCTACTAGGCCAAACTAAACCGATCATTCGAAGAGACTTGCAAAGATATCAAATCATGCATATAAGAATTCAGAGAAGAACCGAATATTATTCATAGATAATCTTGATCATAAATCCACAAGTCATCGGATCTCGGCAAACACACCGCAAAAAGTATTACATCGAATAGATCTCCAAGAACATCAAGGTGAACTTTGTATTGAGAACCAAAGAGGGAGAAGAAGCCATCACGCTAATAACTATAGACCCGAAGGTCCGTGGTAAAATACTCACGCTTCATCGGAGAGGCTATGGTGTTGATGTAGAAGCCCTTTGTGATCGATTCCCCCTCCGGTAGATCACCGAAAAAAGCCCCAAGATGGGATCTCACGGGTACAGAAGGTTGCGGGGGTGGAAAAGTGGTTTCGTGGCTCCCCCTTATGTTTTTAGGGTATAAGAGTATATATAGGCGAAAGAAGTACGTCGGTGGAGCTATGAGGGGCCCACAAGGTTGGGGGGGGGGGCGCCTACCCCCTGGGCGCGCCCTCCTGCCTCGTGGCCGCCTCGTTGCGTCTCTGAATTCATCTCCAAGTCTTCTGGATTGCGTTTGTTCCAAGAAAGATCATCGCGAAGGTTTCATTCCGTTTGGATTCCGTTTGATATTCCTTTTCTGCAAAACACTGAAATAGGCAAAAATGTAAACCGCACTGGGCCTTTGGTTAATAGGTTAGTCCCAAAAATAATATAAAAGAGCATATTAAAGCCCATTAAACATCCAAAACTCATAATATAATAACATGGAACAATAAAAAATTATAGATACGTTGGAGACGTATCAAGCATCTCCATGCTCAAGTAGGTAAATGATAAAAACAGAATTTTTGATGTGGAATGCAACCTAACATAATTTTCAATGTAATTATCTTTATTGTGGCATGAATATTCAGATCCATAAGGTTCAAAATAAAAGTTTAATATTGACATAAAAACAATAATACTTCAAGCATACTAATAAAGCAATCATGTCTTCTGAAAATAAC
This sequence comes from Aegilops bicornis, assembly GCA_021605145.1. Classification (NCBI taxonomy): domain Eukaryota; kingdom Viridiplantae; phylum Streptophyta; class Magnoliopsida; order Poales; family Poaceae; genus Aegilops; species Aegilops bicornis. Next base: position 267,521,094 of record CM038673.1, read on the forward strand.
ATGGCCAAAGAAAGTTATTCCTACAAAATCATATAGTCTGGCTATGCTCTACCTTCATCACACAAAGTATTTAATCATGCACAACCCCGATGACAAGCCAAGCAATTGTTTCATAATTTTGATGTTCTCAAACTTTTTCAATATTCACGCAATACATGAGCATGAGCCATGGACATAGCACTATAGGTGGAATAGAGTGGTGGTTGTGGAGTAGACAAAAATGAGAATATAGTCTCACATCAACTAGGCGTATCAACGGGCTATGGAGATGCCCATCAATGAAATATCAATGTGAGTGAGTAGGGATTGCCATGCAACGGATGCACTAGAGCTATAAGTGTATGAAAGCTCAACAAAAGAAACTAAGTGGGTGTGCATCCAACTTGCTTTCTCAAGAAGACATAGGGAAATTTGAGGAAGCCCATCATTGGAATATACAAGCCAAGTTCTATAATATAAAATTCCCACTAGTATATGAAAGTGACAACATGGGAGACTCTGTATCATGAAGATCATGGTGCTATTTTGAAGCACAAGTGTGGTAAAAGGATAGTAACATTGTACCTTCTCTCTTTTTCTCTCATTTTTTATTTGGGCCTTTCTCTTTTTTTATGGCCTCTTTTTTTTTCGTCCAGAGTCTCATCCCGACTTGTGGGGGACTCATAGTCTCCATCATCCTTTCCTCACTGGGACAATGCTCTAATAATGATGATCATCACACTTTTATTTACTTACAACTCAATACTTAGAACAAAATATGAATTTATGTGAATGCCTCCGGCGGTGTACCGGGATGTGCAATTATTCAAAAGTGACATTTATGAAAAATTATGAACGGTGGCTTTGCCACAAATACGATGTCAACTACATGATCATGCAAAGCAATATGACAATGATGGAGCGTGTCATAATGAACGGAACGGTGGAAAGTTGCATGACAATATATCTCGGAATGGCTATGGAAATGCCATAATAGGTAGGTATGGTGGCTGTTTTGAGGAAGGTATATGGTGGGTGTATGATATCGGCGAAAGGTGCGCGGTATTAGAGAGGCTAGCAATGGTGGAAGCGTGAGAGTGTGTGTAATCCATGGACTCAACATTAGTCATAAAGAATTCACATACTTATTGCAAAAATATATTAGTTACCGAAATGAAGTACTACGAGCATGCTCCTAGGGGGATAGATTGGTAGGAAAAGACCATCGCTTGTCCCCGACCGCCACTCATAAGGAAGACAATCAATAAATAAATCATGCTCCGAGTTCATCACATGACGGTTCACCATACGTGCATGCTACGGGAATCACAAACTGTAACACAAGTATCTCTCAAATCCATAACTACTCAACTAGCATGACTCTAATATCACCATCTTCATATCTCAAAACAATCATAAGGAATCAAACTTCTCATAGTATTCAATGCACTTTATATGATAGTTTTTGTTATACCCATCTTGGATGTTCATCATATTAAGACTAATTTTATAGCCAAAGCAAATTACCATGTTGTTCTAAAAGACTCTCAAAATAATATAAGTGAATAATGAGCGATCAATAATTTCTATAAAATAAAACCATCACCGTGCTCTAAAAAGATATAAGTGAAGCACTAGAGCAAAATTATCTAGCTCAAAAGATATAAGTGAAGCACATAGAGTATTCTAATAAATTCCGATTCATGCGTGTCTCTCCAAAAGGTGTGTACAGCAAGGATGATTGTGGTAAACTAAAAATAAAAGACTCTAATCATACAAGACGCTCCAAGCAAAACACATATCATGTGGTGAATAAAAATATAGCCTTAAGTAAAGTTACCGATAGACGAAGATGAAAGAGGGGATGCCTTCCAGGGCATCCCCAAGCTTAGGCTTTTGGTTGTTCTTGAATTTTACCTTGGGGTGCCTTGGGCATCCCCAAGCTTAGGCTCTTGCCACTCCTTATTCCAAAATCCATCAAATCTTTACTCAAAACTTGAAAACTTCACAACACAAAACTTAAACAGAAAATCTCATGAGCTCCGTTAGTATAAGAAAATAAACCACCACTTTAAGGTACTGTAATGAACTTACTCTTTATTTATATTGGTGTTAAACCTACTGTATTCCAACTTCTCTATGGTTCATACCCCCCGATACTACTCATAGATTCGTCAAAATAAGCAAACAACACACGAAAAACAGAATCTGTCAAAACAGAACAGTCTGTAGCAATCTGTATCAAACGGATACTTCTAAACTCCAAAAATTCCGAAATAAATTGGTGGACGTGAGGAATTTGTCTATTAAGCATCTGCGAAAATAATCAATCTAAAAGCACTCTCCAGTAAAAAATGGCATCTAATCTCGTGAGCGCAAAAGTTTCTGTTTATTACAGCGGGATTGCAAAGACTTTACCCCAAGTCTTCCCAAAGGTTCTACTTGGCACAAACACTAATTAAAACATAGACCACATAAAAACAGAGGCTAGATGAATTATTTATTACTAATTAGGAACAAAAAGCAAGAAACAAAAATGAAATTGGGTTGCCTCCCAACAAGCGCTATCGTTTAACGCCCCTAGCTAGGCATAAAGCAAGAATAGATCGAGGTATTGCCATCTTCGGTATGCAATCCAGAAGTGGCTCTCATAATTGATTCATAAGGCAATTTAATTTTCTTTCTAAGAAACTGTTCCATGCCTTTCCTTAACAGAAACTTGAATCCAATATTTCCTTCTTTCATGTCAATAATTGCACCAATCGTTCTAAGGAAAGGTCTACCAAGAATAATAGGACATGTAGGATTGCAATCTATATCAAGAACAATGAAATCTACACGCACATAATTCCTATTTGCAACAATAAGAACAATCATCAAATCACGGAAACCTAACACATCACACAAAGTTTTTGGAATCGTGGAAACACTACCACCCAAATCACATAAAGCATAGCATTCATGTTCTTTAATCTTAATTTTAATAGTAGGTTCCCACTCATCATAAAGTTTTCTAGGGATAGAAACTTCTAGTTCAAGCTTTTCTTCATAAGTTTGCATTAAAGCATCAACGATATGTTTAGTGAAAGCTTTATTCTGATTATAAGCATGAGGAGAATTCAACATGGATTGCAACACGGAAATACAATCTATCAAAGAGCAATTATCATAATTAAACTCCTTGAAATCCAAAATAGTGGGTTCATTGCTATGTAAAGTTTTGACTCTTGAATCCCACTTTTATTAATTTTAGCATCAAGATCTAAAAACTCTGAATCATTGGGACGCCTTTTAACTAAAGTTGACTCATCTCCAGTCACTTCTTTATCAAGATTCATATTGGAAAACAAAGATTTAATAGGAGTAACATCAATCACTTTTAGTTCTTCATCATTATTATCCTCTAGATCCTCCGGTTTAGCGGCCATCTTATTAACTAAGGTGGCCTGCTTATCCGAAATTAGGCCTACTAAATTTTCAAGATGAGCAAACTGACATTTCAAACCATAAAATTCCTTAGACATATCATCGAGCTCTTTATTCACGTACTCCATAAAACTTTTTTGTTCTTTAAGCTCATTTTTGAAGAAATTATTATGCTCAAACTGCAAAGACATAAAGCTTCTAACGTTGTTTTTAATTTCTTCCAACATTCTAAGGTGAGGATCAATGCTTTTTGGTGAAGCCATCATAGCAAACAGGCACACAAACACCCAAGGACACAAGAAGCAAGCGAAAAGAGGTGAAGAAAAGGCAAAGGGTTTTCAAAAATCGTTTTAGAAGTGGGGGAGAGGAAAACGAGAGGCGAATGGCAAATAATGTAATGCGAGGGAGAAGAGTTTATGAAGGTGTAACATCCCAAAATTCTAAATTTTGGAATGTTATAAACAAATAGATAGATTTGATTGATTGCTTGATTGATTGACTGAAAGTGAGTGAATTCGAAACTTTTTGAAAGTTAGATGAGAGGGAATAAAAGGAATTTCCCAAACTTTCATTTTGCTTTTATGATCTTCGGGAATTCAAATTCATTTTATCACAAAACCCTGGAGAGAAGATGACATGACTTCTTCCATTTATTTAAATGACAAGGGGTGTTGAAAATATTTGAATTTCATTTGGAAAATATTTTCCAATTCTGAAACTTTATGCAACTCAATGATTTTCACGAGCGAAGATAAAATGACTTCTTCAAATTATATGAAATATGAGTTGGGAGTTTCAAAGGATTAAATTCAAAGTTCTTTTGAATTTATTTTTAATTTGGAGTTATTTGAGTTTAATTCAAATTATTTTTCTCCAAAAATAATATATATGGAAAATAGGGTAACATGAGACCCTAACACATAAAAATGGAGAGAAATAAATTTGAATTCATTTTGATATTTTTAAAATGATTTTTGTTGGATTTTATTGGACCAGAAGCACTCTTTGCTTTATTTAAATTTGTGTGTATTTTATTTAATACCAGAATAAAGTTCATCATGTAGGAAATCTTTTTCTGAAAATTTTGATATATTATATGCCTATATAATATATTTATTTATTTGGTTTTATTATTTTTCTTTAAATCTGAAAAAAAGGGCCTTGGCCTTGGGCCAAAGGCCCAAGCCGTAAAAGCCACGGCCACGAAGGCCAAGGCCACGCACGCATCGCACGCACCTAGGGGAGCCAGGGAGCCCCAAGTTTCCTATTCTATTACAAATCCTTGTAGGATTTGATCCCGTTTTTGTTATTCCGTTTTTTTATTCCTAGGATTCCTAATCCTAATCTATTTCTTGTCCCCTACCCCAAGCAAAACCCCTCCCCTCCCCAATATAAATACCCAAGCACCCCCCCCCCCCTCCAACACATCAAATCAACTCTCCTCTCCTCTGCAGAAGAAGACCAGTCTGCCGCCCGCCATAGCCGCCGCCCTCACCAGCCGCCGCCCACATAGCCGCCGCCCTCACCAGCCTTGCCGCCCACATAGCCATTGCCGCCGCCGCCATAGCCGCCGCTTGCCGCCGCCACTTGCCGCTGCCGCCACCCTACGCCGCCGCCGCCGGAGCCCCTCGCCTCTTCGAGGTACTAGCCCCGCGCCGCGTCACCTTTTCTAGATCGGTTTTTCGTTTCGGTTTTCTTTCCGAAACCCTAGATTGGTTTTCTCGCCGGTTTTTTCTTTCCGGTTTTGTTTAGCGAGCGTTCGCTCGATAGATTTTTTTTATTTTTAATTTCCGTCAGGGACCTATCCGTAGTCCCTAATCTTCAAACGCTCATAACTTTTTACTCGTAAGTCGGAATCCAACGAAACCAACGCCCACTTCTTCATTACGATCTCCTCTATCAAGTAATCCAACTCAAACATGTTTTTGAAATTTTAAATTTTGAATTAGATCAGATTTGAATTCAAACTTCGTTTGAGCATAACTTGAGTTTTATAACTCCGATTTAGTTGATTCTTTTTGCTAATCGAAGCTCTTGACCTAAACTTTCTGATAAGGCCAAATTCACATAATTTTGGTACTGTTAGAAATTGTTTTATGCTGCAAGAGTTATTTGATTTGGTTTTGACGTTTTCGAATTGTTTTCTTCGTTCTTTCCTATCTTTTGATTTATTGCTTTTGTTTGGTTTCTATTGGTTGATTACGATAGATTGACCGGAGTGTGACGAGTAGAGCTATCAAGAGTTTTGAGTGCGAATCATCTTCATCAACTTTGCAGGCAAGTAACACTTTGATCATACTCTTCTCATACCCAGTTTTTATGCATTAGATCTTTTCCTCAAACACTTGCATGATTAGGATCTAATTAAATTGTGGGATGGGAAGTAGATGAGGTAGTACCTATTACCTGTTTTACTTATGAAACCTTTGGGAGTTATTTCTACGTTTGCTTATTATGCTATGCTATGCTAGTAGACGTGGATTGGTTGAGTGAATATCCATGACAGATGTGAGATTGTAATCTAAGGTTTATTTAAGGTGGCAACTTAAACACACATCTGGGTGGATTGAGGCACCTGGTTTCTATCAGGACTTGCCTGTATTTCTTCGGACCGCCACCCAGGCTCAAAGGAATCATGAGATTATTCAAACTAGAAACTTCCGTGTGCAGCCACAAGCCATTATGGGCTCTGGCATAGTTGACTAAGTCGTGTGAACTCTTACGGTGGTAGACTAGCAGATGTAGGGGTTGTAGGTGGTACGGTCTACCCATCGTAAGGTGCAAACGCTTCGAAAGACTATGTCTCGGTCATCCGCTTTCTCAAACACCCTCGTAGTACGAGAAACCAAACGGAGGCGATCGAGTCTTGTGGGGAAAAGTGCATAAACCTCTGCAGAGTGTATAAACTAATCATGATTAGCCGTGTCCGGTTATGGACAATTTTGAGTATCTAGTACCGGATATCCTGTTGATCTCATCACGTTACTTAATATAATTTGTTTGGGTTTAATGAGTACTTTTAATCGGGATTGAGGATGCTGTCAACCATTCTCAATGTTTCACAACCACCATGATAGTTAAATAAATTTATTCCTTTGCAGTAGGGAAAAATTGGCTTTTCGCAAAAACTGTAACCATAGTGCTTTCCACCTGCCATATATGCATGTAGTATAGCTTATTCTTTCATTACTCTCTATGTGTTACATTGCCAAAGATATTCCATGTGCTGACCCGTTTCGAACTACAACTTTTCATGTTGCAGACTTTTCAGACGACGAGTAAGTGATACGTTAGGGTTACGATTTCCTATACTCAACTTTGTCGTTGGTGTCGATGGGAATCCACAACCTTGTTGCTTCGCTATATTTTGGATCGAGGTAATAGTATTTAAGCTACTTTATACATGTGATTTACCTCTGTTATAAATCCTTCGAGTACTGTGTGTGTCAGCATACCGATCCAGGGATGACACGAAAGCACAGAGACTTGATCCATTCGGGTCGGGTCGCTACAGAAGGGTACTTGGTATGTCTTGACTTGAGCGTAGATCTCCCCGGCAACGCCGCCAGATATCCTTCTTGCTACCTCTTGAGCATGTGTTGGTTTTCCCTTGAAGAGGAAAGGGTGATGCAGCAAAGTAGCGTAAGTATTTCCCTCAGTTTTTGAGAACCAAGGTGTCAGATTTTGGGTTCCGGCAAAACCCTTAAGGTTCAAACTCTGGGGTACGCACGAACATCTCTCCCTCCCCCTAGCTCGCTCACTCACCACGATCTCAGAGCTCGGCACGTCAAACTCAAAGAACAAGGGACACATGAGTTTATACTGGTTCGGGCCACCGATGTGGTGTAATACCCTACTCCAGTGTGGTGTGGTGGATTGCGTTGTAGGCTGAGGATGAACAAGTACAAAGGAAGAACAACCTCCTGAGGGGAGGTGTTCTCGAGCTTGGTGAGCTTGTGTGGTTGAGGATGATCTAAATGATCTACCCTGCTAAGGTGGTGGCTAGTCCTATTTATAGAGGCCCGGGTCCTCTCCCCAAATGTTAGGTGGGAAGGGATCCCACAACGGCCAATTTGAAGGGGGACAGCTAGTACAAGCTATCCTGACAAAAGGTGGTCTTCCCCTGCCAAAGGCTATGGTGGTGACGCCATCATGGGCTCCGTGATGACCTCCGTCCTGCCGTCCTGCTGGTCTTGGTCTCGTTGCACTGATATGGAAACCTTTGCCTAATGCCTCTGGACTCCTCACCTGCGCTTGCCCCTTTAGCACCAACGAGGCAACGGGTACTCTAAGCCCGCTGGCACCCGCCTGGCCTTGGTCGTCATGGCTCATGTCACAGGAACCTCACGAGGTGCCCCTCGCCTTGATCTCTCTGCTCCTCGTGAGCCAGCCTAGTGAGGCCGCCACTGAGGAGGTCTTGTGTCGTCCGCGTCACGAGGGTTGGCCCCTCGCGAGGGTATTGATTGTTTGCTGCTGAAGATGGGCCGTACAAGGCTGCTAGAGGAGCCACACCGTGGGCCGCAGGTAGGCAAGTCTGGGGACCCCCGTTCCCAGAACGCCGACAGTAGCCCCCGGGCCCAAGGCACACTCGGACACAGCTTCGAGGCGAAGCCAAAGGGCAAGTGCGGAGCGCCGCGGGCTCCAACCGCCTCCGGCCTTGATTGACAAGTGGCGAGTGACGGGACGTGGGCATCTCCGCTTCCCCATGCTGCCTCGGCAACTGCCCGAGTTGATGAGTCCCTGGTGCATGCAGAGAAAACCATCATTACCTGTGATCATTGTTGTCGCCGGTTGGCCTTCTCTTGTTATAAATGAGGAGGGGGGCTGAGCCCCCGTCGCCCATCTCTTCCCGTTCCACTCGCTTATTCTTCCTTGCTTCATTGCTAGCAGCGAACCCCATGGCGCCGATGCGGAGATTCTCGGCTGCTGAGAAGGGAAAAGTCCCCCGCAACAAGCCGGGGCCGCTTCCGCCGAAGAAGTGGCTGGCCCACCGCCACGACGTAGTCGTGAGGCCGGAGGTGTCGAGGCCTTGGTATGAGCGGCCTCCCCCCGGATACCCGCTGCCTTTGTACGCCCAGGCCGAGGGCTCCGGAGGAGGAGGCGGCGACCAACGCCGTCCAAATCACGGTCGTGGTCGCCGCACCACGGTGGCGCGCGCCGTCGCCCCAGGAACCCACGCCGAGGGCTCCTCGCGCGAACTGGTGGTGTGGGCGGTGATGCCCCCACGCACTTGGATTCGCTTCCCGCCGTTCTTCTCCGCCGAGATGCCGCCGAGGGGTCCCCTCGAGCTGTGGCTGCAGCACGCCGAATGCGATGCCCTAGTGACGGGGGCGGAGGTTGACGTTGTCTCCCCGAGCAAAATCTTCATGACTCATGGATGGGGTGAGGTCGCCCGAGTTTGCCGTGCGGAGGGTGCCCTTGCCATCCACTTCGAATACGACGGCGCATCCACGATGTTCTTTAAGTTATTCGACGGGGAAGGCCGCCGCTTGGAGTGCTGTCCTGGAGTGGGTCATCGGGACGACACAGCGGCAGGAGCCGGGCCGACCGCTGGCTTTGCCAGTGGTTCCTCCAGCAGCAGCGGGGCACTTGGGAGTCCAACCACTCTCCCGAGACCTACGAGACTCCGGAGACGAGCGACGACAGCTACATGCCCTCGAGCTCTCGCCGTGCCCGGAGCGCGGCAGTGGCATCCGCCTGCCGCCGGTGTTGATCTGGATGGGGTTGGCGTCGGCCTCCCATGGCCCACTGCTGATGATCGCGTCGGCGGCGTTGATGCTTGTAGATAGGGCTCCTATAAACCTTCTCCTTTTGTTCCCTGCGAGGAATCGAGACGAACCTCGTGGGGGTGTGTAAAGGATTTGTAGTGCCTTTTGTTTAATATTGCCCTTATTATGAAGATTTATGACTGCATGTCCTGCTTCGGCACAGTCCCCCCTTTCCGACCTCAGGGTAGCTTGGTGCTCTACGCTGACAGGTCCCGGTTCCCAGGCAGGCTGCAGCCGTCGCTGGTATGCCAGGTCGCAATGCCGTGGTCAAGGCCAGGAGGTTAGTGGCCCCAGGTCCAGTAAGAGCTCGTAAGGCGCGATGCTCAAGAGGTCCGCTTTAGCGTGCAAGAAGCTACCTAAGGGCAGAAAGGAAGGCATCGTCGCCGTAGCAGGGCTGCAAGAGATGGGTATCCTATACCACAGCGCTTTGTCGACCTGAGTGCGAAACTTATCTTAGCGGTCCGGAGTCGACTCCTTGTGTTGTGCCAGGCTCGTGCATCAATGGCCATAGTGTAGCCGGGTTAGGCCCGTGCGAGCTTTCCCCCTTTTACCATGCCCTTTCGTGTGCTCTACGTCCTCGGGTCCCGGCCCTCGAGTGAGCTTAGCAGCCGCTGGTATGCCAGGTCGCGATGCCATGGTCAAGGGAAGGGGTGAGGGCTGGAGAGCCAGTAAGAGCTCCTAAGGAACGATGCTCAGGTGCCCCCCTTTTAAAGCGCAAGCGAATTGCATGAGAAAAGAAGGTGCCTGCGGTACCACCCGCTGTCGGCCTCGTGAGGTTCCTGCAGGTTGGTTGGAGAGAGAGCATAGCCCGTGATCGTGCTGGTTACCCAGCTGCTGATTGCTCCACAAGAAGACGAAGGCACTGAGGATCTGATGAGGCGACGTGTGCGGAGTGGGCCGTGAGCCCGTGCTCGATCTCTCAGGTTTATCAGCGTCGTAGGGACGGGCCCAAGCACAAGCGCCGTGCCGGTATGCGGTGTTTTCTCCACGGGGTAAACAGGAGATCGGTCAGCAACGCGGGAAGCCGCGAGATGTGATCAAGCAAGCGATAGCCGTAAGAAAACCATGCAAGGAGATAAGCTAGTTCGGATAGATGCAAGAATGATACATGCCGCTAGGACTGACCCGAGTGGCCTAGGGATGATGCAGCCCGAGGGGCGCCCCCAACAGGGTAAGCTAAGGATGCAAAAGGATACATGCCGCTGGGATAGGCCTGTGCGACCTGGGAATCGTGTAGACCGAGGGGCGCTCCCAGCTTGGTAAACTTGGAAAATGTCACCTGGTACCATTGTCGAAGGAGAGTTGAGGTAGCCGAAGGCGCGCGATGAAGGAGTCGCTCTTCATGAGCCGCCCGGACCCTGAGCCTCAGGAGGATCTGGGGGCTCGGTGGTTCCTTGAGGACCGTCGCCATCTCTGCTAGGACTGCGTGATGCCTAGCTTCCTGAGTAGACAGGACACTGCGTAGATGGCGCTGGAAGGCGGCTGCCACACTCGGCATGCCAAATGGCATGCACACTAGCTGTGAGGTGGACCCTCGCAACGCCCAACACGCAAAGGCCAGAAGCGCTCCTGAGATGCGGCCCTGTTGAGCCCTGTAATGTCGATGCAGACGTACAGCCCGCCGTCCTCGCCAGGATGGGGAGCTGCACCAGGTGCGCGGCGATCGCCGCACATGGTCCTTGCTTCTTGAAGCTCCTGGGTGGCCTTGATGACGAACTCCTGAGCACCGGGCGCTCCTCGCCCAATGCCCTCTTGAGGGAAAAATTCCGCAAAGAACGCCTCCACGTGGTGCCCGAGCACTTTCCTCGTTATGTTGGCTAGGTATGAGGCCCTCCAGAAGAGAGCCACCAAGCCTCGCCCGAGGAGGGCGCCGGGCGCGCCTTCCTATGCGAGGGAGGGAGGCACCCCAGGTGCGGGCGCTGATCCTGAGGCGCCGCCGCTGGAGACACCGCTCTCCTCAGGCCCCGTGCGGAGTAGTTGCTTCTTCTTGGGGATGACCTCAGGAGGGTACAAGGTGCCCTTGCTGTCGGGGTCTTCGATTGCTGCAGCTTGGAAGGCGCGCTCTAGGAAGCACACCGCATCTCTAGCTTCGTAGGGGACTGTGATGATTCCGCCGCTTCCTGGCATCTTGAGGACGTTGTAGACGTGGTGGGTCACTGCCATGAACTTGACTAATGTTGGATACCCAAGGATGGCGTTGTAGATGTGGGCGACGTCGAAGTCGATGAGCTCGGTGCGGTAGCTGTCGCGCTGGCCGAAGGTGACAGGGAGACGGTCCTGCCCTATCGGAGTGGTAGAGCCATCAGTCACTCCTGAGAAGTGTTTGGTAGGCTGCAGCTGATCCTATGGCACTTGGAGGCTATCGAATGTCTCGACGGATAGGACATTGAGCCCTGCGCCGCCGTTGATGAGCGCCTTGGTGACTTGGACGTTGTCGATGACGGGCGAGCAGAAAGCATCGGGAGGGCGCCGGGCCGCCACAAGACTTGAGCTGGTCCGACGAGGTGAAGGTGATGGCGCATTTGGACCACCTGAGCAGGCCCGTGGCCTCGAGCCTAGGAAGGGCCGCATTCACCTCGCGAGTAAACTGCTTGGAGACGCGCTGGGATGCTGGGGCCTGAGCTCCGCCCAAGATGCAGGCGATAGCGCGCGGCTCCTGGAAGCCCCCAGCCCCCTCGTCCTGATGGTGGTTGTCATTTCGTCTTGGTGGTGGCTGTAGTGGAGGGAGACCAGCATTGCCCTGAGGGTGGTCCTCGCGTGGCTGGTCCCTCCAAGTGCCCTCATGAGGCTGATCTCGCCAATGTCCTCACGAGGCTGGGCCACGCCACTCTGGGCGGGGTTGCGATCGCCCTAGCGTCCCCCACCTCGTCCTCCTCCTCGGTCGTAGCCCCGGTCGTTGCGTTCGGGGCATCGACCGAAGCGTCCATCTTGGAGCCCTGAGCTCCTGAAAATCCTTGGTGTTGTGGCTGTGTACGCTGTGGAAGGCGCAGAATGGACGGCTGCCCTTGGACGACTCGGGATGGTCCCGGCTGCGCTTCGTGTCTGGCTCCGCCGCGAGCACGGCCACCCCCTTGCGCTTCACGTCCTTGGCCTTGGCCTTCTTCTCCTCTAGGTTGGCAGCAAGGAGCTCGAGGAGGGAAAGGCGCCCTTCCTCGGCTCTTGCGCACTTGGTCGCCATGTTGAACATCTATAGAGCCGTGCATAGCTCCTCGTGGATGGCGAGCTCCTCCTTCATCTTGACGTCGCGGAAGCCATCGGAGAATGCTGAAATGATGGCCTTATCCGTCACCTTGGGGATCTTTCGGCGAACGCTGTTGAAGCGCTGGATGTACTTCTGCAAGGTCTATCCTGGCCGCTGCTTGATGCGGCGTAGGTCACCTGCGGCTGGAGGTCGGTCGTGAGTGCCCTGGAAGTTGGCAACGAAGCGGTCACGCATCTCACCCCAGGAAGAAATCGACCTCCGGGGCAAGTTCAGGAGCCACGAGCGAGCACCATCCTTGAGAGCCATGGGGAACCAGTTCGCCATGACTTTCTCGTCGCAGTTGGCCGCCTCGATGCTCAGCTCGTAGAGTTGCAAGAACTCTGCAGGGTCGAGGGTGCCGTCGTAGCGAGGAGGCAGGTCTGGCTTGAACTTGCCTGGCCAAACGACGCTACACAGCTCCGGAGTGAAGGCGCGGCAGCCTGCTGTGGCCACTGGGGCCCTTTGTAGAGGCAGAGCCTACTCTTGACGCCCGCGCACTGCCACCGGGGCCCTTTGTAGAGTCTTGTCGTGGTGGCGCCGGGAGCGCAAGAGCGTTTTCTTGTGACCGGGGAACTTCTTGGCAGCTTCCTTCTTCACGCGCGATTGCCCGGAGCGGTGGGTCACGCCGAGGGTCCGCGTGTTTTGGCGCCAGGGCGCCGTCTTGGTGCGGAGGTGGCAGAGGCACTCCATGGGCTATGTCGCCCGCGGCTGGAGGAGGGTGTGGTAGCGAGAGAGATGGGACTGGTGAGCCCCAACGGCGCTGACAAGCTCGGCGATACGGTCCAGCCAGTCCTCGTAGAGGTCATCGACCGGGCGGTAGTGTAGGAGCTCGCATGCCATGAGCAAGGCGGCCTGCGCGTCCGTGGGCCTGCAGCGAGCGTGGGACGATGAGCCGGCCGGAGTCAGCGATGGGGTAGCGGTGCGGCCGTCCCGCTGCATCACGCGGTGCAGCGTAGATGCTTGCTTCTTGTTTCCCGCCGGGCCGGTAGTAGTGTTTGCGGCGGGTGATGGAGAACGATGGGGAGGCCCGCTGTGACGCCCCCGATTCAATCGTACACTAATCATACACGCAAATGTGTATGATCAAGATCAAGGACTCACGGGAAGATATCACAACACAACTCTAGACACAAATAAAATAATACAAGTTTTATATTACAAGCCATGGGCCTTGGGGGCTCGAATACATAAGCTCGAATACACAAGAGTCAGCGGAAGCAACATTATCTGAGTACAGTACATAAGTTAGACAAGTCTGCCTTAAGATGGCTAGCACAAAAGCAACATCAATAAAAAAGGCAAGGCCTCCTGCCTGGGAGCCTTCTAACTAGTCCTGGTCGTCAGCGGTCTCCACGAAGTAGTAGGCACCGTCGGGGTAGAAGTAGTCGTCGGTGAGGTCGTCTAGATACTGGGCTCCAGCATATGGTTGCGACATCCGAGAAGAAAGGAAAAGGGGGAAAAGAGGAAGCAAAGCAACCGTGAGTACTCATCTGAAGTACTCAACAAGCAAGGATCTACACTACAAGGAAGGCTGTATATGTGGAATGGCTGCAGAAATGCCAGAATAAAAGGGGGAGAAGCTAGTCCTATTGAAGACTAGCATTTTTTGGAAAACACCATCTTGCAGCAACAGGAGGGAGTAGAGTAGTATAACATAAGTCATATTTATGTTGTTGTATCGACACTCCGAGATCCTTTCTCGACACCCAAAGCAACATATCCAAATCCCGCCTCAGCATCCTGTTCTAGTTGTATCGATCGGGATACAACTCCGAGTGTCCATTACCGTAGGACAGGCTATCGATAGATGTTTTCTTCCCTGCAGGGGTGCTGTCGGATTTCGGGTTCCAGCAGACCCTTGAGGTTCGAGCATTGGGGTGCGCGCGGAATCTCACCCTCTACCTACCTACACCCCGCCGCCTCGCTAGGATCTAAACTACGAAAGGAACAGCACAAGAGACACAAGGTTTATACTAGTTCGGGCCACCATTGTGGTGTAATACCCTCTTGTAGTTTGTGGTGTGGTGGATTGCCTCTTGGGCTGATGGTGATGAACAATACAAGGAAGAACAGCTCATGAGGGTCTGTTTCTTGGCCAGGCGATGAACTGCTAGGGGGAGTTCAGTCGCCTTCTCTCTCTCTCTCTCTCTCTCTCTCCAAGATTGCTTCTTGCTCTTCTAGATCAGGCCTCAGCTCAAGCTGTCCCGGATCTGATCTCCTAGCTCTTTGGGAGGCTAGCCCTATTTATTGCAAAGGTCCTGGGCCTCTTCCCAAATATTGAGCGGGAAGGGCGCCAACAATTGGCCATTTTGAAGGGGAACATCTGGTACACTTATCCTGACTAAAGTTGGTCCTCACTTTGTCACAAAGGCTCTGGTGGTGACGCCGGCTTGGGATCCACAATGACTTCCTTCCTGCCGTTGGGCTGGTCTTGGTCCTGTTGCACCGAAATGGACACCTTTGCTTGATGCTCTCGCCTGCGCTTGCTCCCCTTGCACCAAAGAGGAAAGGAGGACACTGCGCGGGCTGACACCCGCCTAGCGCCCTTGGTCGTCATGGCTTGCGTCATGGGCACCTCGTGAGGTACCCCGCCTTGATCTCTCCGCCTCCTCATGAGCCCGGCTGATGAGGCCGTGCTCGAGGAAGCTCTCGTCGTCCGCCTCATGAGGCTTGGTCCCTCACGAG
The DNA here is from genome assembly GCA_021605145.1 of Aegilops bicornis. Lineage (NCBI taxonomy): Eukaryota > Viridiplantae > Streptophyta > Magnoliopsida > Poales > Poaceae > Aegilops > Aegilops bicornis. Next base: position 267,536,193 of record CM038673.1, read on the forward strand.
GGTCTTGAGCTTGTGTTGATGAAGATGGGCCGTGATGGGCCCCCCTTTGAGCCACGCCGCAGGCCGCAGGCAGGCAAGTCTGGGGACCCCCATGCCCAGAACGCCGACAGTAGCCCCCGGGCCCTAGGCGCGCCCGGACTTGGCCGAACAGAGAGGTGAAGGGGCAAGTGCGAAGCGCCGCGGGCCCTAATAGCCTACGGCCTTATGCGCCGCGTGGCGGTTGATTGGACGTGGGCGTCTCCACTTCCTGTGACGCCTCGGCAATCAGACGAATTGACAAGCCTCGCATGCAAAGCGGGTCATGATTACTCGCGATCGTGGAGTTCGCGGTTGGCCTCCTCTCGCTTTGGCACGGAACGATGAGCGCTCCTCCGGTCCGCTTACGCTTGCTTCTTCTTCCGGTTGTTGCTCCGTCTTGCTGCAATGGCTCCGATCCACGGTTCTCCGCGATGCAGAAGGGAAAGGCTCCTCGAGAGGGTCCCGACCCGCCCCGCCGAAGAAATGGCTAACCCTTCCGCCATCGGAATGAGGGTGCCCACCAGTGGTGTCGAGGCCACGTGCGAGCGGCCACCACCGGGTTCCCGCCTTGTACGCCCAGATCGAGGGCTCTGAAGGGGTTGATGCCGAACGCCACGGGCGACGCCGCCGTCGGCGCCGGCGGGTCACGAAGGTGCGCGTCGTTTCCCCTGGAGTCCACGCCGAGGTCTCCTCCCGAGAGTTCGTACTCCATGCCGCCATGCCTCCTCGGTCTTCGATTCGCCTTCCTTCCTTCTTCGCCTATGCGACTCCGCGGGGAGGACCCCTGGAGCTCTGGCTGTAGCACGCCGGCTGCAGCACCCTCGCAACCGGGGCAGAGGTTGAGGTCGTTGCCCCGGGCGAGGTCTTCATGACTCGAGGCTGGGGCGAGATTGCCTGGTCTGCGGGACAAGGGGCGCCTCGCGATCCACCGGAGTACGACGGCGCTTCGGTCATGCTCTTTAAGGTCTTCGATGCGGAAGGGCGCCGGGCTGAGTGCTGCCGGGAGAGGTGATCGAGGCCCCGCCATGGCGAGGGCTAGGCTCGCCGACCGCTCCTCGGCAGCCTCCTCGAGGCGGTGGAGGCGTCGGAGGATCCAGCGACTCCAGCCGAGCTTTTCGCGACCGAGACGAGGCAGCGACAGCTACGAGCCCCCGAGCCTGCGCCGCTCTCGGAGCAGGGCAGGCTCGGCAGGCCGTCGCCGCCTTTGATCTGGCTGGGGTTGGCGCTGGTGCCTGACGGCCCACTGTTGATGATGGCGTCTTTTGCAGGAGCATGTGTAGTTAGCGTTCTTTAGGATCTGATCCCTGCGAGGAGTCAAAAGCGTGCCCCATGGGGGCTTGTAAGTTGCCTGTGGTCCTGTTTGTTAATATGATCCTTGTTGTGAAACAACGCGGGTTGCTGATTCTGCCTTAGCTCAGTTCTCCCTTTCGAACCTTGCGAGGGCTTGACGCTCTGCGCCGACAGGTCCCAGTCCCAAGGCAAGCTTCAGTTGTCGCTGGTATGCCAGGTCACGATGCCGTGGTCAAGGCCAGGAGGTGAGCGGCCCGGGGTCCAGTAAGAGCCCCTGAGTCGCGATGCTCAGGAGGTCCCCCTTAGCGCTCAAGTAGCCATCATTTGGTGAGAAAGGAGAGCGACATTGCTAACACGGGACTGCGTTGGGTGAGGGGACGGTGTCATATTAGTTAGTGCTTCCGGAGGGTGACTTATCTCGAGAATCAGGAGTCGCTCCCTGGTGTGTTGCCGGGTCCGTGCATCGGCAGGCGAGGGGTCACTTGGCAAGGTCCTCACGTGTCCCTCCCCTCTCGCCTTTGCTCCCCTTCTTGAGGGAAACGCGCTTCGAAACACGCCTCCAAGTGGTGCCCAAGCGCCTCCCTCGTGACCTTAGCAAGGTCGGTGGCCCTCCAGGGGGAGCCCCCGAGCCCTGCCTGAGGAGGGCGCCGGGCGCACTTTCCTATGCGATAGAAGGAGGTTCCCCCTGAGCAGGCGCGGACCCTGATGGGCCTGCCTCCTGAGGGGCCGGGCTGGACAATGTCTTCTTCTTCTTGGGGGTGGTCTCGGGAAGCCTCCTGCTTCCGCGATCCGGGTCTTCCAGTGATGCGGCCTGAAAGGCTCGCCCAGGAGCACACCGCCTTTCTTTCTTCGCAGGGCACCGTGATGACTCCGCCACTTCCTGGCATCTTGAGGACGTTGTAGCCGCAGGGTTACGGCCATGAACTTGGCCAACACTGGGTACCCGAGGATGGCGTTGTATGGCAGGCGAATGTGGGCGACGTCAAAGTCAATGAGCTCGGTGCAGTAGTTGTCGCGTGCGTCAAAGGTGACAGGGAGGCGAACCTACCCGATCGGGACCGTGGAGCCGTCGGTGACCCCAGAGAAAGGCTTGGTTGGCTGAAGCTGATTGTAAGGCACTTGCAGATTGTTGAACGTTTCCACAGACAGGACGTTGAGCCCTATTGAGGGTCTTGGTGACTAGCACGTTGCTGATGATTGGGGAACAAAGCATCGAAAGGACTACGGCTGTGGCCGCACACTTGAGCTGATCCGTCGAGCTGAACGTGATGGTGCACGCCGACCACCTGAGGGGGTGTGTGGCTTCGAGCTTGGCGAGGACTGCATTCACTTCGCGGGCGAACTGCTTGAAGATGCGTTGAGAGGCTGGGGCTTGAGCTCCGCCCAGGATGCAGGCGATCGCTGCTGCTCTCGGGAAGCCCCCAGCCCCCTCGTCCTGATGATGGTCTTCATTTCTCCTTGGCTGCGGTGGCAGAGAAGGGAGGCCTGCGTTGCCTTGCGGGCGATCCTCGCGAGGCTGATCCCTCCAGCCTCTCTCACGAGGCGGTCCTGCTAGCGATCCTCGGGAGGTTGGTCACGCCACCCTTGGCGAGGGCTGCGGTCTTCCCAGTGTCCTGCGTTCCTTCCTCCTCCTCGGTCGTAGCCCCGATCGCTGCGGTCGGGACATCGGCCGATCCTCCCTTCTCGCACGGCTCGGAGCTCTTGACATTCGTTGGTGTTGTGGGTGTGGAGGTCATGGTACACGCAGTACCGGCTGCCCTTGGAAGACTCGGGCTGATCTACGCCCGCTTGGTGTCCGGGTTCTGCTGCGAGCACGGCAGCCCCTTGCACTTCACATCCTTGGCCTTGGGCTTCTTCTCTGGGTCTACGGCAGGCAGCTCGAGGAGGAGAGACTCCTTCCTCGGCCCCGGGCGCACTTGGTCGCCAAGTTGAACAGCTCCAAGGAAGTGCACAAGTCTTCATGCATCGCCATCTCCTCCTTCATCTTGTCGTCGCAAGACACCGCCGGAGAAGGCGGAGATGATGGCCTCCTCGGTCACCTTGGGAATCTTGAGGCGTGTGTGTTGTTGAAGCGCTGGATGTATTTCTCTGAGGTCTCCCCGGGCTGCCGCTTGATGCGGCGCATGTCGCCACGACGGGTGGCCGTCCACGAGTACCTTGGAAGTTGGCGATGAAGCGGGTGCACATCTCGCCCCAGGAGGAGATCGTGCTCGGGGCCGTGTTCAGAGCCAGTGCGGGCCCGTCCTTGAGCGCCATGGGAAACCAGTTCGCCATGACCTTCTCGTCTCGCTGGCGGCTTCGACGCCCAGTTCAGAGAGCTGGAGGAACTCGCTGGGTCGGCTGCATTGTCAGAAGCGAGGAGGCAGGTCCGGCTTGAACTTGCTGTGCCACGCGATTGTGTAGCTCGGGGTGAAGGCACGCAGCCTCTTTGTGGACACGGGAGGCCTTGGGTGACGAAGAGCTTGGTCTTGCGGGTCCCCATGTGCTGCAGCTGGAGCAGCTGGGGTCTTGACGCGTCGGAGCAGGAGCGTGGTCGCGACGAGCTGGAGCGGGAGCACTCGGCAGCTTCTTGCGGGCGAGGGACCTCCGGCAGCTCGCTCTTGCTACCGGGCGCCGGACGGAGCGGGTTCCGCCCAGGGACCACGCGACTTGGGGCCAGGGTGCCTTCTTAAGGGGGAGGCGACCGAGGCGCCCCCGGAGCTTTGTCGCCACAGACGGGTGCGGTGCAGCAGATGACGGCAGTGCGGGGGGCCTCGCAGCATGACGAGGCTCGGCGACACGGTCGAGCCACTCTTCGTAGACGTCGTCAACGGGACAGTAGCGCAGGAGCACGTTTGCCGCGATGAGCGCAGCTCGAGACTGCATGGGCGCGCGGAATGCGCGAGACGAAGAACCAGCCGGGGCGAGTGAGGGGGTAGCAGTGCGCCCATCTTGCCTCCTGAGAGGATCTTTGGACGATGCTTGCTGCTCGTTTCCCGCCGGGCCGGTGGCGGCGTTGACGGCAAAGCGACGGGAACGACGAGGGCGCCACGACGGGATCCATCTGGCGACGCCGGAAGGAAGAGCGGCTCGAGCCGGCGCTGGCCCAACGAGCGCCGACATGGATGCCGTGGTCGACGGAGAACAGGCGATGGAAGATTTAATTCCCAAGACCCCTACCCGGGCGCGCCTAAATGTCGATTTCGGGTTCCGCAGACCCTTGAGGTTCGAGCACTGGGCTGCGCGCGGAATCTCACCCTCTACCTACCTGCACCCGCCGCCTCGCTAGGATCTAAACTACAAAAGGAACAGCACAAGAGACACAAGGTTTATACTAGTTCGGGCCACCATTGTGGTGTAATACCTTACTCTAGTTTGTGGTGTGGTGGATTGCCTCTTGGGCTGATGGTGATGAACAATACAAGGAAGAACAGCCTCGCGAGGGTCTGTTCTTGGCCAGGGCGATGAACTGCTAGGGGGAGTTCAGTCGCCTTCTCTCTCTCTCTCTCTCTCTCTCTCTCCAAGATTGCTTCTTGCTCTTCTAGATCAGGCCTCAGCTCAAGCTGTCCCGAATCTGATCTCCTAGCTCTGTGGGAGACTAGTCCTATTTATAGGCAAAGGCCCTGGGCCTCTTCCCAAAATTGAGCGGGAAGGGCGCCAACAATTGGGCATTTTCAAGGGGAACATCTGGTACACTTATCCTGACTAAAGTTGGTCCTCGCCTGTCAAAGGCTCTGGTGGTGACGCCGGCTTGGGCTCCACAATGACTTCCTTTCTGCTGTTGGGCTGGTCTTGGTCTTATTGCACCAAAATGGACACCTTTTCTTGATGCTCTCGCCTGCGCTTGCTCCCCTTGCACCAAAGTGGAAAGGAGGACACTGCACAGGCTGGCGCCCGCCTGGCGCCCTTGGTGTCATGGCTTGCGTCATGGGCACCTCGTGAGGTACCCCGCCTTGATCTCTCCGCCTCCTCGTGAGCCAGCCTGATGAGGCCGTGCCTGAGGAAGCTCCCTGTCGTCCGCCCCGTGAGGCTTGGTCCCTCACGAGGGTCTTGAGCTTGTGTGGATGAAGATGGGCCGTGATGGGCCCCCCTTTGAGCCATGTCGCAGGCCGCAGGCAGGCAAGTCTGGGGACCCCCGTTCCCAGAACACTGACAGGTGCACCAACTTACCCACTACGCTCGATTAACTCTGGCAAGACACACTTTCCTATGTCATGCCCGGCCTGCAAACAATACGCTGCAACCCGACCTAGGCTTAATATAGAGGCCAGCAGGCCGGACTAAACCTATGCCCCCAGGGCTCATGGTCCATCGCCCGAACTCCTCAAGACGCTATGCGTGGGCAGCCGTGAGTGGCAGACCTAGCTACCTCCTTTAACAAGGCAGGTGCTTACGCAGTCCAACTCGGCGCTACGCCACTGTCAGCCGACGCCTATGAAGCTTCGGCTGATGCATACGATGCAGAACGCCCATACTATGCCCACGTGATGGTTAGTGCTATTAGGCCAGAGGCCCCTAGGATCAAATATCCAAATCGTAGTGGATTAGGAATGCGCGGTAACAAGAAGAGACTCACGAAAGATGTGACCCTGTTGCCCCGTCTCGAGGACTTGCGGCAAGGGCGAAAAATGCCCGGCCACGCCTCGTAATTATCTCGTGGGCACCTTCCAGGTCAACCCGACTCCACATCACTCGCTATTAAGCTCGCGCGGGTACCCCTCAGGGCCGACCCGTCTTTAGTAACATGGTTCAGTGTAAGGTCATAGTAACCATAGTAACTGTGTGTCTAACACCAAGGGAACCCTGAGGAACCAGCCTCGGTGGATTCCACTCGATGTAATCATCAAGGTGAACGTAAGAGGAACCACCCTCGAGGTTCACACTTGTGGGGTTGCACGACAGAGTCGTATCGGAAGTGGTTAAGGAGGAAATCATCCTTGATGACCACGACCAAATACCTACACTACAGAGATCCCATCAGGAGTGATGTATGAGGTTCCACCCTCGGCACTCGATGGTAACTCTGTAGAGTCGAGCAACAAAGGGTCGTGATGTGATGTGAGGTGTCAGGCTCTGGTCGTCGATCACGTTGATCGAGTCGTCGATGATGAAGCAGGGGCAACAAGGATGAGGTGGGGGTCACTGGTGGATCACTAACCAACCTATACTAAGCAGTTTAGGATAAGCAGGTAAGGTACAATGAGCAGGTTACAAAAGCAGGCTATGCATCAGAATAGGAGTAAACAATAATAGTAGCAAAATCTAATGCGAGCATGAGAGAATGGAAAGGGCGATATTGGGATGATCAAAGGGGGGGCCTGCCTGGAAGCTCCGATGAAAGGGGAGAAGGGTCGTCGTCAACATAGTCGATCACAGCGACATCGGCAGCGGTCTCGGGGTCTACTGGAGAGAAGAGGGGGAAGAAACAATAAATACAGAGCAAACAAGTGCAATACTAAACATGACAAGGCAACAAGCAACGCTAGGGGTGTTCCAACGCAGGGCTACCCGATACCGGCGAAGGGGAATAACATCCGGGAATGTTTTCCCGAAGTTATTCATTTTTAGATAGTTGAAACGGAGGGGGAAAGTTCCATGTTCGCTATGATAGGGGCATGTGACAGATGAACGGACTACGTGTTTGGATTCGTCTCGTCATTCTAAGCAGCTTTCATGTATAAAACATTTTCATCTGAGCTACGGTTTATTTTCTATTAAATATTGAAGTTTAAAACAAATTCTCGAAATATTATTAATTAAACAAAAGTAAAATGTAAATGCTACGGGTACACAGAAGTGTACCCAGCATCTCACATGGTGTGCATGACAGGTGGGGCCCCGGTGCTGAGCCAGCAGCTAACTCAGCCAATCTTATCCACGTGAACATTGAGGGTGGGTCCCACCTGTAAGTGCCTCATCTTTATTTATTTATTTTTATTTTTCTGGATAGGGGTGTGGGACCTGGCTGCCAGTGGCACAGAAGGCCACTGGAGCGGGCGGGCGTGCCCGCAGGGGCGGACACGGGAGATGGCGCGATGGTGGCCAGAGGCCTCGACGGCGGCAAGAATGGTAGCGGGGACGAGTGGGCCGGCGGCCATGCCAGCGAGGAGGGCAGCCACAGGGCCCTTGGCAGGGGTCGCGGGCAACTCAGCTTGGCCGGTTTCCGGCGTTGAGGGGAGGAGTGAGCGGCGCGGCGAGCATGCGGGCCGCGGCGAGGCAGGATGGTGTGGGGCAGGCAAGTCGGGGCAACGAGTGGCGGGGCCACAGGCACGGCGCATGGGCGATTCAGGGTGCGGGAGCGGGACGGCCGGTGGGCGCGGCTCGGCGCGGAACAGAGCGGGTAGGCGGTAGCAAAGGGAGCAGCGGGCGGCAGTGGAGGTGGGAATAGGCGGCAACAGCAGCGGCGCTAGAGACGACAGCAGGAGGAGTAGAGCAGCGGTGCAAAGCATCAAGCAAAGCAGCGGCAACGACACATGCAGCAGATTCGGTGGCCGCAAGAGCAGCAGGCAGAACAACGCAGCAGTGACAGCAGGAGGCGACGGGGGCACGGTCACGCTGCCGCGAAGCCGCGCGAGCGCGTGGCGCGCGAGCGGGGGCACGCGCAGGCGGCCAAGGGAGTGTACATGGCCAGGGGCGCGCGGGAGCGCAGACTATGATGCGGTGAGCAGGAGCTCCGACGGCATCGGACACGATGGTGACGGCGCCCTACGATGTTCAAATCGAAGGGGGAAAAGGAGGATCTGAGGGAGGAGCTCACAGCGAAGCCGTAGGGAGTGGCAGCGAGCTCGGGGAGGGCGTGAGGTAGCCGGAATCGGCGACGAACGCGGGCGATCCAAAGGTTGAAGAAGAGCGCGTTCCAGTCGGAGGAGAGGCGCTCGGCTCGACCCTGATGGCGTAGGCGATGTCGATGAAGATGAGGAAGCGGGTGAGCACGTCGGGTTGGTGTACATGGATTGGTGGTCGCGTATTTCACGGTGGCGAGGGCATGGCGGCGTCGGGAGGAAGTGGCGGAGAGGGAGAGGGGCGAGGAGAGGGGATCTGGGGCAAGCCCAGAGAGAAGTGGAGAGGGCAAGGGTGGGAGAGTGAGTGGAGTGGGGAGGATTGAGGCGTCGAGGTGCTGGCGGCCTTATCCTCCTCCCGGCATCGCCAGCGAGGTGGTCAGGCGGGAACGGCACCTATAGCGGCCCGGGTCAGAGCAATAGGGATGAGGGGGATGACCGGGGAGGGGGAGTGGGCCGTCCAGTTGGACGAGGTGGGCTAAAGCCCAGTAGGGCAGGGGGCCCTCTCTCATTTAACCTTTTTCATTTTCTTCTGCTCTTTTCTTTTTACAGAAAATGTTTTTGCAATATTTGAGCTGCCAAAAAGGATTCTATAAAATGTGGGACTTGGCCACATAATTACATTGTAATAGTTGGCACTGCCACAAAAATATCGTGAGGCTTTTGAAAGGGTTTGCCACTTTTATAAATTTAAAAGGCATTTAATCTATTGTTTTAGCCACTTCTTTAATTGGTTTAGGCCATTTAAACACCTTGCAAAAATGTTGGTTCACCACCAATATTAATAAATGATTATTTGCCACATGATGAACATTTTAGATTTCATGTCTAACAAATATGAATTTTTACTTTAGATTGGATTTGAATTTGAATGGTGATTTGGATCAAGTGAAGATTAGCAACAGTAACATGATGGCATGGCACCATTAACAGGGGATTACTGTAGCATGACACTGGGGGTGTTACAAATCTCCTGCACTACAAGAAATCTCGTCCCGAGATTTAAGAGGTGGAGTAAGGGAAAAGACTCGGGAAGGACGGAGCTCAACACAAAATAGGTACGCGGGGACTATATCAGTGAACGTGGCATAGAGGCATCTCTCAAGTTGAAATTCAAGAAAGTCATCGAGAGCAAGGTGAGGTGCAATAAGGAGGTTCAAGCTGGTAGACAATCATTTGTTTCCTGAAACAAGGGGTGAAAGGGGTTCAGAGCAATTGTAATAAGTATTGCGTCTGATACCAGAATACATGGCCTCTCGGAAGGCGGCTCGGGATTTTCTTATCAAGCCAAGCGTGAGAAATAACCTTAGAAACAAGGGTGTACAGGAGAGTCAGGTTTCGATCTTGTGGAACTGTGGGCTATGGGCACACCTTGTGTGTTCATAGGTGGAAGAGCGGCGACATCTTTCATGGATATGATAGCAAGGCATGTCATAGTATAGCATGTCAGTTATGTTGGCAACAACATTGGTACCAAGGGCGAGGGACGAAAAGAACCATTTTCCTGCTCGTTGAACGAGGCGGACCAATAGGCAAAGTTCTCGTCCATCGGTGGTTACCGGAATGTCATCAACTATAATAACAAGGTCACACTGACAGAGTTGTAAACTGAGATGTTTCCATAAGCAGGGAATTATTTCTGCTTATAACATATATAGATCACAAGAAAGGTTAAACAAACCAATGGAAAGGAAAATGTGTTTATACACAAGATTTAGGAGTGTATCTTTTGCCAAGGAAAAGTAGAGCATGATATACATGTTAGATCAACAAGTACATCACCATTTGGATAAAGGGGCAAGGGAATTTACGAGGTTTACCAATACAACGGTGTTTGGATAATTGATCAAGAAGATTTAGCATTGCGCTTCCAAGGTTCTTAATGATGTTCAAAGTTCCACAACGATGCTTCGGGATAGCATTGACCTGGTCATCAGGTAAAGGTCGAACCTTGGGAACACAAAGGATCCATCAGGAATTTCTGGAACATCCATGCAATTTTATCAGGGAAAAGACGAGGAGGTGGCCGATGGGTTCAGCAGCAATCCACCGACATGTCACAAAGGATGTACTTCCAAAATTATGTGAACAAGTTTGTGTTGGGGCAAAGGCGTAAATGTTGTCGATGATAACACAAATAATCGAATGGCAAGGATGGTATTTCTCATCTTGAATTTAATTAATATCCTGGAAGAGCTCAGAATGTTGATGATGATCACGACACATTTGTCAAGAAATTTCATGAAGATGTAATCGATCAGCGATGACATAAAGTCAAAGGAATGATGAAGCAAAAGATTATTGGAACCACGAATAGCACACAAATTCGGAGTCAAGCTTGCTATTCGAGATGAAATGATATGACGAGGAAGATCGACGTAAGCTTAGCTCATCATCGAAAGTTGTGCTTCAGGAACAAGGAACAGGTAGCACAGTTAAAATTAGCACGATAATGATATAGCCGATCAGGCTAGGAATGACTTGAAGGACTATTTAACTCGTATGCAACGAAAATCACTTTGAGTTATTGAATCGGGGAGTGGAATCGATTCACTTATCAGTGTCCTCGAGTGACTATTAACTCAGAACTAGGGGAAATATGAAATTGTTGAGAAGCAATACTTGATGAAGACTCATAGGAAGCAACATAGTTCTTTGTTATTATCGAGATACCGGAGGGTAATACTCGAATGAAGATCTATATAGAGGTTGCAGAGATGCATTGATCTGCAGAAGACATGTGCTTTAACTTGTCCGAGAAAAGGAATCAAAGAATATCAATATGGCAGGAACCACGATTACAGAAGACCAAATCCCAGATATAAGATGAACTTATACCATGGGGATAATTAATTTTAGGAGAAGCTTCCATGATAAGATCTACATCGTGTCCATGGGCATGAACACAAAGTTCAAGGTCGACTCCCACTTCTCCAATGTATAACCTTTCATTCACTACTCTGTTATAAATGTTTTGAATGTGAAAATCTAACTGGTTGATTACCAGAGGAGTATGACCTGTGAAAACTTTTGGGCTCACACAGTTTAGGGAAGGCATGGGTTCAACCCATAGGGGTATCTTAAGAACATATACCACAAACTTAAAGAGTACATAACTCAAGCCTGAAAGTAGAGCATGGTTCAGAAAACAGAGGATACAATTTACCAAAGGCTTATGTATCCGAGGAAAGGCTCACATGGTTAATGAATATGAAGGATGTTCTCGGATAAAATCCAACAAAGGATCTAGTGGTCCGTAAGGGATCTGATGTAAGCATCGGTACTCAAACAAAAGATGAAAGAATGCAAGGAGATCAGATTATAGAAAAAAGTAACTAATTCATAGCTCAAATGCAAATGAATTATGATTTCCAAATCAAGGGACCAAAAGCAAACGCTCTGATTAACGATGGATAAGTTGAATAGACTTAGGGGTACAATCGACGTCAATTTGATTAGTTGAGAACCAACTCACGTCCGGAGTGACATCTGAGCCAAAGGGACGAATTCTAGTTTCAAATGATGATTGCGACCATTTGCAACATATTGAATCAATGGACTCAAAATGATAGTGACAAAGGATGCCAGTAAGATTACTAGACTTATGGGTTTAACCATAATGCAAGCAAGCTAGAATTTCAAGAACAACAGGCTATTGAGGATTATCGAAAGATCGAATAGTTTTTCAAAGTATCTTGTGGATCACATTATCGATTAGGTTTGAACAAATCCTCGGTAAACGTGGGGAATTATCCATACATGTATTCAAATGGAAATGGAGCTGCAAGGCAGCAGGCACCATGGATTCTCGGGATATTGGAATATATCGGGGAATCTTGTAATAACAAGAGCAACGGGAATGAACGTACGAATGGCGGGTGTATTTAATTATCTATAAGTACATAATAGTGGTTGGGAATTGCAAAGTCGATGAGTACAAGTCTCGAGAGAACATCGGAGAGTATGTTCGGAATCTTCTGGTGCACCAAGCAATCATCTGGAGTGAGGGGCTCTCCGGGATGAAGTAGTTACGAGAACCTAATCTTTGAGTTAATAAAATCATTTAACCCGAATAGAAGAGATATCAGAATCCCAGAGTATAGACAAGGAGTAAAAGATCCTAATACCACTCTATGGCGACGTGGGCCCATAAGCCGCACAGCCATGTTCTTAAAAGTTTTGCAAAGACTAGACTCAACTTCGGCCAAGGAGTTGGAGGGGCCTACCTACAGGCAGTCGGCTCTGATACCAACTTGTGACGCCCCCGATTCAATCGTACACTAATCATACACGTAAATGTGTACGATCAAGATCAAGGACTCACGGGAAGATATCACAACACAACTCTAGGCACAAATAAAATAATACAAGCTTTGTATTACAAGCCATGGGCCTCGAGGGCACGAATACATAAGCTCGAATACACAAGAGTCAACGGAAGCAACGATATCTCAGTACAGACATAGGTTAGACAAGTCTGCCTTAAGAAGGCTAGCACAAAATCAACATTGATCGAAAAGGCAAGGCCTCCTGCCTGGGAGCCTTCTAACTAGTCCTGGTCGTCAGCGGTCTCCACGTAGTAGTAGGAACCCTCGGGGTAGTAGTAGTCGTCGGTGGGGTCGTCTAGATCCCGGGCTCTAGCATCTGGTTGCGACATCCGAGAAGAAAGGAAAAGGGGGAAACGAGGAAGCAAAGCAACTGTGAGTACTCATCCGAAGTACTCATCAAGCAAGGATCTACACTACATATGCAACATTATCAAAGGAAGGCTGTATATGTGGACTGGGCTGCAGAAATGCCAGGGGGAGAAGCTAGTCCTATTGAAGACTAGACTAGCATCTTATGGAAACCACCATCTGGCAGCAACAGGAGGGAGTAAACTAGTATAACATAAGTCATATTTATGTTGTTGTATCGATGCTCCGGGATCCTTTCTCGACTCCTGGAGCAACATATACAAATCATGCCTCAGCATCCAATTCTAATTGTATCAATCGGGATACAACTGTGAATGTCCTTTATCGTAGGACAGGCTATCGTAGATGTTTTCTTCCCTGCAGGGGTGCACCAACTTACTCACCACGCTCGATTAACTCCGGCCAGACACAATTTCCTAGGTCATGCCCGGCCTCGGCCAAACAATACGCCGCCGCAACCCAACCTAGGCTTAATAGAGAGGCTAGCACGCCAGACTAAACATATGCCCCCAGGGGTCATGGGCCATCGCCCCGGGAACTCCTACACCTTGCGTGGGCGTCCGGTGAGCAGACTAGCTACCTCCTTTAATAAGGCAGGTGCTTACGCAGTCCAACCCCGCGCGCGCCGCTTAGTCGCTGACGTCTATTAAGCTTCGGCTGATGCATAGGACGCAGAACGACCATACTATGCCCACGTGATGGTTAGTGCTATCAGGCCAAAGGCCCCTCGGATCAAATATCCAAATCGTAGAGGATTAGGAACGCGCGGTAACAAGAAGAGACTCACGAAAGATGTGACCCCATCGCCCCGTCTCGAGGACTTGCGGCAAGGGCTAAGAATGCCCGACCACGCATCGTAATTATCTTGCGGGCACCTTCCAGGTCAACCCCTCCTCGAGTCAGCAAGCCAACTCGAGCGTTTTACCCTCGTGTCACTAGCGCAACACGAGCCATTCAAAAAAAAGTCTTGGACGACTCCACAACATTCGCAATTAAGCTCGCGCGGGTACCCCTCAGGGCCGACCCATCTTTAGTAACATGGTTCGGTGTAAGGTCATAGTAACCATAGTAACTGTGTGTCTAACACCAAGGGGAACCTTGAGGAACCACCCTCGGTGGATTCCACTTGATGTAATCATCAAGGTGAACGTAAGAGGAACCACCCTCGAGGTTCACACTTGAGGGGTTGCACGACAGAGTCGCATCGGAAGTGGTTAAGGAGGAAATCACCCTCGATGACCACGACCAAATAGCTACACCACAGAGATCTCATCAGGAGTGATGTATGACGTTCCACCCTCGTCACTCGATGGTAACTCTGCAGAGTCGAGCAACAAAAGGGGCATGATGTGATGTGAGGAGTCAGGCTCTGGTCGTTGATCGCGTTGATCGAGTCATCGATGATGAAGCAGGGGCAACAAGGACAAGGTGGGGGTCACTGATGGATCACTAAGCAGTTTAGGATAAGCAGGTAAGGTACAATGAGCAGGTTACAAAAGCAGGCTATGCATCAGAATAGGAGCAAACAATAACAGTAGCAAAATCTAATGCAAGCATGAGAGAATGGAATGTGCGATATCAGGATGATCAAAGGGGGGGGGCTTGCCTGGAAGGTCCGATGAAAGGGGAGAAGGGTCGTCGTCGACGTAGTCGATCACAACAGCATCGACAGCGGTCTCGGGGTCTACCGGAGAGAAGAGAGGGAAGAAACAATAAATATAGAGCAAACAAGTGCAATACTAAACATGACAAGCCAACAAGCAGCGCTAGGGGTGTTCTAACGGAGGGCCACCCGATACCTGCGAAGGGGAATAACATCCAGGAATGTTTTCCCGAAGTTAGGCATTTTTGGACAGTTGAAATAGAGGGGGAAAGTTCCATGTTCGCTACGATAGGGGCATGTGACAGATGAACGGACCACGTGTTTGGATTCGTCTTGTCATTCTGAGCAACTTTCATGTATAAAACATTTTCATCTGAGCTACGGTTTATTTTCTATTAAATTTTGAAGTTTAAAACAAGTTCTGGAAATATTATTAATTAAACAAAAGTAAACTGTAAATGCTACGGGTACACTGAAGTGTACCCAGCATCTCACACGGTGTGCATGACAGGTGGGGCCCCGTGCTGAGTCAGCAGCTGACAAAGCCAATCTTATCCCATGTGAATAGTGCGGGTGGGTCCCACCCTTAAGTGCCTCATATTTATTTATTTGTTTTTACTTTTTTGGATAGGGGCGTGGGGCCTGGATGCTAGTGGCACAGAAGGCGACTGGAGCGGGCAAAACGGGCGCGGGCGGGTTTGCTCGGAGGGGCGGACCCGGGAGATGGCGCGCCGGTGCCAGAGACCTCGACCGCGGCGAGAATGGCAGCGGGGCGAGGCCGGGCGGCTGGAGTTGTGCCAGCGATGGGGAGGGGGCGGCCCTGGGCCTGCAGTGGGGGTCGCGGGCAACGCGGCTTGGCCGGCGTGCGACATAGAGGGGAGCAGTGAGCGGTGCGGTGAGCATGCGGGCCGCGGCGAGGAAGGATGGTGCGGGGCAGGCAAGTCGGGGCGATGAGTGGCGGGCCCGCAGGCACGGCGCAGGGGGCGATTTACGGCGCGGGAGCGGGACGGGCGGTGGGAGTAGGCAGCAGCGGCATCGGCGCTAGAGACGACAACAGGAGGAGTAGAGCAGCGGTGCAAAGCATAGAGCAAACCAGCGGCAACGGCACATGCAGCAGATTCGGTGGCCACAAGAGCAGCAGGCAGAGAAACGCAGCAAATGACAAAGAAGCGGCGACGGGCACGGTCACGCTGCGGGGGCGCGCCAGGGAGCGGCGGGCGCGAGCGGGGGCACGCACAGGCGGCCAAAGGCGTGTACATCGCCAGGCGCGCGCGGGAGCGCGGACAACGATGCGGTGAGCAGGAGCTCCGACGGCATCGGGCACGACGATGACTGCGCACTACAATGTTGAAATCGAATGGGGAAAAGGAGGATCCGAGGGAGAGCTCACAGCAGAGCAGTAGGGAGTGCTAGCGAGCTACGGGACGACGCGAGGTAGCCGGAATTGGCGACGAACGCCGGCGATCCAAAGGTTGAAGACGAGCGCGTTCCGGTCGGAGGAGAGGCGCTCGGCTCGACCCCGATGGCGTAGTCGATGTGGACGAAGATGAGGAAGCCGGTGAGCACGTCAGGGAGGCGAACGGGGCTCGATGGTCGCGAGCTTCACGGTGTTGTGGCCATGGCGGCGTCAGGAGGAAGTGGCAGAGAGGGAGAGGGGCGAGGAGAGGGGATCTGGGGCAAGCCCAGAGGGAAGTGGAGAGGGCAAGAGTGGGGGAGTGAGTGGAGTGGGGAGGATCGAGGCGTCGAGGTGCTAGTGGCCTTATCCTCCTCCCGGCGTCGCCGGTGAGGCGGTCGGGCGGGAGCGGCACCTGTAGCGGCCCGGGTCAGAGGAATAGGGAATGAGGGGGATGACCGGGGAGGGGGAGTGGGTCGTCCAGCTGGCCGAGGTGGGCTAAAGCCCAGTAGGGCAGGGGGGCCTCTCTCATTTAACCTTTTTCATTTTCTTCCGCTCTTTTCTTTTTACAGAAAATGTTTTTGCAATACTTGAGCTGCCAAAATGGATTCTGTAAAATGTGGGACTTGGCCACATAATTACATTGTAATAATTGGCACTGCTACAAAAAGATCGTGAGGCTTTTGAAAAAGTTTGCCACTTTTATAAATTGAAAAGGCATTTAATCTATTGTTTTAGCCACTGCTTTAATTGGTTTAGGCCATTTAAACACCTTACAAAAATGTTGGTTCACCACCAATATTAACAAATGATTATTTTCCACATGATGAACATTTTAGATTTCATGTCTAACAAATAAGAAATTTGACTTTAGATTGGATTGGAATTTGAATGGTGATTTGGATCAAGTGAAGATTAGCAACATTAACATGATGACATGGCACCATTAACGGGGGATTACTGTAGCATGACACTAGGGGTGTTACACCCGCCGACAGGGGCCGTGTGAGGGACGCGGGCGGGCAGGGCGACCCGGCGCTCGGCGCGAGCTCAACGCGCGTCTGCCATGGACGTGGTGGAGCGCTGGAGCATGGATTGATGAAAGGAAAGCTTCAGCGCACCCCTACCTGGCGCGCCAAATTCCGGATTTCGGGTTTAGGAAAAACCCTTAAGGTTCGAACTCTGGGGTGCGCACGAAGATCTCTTCCTCCCCCTAGCTCGCTCACTCACCACGATCTCAAAGCTCAGGATGTCAAACTCGGAGAACAAGGGACACAGGAGTTTATACTGGTTCGGGCCACCGATGTGGTGTAATACCCTACTCCTGTGTGGTGTGGTGGATTGCCTTGTAGGCAGAGGATGAACAAGTACAAAGGAAGAACAACCTCCTGAGGGGATGATCTGAATGATCTCCCCTGCTAAGGTGGTGGCTAGTCCTATTTATAGAGGCCCGGGTCCTCTCCCCAAATGTTAGGCGGGAAGGGATCCCACAACGGCCAATGTGAAGGGGGACAGCTAGTACAAGCTATCCTAACAAAAGGTGGTCTTCACCTGCCAAAGGCTCTGGTGGTGACGCCGCCGTGGGCTCCGCGATGACCTCCATCATGCCATCCTGTTGGTCTTGGTCTCGTTGTACTGATATGGAAACCTTTGTCTGATGCCTTGGGACTCCTCGCTTGCACTTGCCCCTTTAGCACCAAAGAGGCAACGGGTACTCTGCGCCCGCTAGCGCCCGCCTGGCCTTGCTCGTCACGGCTCACGTCACAGGAACCTCACGAGGTGCCCCTCGCCTTGATCTCTTTGCTCCTCGCGAGCCAGCCTAGTGAGGCTGCCCCTGAGGAGATCTTGTGTCGTGCGCCTCGCGAGGCTCGGCCCCTCACGAGGGTCTTGAGTGTTTGCTAGTGAAGATGGGTCATACCAAGCCGCTAGAGGAGCCACGCCGTGGGCCGCAGGCAGGCCAGTCTGGGGACCCCCGTTCCCAAAACAGCGACACAAGGTATCAATCGAGTAGGAGATTACACACAAGTCACCTAGTACCTGCACAAACAATCAAGAACCTTGCAACCAACGCGATAAAGGGGTTGTCAATCCCTTCACGGTCACTCGCAAATGTGAGATCTATTAAAGATAGTGAAGTAAATATTTTTGGTATTTTTGTTGTATAGATTTGAAAGTAAAGATTGCAAAATAAACAACGACAGAAATTGGCAAGTTGACGGGAAACTAATATGATGTATAATAGACCCAGGGGCCATAGGTTTCACGAGTGACTTCTCTCATGATAGCATATATTATGGTGGGTGAACAAATTACTGCCGAGCAATTGATAGAAAAGCGCATAGTTATGAGAATATCTAGGCAATGATCATGAATATAGGCATCACGTCCGTGTCAAGTAGACCGAAACGATTCTGCATCTACTACTATTACTCCACAAATCGACCTCTATCCAGCATGCATCGAGAGTATTAAGTTCATAAGAACATAGTAACGCATTAAGTAAGATGACATGATGTAGAGGGATAAACTCAAGCAATATGATATAAACCCCATCTTTTTATCCTTGATGGCAACAATACAATACGTGCCTTGCTACCCCTACTGTCACTGGGAAAGGACACCGCAAGATTGAACCCAAAGCTAAACACTTCTCCTATTGCAAGAAAGATCAATCTACTCGGCCAAACTAAACCCATAATTCGAAGAGACTTGCAAAGATATCAAATCATGCATATAAGAATTCAGAGAAGAACCAAATATTATTCATAGATAATCTTGATCATAAATCCACAATTCATCGGATCTCGGCAAACACGCCGCAAAAAGTATTACAACGAATAGATCTCCAAGAACATCGAGGAGAACTTTGTATAGAGAACCAAAGAGAGAGAAGAAGCCATCTAGCTAATAACTATGGACCCGAAGTGTCGGCGTTCTGGGAACGGGGGCCCCCAGACTTGCCTTCCTGTGGCCCACGGCATGGCTCTCCCATCGGCCTGGTACGGCCCATCTTCACCAGCAAACACTCAAGACCCTCGCGAGGGGCCGAGCCTCGCGCGGCGGACGACACAAGACCTCCTCTGGGGCGGCCTCACTAGGCTGGCTCGCGAGGAGCGGAGAGATCAAGGCAAGGGGCACCTCAGGAGGTTCCCGTGACGTGATCCGTGACGACCAAGGCTAGGCTAGCGCCAGCGGGCGCAGAGTACCCGTTGCCTATTTGGTGCTAAAGGGGCAAGCGCAGGCAAGGAGTCCCGAGGCATCAGTCAAAGGTTTCCATATCGGTGCAACGTGACCAAGACCAGCAGGACGGTAGGACGGAGGTCATCGCGGAGCCCATGACGGCGTCACCACCAGAGCCTTTAGCAGGCGAAGACCACCTTTTGTCAAGATAGCTTCTACTAGCTGTCCCCCTTCAAATTGGCCGTTGTGGGATCCCTTCCTGCCTAACATTTGGGGAGAGGACCCGGGCCTCTATAAATAGGACTAGCCACCACCTTAGCAAGAGGACGGATAATTCAGATCACCCTCAACCACAAAAGCTCACCGAGGTCAAGAACACCTCTCCTCAGGAGGTTGTTGTTCCCTTGTACTTGTTCATCCTCAGCCTAAAAGGCAATCCACCACACCACACTGGAGTATGGTATTACACCACATCGGTGGCCCGAACCAGTATAAACTCTTGTGTCCCTTGTTCTTCGAGTTCGACGTGCTGAGCTTTGAGATCATGGTGAGTGAGCAAGCTAGGGGAAAGGAGAGATGTTCGTGCACACCCCAGAGTTCGAACCTTAAGGGTTTTACCGGAACCCGCAATCCGACATATGGAGCTCCAGATAGGGGTGCACTGAAGCTTTCCTTTCATCGATCCACGCTCCACCACGTCCATGCCAGACATGCGCCGAGCTCGCGCCCAGCGCCGGGCCGCCCTGGCCACCCGCGTCGCTCAGACGGCCCCTATCGGCGGGCCTCCCCGTTGTTCTCCATCACCCGCCGCCAACGCCACCACCGGCCCGACGGGAAACGAGCAGCAAGCATCTTCGCTGCACCCCTCGGTGCGGTGGGACGGCCGCACCGCTACCCCGTCGCTGACTCCGACCAACTCATCATCCCACGCACGTCGCGCACCCACAGACGCGCAGGCCGCGCTGCTCATGGCACGCGAGCTCCTGCGCTTCCGTCCGGTCGACGACCTCTATGAGGACTGGCTGGACCGCATCGCCGAGCTCGTCAGCGCCACCGGGGGCTCACCTGTACCGTCTCTCTCGCTACCTCGCCCTCCTCCAGCTGCGGGTGACGTAGCCCACGGAGCGCCTCCCCCACCTCCGCACCAAGACGGTGTCCTGGCGCCAAGAAGCGTGGCCCCTCGGCGCGACCCAGCGCGCCGAGCACCCTCACGTGAAGAAGGAAGCTGCCAAGAAGTTCCCCGGCCACAAGAAAACGCACCTGCGCTCCCAGCGCCACCACGACAAGACCGCGTGCCATCTGTGGTAGCGGTGCGCGGGCATCAAGAGCAGGCTCCGCCTATACAGAGGGCCCCGGTGGCCACAGCAGGCTGCCGCGCCTTCACTCTGGAGCTGCGTAGTGTCGTCTGGCCAGGCAAGTTCAAGCCAGACCTGCCTCCTCACTACGATAGCACCCCCCGACCCTGCGGAGTTCTTGCAGCTCTACGAGCTGAGCATCGAGGCGGCCAACGGCGATGAGAAAGTCATGGCAAACTGGTTCCCCATGGCTCTCAAGGATGGTGCTCGCTCGTGGCTCCTGAACTTGCCCCCGGGGTCGATCTCTTCGTGGGGTGAGATGCCCGACCGCTTCGTCGCCAACTTCCAGGGCGCTCGCGACCGCCCTCTGGCCGCGGGTGACCTGCGGCGCATCAAGCAACAGCCAGGAGAGACCTTGCAGAAGTACATCCAACACTTCAACAGCGTTCGCCTCAGGATCCCCAAGGTGACGGACGAAGCGACCATTTCAGCGTTTTTTGATGGCGTCCACGACGTCAAGATGAAGGAGGAGCTCGCCATCCACGTGGAGCTATGCACGGCCCTGGAGATGTGCAACATGGCGACCAAGTGCGCAGGAGTTGAGGAAGGGCGCCTTTCTCTCCTCGAGCTCCTTGCTGCCGACCCAGAGGAGAAGAAAGCCAAGGCCAAGGACGTGAAGCGCAAGGGGGTGGCCGTGCTCACGGCGGAGCTAGACATGAAGGGCGGCCGGGACCACCCCAAGTCGTCCAAGAGCAACCGTCCATTCTGCGCCTTCCACAATGTACACAGCCACAACATCAATGATTGTCAGGAGCTCAGGGCCATCCGAGATGGACGCTTCGGTCGATGCCCCGAGCGCAACGACTGGGGCTATGGCCGAGGAGGAGGACGAGGCGGGGGACGCTGGGACGACCGCGACCCCCGCCAGGAGTGGCGCGACTGGCCTCGTGAGGACCGCTAGCAGGACCAGCCTCGTGAGGGCACCTGGAGGGACCAGCCGCACGAGGACCGCCCTCAGGGCAATGCTGGTATCCCTCCACTGGTGCCACCACCAAGAAGAAACGACAACCACCATCAGGACAAGGGGGCTAGGGGCTTCCAGGAGCCGCGTGCTGTCGCCTGCATCTTGAGCGGAGCTCAGTCCCCAGCATCCAAGTGCATCTTCAAGCAGTTTGCTCACGAGGTGAACGCGACCCTCCCCAGGCTTGAGGCCACGTGCCCACTCAGGTGGTCCAAATGCGCCAACACCTTCAGCTCATCGGACCAACTCAAGTGCGTGGCGACTGCTGACGCTCTCCCGATGCATTGCTCGCCCGTCATCAGCAATGTCCAAGTCACTAAGACCCTCATCGACGGCAGCGCAGGGCTTAATGTCCAGTCTGTCGAGACATTCTGCAACCTACCAAACCCTTCTAAGGAGTGACCCACGGCTCTACCACCCCAATAGGGCAGGTCCGTCTCCCTGTCACCTTCGGCCAGCGCGACAACTACCACACCGAGCTCATCGACTTCGACGTCGCCCACATATGTCTGTCGTACAATGCCATCTTTGGGTATTTAGCATTAGCCAAGTTCATGGCAGTGACCCACCATGGCTACAATGTCCTCAAGATGCCAGGAAGCGGCGGAATCATCACAATCCCCTGTGAAGAAAGAGATGCGGTGTGTTCCCTAGAGCGCGCCTTCCAAGCCGCAACAATCAAAAACCCCGACAGCGAGGGCACCATGTACCCTCCTGAGGCTATCCCCAAAAAGAAGAAGCAACTACTCCGCACAGGGCGTCAGGAGAGCGACGTCTCCAGCGGCGCCGTCTCAGGATCAGCGCCCGCACCTTGGGCGCCTCCCTCCCTCGCATACGAAGGCGCGCCCGGCGCCCTCCTCGTGCGAGGCTCGGGGGATCTCTTCTGGAGGGCTTCAGACCTATCCAGCATCACGAGGGAGGCGCTCGGGCACCACGTGCAGGCGTGATTTGTGGAACGTTTCCCTCAAGAGGGCATTGGGTGAGGAGCACCCAGTGCTCAGGAGTTTATCATCAAGGCCACCCACTAGCTTCAAGAAGCAAGGACCATACCCAGAGGCCGCCGCCCACCTGGCGCAGTTCCCCATCCTCGTGAGGACGGCGGGCTGCGCGTCTGCATCGACATTCCAGGGCTCAACAGGGCCATGTCTCAGGAGCTCTTTTGGCCTTCGCGCATTGGGCGCTGCGAGGGTCCACCCCACAGCTACGTCCACATGCCATTTGGCTTGCCGAACATGGTGGCCGCCTTCTAGCGCCACCTGTGGAGTGTCTTGTCTGCTCAGAAAGCCAGGCATCACGCAGTCCGGGCGGTGATGGCGACGGTCCTCGAAGACCCGCCCGGGCCCCCAGAGCCTCCCGAGGCTCAGGGCCCCGACGGCTCATGAGGAGCGACTCCTTCATCATGCGCCTTCGGCTACCTCAACCCTCCTTTGACAACAGTACCAGGTGACATTTTCCAAGTTTACTCAGCTGGGAGCGCCCCTCGGGCTGCACGATTCCCAGGTCGCACGGGCCTGTCCCTGTGGCATGTAATCTTTTGCATCCTTAGCTTGCTCTGTCGGGGGCGCCCCTCGGGCTGCATCATCCACAGGCCTCTCGGGTCTGTCCTAGTGGCATATATCGTTCTTGCATCTATCTGAACTAGCTTATATCCTTGTGTGGTTTTCTTACGGCTGTCGCTTGTTTGATTACACCCTGCGGCATCCCGCGTTGCTAACTGATCTCCTGTTTACCCCGTGGTGAAAACTCCACATACCAGCACGACGCTTGTGCTCCGGTCCGTCCCGACAATGCTGTTAAACCTGAGAGATCGAGCTCTGGCTCGTGGCCCACTCCGCACACGTCACCTCATCAGATTCTCAGTGCCTTCGTCTTATTGTGGAACAATCAGCAACTGGGTAACCAGCGCGATCGCGGGCTATGCTCTCTCTCCAACTAACCTACCTGCAGGAACCTCCCGAGGATGACAGTGGGCGGTACCGCGGGCACCTTCTTTTCCCATGAATTCTCTTGCGCGTTTAAAGGGGGGCACCTGAGCAAAATGCCTCAGAAGATCTTACTGGATCTCCATGCCTCACCCCCTGGCCTTGACCACGGCATCGCGACCTGGCATACCAGCGGCGGCTGAGCTCGCTCGAGGGCCGGGACCCGGGGACGTAGAGCACACTTAAGAGCATGGTAAAAGGGAAAACTCGCACAGGCCTAACCCGGATACACTATGGCCATTGATGACCGCTAAGATAAGTTTCACACCTGGGTCGGCCACGCGCTGCGGCATAGGATTCCCATCTCTTGCAGCCTTACTACGACGCCGCCGCTTTCCTTTCCTACCTAGGTAGCTGCTTGCAGGCTAAAGGGGACCTCTTGAGCAGCGCGCCTCAGGAGCTCTAAGTGGACCTCGGGCTGCAGCCTGCCCGGGGACCGGGACCTGTCGGCGTAGAGCACCAAGCTACCGCGAGGTCAGAAAGGGGGGATAGAGCCGAAGAAAGACATGCAGTCATAAATCTTCATAATAAGGGCAATATTAAACAAAAGGAACTACTGATCCTTTACATGCCCCCAGGGGGTTCGTCTCGATTCCTCGCAGAGAACAAAAGAAGGTTTCTAGGAGCCCTATCTACAAGCGCCAACGCCGCCTACGCCATCATCAACAACGGTCCATGGGAGGCCGACGCCAACCCCATGCAGATCAACGGTGGCGGCGGGCGGACGCCGCTGCTGCGCTCCGGGCACAGTGAGAGCTCGGGGGTACGTAGCTGTCGTCGTTCGTCTCCGGAGTCTCGTAGAGCTCAGGAGAGTCGATGGACTCCAAAGCGCCATCCCTGCTGCTGGAGGAACCGCTGGCAAGGCCAGCGGCTGGCCCGGCTCCTGCCGCCGTGTCGTCCCGACGACTCCCTCCGGGGCAGCACTCCAGGCGGCGGCCTTCCCCGTCGAAGACCTTGAAGAACATCGTGGAGGCGCCGTCGTATTCCAAGTGGATGGTGAGGGTGCCCTCCGCAAGGTAAACTCGGGCGACTTCACCCCATCCGCGAGTCATGAAGATTTTGCCTGGGGAGGCGGCCTCAACCTCCGCCCCCGTCGCCAGGGCATACCACTCAGCATGCTGCAGCCATAGCTCGAGGGAACCCCTCAGCGGTATCTTGGCGGAGAAGAATTGCGGGAAGCGAATACAAGAGCACGGAGGTATCGCCGCCCACGCCACCAGTTCGCGCGAGGAGCCTTCGGCGTGGGTTCCTGGGGCGATGGCGCGCGCCACCGTGGCTGGTGACCACGGCCACGACGTGGACGGCGTTGGTCGCCGCCTCCCCCTCGGGAGCCCCCGGCCTAGGCGTACAAAGGCAGCGGGTATCCGGGGGGAGGCCGCTCATACGAAGGCCTCGACAGCTCCGGCCTCACGACTATGTCGCGGGGGCGGGCCAGCATCTTCTTCGGCGGAAGTGGCCCCGGCTCGTCGCGGGGGGCTTTTCCCTTCTCAGCGGCCGAGAATCTCCATATCGGCATCATCGGTGTTGCTGCGAGCAATGAAGCAAGGAACAAGAAGCGAGTGGAACGGGAAGAGATGGGCGACGGGGGCTCCGCCCCCTCCTCATTTATATCAGGAGAAGGCCCCCACGATCACAGGTAATGATGGTTTTATATGCATGCACCAGGGACTCGTCAAGTCGGGCAGTTGCCGAGGCAGCGTGAGGAAGCGGAGAAGCCCACGCCCCATCAGTCGCCACGCGTCAATCAAGGCCGCAGGCGGTTGGGGAACGCGGTGCTCCGCACTTGCCCCTTGGCTTCACCTCGAAGCCAACTCGGAGCGCGCCTTGGGCCCGGGGGCTACTGTTGGCGTTCTAGGAACGGGGCTCCCCAGACTTGCCTGCCTGCGGCCCACGGCGTGGCTCCCCCAGCGGCCTAGTACGGCCCATCTTCACCAACAAACACTAAAGACCCTCGCGAGGGGCCGAGCCTCGCGGGGCAGATGACACAAGACCTCCTCAGGGGCAGCCTCACTAGGATGGCTCGCGAGGAGCGGAGAGATCAAGGCGAGGGGCACCTCGTGAGGTTCCCGTGACGTGAGCTGTGACGACCAAGGCCAGGCGGGTGCCAGTGGGCACAGAAAACCCGTTGCCTCTTTGGTGCTAAAGGGGCCAGCGCAGGCGAGGAGTCCCGAGGCATCAGGCAAAGGTTTCCATATCGGTGCAACGAGACCAAGACCAGCAGGACGGCAGGATGGAGGTTGATCTGTCGACGGCCTCACTGCACATCATCCACTCTTGTTGCCTTCCCTGGAGCGCTTGCTGCTTGTTTTTGGAAAAGAAATCTGTATCCGTTGTCTCCAAATAAAGTCGCCTCACCTTGTAAGCATTGAAATTTTCTTTAAAGGAGAGGAGCTCATCATCAAAGATGCCCCTTCACTCCAAAGGCTGCTCCTTGATTATCGTCATGCACTTTCGCAAATACTTGTGGTCTCTGTGCCTAAACTAGGGAGCCTGGGTGTCATTCCTAATCCATTTGAAGTTTATAAGATGGTGGTTGGCTCCACACTTATGTAGGTACTGTATATTATCATCAACACTTTTGTAATCATAAGCTGCATTTTTATATGTGTACATAAGTTTTATATCATCAACACTTCTGTAATCATAAGCTACATTTTTCATTTGTGCACATAAGTTTTATATAATCTTGGAGTACAGTTTTGGTACTAATATTATGTTCTATGCTCGATGAGAGTTTGTCCATGGATATCCTATCAATGGTGCTAGATTCTCTCTTACATATCCGTATGTGGTGTTTTGATCTGAACATGATTATCGGCTTGCTGTGATGCTTTCCATGTCTAGAGAATTTGTATATAGAGGTGATGATATCAAGCACGTTGATATAATTTACTAGAATTAACCATTTAGTTGTCGCTCTTTCGACATACTCTTTTTTAGACATTAACTATTTTTAGTTTTCATGTCTATTTGGGTAAAAGGCCATGGACAAAAACCTATAACCAATCGGTGGCATAAGAAACACTGGGATTTTCTCAGTTCTCAAGACATTCGTTTAAGGAAAATAACGCTGGAAGGATATGCACCCAACCAAGCAAACACTAGCTTTTTCACATTCTTCATGTTGAATGCGAGAGGACTATTGTCCGTGAGGATTAAGTTTTTTAACAAAAACTTTCTCATGGATGGACACGCTGAATAGCATAAAAAGAAGTTTCAGGTGAACAAAAGGGCTTATGAACGTGCTCGACTTCTATTTGCAACAACTTGTCTGCATGTACTAGTAGATTTTCTGGCCCAGGAGCTTGATTTTATTGATCAGACCGATCCATTTGATTGTGACTGCCGAAAACTTTGGTTGAGTTAAATATTCTTGTCCTGTTCAATCTGGATTTTGTGTAAACCTGATGAACAATTAATCATGTGCTTTTTTACCTTTTGTAAGCTGGAGTTAGATATTGCTGCCCTTTTAAACTAGACTTTGACCCATATTCTCTTTCATACAAACCGGAACTTCTATCAAGAACCCTCATGGTTCATAGAGGGTGTCGGTGTCAAAACCGTCGGATCTCGGGTAGGGGGCCCCGAACTGTGCGTCTAGGATCGATGGTAACAGGAGACAGCGGACACGATTTTTACCCAGGTTCGGGCTCTCTTTATGGAGGTAATACCCTACTTCCTGCTTGATTGATCTTGATGAATATGAGTGCTACAAGAGTTGATCTACCACGAGATCGTAATGGCTAAACCCTAGAAGTCTAGCCTATGTGTATATGGTAATGAATGTTCCCTATTCGGACTATGCTCTCCGGTTTATATAGACACCGGAGAGATCTAGGGTCACATGGGGTCGGTTACATAAGAAGGAATCTTCATAGTTGGTCGCCAAGCTTGCCCTCCACGCCAAGTAGAGTCCAATCCGGACACGGGTATAGTCTTCGGCCTCCGTATCTTCACAACCCATCAGTCCGGCCCAATGAATAACAGGCCGGACGCTCGAGGACCCCTTAGTCCAGGACTCCCTCAGTAGCCCTTGAACCTGGCTTCAATGACGAGGAGTCCGGCACGCAGATTGTCTTCGGCATTGCAAGGCGGGTTCCCCTTTTTCCGAACTCCAAGATAGTCTTCGGACATGATGGTTGTATCCGGACCTGTTATACACCATACACAACCGCAGAGAGAATATAATATTTGCACGAATCTAATCTGTTGACAGCTTCTTTACAACACGACATCGCGTCGGCCCGGTCATAATTTGGAACCGTTTTTCGTCTGCCATCCTACGTTCCGAGACGCGGTTGCTATTGGCAAGTCTTGTCGAAGCAGAGATCGTGTCCCCTTATTGCGGGATTCTCTTCAATGCGGGCATGGGTAACTCAACCGTGCCGTTTATACAGCCCTTGGGAATAGGCAAGCTTTTAGGACGGCGCTTGATATTCGCGGCCTTTATAAGGGGCTCAGGACACTCTCCCTTTACCCACACCCTTCTTCATCCTTAGTCCTTCCTTCCTCGAGCTCTAGCGCCCAAGCTTTAGCTTTTCCTCGTTCGAGAAGGCACTCCAATCATGTCCGGATCCGGAGCTGGAGGCAAGTGGATGGCCCCTTCCGTTAAGAAGAAGGACATCACGGAGCTCCGGGAGGCCGGCTATTTAGCCAAGGAGGTTGCTCACCGACTCGGCTAAAAGGGCAATCGTCCCTACCCCGAGCCCCATGAGAGGGTTGTGTTTCTCACACACTTCGTCCATGGCTGGGATTCCCTTCATCCATTTGTCCGTGGATTGATTTTTTACTATGGGTTGGACTTCCACGATCCGGCCCCCAACTTTATACTCAACATCGCAGCATTTATCATTGTGTGCGAAGCCTTTCTCCGCATCTCGCCTCACTTTGGCCTATGGATGAAGACCTTCAACATGAAACCGAAGGTGGTGAGCGGTCAACAAGCAGAGTGCGAAGGTGCCATGGTGGGAAAAATGCCCAATGTCACCTGGCCCGAAGGCTCCTTCACGTAGACGGTGAAGGGATGGCAGTCGGGGTGGTTTTACATCACCGAGCCGCGTGACGCCGATTGGGTTGCAACCCCTGAATTCCGACCGGAGTTCCATGCGGCTCACTTCCTGGCAAGAGACGGGTCTTACCAGGGGATCCTTGGACGAGACAACTCGGCTCCAGACCTGCGTCTAGAACATGATAACCAAAAAGATCAAGCTTGTGAATGTGATCCAGGTTATGCTCCTTTGCCAGATCCTTCTGTGCCAACGCCGGACTTGCTATTTGCCGAGCATCAGACGCTACGAGGGCTCTTCGGCACAAAGCACGATGGCATCTTGAAAGCGCTCTTCAAGGCCGGCGAGACGCCCCCGCCCACGACTGAAAATCGCGGGCTTAGCTCAAAGCGCCAGGTCAATCCAGTAAGTCTTTTAATGTTTTCGAGGTACACCCTTCATCGGCATATTTTGAGGATGGATACTGAGTTCCTCCACCTAATTTACCAGGCCTGGATCGAGGTGGCGGAGTAGATTAACTGTCCAGCTCTGCTTCCTGAGGAGGAAGAATTCCCACTTCTGACGAAGATGTTGTTTCCGGCATCGTATGACGTGCCAGAGAAGACGGCCAAGAAAGCGGCCAAAGGGGCCAAGAAAATCCCTTGCCAAAAGGCGCTCCGAACATGTCTTCCGAGGACGAGACTTCCTCTTCGTCCGAGGACGAAGAAGAAGAAGAAGAAGAAGAAGAAGAAGAAGAAGAAGAAGAAGAAGAAGAAGAAGAAGAAGAAGAAGAAGAAAACGATTCCCCACCTGAGGTGGGGAGGAAGAAGAGGGCGGCCCCCCGGAACCGGAGGCAAAAGCGCCTAAGAGGGTTAAAGGCTCCCAAGCGGATAACTCCGTGTGGGACATTGATAGCAGTCCGGAGCGACCTCGCCGGACCAAGCCTCGGGCCGCTTCGTAAGTACCAGAATTCGTAATCATACGGCCTTCCTGTTTTGTAGTATTGACATATTGTAAGCCTTATTACTGCAGTCCGGCACGCGATGGCTCCCCGCAATCCTCGACTAAGGATTCGCTGGACTCGAAGGAAATGGCTAGCATATCTTCGCCACTTGCTCATTCCGTCTCACCCAAGGGTGATGACGAGGTGGTGTCCAAAATGACTTTCCCAGGCCGAGGGGAGATTCCGGAGATCATCGGGGTGACGTCCCAAGATGACTTTTCAGCCGCCAGACATTATGGGAACAAAGTCCCCATGGGTACTTGCGACGTGGCCGATTTCCCTTGGGACCTCAGCCGGATACCATTCCGGAGATCTACACGGCTCCAGGGTCCAGCGAACGACATTCCCTGCAAGGAGGGAATGTGCCTGTTCCACCGGTGGCCTCTGTCCAACCAGAGGCGCCGGATAATCTGGCCGAGGCGCCACGAGGCGCCTATTGTGGATGAACATCGTGTCCTTATGGACACGGTGATAGAGAAGGTTCAGTTCGTCAAAAGCGGACTGACCGAAGCCTGCACTAGCCTTCTATCGAGCTTTGAGGTAAGTAATGTGATTGTAGGAAAAAATATCACAGTATAGACAGTTGCCCCTGATGCTCTGTTTGGTGTTCGAGAAGAAAAGCCGAACAGAGGATCAAGAATAAATATCGCAGGAGTCTAACATGAGTTGTCTATGTGAATAAGCAGGTATAGCTTCAGGCTGCCACTGCTCATGATGCGGAGGTCTCCGGACTGAAGCAGAAACTGGTGCGGGTCGAGGAGGAACTCGGCCTCGTGAAGAAGCAGCTAGAAGATAACCAAGGTATGCAAGAGTTCGTGGGTACCTTTCAAAAAATGAATAGTCCGTCCGGATAAAGTATCATAAACTTTATTAGGGGCCACGACCGAGGTGGAAGCCCTTAAAAAGGCGCTAGCCGAGGCCAAGGACAAGGCGGCCAAGGAACGCGTCTCGCGCGAGAAGCACGGGGCCCGGGTTGGCGAGTCACAGCAAGAGCTCCAGGGTGCGATAGAGAGATTTGAGTCCTTGGAGCGTAATTAGAAGGCGCAAGAGTCCGAATTGGCCAGGCCCGCCAAAGCGCACAGGATGCACGAGCCGAAGCCCAAAACACCCTCCAGGAAATTCAGGCGGCGAAGAAGATTATGGCGGTTAAGTCTGTCACCATGTGTAGCAAGTATTTAGAAGAAACCTTTCCTTGTACTTATCCTGAATTTGGATTTTCCAGGGGTATTTACGGATCTGCCGCACAGTGTGTCAGATGCTGCCGAGCATTATAGAGACGAAGAAGGGATGTCTACAGAGAAGCTATTATGTTCCCAACATCTGGGATCCGAACATCCGATGCCCTTTAGCGACCAGCTAAAGCAGTTGGTCGAGCTCCACAGGTTGGCAGAGCTAGCCATGAAGGACCTGATAGTCCGGCTGTGGCCTGCCGATCCTATACCTAGCAGCTACTTCAGACTTGTGTAACGGCTTGTGAGTGCCTGTCCGCGGCTTGAATCCGTGAAGCGGTCGGTCTTTATTGAAGGTGCGCGTATGGCCTTTGCCCGCGTCAAGACGCATTGGGCGAAGCTGGATGCCAAGAAGCTGATGACCGAGGTGCCGCCAGAAGGCAAGGAGCATCATCGACCCGAGCACTATTTTGATGGTGTTCTGGAGGGGTCCCGCCTTTGTATGAGCAATGTTCGAAGGATGTTATATTCCCATGAGAACATGTATATTACCTTGTCCTGTAATATGGAACCAGGATGTTATGTAGCATAATGCTTATGATTTAGATTTTACCTCCTGTGCGACCGTTTATTAAATCTGACGGTTGACCAGTCGTCGACTTTTGCCCCCAAGTAGATAGTATGGGGGTATTCATGATGAATCTAAACACTCTTTACTCCACATTCTGGTCCATAAAGGAGGTGTTTAGCATGACGAACAAGGTAATTAGACTATGCGGCCTTTACCGCCCTCACTTAGCCATAGGAGTTTGACAATTAGAAAGGTTGACGAAGCCCCTAGTGTTCGGAAGGCCGAATTAGGGGCGTTTGTTCATGCCTAATCGGGAGAACCGATTCTTCACAAGAAGCGGAAAAAATCTCCAACGATTTGGAACCTCTCGAACAGCTGACCGGCTCTCGCCGCATCATGACAGTCAGTTTTCGGCTTTCTCTACTGAGGTGCTCGTCCGGAAGAACTGGGACACAATCGCAGTAGTTCTCCCTTTACTACCCTAGCCGATGTAGCGGAACGTAAGGTAGTAAGCACAGGAGTCGGGCAACCCAACTATTGACCAGAGACATGATTCGGAGCCGATGCATATAATGCTATAAGTTCGGGGTGCCGAACTATACTGTAAAAGTGTTCGGACTTTTATTACCGTGATGCGGGGTGTGATGAAGCCCCTGGCGTAGTAATACGTACCATGGTGTACGTGTGCAATGAGTAATTAATACCGAGGTGAGGAAACGGGAAAATGAAGTAATAAGCTGACGCTACCGTGTATTCACCATTGTGGTGTAACTAGTACGTCGAGGCGTACTTTGTACAAGTAATATGAGAAGCAAGTAAGGCTATTTAACACGCTGCCACCAAGGGCGAGCTACATGCGAGTATGAAAAGCAATTATGGCAATAGTTTAGTAGAGACCACCTGGGGATTCCCTTGTAAGCCAGAGCTCCCTTCCTCCTTGGTGTGTTCTGCTGGCGGGTTGTCCGTGTAGACCTCCAAAAGAGAAAAAACCGTAAAAATGAAAAAGTAAA
The DNA here is from genome assembly GCA_021605145.1 of Aegilops bicornis. Taxonomy (NCBI): domain Eukaryota; kingdom Viridiplantae; phylum Streptophyta; class Magnoliopsida; order Poales; family Poaceae; genus Aegilops; species Aegilops bicornis. The sequence goes on from CM038673.1 coordinate 267,568,168, forward strand.
AGCATGTGAATCCCAGGATCGGTCAAACCGTACTGTGGATTGCGAACGAGTTATGCCTCCGTCAATACCCATGGGGTTTTGAGTGCGTAATTTATGTACGCGCGGTATTTAATGCCATGGCCTCATCGGGGTTGGGACGGAGGCCAAGTTGCTAATTCGGCTCATGACGAGCTGCGCTGTCCTGTTGCAGTGAGTTCTGGACCCTCTTAATGATGTCCAGGGGCTCGGCAGCCGGGTTATAGTGCTACTTATGAAGGCCGCTCTGTACTTCTACTGCTAGGGCGGCGGTGTGCTCCTCTGTACGGAGGGAGGTGGCGGTGTGTTCCTCTGTACGGAGGGAGCGTTCCGTGTTTCCATTTACGGTAATGACACCATGTGGACCGGGCATCTTGAGCTTGAGATAAGCGTAATGTGGCACCGCGGTAAATCTAGCTAATGCGGTTCGTCCAAGCAGGGCGTGATAGCCGCTGTGAAGTGGGACGATATCGAAGATTAGTTCTTTGCTTCGGAAGTTATCCGGGGAACCGAATACTACCTCCAGCGTTATTGAGCCCGTACAACGGGCCTCTACGCATGGTATGGCTCCTTTAAAGGTAGCCTTTGCTGGTTTGATCCGCGAGGGGTTAATGCCCATCTTATGCACTGTGTCTTGATAAAGCAGGTTGAGGCTGCTACCAGTGTCCATCAGGACTCGTGTTAGGTGAAACCCGCCAATAATTGGGTCGAGGACTAGTGCGGCTGAACCGCCATGGCGGATACTGGTTGGGTGATCTCGACGATCGAAGGTGATCGGGAATGATGACCATGGGTTGAATTTTGGGGCGACTGGCTCTACCACGTGGACGTCCCTAAGTTCTCGCTTACGCTCCCTTTTGGGGATGTGCGTAGCGTATATCATGTTCACCGTTTTGACTTGAGGGGGAAATTTCTTCTGCCCTCCGGTGTTCGGCTGCCGGGGCTCCTCGTCATCGTCCTCGCTCTGTGATTCCCCTTCCTTGTTTCTGCTGTTTATCTTGCTAGCTTGTTTAAAGACCCGGCAATCCCTGTTAGTATGGTTGGCTAGTTTGTCTGGGGTGCCGTGTATCTGGCAAGGATGAATAAGTATGCGGTCCAAGTTGGATGGTCCTCCGCTGCTCCTTTATAGGGCTTCTTTCGCTGGCCGGACTTGGAGCCACTGAATCCGGCATGAACTGTAGTGTCATTGGTGTTATCGCCATTGCTTCGGCGTTTGTGTCTGTTGCGCCAGAGCTTGCCGGTGCTACTTTTGGCCTCAGAGGTGCCTGTTTCGTTGGCTGTGTTTGTGCTGCGAGCCAGCCAACTATCCTCTCCCGCGCAGAAGCGGGTCATAACTGCCGTGAGGACTGCCATGGACCTCGGCTTTTCCTGGCCGAGGTGGCGGGCGAGCCATTCGTCCCGGATGCTATGCTTAAAGGCCGCTACGGCTTAAGATCTGGACGATCCAATGATCTGGTTCTTTTGGTTAGGAACCTAGTCCAGAATTTTCTCGCTGATTCTCCGTGTTGTTGAATTATGTGGCTTAGGTCACCGCATCCGGTGGCGGACATAAGTTCCTTGGAAGTTATCAAGGAAAGCCTCTTCCAAGTCCTCCCATTGCCGATGGAATTCTCAAAGTGTGCTATTTAACCAGTGTCGAGCTGGTCCTTTGAGTTTTAATGGGAGGTATTTGATGGCGTGGAGGTCATCTCCTCGAGCCATGTGGATACGGAGAATAAAATCCTCGACCCATACTGCAGGATCGGTTGTGCCGTCGTATGGTTCAATGTTGACAAGCTTGAACCCCTCAGGGAATTCCTGATCCAGAACCTTGTCTGTGAAGCAGAGAGGGTGTGCGGCGCCTCTATAGCGGGCCGCGTCGTGGCGTACCTCTGATGGAGTCCGTCTGCGGTATTTGGCCCGGGCGTGATTAGGTTTGTCACGTCTGAATAGGTAGCCATCGTCATGCCTCGAGGCATGCTCTCGCGATCCGTAGATCGATCTTGTATGTCCTGCTCTATCATCCAGGATCTGCCGGAGGTCGTACGTGTGACCCTGAACTCTTTCGTCTCTATTTTTACGAGGCGGTGGGGCAGGCTGCTGTTTGGCCTGAGTTGCCGGTTTATCCCGGCTGCGGGGTGGCCGGTCGGCCGCCCTGTTTCGACCACGTGGTGGTCGTTCCGCATTACGCGAGGGAGATGTGTGCTCGATCGCTCTTGGCTGGGCGCTTGAGGCCATCTTCCTCGGCTGTCAGGACATCAGTCCATCTGTCGACAAGCAGGTCTTGTTCAGCTTGAAGCTGATGTTGTTTCTTTTTCAGGCTCCTTGCAGTGGCTATGAGCTGAAGCTTAACACGCTCCTGCTCGAGAGGATCCTCAGGCACGATGAAGTCTTCGTTGCCAAGGCTTGTCTCCTCCTGGGAGGGTGGACGATAACTATCGTGTCCTCCGAGTCATCTTCTATGGCCTGTTCGTCAGGGTTGTCTTGCCTGCTATCATGTTCCTGTTCGGATGTAGCCCCGACAGGGTCTTCATTGTTTTCGGCGTCGCCCGGAGTACTATTTTCTCCGGTGCCAGTGTTGTCGTCCTTTGAGCGACGGGGTTTAGAGCGGCGTTTGGGCTGCCGGCGCTTGGACTGCGTCTCGGAGGTTTTATTCACATCTGGATCTTCTTTGTCGTCGCCAGATCCTTTAGGTGTATCAACCATGTACACGCTGCATTTAAGAGGTAGCCGCCCAACGCCCAAAGGAATGGAGGGTCTTGGCCTTGCTCCTTGTCGGCATCGTCGTCTGTACCGTCGATGTCTTCGGAGCCATAGTCAAGCACGTCGGTTAAGTCATCAACGGTGGCTATGAAGTGGGTGGTGGGTGGGAAGCAAGATTCCTAGTCATCCGTCTCTAGCTCAAACCGGACATAGTTCGGCCGTGAGTTCTTCTCCAAGGACAAATTCTTTAGAGAGTTTAGCATGTTACTCAAAGGTGAATGCTGGAAGATGTATGCGGCGCTAAATTCGAAAATCGATAACCGATCCAACTCGGTGTCCGCAGACGTACCTGGTCCGGAACTTATAGCCGGAGACAAGTCCGAAGTTCCGTTAAAGCGAATATTGCAGGGCGCTGAGTCCGTGTGCGGCTCCAACGCCGCAGACTCTGCGGCCTCGGATGGCGCGATCTGCCTTGGCTCTAAGGCCGTTGCAGCAGCAGGAACCATCTCCTGGGTGTGATCCGATGACAGATTAAGTCACGTTAATCGGGGTGAGGGGGAGCGATCACCGTGGGCTCAGATCCCTTGAAGATCAAGTCTCCACGGATATCCGCGACGTAGTTCAAGCTTCCGAATATGACCTGATGGCCAGGGGCGTAGCTGTCGATCTGCTCCAGATGGCTGCCGAAGTTGGCTCAAGAAGACCGCGCCGAATAGGAAGGTCTATCCGGGGAGGAAGGTTTCTCCCTGGACAACATCATTACTGACGATCGAAGGGGCCATCGAGCCCTTTGCTGACGGCACAGTGGAACTCTCAATGAAAGCACCAATGTCGGTGTCAAAACCAGCGGATCTCGTGTAGGGGGTCCCGAACTGTGCGTCTAGGATCGATGGTAACAGGAGACGGAGGACATGATGTTTACCCAGGTTCGGGCCCTCTTTATGGAGGTAATACCCTACTTCCTGCTTGATTTATCTTGATGAATATGAGTCTTACAAGAGTTGATCTACCACGAGATCGTAATGGCTAAACCCTAGAAGTCTAGCCTATGTGTATATGGTAATGAATGTTCCCTATCCGGACTATGCTCTCCGGTTTATATAGACATCAGAGAGATCTAGTGTCACATGGGGTCGGTTACATAAGAAGGAATCTTCATAGTTGGTCGCCAAGCTTGCCCTCCACGCCAAGTAGAGTCCAATCCGGACACGGGTATAGTCTTCGGCCTCCGTATCTTCACAGCCCATCAGTCCACCCCTTAGTCTAGTACTCCCTCAGAGGGAAGTTGTTCACCTGATCTATGTACGAAACGACATACATTGTCTCTTCCCGCCTTGATTTATTTTACAGAGGCCATATGCAATTGTGCTAAAATATGAAATTATTCGGGGTTCGTTTTGCCTTTTTATACATTGATTTTCCTAGGCATTTTTTAACAAATAGCCACCACGTTGGGCCTATTTGGATCCATGGGTTAGAGTTAGTTTGAGCTAGTTGGAGCTCAAATAGCCCTAAAGTATCCAAACATGAGGGCTAGATTGGAGCTAGATGCACCTAACCCACCTAAAAAAACTATCCTACCCAAGAGGTGCTAATTGGAGCTAGTTCTCATGGGGCCCACCGAAAAATCACTTCTCTCTCTATCCCGCCAGCCAAGAGGTGCTAATTGGACCTTGTTCTCATGGGGCCCACTGAAAAATCACTTTTCTCTCTCCATCAAGTCCATTTATTGTCAATCTAACCCTGTCATCCAAACACCTCTTTGGCTAGAGTTAGTTCAGGGTTAGTCATGAGCAAGAAACTAACTCTAACCTATACCCAAGTTAGAGTATACAAACAGGGCCGTTAGTATCGCAAACGGTCGTATTAGTCCAACCGTGGGTGTTCAACTAACCATTTAGTACCGCAGGCAGCTGTTTGATTAGACGAGACGACTACGAGCAGTCCGCCGCGCATGCTGACCGTAGCAGGATAGATAATGTGTTGTCTTTATTTGTAGATGCTAGTAGGCCCGAAAGTAGAAAAATGTTGGGGAATATAACAATCCCATTGAATGCCTTGATCTTCATCACACATAAATTACTTTCAACGAGTACCGAGGAACCACACCAGAAATTAAATTCGCCAGGTTTCTTTGTTGAGAAAGCAAGGTTGCTCAAGGTAATGATGTTTGCCCTATATTTATTGCGCAGAATTGAATGGATTGTTAAAGAGCACACGCGTCTATAGCTAAATGGAAAAGGCTCTGTAGAAGCTGTATTTCAGTTTGTAACTTCATATGATAGATTATTCGGAAGTCACTGTAAGGAGCCGCTACAAGACCTCTCAGTGGCTGATCTCTTCGCAGAAATAATGCGTGAAAAAGATTATGAAGAAGATGAATTTTATGTGTCAGAATAGTTTGAACCTTGTAATCTTGAATTTGGGCCTTGTAATGCTGGAATTTGAACCTTGCAATATTTATGGTATTTTTTATATAATGTAATTGGATATTTAAGTTGGTTTTTCAATCATGTCCTGTTAGAAGTATATATGTTGTTCTTCTGTACACAAAGCATAGGTGTTGTGCAGACATAGCATATCACATCGCACACGGACCACACTAGGGAACCGTCGGTGATGAATTCATTGATCGTAGACGGTTGTATACCAGCAAGTGTTTGCACACAAACACACACGACTTATTCCATCACAAACAACTCAGATGGATCAACTGTATGCCACGTCTCACACACGCAACTCTAATCTGATTCGTGATTGATGTCTCCGACATCGCTTGCACAGTTTGTCTTATTTTCCACGTATCATTGTGCTGGCCTCTGCTCGCGTCCCTCGGCCCTATGCTCGTCGTTTGGTGCCGTAGCGCGCTATGCCGGCATCCCTCGGCGCGCTCTGCTCGCCGTTAGGTGTTGTGGCGCACTCTGCTCATTTCCCTCAGTGCGCTCTGCTCGCTATTAGGCGCCACAACGCACTCTGTTCGCGTACCTCCACGCGCTCGGCTTGTGGAAAGATTTTCCTTGCGTGTTCAACTGCTATATGCATATATATGGTTGCTCTCCGTTGAGGCGACCGTAGAGCACTCTGCTCGCGTCCCTGCGCGCGGACCCTGCCAGCGGTTGGGGCCTGCGCATGGTCATGTTGGGGGCCCCATATGTGTCGGTGTACAAAAGTAGGGGCGCTCCCTTTTGACCCCTATACTTGTGCACGGGCAGTCAGAGCCGCGCGCCACGGCCACACGTAGCAGGGCAAGGGAGGGGAGCCGGAGAGAAGCCGAACCACAAGGCAACCAAGGCAACGCCAAGACCAGAAACACAAAGAGCAGAAGGGCGAAGCAGGCTCCCCCGGCAAGACCCTTGCCGGGGCGGCACGCCCAACGCCAACAGAGTGAGCTACCCTTGAGCCCGTGAGTTCCAACCCAACCAACTACATTGGTACTAGGGCTCGCGAGGCACCTCCATGATGGCATGCAGATCTTCGTCAAGACCATATATATGTAAGATCAGATGAGGATCAGAAAACAATGATCCTCAGCAAGATCCTTGCCTTGGAAAACCACAAGACCCCTGGCAAGATCCTTGCCAGGGACGACTGCGCGCCACGGCAAGGCCCTTGCTGGGCCCCCGGGAAGGCCCTTGCCAAGGACATCAGTGGGGCCACTGCCAGGCCCGCACCATCCAAGTTTCCACCACCATTAGCATGTAGCTGCCAGCACGACCAGCTGGGCAGGCACATGCGTGGCAACATGCAGCTCCCAGGCCAACTTAGCAAGCGCCTGTGTGGCGCATGCAGATCTTCGTGAAGGCCCTACCACCGCGCCACCTCAGCTACCTGCCTGCCTACATGGCACCACATGCATCGCTGGCCAGGGCGCGTGTCAAAGCGAGGACGGGCGGTGACAGACGGGACGGGGCTCGTTCCCGTCCCCGATAAAGCTAAGGGAGACCTAAGCGATGCATTAAATGTGTCTTGTCCTGTAATACGGGCGATAAGCTCGTAGTACTGTAGGCCTTTCCACCTCCTGTGTGCCACTGTGGCAGCCCCTTTTGAACTGGAGAGGGATTCGACTCTTTTGAACAGCATAGCCACCATAGCTAGTTCGAGAGCTCAAGAACACTCAATACATCCACCAAAGCAGGACTAGGGTTTTACGCATCCTCGCGGCCCGAACCTGGGTAAACGATCCTTGTGCTGACTGTTAATCCTGCTCTTCTCACAACCCCGCGCCCCGGCAACCGTAGTAGGGATTCTTGTGATCCCATAGGTGTCGTTTCGCACCGACATCTTTGGCGCACCAGGTAGGGGCGCAATTGTGAGAATCTGGTCTAGTAGTTAGCCTAGCAGTTCTTCATCGCCATGGCTCCCAAGAAGAAGACGATCATGACGATCGGCTCATCGGGAGCCGAGCGGCCCGCGCCAGTGCGTGCGAGCAGCGGATCGGTCGCTGACAGGACCCGAGCCGCGGCCCGCGAGCACTAGCATCGCCCCGGTAGTCAGAGCCTGGCGAGCGGCATCTTTCGTAAGCCGGACAACGAGCCGCACGCTGCCAGATCCAAAGACCGGGCAGGGCCCCTCGCAGGCGGCGCAGGCCCTCCAGGGGCGTCGCTATGGCTCCTACGGGCGGCGCAGCGACCTGCAAGACGCCCACCCCGGCACCCACAGTGCATTCTTCCCGTGGTGTGCGCGACGAGCAGCGTCACCACGCCGGTGACCCTGGACACCGCGATGGGAAGAGCCCTGTGCTTCGTCTGGCGGACGGCGGAGTCCAAAGCATGCCCGCCAAGCGCCGGCGGAAATGGCACGCAGCCGGCCGGGTTGCGGATTTTGAGCTCCTTCTAACGTGGTTAGAAGTCGAAGCGTGCCACGGTCCACGCAGCTGTCGCCACCACCCACGCCAGCAGAAGCTTTGGCGCGCGCGCAGCTGCTCCTCGACTTCCCTCCTGCTGCGGAGAAGCTCGACGAGTGGAGAGCCACCATCCGGAGCCTCGTCGCCGTTGCCAACAAAGATGATCCGCGACCGGCAGGGCCCTTGGGCCGGTGCTCCTCGAGCCACCACATGCCAGAGGTGGGAGGACCGGGGGAGCTGCAACCACAGTACACTCTCCTCCCCCGCGCCAACTGCCGCCGGCGTCGATCCGTCTTGACGACGAGTGTGATAACATCTCCATAGCGTCGTCCGACCCATGGACCCACCTTAACCAGCGCCATGTTCTTCAAGAGCGAGCCCACGAAGATGCTCGAACCACTATCGAGCGTCGGCGTGATACACACCACCAGTCGGACAAGCGGGTGGGACCTGCTATGGACCACCCAGCACCGGGGGGCTCCGGCGGCCTACCTTACGAGGTGGGTTGCCCAGCCTTTACCGGTGAGCTGCGGCAATTCTAGTGGCCGTCCCACCGCACGTTCAAGCCCGACGTCGGCGAGAAGTACAATGGCAAGACCCATCCGTCAGAGTTCCTCGACATCTACACCATCGAGATCCAGGCTCCCGGAGCTCGCGACGACAAGGTGCTTACCAATTACTTCCCGTTGGCACTGAAGCCCAATGTCATGTCTTGGTTGATGCACTTGCCGGCGATATCATTTCTTCTTGGTCGGATCTGTGCCATGAGTTCGTTGGTGCCTTCACAGGAGGCCACCAAGCTCATGGCCAGGCCAGTGATTTGCATATCATTCCCGAGAAGGAAGGGGAAAACCTGCGCAAGTACATCCGGAGATTCAGCCGGGCACAGTACAACATCCCCGATGTTTATCCCGCCGTCATGATTAGCGCCTTCCATCAGAACGTGCGCAACGGCAAGATGCGCGAAGAGCTGGCGATGAACAGGGTTAAGGATGCGGCTGAACTTTATGTTCTGGCCGATACATGCGCCCGGGCTGAAGAAGGAAGGAAGTACCCTGACGAGGACGCCGGTGCGGAAACCAACTCTACTGATGAAGACACTGCTGCCCCGACGAAGAAGGGCCGGCGACGCAACAGGAAATGCAAGGGCAAGACCGTGCTTGCCGTCGAGGGATCCTACAGCACCGGCGCTGCCAAAAAGGCCAAGGCAGACGACCCCGGCAAGGAAATAGCCGGGTGCACTGCTTGCCGGGCCTTGGCGGTTGCCGACAAGACGTGGGGCTCCGACAAGCAGTATTGCAAGATCCACCGCACCAAGGGCCACGACCTCCAGAACAGCCGACAGGTCGAGCTGCTGGCCGAAAAGAAAAGGGCCGAGTATGAGAGGCGGGACAAGGAGAAGGGTCAATACGGTGCCGAAGGATCCGGCAAGTAGCATGGCGACCAAGGAGGCCGTCGCGACAAGGAGAACCAACAAGAGAGGCCCGCCTAGGGCTGTGACAAGAAACAAGAAGACGATGATCATGACGAGGACGACGAGTTCGAGAAGGCTACAGAGGCCATGTGCGTCGATGGTGGCGCCTCACTGCATACTTCTCACCGCCAGCTCAAGCAGTGTGCGCGTGAGATTACACCAGCAGAGCCGTCTTTAGACGCTCAGAAGCCACTGAAGTGGTCTAGCACGCCCCTCATCTTTGACGCTGAGGACCATCCTGACCGCACAACTGCGGTCAGGTGTTTGCCATTGTTGGTCTCGCCAACGATACACAACCTTAAGGTGAACAAGATGTTGGTTGACGGCGGGGCCGGCCTGAATTTGATGTCGCCTGTCATGATCAAGAGGCTGCAAATTCCTGATGGAGACCGTGAGGAAATGGGTATGTTTCAAGGGGTCAATCCGGGAAGGAGCCAGCCAAAAGGGAAGGTCACATTGCCCGTGACGTTTGGGGGTGAGTTGAACTACAGGACGGAGAGGATCGTCTTCGATGTGGCCGAGATCCCCTTGCCCTACAATGGGATCCTCGGCCGGCCGGCACTAGCCAAGTTCATGGCGGCGTCGCACTACGTCTACAACATGCTGAAGATGCCTGGGCCGTTGACCATCATCACCGTCCCCTCCGACAAGAAGGATGCACTGATCTGCGCCGACCTACTCTACTGGGAAGCAGTTGAAGCAGCTGCCGCCAAGGCACTTGCTCCTGCCGCTGAAGCCCCGGGAGGGAGGAAGAAGCCCGGCAAAACCTCTCGCACCCACTCCGGCAAGCGCACCTCCTCGGAGTGTTGTGCTACCATCGAGGACGTGCCAGAGAGCTCCACCGGAAAGAGCTAGAAATCCAAAGTTGCGCCACTACAGACCAAGAAGGTGTCTGTTAGGGAGGATGGCACGGGAGGGGCTTTCACCATAAGCTCCACCCTCGACAGCAAATAGGAAGGCGCGCTCGTCACCTTCCTGCGGGCGAATGTCGATGTGTTTGCATGACAAGCATCCGACATCCCTGGTGTTCCCAGGGAGGTGATTGAGCACCACCTAGTTGTCTGTCCTCATGCGCGGCCCGTCAAGCAGAAGGTCAGGAAGCAGGCTTTGAAAAGGAAGGAGTTCATCACAGAGGAGATCAGGAAGTTGGAAGCGGTAGGTTTGGTGAGAGGAGTGCTCCATCCAACGTGGTTGGACAATCCTATGGTGGTGCGCAAAGCAAATGGGAAGTGGCGGCTGTGTATTGACTACAGAGATATCAATAAGGCTTGCCCCAAGGACCCCTTCCCGTTGCCGCGCATCGACTAGATTGTTGACTCCACGACCGGGTGTGATCTGTTGTCATTCCTCGATGCCTACTCGGGCTACCACTAGATCTTCATGACGAGAGAAGATGAAGAGAAGACAGCATTCATCACCCCATGTGGTACGTATTGCTTTTTACGAATGCCTTTCGGGTTAAAGAGTGCTGGCTCGATGTTTGCAAGAGCGGTCCAGATTTGTTTTGAACCCCAGCTCCATAGAAATATGGAAGCATACATGGACGACATAGTGGTCAAAACCAAAGACAGGGCAACTCTTGTACAAGATCTCGAAGAGACATTTGCCAACCTGCATAGGATCAACCTCAAGCTAATCCCTGAGAAGTGTGTCTTCGGTGTTCCGTCCGGAAAACTTCTCGGGTTCTTTGTGTCATAGCGCGGGATCGAGGCAAACCCAGACAAGATCAAAGCTATTGAGCAGATTGAGGCGCCCAAGCGGATCAAGGATGTGCGTCGGCTCACTGGCTGTGTTGCCTCCATGAGCCGATTCATCTCCAAGTCTGCCGAGCGCGCCCTCCCCTTTTTCAAAATCTTGAAGAAGGCAGGCCCAATGGAGTGGACCCCAGAAGCCGAGGCGGCGCTGCAGGATCTGAAGTAATAACTTTCCTCCAGGCCAATACTGGTTGCGCCTAAACCACAAGAGTCGTTGCTACTGTATCTGGCGGCAATGAATCAAGTGGTCAGCGCCGCACTGGTGGCACAGAGGGAGGTCGACGAAGAGGCAGTGGCGACGGCAGGACCAGCGCATGGCAAGCCAGAGATCCTCCCGGCAGGGCCTGGTTGCGGCAAGGCAAGGCCCCCGGCAGAGTCTGACGCCATCGGGGCAATGCCCGCACAGTCAAGTGAAGTGGTGCAGAAGAAGAAGATGATGCAGCACCCGGTTTACTTTGTCAGCTCCATCTTGCAGGGCGCTAGGTCGAGGTACACCGGTGTGCAGAAATTGCTCTTCGGCCTCCTTATGGCCTTGAGGAAGCTGTATCGTTACTTCCAAGCCCACGAGATCACTGTCGCCACACGCCTCCCGTTGCAATGGATACTGCACAACCTAGATGCGACCGGAAGGACTGTGGAATGGGCCTTGGAGTTGTCAAGCTTTGGGTTGAAGTTTGAAAGTACCTCGACAATCCAGAGCAGAGTCTTGGCGGAGTTCATTGCAGAATGGACCTCAACGCCCGACGAAGAAATCCAGGAGACCGCTCTCCCCGGCAAGGAAGCAAGCCGCGACTGGATCATGTACTTTGATGGGGCTTTCTCGCTGCAAGGCGCCGGTGCCGGGGTGCTGCTTGTCGCACCCACTTGAGAGCACCTCAAGTATGTGATCCAGATGCACTTTCCCAGGGAGATGTCCACAAACAACACTGCTGAGTACGAGGGGTTGCTTGCCGGTCTCAGGATCACGGCGGACCTCGGGGTGAAGAAGCTCATCGTCAGAGGTGATTCACAGCTTGTCGTCAGACAAGTTAACAAAGATTATCAGATTCATTGATGGAGGACTACGTAGATGAGGTGAGGAAACTAGAGGAGCGCTTTGACTGTATACAAGCGGAGCATGTTCCCCGAGCGGAGAACGACATCGCTGATTACCTGTCAAAGCGCGCTGCATTCAAGCTACCTGTGGAACCAGGTAACTTTTTGCTCCGGTTAACTCAACCATCCGTCGAACCATCAACGGAGCAGAACAAGAGGAGGAAGTCAGGCCCAAGCAAGTACTTTCCCGCCGAGCCCCCAGGGGCCGCCGACAAGGGTGTTGCTGCGGATTCTAAGCCTACCGAGGGACGGCTGGCTCCAGCGGGGCGCCAAGCCATGGTCGTAGAGACGGCTGCCCCCATGGCGGAAGAGATGCCTTTGGTCCTTGCCATCGAGCCCCAGGCTCCGACATGGGCATAGCATACCGTTCATTTCCTCCAGACAGGGGAACTTCCTGAGGAGTAGGAAGAAGCGGAAAAAGTAGCCCGTCGGTCCGCCTTGTACCAGTTCGTCGATGACGTCCTATATAGAAAAAGGCCGAACGGTGTGAAATTGAAGTGCATCCCCCGGGAGGAAGGACTGGAGTTGTTGGCAGAGATACATGGAGGCATATGTGGCTCCCACATAGGGTCGAGGGCGCTTGCCGGCAAGGCATTCCGGCAAGGCTTCTTCTGGACCACCGCCCTCCAGGATGCAACGACACTAGTAACCAAGTGAGAAGCATGTCAGTTCCATTCAAAGAAGCTTCATCAACCAGCTCAAGGCCTTCAAACAATCCCTCTCTCCTGGCCATTTTCAGTCTTGGGGCTCGACATACTGGGCCCCTTCCCCCGTGCTGTCGGGGGCTTTGAGTACTTGTACATTGCAATCGACAAGTTCACAAAGTGGCCGAAGGTGGAACCGGTGAGGAAGGTGACAGCACAGTCAGCTATCAGGTTCTTCAATGGACTAGTCTGCCGTTTTGGTGTGCCAAACAGGGTCATCACCGACAACGGCACGCAGTTCACAAGCAACACCTTCATGCAATACATTCAAGACCTTGACAGCAAGGTCTGTTTTGCATCCGTGGCTGTCGGAGTAATGGACTACGGGTAGGAAGACCCGAGCCCCTGAACCTTTCAAAACATCGGGGCAGACTGCGCCCCTCAAGACCCCAAGACAAAGAGCCGCCTTCAGATAGTCGGCAACAGAGTCGCCTACTACCCCTCTGGGCCGAGTCCCAAAGGCCGCCTTCAGGACAAGCCGACTCCAAGCCAGCGACCTCCAGCGAGGCCGACTACAAGGAGTCGGCCCGCGACCTCCACCACCTCACGCCTGGGCGACTATGGGGTAAAGCCGCCACGCAGCCCATCCCCGCCCAGTCCATAAAGGGCAGGTATGGCTACAGAGCGCCGTACCGATGGAGATCTCCGTCCGGTGCAGCACTGTTGCCATGCGACATTTATCGACACTGGGGCAGATTCACTGTACCCACGATGGCCTTTGTCACGACCGAAGACGGCGGGACCCGCTTTGTCGGTTTACGGGAGTACCGAAGACGACGAGAGCACCCCAAGGACGGACCCGATGGAGTCGGCTCGGAGTCGGCCGGCTCCTCCCGCGGGATCCACGCGCCATTAACCAGACAAGACAGGGAATGGCAACAGTGATCGCCCGCCAGGCGGCGGCACTGTTGCCATAACCCCATGACCAAGCTCGCGTCATTAGAAGCACGGCTACAGTAATCTGCAGCCGGCAAGACCCACCACAAGGGCGGACAGGGCTGTCGGCCCATGCGTCGGCCGGGCTGGGCCCACTAGTAGGCGGGCCCTGTGAGTCAGCGGAGAAGGCGGCGACTTAGAGACTGATGGCTTGGACCCACACCCACCGGATTATCACAGGCCCCGGGGTAGACCTATATAAACCCCCCGGGGCACCCATGCAAAGAGTTGGAAGCTAGTAGTTTTAGACACACACATAGAGGGAGAGAAGAGCAAGTCGTTCCCTTCTCCTTCCTCACCCCGAACAGCTCAAGGAGCCTCTTGTACCCACTTTGCCATAGTGATCATGCGGAGACCCCGCAGAGCAGCAGTAGGGGTGTTATCTCCTATGAGAGCCCTGAAGCTGGGTAAGATTCGCCGGCGTGCATTACTTCGCCTCATCCCGTTTCCAGGCACCGGCGACGTTCTACTTGCCCCCTCCATGATAAGCCATCCTTTGGCATATGTCGCACCCAACCCCCGACATTTGGCGCCCACCGTGGGGCCTGGTGCACCGTCGTCTCGAGACCTGCTCTGGACGGGAACCCTCTTCCTCCCCGGGCGAAGCAAGCCAGCCCAAGACGCCAGATGGAGTTTGCGCCGACGCGCTGCATGGCGCTGAGGTTGCCTGCGCGGTGAGTTGCCTCGCCGAACTTGTCGGCAAGGTTCGCCTCTCCGACGAGCCTGCGTCCGACGCAGGCATGGACGGCCCCGAAAGCCTCCTCCGGGCCTCCTCGAGCAGCTCCACGTCGACGGCGAGCCTGCCGCCGACCTGGAGTCCGTAGGCTCCACCGACCTGGCGTTGGTTGATTCCGACACCGCTGCCGCCGACGCTGCTCCCCACCAACGTGGTGGTTCACGACGAGCCTCTCCCTCGCGCGGAGAGCAGCGGAGCACCGTCACGAAGAAGTACTCGTCATCGATCCACGGCGAGCCCTCCGGCTGGGGCTTTGACCCTCGACGCTGTTACGCAAGACCTGACCGCCTGTTCAGAGGACGCCGACGCCGAAACGCTGGAGGCGCCGCCTTTCAGCCTCGTGGGCGCACAGAAGCCGGCAAGCATGAGACGCTTGTCGGAAGCCTATCAGCCGAGGTGGATCGCTGGCCAGGTGGCTCGCCGCCCGGCCCGGGCTAGCCGCTTAGGCGGCGTCCGCAGCAGCGACGCCCTCGCCAAATTTATTTGGGGCCGGTCGCCTGCGGTACGCCACGCCAGCGAGAACATTCGCGCTGCTCAGCGGGCGGCGGACGAGCTGGATAACTTCGAGGGCGAGGAGCGCTACCGATGACGCGAGCGAGTCCAAAGCAGCTTCGACGCTGCCGCCAAGAAGACGAAGCCGATCGCCGACGGAGGCGCTTACGGCGACAACACGGGCGATTTGCCTCCCCGCCGAGATCAAGGCGCGACATCTCGGACGCCGATCGGGCGGCGTCCGCGGAAGAAAGAACCAGATCCGCCGTCAGCCATAGCCGGACTCACATCTCCCTCGAACGACGAAGACGGCCGCCTTGTGGCGGAGCGGCGGAGCGCGACTATCAGCCTCCCCCTCCCCCCCGAGAAAGGTGAGTCTCCCCGCCACCCGTCGAGCATCCGACTCTCGGCGACCGCCTTGGCCGCCGAGAGGGAGTCGGAGAGAACGACGCCCGCCACCGGATCGAGCGACTCCACCGATCCCTGGCGCTAGAAGAAGAAGATGAGTTGGGCCCACCCTGTTATGGACCTCGTGATCCGTGACGAGCCCTTCCCCGAGGATTCACACTCCCCGAGACACACCTAAATACACCGCCCGCGTGAAGCCGAGGACTGGCCGGTGGACTACTCCACGGCCCGTCAAGATAGCTTGACGGCAACAAGCGCGTTGCCGTAAAGTATGCTCCCCTGATGCTCCAGGGCATGGCCCGGACATGGTTGAACAGCTTGAAGCCCCGCAGCATCAACGGCTGGGTCGACTTCACCGAGTCCTTCGTTCGCAACTTCACGAGCACATACAAGCGACCTCCCAAGCCTCATCAGCTGTCCTTGTGCGTACAAGGCCCCAACGAGTCCACTCGCGACTACCTCACGTGCTGGAGCGAGCTCCGGAACTCCTGCGAAGGAGTGCACGAGGTGCGAGCAATCAAGTACTTCACCGCCGGGTGCGTAGAAGGCACCCTCCTCAAGCACAAGCTCCTTTGCGACGAGCCGGAGACCTCGACGAGCTGCTTGTCATAGCAGACAGCACGCCATCGCCGAATTCTCCATGAAGACGGCGATCGAAGTCAGTGCGACTGGCAAAGTAGCTCCCCATGCTCCCAGAACTCCACCTGGCAACGCCAGTCGGCGACAGCAGCAGAATGATCACAAGCGCAAGGCCCCGCAGCCGGCTTCATACAGCCGGCAGGTGGCGACAAATAAGACCAGCAGCTAGAGGGCAGCCTCCCGCCAAGCGGCGTAAAAGGCGGCAAGTCCAACTGGTTGCCGCCTTCTTACGAAAGCGACTCGACGGACCTCGCAAGTTCCACAGCCGCGCTTGAAGCCGCCAAATCACACCACCCGGAAGTGCCATCGCTCACCAGATCGCCAAGGAGACGGCCTTGCCCTCCTCCGCTGGCCGGGCCGCCGCTTCCACCATCGCCCGGCCGGCTGTCCGGCCATCGGTGCAAAGACAAGACGACACCAGAAGAGCACGGTGCCTATGTCGTGTTTACCAACAGGTTGATGATCGCCGCGAAGGCGGCAGCAAAGAAGAAGAGGTGAATGCCGTAGCATCAAACGCCCGAATTCATGCACCGTCCGAGAAGCCCATCACCGAGCTGCGGCCGATCACCCAGAGGTGATGCGAATCCGGGCTCCTACGCCTCGGTCTTGGGAGCCACCCTTGCCCGCGGATAGGCGGGCCGCCGCTTCTCAAGAGTATTGATAGACGGAGGCAGCAAAGATCAACATCCCGTACAAGGATACGATGGAGAAGCTAGGAATCAAGCGCAGGCAGCTTCAAAGATAGTCGGATTGTGTTCCACGGAATTGTACCGGCCTTTCCTCGCTCACCGATTGGCAAGATTACGATAGACGCCCTCTTTGGGGACAAGGATCACTTTCGCCGAGAGCCAGTCTGGTTCGAAGTGGTGGACCTCGAGAGCCCCTACCATGCCTTGCTTGGCCGACCTGCTTTGGCCAAGTTCATGGCGGTCCCCCACTACGCCTACCTCAAGATGAAGATGCCGAGTCCCTGGTGATCGCAGCTGAGAAGCGGCTCCTGGATCGGGTCGTGGCGATGGCCAGCAAGCAGCCGGAGATATCGTCCGACCCCAAGGAGTCAGAAGCTGAGGGCTCGTTCAAGCCGGCCAAAGAGACCAAGAAGATACCCTTGGACCCGGAGCACCCAAAGAAATACGCTGTCATAGGTGCGAACCTCGACAG
Organism: Aegilops bicornis; assembly: GCA_021605145.1. Taxonomy (NCBI): domain Eukaryota; kingdom Viridiplantae; phylum Streptophyta; class Magnoliopsida; order Poales; family Poaceae; genus Aegilops; species Aegilops bicornis. The sequence goes on from CM038673.1 coordinate 267,585,107, forward strand.
CAAATAGGAAGGCGAAGCTCGCCGATTTCCTCCGTGAGAATCGGGACATCTTCGCATGGTCCCCCAAAGACATGCCAGGTGTACCGACGGATTTCGTCGAGCACAAGTTACATGTCCGACCTGATGTGAAGCCCGTCAGGCAGCCCTTCCGCCGCCTGCCAGAAGAGAAAAGAAGAGTTGTTGGAGAAGAGATAGCCCGGCTCCTTGCAGCCGGTTTCATCATGGAAGTTTTCTTTCCAGAATAGTTGGCGAACCCGGTCCTGGTACTAAAGAAGAACAAGCAAAGGGCGAATGTGTATTGACTACACAAGCCTCAACAAAGCTCGCCCCAAGGACCCGTTCGCTCTACCCAGTAATTGATCAGTGATAGACTCACAATCGGATGCGAAGTTTTGAGCTTCTTAGATGCATATTCGTGGATATCATCATATCAAGCTGAACCCGCAGACAGATTGAAGACCGCCTTCATCACGCCATTTGGAGCCTTACGCTGCACCGACCATGACGTTCAGCTTGAGGAATGCCGGCGCCACCTTTCAGCGTTGCATGCAGAAGTGCCTCCTCAAGCAGCTTGGCAGAAACGCCCACGTTTACGTGGACGATGTGGTGGTGAAGACGGAGAGGCGAGGAACGCTGTTGGAAGACCTCAAAGAGACCTTTGGAATCCTGCGCCGATTCCAGATCAAGCTCAACCCAGAGAAATGCGTCTTCGGAGTACCAGCTGGCCAGCTCCTTGGCCTCCTGGTATCCGAATGCGGCATAGAGTGCAACCCCGTGGAGATCAAGGCAATTGAGAGAATGGAAGTGCCCCGCCGACTGCTGGATGTGCAGAAGTTCACCGGCTGCTTGGCGTCTATCAGTCGATTCATCAGCCGGCTTGGTGAGAAAGCCCTTCCTCTGTACCAGCTTATGAAGAAGACCACCTTCTTCGAATGGAACTCCAAGGCGGACGAACCTTTTCTCCAGTTGAAAAGAATGCTGACTACTCCCCAAAGGTCGGCAGCTCCGACTCCAAAGGAGCGCATGCTCCTGTATATTGCCGCCACCAGAGGGTAGTCAACACAGTTATTGTGTTGAATGCAAGGAGGAAGGCAAGGCGCTACCTATCCAGAGACCAGTATATTACCTGAGCGAGGTACTGTCGACCTCCAAGCAGAACTACCCCCACTACTAGAAGATGTGTTGCGGCGTGCACTTTGCCACCAAGAAGTTGAAGCCTTACTTTCAAGAGCATTCAATCACCGTGGTTTGCACGGCCCCACTAGCAGAGATCATCTAAGCCGAGATGCTTGAGTGCCGAGTGGCCAAATAGGCCATAGAGTTGGCCCCTACACCATCTTTTACCAGCCCCGCACCACCATCAAGTCACAAGCACCGGCCGACTTCCTCGCCGATTGGGCCGAGACTCAAAGATTCGCCGCCAAATACCGACTCCACCCATTGGCGGATGCACTTTGATGGCTCCAAGATGCGCACCGGCTTGGGAGCCGCGTGGTCCTCACTTCCCCTAAAGGCGACATAAGCTCAAATGCACGCTACCGCAGATCCATTTCGCCGCCTCCAACAACGTCGCCAATACAAGGCGCCATCCACGGGCTACGGACTTGCCAAAGAACTCGGCATTCGCCGGATCCTGTGCTATGGCGACTCCGACTTGGTGGTCCAACAGTCATCCGGTGGCTGTGACGCCAAAGATGCAAATATGGCGAGCTACCGCTTTCTGGTACAGCAGCTGAGTGGATATTTTGAGGGATGTGAATTCCTCCATGTACCAAGGAACGACAACGACCAAGCAGATGCCCTGGCAAGAATCGGTTCCACCCGACAGGCAATACCATCCGTTGTCGCCCTTCAGCGCCTTCTCAAGCCATCCGTCAAACCGTCACTAGAATCAGACTCCATTTTTGTGCCGGCTCCCCCTGAAGAAGGCAGATCCGACTCCAGAGCCTCAGCAGACGGCACAATAATCCTTGAAGATGCCCCCAAGAACGCGGCAGTCGAAGCCGGCCCGGGGACTTTGGAACCCGGCCCGGGGACTGCGGCGACCTTTGCAATGACTCCGGTACTCAGCCCGGGGACTGCGCCAATCGGCCCGGGGACTTCTTCAATGCAGCAAGCTGCTGCAGACTCCAACCCGCCGCCTCCCAGCCCAGCCGCCCTCGTCCAAGTAGCAGTACTGGCAGTCGAAGAAATAGCAGCACCCTCATGGGCCCATCCCATCTTGAAGTTTTTGGTAAGTGGAGAGCTACCCACAGATGAAACCTTGGCTCTAAGAAGTGCAACGCCGAGCGGCAGCCTATACTATAATCAATAGAGAGCTGGTCAGGCGCAGCATCACCTGTGTCTACCAGCGCTGCGTCGAATCAGAGCAAGGCCAAGCAATCCTCGAAGACATCCATCAGGGCGAGTGCGGCCATCATGCAGCCTCCAGAGCACTCGTCGCCAAAGCCTTCCGACACGGTTTCTTCTGGCCGACTGCCCTAGAAGAAGCCAAGGAATTAGTTCAAAAATGCAAGGGGTGCCCGGTGTTCCGCTCCAAGCCGCTTCACCGGCCAGCTCAAGACTATCCCCATCGCTTTGGCCGTTTGCTGTCGGGGCCCGGACATGGTGGGACCATTCAAGACGGCACGAGGTGGCCTAACTCACCTACTTGTCGCGGTGGACAAGTTCACCAAGTGGATAGAAGCAAAACCCATCAAGAAGTTGAACGGTCCTACGGCAGTGACTTTTATCGCCGACATCACGACTCGGTACGGCGTACCACACAACATCATCACCGACAATGGCACAAATTTCGCCAAGGGCGCCCTGACCCGTTTCTGTGCGACGCAGGGCATCTGACTGGACTTAGCTTCCGTTGCCCATCCACAGTCAAACGGCCAGGTGGAGCGAGCGAACGGCCTCATCTTGTCTGGCATCAAGCCTCGTCTGGTCGAACCACTGGAACGTTCGGCCGGGTCGGCTTGAGGAGTTGCTACCGCCCTCCGAGTCTCTGGCAGACGACTCCAAACAAGTCAACTGGCTTCACACCCTTCTTCCTCGTCTACGGTGCCTAAGCCGTCATCCCAACGGATATTGAGTTCGACTCCCCACGAGTCACCATGTACACCGAGGAGGAAGCAGAAGAAGCACGTCAAGATGGCGTCGATCTGCTGGAAGAGGGTCATTTGTTGGCACTCACCGGTCCAAAGATCTACCAGCAGAGCACGCACCGCTACTACAACAAGAAGGTCAAGCCAAGATCATTCCTAGAAGGCGAACTTGTGCTCCGGCTGATCCGGTGAACAGCCGCCAGCACAAGTTGCCGGCGCCTTTGGGAAGGACCGTTCATCATCGATGAAAGTGCTGGGCAACGACTCCTACTACCTGATCGACGCCGAAGCCCCGAGCACGCCAAGAGGGACGACTCGGCAAAGAGACGGAGCGGCCAAGGAATGCGAATCTCCTCCGAAGATTTTACAGTTGATGCAGTATGTACCACGCTACCCTTTTGTGTTTGACATACCAAGACTCCGGGCCCCCCGAGACGAGCTCGGGGACTGCCCTCTTTTTTTATCTGTATGATAAGAATTATGCCTTTGGCTATGTTCCCTTTTATTATGCTGTTTGGCACCGGGCTCGACTAGTCGGCCCGGGGACTCGCCGCTTTGAGCTATGAAGTGCTTCACGAAGTCCGACAAGTAGCGTCACGGTGCCCAAGCCGCTCTCTCTGTCGAAGCCGCAGCCGCAGAGCGAATCGCTTGGTGGGCAGGAGTAAGGTAGAACGGCCGTCCACACGAAAAAAGGGCTAAGGACCCAAAGCATAAACATAGTTTAAATCGGCTCCCAGCCCGTTTCGTGAAACCGACTCTTAAGAAGCCGGCTTGCCGTTTTCTACCCAACTTGCTGAGACGACTCCAAAAAAATGGCCAAGTACTTTCCTTCTCAAAGTAGCCAAGCACTTGACCTAGACGGCAATCCGCAGAGCGGTTGCCCGACGGGCAAGGCGGCATCTAAGGGAAGGCGGCAAAGGAAAAAGCCACAAGAGCAATAAGCAAGGAAACATGAAATTAGAATAATATTTACACAAACTTAGGCCCTTGGACGGATCTTCGAACAGAGGTTTAGAATACACCCCGCGGGTGGAATTGTGCGAATTAACAAAGTTCTTTCGATAGACTAACAAGCAGATAAAATAAAGCCAAGGCAGCGGCCTAAGAAGCAGCAGATGGGGTTGGAAGGCCGGAGGCGGCGGCGGCGTCAGGCGCCGGGCGGCTGGTCAAGGGCGATCTCGGTTTGATCGTCTCTGGCAGCGGTTGGCTCGGATGCGGGCGGCTCGTTCTTTCGAGGCGTGGTCGAGCCGAGGCTGGCCGCCCGCTCCGCCTTTTCTCGACGCCTCCATGCCGTCTCCATCCTCCGCCTAGTCTTCATCCTCGGTGCTGGAGTCGATCACCTCCGCCGAGTCCTCGCCGTAGTCCGGGTTCATCCCGAACCACTCCGGCGGCGCCTCCCCACCGTCTTCAGCCCGCTCCGGTACGAAGACACTGGTGTCCGTATAGTCGGCGATCGCCACCGCACGCTCGACGAGGGCGCCCTCCGCGTCCTGCAGCTCTGCCTGGGCTTCTGACCAGAACGCGGCCAGCCGGTCCAGGTCGAGCCCTGGATACCACGCCTTGACGAACTCTGTGGCTCGGCGAAGCTCCGGCCCGAGCCGGAGCTCTTCCAAGCCTCAAGACGCACCGCGACCTCCAGCCGGTCGGCGGTCCGGTGGGAGGCAGAATCGGCATGTCCAGCCACGCAGGCAGCAATCGCGCTGGCCCGACACGGCAAGACGGCGCAACATCCGATGTGCGGCCATGACGAGCCTCAATGCTCGGGAGCTGCTCGTCAAGGGTCCGGGCGTTGGCTGCGATCTCGGCGCCACTCCGCCCTCCGCGCCTCGCGTTCGGCCTCGATGGCCTGATTGGCCGCCTGCGTGTGACCAGGGAAGAAGTCAGCCAAGAAGAAGAAAAAGCAAGTTAGAAAAAACAGGAGCCGGCTTAACCCATAGTTGGCAACCCAAAAGAGAAAGTAAAAGCAAACTTACCATCGACGATATCTTCGATTTCATGGAAGCCGGAGGTCAGCTGCGCCTCTCTGTCGGTCCAGGCGGAGCGCTCGCTCTCAAATTCGGCCAGGAGGGCGGCCTCTTTCTTCTCCACCTCGGCCCGCACCGCCTTGAGCAGCTCCCTCTGCTCCGCCAGCTGCGTAGCCAGCAGGTCGCCCTCTGCGGCGAGCTTGCCGCACTCCTCCTCTTTGGCGCGCAAGGCGGTCTCGGCCGTACCCAGCTGCCCCCGCAGAGCGGCGTTGGATTCTGAAGAATAAAAAGAAGAAGGACGCGAAGTCGTCAGTTAAGAAGGTCGCCAGGAAGATCCGGCCCGACTGCGCAGCAGTCGGCCCGAATCTTGGGGACTACAGCCCGCGGGTGCACAAGCGCGCCCCCGCGAAGAAGAAACTCACCTCGGCTCCTCGCCAGGTCAGCAGCCCGCTTGTTCAGCTCTTCAACGTTGCGGTTGAAGGCGGTAGCGCGGAGGTTGTGATATTCCTGTAACAAGGATTCCAAACACAGATAAAAACTTGGAAGTAAGAAAATAAAGTTCCGGGCGCTGCTCGAGCCGACCAAACTTCGAGATTACACTCAGTGGAGTGCTGTTGGCGCGCCCACAAAGAAGATCAAAAGAAAATTCGGAAATAAAACATACCAAGACGGGCGGATCGCGACGCCAGCGCCTTTGAAAAAATTTCGAGGGCGGCGCCGCCCGCAGCCGGGCGCCCAGGCGCGCGTGTTCAGCAGGCCGCAGCGCCTCGCACCCACCTGGCTGGCGCGGCGCTTGTCGCTTCGGCCGGGGATGGCAGCTGGCGGCGCCGGTCTCCAAGGCACGGGCGCCGAGTCCGCTTTCTCAAGACGGCGCCATTTGGCGAGGCGACTTGAAGAAGCAGCTGGCCAGCATGGCCGTCGTCGGTCGGCGGCACGGGTGGGTCCGCCCGGCAGTTTGCCTCGCGTGACCTCGTGACTGGCGGCGGAGGCGGCGGAGGTGGCGCGCGCCCGGCGAAGACTCGCCGCCTTCCTCGCTCGGCGACGGGGACCTCACCACCGATTCCCTCCGACTGCCCGTGAACTCCGGGGGTGGTGGCGTTGAGCTCAGCGGAGTGACAAGCAGCGCCGATTGAAGGCGCGCGGCCTCCTCGGCTTGCCTTCTTGCTGCTGCTGCGGCTTCGACCGCCTTCTCGGTCGACGCCTTCTCTCGACGGGCGGCCGCCTCCTCATCGCGCTTCTCCTGCGCATTCCGCTCTGTTGCCTCCCAGAGGGCGGCCGCAGGGTCAACCCGCCGACTGCTGGCGGACGTCTCCGCCGTCCCCATGACGGAGGAGGCGGCGACCCTCTCCAAAGTGAGGGGAGCCCTGATGAGAAAAAAGGACATGAGAAGACTTGGGCAAGACGGACCAGAAGAAAACAAGACAGAATAAAAAGATACTTACGCGGAGACCAGCGGTGGTTTCTTCACCTCCTTGCGGAAGCGGTTAGCCTTCGCGACCGCTTCTTCGCGCTGAGTCGCGGCGGCCGCTCCCCTGATTCTCTTGGCCTGGCCGCTTGGCTGACTCTTCCGCGACGTGGGTCCCGAGCTTCGCTTGAAAGAACTCCCCCCACAGCTCGATGGTGGGGAGAACTCCGAGGAAACCTTCGCATAAGGATGCAAAGGCGGCCAGCAGCACCACCGTGTTGGGGGTGAGGTGGTGCGGCTGGAGCCCGAAGAACTCCAAGAACGCGCGGAAGAAGCCGCTCGCCGGCAGCCCCAGCCCGCGCGATGCAAGCGGAAGATCACCCGCTCGCCCTCCTCCGGCGCCGGCGTGATTTCGCCCTCCGGCGGGGCGTGGGCTCGCACTAGGTGGCTGCCGGGGATGCGGCGCGTCTGACGAAGGAACTCGATTATGTCGTCGTCGATGATGGAGCCGTCCCACACGCCGGAGCGCGCGGTGGGAGGCGCGGCGGCTGATGAGGAGCTCATCTCCGCGGCGAGGAAGAAACGAGGCTCGGCGCGGTGGAGCAAGGAAGAAGACGAGGCAGGGAGCGGGGATGAGAGAGTGCCCGTGCGTCGCCGCCCCCTCCCTCCCCCGGCCTACTTATAGGCACCTAGGCTGCGAAGCCGAGGGGGCGGGCGTGGGATTAACTGCGCCCACGTCCTCACGCCCCCACGATTTAACCCACGACGTTACTGCGCGCAGTAATGGCGTGGGGAGTCCAACCACCCGCACGACCGCAGCAGATCCGTTGCGCGCCGGGGCATGGTAGTGGCGGGCCCCGCCTAACGGGCCTGTCTTGTCATGCTGGGCTGGCGGGCAGATCGCCTACTCGCGTGGCGCCGCTGGCGGGCCCACGACGGCGGCTGCCGGGAAGCTTATCAGGCACGCCGCCCGGATCCCGCTGCGACCTTCGAAACCTTTGAAGAGCAAGACGGCCCCCTGCAAAGCCGACTCTAGATGGAGACGGTGGGCCGAGTCGAGATTCTTCCATCAAAGGGATGAAGCTCTCGAGGCTCCTCGACGGGCTGCCCTCGGCGCCTCCCCAGCTTCAGGGACTACTATCGGAGTAATGGACTACTGTAGGCGCACCCGAGCCTCGAACCTTTCAAAACATCGAGGGCGCATCGCCCTCAAGACCCCAAGACAAAGAGCCGCCATCGGATAGTCGGCACAGAAGTCGCCGACTACCCCTCCAGGCCGAGTCCCAGAGGCCGCCTTTCAGAGACAAGCCGACTCCAAGCTGGGCCGACCTCCCGAGGCCGGCTACAAGGAGTCGGCCCCCGCAACCTCCACCACCTCACGCTGGGCGACTATCGGGTAAAGCCGCCTCGCTGCCCATCCCATGATCCATAAAGGGCAGGTATGGCTACAGAGCGCTGCATCGACGGAGATCTCCGTCCGTGGCAAAGACTTGTTGCCATGCCGGCCCTGACATCAACACCGTGGGCAGATTCCTGTACCCACGATGGCCTGTCTGTATGACCCAAAGGCGGCGGAACCCGACTGTCGGCGGGAGTACCGAAGACGGCAAGAGCACCCCAAGGACGGACCCGATGGAGTCGGCCTCCAGGAGTCGGCCGGCTCCTCCCGCGGGATCCACGCGCCATTAACCAGACAAGACAGGGAATGGCAACAGTGATCGCCCGCCAGCGGGCGGCATCAAGGCCATAACCCCATGACCAAGCTTCAGCGTCATTAGAAGCACGGCTACAGAATTGCAGAAGGCAAGACTCGGCCACAAGTGACAAGGGCTGTCGGCCCCATGTCAAGTCACAAGAGGGCCCACTAGTCGGCGGGCCCCAGGAGTCGGCGGAGAAGGCGGCGACTTAGAGACTGACGGCTTGGACCCACACCCAGCCGGATTACCGTTGTACCCCCGGAGGGTAGACCTATATAAACCCCCCGGGGCACCCATGCAAAGGGTTGGAAGCTAGTAGTTTTAGACACACACATAGAGGGAGATAAGAGAAAGCCGTGCCCTTCTCCTTCCTCACCCCGAACAGCTCAAGGAGCCTCTTGTACCCACTTTGCCATAGTGATCATGCGGAGACCCCGCAGAGCAGTAGTAGGGGTGTTATGTCCTCGGAGAGCCCTGAAGCTAGTTAAGATTCGCTGGCGTGCATGTCTTCGCCTCATCTTGTTTCCAGGCACCGGCGAGTTTCTACTCGCCCCCTCCATGATAAGCCATCCTTTGGCATATGTCGCACCCAACCCCCGACAGTGGCACATCCCCAGAGCAAGGGCCAAGCGGAGAGGGAAAATGCTGAAGTATTGCAAGGGCTGAGAATGAAGACTTTTGACAGGATGCACAAGAGCGGAAGGCGCTGGATTGATGAGTTGCCGGCGGTTCTTTGGTCGATCAGGACGACGCCGAATCGAGCCACCGGCCAGACACCCTTTGCCCTGGTATACGGGGCAGAAGCAGTACTCTCCACGGAACTCACGTACGGGTCACCTCGAGTGCTCGCTTACGACGATCTTGAGCAAGAGCAATTGCGGCAAGATGACGCAACGCTCCTTGAGGAAGATCGTCTTCGGGCGGCTGTGAGAGCAGCACGATACCAGCAAGCCTTGCGCCACTACCATAGCCGCAAGGTTCATGCACGAAGCTTTGAGGAAGGCGACCTTGTTCTTCGGCGCGTTCAGTCGGCCAAGAATTCCAACAAGTTGACGCTGAAGTGGGAAGGCCCTTATCGGGTAATACGAGTCACCAGGCCCAGTGCAGTCCGCTTGGAGACCGAAGATGATGTCTCGGTGAGTAACTCCTGGAACATCGAGCATCTTCGAAAGTTTTACCCATAAGGCACGGCTTGCCGGGCTTCCTGGCAAGCCACCTTTTGTACAAGCCTTGCCGGCAAGGCATGTAACCCTCTGTACAAAGCTAGGCGCAGACCCTGAGCATAAATAAACAAAGCACTGGCGCCCTAAGTTATAGCATGCATGCTAGGTTGAGTCTCTCCCTCAGTTAGGGTTGATAGTGCTTAGCGGCGACTAACCCCTAGCCTAGAGGTCGAGTGTGCGTCGTTCTGTCCTCTTTGGTTCGCAGGGCACGTGGACGCTTCTCCTGAGCCGCTTGGGAGAAGGAGGACGGATCAAGGCCCGCCCCGGCAAGAAGCCGGATTGCCGGGGTCAAGACACTCAGATCCAACCACGGCAAGCCAAGGTTGCCGGGGGCTACAGATTTAGATAAGCCTTTCATCCCCTGTTGTGCACTTCCGTATGGAACTAGGACATGTGAAACCTTGTTTATGTTCTTAAAACCACCATGCTCCCCCTTTTCTGTAACCGAGAGCTACCTCCTGGGTCGGAATTTGGAAGTAGTCACGGTGGCGAGGAGATGAATGGGGAGCCTAGCTCTTCTTCGCCCCTGCCTCCGCCCAGAGCGTGAGAATGGTCGACCGAAGTGGGGGGACGGCAAGGCTTGTTGCCGGGCGACAATGTTTTTCTTAGAAATAACAAGGACTCATTCCTTGGCATGGGCCTCGCTCACGCACAAAAAGCCCGGCAAGCACCCTTTTTCATTAAAAACGTCCCATACAGGTACAGTTCGTACGGAAAGAAAAACATGAGCAAGGGGATTACAAGCTTTAAATCTAACAAGTGCCCGCAGGCTTACAAATTAAAAAGAGATAAGGTGCCCGTAATCCCTTTCTTGTCCATCTCCTGTGCGAAGGGGGTGGGGAAACGGAGACGACGATGCGGTGGCCGACACGGCCTGATGAAGAACTCGCGGGGCCGGTCCCCGAAGTGACCCTCCATCATGGAAGGCACCACCGGCGGAGGCATGGCCGCCGCGCCGCCTCGTCCCCCTCTCCCCCGACCGCCGCGGCGACCTCGGCCACGCCCCCTCACCCTTCCTCTTGTGGCTGGCTCCGCCGCCGCGGGCTCGTGGGAAGGAGGGGCCACGACGAGCAGCGACCCTCGCCCGCCACCGTCAAGGCCCAGCACCTCCTCTCGCCATGGCAGGTGGAAGAAAGAAGCAAAGGTGAAGGAGGATGGATACTGAAGGAATGTGGGATGACGCCCTCCCTCCCCCTCCTTATAAAGGGGTAAGGTCGAGACTCGGCCGCCCCACTCAGCCAATCCAGCCGTCGGAGGCGCGGGGAATCAGGACCGACCCGCTGCCCCAATCAGCGACGGCCCGGTTCCCCGCCTCCACAGCCCGCCACCTGCATGAAGGACGCATGGTGAGTGAGCAAGGTCGAAAGGACAGGTGAGGCGACAGTTCCCCACCCCGTGATCGGGGAGGGGGGGCATGGGTGCTTGAAGACTGTGACCCGAGTCCATCCAGCAAATGAGTCGCGCCTCCACGCCTCCCTCTTTTTATGGGGAAAGCGCGAGCCGCCTCTTTACCACGATGTGATGCATGCATGCGGAAACCGCCCCACGCATGACCCTCCACGTCGTGCGCAGGTCGTGGGGAAGCGCAGCGAACGAAACAATTACTGCGGTCAAATCCCGCCCCGACTACCCGCGCACCGTTTTGGGCCTGGCCCAACAACGTGTCGCGCTTATGTGTGGCCCAGGCCCGGGAGCTCCTGTCGGTGTACAAAAGTAGGGGCGCTCCTTTTTGACCCGTATACTTGTGCACGGGCAGTCAGAGCCACGCGCCACGGCCACACGTAGTAGGGAAAGGGAGGGGAGCCGGAGAGAAGCCGAAGCACAAGGCAACCAAGGCAACGCCAAGACCAGAAACACAAAGAGCAGAAGGGCGAAGCAGGCTCCCCCGGAAAGACCCTTGCCGGGACAGCCTCGGCAGCACCGGCAAGAGCCTTGATGGGGCAGCACGCCCAACGCTAACAGGGTGATCCACCCTTGAGCCCGCGGGTTCCAACCCAACCAACTACATTGGGACTAGGGCTCGGGAGGCACCTCCGTGATGGCATGCAGTTCTTTGTCAAGACCATAGATATGTAAGATCAGATGAGGATCAGAAGAGAACGATCCTCGGCAAGATCCTTGCCGAGGAAAACCACAAGACCCCCGGCAAGATCCTTGCCGGGGACGACTGCGTGCCACGGCAAGGCCCTTGCCGGGCCTCCGGCAAGGCCCTTGCCAAGGACATCTGCGGTGCCACTGCCAGGCTCGCACCAGCCAAGTTACCACCGCCAATAGCATGCAGGTGCCAGCCCGACCAGCTGGGAAGGCACCTACGTGGCAACATGCAGCTCCCGGCCAACTCAGCAAGCGCCTGCGTGGCGGCATGGAGATCTTCGTGAAGACCCTACCACCACGCCACCTTAGCTGCCTGCCTACCTACATGGCGCCGCATGCATCCCTGGCCAGGGCGCGTGTCGAAGCGAGGAAGGGCGGCGACGGACGGGACAGGCCTCGTTTCCGTCCCCGATAAAGCTAAGGGACACCTAAGCGATGCATTAAATGCGTCTTGTCCTGTATTTCGGGCGATAAGCTCGTAGTACTGTAGGCCTTTCCACCTCCTGTGTGCCACTGTGGTAGCCCCTTTCGACTATAAAAGTAGGCCCATGGCGTACTGGAGAGGGATTCGGCTCTTTTGAACAGCACAGCCACCATAGCTAGTTCGAGAGCTCAAGAACACTCAATACATCCACCAAAGTAGGACTAGGGTTTTACGCATCCTCACGGCCCGAACCTGGGTAAATGATCCTTGTGCTGACTTTTAATCCTGCTCTTCTCACAACCCCGCGCCCCGGCAATTGTAGTATGGATTTTTGTGATCCCATAGGTGTCGTTTCCCACCGACAATATGCATGCGGTTGCGCCGCACACGTCCCCACGGTGCAGTTATGTGTGGCACGATGGAGTTGCACGCTGCAAATTAGAACTGCCATCCGGGCGTGCGGATATTCCAGGCCGTCTGGCTTCCCCATTAATTCCCGCGTCCATTATAACTTAGTCTCTTCAACATTTCAATCACGCCCCACAACACAACAAGCATACCCACGACGACACATCCAGAGAGGATATCTAGCGGCGCTCCATTGGAGTCCGGCGAGCATAAAGTGGAGACCCACTTGAGGGAGACAAATCTCTCAGTGGTGTACACCATCGATCCGACCATGGTGGAGGACTACATCAACAACGTGGAGCAGTTGCTTCCTCGAGACAAGTACAAGGTGGTCGGCATCGACCTCCAGTACACCATCGGTCATCCCGGCAAAGATTAGAAGGTTGCCATCGCTTAGTTGTGTGTGCGCCATCATGTCCTCATCTACCACAACTGCATGGCCACAGAGCCTTGCGACCATTTCACGAGGTTTGTCAACATCATCGACTACAAGTTCGCTACGGTGGAAACCTCTGATGATGTAAAAGCGCTCAAGGTTACAGGCTTGGCCTGCAAGAACCTTGTCAAAATCCGTGACCAATACAGGGTCTGGGGTAGCACGAAGAAGGACTCCCTGGTTGAACTCGCCTTGGCCATCATTGACCCCTACTACGAAAAGATGAAGCAGGACGCCAGTAGAACACGTCCCGTATCCTGGCACGGGGCATGGATGCGGCGACTGGATGAACCTCACCTCAGGTTCGCGACCAAGAGCGTGTACACATGCTACGAGATGCACATGCGGATCGTTGACATGAGGAAGTGCCTCCTTCCCGAAATCAACGAGGCAGGATCGAGCCACCAACAATGCAGTGGAGGAAAGCGTCACAAGAAGTAGTTGATGATCAGATGATCGTTTATCCTAGTTAATTATTCATGTAATATATAGTTTACTTTGTGTGTGGAAATATCATGTGTGTAGTATCCACCTATGTAGTTATGCATGTAATAGTTTACTTTGGTATGTGCAAATGTCATGTGTGTACGTAGTAGCCACCTATGTAATTATGCATGTAATAGGTTAGTTTGGTGTGTGCAAATGTCATGTGTGTAGTAGGCACCTATGTAATTGGGTGCTTAGTTTGGTTATGCAACCATGTCCTTATAAGTGTGTGTGTGTGTGTGTGTGTGTGTGTGTGTGTGTCTATATTGTTGTTCTGTATGCAATCACATTGCACAACACACACATCTTATTAGCAGCAATCCTATGTGTTATTATCGGTCTTCGCACACATTTCTGGTTACAGACCTATTTGCCGCGTATCACACACATCTTGTTAAGTTGAACCGTTTATATTGTCTTGGCTCATCGCAAATAGTTCATCCGTGTGAACTGTGTGCCCTCTATTGCACACACCTTGATCTGGCTGACTGTTTCTGTTGAGTTGCCAAATCACATACAGTTCATCCAAGTGAATTGTATGCCGTATATCGCGCACACTTTCATCTGGCTTCCCGTTTCTATTCTTCTACCTCATCACAAATAGTTCATTGGAGTGAACCATATGCCACGCATCGCACACACAACTTTAATCAGAATCGTGTTTGATGTATCCACCATCACAAACGTTTTGCATCTTGTTTTACGGTTTTTCTACATCACTGTTTGCGATTAATGCATCGCACACAGTTTCATCAAAGGGTCTCTGATGGTAGTGTCGCGTTAGCAGCATCCTGTAGTAGTGATATAGAAGGTTTTGGAGCTCAGTCCTTCTCAGATCGGTGACTCCGAGTGCGCCTCACCCGGAGGGTCTGAAAATGACTTGTTCAATTTTTGTGATGTTGCAAGAATAGAATATGAGACAAGAAAGCATAAATAGCTCGAGGAGGTGCTTAGGCATTCTTGTACATCCACTTGTCCAGAAAAACCATGAAAATGAAAACAACAAATGGATGTTATCGAAGGAAGAAAACATGCATACCAACATGCTCACACAATAAGATAGGAAATGAAATATGTGTCCAACACGCACAACCAATTCTAGCTTCTATCAAGAAATTGACGATGACTAGGTCATCTATATATGAGTATATTGACTTAGGAGTCAAATGAGAACATTTGATCATCTCATCGTTTAAGCACAAGTGGGGTTACCACTTTTGCATAAAGCATTAATGTGTTCACACTATTAGAGTTGCTTTAACTCAATTTTGGACCAAAGCTCCCCCTAGATGTGATATCCCCCCAAAGAGGGATAAACTAACCTTGGGTTTTGTCGATGATGACTTCATGTAGATAGTGAAAATGTGGATGCTCAATGTTGATGTAGTCCATCAAGAATTTGGAGCAATCCTTCGGAATTTGGCACTTTCAATACCTACATGGGTTAGTCCCACAAGGAACATACAAGGATATCCATAGACATAGAGTGAATTAGACATATGATGATGTCCATGAATGCATTGAGTTACCTTGTCCCTTGTTTTACCAACAAGAGGGTTTGTGACGCCATGAAGTAGTGCAAAATGTTGCAGTTGGTTCCACAAGTTCTTGCCAAAATGAATATGTGTGAAATATGTTGGCGGAGTCACCCTCAAGAACTCTCTATTTCTTGTTCTTTGGGACCCACATCAACTTGATGGGAATCCTTGGAGTTGTAGTTGAACTTGATGAAGTAGAGCCTGATGAAGTCTTGGGACCCACTTGACCAAGGCTTGAGGTGCTTCTTCAAAAGAGTCAATTTCTTCTTGAAGCTTGTCCTTGCCTTTTAGCTTGTGGTCTTGTGGTGGAAGATCATCTTGAGCTTGTGTTCCCTGAAAAGAAGTGGGGTCATACTTCTCTTG
The DNA here is from genome assembly GCA_021605145.1 of Aegilops bicornis. NCBI lineage: Eukaryota > Viridiplantae > Streptophyta > Magnoliopsida > Poales > Poaceae > Aegilops > Aegilops bicornis. The sequence goes on from CM038673.1 coordinate 267,600,237, forward strand.
TTGAGGAACAAACTTCGTCTTGGGTTTGATCTTCTTCCCATTCACCTCCATTGGCATTGAACTTCCGTTCAAAGCCAACACCTTCATGCTTTCGGTGTCTTCCTTGCTTGCGTACAATTTCCTCGAATTGCTTACTCTGGCAAGACTCTTGTAAACACCTTTATCTATAATTCCCAGCAATAAGCTATTTTCTTGCCCAAGTGTAACTTGGCTAAGAGAATCATTAGTCGAATCAAGAGAATTACTGTTGGAAATATGCCCTAGAGGCAATAATAAAGTGGTTATTATTATATTTCCTTAATCATGATAAAGGTTTATTATTCATGCTAGAATTGTATTGACCAGAAACTTAAATACATGTGTGGATACATAAACAAATATTGTGTCCCTCGTAAGCCTCTACTAGAGTAGCTCGGTGATCAAAAGATCTTAAGGTTTCCTAACCATAAAGATGTGTTGTCATGTGATAACGGGATCGCATCATTAGGAGAATGATGTGATGGACAAGACCCATCCGTTAGCTTAGCATATGATCGTTCAGTTTATTGCTATTCTTTTCTTAATGTCAAATACATATTCCTTAGACCATGAGATCATGCAACTCCCGGATACCAGAGGAATACCTTGTGTGCTATCAAACATCACGACGTAACTGGGTGATCATAAAGATGCTCTATAGGTATCTCCAAAGGTGTCTTTTGGGTTGTCAAGGATCGAGATTGGGATTTGTCACTCCGTGTGTCGGAGAGGCATATTTGGGCACTCTCGGTAGTAGAACATCACAAGAAGCTTGCAAGAAAAATGAGTAAGGATTTAGTTATGAGATGATGTATTACAGAATGAGTAAAGAGACTTGCCGGTAACGAGATTGAATTAGGTATGGAGATGCCGACGGTCGAATCTCGGGCAAGTAGCATACTGACAGACAAAGGGAACTACATATGTTGTCATAAGGTTGGATCAATAAAGATATTTGTGCAATATATAGGAACCAATATGGGCATCCAGGTCCCGCTATTGGTTATTGACCAAAGAAGCGTCTCGGTCATGTCTACATGATTCTCGAACCCATAGGGTCCGCGTGCTTAATGTTCGTTGAGGATATAGCTAGTATATGAATTATGTATGTTGGTGACGGAATGTTGTTCGGAGTCCCGGATGAGATCACGGAGATGACGAGGAGCTCCGGAATGGTCCGGAGGTAAAGATTGATATATGGGATAATAGTGTTTGGTCTCCGTAAGTGTTCCGGGATTCACCGGAAGGGGTTTCAGATGTTTCCCGAAATGTTCTGGTACAGGAACACTTTATTTGGACCAAGGGGTAAAGCCCACGAGGCATTAGGAAGGTGCAAAAGGAGTTTTGCGGAGGCCAGGGGGCTAGACGCTAGGGACCAGGCGTCTGGGGCCAGATGCCAAGGACCTTGGCGTCTGGTCCTGGAGTCCAAGAATGACTTTTGCCTTGCGTGCCAAACCGACTTTGAGGAGGCTCTTTCTCCAAGAAATAACCCCAGGTCTCAACATGTAAATAGAGGGGCAGGGCTAGCACCCAGAACACATAAGGATTCACCAAGCCGTGTGCCAGCAACCCCGCCCCCTCTAGTTTATCCTCCATCATAGTTTCCATTGTGCTTGGCGAAGCCCTGCGGAGATTGTTCTTCACCACCACTATCAACACTCCATGGTGATGCGGAACTCATCTACTGCTTTGCCTCTCTTACTGGATCGAGAAGGCGAGGACGTCATCGAGCTGAACGTGTGCTGAACGCGGAGGTGTCGTACGTTCGATACTTGATCGAGACAGGTCGTGAAGGTGTACGACTACATTAACCACATTGATAAACGTTTCTGCTTAGCAATCTACAAGGGTATGTAGATGCTCAGCCCCTCTCATAGCTGTGCATCTCCATGGATAGATCTTGTGTGTGTGTAGAAATTTTTTGTTTTCCATGCAACATTCCCCAATAGTGGTATCAGAGCCAGGTCTATGCGTATATGATATGCATGAGTAGAATACAAAGTAGTTTTGGGCGGTGATGTTCATACTGCTTACCACCAACGTCTTATTTTGATTCGGCGGTATTGTGGGATGAAACGGCCCAGATCAATCTTACATGTCCAAGTAAATGAGACCGCTTCCACCGACTGACATGCAACTTGTTTTGCATAAAGGTGGCTGGCGGGTGTCTGTTTCTCCTACTTTAGTTGAATCGAATTTGACTGCGGCGGGTCCTTGCAGAAGGTTAAAGCAGGAGACTTGATCATCACTGTTGTTGTTTTGTGTAGGTAAGAATGGTTCTTGCTAAGTTGTCCGTAGTAGCCACGTAAAGCTTGCAACAACACAGTAGAGGACGTCTAGCTTGATTTTGCAGCGCATGTTGTGATGTGATATGGTCAAAATATGATGTGATATATATTGATCTATGAGATGATCATGTTTCGTAATACGTTCACGACTTGCATGTCGATGAGTACAACATCCGGCAGGAGCCTTAGGGTTGTCTTTAATTATTGTATGACATGTGTGTCAGTCACTAAGCACCATGTAATTGCTTTACTTTATCACTATGCATTAGTAATAGTTGTAGAAGCAATAGTTGGTGAGACGACCCCGACGCAATGATGGAGATCAAGGTGTCATACCGATGACGATGGAGATGATGTTGATGCTTTGGAGATGGAGATCGCACAAGATGATGATAGCCATATCATGTCACATATTTTGATTGCATGTGATGTTTATCCTTTATGCATCTTATTTTCCTTAGAATGATGACCATTATAAGATGATCCCTTCACTTAGTTTCAAGATACAATTGTTCTCCCTAAGTATGCACCATTGCTAAAGTTCGTCGTTTCGAAGCACCTCGTAATGATCGGGTGATAGACTCTACGTTCACATACATCGGGTGTAAGCCAGTTTTGCACATGCAGAATATTTGGGTTAAACTTGACGAGCCTAGCATGTACAGACATGGTCTCGGAACACTGGAGACCGAAAGGTCGAACATGAGTCATATAGTAGATATAATCAACATCGAGATGTTCACCATTGATGAATACCCCATCTGACGTGATGATCGGACATGGGTTCGTTGATTTGGATCATGTATCACTTAGATAACTTGAGGGATGTTAATTTAAGTGGGAGTTCATCAGTAATTTGACTAACTGAACTTAATTTATCATGAACTTAGTCCTGATAGTATTTGCAAATCTATGTTTTAGATAAATAGCCCGTGCTACTGTTCCCTTGAATTTTAATGCGTTCCTAGAGAAAGCTAAGTTGAAAGATGATGGTAGCAACTACATGGACTGGTCTGTAACTTGAGGATTATCCTCATTGCTACACATAAGAATTATGTCCCTGATGCACCGCTAGGTGACAGACCTGCTGCAGGAGCTGATGCAGATGTTATGAATGTCTGGCAGGCTTGATCTGGTGAGTACTTGATAGTTCAGTGTGCCATGCTTTACGGCTTAGAACTAGGACTTCCAAGACGTTTTGAACACCACGGAGCATATGAGCTGTTCCAAGAGCTGAAGTTGATATTTCATGCTAATGCCCGGGTTGAGAGATATGAAGTCTCCAACAAGTTCTATAGTTGTAAGATGGAGGAGAACAGTTTTGTCAAGTGTTGATGGTTAACAAAACCACTGGTTTCAAGAAAAAGGGCAAGGGAAAGAAAGGGAACTTCAAGAAGAATGGCAAGCAAGTTGCCGCTCCCATGAAGAAGCCCAAAGCTGGACCCAAGCCTGAAACCGAGTGCTTCTACTACAAAGGAAATTGTCACTTGATGTAGAACTGCCCCAAATACATGGCAGATAAGAATGATGGCAAAGTGAACAAAGGTATATTTGATATACATGTTATTAATGTGTTCCTTAGTAATGCTCGTAGTAGCGCCTGGGTATTTGATACCGGTTCGTTTCTCATATCTGTAACTCGAAACAGGAGCTACAAAATAAACAAAGATTGGCTAAGGACGAGGTGACGATGCGCGTCAGAATGGTTCCAAGGGTGATGTGATCACCGTCGGCACACTACCTCTACATCTACCTTCGGGATTAGTTTTAGACCTCAATAATTGTTATTTGGTGCCAGCGTTGAGCATGAACATTATATCTGGATCTTGTTTATTGCGAGACGGTTATTCATTTAAATAAGAAAATAATGGTTGTTCTATTTATATGAGTAATATCTTTTATGGTCATGCACCTTTGATGAATGGTCTAATCTTATTGAATCTCGATCGTAGTGATACACATATTCATAATATTGATGCCAAAATATGCAAAGTTGATAATGATAGTGCAACATACTTGTGGCACTACCGTTTAGGTCATATTGCTGTAAAGCGCATGAATAAACTCCATGCGGATGGACTTTTGGAATCACTTGATTATGAATAATTTGATACTTGTGAACCATGCCTCTTGGGTAAGATGACTAAAACTTCGCTCTCCGGAATAATGGAGCGGGCTAATGACATATTGGAAATAATACATACCGATTTATGCGGTCCGATGAGTGTTGAGGCACACGGCGGGTATCATTATTTTCTGAACTTCATAGTTGATTTCAGTAGGTATGGGTATATCTATTTGATGAAACACAAGTCTGAAACATTTGAAAAGTTCAAAGATTTTCGGAGTGAAGTGGAGAATCATCGTAACAAGAAAATATAGTTTCTGCGATTTGATCACGGAGGCGAATATTTGAGTTGCGAGTTTGGCCTTCATTTAAGACAATGTGGAATTGTTTCACAACTCACGCCACCTAGAACACCACAGCGTAACGGTCTGTCCGAACATCGTAATCGTACTTTATTAGATATGGTGCGTTCCATGATGTCTCTTACCGATTTGCCATTGTCGTTTTGGGGTTATGCATTAGAGACAGCCGCATTCACGTTAAATAGGGCACCATCTAAATCCCTTGAGATGACACCATGTGAACTGTGGTTTGGGAAGAAACCTAAGCTGTCGTTTCTTAAAGTTTGGGGATGCAACGCTTATGTCAAAAGCCTTCATCCTGATAAGCTCGAACCCAAAGCGGAGAAGTGCGTCTTCATAGGATACCCTAAAGAAACTACTGGGTTACCTTCTACCACAGATCTGAAGGCAAGATCTTTGTTGCTAAGAATAGGTCCTTTCTAGAGAGGGAGTTTCTCTGAAAAGGAGTGAGTGGGAGGAAAGTACAATTTGACGAGGTAGTTGTACCTTCTCTCGAATTTGAAAGTAGCACATCAGAGAAAACCATTCCTGTGATATCTACACCAACCAGGGAGGAAGCAAATGATAATGATCATGAAACTTCAGATCAAGTTACTACTGAACTTCGTAGGTCGACCAGAACACGTTCCGCACCAGAGTGGTATGGTAATCCTGTCCTAGAAGTCATGTTGTTAGACAACGGTGAACATCCCGACAAATGACTTGAGGCCATGAAATCTAAGATAGGATCCATGTATGAGAACAAAGTGTGGACTTTGGTGGACTTGCCCGATGATCGTCAAGCCATTGAGAATAAATAGATCTTCAAGAAGAAAACGAACGTTGATGGTAATATCACTGTCTAGTGTCTACAAAGCTCGACTTATCGCAAAAGGTTTTTGACAAGTTCAAGGGGTTGACTACGATGAGATTTTCTCACCCGTAGCAATGCTTAAGTCTGTCCAAATCATGTTAGAAATTGCCGCATTTTATGATTATGAAATCTTGCAAATGGACGTCAAAATTGCATTTCTTAACAGGTTTCTTAAAGAAGAGTTGTATATGATGCAACCAGAAGGTTTTGTCGATCCTATGGGTGCTAACAAAGTGTGCAAGCTCTAGCGATCCATCTATGTAGTGGTGCAAGCATCTCAAAGTTGGAATATATGCTTTGATGATGTGATCAAAGCATATGGTTTTATACGGACTTACGGTGAAGCATGTATTTACAAGAAAGTGAGTGGGAGCTCTGTAGCATTTCTGGTATTATATGTGGATGACATATTGCTGATTGGAAATGATTTAGAATTTCTGGATCGCATAAAAGGATATTTGAATAAGAATTTTTCACTGAAAGACCTCGGTGAAGCTGCTTATATATTGGGCATCAAGATCTATAGGGATAGATCGAGACGCTTACTAGGACTTTCACAAAGCACATACCTTGACAAAGTTTTGAAGAAGTTCAAATTGGATCAGTCAAAGAAAGGGTTCTTGCCTGTATTGCAGGGTGTGAAGTTGAGTAAGACTCAAGCCCGACCACGACAGAGGATAGAGAGAGAATGAAAGTCGTTCTCTATGCCTCAGCCATAGGTTCTATAAAGTATGCCATGCTGTGTACGAGAACTGTTGTGTGACTTGCCATAAGTTTAGTAGGGAGGTACCAAAGTAATCCAGGAAAGGTCAACCAAGGATATGTTTCTCGTTTATGGAGGTGATGAAGAGCTCTTCATAATGGGTTACGTCGATGCTAGATTCGGCACAGATCCAGATGACTCTAAGTCGCAAATCAGATACGTATTTATATTAAACGGTGGAGCTGTCAGTTGGTGCAGTTCCAAGCAAAGCGTCGTGGTGAGATCTACGTGTGAAGCGGAGTACATAGCTGCTTCGGAAGCAGAGCATGAAGGAGTCTCGATGAAGGAGTTCATATCCAATCTAGGTGTAATACCCAGTGCATGGGGTCCAATGGCAATATATTTTAACAACACTGGAGCTATTGCCTTAGAGAAGGAATCCAGGTTTCACAAGAGAACCAAAAACAACAAGAGACGCTTCAACTCCATTCGTGAAAAGGTCAAGGATGGAGACATAGAATTTGCAAAGTACATACAGATCTAAACATAGCAAAGCCATTGGCGAAACCTCTTCCGCGGGCAAAACATGATCTGCACCAAGACTCCATGGGTGTTAGATTCATTACTATGTAATCTAGATTATTGACTCTAGTGCAAGTGGGAGACTATTGGAAATATTCCCTAGAGGCAATAATAAAGTGGTTATTATTATATATCCTTAATCATGATAAAGGTTTATTATTCATGCTAGAATTGTATTGACCAAAAACTTAAATACAGGTGTGGATACATAAAGAAATAACGTGTCCCTAGTAAGCCTCTACTAGACTAGGTCGTTGATCAAAAGATTTTAAGGTTTCCTAACCATAGACATGTGTTGTCACTTGATAACGAGATCACATCATTCGGAGAATGATGTGATGGACAAGACCCATCCGTTAGCTTAACATATGATCGTTCAGTTTATTGCTACTGATTTGTTAATGTCAAATACATATACTTTCGACCATGAGATCCTGCAACTCCCGGATACCAGAGGAATACCTTGTGTGCTATCAAACGTCACAACATAACTGGGTGATCATAAAGATGCTCTACAAGTATCTTCGAAGGTGTTTGTTGAGTTGGCATTGATCGAGATTGGTATTTATCACTCTGTGTGTCGGAGAGGTATCTCTGGGACCTCTAGGTAATACAACATCACAAAAGATTGGAAGCAAAATGACTTAGGAGTTAGTTAAGAGATGATGTATTACGAAACGAGTAAAGAGAATTGCCGGTAACGAGATTAAATTAGGTATGGAGATACCGAAAATCGAATCTCGGGCAAGTAACATACTGACAGACAAAGGGAACTATGTATGTTGTCATAAAGGTTCGACCGATAAAGACCTTTGTAGAATATGTAGGAACCAATATGGGCATCCAGGTCCCACTATTGGTTATTGACCGGAGAATAGCCTCGGTCATGCCTACATCATTCTCGAACTCGTAGGTTCCGCATGCTTAACGTTAGTTGATGATATAGTATTATATGAGCTATGTATATTGGTGACCGAATGTTGTTCGGAGTCCCGGATGAGATCACAGACATGAAGAGGAGCTCTGGAATGGTCCGGAGGTAAAGATTGATATATGGGATAATAGTGTTTGGTCTCCAGAAGGGGTTTCAGATGCTTACTGAAATGTTCTGGTACGAGAACACTTTATTTGGGCCAAGGGGTATATCCCACGAGGCTTTAGGAAGGTGCAAAAGGAGTTTTGCAGATGCCAGGCGGCCAGGCGCCAGGGACCCTAGCGTTTGGGGCCAAATGCCAAGGACCATGGCGTCTAGTCCTGGAGTCTGAGAAGGACTCTTGCCTTGCGTGCCAAGCCAACTTTGCGGAGGCTCTTTCTCCAAGAAATGACCCCAGGGCTCAACATATAAATAGAGAGGCAAGGCTAGCACCCGGAACACATCAAGATTCACCAACCCATGTGCTGGCAACCCCGCCCCCTCTAGTTTATCCTCCATCATAGTTTCCATTGTGCTTGGCGAAGCCCTGCAGAGATTGTTCTTCACCACCACTGTCAACACGCCGTCGGGCAGTCGGAACTCATCTACTAATTTGCCTCTCTTGCTGGATCGAGAAGGCGAGGAAGTCATCGAGCTGAAAGCGTGATGAACACGAAGGTGTCTTACGTTTGGTACTTGATCGGGACAGATCATGAAGGTGTACGACTACATCAAACCGCATTGATAAATGTTTCCTCTTAGTGATCTACAAGGGTATGTAGATGATGTCCCCCTCACGTAGCTATGCATTGAGAACACACAAGTATATGGGATCGCAACAGTTTTCGAGGGTAGAGTACTCAACCCAAAGTTGTAGATTCGACACAAGGGGAGCCAAAGAATATTTGCAAGTGTTAGCAGTTGAGTTGTCGATTCAACCACACCTGGAGATTAAATATCTGCAGCAAAGTGATCAGTAGCAAAGTAGTATGATAGTTTTGATAGTAGTGATGATGGTAACAATAACAATAATAGTGATAGCAATGATTTTGTAGCAAGTGTAACTGTAACAGCAGCAGTAGTAAGTTAGCAAAAGCAATATGTAGGAAATTCATAGGCATTGGATCGGTGAATTTGTTGGATGATATTCATCATGTAACAGTCAAAATCTAGGGCGATACAAAACTAGCTCTGGTACATAAATATAATGTAGGCATGCATTTCGTAAACAGTCATACGTGCTTATGGAAAGAACTTGCATAAATATAATGTTAGGGTTTGGTTGTCTCGGTACTGAGATCCATATCGGTGGATCCGATTTGTTAAGGTTTGGTTATGGCTATGTCCAGATGAACTCCGTGGGTCTGAATAGGTTTTGGTGTGGCCGAGTTGGAATGTATGTTTTGGATAGATTTGGATAGAGAAAGTGGTTGAGGATTTTTGAGCAATATCACTAAGCACTTGAGAAAATAGATCATAATCAAAACCTCATCCCCTTTTAATAGTATTGTCTTTCCTATGGACTCGATGTGATCTTGGATCACTTAACTAAAAATGTAGAGTCTTGAGCTTTTGCCAATCCATGTCCTTAGCATTTTGAGGGGTCCATATCGGTGGATCCGATTAGTAGGGTTTGGTTGTGGATATGTCCAGATGAACTCGGTGGGTCCGAATAGGGAAATTTTTGTGGGGCCGAGTTGGAATGTAGGTTTTGGACAGATTTGGATAGAGAAAGTAGTTGAGGGTTTTCGAGCAATATCACTAAGCACTTGAGAAAATAGATCATAATCAAAACCTCATTCCCTTTTAATAGTATTGTCTTTCCTATGGACTCAATGTGCTGTTGGATCACTTAACCAAAAACGTAGAGTCTTGAGCTTTTGCCAACCGGTGTGCTGAGCATTTTGAGGGGTCCACAATCACTAGTCCTTGCCATGCCAATCATTGAACATCCTGAAATCTTTAACTTGAATGGATATTAGTTCAATGATATATATGTTGTTATGAATTACCAAAACCACCCGGGGATTAGTTGCACTTTCACCATCCTTGGGGGCATCACTTTTGGAGTTGTGCATTGGCAAGAGGGACATGTGGAAAATGGTGGTGATGATGTCGATGCTTTTAGCTGGAGGTTGATGGAGAGGTATGTGTTGCATCCACCGCTTCCCTATCTCATCGGTGCCATTTGGGTTGATGAGGTATGGAGGCGGTGTGAGGTGTGTAGGTAGCGATGATCCATCTCGGCGGTGTCATAAGGTGTTGCATGGTGGTAGGGCTGGTGATGCTGGTCGTATTGCGAATGGCCAGGACATGAGTAGAAGCTCGATGGGGCTAGTGATGACCGCTTGCGGGTATGATGGTGCAGTAACGATTTGCGTGGGGGCAGTGGCCATGCTCAGATTACCACCTATGTGCACTGTATGATGGAGTGGGATCGCCTGAGTGTCCCCAATGTTGGATTTTTACGATAACGTCCTCTCTTATTGGTTGACCGATGAGATGACTCACACCCTACACCGGCGGATTTGGTTCAGCATACGATTATTGACAGCTGGGTTGTTCACTTGGTGTGTGCATGGTTTTCAATTCATGTGGCGATGTCCACGTCTGAATCAATAGTGCTAGCATTATCTTCATTGGGTTATCATCTCAGTGGGATCATCGTTGCATTTTTCTTTTTATTTCTATTTCTCTATCAAGACATAGCTTCGTTCTTGCATGACTTTTCTCAATGTCGGTGTGTGCTACTTGTGAGTTGCGTAGAAATTTTCCCCGAAGAGGAAGGGTGAAGCAATATAGTAGTGACTAGTATTTCCCTCGGAACCAAGGTTATCAAACTAATAGGAGAATCACGCAAATTCCTAGTAAGCAGTACCTACACACTAGTAAGTAATACCTACACACACAAGAGAAAATACTTGCACCCAACATGGGCAAAAGGGTTGTCAATCCTCTTGAACTCGTTACTTGCAAGGATTAAATCTGATATTGGTAGATAGATGAATTAAATACTAAAATAAAAGTAATATATCCATTGGAGTGGTTCCTGGGCATACGAACTTTTTTCATGATGATTGGCAAGCAAACTTACTTGTAAATGTAGGCAGCAATAGTATACAATACTAAAGTATGTATGACAGTGTCGATGTAGTAGTTGCGACTGTATCTCATCTAACAACAATTCAAAGAGATAAAACATGTACATACGAGCTCTATAAGGCACTAGCTGTAGTCTTGCTCTTAATCCTCTCCCGAGAAGGTTTGATACATGGTAGCAATTACAACCAGAGGTTACAAGCGAATTGGGGAAGAACAGAGAAGAACTGGAGGTAGGGGAAAGAGAGGAAGGTCGCCGCCGCCGAGCCGTTCGTGATCCACTGGATGATTTATTTGTTGTCTCTCCTCCGATAGTTGTAGTGGGCAGCGCTCAGGGTGGTGGCCGGGCCTGGCCCATGTGTTGTCGTAGGGGCAGCCCATGTACACGTGCAGGACCTGGGGCTCCTAACATCCCCCATCCTTGAGATTCGGCTTGACCCCAGGCCGATGCCACCGAGAACCGCTCAGATCCCATTGCACTACATGGTCCGTGACTAGCACAAGCCGCGGTGGTATCCGAAGTTGGGGTTGAGTTGAATGACGTCGGGGTAGTAGTCATGGGCGAAGGTGACCGAGTTGAAGGAGATGCTAAAGAAGTAGTCGTTGAAGCTGTTGACGGAGCCCTGCACGAAGCCAGCGGCGATAGGGGTGACACCCCACCTTCCTTGAAAATGTTCTTGATTGTAGCAGGAAAAGGACACCATACCACCCATGCCCAGTGCACTTACACATTGTGGACACCCCTCAATTGTAGCTTGTATGTCTGTTGGTGTACTGAAAGCCACCCGAGACTGGTCAGTAACATATCATCAGACACTTCTTTACTTCCAGGAGCCCATAGCCTCTCAAACTGAATAAAGAAACACCCATGACTATAATTCCCAGAGGCACTGACTGCACATGAATTCAGATATGCAATGCACATCCCCAACTCAATCAGTATCAGCAAACTTCCCTCTCGTTGGAGCCCAAAGCATGGAAAGTTGTTGCTCTTAAATTCTTTGCACCCCACTGTACTAGGTTGCCCTGCCTTCTTGTGAACAGTATGAATAAGATCTCTGATGAAATGTGCAAATAATTGAACCACCACCACGTACCTTGCAGGAGAACATGCCTCTGACTTGTAGCTTGACAAGGGGCCCAACAAATTAAGCACAAGAATAGCAAAAGAGGAAGTTGTTTCTTGTAATTGATTCACAAATGCACTTTGTCATCTCCAGTCTAGTACTAGGAGTATCATTTTGCAATTTTCAACAAGATGGGGACACCGTTCCCGTGCATTGCTAATGTGAAAGCTGATTGAAGCACGACCACTACCTTTAAATTCCTCTTGGTTCAAAAACTTCCAGTGCACTGACATAGGCATAAACTGAATCTTCCTTTTCAATTTGCCGCCCATAGAAATACTACATACAGTAGCATACTTCAGTATGCGATGCTCGGACAAGTTCCAATGCTCATCAAGTTTGCCCGCATGGTTTCTAGTAGTATCCCACTTCCTGGACTACTCATCGATAATTAGAAACAGATCCTCCAAATGTTCCACTGAACCTAGATCAGGGGCAGATGAAGTTGCAGGCCAACACAAATTGGTAACACTAGGGAGCTCAGTTTTGGGTAGTTCTGATTGCACACATACTGCTCGCCACTACAAAAGAAATACACTTCCGTGACGATACGTGTTTGTCATAGTAGGTCATGTTTTCTGTCATGCATGTACATCCATGACGATTTTATGATAGAATCAAGATAGTCATACCTGTGCTGTCGTAGAAGTGTTCCATGACATTACCAAATTATCATCACGGAAGTGCCCACTTCCATGACGATAAATCGTGCGTCATAGAAGTGCTTTCGTCAAGGGTGACCGACACGTGGCATCCACCGTAATGGGTCGCCGTTAAGCTATCGTGTTCCGGTTTGTATCCGATAACCCGTTAACAGCCTAGACCAATGGTGATTTTCCACGTGTAAAATTCTCATCCGCCGACGAACCACGTGTCGGCTCAGTGTTGGGACAGATGTCAACCGTCCATTTGACAAGAATATGCCAATGAAACGTTGACACGTGGGATGGCCCAATATAGGCCCATAGAGGTCTAAAAGCCGGCCGAGGAACAGGCCCACAAGATTCGTCAGATCTAATGGGCTGGCCCGTTAACAGCTTAACACTTTCTGGACCAAATTATAGCCCACATCTGATACGGGCCGTTAAATGACTGCAATATTCCGGGCCCAGTTTACGTCCCATGTCAGACCCGGCCCGTTAACAGCCTGCAATAGTTTGAACCAAATTATGGTCCACACCTGATCCGACCTGTTAACTGACTTTTTTTTCTTGGGCCAAATTACGGCCCATAACAGATACGGCCCTTTTAACAGCTACTATACCGTTGGGCCCATTGGTGGCCTGATCTGCTCTTTGGCCTCTTAATGGCCCATTTAACAGTTCGAACTGATACTAGTTTCGGCCTGTCAGTGGCCATGCCTATATATGGGCCTCGTTCAACCTGTTTTCATTTTCGGCCATTTAAAGGCCCGAGCTTCCCCTAGGCCTAATTATGGTACGTAGTTACTTTCGGCCTCTTAACGGCCCGTAGTCTTTGTGGATACGTTCTAGCCCAAACTGCCTTTCGGCCCGTTAAACGCCCTTGAGAGTGTTGGGCCGAATTTAGGTCCGTTATACATCCGGCCTGCTTCCCGCTCGTCATGTAATTTTGTCAGCCAAGGCCCAAAAACATTTCAATCTGTTAAAAGCCTATTTAATTTTCAGGACCAATTAAGGCAAGCGGTTTACTCGGTCTTTTAAAGGCCCGAAACTAATAGTGGGCCAGATGAAGACTAAGCCAAACTAATGGCCCAAGATGATTGTAGGCCCACGGTTCGGCACGTACTAGCGATTGGCGACCGACAAGTTTTAGTATAGAAATTATTATTTTATGAACCTAACCTATTGGCGCATTACACACCGATTGAATATTACGACCTTTTCTCAGAGCAACGACAGCAGAAACAACAAATAAATTACAACATCATGATGAAGAATAAACCTAGACTATACAACAAATAAATTACAACATATTACATCCCCTCGGCATCAAAGTTCGCCGCATGTGATAATAAAAGGCAACCAGACAACAGATTACATAAACTGGGCAGGTCGCCACCAATGGAAGTTAACAGGAAGACAAAATAATAGACAGAACGGACAACACTTCAACACAGTTCAAGAAAGGTTAGCCCGCCCAGGAGCTGCAGCGCAAGCAGCTTAGCAACCTGATGAGACTATGCTTCTTTAGCGCTCATATCCACCAACTTAAGCTGCATAGCATCAATAAACATCATGTGCTTATGGTTAATCTTGCATATAGATTGGAGTTCCAGTCGGATTTGAGCGGAAGCATGTATTTCTGCTTGAATTTCAGACTGAAGAAGTCGAACAGATTCAGGCGGTGACTTCATCAAGCTTGTGTCACTGAGTAAGTTTGACACTACATCAAGATGTGACTTCCTGGTTGTATCCCTACCCTTAAGATGTGTTGCCTTATCCTCTGGAATATGTGTTAGAGGGAAAAACAATGGGTTCATCTCACTATCATTGTGGCAGTTCTTCCTAGCAGCAGCGTTGTCACCCTAAAAGAGAAACAAGTAGGTAGATAACAGGTTTTGCACATATAAGCATCAGTGTTGTCAATTCATCTCATTTCTTTGTCAGAAATAAAGAGACACGGTTTAAAATAGCATTAACATAATAGGCATTGTTCATAGTTAAGACGGCATGCAATGGCATTGTCTTGAGGCGGCCGACTTCACCGCACTAATCGGATTACAGATCAAGAACACAAGCATAGATGTAGTTCTAAACAACGTATAAGCATGAATGGTGAGTGTACTGTCAATTTATACAATTTCAGATTGGTAAATAAAGAGACACGATTTAAATAACATTAATATAATATGGCATTGTTCATAGTTGAGACTTAGCAGGATATGACATTGTCTTTGTTGTTGGTAGTCTCACCACACCACCGGATTACGAGATCAAGAACACAAGCATACACATAGTGCTAAAGAAGATAACTTGCTATGTTTAGTTTAATTTACATGGTACGAATAAGGAACTAGATTGTACAACTAAAGACTGAAATTGAGAAGGACAAACTTATCTTTATGTACTTCTACTTTATAAACTTTGAACAAGCAGTTTGATCCAGACGACAGAAATAAACAACATTTGAACTCATAGCTATCCAAATATACACAACCAAGTTTGAAGGCTCGAGGAAAACAAAGTTACATTTGTAGTGAAGATAGGCTCTATAAAGGCCTTGTCCATATTGATGGGGGGGGGGGGGCAATTCAAGAAGTTTACCCCACACTCTTCTTCAAGAGTATTGCCTTTATTCTACATTTTGTTAAGAGTAAATATAGATGTGAAAATATAAAAACAAATGGCGATTATTTAACTTAAGATGCAGAGTATAGATGTAAATACAACATACAGGCAGAAGGCACTAACAAGAGCAACGCGGAGCTAAATTTCTTCAGTAACATTGGTTTTATTCAATATTTTGGCAGGAGTAAATGTTGATCTGATGTGTAGAAAAATGGAGGACAAGGGAAAATAAGCTGCAACGTGTACATGAAGAACTAGCTGACAAATATAAGTACAGTGATGAAGGACAATAGATACTTACAAGAGCAATGCAGAACTAAATTTATTCATAAGCATTGGGTTTATTCTACATTAATTTAAGCATTAATATAGATCTGATAATTTGGAGCGAACGGTGGATAAGCAAGCTATAGTGCACAATGATGTCACATAATCCATCGGGTCTGAATGTAAGGACAGCGATAGGACAATAGGTACTCACAAGAGCAAAGCAACGACCAGCATAGTTGCGATATCCTAGGTTTTGCGCCGCCGGTTCTATCGCCAATATACATCGGGTGCTATGTGATTTCTCCGGCAGCACCACCTTTTTCATGGACTTTGCTTGTACTCCTTCAGGTTCTGCAATCACCCTCTTTCTTTTTGATGTCTGAAACACAAGAACAACATTTGAATGAAAAAACATGGTATGACGACAAATGCAATAGGTGTTGATAATGGATGGGCGTGGCATCTTCACATATATCATGAGTAAACTAAGCAGATGGCGGTGCAACGAAGCAAAAATAAATGCAAGACACCGTATGCAAGATATGCGCAACCAATAAAACCTTGCCAAATTAGAACATGCACCTTATTGGGTGAACAGAATAGACCATTTGCCTTTGACTCCTTGAGCTCAGAATAGTCATTAGGATCATATTCTGAATACAAATCTATAGGTCGGGAGCATGTGCATTTCATCGCATCCACAATGGACCTCAATCCCTTGATGCCAAGTTTGTTACCCATTGAACTATTCCGCAATATTCTTCTGATGTGTGCATTCTTATATTCATTGTGATTACGTACAATATATGTAAAGCATGAAAACACAAATAGTAGTGAGATTATCTTTGTAATGCAAAGGATATTGTAATATAATAGAGGAAACCCTTGTGTGCTATCACTGGATTCTGATGAGAGAGCCCATTTGTGTTGTAATATGGTGAGTAGATTAATATAATCTGGCACAACTACACAAAAAATAGGCTCCCAGTTGGGAGCCCCAAAAGTAAGAATAGTTGGCAGATGATAGGTTCATAATATACCGTATAGAAAGGTTATTGCCAAACTATGATAACGAGAGCACATAGCCAGCAGGCAGATCATAGTGTAGATAATACACTGGTGCGCGTCAGTCCTAAACAAACGGTTTAAAACCCCTTTCTACGACGGCATTTGGAACCGTCGCCAAGTGAGTGTGGGCGATAGGGGGGTCCTTCCCACACGACCCAGAAACCGTCGGGGATAGGGCCCCTACAGTACTCCTACTTGTTTCTGCTCGCATTGCCATCGCAGTCGGTATTCTGTGGTGCTACATTTACGATGCACGACCCATTACAAACGGTTCACTATTATAGAACGTGTATGATGTGCGGCCCATCAGAAACTGTTCACCGTTAAGAAGATTAGCTAATCATTGTACGAGTGTCGGACAGGATTACGAAACGTCGGACCATCGTAACATCGTCGTACACGACAACTATCGCACACGCTATTCTGTGGTGCAATGTTTACGATGCATACTTCATCAGAAACAGTTCATGTTGCAAATCGTGTACGATAAGGCAACTAACACAAATGTTTAGTTTGCCCGCACCGTTTGTGATATTGTCTGACGTCGCACACATTGTGCAAACGGCAACTGTGTGCATGGTTACACACGTTTCCTCTCTGTGAACCGTCTCGGGTTATGGTGCATGTCGCAAACGTATGTGTTTTACCAACCGTGTGTGCCGTAACAACCTAGATAGCTTAATTTCACCGTAATTTAATTGCTGCTTTTCCAAATTGTACCGGATTTGGATTTGGATTTGAATGTATGCTACAACTTTATTCATATCCATCAGGTTCAAACAACCAATGCATTATTCGATTCATAGGTACATATGTTCAAGAATTACATAAGAACCAAATAAAGAATGATGAACCATAGTTGTATACTTGTACTATTAAAGACGGTAAAGAAAGAGGCGAAATATATTCTAGTTGCTGAACAAGGTGAAGCGGAATGCCCATATTGTGCCCTCCTCCATGCAGAAGGCACACATGACTCTAGTCCAACCCCTTGTGATGGCCGACCGCCCATCCTTCAAGGTCTTCAAGAAAACATCTAGATAATCATCGTGTTCTGGTAGAAATACTTTAACCTTTGCATGCCAAGCAATCATGTAGTTTGAGAGGTAATCTTGAGTAAACTACTTTGGCAACCACTGCAAAGGAATAAGATTTCAGACATTGTCATCTAACACAACTCATTATGGGAAGTAAAAAGAAGGCTGCAGAGTTCTTACTTACCATCCTGCAGTTTGTTGTTGTCTTGGATAAAGTGTAAACAAATAGTTTAATTGCCATATTTGGACCCATTTTACTAACAATCTTTATCAGCTTCCTCACTTGATGCTGGTTCATCGATATCTCATTGCCCCATACACAGAAAGGGTCGAAGCGCGGATCTTTACCAATGACATATGTACCT
This sequence comes from Aegilops bicornis, assembly GCA_021605145.1. Lineage (NCBI taxonomy): Eukaryota > Viridiplantae > Streptophyta > Magnoliopsida > Poales > Poaceae > Aegilops > Aegilops bicornis. The sequence goes on from CM038673.1 coordinate 267,618,259, forward strand.
AAAAGCACCAAGTTAATAATAGAAGCTAAACATCAATTGCACCATGATGTAGTACAACACTCTTTCATAGTATGTCTATATACATCCGTATGTGGTAGTCCATTTGAAATCTCCAAAAAGATAAATATTTAGGAATGGAGGGGTGTATATTATAACATCCAATATACTCACATATTAGATGAATTAACATCTTATATTATGGGCCGGAAGGAGTTTAGTTCATTCTTAAAAACTATTTGATGTTGTATCCACGGGTTAGAGTTAGTTTGAGCTAGTTCGGGCTCAAATAGCCCTAAAGTATATCTAAACATGAGGGCTAGTTTGAGCTAGTTGCATCTATAACCCACCCAAAAAAACTAGTATCCAACCCAAGAGGTGCTAATTGGAGCTAGTTCTCCTAGTGCATTTATTGTCAATCTAACCCTGCCATGCAAACAACTCTTTGGATGGAGTTAGTTCAGGGTTAGTAATGAGCTAGAAACTAAATCTAACCTCTAGCTAAGTTGAGTATCCAAACAGGGTTGTGTTGTTGTTGTTGTTGTTGTTGTTGTTGTTGTTGTTGTTGTTCTTGTTGTTGTTGTTGTTGTTGTTGTTGTTGTTGCTGTTGCTCTTCTACGTATATCTAGACATCATTAGAACATTAATGTAACACTCTTCCTTGTTGCTATGTGTAGCGACCCGACCCGAATGGATCAAGTCTCTGTGCTCAGGTGTCATCCCTGGATCAGTAATGCTGACACAACACAGTACTTCGAAGGATTTATAGCAGAGTAGCAATCACGCACTTATTACAGCGTTGTCCAAAAGGGGACTTATTACAATAAATATGGCTTAAGGCCATCTAATAACGATAACAGCGGAAGACTTGGAAGATAAGTGAGTCCATCAAATCCATCGGCATCACTGAGTATAGAACCACGACCTAAAACACCTTACTCGTCGTAAATGCGAAAGTCTGCGCAACATGAACGCGTTGCAGCCGAAACGGGTCGACACATGGAATATCTGGCAATGTAACACATAGAGAGCAATGAAGGAATAAGCCTATACTACATGCATATATGGCTGGTGGAAAAGCTCTCTGATTACAGTTTTGCATAAAGCCAGTTTTTCCCTATTGCAAAGGAATAAATTTGTTTAACTATCATGGTGGTTGTTAAACATTGAGAATGGTTAACAGCATCCTCAATCCCAATTAAAAATACTCATTAAAAACCCAATAATATTAATTAGAGTAACATGTTGAGATTCACATGATATTCAAGTACTAGATACTCAAGATGTCCATAACCGGGGACACGGCGAATCATGATTAGTTTATACACTCTGCAGAGGTTTGCACACTTTTCCCCACAAGACTCGATCGCCTCCCGTTTGGTTCTCGCACTACATGGTGTTTGAGAGGCGGATGACCGAGACACGATCTTCGAAGCTCTAGCACATTACAGTTGGGTAGACCGTACCAACCAACATCCCCTACATCAGCTAGCCTACCCGTAAGAGTTCGCACAACATAATCAACTATGCCAGAGCCCATAATGGCTTGTGGCTGCACACGGAAGTTTCTAGTTTGAATAATCTTATGATCCCTTTGAGCACGGGTGGCGGTCCGAAGAAATCTGAGCAAGTCCTGATAGAAACCAGGTGCCTCAATCCACCCGGATGTGTGTTTAACTTGTCACCTTAGATAAACCATTAATTAACAATCTCACATACATCATGGATATTCACTCACCCAATCCACGTCTACTAGCATAGCATGGCATAATAAGCAAACGTAGAAGTAACTCCCAAAGGTTTCATAAGTAAAACAGGTAATAGGTACTACCTCAATCTAATTCCCATCCCACAATTTAATTAGATCCTAATCATGCAAGTGTTTGAGGATTGATCTAATGCATAAAAACTGGGTAGTAGAAAAGTATGATCAAGTGTTACTTGCCTTCTTGGCGATCCGCGAAACCTAGAGACTCGAAGTAACAAGCGGCGCACTCCGGGTGATCTAACGCAGACAAACAACAAGCATACAATAAGTACTCATCTAATGCATAGGGAAATCTCGGATAGAAGATATAACCAAAAAGTTCAACTTAAGAACCCTGGTTGCAAAAAAAATCGAATCAAATAAAGCAACGAAAATCAAACGACCAAAGAATACGACTCGGTTCTAGCAATTTGAAACTAGGTCGAATTTTACAGTAGCAAAACTTTGTTTAAGTGGCTTAGTCGGAACGACGGTTTCGAAACGAAACTCCAGGCGCTTGAATCACCTGATTCCGATAAACGAGCGAGAAGATAAACTGATTCGAAGATTGGATCTGAAATTGAAATCGGAAAATAACGGATTAAATCCGATTTAAAAGAAAAACGACGAACGGTTAAACGAACGGATGTTCGTTAACAGAAATTAACCGGCGAACGCGTTCATTAAAACGAACGGATCGGTGAACGTTCACTAATTAACTAAACCGAGAGAAAAAAAATAAACCGATCTAGGGTTTTAAAAAAAACCGAACAATGAAAGAAAACCGGACGGTTTTTAAAACAAAACCGGACCGGGGCGGGTGACGCGGTGGCTACCTCCGGCGAGGTCGCCGGCGGGCTCGGAGATCCGGCGGAGGTCGGGTGGGCTCGGCGGGCGGCGGGTCGGCGAATGACAGCGCACGGCGGCGGGCGACGCCGGGCGATGGCGGCGGCGGCGGGCGGCGGGCTGCTGGGCGGCGTCGGCGGGCTCGGGTGGCGGCGGGGCGGCGACGGGCGGCGGGTGGGTCGAGGGGGGCGGCTGGCGGGTGGGTCGAGGGGGGCGGCGGCTTATAAGGAGGGAGGGTGGGGTTGCTTGGGGAGGGCAGCGGCGGCGTGGCGTGGCCGAGCCGGACTCGGGCGGCGGCGGCGGGCGGGACTCCTCCCAGGGAGCCTTGAGGAGGGGGGGCAGGCTGGGCCCTTGGCCAGGCGGGCGCGGGGTTTTTTTAATAAATCTCATGAAAAAGCGAATAAAATAAAATCTAAATGAACTCCAAATTTAATAAAATAAATTTTCCCGACTCCTAAAATGAGTCGAACAAAATGAACTTTAATACGGGCCAAAATGCATATTTTTAAAATACTCATTTTTTCCCTAATGCAAATAAACTTCGAAAATCCAAAATTTGATTTATTTATTAAATCTTCATTTTTCCTAAATATTGGGAAAGTCATATTATTCCCTCTCTTAATTTTTTTATTGGAAAAATATTTGAAGATAAATAGAAATAAATCCGAATGATCCATTTTTCAAAATTTGAGAAAACCCAAATATGAAAAATAATGAAATCTCCAACTCTCTCCGAGGGTCCTTGAGTTGCGTGAAATTTTCTAGGATCGACAAAATGCAAGAAAATATGATATGCATGATGACTTAATGTATAACATTCCAAATTGAAAATTTGGGATGTTACAAACCTACCCCCTTAAGATGAATCTCGCCCTCGAGATTCGGGTTGCTAGAAAATAGGTGAGGGTGGTCCTTGAGCAAATCTTCCTCTCTTTCCCAGGTGGCTTCATCCTCAGTGTGGTGGCTCCACTGAACCTTGCAAAACTTGATAACTTTGCTGCGAGTAACTCTGCTGGCATAATCGAGAATCTTAACTGGTTTTTCTTCATATGTCAAATCATCCTGCAACTGAATTGCTTCAAGCGGCACTGTATCTCCTAATGGTATTTGCGCCATCTCGGCGTGACATTTCTTCAGCTGCGAAATATGGAATACATCATGAACTCCTGACAGTCCCTCTGGCAATTCCAGTTTATAAGCAACTTCTCCCATGCGTTGCAAAATCTTATGCGGTCCAACGAAACGTGGTGCTAATTTTCCTTTAACTCCAAAACGCTTAACTCCTCAAGGCGGGGATACTCTAAGATATACTCTGTCTCCAACTTCATATTCTATCGCCTTATGCGTTTTGAATCTACATAGCTCTTACATGCGGACTGGGCTACCTTGAGCCTATCGCGAATCAACTTAACCTTTTGTTCCGACTCCTTAATCAAATCTAGTCCAAACAAGCGACGATCTCGGTTTCGTCCCATGATAACGGTGTCCTGCATCTCCTTCCATCTGAGCCTCGAAAGGTGCCATCTTCAAGCTGGTTTGGTAACTGTTGTTATAAGAAAACTCTGCATATGGCAAATTACCATCCCAACTAGATCCATAATCTAGTGCACAAGCTCTCAGCATATCCTCCAAAATCTGATTGACTCTCTCAGTCTGTCCATCTGTCTGTGGGTGAAAAGTTGTACTGAATTCCAGCCTGGTTCCCAATGTTTCGTGCAACTGATCCCAAAACTTTGAGGTAAATTGGGTTCCTCTATACGTCTGATACTCCTCGGAACTCCGTGTAAACACACAATTCTGGTCATGTATATCTTTGCCAACTTAGCACTGCTATAGGTAGTCTTGATTTGGAATGAAATGAGCTACCTTCGTCAAGCGGTCGACTATAACCCAAATCGAGTCATAGCCTGAACGAGTCTTTGGCAAACCTGTGATGAAATCCATGCCTAGTTTATCCCACTTCCATTCAGGTATCGGCAATGGTTGTAACAATCCTGCTGGCTTCTGATGTTCTGCCTTCACTTTCTGACATACATCGCAAACCGCTACATACTCCGCAATATCCTTCTTCATTCCGGTCCACCAGAAAGTATTCTTCAAATCCAAATACATCTTGGTATTTCCTGGGTGAATCGAATAGGGTGAATCATGGGCTTCTTGCAAAATCAACTTCCTGATCTCCGGGTTATTTGGCATGTAAACACGGTCCTCAAACCATAGGGTATCGTGCTCATCCTCACGAAATCCCTTAGCTTTTCCTTCGCTCATTTTCTCCTTTATAGAGGCAACTTCCTTATACGCCTTTTGGGCTTCTCTCGATTTTGTCCATCAATGTTGACTGAATCTCCAATGCTGCTACATAGCCTCTCGGAACTATTTCCAAACATAGCTCTCGAAGGTCCTCGGCTAACTCATTGGGTATTCCTCCCATCATTAGGGTATTGACGTGGCTCTTACGGCTCAATGTGTCTGCTACAACGTTAGCCTTCCCGGGGTGATAATGCAATCTCATGTCATAATCCTTGATAAGCTCCAACCATCTCCTCTGTCTGAGATTTAATTCATACGTGTGAAGATGTACTTCAAACTCTTGTGATCCGTGTACACCTCACAATGATTTCCAATGAGAAAATGTCTCTGTGTCTTCAATGCATGCACAACGGCTGCTAACTCCAAATCATGTGTGGCATAATTCAACTCATGAGGCTTAAGCTGTCGTGGAAGCATACGAAACAACTCTTCCTTCCTGCATAAGCACCGCTCCAAGTCCTCGGCGTGAAGCGCCGCAATACACCTAATAATCCTTGGTCTGATCTTGCAAAATTTTCACTGTTGAGGTAACCAATCTTTTCTTCAACTCCTGAAAACTTGCCTCACAATCCTCAGTCCATATGAACTTGGTATCCTTCTTCAACAATTCTGTCATAGGCTTTGCAATCCTTGAGAATTTCTCAATGAATCTTCGGTAGTATCCTGCGAGTCCAAGGAAACTCTGAATTTCTCCAACTGTCGTTGGTGCTTCCCATTTGGTTACGGTCTCAACCTTTGTGGGGTCAACTGCTATTCCTTCTCCGGATATAACATGTCCAAGAAATCCAACTTCCTTTAGCCAAAACTCACATTTGCTGAACTTGGCATATAACTGGTGTTCCCTTAGTTTCTCCAAAACCAATCGCAAATGTTCCTTATGTTCCTCTTCATTCTTCGAGAAAATCAAAATATCATCTATGAACACCACAACGAACTTATCCAAAAACTCCATAAACACTTTGTTCATCAGGTTCATGAAATAGGCTGGCGCGTTAGTCAGTCCAAATGACATAACGATATATTCATACAGTCCATATCTCGTGGTAAATGTTGTCTTAGGTATGTCCTGCTCCCGAATCTTCAACTGATGGTACCCCGATCGCAAATCGATCTTGGAAAACACTTTAGCTCCTTGCAAACAATCAAACAGATCATTTATCATTGGTAGTGGGTACTTGTTCTTGATCGTTACTTCATTTAAACCACGATAGTCTACAACCATCCTTAACGATCCATCCTTCTTCTCCACCAAAAGCACGGGTGATCCCCAAGGCAAAGAACTTGGGCGTATAAAACCTTTATCCAATAGTTCCTTAATCTACTTCTTGATTTCCGCCAAATTCTGTGCGGGCATCCTGTATGGTCGCTTCGATATTGGACCTGTTCCTGGCAAAAGTTCAATCAAAAACTCAATGTCTCTATCTGGTGGCATTCCTGGCAACTCTTCCGGAAATACATCAGGGAAATCCTTCACCACTGGTACTTCTTCCTGCACAACTCCTGATAAGCAATTTACATGAGCTCTCCTCGGCTCATGTCGTGATACGTACTTGATCCTTCTTCCTTCTGGTGTGGTGAGCAAAATTGACTTAGTGGCGCAATCTATGTTCCCTCCATACTTCGATAACCAATCCATGCCTAATATCACATCCAATCCTTGGGATTCCAGAACTATTAGGTCCGAGGGAAAAACATAGTGTCCAATCCTTAATGGCAGTCGATCACACCATATACTAGCTATGTATTCTGCTCCGGGTGAGGTTACTAGCATGGGTGACCTAAGGGCTTGGGTCGGTAATTTGTACTTATCCACAAATCCCCTTGATATATATGAATGCGATGCAGCGGTATCGAAAAGAACAACCGCGATGAACGACTTAACCAAAAACTTACCGACATCTTGCATCGGGCTGATCTTCAACCTCCTCCACATCAATGTGGTTCACACATCCCCTGTTGAAAGGGTTTGGCTTCTTTCGAGCTTCCATTGCCATTTCCATTACGGCCTATACGGACAGTCATTTGCATAATGCCCGATCTTGCGGCACTTAAAGCAAGTGATGTGACTCAGTCTACCTTGGATGGTGTTGACGGGTTAGTGCGGTTCTGTCCATTGCTTCCTCCATTCTGCTCCCATTCTTGGTGCCATTATGGTTGTGCGAATTACCTCCTCCATGGGTATGTCAAACCGAATTCCTTGTTTAGGGGTATAACGAGGCTTCTGGCGAGCTCGAGTTATACTTCCCCTGCCCATACTTCCTCTTGCGGTTCTCAATTTGTCAGCTGCTTTCCTTCAATCATGAGGGCTCGGTCTACCAACTCCTGGTAGTTATTGAAACATGCTACCATCAACTGCATGCTTAACTCGTCATTCAGTCCTTCCAGAAACTTCTCCTGCTTAGCTGCATCTGTAGTAACGTCATCTGGGGCATAACGTGCTAGCTTACTAAAATCGTCCAAATACTGGCCAACAGTCCTACCTCCTTGGCGTAAATTGCGAAACTCACGCTTCTTCATGGCCATAGCTCCTACTGAGACATGGGCAGTGCGGAAAGCTTGCTGAAACTGATCCCATGTGACAGTGTCTATAGGGTAAGTGGCTGTAAAATTCTCCCACCATGTCTTTGCGGGTCCTTCAAGTTGGTGTGCAGCAAACTTCACCTTCTCTCCATCTCAGACATCCTGCAGTGATCAACTCCCTTCCTACCTTACGGAGCCAATCATCTGCTACTATCGGCTCGGTGCTACTGGAAAACACTGGCGGATTCAGTCTTAAGAAACGTGTCAAGTGATCCGCAGGTGGTGGTGGTGGCGGTGGGTTGTTGTTGTTGTTGTTGCCTTGATTCTGTACCAATGTTTGGATCAAAGTGTTCTGCTGCTGGATCAACTGGGTGATCTCTGGCGGAAAAACAAATCCGGGGTCGCGTCTCAGAGGCATCTGATGGGTTTAGAAAAGACGAGAAATTTAGAATAGAGTGGGGTCTAAGGAGAAACACTACCCAATGTATATGAGCAAATGCACACAAAATCACTTCATTCAATTCAAACAAAGGGCTTACAACGATCTAACTATCGCAAAAGTGCGTGTACTAAAATGTTACATGGAGGAAATACTACTAATATGTGGGGGTCATCTACTAATTTGAACCGTGGAAGACTCCATGATGTCCGCTCGACTTCATCTTCAAAGTCGGGTTCACTTGGATCTGAGTCGGTGTCGCCGATGTTGATGTAGTCGCTTGGACAACCGACGATCGGTCTTCATTCTTGAGTGCCAATTTCTTCTTGAGTTCTTCAATCTCGTACTTAAGATCGTTATTGTGTCTTGCTAGAGCTACGATCTCGTCCATGTAGTCCTTGCGTGTAGACTTTAGTTCTCCTTCAAGTTCGATGATCCTTCCCTTCGCATTCTTCAACTCTAACATATCATTGCACATCTGGTTCTCCTGGCGTCGAATGTGCTGATTTAACTCCTGGATAAAAGCTGCAATGGATCTATCCTTCTTGGTGCTGACTATCTCCCATTGTTCATCTCGGCGTCCACAAATCTGATAGATGGTGTCTTTGAGGTCTTCTTGATAAACTTCTCCAATGCGTCCCATGGTGATATGAGTTGTCATGCTCTTTCCTGCACTCGAGGTTGGTGCAATCGAAAACACTATCTATAGGTTTGGTGATTGGGGCGAAAGTCCTTCCTGGTACATGAGCTTGAATCTTCCAGCGCTCCTCTTCAGGCAGAGTGGCGTTGAACGTCCCGGTGAAACTTGGTAGTCCAATGTTTAGGTACATGGTGACTTCCTTCAAGTGAAATCCAAAAGGTGTGCCTTCATCCGGTTGGGTGTACTTGATCTTCGCGTCCTTCATCCTAAAGAGTAGAAAAGATGAGGAGTTAGAAAATGAGAAGAGAGTAGTGATCTATGGCTTTAACTTAGTGGTCGTGTCCTACGGTCGGTGTGCTCGATACCATCTCTCAGAGCGACCCGACCGAATGGATCAAGTCTTCGTGCTCGTGTGTCATCCCCGGATCAGTAATGCTGACACCACACAGTACTTCAAAGGATTTATAGCAGAGTAGCAATCACACACTTATTACAGCGTTGTCCAAAAGAGGACTTATTACAATAAATATGGCTTAAGGCCATCTAATAATGATAACAGCGGAAGACTTGGAAGATAAGTGAGTCCATCAACTCCATCGGCATCATGAGTATAGAACCACGACCTAAAACACCTTACTCGTCGTTCGAAAAGTCTCGCAACATGAGCGTTGCAGCCGAAACGGTCAGACATGGAATATCTTTGGCAATGTAACACATAGAGAGCAATGAAGGAATAAGCCTATACTACATGCATATATGGCTGGTGGAAAAGCTCTACGGTTATAGTTTTGCATAAAGCCGCTTTTTCCTCATCGCAAAGGAATAAATTTGTTTAACTATCATGGTGGTTGTTAAACATTGAGAATGGTTGATGACATCCTCAATCCCAATTAAAAATACTCATTAAAACCCAATAATATTAATTAGAGTAACATGTTGAGATTCACATGATATTCAAGTACTAGATACTCAAGATGTCCATAATCGGGGACACGGCTAATCATGATTAGTTTATACACTCTGCAGAGGTTTGCACTTTTCCCCACAAGACTCGATCGCCTCCGCTTTGGTTCTCGCACTACATGGTGTTTGAGAGACGGATGACCGAGACACAGTCTTTCAGAAGCACTAGCACTTTACATGTGGGTAGACCGTACCAACCTACATCCCCTACATCAGCTAGCCTACCCATAAGAGTTCGCACAACTTAATCAACTATGCCAGAGCCCATAATGGCTTGTGGCTGCACACGGAAGTTTCTAGTTTGAATAATCTTATGATCCCTTTGAGCACGGGTGGCGGTCCAAGAAATACAGTAAGTCCTCGATAGAAACCAGGTGCCTCAATCCACCCAGATGTGTGTTTAAGTTGCCACCTTAGATAAACCATTAATTAACAATCTCACATCTGTCATGGATATTCACTCACCCAATCCACGTCTACTAGCATAGCATGGCATAATAAGCAAACGAGAAGTAACTCCCAAAGGTTTCATAAGTAAAACAGGTAATAGGTACTACCTCAATCTACTTCCCATCCCACAATTTAATTAGATCCTAATCATGCAAGTGTTTGAGGATTGATCTAATGCATAAAAACTGGGTAGTAGAAAAAGTATGATCAAGTGTTACTTGCCTTGCTGACGATCCGCGAAACCTAGAGACTCGAAGTAACAAGCGGCGCACTCCGGGTGATCTAACGCAGACAAACAACAAGCATACAATAAGTACTCATCTAATGCACAGGGAAATCTCGGATAGAAGATATAACCAGAAAGTTCAACTTAAGAACCCTGGTTGCAAAAAAAATCGAATCAAATAAAGCAACGAAAATCAACGACGAAAGAAAACGACTCGGTTCTAGTAATTTGAAACTAGGTCAAATTTTACAGTAGCAAAACTTTGTTTAAGTGGCTTAGTCGGAACGGCGGTTTCGAAAGGAAACTCCAGGCGCTTGAATCACCTGATTCCGATAAACGAGCGAGAAGATAAACTGATTCGAAGATTGGATCTGAAATCGAAATCGGAAAATAACGGATTAAATCCGATTTAAAAGAAAAACGATGAACGGTTAAACGAACGGACGTTCGTTAACAGAAATTAACCGGCGATCGCGTTCGTTAAAACGGACGGATCGGTGAACGTTCACTAATTAACTAAACCGAGAGAAAAAAATAAACCGATCTAGGGTTTAAAAAAAACCGAACAACGAAAGAAAACCGGACGGTTTTTAAAACAAAACCGGACCGGGGGGGTGACGTGGTGGCTACCTCCGGCGAGGTCGCCGGCGGGGCTCCGGGGCTCCGGCGGGGTCGGGGTAGGCTCGGCGGGCGAGGCCAGCGTCGGTCGACGTCGGGCAACGGCGGGCGGCGGCGGCTCGGCGGCGTCAGGCGGGCTCGGTGGCGGCGGTCACGGCGGCGGGGTGGGTCAAGGGGCGGCGGTGGCGGCGGGTGGGTCGAGGTGGGCGGCGGCTTATAAGGACGGGAGGGTGGGGTTGCTTGAGGGGCAACGGCGGCGGCGGCGTGGCCGAGCCGGACTCGGCGGTGGCGGCAAGGGGACTCCTCCCGGGGAGCGAGGAGAGGAGAGGGGGCGATCAGGCGGCCGGGCCCTTGGCCCAGGCGGGGCGCGGGGTTTTTTCTTTAATAAATCTCGCGCAGAAAAACGAATAAAATAAAATCTAAATGAACTCCAAATTTAATAAAATAAATTTTCCCCGACTCCTAAAAATGAGTCGAACAAAATGAACTTTAATACGGGGCCAAAATGCATATTTTTAAAATACTCATTTTTTCCCTAAAGCAAATAAACTTCGAAAATCCAAAATTTGATTTATTTATTAAATCTTCATTTTTCCTAAATTTTGGGAAAGTCATATTATTCCCTCTCTTAATTTTTTTTTGGAAAAATATTTGAAGATAAATACAAATAAATCCGAATGATCCATTTTTCAAAATTTGAGAAAACCCAAATATGAAAAATAATGAAATCTCCAACTCTCTCCGAGGGTCCTTGAGTTGCGTGAAATTTTCTAGGATCGACAAAATGCAAGAAAATATGATATGCATGATGACTTAATGTATAACATTCCAAATTGAAAATTTGGGATGTTACACTATGTAGCCTAGGATTACATATTTAGACATTAAGTATAATGCATGTTTCTATGTAGGCTCAGATATATTACATATGGCCCTAGTTAACCTAAGGAAAAATGGGTTGCAGATATATTCAGTTAAAAGTCCGATTCACCGATTAGTCCCTTATCAGCTGCCGACCTATATGGTACCAGCTACAGTATCCTGAACAGTGCAGATATAAGCCATGGGATGAAACTAACCTCAATGGAAAACAGCAGTCGTTCCCAAAATTGTCCTGTGTAGGTACATCAAGAAGCATGTTAAGCACAACAGGCTAAACATCAACCAAAGTTACACATGGCAGATAAAATAATCTCCAAAAGATAGCTTCAATGTGCAGGTTTAATCACGCTAGTAAAGCAAAACAAGTGGAAATCTGTGCTAACTGCAACAGGCCTAATATTTAACACAAGCAAACATGGTCATTCAAACTGGTATTGTGCCGGTCTAAGTACAATGGTTATGGTTAAATAAAAATGGAAAGGCGTGTTAACTACAAGATGCAGCAACCAAATGTAGTCATTCATAGTGGTATTGTTGAAACTGGTACTGATGAAATTGAACTGCACAGTTCATACTTGCACATATAGAACATCACGTTGTGAATAACTGGAATAAACAAGGCATACTACGAACAACCAAAGATAGCATTTGAAACTGAACATATGCTAACTACAAACAACTGAACAATCAAAAAACTTTAAAAGAGGCATATGCTAGCTATAACAGGCTTAACAACAAGCAAATATATGCATTCCTATCGGTATGTTTAAAACTGGATTGATGAAATGTACTGCATAGTAAACAATTGCACATATAGAGCATCACATTGTGAACAACTGAAGTAAACAAATCATGGTTTTCCTCACTTGTCACAGATGGGCTCGTTCCCGTGGGAAGAGCATGGACCCTGGATGCGCTCCATGTTGTTGCAGGTGGGCTCCTTCCCCTTGGAAGAGCACGCCTGTAGGGTGCCCTCCCTGATGTCGCAGACGGGCTCTTTCCCCTTGGAAGAGCCCGAGAGTGTGTCCTCCTGGTGGTTGCCGTCGATGAGGTCTGACTTGGAAGCTGTGGATCCCAAGCCAGCGTCGCAGAACGTGTCCTTCATAAATGACAAAAGGGGCTCGATGGCGATGTAAAATGGCAAATTGTTGACAGCGAGCCAGAGGATATCAGCAGCGGGGCCATGGATGAGACGGACGGCGGTTGAACCCGACGGGTTGGGGGTGGGCCACTTAACCTGTGACACAGCCCGCCTCAGGGCGTCGCTGTCGATGACCTCGATGTCGTAGCCGGTGGATGAGGCATGCCCGCATACTCTAGCCCGCTGCTTGAGTCCCTGCCGCCAGTAATGGTCGTCAGCTTCCTCGGCGACGTCGGGCGAAGAGACCCTATAGACCTCTTTTGGGCCAGTCGCTCCTCGAGCTCCACGGGAAGCGTAGCCGGGCTTAGGCTACGACACTTTGGAGTGGGAGGTGGGGATGAGGAAGGGGATCTATGGGAAAGGGGTGTTTGGCAGGCATCATCTAAGAAACCCTGGGCGGCCTGGGTATGGAGATCGGTGGGTAATCTGCACGGGCAAACCGGTAGATGTTGACAATGGAGGCCTTGGCCTTGCGGCGGCAGTGGGGGGGGGGACTTTACTAGGGTTTCGAGCGAGGGAGGGGTGTGTGTGTGTGTGTGTGTGTGCGCATGAGGAGGTTTTGGTGTGTGTGTGTGTGTGTGTGTTTGTGTGTGTGTGTGGAGGGGGGCGCAGGGTGTTTGAGGAAATGACGCGGGTACTGAAAATTTTACTACATGGGAGTCAAACGCGGGAGTGAAATGCCAGGCTATTGAAAATTTTGATGATAGTGCATCCCACACGGTCCGGAGATAACAACCGTGTGTTATGAAAAAGAAAAACTCTCGAGGGGGGTAGCTATTTTCGATGCAGGCGGGATTGGGAATAAGAAACATCGCAGACGGTCCAGAGATAACAACTGTGTGTTATGAAACAGAAAAACCCTCGAAGCGGGTAGATATTTTTGAGAGGGGGAGCTTCGAGGAGCCCAATCTACTATGCGGATGTGTGCATGACAGGTGCACCGGCGTGGCACACGGTTAGTTTGAGTGAACCGTGTCTGTTGCGTCATCCAACATGTCTAATGTTCATAAATTTGGCAAAAAATGACACGGGATAGGGTCAGAACACGAACACACTTGCATGTGGACCAAATTTATGTATCAAAAGGGTGGTTTGATTTTCCAATACCAAATGCAACTTCGATGTGGCACCTCTGTCGCAAAGTGCACGGTATTGCTTGGTCCCACCCTCTCGTGTCAGCACGAAGGGAATCCTAAGCTATGAATGCATGCCCCCTCCCCCTCAACCGAGGTTCACCTTGCAAAGTGCGAAGTAGCTAGCAGCACCCCTCCTCCCCTGTGTCGGTACAAAGGGAATCCTAAGCTATATATGAATGCATGCCCCCCAACCGAGGTTCACCGTTGCAAAGTGCGAAGTAGCTAGCAGCCCCCCCCTCGTGTTGGCACGAAGGGAATCCTAAGCTATGAATGCATGCCCCCCAACCGAGGTTCACCTAGCAAAGTGTGAAGTAGAGCTAGCAGTCCCCCTCCCTCGTGTCGGCACGAAGGGATTCCTAAGCTATGAATGCATGCGCCCCAACGGAGGTTCACCTATCAAAGTGCGAAGTAGCTAGCAGCCCCCCTCCCTCGTGTCGGCACGAAGGGAATCCTAAGTAAGCTATGAATGCATGCCCTACCCCCCAACCGAGGTTCACCCTAGCAAAGTGCTAAGTAGCTAGCAGCCACCCCTCCCTCGTGTTAGCACGAAGGGAATCCTAAGCTATGAATGCACATGCCCCCCCAACCAAGGTTCACCTAGCAAAGTGCGAAGTAGCTAGCAGTCCCCCCTCGTGTTGGCACCAAGGGAATCCTAAGCTATGAGCATGCCCCCTCCCCCCCCTCCCCAACCGAGGTTCACCTAGCAAAGTGCCAAGTAGCTAGCAGCCCCCCACACCCTCGTGTCGCCACGAAGGGAATCATAATTAAGCTATGAATGCATGCCCTCCCAACCGAGGTTCATCTAGCAAAGTGCGACATGTAGCAACCCCCCCCCCCCCCCCACAAACACTTTCAGTCGGCGGGCCAGAGAGGCATATATCTCACCAAGATGGATCGTAAAAGGGACCAAGAATAATCCAACTTGGTCGTACAACCTCTCTCTTGTTGTTGGTCAAAGAGATGGACGTCCATGCAATCCCGGACATGGGCTAGCTCGCCAATAATCACGCAAGTAGCTAGTCCCCGAATACAACCATTGCATGCGTGTTGCCCAAACATATGCATGGAGAGGTGTGTTTTTTAGTAACAATGAACAACTTTGATGTGGCACCATAATTTCGAACTAGAAATCCCCACACTGAGTGAGGGTTAGGTTGACGATGAATATGTATGTTACACCACACTTCAGGCCAACGACAGGGATTCATATATGCATGCATGCGTGCATAGTATATGCGCTCAAACTTAATTAGGTATGAATCTCACCATGACCTATACTACGATAACACGAACCAAATGAAGCTCCATGGTAACCTATCTCGTTATTGGTCAAGGTGATCATGGATGTCCACGTGGGCCCACAAATATATAGGCTTGTCGCCGATAACCATGCGAGGGAGTGTATCGTTCGAAGGCAACCACTACATGCATATGTATGGAGGTGATGCGTGCATGCATGTTTGAATACACAATATTGATCTGGCGCGTGTGTCAAAAATCGTACACTAGCTCCCCACACAGAGCGAGACCGGTTCATGATGGTGTTGTTGTACTAGCCACTTCGACTCGATGGGAGGGATTCATGCGTACACATGCATGTGTGTGTGCTCAAAGTGTATCATGCATGTCATCCCAGAGCAAAAATAATAATCCCCTC
Source organism: Aegilops bicornis (assembly GCA_021605145.1). Taxonomy (NCBI): domain Eukaryota; kingdom Viridiplantae; phylum Streptophyta; class Magnoliopsida; order Poales; family Poaceae; genus Aegilops; species Aegilops bicornis. The sequence goes on from CM038673.1 coordinate 267,633,831, forward strand.
CTAAGTCAAATTAACCTCTCTTGTTGTCAGGCAAAAACAAGTGATGGACCAAGCGGGCCCGCAGATGGAAAGCATCAATATCGCTGATAACCGCTTAAGTGGGTGCGAGAGGACAACCACCACCGCTTTGCATGTGGGCCAAACATATATATGTTCAATACCCAAAATGCACAACTTTGCTGTGCCACATGCCTCAAAAACCGTAAACCACGCACCCACACATCAGCGTACTACATATGATGGTCCCCTTCCCCCCTCTTCACCGCATACTATATGCTCCTGCCGTAATATATGTTGATGCAGAGCATCCCATGGTCATCTCCATGTACACTGTCATAGCAGCTCGAGTCCCAAGTGGACCTGCCGGAACTAAGGTGAACCCGCTCTTCTTCGAGAATATCATGAATATCCATTGGATTTGCTTGCTACCTCACCAAAGTGCTCTATGTGTCCTTAGATACGAAGACCGACGACCACAAGCTGGTGAGGAACACCCCAAAGGAGTAGGAGAAGGACCCCAAGGCCACAAGGAGGAAGAAGGAGTGCAACAAGACAACTCTGCACCTCCCAGGAGACCCCGTGCCCATGGGCCTCGAAGACCCCGTGCGCACAGACTACTCAGAGAGCTGGCGCCGGAGCACTCCGTGTGCACGGGCTTGTACCGTGCCCACCGGACCCCCGTGCGCACGGGCCCATCAGGATGGACGGCTGTGAGCTGCTGTTCGGCCTCCACCTCGTCTCCTCCTTCCACTACCTATATATTCAGTACCTAGACCATATGTTAGGGATAGCAAAGTATATGAGAGACATTAGAGAGCTTTGCTCCTTGTACCCACTCCTCTAGGAGATCAGGACCTCCTAAGGAGAAGATCCTCTTGTGGATATCAAGGCCTCCTCTTGGAGAAGGATCCCCATCATAGGATCATCAAGACCTCTTTCCTCATAGGATTGGGATGAACTACTTACCTCTTGTATATTCTTGTGTTGGGATTTGGACCTTTGTATCTCTCTTTGTGTAATTGGACCTAGCACATGTGTGATTGGATCAAGTCAATTTGAGTGTTCCTCTTGTTTTCCCCCTTTGTGTTCTTCTTGTTCTTGGGGATGCCCCCTCCAATTCGTGGAAGATCTTCACTTAGGGTTCCACCCTACAACATCTTGGTATATAGAGCCACGTTGATCACGAAATTGGAGCCCCTCTTCGTTGTTTTATAGCCTTGTTTTGTGTGATTTCGTCCCAAATTCGAAAATTCCCCACCAAAAATAGCCCCAATTTTTTTTGTGATTTGTTGGTTTGATGAGGTTTTGTTGGATTTGATCCATGGATTTGCTTGGTTTAAAGTGGATCTAGCTTTCCTCCACCTTCCCCTACCTTCCATCCTTCGATTTTGACCGCAATTCGAGATTACCCACGGATCCGGAGCAGTTCGTCGCTCACAGAGAACCCCGGGCACACGGGCCATCGGGACCCCGTGCACACGGGCCAGACAAACCCCGTGCGCACGACCCTTCTAGTGGGCTTCGGCCGCTGTCCCTTCGATCTCCCACCCTCCCATACCACCCCCATACCCCCAGCTAAACCCCAGCAACGAGATCCATCCATTTGGAGCCCAGATCGCGAAGAAATCCGCCAAACCCGTGTGTCCCAGGTGACCTCGTGCCCTCGATGTGTGTACTGTGCGCACGGCACCCCGTGCCCACGGGCCCTATACCCCGTGCGCACGGCCCCCCTACAGCAGCCGCGTGCACTTCACCGTTTCGGCCATAACTTCCACATATGAAGTCTGATTTTCGCGTTCTTTAGCTCGTTGAGTAGCTATTGACATTCCCCATCCACCTAGATAGGCTACAATACCATTTGACTCCATCAAAATTTTGACATTTTGGCTTCTTTAACTAGGCCTTCCACCATATCATCCACAAAACCCACCATAGCCTTCCGCAACCTAACCCATTTTGCTCCATTTAGCATTTGTGGTTGTTTGCGTGGTGACTTGAGTCTCCTAAGGTGTTTCGGCTACTTAGGGATGGTTGCGTCTTCTTCAACCACCACGACCACTTCCGCATTGCCATCTTCGCTACCACCATTTGACATTTTTCCTTGAGATTTTGAGTTTGCGGTTTTTACAGTTTCCTAAGGTGTTTCGGCTACTTAGGTACGGGTCTACATCATCTTGGTATCTACATCAAGAACACCGCCTCTCATCATCGCCACGAGGTTGTCTTTGACATCGACCACTACACCATTTTGACAACCTAACCGTAAGCAAGAACAGTAACCTCTATATCATATTGGTATCGTGGTATCCCATCATTGTACATTCTCTCCATTACATTGTTAACCCCTTGGCCCATTTTTGCGTCACTTACCTATCGAGACTAGCCTTTGAGTATTGCCGGCAACGTTACTTGTGCACATTAGTGATCATTGGTCTACACCTTCCATTGCATACATACCATATCATATTGGTATCATCTTGGATCATATCCTCTCTTGTGTCACAAGATTGTTCCTGCATATACACAATTGCTATCTTGGTTTGTGCATTTCGCATGGTGGCCATATCAAAAAAAGAAGAATAAGCTTTTAAGCAAAAGAAAAGAGATCAAAGAGCTTGTAAGCAAGTGCCATTGCATCATACCACATTGCACATAAGATTGTCATATCCGATCATCTTGGATCATCTTGAGAAGAACAACGGGAACATTATACACATAGCATACTTGGGATAGAAAGCTCATACATTTGGCATCTTATAGGTTGTGCACAAGTGTCGTATCCGCCTATTGAGCAATCGTGCTAGCGTCTCTCTTGAGTTGTGCAACACGAGCATTTTCCGTGGATTCTACATTTTGTGCTCATTCCTTGGTTGCACGACCCCATTTATCTATCCGTGTGTGTGTTTCCATGTACCACCCATTGCTATTGGTCTACTTGTTTCACTTGCGAATTTGTGAATCTTTTCCAACCTTATTGACTCTTGCTAACCTTTTGCATCAATTTTTTGTGCCACTATCCTCACCGAGCTCCATCATAAGCCTTATTTGTGTAGGTGTAAGAATTGACAAGATCTGGTACCAATTGTGCTATTTCCTTGATGCATTGTTGAGTGATCATTGATCCATCTTCAACATTAGAAAAGGTACATTTGGTCTAGTTCTTTCCTTTCTTCCACTCACATTTGTTCGAGTCTTGTGATGGATAGGCAAGGCATTTCATCTCCGGTCTTCCACGACAACGATGACGCAAACAACTACATCACCAAAATGTCCATCTTCGGACTACAACACGAAATGCAAGGCACACAATCTACCTTGCGAGAGCGCCTCGACAACCTCGCCATCGACATACACCACTCCCAAGCAAGGAAAGGTACTACATCGACACCAAGTTGGGCGAGCTAAAGGATCAACTACGATATTTGGTGGCCGACTACAAGTCTACTTCCCCTTCGTCATCTTCAAGGCGGCGGTGAGCAAGTCGATCATCTTCGAAGCGCCCTCATGATGCAGGTACCACGCGGCACCGTCAAGAAAACCTTCATGATCACAAGAGAAGATTGCGAGACGAGCACCAACAAGACAGAGCTATGACTACTACCACCACTTCGGCATCTTCGCCAAGTGCTATCAAGGCATCTTCGCCTTTGGACGTACGACATCTTCGCCTACCTCCGACGAGTACGCCTACATCGGCCTTCATCCACGGCGACGACTACGAGGAGGTTGAGCATGGGACTATCCCTTCAACCAAGGCGACGATAGGAGTAGAGCATGGAGACATTTGCACCAACATCTCTCCGACACCCACATATGAAGAGATACCCCAATTTCCATGTGAGGAGAGCCACTACGACATTAGTGACATGAGTGACTCCACCATACGTGACATTGAGAGCATTTCCTATGAGAGGATGAGTGTGACCACCACTAGCCCCACACATGAGAGCAAGCCACACATCCTATGTGAGGTTGACCGCCATTTGAGTGACTCCACCATCCATATGAGTGAGAGCATCCAAGAGGGCGTGAGTGAGCCACAACACTTAGTGAGTGAGGTAGTTGACACGGCATGTGAGGCCACTATGATTTCTAATGACTTAACCTCTACTCCGAGTGTGTTTTCTTCCTTGCTGCTAGGTCTCCTACATGAGGACATGCCTACCCTCGACGAGTCCGTACCTCCAATGGAGATGACGATGGCCATGGTGGAGAATGATGCACCCCCACATGGTTCCATCAAGATGAAGATGACAACGAGTGGATCTTCGACACCTCACCTACAACACATGAGCGATACTCCAAAGGTAACATAGGTGATGGTGCTTCTCTTGTCCTACTAGTGGACTCTCTTGCCATCGATTGCTCCCATGATGTTGCTCACCCTATGGATTCATCACATTCTATGTCTTGTTTCAATATGCCACCCATTTATGATGAATATGATTATGAGCATGTTGAATTGCCTAGTTGTGATGCTATGCTCCATAGGATATCATGTGAAAATTCTATTGGTCACGTCGTGTTTGCCAATCCTTTGAACTTGTCATATGCTATGAGTGAGATATCCCATATTGCATCTTTTCAATCTCAACATAGTAACTATGCATGCCCCATTAAAATAAATCCCATTTGCACTTATGGCATAGATGACGAGATGATGGTCATTGGCTTTTGTTTTTCATGTGATGATATTGCCATGCTTCCTTTACATGATTTGCGCAATTCATCCACTATGCCATGCCATGATCACATTGTTCCAAATATGCATTGTATTGGATGTTGTCAATATTCTCCATGTGATGTTTCCAATAATGCTCATGAGGAGACCCCCATAGTTTCCTCATACTTATTAGGAGATTTTGATTCATTCCATACTTTGCATGATTCCCATGATTGCACGCACCATATGCATCCCATGAATAACAATGGTCTACATATTTCTCATGATGCTTTACACAATTTGGGTCTCCATTATGCTATACATAATAACAAACCTATCATGATGGATGACATGTTTCTATATCACGCATCTCATTTATTTGAGCATTGGATATTTTGTGCTAACCAACACAAGCACGTGCGCATCATGATGGATGATGTGTACATATACCATGCACACACAATTTTTCCTTTGCTTTTGTTTTGTGTAGGTACTCATGTATACTCCTCAACCTCTCAATCCCAAGAGTTGACGAAACGAGCTCTTGAGAGCAATGATGATTTGGGATCCCGTGCACTATCCTTCCCACCATTCCTTTTGCGCAAGGACTACGCACATCTCTTTTACTTGTCCCTCACACGGCTATGGGCTATTTACCATTTATCACATGCTCATTTTTCTGTGTTCACTTTGAGTGTTATGCTTGCTTCTATGCCTTTGCCATGCAATTGTGACCCTTGCTTGCATCTACCCATGCTTCATCATTATACTACACCTATGTGTATTTGCATGCTTGGTGGAGATCCTTGTTGCTATTGCCATGTTTATCATATGCCATTCTTGTGAGTGCACCCATGCTATGTTTATTGATCTTGGAGACTTAGACATATTACTTGTGAAGCATGTTTGTTTGGTTGAGTTTATTATAGTTGCTTGTACTCACATCATATGCCTCCATGACATGTCACCCTACCTTGCCCTTCCTTATGATACACATGATAAATTCACTTGTTGGGCATTTCCCTTCCCGAATGATAGGCTTTGCGTTCACGCTAACCTCATGGGTTTTTCCAAGTGCTTGTCATGTTATTTCGTTTTGAAGGTCTTGCAAGGTGGTACCATCATGAGCTATCTTCATCATGGGAAGGCATACACATTGCACGGCACCAACATCTTAGAGCACCTCACCGAGCGACAAGGCATCAATTCCTACCGTGTACATGGCGATACGGTTTACGATCCGAGGTCGGATCTCTCCCAAGGGGGAGGGGATGATGCGGAGCATCCCATGGTCATCTCTAGGTACACCGTCATAGCAGCTCGAGTCCCAAGTGGACCTACCAGAATTAAGGTGAACCCGCTCTTCTTCGAGAATATCATGAATATCCATTGGACTTGCTTGCTACCTCACCAGAGTGCTCTATGTGTCCTTAGATACGAAGACCGACGACCACAAGCTGGTGAGGAACACCCCAAAGGAGTAGGAGAAGGACCCCAAGGCCACAAGGAGGAAGAAGGAGTGCAACAAGATCAACTCTGCACCTCCCAGGCGACCCCGTGCCCACGGGCCTCGAAGACCCCATGCGCATGGACTACTCAGAGAGCTGGCGCCGGAGCACCCCGTGCGCACGGGCTTGTACCGTGCACACGGGACCCCCGTGCGCACGAGCCCAACTTACCTCGTGCGCACGGGCCCATCAGGATGGACGGTAGTGAGCTACTTTTGGGCCTCCACCTCGTCCCCTCCTTCCACCTACCTATATATTCAGTACGTAGACCATATGTTAGGGATAGCAAAGTATATGAGAGACATTAGAGGGCTTTGCTCCTTGTACCCACTCCTCTAGGAGATCAAGACCTCCTAAGGAGAAGATCCTCTTGTGGATATCAAGGCCTCCTCTTGGAGAAGGATCCCCATCATAGGATCATCAAGACCTCTTTCCTCATAGGATTGGGATGAACTAGTTACCTCTTGTATCTTCTTGTGTTGGATTTGGACCTTTGTATCTCTCTTTGTGTAATTGGACCTAGCACATGTGTGATTGGATCAAGTCAATTTGAGTGTTCCTCTTGTTTTCCTCCTTTGTGTTCTTCTTGTTCTTGGGGATTCCCCCTCCAATTCGTGAAAGATCTTCACTTAGAGTTCCACCCTACAACATATGTACAACCCAAAAGAATCCTCATCGATGGTGAAATTAATTAAGCTCTCCCGATGTAGGTCAAAGTGATGCATGCATGCATCGATGATGGCCTCGTGGGCCCACAGATGGAAGCGTCACACGTGAGTGTCCTAGCTAGGATATATATGCATGTGGCCCAAAAAGGTGTTGTGTGATGTTTGAATAACCAATTTCACAATTTTGATGTGGCACGTGCCTCGGTAACCAAAAACTCCCGACACTGAGTGAGGTATACTTGTTCACGGACGCATACATATAGTATATATGCTAGTCCCGTCCCACCTCTTCGACGCGTACTATATACCACCATAACACAAACAAAAAAGATTCTACCTTGCTGCTCAAATTAACCTCACTGTCGGCTGTTCGTCAAAGTGATGGACGACGACCTCGCGGGCCCATAGAAAGCGTCACACGCGATTATCGAGTGTCGTGTAGGACAACCATCAACTGCATGTGGCCAAAATATTTATGTATGAAAGGGTTGTGTAATGTTTTAAATAACGATTTTCACGACTCTGATGTGGCACCAGCCTGCCTAACAAAACGGCCAACCGACATGGTGGCTCACAACTCGTAGTGTATTGCGAGACACCCGCCACCCCCAGACGCACACACCCACACACACACCGCGAATCCAACGCAGCTATGATGCATGTTAAATTAATTATCCTGCGGTGAACATACATGTTACCAAAGGAGGGACGTTTTAATTTCAAAAAATCATAGAGATCATTAAGACGTTTTAGTACATTGATTGATTGATTTTCTATGGGTATAATGTGCAAAAATCAAATTTGAGCTACATGCACACATGACAATGCACCTAAATGGAATGCAAAAACACATGTGTCTCACTGGGTGCATGTTTACCCCGTAAAACAAATTTCAAACATTGAGAATCTTGATTTTTAAATTCTAGTACATCCAAAACTTATTTGAAGTTCACGAAACTTATCGTGTTGTCATATGGACACCAATAGAAAGTGGCATTGTACTTTTTTTGTCAAATTTGAGACCAGTTTTGATGTAATCTTTATCTAATTACAGAAGGGAGATTATTAATAATTGGGAACCAATATCCCAAACGGGTTATTTATTAGAACCGTGAGCGTTATACTAACAATGGATACATGCCATGCTTCGGTTAAGCAATGAAGCGGCAGCATTAATCATCTAAATAGAAAAACAGTATACGTGCCGCTGCGCGACCCGTGTGGCGTGCGAGCAAGCGTGAGTTGACGGGACGCATGCGATCAGTCCAGCGCGTACGCGGGCGGGGAGGTGTGCGTGCATGTGTGTGAATTGACAGAGACGTGCTCGCTGCGCAGTGTCATCAGGAGGCGTGCGAGTAGTTGTGTGTTACTTTGGTAGGCATGCCAGCAGTCCGGTGCGCAGGCTCACCGGGAGGCGAGCCATCGGTTTGACCTCCGCCTGCCTCTCTCCCAGAACTCCCACTACTCCATATTAATGGTGCGCCCAAGCGGCCGCACCCCCCATCCTCGCTACGCACACACAATCCTCTCTCTCCACTTGCATGCTCGATGCCGCTCTCAGGCCTCAAAGCCGTCAGTGTATGAGGATGCTGCCGAAGCGCCCCATCGGAGAGAGTGGCGACGTCGGTGCTGCTAAAGCACTGGAGCACGGCGTGGAGATGGAGATAGAGGTTGCCATCACTGCTGACGATTTACCGTTGCACCTTGACATCGTGATGGTGTCGAGCTTCCACAGCCGGAGGCGAAGTTCCACACCGACGCCGACGACCACTCCGGCGACGACTCCGATGACCACTCCGGCGACGACTCCGACGACGACGGACAGCTGGTTAGTCATCTATACCCATTTATGTGTCAAATAGATCATATGGTTTCTCTGGTTACTCCTGCCTCCCCCTTTTTGGAATAGAAATCTTGTGGTTATGTTCTCCCGATCCATGAAATCTGAGTAAGTTTCGTTAGATCCATGTAGTGCATTGATTGTTTGAATGGTACAGGTGATAAGTGATTAGTTGTTTCATCTATGCAAATGATTTCTGCTAGTAATCCGACTAGGGTTAGTGTTCGTGCTAATAATTCCTAGCCAGGACTTGACAATTGATTTTGAATGACCTTGTAACATCCCAAAATTCTAAATTTTGGAATTTTAATATAATTAATTGAATTGTTTGTTTGTTTGCTTGAGTGAATTAAACTTGAGTGAAATTTGAACCTTTTCAAAAACTTTTGAATGAGAGGGAATAAAATGACTTTCCCCTTCTCCGGTAAATTCAAATTCATCCTATTAAAATGAATGAGAGAAGATGACATGACTTCTTCAACTATAAAGAATTTGAACGGAGTTTTGCAATTTAATTCTTTCAAATATTTGCACTTGCTTCTCTATTTTTCTTCCCGAGAAATACCCAGAAAATAAAATCTTGCAAGCAAGAAAGAGCGGAGGAAAATGACCCTCCAAAATCAGGGGGCATTTTTGAAAATATTTGAGCCAAGAAAACCAAAGTTTTTATTTAAAAATTATTTGCAAAAAGAAATAAAGCCTTTAGGGATTTTCTGAAAAACATTTTTTTAAGTTTTTATTTTGGCCGTGGAATAATGCTCATCATCTACATTTTATTTTTCTGATAATTTTAGTATATAAAAACTCTTTATTCCGAATTGATTTGATTTCCTTTTTATTGTTTTAGTTTCCTAATTTTAAAAATATGAATGGAATCTTATTAGGAAAAACCTGCTGGCCCATTAAGCACTTTCCTATTCTAGCCCAACAAGAGATCATCTCCTTCCTCTGTTTCCTCTCACGTTACAGAAGCTTTCCATATCCATGGAGACAGGAATCTCCACCTTCCCGATCTCCCTCGTCTTTCCATCCCAGCGCCTCCCGAGACCGCCTATAAAAACCCTCCTCTCTCCTCGTTCCATTTTTCCCATCACCACGCCTCCCTGCCCGTAGCCTTCTCGCCACCGTCCTTCTTTTCCTGCCTAGAAACGCTCACCAGGAGCTCTCCTGGAACCTCCCCATCACCCAGCGCCACCTCCCAAGCGCCGACCCCCACCTCGCCCGGCGACCTCGCCCCTCGCCGGAGCAGCCCTCCACATCGCCGTCTCCTTCCTGCCATCTCTGCCTCACGACAGGTAACTCCGTTTTCGTTTTTCAGATTTATTTCCGTAACAGATTTAGTTCCGTTCTTGTTTAGCTTATAACTTTTGATCTAGAAGTCCAATGATGCTGATTCTTTTATGCGTTAGATCACAATTTTCTTGTAGTTTCCAAAAATATATTATTTGTCTATGTTTGGATTTATAAAAATTGAGTTAGATCAGATTTGAATTAAAGCTTGTTTTGCTTATTCCGGGAGTTTAAAAATAGATTTTAATTAATTCTTTTGCTCCTGGTCTCTAGGACCTTTGTTTATCCAGTAGTATTTAGTATTTTATTTTCAGGTTAATTTAAATTAGGTTTTTAGCAAAACAGTACTGTTTTAATATTAGTTCTATTTTAGCTTTTTATTTATTGTTTTTATTAGTTTTAAATTATTTCTTTTTGTCACTTTTGACAAAATTAGTTGTGTTTCTGTTAAACAACAGGAGAAAATTTATTTTTACTTAAAAAATTATTTTCCTTAGTTTTGTATGAAACCTTCTATAGGTCATAGTTAGAGTTTTATAAAAGCTTTTTATTTGTTTCTTTTTGCAAATAAAATTTTATGGAAAAAAAATACTTTCTGTTAAATTAGTTATTTTACATTTTATTTTCTGTTAATTTATTAGTTTAGTATTTTAATTGTTGTTAAGTTTTTACTTACGGCAAAACTATATTAGATGTTTGTAGCAAAGTCATAGATCTTCGTTAGTAGTTTTTCTTTGTAGTTTTATTTGAAGTTTCTTTTGATTTTGTTTGAGTTTTATTATCGATTTTCCTTGCTGTTTTGATTGTTATTTCGAGTGCTAAAATTGTTTGCTAGGATGTTTGCTTATGTGAATGCTATGTTTGACTATATAGATTTTCAACGGAGTGACGATTAGTTCTACCAAGTCATTTTCTGACAGCGTTGTTATCTTCATCAAGTATTACCAGGCAAGTTCACTTTGACCATGCTTTTCTTACCTATGTTTTATTGCATTTAGTGGCATCCTTGCAACCACCCCTCAGTAGTGATATTAAAATTCTTGTAGTTGAGTAGTATGCATGAGGTAGGAACCCATCACCCTGTTACCAAGCCCGGGACGATATTTTATTTTAATGCTACGCTATAGTAGACGGGGTTTGGTATGAGTGCACGAGAGTGGTGTGAAGAAGGAGGACTCTACGTCAATGACGACAACTCCATGATGGAATCTGCAAGGACTGCACCTTCAAGACCTCAAGACTTCAAGACTCGAGACAAGAATTCAATACACACTACTGGGTGAAGGATGGTTGACGGGCAGCCCTGGAGAAACCAGTGGTTGGCCGGGATGCATGGAGAAGCGCCATGACATCTTATGGAAAGCTTCACCTGCACTCAAAGAGACGAAGAATACTTCATGACCGGAAGCTTACCTGTGCAACCGCAAGTCATTATGGGCTCTGGCTTGGTTGACCTTAGTGGTGACTTTGGCTGGACGGTACTAGCAGATGTAGAAGGACGGTAGGATTGGATGGGTACGGACGGTGGTCGAGGAACTCTTTGGAAGACCATGTTTGGTCATCTTGTTCTCAAACACCACGAAGTGCGAGAACGTAAAGAGAGGGATCGAATCTTGCGGGTAAAGTGTACAAACCTCTGCAGAGGGTTATAACCTAATCGATTAGCCGTGTCCCGGTTACGGACAATTTGAGCATCTGGACTTGGATCTATCTCGGAACTCTCAACACCGGATTGATAACTTAATTGTGGGCAACATATGATGATTTTGGGTTATGAGACATCGGTTGGCGGAACCATGTCATGATAGAAAACTCCATAGTACAGACTCAATTTATTCCTTTGATGTAGGTAAAATAAAATCAGCTTTTACGCAAACAAAACTCAGATACAGAGCCACAAAGCCAAATTGCATATAGTATAGTTTTACCATCTGTTTAATCATGTTGTGATCTTGCCGGTACATTCAATGTACTGACCTACACGGCTGCAACGTATCATGTTGCAGATATTTCCTCGACGAGTAAGAGTTACGATACAGGTTACGGTCTACACTCAACCTCGCCGATGGCGTTGATGGGACTCCACACCCGCTTGATTGTTTCCGCTGAGTATTATGAGGTATATATCAGTTTTACGTTATTTATGCATGTGATTGCACTTTGATATATACATTGATGTACTGTGTGTGCCAAAGATATCGATCTGTGGATGGCACAAGAATACGAGGCTTGACCGTCTGAGGTCGGGTCGCTAAAGAGATGGTATCGAGCACATGTTGGTAGGACGTGACCCTAGAAACCGGAAAGCCCTAGGACAGAAATCTCTAAAACTTTATTTTCAAAAGACTCTTACTTCTCATCTCTTCTGATTTTATCAAATAGACACTCTCACCTCAAATAGTTAGAATATACCCTTTTCCTTTTGATCACATGAAGAATCAATCAAGCCGCTCCAAGAAGGACAAGATATCGGATAACCGATGGCCTCTTGAGTAAAGAGGATTTGACCATGCATTAGAAGAGTTGAAGCTACACCAGTTGAAGACTCAGACGACTTGAAGAATCGGAAGAATTATTTGACCGTTAGAGGACCAAATCCATGTTATACACCTACGTTAGATGCGATGAATTGTGAGCTGTCATTTGTTTGATGTTTTCCGACAGCCACAAAGTAAAACCCGTTTCTTCAAAAACTATTGTTTGTATTGTGTGTATCCCTCCCCACCTCTCTCCTATCTCATCCCAAAACCCTTGGACCCAATAGATGATAAAGGAAGACGGTCTGCTATTCTCTGGACCGATGACTCAGTTGGAGGCAGAGCTATGGATTCAGAACATGGAGAATCACTTCGGGAGCAATTTGGTTTCAAGGAAGAATGAAGTATCGTACGCTCTTCAGTACTTTGAAGGAAGTGCTGCAACATGGTGGAAGATGCATCAAGCTATACAGGGATGGAATGGAGCAAAGACTTGGGAGGAATTCAAGAAGACACTGTTGGGATCACGCCTCATCCGGAGGCACCATGATAACTCAAGAAGAAACCTTATGCCTCCAAGATTTGTGGAGGAATAGGACACACCAGGAGGAACACAAGGATGGATTCCCTCATTGTGAGGAGAAACACCTAGTGAGGAATTGGAAACTCCCGAGCATTGAAGACCTGAAGAAATGAGGACCTAGAAACGAAACCATAGTAGAACGGCCCATTACAAGCGATAATTTTGTTGATGAGTGGGTAATTGCTTTTCTCTTTCTATCTCAACCAGACCCCGAAATCTTGAACCCATGGACAACTGAACACCAAACTTTTCTGGAGACAGTTGCAAATTCCCCATGGAGATACATCCCTTGTTCTGAGCACCTCTCTTATCCTACACATACAGATGACGACACTTTACGAGTCTTTCCTTAAAGGTCCTGAAACGATCATGACCCTGACAAGTGATCATGATTACCCGAAGATCCTGAAGGACATGATGAAGCATATTCACCTTGAAGGAGATGCAGTCTACAAAGGCTACCCCTTCATGCAAAAGGGAGTGGAACTTTGGTATGTGGAGGTACACCTCCACCGCTTGAAAGGAGTTTGCCCAAAGAGGATGGGGCATTACTTTTCATCTCACGTGTGCCACAAGCAACTTTCTTCGATGCTGTTCGTGAAACAGCCATGGAAGCCATATGCCGATCGGAGAAATACTTGAAGCAAGACTCCGTTATACTCAGAATACCTAAGCGAAGTGCATGCAGAGATGATGTTGTGAAGCTCAAGACCACCATGATGAAAAAGAAGATTGAAGATTTCAAGGCTCATGTCGCACAATTCCAGTGGGACTGAATAATCCTCGAGGAGGATAAATAAATAAAGTTGGAAGTAATGTCTGACCATACCAAACCATGTGGGTGGCAGCATTTGTAACAAGTACTTTTTGGAATTTGGATTTACTAAAATGGTTAAGGATGTAATGAAAGATTGATATGAGATTAATGAGATTTTATGGATAAACTTGTGCACTTCTTTTGGTCATAGTACTCTATAAAGCCACAGGATCAATGAAGAAAGAAACGTGTTATTCATGACGGCCATAGAAGGAAGCTGGACAAAATAAGTTGGAGTTTTGTTTTGATATGATGGTATGAAGAAACAGAGTACCATCGATTTAAGGAGGTGTAACAAGAGAGTTACTCCAAGGATGAGTTAAAGCTGCACTAGTGTTGAAGTGGGCCATAACCCATAGGCCCGTGGATTTTGAGAAGGAACCGTTGTAACCTCGATAAAGGAATAAATTTGGAAGAATCGGTGATCCAATCAGCATAAGTTTCAGAGGAGGTCACGCAAAAAACACGAGAGTGGTGAAATAACGATAGATGTTTGTTCAGCTTGCGAAACCATGGATTTACTCAAAACCAGTTCGAGAACAAGAGAAATTTCTGCAATGCTTGTGAGTATGCCCAAGTGTTAGAATACGTGATTCGATATTTACGTATGTGGTAATGATTCAAGCACGGGATGGATTGGCCCCATACCAAGACTTCTATCATGAACTATCATATGTTGATGGAAAATCGAGAGCCTCGAAAACCTTAGAAGAGTGTCGACACGATAAGCCATAAAACCATAGAATGGTAGTACGATGGAACCCTTTACAGCAACCGCTGCCAATCGTAGGATATACGGTGAAGTTCAACAGCACCCGCTTTCTGCAGGAGAAAACCATAAATTGTAGACCACCATGAGTGTTTCGATAGTTGTTTAGAATGGGCACATACCCATCAGCTAAGAAGAACCAGTCTCGGACGAACTTCAACTTTGACGAACCGACCCAAGATTACGAGGAAAACTCTATACTTACGCGTAAGAGCCTTAATGAAGGAGCTATTGTAAGATATGTGAAGGACATACATTTTCAGCCCTCCAGAGGAAGTATCTGAGTTTATTGGAACCATGACCTTGTTTTTAAGCGTGGTAGCACCCACGACCTTTCCGACCAAAACATTTGCTAGAAGACCCCAACCCCTAACCTTTTTCTTGTTAGTTTCTTGAATCTCGAGGACGAGATTCATTTTAAGTGTGGTAGGTTTGTAACATCCCAAAATTCTAAATTTTGGAATTTTAATATAATTAATTGAATTGTTTGTTTGTTTGCTTGAGTGAATTAAACTTGAGTGAAATTTGAACCTTTTCAAAAACTTTTGAATGAGAGGGAATAAAATGACTTTCCCCTTCTCCGTAAATTCAAATTCATCCTATTAAAATGAATGAGAGAAGATGACATGACTTCTTCAACTATAAAGAATTTGAACGGAGTTTTGCAATTTAATTCTTTCAAATATTTGCACTTGCTTCTCTATTTTTCTTCCCCGAGAAATACCCCGAAAAATAAATTCTTGCAAGCAAGAAAGAGCGGAGGAAAATGACCCTCCAAAATCAGGGGGCATTTTTGAAAATATTTGAGCCAAGAAAAACCAAAGTTTTTATTTAAAAATTATTTGCAAAAAGAAATAAAGCCTTTAGGGATTTTCTGAAAAATATTTTTTTGAAGTTTTTATTTTGGCCGTGGAATAATGCTCATCATCTACATTTTATTTTTCTGATAATTTTAGTATATAAAAACTCTTTATTCCGAATTGATTTGATTTCCTTTTTATTGTTTTAGTTTCCTAATTTTAAAAATAGGAATGGAATCTTATTAGGAAAAACCTGCTGGCCCATTAAGCACTTTCCTATTCTAGCCCAACAAGAGATCATCTCCTTCCTCTGTTTCCTCTCACGTTACAGAAGCTTTCCATATCCATGGAGACAGGAATCTCCACCTTCCCGATCTCCCTCGTCTTTCCATCCCAGCGCCTCCCGAGACCGCCTATAAAACCCCCTCCCTCTCCTCGTTCCATTTTTCCCATCACCACGCCCCCTCCCTGCCCGTAGCCTCCTCGCCACCGTCCTTCTTTTCCTGCCTAGAAACGCTCACCAGGAGCTCTCCTGGAACCTCCCCATCGCCCAGCGCCACCTCCCCAAGCGCCGACCCCCACCCTCGCCGGCGACCTCGCCCCCTCGCCGGAGCAGCCCTCCACATCGCCGTCTCCTTCCTGCCATCTCTGCCTCACGTACAGGTAACTCCGTTTTCGTTTTCAGATTTATTTCCGTAACAGATTTAGTTCCGTTCTTGTTTAGCTTATAACTTTTGATCTAGAAGTCCAATGATGCTGATTCTTTTATGTTAGATCACAATTTTCTTGTAGTTTCCAAAAATATATTATTTGTCTATGTTTGGATTTATAAAAATTGAGTTAGATCAGATTTGAATTAAAGCTTGTTTTGCTTATTCCGGGAGTTTAAAAATAGATTTTTAATTAATTCTTTTTGCTCCTGGTCTCTAGGACCTTTGTTTATCCAGTAGTATTTAGTATTTTATTTTCAGGTTAATTTAAATTAGGTTTTTAGCAAAACAGTACTGTTTTAATATTAGTTCTATTTTAGCTTTTTATTTATTGTTTTTATTAGTTTTAAATTATTTCTTTTTGTCACTTTTGACAAAATTAGTTGTGTTTCTGTTAAACAACAGGAGAAAATTTATTTTTACTTAAAAAAATTATTTTCCTTAGTTTTGTATGAAACCTTCTATAGGTCATAGTTAGAGTTTTATAAAGCTTTTTATTTGTTTCTTTTTGCAAATAAAATTTTATGGAAAAAAATACTTTCTGTTAAATTAGTTATTTTACATTTTATTTTCTGTTAATTTATTAGTTTAGTATTTTAATTGTTGTTAAGTTTTTACTTACGGCAAAACTATATTAGATGTTTGTAGCAAAGTCATAGATCTTCGTTAGTAGTTTTTCTTTGTAGTTTTATTTGAAGTTTCTTTTGATTTTGTTTGAGTTTTATTATCGATTTTCCTTGCTGTTTTGATTGTTATTTCGAGTGCTAAAATTGTTTGCTAGGATGTTTGCTTATGTGAATGCTATGTTTGACTATATAGATTTTCAACGGAGTGACGATTAGTTCTACCAAGTCATTTTCTCGACAGCGTTGTTATCTTCATCAAGTATTACTGTGCAAGTTCACTTTGACCATGCTTTTCTTACCTATGTTTTATTGCATTTAGTGGCATCCTTGCAACCACCCCTCAGTAGTGATATTAAAATTCTTGTAGTTGAGTAGTATGCATGAGGTAGGAACCCATCACCCTGTTACCAAGCCCGGACGATATTTTATTTTAATGCTACGCTATAGTAGACGGGTTTGGTATGAGTGCACGAGTGGTGTGAAGAAGGAGGACTCTACGTCAATGACGACAACTCCATGATGGAATCTGCAAGGACTGCACCTTCAAGACCTCAAGACTTCAAGACTCGAGACAAGAATTCAATACACACTCTTGGGTGAAGGATGGTTGACGGGCAGCCCCGGAGAAACCAGTGGTTGGCCGGGATGCATGGAGAAGCGCCATGACATCTTATGGAAAGCTTCACCTGGACTCAAAGAGACGAAAGAATACTTCATGACGGAAGCTTACCTGCAACCGCAAGTCATTATGGGCTCTGGCTTGGTTGACCTTAGTGGTGACTCTGGCTGGGACGGTACTAGCGAGATGTAGAAGGACGGTAGGATTGGATGGGTACCGGACGGTGGTCGAGGAACTCTTTGGAAGACCATGTTTCGGTCATCTTGTTCTCAAACACCACGAAGTGCGAGAACGTAAAGAGAGGGATCGAATCTTGCGGGTAAAGTGTACAAACCTCTGCAGAGGGTTATAACCTAATCGATTAGCCGTGTCCCGGTTACGGACAATTTGAGCATCCGGACTTGGATCTATCTCGGAACTCTCAACACCGGATTGATAACTTAATTGTGGGCAACATATGATGATTTTGGGTTATGAGACATCGGTTGGCGGAACCATGTCATGATAGAAAACTCCATAGTATGCACTCAATTTATTCCTTTGATGTAGGTAAAATAAAATCAGCTTTTACGCAAACAAAACTCAGATCTGAGCCACAAAGCCAAATTGCATATAGTATAGTTTTACCATCTGTTTAATCATGTTGTGATCTTGCGGTACATTCAATGTACTGACCTACACGGCTGCAACGTATCATGTTGCAGATATTTCCTCGACAGTAAGAGTTACGATACAGGGTTACGGTCTACACTCAACTCCGCCGATGGCGTTGATGGGACTCCACACCCGTTTGATTGTTTCCGCTTGAGTATTATGAGGTATATATCAGTTTTACGTTATTTATGCATGTGATTGCACTTTGATATATACATTGATGTCTTGTGTGTGCCAAAGATATCGATCCAGGGATGGCACAGTAACACAGAGGCTTGACCGTCTGAGGTCGGGTCGCTAAAGACCTACATATGTTTGTGCCATTATTTTCTTCAAGATTGGCCTGTACATAGGCGACTGTGCTTAAAAAATCGAACCATAATCTCTGAATATGTATAAATAAATAGCCATAAATTTCTAATCCTACTTAACGGCATGTAATCGGTGATTTGATGCCAAATTTGTTTTACTATATCTATAGGTGATGTCTGACGATGTCGATAGCGAGGGTGAAGATGCCTAGAGGAGGTACAAGAGGCGAATCCTGAGGGAGCTTTATGCGGGAATGCATAACAGGCGTATTAGGACCTGGAACAACGGCTATGGATGCCCATTTTGCAACCACAAGATTCATGACGCGTATCTAAGTGTTCTACCGCATGCAAGAGGACGGGCCGTTGGCTCCTTCAAGCAGAAGTAGTCTCGCGGGGTGGCGCACGACGTGTACGCTGAGTACCTGGAGAAGCTTCAGGATCATGCCGGCCTCATGTGAGATGAGATGTGGGATGATCGAACTATGTATGCTTGAGTATGCTTAATGACGGTTGAACTATGTACTTATGGTTGAACTATGCTTATGTACGTGTACGCTTATTATCTATATCGGAGTATGTTAAATATTTCGCCAAATTTTGGTAAAAATTACAACGGAGGACCAATAAACCAGGACGGAGGTAGTACGTCAATCACACATGGTTCCCAAAATTGGAACCATGTGCCATGACTATCATTTTGCCTGCTGCGTCAATCACACACGGTTCGCTCTAGCAAACCGTCGCCCCCAAAATTCTTTGTGGGACAGAAAACCCTCACCACCCAATTCAAAAAAGAAAAAAGAAAACCCTCACCATCCCCACGTCACAGAAACCCTCACCCCGCCCAACGCGCCCTCGGCCCCTCCGGTACATTCCCCATTCACACCTGCACAAGGTCCTCCGCGTCTATGCCATGGCACCGCCTATCACGGCGGTAAACACTTAGGTCGACGCCTGCCGCCGCCGCCAGGCTGCCGGCAAAGCCCACCGCATTTCGACACTTCCACTTGCCGCCGCCTATCGCCATCGACTTTCTCGATGCTGCTCGCAGTCGACCCAGCTCCGCTTGGTTGGAGAATCTGCCATACTGAGGGTTCTTTCTCATGGACGACAAGGTCTAATTTAATGAGATATTATCTCATCTCTTCTCCCTGTTCATCTGCCTCCTTTAATCACCCAACGGAAATCGCCGTGAATTCATTTTTATTCGAGCTGATTTGAGGGTTTTCTTTCATTCATAGAATGTGCAGTGCGCCGATACTTCAAGACTTGGCGACCGCTGCCAGAGATTCCATCTCATCGTACCAGATAACTTGAGGACGCACGAGGTATGTTCAATCTCACCCTAAATCGGTTGGCATGGCCTACTTTCCTGAACATATTCTAAATATTGCTACATTTGGATAAAAGGTGCCACATGCACCATTGTCGGTGTACTAGAGTAGGGGTACCCTAGTATCCCGAACTTGTGCACGGGCAGTTGCAGCCCTCCGCGGCATGGCTTACCGGGTGACCGCCAAGGTCCTCCGTGGTTCCTTTGGAGCCATTCAAGAACAAAGTATTCAAGCAAGGGGATTACCTGCGCTAGGGTCTGCAGTCATGGTCTCCGCCACCAGGGGATCGCTGGTGCCATCCCTTGCCGGAGAACGCTCCCTTGCCGTCGAATCCTCCCTTGGCGGTGTAGTCGAAGCAGAAGGCATGTCAGGAGCGGCTTCAGGGCACTCCTGGTAAGGCTGCTCTGCTCCTACACAAATCAGCAGTCGGATATCAGCAAAGAAAGGGCACCCATGCACGCCTAACAACAGGAAGTAAACCATATACTTACGCTGGGGGCTGCGCTGGGGGCTGCTTTGAGGAAGAGTTGCCTCGTCCGGCAAGGTGGTCTCGGACGCGCCTCCTGCTGTCGTGGTGGGTTCGTCCTCGATGACAATCACCGGGGCCTTGGCTCTCTTCGACGCTCTGGGCGGCGTCACGAAAAGGAACGGGTTCAGAGTGAAGCAAATCAGATACAAGACAAAGCAACAAGCCGAAGAACTACAAATGCCGCAAAGAATCTTACTCTTCTTCTTCCTCGTCGGAGCTGAGCGCGGAGAGACCAAATTCTGTCTCGCCTCCAAGACGACGAGGCGGAGGAGTAGTTTCCCTTGGCCGCTTGGCAGGAGAAGAGGCGGTGGTCTGCGAGGGCCCCGCTCCAGTTGCCGCAGCGGCGTGAGGTGCTCCCGCGGCAACAGTGCTTGCCGCGGTGGAGCGCGTCGCGCAGCGCGGCGGCTGTTGACCCATCTGCCGCCCCGCTACTTCTCCGGCCTTGCGGAGACGCCTTCTTGGTGGAGCTCGGGGCTCCGCCATGCAAGCTGTGCGAAGGAGGGGAGGCGCCCTCGGCGGCTCGCTCAGCTCAGCCTCGGGCCCGACAAGCTCTTCCTCGCCGCAAACTCCCTCGCCGACAAGGCTTGCCGCCTCTGCTGCCTCTGCCTCCTCCACGGTGAAGCCGAACTTCGCCCAGCAGCGGCCGCTGCTGCCCCTCTTCCCGGCTGGTGGCGCGCTGCATCTCATCATCGGTGGTGTCGCTGGTGAGGCTCTTACATTCATCGGGGCGGATCGGCACGTCTACCAGGCCGTCAAAGAACACTCGCACGACGTCATCTGCAGGCTCTTGCCAGGTTGGAACGATTCCATGCGAGTCGCACAACGGCATCATTGCACGGATGCGGTCGAGCGAGGAATTGTTGCACAGCGGGACGACACCCTTCGGCAACCTGAACATCTCGGGATGATCAGGATCGGGCTTGAACAGCTCCAAGAGCATCGCGTCCAGTTCCAAGACAGTGAAGTTGAAATTTAGGCCCGGGCGCAGCCTCATGATATCCGCCGCATTCTGGAACTCCCAGGCGGGTCTCCTCCTCTCCTGCAAGGGGGCGATGCAGCGGCGAAGAAAGTCTGCGCCAACAGTGCCTACAGTGAGCCCAGCAAGCCTGAGGCGCAAGATCCGAGTGACGGCAATCTTCAGCCTAGCGTCTTCCGGGGCCAGACTGCTCCAATCGTTGCCGCAAGACCATCGGGGTTTGGCGCGATGGTAAACGGCTGCGGGTTCTCCTTGAATATCCAGCACCAGTCTGCTCTCCACTCATCCCATTTGCTGCGGAGCTCTCCCTCCAGATAAGCTTCCTTCTTGCCGGTCCTCGAGATCCAGGCGATCCCACCGGAAAGAGGCTCCCCTCTCTCAACTCGGGGCATAAAGAAGTGGCGGAAAAGGGCTACGTTTGGATGGACTCCGACAAAGTTTTCCCAGAGATGTGCGAAAACTGCCATGTGAGAACAGCATTGGGGGTGAAGTCAAGGAGGCGGAACTCGTAGGTGTTCATGATATCGCAGAAAAATTCAGAGAAAGGCGGGCAGAGCCCGTAGTAGAAGAACAAATATAAGAAAGGGTACCCATCCGAAGCCAGCCCAAGCAGGCTGGGAGTACCTTCTGCGCTGGATGCGCTCGCGTCTCCGTCGACCAGAAGAGGTAGTAGTTCTCCCTCAGCTCCCTCGCGAAGAGCTAGGGGGAAGATTGCCGCTCCTTCCGCAGCGCAAGAAGCTGCGTCATACCGGCCGACTTCACGACCTTCCCCTTGTCGGCTTTTGGAGCCATGGCGGAGGTGGTGAGGGAGATCGGCGGCGTTGGTGATGCTGGTGGCGATGGGGTGCGGAGCGCTGCTCTCTCTTCAGCCTTGGGAAGAAGGGGGGAGCAGCGGGGGTTTTCTCGAGATTGGACAGCAACTGGCGAGATGGGTGGACTGCCCCTGTTTCCCCTGCTTATAAAGAGGGAGGGGCGGACGTTCCGTTTTTCCGAATAAAGAAACCACCCACGATCTCGCCCACGATCTCTCACACGACGCCGCATTCGACGTGTGCCTGTGGAGGGCGTGGTGGGTCCGGGGTGAGTTACTGGCGTGACCTGTGCCGGCGTGTCTGTCCTGCTTTTGGGCCTGGCCCAACAGCGCAAGACTGCACCGTGTGGCCCAGTCTGGGGCTCTGTCGGTGTACTAGAGTAGGGGTACCCTAGTATCCCGAACTCGTGCACGGGCAGTTGCAGCACCCCGCGGCAGGGCTTGCCAGGTGACCGCCAAGGTCTTCCGTGGTTCCTTTGGAGCCATTCAAGAACAAAGTATTTAAGCATGGAGACAAGGCCCCGGCAAGAGGAGCTTGCCGGAAGGCCACCCAAGGCACATAGGAGACAAGGCCCCGCAAGAGGAGCTTGCGGGAAGGCCCGTGAGCGACAAGCTTCCGGACGCGACAAAACAACAACCGCGGCAAGGCGCTTGCCGCACACCACCACTGCACTGCGCCCAAAGACATCCACTAACGTGTCGCCGGGACCTTTCCAGCGCCACAGGTGGCAAGAGGTCAGGCGGGCCGGTGAGCGCGATGGCAAGCGCCGCTGACAAGATTGCCATCGTGCCGAGCGGTGGCGTCCCTGACGGTCCCTGTTTGCACTGTTAGGGCAACGTAGACGGGCATTTAATGCCTTTGTCCCCTGCCGTCAGGGTTAGGTATGATACACTGTACAAGTAGCTATACCAACCACTCCTTTTCCATTTTTACCCTTGTCTGCGTTGCCACACTGCCGGAGACCCTTTAGCATATAAAAGGAGGCCCATGCATAGCGTGAGGGGGGTTCGGAAGGTTCTGCCAGACACGCCGGTCTCGTTAGCAGCTTGTGTGTACTGTAGCACTCAAGCGCCCCGAGCAAGAACTCAATACACTCGGACATGCAGAAGTAGGAGTGTTATCTCTCGGAGAGCTCCGGTTGGGTAAACCGCTCGTGTGCTTCACCTCGATCTGCTCTTCGTGCGACCTCCGCCCCCCGCCGAACCGAAAGGGGCTCGGTCTGCCGGTCCCATAGGTGTTCGTGGGCCAGATCAGCCGCCCCGACAACCATGTACGTCAAAGGGGATTTTCCCCTCTTCTTTCTATATTACACAAATTAATGATGTATTGTTCTTTTGATTACCCTCATATTTCCATGACATCATGTTTACCCTATCTATTTAATTATAGACTTTTGTCCTTTGATTTCAACTGATGTACAATTCTTTCAATTTGGGCCCATATTTGCATGTTACCATATTTTCTTTAACAACCCTACCATTTTCTGCAGGACATCCCTTGCTATGCAACAGATTATGTAGTGCATCAATTCCTACCGTGTACATGGCGATACGCTTTACGATCCGAGGTCGGATCTCTCCCAAGGGGGAGGGGATGATGCGGACCATCCCATGGTCATCTCCAGGTACACCGTCATAGCAGCTCGAGTCCCAAGTGGACCTACCAGAATTAAGGTGAACCCGCTCTTCTTCAAGAATATCATGAATATCCATTGGACTTGCTTGCTACCTCACCAGAGTGCCCTATGTGTCCTTAGATACGAAGACCGACGACCACAAGCTGGTGAGGAACACCCCAAAGGAGTAGGAGAAGGACCCCAAGGCCACAAGGAGGATGAAGGAGTGCAACAAGATCAACTCTGCACCTCCCAGGCGACCCCGTGCCCACGGGCCTCGAAGACCCCATGCGCACGGACTACTCAGAGAGCTGGCGCCGGAGCACCCCGTGCGCACGGGCTTGTACCGTGCCCACGGGACCCCCGTGCGCACGAGCTCAACTTACCTCGTGCGCACGGGCCCATCAGGATGGATGGCTGTGAGCTGCTGTTGGGCCTCCACCTCGTCCCCTCCT
Organism: Aegilops bicornis; assembly: GCA_021605145.1. Classification (NCBI taxonomy): domain Eukaryota; kingdom Viridiplantae; phylum Streptophyta; class Magnoliopsida; order Poales; family Poaceae; genus Aegilops; species Aegilops bicornis. The sequence goes on from CM038673.1 coordinate 267,657,890, forward strand.
TCCACCTACCTATATATTCAGTACCTAGACCATATGTTAGGGATAGCAAAGTATATGAGAGACATTAGAGAGCTTTGCTCCTTGTACCCACTCCTCTAGGAGATCAAGACATCCTAAGGAGAAGATTCTCTTGTGGATATCAAGGCCTCCTCTTGGAGAAGGATCCCCATCATAGGATCATCAAGACCTCTTTCCTCATAGGATTGGGATGAACTAGTTACCTCTTGTATCTTCTTGTGTTGGATTTGGACCTTTGTATCTCTCTTTGTGTAATTGGACCTAGCACATGTGTGATTGGATCAAGTCAATTTGAGTGTTCCTCTTGTTTTCCCCCTTTGTGTTATTCTTGTTCTTGGGGATTCCCCCTCCAATTCGTGAAAGATCTTCACTTAGGGTTCCACCCTACAACATATGTACAACCCAAAAGAATCCTCATCGATGGTGAAATTAATTAACCTCTCCCGATGTAGGTCAAAGTGATGCATGCATGCATCAACGATGGCCTCGTGGGCCCATAGATGGAAGCGTCACACGTGAGTGTCCTAGATAGGATATATATGCATGTGGCCCAAAAAGGTGTTGTGTGATGTTTGAATAACCAATTTCACAATTTTGATGTGGCACGTGCCTCGGTAACCAAAAAGTCCCGGCACTGAGTGAGGTATACTTGTTCACGGACGCATACATATAGTATATATGCTAGTCCCGTCCCACCTCTTCGACGTGTACTATATACCACCATAACACAAACAAAAATATTCTACCTTGCTGCTCAAATTAACCTCACTGCCGGCTGTTCGTCAAAGTGATGGACGACGACCTCGCGGGCCCATAGAAAGCGTCACACGCGATTATCGAGTGTCGTGTAGGACAACCATCAACTGCATGTGGCCAAAACATTTATGTATGAAAGGGTTGTGTAATGTTTTAAATAACGATTTCACGACTCTAATGTGGCACCAGCCTGCCTAACAAAACGGCCAACCGACATGGTGGCTCACAACTCGTAGTGTACTGTGAGACACCCGCCACCCCCAGACGCACACACCCACACACACACCGCGAATCCAACGCAGCTATGATGCATGTTAAATTAATTATCCTGCGGTGAACATACATGTTACCAAAGGAGGGACGTTTTAATTTCAAAAAATCATAGAGATCATTAAGACGTTTTAGTACATTGATTGATTGATTTTCTATGGGTATAATGTGCAAAAATCAAATTTGAGCTACATGCACACATGACAATGCACCTAAATGGATTGCAAAAACACATGTGTCTCACTGGGTGCATGTTTACCCCTAAAACAAATTTCAAACATTGAGAATCTTGATTTTTAAATTCTAGTACATCCAAAACTTATTTGAAGTTCACGAAACTTATCGTGTTGTCATATGGACACCAATACAAAGTGGCATTGTACTTTTTTTGTCAAATTTGAGACCAGTTTTGATGTAATCTTTATCTAATTACATAAGGGAGATTATTAATAATTGGGAACCAATATCCCAAACGGATTATTTATTAGAACCGTGAGCGTTATACTAACAATGGATACATGCCATGCTTCGGTTAAGCAATAAAGCGGCAGCATTAATCATCTAAATAGAAAAAGCGATATCGTGCGCTACGCTGACCTGGTGTGGCGTGCGAGCAAGCGTGAGTTGACAGGACACATGCGATCAGTCAGCGCGTACGCGGACGGGGAGGCGTGCGTGCATGTGTGTGAATTGACAGAGGCGTGCTTGCTGTGCAGTGTCATCGGGAGGCGTGCGAGTAGTTGTGTGTTACTTTGGTAGGCATGCCAGTAGTCCGGTGCGCAGGCTCACCGGGAGGCGAGCCATCGGTTTGACCTCCGCCTGCCTCTCTCCCACAACTCCCACTACTCCATATTAATGGTGCGCCCAAGCGGCGCACCCCCCGTCCTCGCTATGCACACACAATCCTCTCTCTCCACTTGCATGCTCTATGCCGCTCTCGGGCCTCAAAGCCGTCAGTGTATGAGGATGTTGCCGAAGCGCCCCATTGGAGGGAGTGGCGATGCCGGTGCTGCTAAAGCACTGGAGCACGGCGTGGAGATGGAGAGAGAGGTTGCCATCACTGTCGGTGAGTTATCGTTGCACCTTGACATCGTGACGGCGTCGAGCTTCCACAGCCGGAGGCGAAGTTCCACACCGACTTCGACGACCACTCCGTCGGCGACTCCGACGACCACTCCGGCGACGACTCCAACGACGACGGACAGCTGGTTAGTCATCTATACCCATTTATGTGTCAAATAGATCATATGGTTTCTTTGGTTACTCCTGCCTCCCCCTTTTTGGAATAGAAATCCTGTGGTTATGTTCTCCCGATCCATGAAATCTGAGTAAGTTTCGTTAGATCCGTGTAGTGCATTGATTATTTGAATGGTACAGGTGATAAGTGATTAGTTGTTTCATCTATGCAAATGATTTCTGCTAGTAATCCGACTAGGGTTAGTTTTCATGCTAACAATTCCTAGCCAGGACTTGACAATTGATTTTGAATGACCTACATATGTTTGTGCCATTATTTTCTTCAAGATTGGCCTGTACATAGGCGACTGTGCTTAAAAAATCGAACCATAATCTCTGAATATGTATAAATAAATAGCCAGAAATTTCGAATCCTACTTCAAGGCATGTAATAAGTGATTTGATGCCAAATTTGTTTTACTATATGTATAGGTGCTGTCTGACGATGTGGATAGCGAGGATGAAGATGCCTAGAGGAGGTACAAGAGGCGAATCCTGAGGGAGCTTTATGCGGGAATGCATAACAGGCGTATTAGGACCGGGAACGACGGCTATGGATGCCCATTTTGCAACCACAAGATTCATGACGCGTATCTAAGTGTTCTAGCGCATTCAAGAGGACGGGCCATTGGCTCCTTCAAGCAGATGTAGTCTCGCGGGGTGGTGCACGACGCGTACGCTGAGTACCTGGAGAAGCTTCAGGATCATGCCGGCCGCATGTGAGATGAGATGTGGGATGGATCGAACTATGTACGCTTGAGTATGCTTAATGACGGTTGAACTATGTACTTATGGTTGAACTATGCTTATCTACGTGTACGCTTATTATCTATATCTGAGTATGTTAAATATTTCGCCAAATTTTGGTAAAAATTACAACGGAGGACCAATAAACCAGGACGGAGGTAGTACGTCAATCACACATGGTTCCCCAAATTGGAACCGTGTGCCATGACTATCATTTTGCCTGCTGCGTCAATCACACACGGTTCGCTCTAGCAAACCGTCATTTCTAAAATTCTTTGTGGGACAGAAAACCCTCACCACCCAATTCAAAAAAGAAAAAAGAAAACCCTCACCATCCCCACGTCACAGAAACCCTCACCCCGCCCGCTGCCCCCTCGGCCCCTCCGGTACATTCCCCATTCACACCTGCACAAGGTCCTCCGCGTCTATGCCATGGCATCGCCTAACGCGGCGGCAAACACTTAGGTCGACGCCTGCCGCCGCCGCCAGGCTGCCGGCAAAGCCCACCGCATTTCGACACTGTCACTTGCCGCCGCCTATCGCCATCGACTTTCTCGATGCTGCTCGCAGTCGACCCAGCTCCGCTTGGTTGGGGAATCTGCCGTACTGAGAGTTCTTTCTCATGGACGACAAGGTCTAATTTAATGAGATATTATCTCATCTCTTCTCCCTGTTCATCTGCCTCCTTTAATCACCCAACGGAAATCGCCGTGAATTCATTTTTATTCGAGCTGATTTGAGGGTTTTCTTTCATTCATAGAATGTGCAGTGCACCGATACTTCAAGACTTGGCGACCGCCGCCAGAGATTCCATCTCATCGTACCAGATAACTTGAGGACGCGCGAGGTATGTTCAATCTCACCCTAAATCGGTTTGCATGGCCTACTTTCCTGAACATATTCTAAATATTGCTACATTTGGATAAAAGGTGCCACATGCACCATGTACGTCAAAGGGGATTTTCCCCTCTTCTTTCTATATTACGCAAATTAATGATGTATTGTTCTTTTGATTACTCTCATATTTCCATGACATCATGTTTACCCTATCTATTTAATTATAGACTTTTGTCCTTTGATTTCAACTGATGTACAATTCTTTCAATTTGGGCCCATATTTGCATGTTACCATATTTTCTTTAACAACCCTACCATTTTCTGCAGGACATCCCTTGCTATGCAACAGATTATGTAGTGCACAATTTTTCCCTTTACATACATCAAGGCTTCACGAATGGCATACTGAGCACAAACCATGGATTTACAATCGTTGCTACGGTAAGACTTGATGAACGTGGTGACTCCTATTTTGGCGCTGGCTTTTTGAATGAAATTGCAAAGTTTTATGTACTGAAAGCCGGCAGTAAAATTGCACTACACATACAAGGGCCTGGTCATGAGATATATGCTAACTTCCCCGACAAAATCATCCGTCAAGAATTTGTTTGAAGTAATTTTTCTTTTCAACTATCTGCATATGTTGACTTACACAACAATGTCAAATGAATTGTGTAGTATTTAAGCAACCAATTGTTATTCCCTTATCTTACTATATTCCTACCTAATAACTTCTAGTTACCAATACACTTTTCTATTGCGCTGTTTTATCTAAATATTCCCTGTACTCCCATTTCTATCAGAAAGCGCCGCTGACAAGGAGACTCCAGGGGTGGAGAACGGGGCAGCCAACAAGCGGAGGCGGGGCGAGCTAAAACCGCAAGCGACTCCAGCAGGCCTAGACTTAATCAGCAGCCTCCCCAATGATATGTTGAGAGTCATCATCTCCTTCCTCCAATCAAATATGGGGCGCGGACAACCCTCCTTTCCCGGCGGTGGCGCCCCCTATGGAACTCCAGCCCTCTCGACCTCATCGACACCCACGAGCTCTGCCATGGCTATCGCAAAAGCATGGATGCGTTCTACAAGATCCTCGGCAGCCACCTTGGCCCAACCAAAGGCCTTAGAATGGGCAAGTTCCGTTCCAACGGCAAGAACCGAGCCAAGCTTGATGCTGGTTCCGATCCCCCTCCGTAGATCAGCTCGAGGAGCTTACTTTTGATGATGGGCATATGCGGTCGCTGCCAACGTCCGCACTCCACCTCGCTCCCACGCTGCGCGTCGCCAAGTTCAGGAACTGCCATTTCCCGCCCCTTAATGACGCGCCCGCTCTTATTCTACCACGACTGAAGCACCTCGAGCTCGTGCCGCCGCCTCTCAAAGGGTGACATGGAGCGCCTGCTCCGTGGCTGTACTGCACTCGAGTGCCTTCGTCTTCAGGCGATCAATGGGTTGAGTACCTTCCACATCCCCTCCATGACCCTCCGAACTATTTATGTGTGTTACTAGTGCGGGAGGAAGACATCACAAAAGGTGGACCACGGTATGGTCATCCAGGACACACCTGCACTTGAGAGATTACTTGTAGTTGATCAAGAAGGTCCAACAAGAATCAATGTCATTTCTGCGATGAAATTGACAGTGGCGGGCTACACGACTGACAAATACTGCGAACTTGTTATTGGATCCACACCCGTTCAGGTGCAACAGCCGCCTTCTACCTCTCCTTCTACAAATTAACATTATTTCTAATTTCGAAGATGTTTGTTCGTCTGTCATTCAGAAAATGATTCCGTCAAGCTTGACCCCAAAACTATGCACAGTGAATATCTTCACTAGAATCTATCAGGCCCGACCTGGAGCAAGTTGTAAGTTTCCTGAGATGCTTTCCGTGCCTGGAGAAGCTATATATCGAGATGATGTTCCTTTCCTGTTAAATGCTAACCATAAGGGAGTTCAATTTGTGACACCTTTTTCCATGTTTACAATGACAATGTACTACGATTTCCGAAGGTCCTTTTGGAGGAATTCAGTACATACATGCCCACCCCCATATTGGTTGCTTGATCCATATGGTTACAATCAATAAGCATTTCTCCTTTGGATTGATCTGTACTAGTTTTCTTAGGGAACTTTTTCATCCACTCCAACCTCTTGTGAAGAAGGCTACATTTTTCTAGAATGTAATCAAATGCCCATGTTAATCATGTCAGATCGAAGATGGCATGTTAGTGCATTTTACAAATCCTGCAAACCAAATAGCTAGTCCTGTAGTAATGTTCAAAACTGCATGTAGGCACTAACACGTTTCTTCTTTTGCAGATAAGATTAGGCCCAGTGGTGGATAATGTGATACAATATAACAATCACGTTAAATGCCTAGATCTGCATCTCTCAGAATTACTTTGCACTCCTACCGAGGGACCTTACCGGAGATTATATTCGCCAGGTTCTTTGTTCTCAGAGCAAGGGTGCTGAAGGAAATGAGGTTTACCCTACAATTATTTCGCAAAAATGAATGGTCTGTTGATTAGCGCCGGTGCCTGTGGCAGAATGGAGTAGGCTCCAAAAATGATGAATTTCATTTTGGAACTTCAGATGGCAGAGTAATCAGAAGTCATCGGGTCAACCCCATACATGACTTCTCAGTGGCTAACCCCTTTGCAAAAATTGTGAGGTTTTGAAGCCAGACTTAGAAGCGGTGATATTAGTTTGAACCTCTCTGATATCCATGTTCAGCCCATCAGCGCGAGCGTTTGCAGCTGATGAGCTGAATTTCATTTCTAATATCAGTCTAAACCTTGTAATCTTCGAATTTGAGCCAAATAACTCTGGAATTTGAACCTTGTAACATTTCGAGCTTTTGTGGTACAATCGTTGAAATGGCATCATATGAGACTCGTATAGTGCTAGCACTATTTTCACCTTAATATGCAATGGTATTAGATTTTATTAACCATTATCGAATCAGTTTAGCTTATCGATCTCACAGCACACGATCTATATAGCTAACTCGACTGCGATCTTCGACATTATTGCACACAGTTGGTTTCTTCCACCGTGTGCACTGTAGAGCGGAGAATTAATTATCGCACTTGAGTGTCAATCATCACCCTTCTGTGTAACTTTGACGTCATCACCCAAGGGTAAACTTATGACCGAAGTCATTCTACACACTTTGTTTTTACAAAGCTTTTTGCCAATAAATGCCCACGATTTGTCCCTCTTCTAGCCAACGCGTGGCCAAACTAGCTGGGAGGGAAGCTTGCACGGTAACAGCGTGGTAGCGCGGGAACAGGCTCTTCGACCCCATGCCTGGGGTGCGGTGTTGTCAAGCATGCACTGGATTCTGGAATCCTCCGCTATGAACGCCGTGACAAGACGTGAAGATTACAGGCTGGCCGGCCTCCATTTATTACATCGGCCATTTAACCTACCCTTGTGTCTCTTCAACCTTTCAATCGCGCCCCACCATTGCAAGAAGCACACCCACCACGAGAAATTCTTAGAGGGTATCTGATGTAGGGTAGAACCCTAACGGCCCGATCTTTCATGTTTGGAGTGGAATCCACGAAGAACACGAAAAACACGAGGGGAAAATGAGGGGAACACGACGGGAAACACGAGACAAATCACTAAACCAACAAGATTCGATTACACATGTGCTAGATCCATGAACACATAGAGATCACACGGTCCAAATCCAACAAGAGACGATACAAGTGGTAACCGGTTCTTCTCCGTGAGGAGGTCTTGATGGGGCCACCCAAGAGGGGGTCTTGAATCCGCTTGGAAGGATCTTCTCCGGTGGAGGCGCGATCTCCGAGGAGAAGGTAACCAAGTGGATGAGCAAAACTCTCACACAAACATGAACTAATCCTTTGCTAACCCTCAAATGGAGGAGGGGGAGGAGTATATATAATCTAAGCCATGAAGGGGTAAGTGAGGGGTGAAGGGGTACATGGGCTTCGGCCCAAGTCACGCACGCAGGCAGGGTCCGGATGATCCGGATGGTGGCCCAGATGATCCGAGTGTCGGGGGTCCGGATGATCCGGCTGTCCGTCCGGATGATCCGGCTTCGTCGAGCAGGCTTCGGGTGTCTTCGGGCACATTAGCCGGATCATCCGGGTGGTCATCCGGATCGTCCGGGCTCGGCCCGGATCATCCGGCTCGGGGTTCGGATGATCGTGGCAAGTCCTGTCTTGTCCGTTCTTCTTCTTCCTTCTCCTCTTCCATGCTTGGCCTTGGTCCTTGGATCCTCCATGGTCATCTCGGTTGTACCTGAGTATATGCAAGGTCCATGCATGAGGTAGTAGCCATGTCTCATATGTGGAAAGATACGGTTCTAAGAGGAGTGAGTTCACCTTGTCTCCAATGGCGTATGGTCGAGGTCTTATCGTATGTCCTTTTGGATCTTGGGGAGTAGTCGAAGTGTACATGGGGATCATCGTGGGATGCACCGCATCATCTCCGCCCCCTTGGGAAAGATCCGACCTCGGACCGTGATCCCCATCACCATGGAAACGGTTGTCGTGGACGGACTTGTAGTTGGACGAAATGGAAGACATGGCGCAATCCAAGTACTCCAAGGTGTCGCCGGAGTGGTATACATGCAAGAAAAACAAACACAAACGACACTCGGAAATACAATGGTTAGCACACACAAAGTGTCCATCAAGGAAGTATGAGTCCGTGAGGCAAGATTGTTCGTGACGAAACACATGAAGCTTATCAAGATGATAGAGAATGATATGCAAAGCATTCATGGGAGCAAAAACATTCATTGTGCACATAAATGTGTTGTGAATATGATCAATGCAACCACGGTGCAAAATGATGTCACAGTGAGACGGTTTATCAAAAGCATGAATATGTCAACGGATGGTCAATATGAATAAGTTATCATGCAATTGATGGTAGGCAATATGATCATGATGTATGAATATGTCATCAAGAAAGATCACAACAAAGTTGCTAAGGAAGTGCGCAAGCTCATATATCATGGATGGCATAGAAATACAAGATGCAACAAGGCAATCATAAGGTGAGTCAATCCATGCATAAGATGCAAACTTGTGGTGACTATGATATGTCCATCGAGCATGAGATGTGTGAGCATAATCAACAAATATGGAGGTGTTGGTGTACCAAAGCTCGATGTCGTGGCATGAGTGGAGTTCCGGAGGTACATCCAATAAGTCCGAGCGCTTCTCAATGTGAAGGTCCATAGATCCAATCTCTAATGTCACTCCTCCGTGCGTGAAATGTATCATGTAGACAACAAAAAGGAAACAACAATGAAAGAATGACCCATCCAATATGCAAATTTGAGGATGGCTCAAATGGAAGGAATTCACCTTTAGGAGTTTCTCAAGGATGTTGGAGTTGCGCATCACGTATGCCTTCACATGACCAAGTTGTCTTGTGATGGTGCCGCCTTCTGAATCCTTCAAAATGAAAGAACATGACAAACACTCGGAAAAACAAATGAGGTTAGCAAAAATGCAAAACCTAGCATTCGTGTGGTGAAATACCCAACAAGTTTGATCACCATAAGAAAGGACAAGGGAGCATTTCATAGTATGGAGGCATATGATGCGAGAACAACCAAATACAATGTGATCAATCAAACAAGCATGCATCACAAGTAATATGTCCAAGTCTCCAAGAACAATAAGCATAGGTGCAACAATTGGATGCAAGTGATAATGAACAAGATATATCATGTGAGAGGCATGAACATGTATGTCAGCAACCCAAGAAAGCGAGTAAGAGTGGAACATGGGTGATGCATCATAGCAAGTAATCGTAGTGATCAAGTCAAGCAAGCTAGTAGTGCGAAGATGCAACGTACTAGGAGGAATCATGGCAAGCATGTCATGTGTGCAAATAGTGGGCATGAATAATTCACATGGCATAGAACAAGCATGAAAGCAAGATATGAGGAAAGTAGCATCAATGTATTAGCGAGAGGCCATGTGTAAATGGAAATGGGACATCATGACTCTCCCAACACAACAAGCATCAATAGTATGAGGCACATGATAAACATGGCAATAACAACAATGGTCTCTACCAAGCATGCAAATGCACATAGAAGTAGCATAATGGTGAATCATATGTAAGAGCAAGCAAGGGTCACAATTGCATGTCAAAGGCATGGAAAGAGGTGTAACATGCAAAGTGAACACGATAGAATGGGCATAACGTAATAAGTGATAAATAGCCCATAGCCGTGTGAGAGACAAGTAAAAGAGACGTAGTCCTTGCGCAAAAGGAATGCTGGGAATGATAGTCCACGGGATCCCAAATCATCGTTGCTCTCAAGAGCTCGTTTCGTCAACTCGTGGGATTGAGAGGTTGACGAGTATACATGAGTACATACACAAAACAAAGGCAAAGGAAAAATTGTGTGTGCATGATATATGTACACATCGTCCATCATGATGCAAACGTGCATGTTTTGGTTAGCACAAAATAGCCAATGCTCAAATAAATGAGATGCGTGATATAGAAGCATGTCATCCATCATGATAAGTTTGGTGTTATGTATAGCATAATGGAGACTCAAATTGTGCAAAGCATCATGAGAAATATGTAGAGCATTGTTATTCATGGAATCCATATGGTGCAAGCAATCATGGAAATTATGTAAAGTATGGAATGCATCAAAGTCTCCTAATATGTATGAGGAAACTATGGGGGTCTCCTCATGAGTATTAGTGGAAACATCACATGGAGAATATTGACAACATCCAAAACAAAGCATATTTGGAACAATGTGATCATGGCATGGCATAGTAGATGAATTGCGCAAATCATGTAAAGCATAGCAATATCATCACATGAAAAACAAAAGCCAATGACCATTATCTCGTCATCTATGCCATAAGTGCAAATGGGGTTTATTTTAATGGGGCATGCATAGTTACTACGTTGAGATTGAAATGATGCAATATGGGAGATCTCACTCATAGCATATGACAAGTTTAATGGATTGTCAAACATGACGTGACCAATAGAATTTTCACATGACATCCTATGGAGCATAGCATCACAACTAGGCAACTCAACATGCTCATCATCATAGTCATCATAAATTGGTAAGTCATGACATGAAGAAGTTGCACTAGCATGAAGAATGGGAATAGGTGTGTCAACATCATGCAAGCAATCATTGTTGAGATAGTCCACTAGTGGGACAAGAGAAGCAACATCACCTATCTTATGTTTGGAGCATCGCTCATGTGTTTTAGGTGAGGTGTCGAAGACCAAATCGTTATCATCTTCATCTTGATGGAACCTTGTGGGAGGTGCATCATCGTCCACTATGGCCATCGTCCACATTACAAAGGAAGCATAGCCTCGCGAGGGGCTGTTCTTGAGCTGGTGCGATGAACTGCTTTGGGTGAGTTTGGTCGCCTATCTCTCTCTCTGGTGAATATCTCCTCTCCCTCTCTCTGTGGTGGCTAGTCCTATTTATAGAGGGAGGCCCTGGGCCTCTTCCCAAATAATGAGCGGGAAGGGCGCCAACAATTGGCCATTTTGAAGGGGAACATCTAGTACACTTATCCTGACTAAAGTTGGTCTTCGGCTGCCAAAGGCTCTGACGGTGACACCGTCCTGGGCTTCACAACGACCTCCTTCCTGCCGCTCTGCTGGTCTTGGTCTTGTTGCACCGAAGCGGTAACCTTTGCCTGATGCCTTGGCCTGTGTTTGCCTCCTTTGCACCAAAGGGGAAACGAGGACACTGCGTAGGCCGACGCCCGCCTGGCGGCCGCCTGGGCTCGATCGTCATGGCTTGCTTCACGGGGCACCCTCATGAGGTACCCTGCCTTGATCTCTCCGCCTCCTCGTGAGCCTGCCTGACGAGGCTGCTTCTGAGGAAGGTTCCTGTCGTCCGCCCCGCAAGGCTTGGCCCCTCGCGAGGGTCCTGAGCTTGAGCTGATGAAGCTGGGCCACGTTGGGACCCCACTTGAGCCACACCGTAGGCCGCAGGGAGGAAAGTCTAGGGACCCCATTCCCAGAACGCCGACAGTAGCCCTCGGGCCCAAGGCGCGCCCGGACTTGGCTTAGCAGAGAAGCGAAGGGGCAAGTGCGGCCTTGCGCCAGGTCTAACAACCTTGACCTTGGGCGCCGCGTGGCGATTGATTTGTCGTGGGCGTCTCCGCTCCACACGACGCCTCAGCAACCGTCCTTTTGACAAAAAGGAGGCCCGGGCCAGACTTGGTGCTCGTTCTCGCTCGCCTTGCTCCAGATCCCCTTTCTCGCCCTTCTCTTCCTTGCTTCCAAAATCCTCCAGATCTATCTCAATCCTTCCCATCCTGCAAGCCATGGCGCCTCACAAGACTCCATCCGAGGCCTGGTACCTCCCGGCTCTGGATCCTCCTACTGTGTCGGAGAAGAATCTCGTCCTTGTGCGCCAGAGGACGGTGGCGCAGGGCAACAAGGGAGCGACTGTACTCAAGGCCAGCTCCGATCCGCCTGAAGGCCAGGGGAGCACCCTCTACCCGTTCTTTGTGAGCGCCATTATCGCCAGTCTGGTCCCTCCTTTTTCCCAGTTCTTCTTCGCTGTTCTCCGCCAATATAACTTGCAAGCTCTGCATCTCCACCCCAACTTTGTTCTTCTCCTGGCGATTTTCGCCTACTATTGTGAGGCTCATGTTGGGGTAAAGCCCTCGGTGGCTTTGCTGCGCCGGTACTTTTACCTCCGGGTCTCTCGTGGCTCTATCACCGCATGCGCGAGCTTTGTCGCATATTCCAGCTCCAACTCCATCTCCAAGCCCGGGAAGAGGATTGAAGGCTTCAGGAGCAAGTGGGTCCTGGTGGATGTCGGGCGCATCCACCCCGGCTGGCTGCCGTCGGGGCAGCCCAAGACCGTTGATGCGTGCTTTCGCGCGGAGCTCGTCGACTCTCGTGCGAAGATGGTGCTGAAGAGGATAGACGCGGACCTGAGGCCAGGCAGCTTGGGTGCGGCGAAGCTGACCGGGTCCACGCTCCTGAGGGAGTTCCTGGAACACCGGGTGGCTCCGCTCTGGGAGCATTCGCTCCCATTGTGGAGGCTTGGGGAGGCAGGTGACGCCCTTCGCCTGAGCTCCGAGGCCCTCTCTGACGAAGATCTAGCCACGGCTCTCCATTCCTTGGTCGGGGGAGACGTGGCGAAGCCGGAGGGCGCTCCCGTCCCCTTGTTCCTTCGCGACGACTGGGAGCAAGTGGTGAGCGCCATGCCTACCTTCAATGGTGAGGGGCTGGTTCCCGGCGGGGCTCCCGAGGATCTGACGATGTTGGCGACGGTGAACGTTTCCTCCAGCAACTCCAGCGGGAGTGAGGAGGAAGAAGAGGAGGTGGAGGAAGAAGAGTCCGACTTCGAGGCGACTTCCTTCCCTCGGTGCAGGTCCCACGCCTTTCGCTCCATGCCGGACGACGATGAGGCCGGTGCCAGGCGAGGAGGGGAGGATTCTCCCCTGGTTCCGAGGAAGGGCAGGTCGGGGCTGGTCCTCCCAGGGTCCGTTCTGGCTCCGGGGCGGTCTGAGGCTAGCTCCGGCCTTCCCGACGCGCCTACTGCTTCCGGGCCTCCCCAGGCTGACCCTAGCTGCAGGCTTTCAGGCTTCAAGTTCGGCCGGAGGCTGCTTGCACCAGTGGACGACGACCAGTAAGTGTTCGATCCGTGTCTTGCTTCGCTTCTGCCGCTGAGGCTTGACGTCTGTATTCTCTTGACCAGGTCAGCACCTACGGCAAAAAGGCCGAAGGGGGCTTCTGCGGCCCTGCTTGAGGCGGGTTCGCCTACCGGGGCTGCGGCTCCGTCTGCGGGGAAAGGAGGCAGGGAAACTCGCGCATCCCCTGCCCGGTCATCCTCGCGCGCCCAGCAGGGGCACTCTGGCGATGAGTCAGCCCCCGTGGCCCCGCCGGCTCTAGAGGCGCCTGCGCTTGACGTTGTCGCGAGGTGCCCAAGGCCCAGGGGGCTCCTCCTTCCCAAGCCGCGATCACGCTGCCATCTTCTACACCTGCTCCATCGGCTCCAGTCCCTTCTGATTCCTCGGCCATCCTGGACCAGGCTGCCAGCGAACTGAGCCGGTTGCAAGAGGATCTCCGGAATGCTGATCCCCGTCCGGTGGCCGGGCGCATGGAGCTGGCTTCTGGCTGGGCCCGCTCTGCTGCCTCCGTCCGAGCGGCGCTGAGCCAAGCCGCGTCAGCCTCTGTTGGGGAGAAACAAGCCACCTGCCAGGCCAGGGCCGCTCGCGATGCTTCCCAGGGCGACACCACGTACGCCCGGGACCGCTGCAAGGCGCTGGAGGTCGAGCTACAAGGCTTGCGCGACGAGCTCGCCAAGGAGGTCCGCGGCCGCCAGGAGAAGGAGAAGGAGATGGAGGCTCGGGAGGCCGCTGTCAGGGACTGGGATGCCGAGCTTGATGACTGCCGTGGCCGGTTGGAGACGCTGGAACAGTCGCTGAAAGCGGAGAGGATCGAGCTAGACAGGAAGGCAAAGATCCTGGCTGAGGATCGGGTGACCTTTGCCAGGTTGGAGTAGAAGGCTCACGCCGTGTTGAAGTCGCTCTACAAGGGTGGCCTAGAGAAGCCGTTGGCTGGTGCGGAGGACGGCCCCGCCGAGCTGCTTCCTTTCTTGGTCCGTGCACTTGAAGATGTCGCGGACGGCCTTGGTCCCACGGCCGAGGCCGAGGCGCATGCCCTGTCTTCTGCAGCGCTAACGCGTGTCCTCAGCCACGTCTACCTTCGCGACCCCGGCATCGACCTTGATGGCATGCCGGGGCTTATGAGCGGCGACCTTGCCGCTGCCGCTGCCGAGGCCGTGAAAGGCCGAGCCGAGGCCCTGCTGGGGAAGTTTCGCGCCTTCAACACCTTGCCTGGGCGTCGTGCCGCCAGCTCCGCGGCCTCGGGAGGCGGGGGCGCCACAGGAGAGTGGTCCCTTCGCAGCTTCCGCTCTAGTTTAATTCCTGCAACATGCACCATGCCTCGTGGAGGCGTTTAAACTTATGTTTGGCGTTGTGAAACGACTTATGGCTTGTAATTTTTGCTTTGAATTCGCATTCTTCCCTCCTACTTGCGTGTGTTCTACATCGGCAGGGCCCGACCCCGCGCATACCTCAGCCGCCGTTAGCCCCGACCGGGGACCACGACGGGATCAAGGAGTGAGGGGCTATGTGGCAAGTTAGGCTCCTGAGCCGCGATGCTCAGGAGTCCCCCTTGACACGCGAACAACAAGTAGGGACAGGAGGCATAGGAGTGGATTGGTCGTTCTACGTCGGTAGGGCCCGGCCCCGCGCATACCTCAGCCGTCGTTAGCCCCGACCGGAGACCAGGACGGGACTAAGGAGTGAGGGGCTACGTGACCAGTTAGGCTCTGAGTCGCGATGCTCAGGAGTCCCCTTGACGTTCAAATGAATTTTCATACCTTGGCTCCGCTTCGGGAGGCAGCGACGACCAGGTCCGAGGGACCTGGCTGGGTGGCGTACGCTCGGGTGTGGCCCGGGCGCAGCCCCCGTGTCCAGCCCCTTCGCGCGGCACTCCCAAGGGGAGGCGTTGCGATGGCGGCAGACACTGAGCTCTGGCCTTCCTGAGGTTGATACGGTTGTGAGCCACCCTACGTTGTTTATCACCAGCGCGGAGCATAGCGCTTCCGTATGTGTACGGGCATAGCCGCTCCTCGGAAGTGTCGTCAGCCAACGCGGAGCATTGTGCTTCCACTGCTACATGGGAGGGGGCTCCCCTCCGGGAGGAGCCCCCGGGGCGTGTACAACCCCGCCCTGACACATGGCCGACACGGTAGGGCTAGGAGAGGTGTATCTGGGCACTCGTGAGCCAGCGCGGGACTCACGAGGCCCTACCTTGAGGCGGGTTGCGTCTGGCTCTAGGCCTTTATCAATGGTGTGTTCCTGCAGGGTTAGAATGCAAATGCTCTATGTCCTCAGGTCCCGGCCCTCGAGCGAGCTCAGCCGCCGCTGGTACGACAGGTTGCGATGCCGTGGGTCAAGGCCAGGGGGTGAGGGCTGGAGAGCTAGTAAGAGCCCATGAGTCGCAATGCTCAGGTACCCCCCCTTTTAACGTGCAAGCGCTTTGCATTAGAGGCGGAGAAGGCCGCTGACGGTAGTAGTAGGCAATAATTGCGTGAATCGGGTTAAGCGAAGGAGCAAATCCATCTAGATAGGTGCGGAGAAAGCGACGCCACTGGAGTGCAGCCCGAGCAGCTAGGGGATAAGGCAGCCCGAGGGGCGCCCCCAACAAGGTAAGTAAAGAACATAAGCAAAACGGATACATGCCGCAGGGGCGGACCCATGTGGCCTAGGAATGATGCAGCCCGTGGGGCGCTCCCAGCTGAAAACGCAACTTGGAAAGGTGTCACCTGATACGGTCGGAGATGGCGGGATGTTGAGGTAGCGGATGATGCGTGATGGGGGTGCCGGCCCTCACGAGCCCTCCGGACCTGGAGCCTCGGGAGGCTCCAGGGGCACGGGGGGTTCTTCAAGAGCCATCTCCATCTCTGCCAGGACCGTGCGCTGCTTGACCTCCTGAGCCTCCAGAGCGCACCTCAGGAGGCGCTGATGGGCGGCAACCATGTTCGGCGGGCCGAAGGGCATGCGAACGCAGCTGTGAGGTGGACCCTCGCAACGTCCCACGCGTGAGGGCCAGCGGCGCTCCTGAGACGCAGCCTGGTTAAGCCCTGGTACGTCGATGCAGATTCGCAGCCCACCATCCTCGCTTGGATGTGGGGCCACGGTGGGCAAGCAGCGATAGCCGCGCATGACTCTTGACTCCTGTAGCTCCTGGGTGTTCCTCGCGGTGAACTCCTGAGGGTTTGGCCCTCCTTGCCTCGTACCTTCCTGAGGGAAACGTGCCTTGAAGCACGCCTCCAAGTGGTGCCCGAGCGCCTCCTCGTGACCCCGACTAGGTCGGTGGCTCGCCATGAAAGAGCCCCCGAGCCCCGCTTTGAGGAGGCGCGCCGGGCGCGCCTTCCTATGCGACAGAGGGTGGCGCCCTTGAACGGGCGCGGGTCTGTTGCCATGCCTCGGGAGGTGCACGCCCCACGAGGGCTTGGACCAGCGAAGCCTTCTTCTTCTTAGGGATCGCCTCGGGAGTCTCCGCTCCTGTGATCTGGTTCTCCGATTGCTGCGGCTTGGAAGGCACGCCAAGAGAACACCTGCTGCATCCCTTTCCTCACAAGGCCTTGTGGATGACTCCTCCGCTTCCTGGCATCTTGAGGACATTATAGCCATGGTGCGTCACTGCTATGAACTTGGCCAAAGCTGGGTACCCGAGGATGGCATTGTATGGCAGGCGAATGTGGGCGACGTCGAAGTCGACGAGCTCGGTGCGGTAGTTGTTGCGCTGTCCGAAGGTGACGGGAAGGCGAACATGCCCTATCGGGACGGTGGAGTCATCGGTGACTCCCGAGAAGGGCTTGGTCGGCTAAAGCTGATCGTATGGCACTTGGAGATCGTTGAATGTCTCGACAGATAGGACGTTGAGTCCTGCTCCGCCGTCGATGAGGGTCCTGGTGACTTGCACGTTGCTGATGACTGGTGAGCAAAGCATGGGGAGGACTCCGGCCGTTGCCGCGCACTTGAGCTGATCCGCTGAGCTGAATGTCTGGTTTGGGGAGGTCTGCATTCACCTCGCGAGCAAACTGCTCCAAGATGCGCTGAGAGGCTGGGGCCTGAGCGCCACCCAAGATGCAAGCGATCGCGCGCGGCTCCTGGAAGCCCCCAGCCCCCTCGTCCTGATGATTGTCTTCGTACCTCCTTGGCGGCTGCGGCAGAGGTGGGAGCCCTGCGTTGCCTTGAGGGCGATCCTCACGAGGTTTGTCCCTCCAACCTCCCTTGCAAGGCTGGTCCTGCCAGCGGTCCTCGCAAGGTCTGTCACGACATCCTTGGCGAGGGGTCATGGTCTTCCAGGCCCCTGTGCCTCTTCCTCCTCCTCGGCCGTAGCCCCGATCATTGCGCTCGGGGCATCGGCCGATACGCCCTTCTCGCACGGCCCTGAGCTCCTGGTATTCGTTGGTGTTTTGGGTGTGGAGGTCGTGGTATACGCAGTATCGGCTGCCCTTGGATGACTCGGGCTGGTCCCTGCCTCGCTTGGTGTTTGGTTCGGCCGCGAGCACGGTAGCCCCCTTGCGCTTCATGTCCTTGGCCTTGGGCTTCTTCTCTTCTGGATAGGCAGCCGGAAGCTCGAGGAGGGAGAGGCGCCCTTCCTCAGCCCTGGCGCATTTGTTCGCCAAGTTGAACAGCTCCAGGGATGTGCACAGGTCTTCATGCATTGCTAGCTCCTCCTTCATCTTGACGTCACGCACGCCAACGAAGAAGGCTGAGATGATGGCTTCCTCGGTCCTACAGGGATCTTGAGGCGGGCGTTGTTGAAGCCTTTGGATGTACTTCTGCAGGGTCTCTCCTGGCTGCTAGTTGATGCGGCGTATGTCGCTCACGGCCGGAGGCCGGTCGCGAGTGCCTTGGAAGTTGGCGATGAAGCGGGTGCGCATCTCGTCCCAGGAGGAGATCATGCCGGGAGCCAGGTTCAGGAGCCAGGTTCGGGCTCCGTCCTTGAGCGCCATGGGGAACAAATTAGCCATGACCTTTTTGTCCCCGTTGGCCGCTTCGATGCCTAGCTCGTAGAACTCAAGGAACTTCGCGGGGTCAGTAGTGCCGTCGTAGCGAGGAGGCAGGTCTGGCTTGAACTTGTCGGGCCATGCGACGCTGCGTAGCTCGGTGGTGAAGGCACGACAGCCTGCGGTGGCCACCGGGGCTCTTTGCTGATGCTGAGCTTGATCTTGTGGATTCCCGCGCACCGCTGCCTGGAGCAGCAGGGGTCTGTGACGCTGGCGCGCTTGAGTTGCTGGTCGCGGCGCTTCGCTGGGAGCACGCGAGCACCTTCTTGGGGACGAGGGATCTCTGGCAGCTCCTTTCTTATTCTTGTGGTGCCGACCTTGGAGGGTCTCGGCCGGGCCCACGCCTTTGGAGCCAGGCGCCTTCTTGGGAGGAGAGGTGGCGGGGGGCTCCTCGGCTCCCCCGCCTCCAGCAGGGTGAAGGGCGAGGCAGCGAGAGGGACGGCACGGGGGAGCCCCCTGCGGCGCGGACGAGCTCGGCGACGCGGTCGAGCCACTCCTCATAGACGTCGTCGACGGGGAGGTAGCGCCGGAGCTCGTTTGCCGCGATGAGCGCGGCCTGAGCCTCCATGGGAGCGCGGTGGGCGCGGGACGAAGAACCAACAGGGGTGAGCGAAGTAGTAGCGGTGCGGCCTTCTCCCCTCACCGATGGATGCAGGGACGAGGCCTGCTGCTCGTTCCCCGCCGGGCCGGTGTTGGCATTGGCGGCAGGCGACGGGGAACAACGGGGGTGTCCATCGACGGGAGCCGTCTGGGCGACTCGAGCGGCGCTCGGCGCGAGCTCGGCGAGCGTCAGCCATGGACACGATGGGAGATCACACGCGACCAGCGGAAGAAAGATTCCGCGCACTTTACCGGGCGCGCGCCAAATGTCGGATTTCGGGTTCCGGCAGACCCTTGAGGTTCGAACACTGGGGTGCGCACGGAGATCTTTCCCCTACCAGCTCACGCGTGAATGGTTAGCGAGGGATCTAAACTAGGAACGATGAACAACACGAGGGACACAGGGTTTATACTGGTTCGGGCCACCGTTGCGGTGTAATACCCTACTCCAAAGGTGTGGTCAATGATGCAGTGGATTGCCTCGGTGATGATGAACAGTACAAAGGAAGCATAGCCTCGCGAGGGGCTGTTCTTGAGCTGGTGCGATGAACTGCTTTGGGTGAGTTTGATCGCCTCTCTCTCTCTCTCTGGTGAATATCTACTCTCCCTCTCTCTCTGTGGTGGCTAGTCCTATTTATAGAGGGAGGCACTACTGGGAAAAGGGCTATAGATAGGATTGACAATAATGGCGCACCAGGGATGCAGTGCGCCACTACTATATACTAATGGCGCACTAGTTGGTGATGCGCCATTAGTGTGGAAGACACTAATGGCGCATCAGAAAAACGGTGTGCCACTAGTAATAATTGTTTTTTCATTTTTACATACATACTAGTGGCGCATCCGACCGAAGTGCGCCATTACTAGTTCTAACTAGTAATGGCGCACTAGACAGACAGTGCGCCATTAGTAATTGTTTTTTTTTTATTTTTTGGAAAACTACTAATAGGCGCACCAATAGCAAATGCGCCATTAGTAAGGTGCATACTAATGGCGCATTCTTTGTTGGTGCTCCATTAGTAACACAGGACCCCAACAAGATATTTTGGACAGCCTCACCTACCCACTCACTTTCCCCACTTCATTCCCTCCACCTCCTTCTCCAAACTTTCGGCTGCCTCCTCCTCCTCACCTCATTTGCACCATAGATTCATCAAAATTAAGTGGTGAAATTATCTTTTTTTGATAGGTAAGTAAGGGGAAAGATATCTTCATGTTGTAGATCTACTTTTTTTCTCCCTAGCTCGCTCCAACAACGTGCACATGCACTTTTTGTGGCCTAGCTAGATCTATGTATGTTTGTGATGTTGCATATGTTTGTGGTGTTGCATATATGTTTATGTTTGCAGGTACCGGTATTTGAAATGCGATAGTTGCCAATATTTTGCTGTAATGTTGATTCATTTCCGTTTCGGCGAGAATTTTGGCACTATGCATTCTTTTTGGTCCTATTTTAGGGAAGGTCATGCCAAATTTTTTCTTGGTTCTAAAATATCGTTTTGCTCTACCCCTTGCAGCGACCATGGTCAACCACGATGACCGAAGGCATCGTGAATAGGTTTTGAGCTCCATGAAGGCCGAGATGCTTCAAAAGAACGAGACGGAGATAAGATGTTCGTGTCGAAGATGCAAGCTGAAGAGCCTTATTGCGGACCCGGATTCCGGGCAGGTGCGGGACCACCTGCTCCTGCGTGGTTTCATGGATGGCTATCGATGGCAAGGTGATGAAGATGACTATGAAGTCGTCCATGGGGGACGGGCAAGAAAGGAGGAAGGGCAACAAGACAACCACCATGGCGAGGGCGGGCGAGAAGACGAAGAATCTCCAGGACATGATCACGACAGTGATCTTTGTACCACGATCATCATGTAGAAGATGTCGTACATGATGATGAGGAAGATCAAGGCGAAGGGCATGATCATGAAGATGAAGATCTTACGGAGGCAGCTGACGATGGAGGCTGGGTGCAGGACCCTCATATTCAAGAGTTGCTTCTCAAGCGGACGGATAACACAAGAGCTGCCGCCCAGAGAGAAAGCTAAGATGGATCAAGCCCCGGAGATAGACGCGGTTACTCCATTGTATGAAGGATGCAGGCCGAGGATACCCTTTGAAAGTAACGCAGCTCATAGCTCACGGAGATGAAGGTAAAACACAAAATAGCGGATGCATGCTTCGACGAGAACATGTCATTACAGCGCACTAACGTCTTCCCAAGGGAACAAGTGCCCGACCAGCCAAGAGGCGAAGAAAATCGTGTGTCCTCTGGATTTACCGCCGCGTGAAATACCATGTGTGCATGAACAATTGCATCATTTATCGGGATGAGCACGCGGAGTCTACCATATGTCCTGTGTGCGGCGTCACTCGATACAAGAAGAGGAAGAAAGCTCCTCGAAAATCGGTGTGGTACTTTCCGATCATCCTCGTCTGCAGTGGTATTTCGCAGACCCTAAGGTAGCAAAGCTCCTGCGTTGGCACGTGGATAGGGAGAAGAAGCGGGAAGATGACGGAAATGATCCGGAGATAAATAAAAAAGACAAGATGCTGAGTCACCCTAAGGATGCGAGCAAGTGACAAGCGTTGAACTTCGAATACCCAGAATTTGGGAAGGATCCAAGGAACATCGTGCTGGGCGCGAGAACTGATGGAGTCAATCCGTTTGGCAGCCAGAGAAGCACACATAGCACTGGCTTTGTGTTTGTGTGGATGTACAACCTTCCCCACAGTTTGTGCATGAAGAGGAAGTACATTCACATGAGTATGCTAATTGAAGGGCGAAACAACTGAGGGAGCGACATCAATCATGGCTGGGGCTCTTGAAGGAAGAGCTAAACACGCTGTGGAAAACGCGCCCAATACGTGGGATCTGCGGAGAAAGAATATTTCCTATGAGAGCCTTTGCTCACGGCGGTGCACGACTATCTCGGTTAGGGATATCTCGCGGGCGGGTAGTCCATGGATTTTACGGATGCGTAAGGTGCATGGATGACACAACGTGTCGCCCGACTAGATAGAGATCCGGGTCTTGAAAACCGTGTTCATGGGACATCGAAGGTAGCCAGCGGCGATGACCCGTGGAGGAAACGCAAGGATACATTCGATGGTGAAACCGAACCTCAAAAGCGCCCGTGTCACGAGGAGCGGCGAGGAAATAGACGAGCTGTTGAAAAATTGGAAAGACTGCCCACTGCCGGGAAAGAAGGAAAAGGAGCCAGAGCCGGGAAAGAAGCGAAAGGCGCCAGAGCCGCTGCTGAAGGTATGGAAAACGAGGTCTGTTTTCTAGGACTTGCCGCACTGGAAGATCCATCGTGTGCCTCACAGCCTTGATGTCATGCATATCACGAAGAACGTGTACGAGAGTCTGCTTGGTACCCTGCTCAACATGCCAGAGAGGACCAAAGATGGGCCGAAAGCAAGGCGGACTTGAAATCAATGGGCATCGAGCGTGAGCTTCACGCTAATGATGATGATGATGATGATGATGATGATGATGATGATGATGATGATGATGATGATGATGATGATGATGATGAGGCGATACAGGACCACGAAAGTCGTCAAAGGCAAAAAGGCCAAGAAGACCGGAAATGACTACCCTCCGCGTGCTTCACTCTAAGTCGAGGAGGAGATCGAGCAGTTTTCACCTGCCTCCTAGGAGTAAAACTTCCCTTCTGGTTCTGTGAGGAAGATAAGCGGATACCTAGACCAGTGAAGCGAAGTTCAGCGGGATGAAGTCTCACGGTATCACGCGGCCGATAACGCAGATACTTCCAGTTGCAATCCGTGGGATCATGGACGCGCATCGTCTGTGTAAACGCTATTTGGCCTATGCAACTTTTTCGACGTCATCTCTCGGAAGTCGATTGGCGTGAGGCAACTTCGAGAAGGCTACAGGAAGAGATCGTGGTGATACTATGCGAGCTTGAGATGTACTTCCGCCCGCATTCTTCGACGTTATGGTGCATCTGCTGGTCCATATCGTGGAGGATATCATCCAACTTCGGGCGGCGTTCTGCACAAAGCATGATGCCGCTCGAAAGGATGAATGGTGTCATCAAAGGATACGTTCGTAACATGTCACGTCGAGAGGAAGTATAGCCAGGGCTTTACGAATCAAGAGTGCATCTCCCATCTGCCGCGAATTATCTAGGCATCGAGAATCCCGTTGGTACGCCGTTAACAGGGCACCTCGGCGGGCTCATTTGGATGGGGTCACCGTGAGGGTCGCCCGAAATGCATGTCGACTTGAGGCTCGACTCGCCGACTTTGAAAAGAAACAAACCTAGTCGGCGCTACAACACATAGGCGTGGTCGATCCTTGGGTGGTAGAGCACAAAACCTTTATTGAGAAGACGTACAATGACCGAGGCCAACAAAGGACGGACGGAGATATAATCAAAGAGCACAACTCATGTTTCACGCGTTGGTTCAAGCGAAGCTTACATTGTACCCTTTACATGAGGATTCTTCAGCGGAAGAACAACTCATATTCGCCTTGTTGCTGGCGCCGAGCACAACCTGATGACCTATGAGGCGTACGATATCAACGGCTACACATTCTACACCGAGAATAAGGACATGAAGAGCGATGGTTATCAGAACTCCGGGGTAACGATGGAAGCCTACACCGGCAACGACAAGGACAGATACTACAGAAGGACCGACGAGATCTGGGAGCTGAGCTACGCTGGAGAGAAGGTCCCGATGTTCCGTGTCAGATGGGCCAAGAGCGTCCTAAAAGAAGACCAGTATTTCACCACCATGGTTATACCTGAAGCCAAATCCAAGATCATGGCGAGCATAAGCGTCATCATGAAAAATGAGCCATGGGTGCGGCTTCCTAAGTGGACCAATGCTTCTTCATTACCGACCCGCCAAAGCCCAGTCGTGTTGTCGTGAGGAGAGGCAAAAGGAAGATCATCGGAATGGATGGAGTAGCCAATGAGCAAGACATCGACAAGTACGGCGACCCAAAGATCGAACATGACGACGACGATGAAGTAGAAGCACACACCACAAGAAGAAGCAGGACCACCCTACCTAAAGGACGTTCGTTCTACAGAAGAACTCCATTTGCGAAAAAGTAGGGCAAGAAGATTGTGAACAGATAGCTAGCTAAGATTGATTGTATTTAAATCGTAGTCTTCATTTCTCGGGCACTTTTTGATATCATGAATATTTTTAAATTTCATGGGCACTTTTTGAATTCATGAATATTTTGTCAAATTTGATGATATTTTTTCATATTCAACATGAAAAAATATTGAATGTTCATGAGGACACTCGATCTCGATCCCCCTCCCTCTCGATAGCTATCCCTCTAGCCAGATCCCCCTCGCCGCCGAGCACCCCCGCACCTCCCCGGCCTCCACCGCCGACGATCCCCTCAAGACCTCCCCGCTCCACCGCCCGACGAACCATCGCACCCTACCCGCCTCCACCGCCACCGGCGACCCACCGCACCTCCTGCTCACCGGCTGCGGCCATGACACCGCACTCCTCCCCCGGCCCGCTCCACCGCCGCCGCCGACATGCGCACCCTCCCCCAATTTTTGAAGATATTTTTAAATAACAAATTTTATGATATTTTCAATTAAAAATAAAAAACAAATTTGATGATATTTTCGAAAAAAATGATGATATTTGACGATATCTTCTGTTCTAGTCCTCATGAAAATAAAAAATTTGATAAAAAAACAAATTATTAGATGAAACAAGAAATAATGAAAAAAAGTGCACCATTGCTGCAAAAAAAAGTTACTAATGGCGCACCAGAGGAGGGTGCGCCATTGCTATCAGAAAAAAAAACTACTAATGGCGCACCACAGGGTGGTGCGCCATTGCTATAGCTGGATACCCCTTAGCGATCCCCCTTCCCTCTCCCTCGCCAGATCCCCCTTCCCTCCCCCGCCACACCCGCTCCGACGACCCCCGGCCCGCTCCAACGACCCCCGCGCCCGCTCCACACCCTAGCACCTCCCCACTTCCCCTCCCCTCGCGCTGCTTCACCCGACTAGGTCGTCCCCGTCGACACCACATCGTCCCCATGACCACCATCGTCCCCGCACCCCACCAAGGAGTCCAGGAGCTCTGCAGTGTTCTTCTACGTCATCTACGGCCAGCCGTTCAAGCTCGACGACTCTGCATCGTGCGGATCGAGGTCTTCTTCCACCTCCGCCACCGCGACCTCACCATCGATCCGCGTCACCTCGTCAACCCCGACCTCGCACGAGCTCGCCATCGTCTTCCTCTCGGTGAGCTGCACCGGTTCCCCTTCCCCCCCCCCTTCGATTTCGTCGCCGTAGACTGTCGCACCATCGCGCCCCATCTCCTGGTTGCCGCCCTCCGTGGCCGTGCTCCCCTCGGCCCCTGGCCGCGCCCTGGCCCCGCCCAGGCGCGCTCACAGCACCGCGTCCGCGCCTCCACTACGCTCGGGCCACGCCCAGCCATGCTTTGTGGGACCGTTACCTCACTGTCATGTGCTGCCGTGACCTGCTAACCAAATTGGTTTGTGTCAATTTCACTAACTTGCAGGCTTATAGAATTAGAAATACTACTGTATTAGATACCCTCACTGTCATGGTCTTTCTATTATTAGTCAAGTAGTATGCTTAGAATCTTGTTGGGAGAGTAAAGCTTTGCTTTCAGTTTTTTCTTGTATGTGGGGATTGCTACAGCTCATACAAGAGAAAATTGATAACTACTATGTCATTGTGTACTCCCTCCATGCCAAGTGTAGTGTCATGTTTAGATTGGTCAATATGGTTCTCATTTTTTAATTTTTTACATGCTCTCATTTTTTTGTGTGGGTAATGTTTTATATGCTCTTTATCTCTTCCCTTGACAGACATTCGACGAGGCAGTGGGCGATATAGCTTTCTAGCTCCTTAGGGGGGTTGTTCCTCTTTACAGGTGTGTTAAACAGGGTTTATGTGGTCATATGGAGTTTATTAGGTAGAGAAAGTACATTGTGATTTTTCTAATTTTGGACATATATCAAGTCTCACCAATGCATCTTCATTACAACACTCGACTTATCCAAGACATCTTCATTACATTCTAGATAGGATAGAGGCCTACTTTGTTTAGAAATAGAGTCTAATTTGAAAAGGAAAACCCTTAAGCCAAACATACAACAAGCATTGACAACATAAGTGGAGACACTAATTTTCTCGACTTGTGGAGGCTCTAATCCTCAGGGATCATGGCTAAAATAATTTTCCATGCCTGATTAGTGATTATCTGAATCAGTTTGTAAACTGTAGAGGTGGTTAGGCTCTGGTTAAAAATAAAAACAATAATAGAAGTTTTGTATTTTCTAAGTAAAAAACCGCACATATGCAACAGGATGTGATCTGTCAGAACCGAAGTAGACCTAGCTCTGTATTAGTTGTTTTGTGCTTCAAGTGTCCTAGTCAAGGACAAACTGAGTGGTTGCAAAATAATATTATGTGGTCAATGTGGATTTACTATTTTCTGGTGATAGTTACGAGGCTGGTAAATAAGTTAACATGCGTAAGTGAGACTTGGCATTTTAAAGCTTAGGGTCTTCAACTTCAACTATGAATTGGGATGATAATATTATTTTGTCTTCTTAATGAATGGTGTCATAATCAGAACAAAGCTGCTTGCAAATGCATACCTTTTTTTTTTACAAGTGCATCTGCACCTTTCCGATCCATTTAGAGTTATCATAAATATATTTCCAAGGTTTTTTCATTTCACTTTGTAGAGTCTTTGCTTCGGACTCAATGCACATTCATCAGTCATGTGAGATAAATACTAGTAAGTCAAGGGCACCAGAATTTGATCATGCCTCTTTTGAGAAGTATGTCTATTGATTCAAAATTGCCATGGCAAAAATATGTTTCAGAAAATGACATGGACTAAAATGTTCTATAGATCATGATCCATAGACAAAAAAATGCCATGATCCATACAGTATAAATTCCATGATGCATAGGCTATATTTTCCATGGGAGATGGCAATTTTGTTGGATCATGATCCAGCGATAAAAAAAATGCATAGACTATAATGTCCTGGCATGATCCATACAATAAAAATGTAGAATAAAAAATGCCATGATCCATACACTATAATTTTCATGATGCATAGACTATATTTGCCATGGCCCGGTGCAAAAGAAATTTGCCATGTTGCAAAAAGAAAAGAAATTTGCCATGGTGCATATAGTAAAAACAATGCCATGATCTGTAAAATACATTTGTCATGCACCATGAAAGTAAATTGCCATGGTCCAAATGTAGCAGAAGTTTCAAGTAGTGTTTTGTTTCTGTGTTTGAATAGGCAGCAAACTTTCTATTCTTTACGTGTTTATGCTGACTTGCTAAACTATTGATGATTTTTTGTTGGGTGACCTATTATATCTGGAATGGAAGCTCACATAAGTTGAGCTGATTTTTGTCCATATGAAAGCAGAGGACCATATGGTCTGTGGCTGGGTTTTGTCTCCGACGATTGTGTCGTGATGATTTTGCAGGTACCCCGAGAGGCCCTTGAGTTTCCCAGAATGTCGATTAACTTCCGTTCCGGCAAATTCGGGTACTCCATATGTCCTATTTTCAGCAAAGGTCATGCTGAAATTTTCCGTGAATTTTAGCATGACTTTGCTAAAAATCGGACATATGGGGTACTTGCTACTAATGCATGGGCCGGGGTATCTTAGTACTTAATTAAGTAGGATCAACTCCCTTGCTGCATTAAACCATAGGTGGCAATAGAGCCAAGTGATTAGGCCCAACTTAGAATTCTCCTCAGCATCGATAAACCCTAGATGATAAACCCAACATATGTGGCAATAGAGCCAAGTGATTAGTGCCAAGTGATTAGGCCCAACCTAGGGTGCCTCGGCATCAATAAACCCTAAATGATGAAAACTTAACCTAGCATTTAGGATGCCTCGGTGTCGACAAACCCTAAATGATGAAACCTTGGCTTTTAGGGTGCCTCGGTGTCGATGAGAATCTAAATGATGTACGCTTAGGCTTTTAGGGTGCCTCGCCGTCGACAAACCCTAAATGATAAAATCTTAGCTTTTAGGATGCCTCGGTGTCGACAAACCCTAAATGATAAGACCATGATCTTGTTCCTTGACAATAACCAACTTTTTGACCAAACTGTTTTCCTATTTAGAGCAAAACATGGCCAACAACGATGAGGCCTGCGGTTCGGGCGGCAAGCAATTTTGGGAGCTGTCCCAAGAGATGGAGGAACAACCTCACCGCTATGAGGACGCCGCGGAAGACACCGATCCTGACTACACAACCCCTAGTGGCGTTGGGGATGACACCACTGATGGTGCCGCCGAGGATGCCACCACTGATGATGACGGCGCACACACAGATGGCAGCCAACCGAAGAAGCAAAGGAAGGACCGGCGCTCGAATGCGCTTAGCACCCTCAAGGAGGAATTTACTCAAGTGGACTCCGACGGGCATCCAACGGAGCCCAAACATATAGTCAAGGGGTACTCGCTTCAGCTCGGGTGCATTCTCCGGAGCACCGTCTCGATCAACACCGAGAACCTTAGGCATAGGGACGGAGGAAATTTGCGAACCTCCTCTTCACGAAGCTGCATTTAACGATACAAGTTCCTCACGATTTTGAAAACACACGCCTCTCGGGAATAAAGTGAATAGTGCCGCCCTCACGAGGATGAGTACCACCCTCTCTACTTGGAGAAGCGCGGTGAAGAGAATGAATGATAAAGGTGATAGTTATGAGAAGATCAAGTCGAAATATTCTTCGATCAGCGAAGATCACTACAAGGAGTTCAAGATCAAGTGCGAGAGCAGGGCAACCTCGAATCAAGTCGGTGGGGGAAAGAAATGCGGAGTTGAACTTAGGGGAACACAAACTCAGTCCGGCAGTTCTGAGTGGCGGAGCCTATATGGGACAAGGAGGACGCGGGGCGTGCCGAGCAAGGCCTACCGCCCCGCTTCGAGAAATACAGCGGTGACAAGCAGACCAGGAACTTTGTCAGGGCCCGGTATAAGGAGGACCCGATAACAAAGGAGCTTACCACGGATCCGAAGACCAGGGCGCTTAAGCTTGTTCTGGTAAGGAATACACCCCCGCGTAATTAGCTCCATATGGTTGCACTCTAATTAATCCCCAATATTACTAAATGGTTCACGTTCCTTTCGCAGAAGCTGAAAGCGATGGCGGGGTCATCTCGAGCTCCCCTTTCGACACCCCTTTAAATAGAGGCGTTGAGCGTAATGAAAAACAAGGATAAGCTCACTAAGCCGGCGTCGGCTGGTCGTGTGGCGGCAAAGGCTTGTCCACAAAATGGGGTCATACTATACATTTGGTGTGCAGACGGAGAAAAGACCAGCTCGGAAAGCCGACGCCAGCGAGGTTGAAGCACTCAAGGCACAAGCGGTGCAGATTCCGGAGCTTGTCCAAGAGCAAGTGGAACAACAACTGGGAACGAAGCTCAACGCCATGGTGCCTACGTTGATTCATGGGCTGACGACGTGGATTGCGGCTGGCCAACAGGGGCCTCCCCCGGTTCCCAGCTTCACGGCCAGCAACTTCGCGACAACAAGCGGCGCCATTGGTGTCTCCGGCGGAGGCGGTATTCGTGTCTCCGGCGCCGCACGGCATTGGAGCTTAATGCACCGGGTGTCGCCCGGCGGCACCT
The DNA here is from genome assembly GCA_021605145.1 of Aegilops bicornis. NCBI lineage: Eukaryota > Viridiplantae > Streptophyta > Magnoliopsida > Poales > Poaceae > Aegilops > Aegilops bicornis. The sequence goes on from CM038673.1 coordinate 267,687,639, forward strand.
CGCCAAAGCACCCTCCGTCGGTTGCACGCGCTGCCGTTGGCGGTGCCTCGACATTAGCCGAGCTCGGCGGCATCATGGTAACTAAGCCTCTTGGCCGATGACTTCATCTCCTTGCCTTTGTTGGGCATCCCCGACGCCCTACATGTTTTCGCAGGCGCATGACGTTCCTTGCACTTTTACGCGCCGTGGGCGGCGAGTTGGTCGATGTCGCCAAGGCGAGAATCGTTCAACTGGCAACCGCATGTTCCACGGTAATCCGATGGCACCCACAATGTATAGGGTTGAAGTGGTTCGGTGCTGCCCGGCTGCGACGAGCTGTTACCTCGATTTGACCCATCGGGGCCGACGAAGAAGATGAGATGACCCTCGGCGCTGCGTAAACTGGCCCTCGCTTTGGCGAAGAGCGGTCGTTTGGGGCGGGGACACCACCCACGAACAAGACCGCCCGATCGTCTTGGGCGCCAAGCCATCGCAAGAACGCCGCAATGCTCTGGACTGCCGGACATCCCTATGGCACGGGATCCGGACAGCCCTATGTACGAGGATCCGGACAGCCCTATGGCACGAGATCCGGACGGCGGCGACAACAACGACGGTACATTTACCAAAGTTGATAAGTACTTTGCCGAACATGGGTACGCTGACGAGTTCTGCGGGCCTCTTTCTCAAGAACCCAACCAAGACGACCACGATCTAGCTGGTACGGCGGAGAAATCCAATTGCAACAGGCGTCGTCTAGTGTTCAGTTCTCAGGACACGCCTCCATCTCCCGCCTTCACCGAGCCTCAGATAGCTGAGGTGCGAAATATTATCAGCCCCAACTCTCTCAAGAAGGCGGTCTGTGAGCAGAACTCGGTCCCATTACAGCAGATCAAGAAGAACGGACGGAAACGAAAGACTAACTAGGGCGCCGGTGCAAGCCAGCCGGCACCGAGTTTGATCCGTGCTCAGGATGGGCCACCTTCACCTAAGGATATCTCGAGGAGGGTGCATGTGGCGGGTAGGGCGATTCTACCGCCAAATATGCTGAATGCTGCAACCGGTGCTATGCGGAGTCTGCGCAGCAGTGTTCTTTCTTTGGAGAAGCGGCGTCTGAGAGAATGATGTGGCATACCTGGTTTTCGTGGCCAAGGTGCCAGAGGGCAAGGGCTTTGTGGATGGCGACATCGGGGGTACGATCGTCCTGCGGTTTGATGACATCTTTGCTATGTTTAACCTTCATCCGCTGCACTACACCTTCGTTCGGTTGTTTTCATTTGAGTATGGAGATGCGGATCATTAGAGACAAGACCCGAACATCGTGATAGTCGACCCCTTCTACATGCGTGCCAAGCACTTGAGCAGTGGCGGGGACCGCCAAGTTGCGAGTTCACACCTCGAAGGCGTCATTCTGGCAAACCTAGATAAGGATAACTTCCTTGTGGCTTACTTTCCCGAGTAAGTCATCCCTTAACCGCCCCGTAACATATGATTTCTTAGATTTCTATCGTTCTTTTTTTTCTAACATTCCGTGTTCTATTCAGTGACACAAATTGCACACTCATCCTCCTAAGCCCGAAATATTCCACGGCCACGTATTTCGACCCGAAGCGTAACTCCAAGATAGACTACACAAATGTTAAGAAAGTTCTTGATGATGTTCTCCCCGGCTATGCCAAATCTGGAGGCACCTTCACTGTGGCAGTTAAATGAAATGCACGGCAAGCACACCTTCTCACACAATGTCTGAAGTTACATTGCGTCAAGCAGCCGCCTGGCGGTCAGAAGGATGCCTACTACGCCCTCCATCACATGCAGGCGATCGTAAGGGACCATCATCACCTTCTGCTACCAGATAGTCTCAAAGATTGGGCCGCGAGGTTGTCGGCAACCCAGGACGCGGACCTCAGACAAGAATTCTTTCGCATCCAGTCGGAGTTTGCGGACATCATCCATCAAGATGTCCTTCATACCTCGGGGCAGTTCTTCCGCAGATATCAATTGTCCATCAGTGAGATAGATGAAACGCTACAAATGCAGGGTGACAACAACCGCGATTTCATGACCATCACGACAGACGGCGGCATCATCCACGCTCCTGTCCGATGAGTCGAGTCGAAAGTAGTGATGTGTAGTTCTGAAACATTGCTTGGCTCATGTTGTAATTAAACTTTAATGAATTCGTATGTCTCTTTGGTTTGGACTATCGTTCAACTTAGATGTAATCGATGCTATTTATTAGTAGGACCATGAATCGTGCTATTAATGTCTTGCTTTTCTCTTCCGATCCTTTTGTTGCATACTTACATATTGCTTATGTATTGTCTGTTTTTTGGCTTGTGCATAGAGATGCAATGCGTATGTCGGTATGTACAAGGGTAAGGTTCTCGAGTCTCTGACGGGAGGAGGAAGTGTCGAGACAGGTTCACCGTTTCAAATGATAACAGCTACAAAGGGTACACCACTAGGGCGAAGGCGAATCTAGATCGCCCGCTATCTAGCGGGAGAGAGGAGGGAGCGTTGGAGGAACCGGATGAAGACCAGTTTGATCGCGATGATGCTCATCGTGATGACCGCAGCTCTCTTCTATGTGATGGTAGTTCAGATGATCGATATCGATTTGTAATGTGAAGACAAACTCGATACTCACGGTCTTGAGACTTGTAATGTTTTATCTTTGTTCGGTCTTTTGAATTCGGAGACTAATATGATGAATTGTATTCGGAGACTAATCTTCTATTGTATTCGATGAATCTGCTGTTGTTGTGTGCTGCTGTCTATATTTTGTCCAATAATATATTTTGTAACCTATGCAAAAATCAGAAAAGTAAAAAAAACAAAATATTCATACTAATGGCGCATCACCACCAGGTACGCCATTAGTGTGCCAAAGGATACTAATGGCGCATGACAACAGGGTGCGCCATTAGTATGACAAAGCACATGGTTACGTATGGCCCCCCGGAAGTTACACTAATGGGCATGGTGTTACATACTAATGGCGCACTAGGTGGTGCGCCATTAGTATACTAGATACTAATGGCGCACTAGTGGTGCGCCATTAGTAGAAAATACTAGTGGCGTGATACTAATGGCGCACCGGTAGTGCGCCATTAGTATGCAAAACCGGTGCGCCATTAGTAGGCCATTTCCTAGTAGTGAGGCCCTGGGCCTCTTCCCAAATAATGAGCGGGAAGGGCGCCAACAATTGGTCATTTTGAAGAGGAACATCTAGTACACTTATCCTGACTAAAGTTGGTCTTCGGCTGCCAAAGGCTCTGACGGTGACGCCGTCCTATGCTCCACGATGACCTCCTTCCTGCCGCTCTGCTGGTCTTGGTCTTGTTGCACCGAAGCGGTAACATTTTCCTGATGCCTTGGCCTGTGTTTGCCTCCTTTGCACCAAAGGGGAAACGAGGACACTGCGCAGGCCGGCGCCCGCCTGGCGCCCACCTGGTCCCGATCGTCATGGCTTGCGTCACGGGGCACCCTCGTGAGGTACCCTGCCTTGATCTCTCCGCCTCCTCGTGAGCCTGCCTGACGAGGCTGCTCCTGAGGAAGGTTCCTGTCGTCCGCCCCGCGAGGCTTGGACCCTCGCGAGGGTCTTGATCTTGAGCTGATGAAGCTGGGCCACGCTGGGCCCCCGCTTGAGCCATGCCGCAGGCCGCAGGTAGGCAAGTCTGGGGACCCCCATTCCCAGAACGCCGACAGTAGGTTGGCACAAAACGTGCTCGCATGACTGCCTTCATTTGAGCCCAAGTGGTGATTGGAGGTTCACCCCTTGCTTGTCGGCGCTCAAGAACTTGTTCCCACCATATGAGCACATAGTCTTGCAACTCAAGTAATGCCATAGCGATCTTCTTCTCTTCCTCATAGTTGTGCAAACGAATGATTTTGTCGACCTTCAATGCCCATGAAAGGTACTCTTCGGGGTCATTGCTTCCATTGAACGTGGGCATGGTGAATTTGAGCTTTCCATAGCGTTGCTCTTCATTGTGTTGTTGGCGATGGTGATGATGACGCCCTTGACGTGGAGGCTAATCATCCTCATGTTGCTCTTGGCGTGGAGGAAGTCCATGATCAACATGCTCTTGTTGAACTTGAGGTTGAGGTGGAGCTTGACGAGCTTGTGGAGGAGCTTGAGGAACTTGACATTGCACACGCGGTTGGTAGTTCCTCTCTTGGATTTCTTCTCGAAGGGCTTCCTCTTGATTGCGCCGTTCGCGATTGCGGTTGGCGATGGCTCGACTTGATTCTTGATGGGCACGTTGCGCCTCAAGAGCTTGCGCTTCTTGTTGTCGTTGTTGTTGAAGACGTTGAGCCTCGGTTTCTTGTTCCTCTTGGTGTAGACGTGCTCGTTCTTGCTCTTGGCGCCGTAGTCATTGTCATTCTTGAGCTTGAGCAAAAGCGTCTTGGTTTGAGTGAGGACGCGGGACTTGCTCATCGACTTGCTCTTGTGAATGCTTGACGTGTAGCGGGTTGCGAGAAGCATGACGGTCTTGACGCACGGCTCGTCGATGGTGTTCGATGACGGTGTACTTGAGCCGGAGAAGGAGTCGTCGGAGTGTCGACTTGAGTGGGTCTGTCTTGAGTGTGACGATGTAGAAGGAGGCCGGTTCACCAACAAGGCGCGGATCTCGTCCATTCTTGCATCGTTCTCTTGCGTGTGCGCGTCGAGCTAGTTGTCAAAGTAGTCTCTTGTATGTTGCTCAGAGAGTCGCAAGTCGGTGGCGAGGTTGTCAATGCGGTCGTTCATTGCTTGTTGCTCTTGATGCAACGCTCGTTGTGCACCGAAGAGGTGGCTCTTGGTGATGTATGATGACATGTCATCTTCTTGCTCGATGAAGAGTGGGTTGGTAGAAGTACTCGGCCTATCCATCATTCCAAACAAAAATGTGAGTGGTAGAAGGAGAAGAACTTATACCAATGTACCTTAACCGATGTTGATGATGAATCAAGTTCACTCAAATGCGGACAATGAAATAGCACGATTGGTACCAATTCTTGTCGGTTCTCACACCTACACAAGTAAACGCTTATGGTGGAGCTTGGTTAGGATAGTGGCACAAAATTTGATGCAATTGAAAGTGAGATTCAATAATGTTGGAAAAGATTCACAAATTTGAAAATGCAACAAGTAGACCAAGCAAGTAGGAGTACACGGAAACACACACACAAATAGATAAGTGGGATTGTGCAAACCAAAATTGAGCCAAAATGTGGAATCCACGAAAATGCTCTTGTTGCACAATACTAGAGAGACTCTAGCACGATTGCACAATAGGTGGATACGGAACTTGTGCACAACCTACTAGGAAAAATGCAAAAATCTCTATCCCAAGTATGCTATAAGTATGGTATTTCGGTGCTATCATCCAAGATGATCTTATATGACAATCTTAATGTAGTATGATGCTATTATTCTTGCTCATAAGCTCTTTGCTTATCTTTCCTCTTTGCTTAAAAGCTTTGGTGGCTCTTTCACTTTTGAGCTCTTTTCTTATGCAAAACGTCACGAACCAAGATAGCAATTGTGTATGCGATGACAACTTTGTGACACAAGTTGATGCCAAGATATGCACCACTATGGTATGGTATGTATGCTATGGAGTATGATCACTAATGTGCACAAGTCACATTGCCGGCAATACTCAATGGCTAGTCTCGATGGGTAAGCAACGCGAAAGATGGGCTATGATGTTTATCAATGCAATGGCAAGGTTTGGACAAAGATGTCGTCGAGATTACTGTCCTTGCTTATGGTTGAAGGTTCCAAACGGATGTGAATGTAGAAGATGTCGTGGTACACGGTCTTCAGTACGTTGGCGAAGATGCCGCTGCACCGTGGTCGGAGTTGCCGAAGTAGCGGAAGTCGACGAAGCTTTGCAGCCTTTCTGTCTAGGCTGGAAGTTCCGGGCAAGTCGGAAGGTCCGGGGTCCGGAAGTTTCGGGGAAGGCCGGAAGGTCGGGGGCCCGGATGTTCCGGGCTGGGCCGGAAGTTCCGGTGGTCGTGATTCTACCAAGAACAGAGACTTCGCGATCGTGGATTTGGGTGGAAAAACTTGTGGAAAAAACCCAAATCCGAAGGGGAAAAAGAAGAAATTAGAGGGGAAGAAGGGTGGGGAAGCTAGATCCACTCGAAGCAAAGCAGATCCATGGATCAAATCCAACAAAACTTCATCACACCTACAAATCACAAAAAAAAATTGGGGCTATTTTTGGCGGGGATTTTCGGGATTTAGGACAAAAACAACAAAATCAAGCTAGAAAACACGAGGTAGGGGCTCCAAAAACGTGATAAACGTGGCTCACGATACAAAGATGATGTAGGGCGAAACCCTATGGGGCCGATATTTCATGTTTGGAGTGGATCCTATGGGGAAACACGAAGAACGCGCGGAAGAACACAAGGGAAATCACGGGGAGGAACGAGAGAAACACTCAACCGACAAGTGATTGATCGCACAAGGGCTAGATCACCGAAAGCACAAGGTAACACATGATCCAAAATCAACAAAGGGAAGATACAAGAGTAACCGTTCTTCTCCATGAGGAGGCCTTGATTGTCTTCTCCGAATGGAGGCCTTGAATCCGAATGGATCTTCTCCGAAGAGGCACGGTCCCTCACGTGGAGTAGATCCGATACGGATGAGCTATGCTCTATCTCAAGATGAGCTATTACAATGCTAACCCTAAACCGTAGGTAGGAGAAGAGTATATATAGTTTACGGGGCGAAAGGGTACACGGGCCTCGGCCCAAGTGGCTGCACTTGAGGGCCGGAAGTTCGGCGGGCCGGAAGTTCCAAGGCGATTTGAGGATCTGGGCAGGGTCCAGCTTAACCAGAGAGTTGGCGCGGGTGGAGCTGGGGGCCGGAAGGTCCGGGACAGGTTTCGGGCAGGTTCCGGGCTAACCAGAGAGTTGACACGCCCGGGCTGGTCGATGTCATCGGATGCCGGAAGCTCCGGGTAGGCCGGACGTTCCGGGGGCCGGAAGTTCCGGGCTGTGGCCGGAGGTTCCGGGTTGTCCAGAGAGTTGACGCCTATCGTTTCTTGTTCAGCTCCTGGCTCCTTGGCTTGACCGTTGTACCTGATCACGCATAGCATCTCGGACTTAGGTAGTAGCCATGTCTCTCTGGAAGAAAAGGGGAACTCAAGTAGGAGCGATGTCACCTCAGATTGAATAGCACGAGCTCTTGCTCTTGTGATGGGTCCACTTGGAGCTTGAATAGTCGATGGAAGGTCCATGGGGATGACCGAAGGATGCTCCGCATCAGGGAGGGAGGCGCCCCAACCGTGGGCGCTGATCCTGAGGTGGTGCCGTTGGAGACGCCGCTCTCCTGAGGCCCTGGGTGGAGTAGCTGCTTCTTCTTCTTGGGGATGGCCTCAGGAGGGTACGGGGTTCCTGCATTATCGGGGTCTTCGATTGCAGGGGCTTGGAAGGCACGCTCAAGGGAGCACACCACATCTCCTTCTTCACAGGGGACCGTGATGACTCCGCCGCTTCCTGGCATCTTGAGGACGTTGTAGCCATGGTGGGTCACTGCCATGAGATTGGCCAACGTTGGATACCCGAGGATGGCATTGTACGACAGTCGGATGTGGGAGACGTCGAAGTCAATGAGCTCGATGCGGTAGTTGTTACGCTGGCCGAAGGTCACAGGGAGGCAGACCTGCCCTATCGGGGTGGTGGAGCCGTCGGTCACTCTTGAGAAAGGCTTGGTAGGTTGTACCTGATCATATGGTACTTGGAGGCTATCGAATGTCTCGACGGACAAGACATTGAGCCCTGTGCCACCGTCGATGAGGGTCTTGGTGACTTGGACTTTTCTTATGACGGGTGAACAAAGCATCGGGAGGGCGCCAGCGTTGCCACGCACTTGAGCTAGTCCGACGAGCTGAAGGTGATGGTGCACTTGGACCACCTGAGCGGGCGCATGGCCTCGAGCCTGGGAAGGGCCGTGTTCACCTCACAAGCAAACTGCTTGAAGCTGCACTGGGAGACTGGGGCCTGAGCACCGCCCAAGATGCAGGCGATTGCACGCGGCTCCTGGAAGCCCCCAGCCCCCTCGTCCTGATGGTGGTCGTCGTTCCTTCTGGGTGGTGGCTGCAACGGAGGGAGGCCAGGATTGCCCTGAGGACGGTCCTCACGAGGCCGGTCCCTCCAGGCACCCTGGCGAGGCTGTTCCTGCCAGTGGTCCTCATGAGGCTGGTCGCGCCACTCCTGACGGGGGTCGTGGTCGTCCCAGCGTCCTCCACTTCGTCCTCCTCCTCGGCCGTAGCCCGTCCATCTCGAATGGCCCTGAGGTCTTGGCAGTCATTCGTGTTGTGGCTATGTACGTTGTGGAAGGCGCATAATGGATGGCTGCTCTTGGATGACTTTGGGTGGTCCCAGCCGCGCTTCGTGTCCGGCTCTGCCACGAGCACGACCACTCCCTTGCGCTTCACGTCCTTGGCCTTGGCTTTCTTCTCTTCTGGGTCGGCAGCAGGGAGCTCGAGGAGGGAGAGGCGCCCCTTCTCAGCTCTTGCACACTTGGTCACCACGTTGAACATCTCCAGAGCCATGCATAGCTCCTCGTGGATGGAGAGCTCCTCCTTCATCTTGATGTTGCAGACGCCATCAGAGAACGCTGGGATGATTGCCTCGTCCGTCACCTTGGGAATCTTGAGGCGAATGTTGTTGAAGCGCTGGATGTACTTCTGCATGGTTTCTCCTGGCTGCTGCTTGATGCGGCGTAGGTCACCCGCAGCCGGCAGGCGGTCGCGAGTGCTCTGGAAGTTGGCGACGAAGCGGTTGCGCATCTCACCCTAGGAGGAGATTGACCCCGGTGGCAAATTTAGGAGCCACGAGCGAGCACCGTCTTTGAGAGCCATGGGAAAACAGTTCGCCATGACTTACTAGACACCGTTGGCCGCCTCGATGCTCAGCTCGTAGAGCTGCTAGAACTTCGCAGGGTCGTGGGTGTCGTCGTAGCGCGGAGGCAGATCTAGCTTGAACTTGCCTAGCCAAACTACCCTACGCAGCTTTGGGCGGAGCTTGATCTTGATGCCCACGCACCGCTGCCGCAAGCGGCACGCGGTCTTGACATGGTGGCGCCAGGTGTGTAGGAGCATTTTCTTGCGGTCGGGAACTTCTTGGCAGCTTCCTTCTTGGCGTGCGGGCACCCGGCGCGGTGGTTCGCGCTGAGGGGCCACGTGTCTTGGCGCCAGGAAGCCATCTTGGTGCACAGGTGGCAGAGGCGCTCCATGAGCTACGTCACCCGCAGCTAGGGGAGAGCGAAGCAGCGAGAGAGATGGTGCGGGGAGCCCCCGGCGGCGCTGAAAAGCTCGGCGATGCGGTCCAGCCAGTCCTCGTAGAGGTCGTGGGCGCGCGACGAGCGTGGGACGGTGAGCCGGCCAGAGTCCGCGACGGGGTGGTGGTGCGGCCGTCCTGCCGTACAGAGGGGTGCAGCGATGATGCTTGCTACTTGTTTCCCGCCGGGCCGGTGGCAGCGTTGGCAGCGGGTGATGGAGAACGATGCCGAGGCCCGCCAACAGGAGCTGTCTGAGCGACACGGGCGGTGAGGGCGGCCCGGCACTCGGCGTGCGTCCGCCATGGACGTGGTGGAGCAGCGGAGCATGGATCGACGGAAGAAAAGCTTCAGCGCACCCCTACCTGGCGCGCCAACTGTCGGATTACGGGTTCCGGCAAAACCCTTGAGGTTCGAACACTGGGGTGCGCACGAAGATCTCTCTCCCCCTAGCTCACGCACTCGCCACGATCTCAAGGTCTAGCTCGCCGAACCCGAGGAACAAAGGACACAAGAGTTTATACTGGTTCGGGCCACCGATGTGGTGTAATACCCTACTCCAGTGTGGTGTGGTGGATTGCCTTGTAGACTGGGGATGAACAAGTACAAGGGAAGAACAACCTCCTGAGGAGAGGTGTTCTTGAGCTCGGTGAGCCTGTGCGTGTGAGGATGGAATGTGTCCGATCCCAGATCTGTTGCCTCCTACGGTGGTGGCTAGTCCTATTTATAGAGGCCCTGGTCCTCTTCCCAAATGTTAGGCGGGATGGGATTCCACAACGGCCAATTTGAAGGGGACAACTAGTACAAGCTATCCTGACAAAAGGTGGTCTTCGCCTGCCAAAGGCTCTGGTGGTGACGCCGTCATGGGCTCCGCGATGACCTCCATCCTGTCGTCCTGCAGGTCTTGGTCTCGTTGCACCAATATGGAAACCTTTGCCTGATGCCTCGGGACTCCTCGTCTATGCTTGCCTATTTAGCACCAAAGAGGCAACTGGTACTCATCGCCCGCTGGCGCCCACCTGGCGCCCGCCTGGCCTTGGTCGTCACGGCTCACGTGATGCTAACCTCGCGAGGTGCCCCTCGCCTTGATCTCTCCGCTCCTCGCGAGCCAGCCTGGTGAGGCTGCCCCTGAGGAGGTCTTGTGTCGCCTGCCTCGCGAGGCTTGGCCCCTCGCGAGGCTCCTGAGTGTTTTCTGATGAAGATGGGCCATACCAGGCCGTTAGTGCGCCACGCCGTGGGCCGCAGGCAGGCAAGTCTGGGTACCCCCGTTCCCAGGACGCCGGCAACCACATACAGATGTATACAGATACATTAAGAGTGTAGATTCACTCATTTTGCTCCATATGTGGTCCATGGTGGAATCTAGATAAAGACTTGTATTTAGAAACGGGGAGAGTACTTATTAAAGAAGAATGGAAGAGGAACATGCTAAAGAAGAGCAAGCAGATTTTGGATAATAAAATGTTCATTCCGCAGTGCCCACACATGATGAACCAGAGCGCATTAAGAATGCAACTCCCTATTGTGTCTCTATATGTGGTGCACGAGCTTTTCGAAAGTAAAGTAGGAACATTAGCTGACCAATTAAACGTTATCTATTTTGCTAATATCAGCATCATATCAGATTCGTATTTGAGCAACAAGTTTGGAATTATGAGTGGCACGTTGTTTAGGTTGATGGATTCAGGAGCAGTGCTAAGAAGCTACGATGATGGTACTGAATATAAAGGCATGTCTGCATGCAAGTCGCGTGACTTTTGTCATTTGGGTTAGTAGACCATTTCAGGCGGTTGGATGAAGATCCTACGTCTCCTAACCCTTCTTCTTCCTCGTCTCTGATTCTTCCCATACAGAACACCGCAGGGGCCGCTGGCCGAACCACCGGCCCCGAACCCCAGCCCTACCTTGAACCACCCCCACCGCATGTGTTCCTCTGCCACCTCCACCCCCACCCCAGCCCCCGCCCCACCCGCGTCAAGTTTTCTTCATTCGGCGAGGCCCCAACACCGCCCCCACAACCACCGTCCCAACCCGAGCCCCTACCTTCGCACTGGCGAACTCCGGCGAGCTCTCAAAAATTGACTGACCCAATTTTGAAATTTAGTCTATTGTCATTTAACTAGTGTGAGATATAAAAGGGGAAAACCATAAGCATTGCGAGTATATTGTTGAGCGTGCCATGGCGGATCTAAAGGTGCAAACCAGACAAAGGAATCTTCGCAGCCAATGTTTGCTTTCAACTAACAAGTAAGTGATGGACAAGAAATCAGAGTAAAGCAGTGGTGGTTTATTTTCTTACTTCGATAAATAAGTTGAGCAGATACGAAAGAGTACCACCTCTGGTGCGTCGCCGTGTATGCATCTGCTAAGAATTTGACGGAGCTGCGGTAGCGATGGCTATCGATGGCGTGGAAGCAGATCTAGGAGGGTAGACGGTGGCGGCGGGGAGCGGTGGACGAGATGGTCGTAGGAGCGCCGGCAAGGTGGACGACGACGGGGATGAAGCGAGAGGACGGGTTGCAAGGATCCCAGTCTAAAGCCATGGATGAGAGAGGTCGATCTCTTGTAATGGACGACGGCGTCGGGGTATCAACTCCGGCATGGTGGAGGAGGACGGCAGTGGATGGGGTGGTAGACGGAGGAGGCTGGGGTGGAGAGGGTGTTTTGGCGCCCATGGAGTATGAATGGAGAAATGGAGGGAGAGAGGAATGGGGGAACCATATCTTCAGGGCGCGCTTGTCTCAAATGTGAGGAAATTTACAAACTTAGCCCCTGTTTAAAATTTCCTACATCACATCAATATTAGTCGGTTGGGGATAGGACGGTAATCTCGCATACACCGAATATTTGCTGACGAGAGTTTGTTTTGGCGCCCACCATGTATGAATTGGGGAGGGAGTCAATTTCGGCCAAGGGGACACTGTGTTTTGGCGCCCACCTTGTATGAATCAGAGGCAGTTATGTCACGTTTGAGTGAAATTACAAACCTACCTCTATCGAAACCTATAGAAATCGAGCCGATAGGCTTTGCATGTCAGGGATAGGCAATAATTTCCATCTCGCAGATTGTGGTTTTGGGCGGTTACTGCGACTTTCCCCGCTTCGTTCAAATTTTGCAGAGCAAGAGTGCACGTTTACCGTGCCAACTCAATTCGAATCCAGTTGGTATTCTATTTTTCTTTGGGTAGGATCAATTTTCAATTGGAATAAAATTCTATATACATCATTTTTATATATACATAAATATGGTTTACAATGGCATGATCTCATAGTCATAAGGTTGTATCCATCTTAATTTGGATTTTCAAATATTTGAAACCACTTTTTGTTGAAATCCAATGTATGCATTCCTCGCTAACTCTCCCCAATTAATGTGTGTTTCATGCGGGTTTTTTACTTCTCAAACATGTATAATGTGTTTCACACACGCAACATATAGTGTAATCCCGTTTGGACATTAATTGCATATGAACCATGCATTGTCTCTAATTAAAGAATCTATGGATCACTAATCTATACCTACTAATAAACCAGCGATTGCTTCTGGTCGTACGTTGTCAGAGTTTTTGCAGAAAAGTCCCTCCATTTTTTAGATTTCAACCAGCAGTCCTCCCAATATGTAAATATGTAAAAACGAACCGGTACGGCGAGGGAAAAACCAACGCACGCCCCGTCTGGACCTCCAGCGTGCCGCCACCCCCTTCCACTCTGCCGTGCGCTGTCGGCCGCCTCCACCTCCAGCTCACCGCCACCCCCTGCCACGCTGCTGCGCCCGCCGGCTCCCACGCGTCACCGCAGCCGGCCCCCACATGCCGTCGCGCGCCACCACCGCCCCTCCATCGTTCGCCGCCCCCACCGCCGCGGCTTTCCATCACCGGTGAGGCGGAGACACACGACGCCGGCGCCGCACCATCCCACAACTCCACTCCCCCTCCTCATCTAAGTGCACCGCTCTTCAGCCGGCCAACTCCCTACTGAGGGAGCCATGGAACTGGTAGGCCACGCCCTCGAGGTGCTCCCCCATCATCTCGTTGCCGACTGCTGCTCCGGGCCTGCTTCCTCTCAGCTCCAGTCTTTGGAAATTGGCGGCACCACCAGCTCTCCAGTCTCAATGTCCTACCAGGTGCTTGCTCCCAGATCCGCACTATATACCCAATTTTTGCTTGATTGTGCAGATTTGTAAAAAAATCGATTTGGAGACGAGTTAGAATAACATTTTGAATTATTTCTAACCTTGCAAGATGGAGGCAAGGAAGGCATGATTGTTGCTTAAGCCGAGCTCATAAACGTCTCACGCATGTGGTTTTGTGCTATTTTGAATCTTCTTCTCTAAAGTGTGTAGTTTCAGTTTCACAAAAAATTGTATTGCGCTTGCAGTGCATACCAATTTACAGTTTACCAATGTGTATACGTGTTCATTTGATTTCACTCCAGTTTACCGATGTGCATACGTGTTCATTTGATTGCACTTCAGTTTACCAATTCTTTTTACTGATCCAGTTTCAACATAATGTATGTATTGTGCCCTCTAAACCTGAAAATTCCTACTTTTGGTTAATAAATCGTGTTGTTCTCAAGACTCAACTATGGCTGATCAGAACATTAGCAACCTTGAAGTAGCAGTTTTGTTATATTTCAGAATTTACTTAGAATTGTAATTTGAAAAGAGCATTAGTTTTGGGCTTTATTCTTCACCATGATCTTTTAGTGTGTGCGTGCAACCATACCTTCCATCATCATTACCTTAGGTTTTTATAATATATTTATTAGTGATTACTGGAACTCTTTCTTATTAGTACTATTGATTTTTGCATTATGTGATTATTCCATCAATGAATCACCCTTTAATCGTATCTTTACGTAAGGTTAAACTTCTTTGTTTGTTTCCCTCAAGCATACCAGGTCAAGCATGTAGAAAAGTTGAATGTTTAATACTTGTTAGATAAGCTCAGTTCAGCAGCTTTGAACATTTTAGATTATACAAACAAAGGTCGTCGGTCAAGAAGATGTATTAGTTTTGAATTCTCCTTGTGAACACCTCCTTACTTCAGAGCATCTAAATAGTGATGTACCCTCTGTAGTTAGGACTTGGGATGTATGAGAACTTTTAAACACATTTTTCGATAGTTAGGTTAAGAGATATATGATGGAGATGCTAGTGGTTGTGCCTGTGAAAGGATCGAGAAGAGGCATCTAGAGGGGGGGGGGTGAATAGACTCTAAGAGGAAAAGTTGCAGTTTTTAAGTTCTTTAGGTTGAAGTAGAGTTTTGGCACAAGTTTAAACATTCACAATACATATCAAGCAAGCATGCCAAGAGTATATGTGTAGCGGAACGTAAAGCATGCAAGTTGCAAGAATGTAAAGAGAAGGGATTGGAGTGTGCAAACGCAATTTGGAGACACGGAGATTTTTTATCCGTGGTTCCGATAGGTGATGCTATCGTACATCCACGTTGATAGAGACTTCAACCCATGAAGGGTAACGGTTGCGCAAGTCCACGGAGGGCTCCACCCACAAAGGGTCCACGAAGAAGCAACCTTGTCTATCCCACCATGGTCGTCGCCCACGAAGGACTTGCCTCACTCGGGTAGATTTTCACGAAGTAGGCAATCTCCCTGCCCTTACAAACTCCTTGGTTCAACTCCACAATCTTGACGGAGGCTCCCGAGTGACACCTAGACAATCTAGGAGACACGACTCTCCAAGAAGTAACAAATGGTGTGTTGATGATGAACTCCTTGCTCTTGTGCTTCAAATGATAGTCTCCCCAGCACTCAACTCTCTCTCACAGGATTTGGATTTGGTGGAAAGAAGATTTGAGTGGAAAGCAACTTGCTAGAGATCAAGATTTATGTGGTTGGAATGGGATATCTTGACCTCAACACAAGTGTAAGTAGTTCTCTCTTAGAAAATATGTGTTGGAAGTGTAGGCATGTTCTGATGGCTCTCTCCACGAATGAAGAGTGGGTGGAGGGGTATATATAGCCTCCACACAAAATCTAACCGTTACACACAAATCACCAAACTCGGTGGGACCGATTCAGAGAAATCGGTCAGACCAACTTGGTTCATAATGTGACCGTTAGGCATTTCGGTGGGACCGAATGGATCAACTTGGTGGGACCGATGTGCTAGGGTTAGGGTGAATCCTCATCTCGTTTGGCCGATTACTCAAACTCGGTGGGATCGAGTTGGGTAATAAGCGAAACAGAGAGTTGGCCAAGCAAACTCGGTGGGGCCGATTGCATATCTCGGTGGGACCGAAATTATTGCAATAGGCAACATAGATTTTGCAAGCCCATCTCGGTGAGACAAAGATGCCATCGGTGAGACCGAATTGATTAGGGTTTCTGGCAGTGGCTATGTCAATTGAACTCGGTGGCGCCGGATAGAAAGTTTCGGTGGGTCCGAGTTTGACTTTTGGTTTAGGACATATGTGGATGTGAGAAAGTGGTTGAGGGCTTTGGAGCATATCACTAAGAACTTTGAGCAAGCAAGCCATTAAGCAACACCTCATCCCCTCCTAATAGTATTGGCTTTCCTATGGACTCAATATGATCTTGGACCACTAAAATAGAAAATGTAGAGTCCTGAGCTTTGAGCTTGAGCCAATCCTTTGTCTTCAGCATTTTGAAGAGGTTCCACATCCTCTAGTCCATGCCACTGCATTGTTGAACTTATCTGAAACATACTAGGTAGGAGCATTAGTCCAACAAGAAATATGTGACATTAATTACCAAAATCACGTAGGGAGCACTTGTGCTGTCAATCTCCCCCTTTTTGGTAATTGATGACAACATACATTAAAGCTTTAGATAAAGATATAGAGAATAACATGTAAAGCTTTGGAAAGACATATAACATTCATAGGCTCCCCCTACATGTATGCAATCATATAAATGTGGAACATAGGAGCATGTGAATGCATAAGCATGACAGAGTAAGCCATGTGTTACATGTATCTTGGCTATATGCATCAGAGCAAATGATGTGAATATAGGAAATGTACCTTCATGCTGATGAGTCCTTCTTCCAAACAGTATGTACATCAGCAAGAAATCATCATGCACATGACTGTGATGCATATACTTACCTTGTGATCTTGAGTTGGCTTAGGAAAGAATGAACCTCAGTAAACAAGGTTAGATAACACAGATACATCCATGGCCAAAGCAAACAAAAGAAACCACAAGAGTACCAATATTGGGATGACATGTAGAGAGTGAGTACTGAGTACTCTATTGGATATAAACATGTCCCCAAAGGTAAAGATATGCAATGATTTAAGGGATTTCCTTCCCTTAGTTATCTTGCTCCCCCTGAATCTTGCATAGGATATTGGGAGAAGATAGGGAAAATGTTATCAAAGAAAAGAAAAGAAACAGAGCTAATGCAAACAATCAAATATGAACATGTCTTTCCCCTCTTAAAGACATGTGACTTCTCTCCTCTTGAACACCAAGCATCTGGGGTTTCTTATACTCTCCCCCTGAGTGTGCTCTCGCCCTATAGAAATAATTAAGCTTTGATGTGATCTCTCTCCCCCTATGACTTCAATTTCCAAGAGGGGTTCTCCTGGTTTTTTGTCACAATGGGTTTGATCCTTGAGTCACAAAGCAAAGTAGCAAGTCGAATGTGATGCTGGTAGAAGACAAGAATCATTGAGTGGTGCTAGAGCATAAAGAATGTAGGAACAAGTGGCAAGTTGTCTTTTCTGTAGTGGAATCGGTGGCACCGAGTTGTCTGCTTTGGTTGTACCAAAAGAATTCGGTTGGACCAAAGGAAACAAACCGGTGTGACCGAGTCCATCACAGAGAAAACACTTGTCATCTCAGCTCACTAGGCAATTAAGATCTCTCAAGGATTTGCAAGGAATTAGCTGAAAGATTTGCAATGATTTTGATGTAGAGAATGCAGAACACAAAATAAACAAAAAAGAATCTAGATGAAGTTTTTTTGAAAGTGGAAACAAATATGCACGAGACAAATGCAAGAGCACGTACAAACACAAGAGAACTTCATCTAGAATTGGGCGGCGACAAAGTCAGCTATGTTAGAGTATATTGACTTAGGAGTCAAGTGAGGGCACTTGATCATAGGTCATACTCATCGTTTAAGCTCAAAATGGGGTTACCATCTTTCGTTTAAGCATCTTGATGTATTCACATCTTGTTGAGTTGCTTTGACTCATGTCTTTGAGTAAAGCTTCTCTAAGATGGAATAATGTACCTTGGGTGGTGGTGATGATCTTGATCATGTAGTTTAACTTGTGTGGGTTGCTCAAGGTTTTGCAAGTACATGGCTTGAAAACAAAAGAGACAAGGTGTACATGTTGTATATGTATATTTCATTCATTTTTACTTCCCTTGATTTTTGCACATATGACACATCTATACATGAGTAGCTTTCATAGTTCATAAAATATAAATCCAAAATATTATCACAAGAAGTAGAAGACATGAAAATATTGCAACTCAGTTTCCACATATAAGTGAAGCTTACTAGTGGTATAAACGATACAAAGTGAGACCCGGAGAGAAAGACACGTCTAGTTGGAAGGTCTCAAAGCATACACGTAAACAAATATAAAACCTAATATGTGCCTCCAATTAATATAGTAGTAGTAGAGTACTTCGGAACGTACTCCCTCCGTCCGGGTTTATTAGGCCCGTGAGCAAAGGAGAGGCGTCCCTTCCTGTTAGGCCCTTCGGTCTGACTACCAAGGAAAATTAATTGGAAAGAGTGCATGCATGTGAGTTTAACGCGTGGGGCAGCATTATCAAGGTGATAATTAATTCGCTGACGCTGCATGCATGGAGATTTCGCTTGGCATCTACTAGTCTCGCGTGGAATAAATTCGCATGCATAGGCTCCAGAGGGAAAGTCGTGTATGCTATTGGTGGAGAGCATGCAGGATTGTGGTGGTATAAATTATCTGCAGTAAATGACATGCCATACGAAGCATCAGGTAATTACTCGAGGGACAATGCCTCAGTTAACATGCGTGAATAGGAGACTGCCTTGGTCTTGCCTATCCTATCTACGGGCCTAATAAACCCGGATGGAGGGACTACATCATAACATCACCCTGCATTGCGCGTACAACATTTAGTGGTAGTAAGAGACAAATTCCTATATTCCACGCATGTTCATACTATTTGTGCCTTTCTACTTCACTTACTGCACTACATTACTCAGGTTCGTACGTCCACTCCTGGGTACATGTCCGTATCATAGTTCCAGTCCCACGTGTTCTTCATAGATGAAACGATCCATAACTGTGGGCAACGGGAGTCCATATCATCGCAGATAGTGTGGCTCCCCAAGATGGAGACTCAACCAAACAATTTCCAGCCTCAACGCGGACCAATCGCGTGCATCGGGAAGCTGCGCTCTCTCGGCCGTCGCGCTGCTTCAAAGCTGGCGCTAGTGAGAGGTCGCCTCCGCTCTGGCGGTGTATTAATGAGGCACTGACCTGCCAGGGCGACGCTGACAGTTTCACGTGGGAAGCGCGCGCCGGCAAGGGAGGAGGGTTGGGTCGGCCAGGGCGGTCAGACGGGGGCGTGGTGGTGGTATTGGTTTTGAACCGTTTCAGGTGTAGTACTGGTAGTTTGCAAAACTACTCAATTATTGCACTCGGTTTCCTAAGAAAATGTGGTAAGAAAACATTACTCCACACCCTGTTTCCCTTGTCCTTCCTCTTCCACCGCTCGCGCACGTCTGCGTGAAGTGACCGGTCAACCCTTATATAGGAGTCCTAGCATAAAAAGATGCATGCATGACCACTAAAATTTCCTTTCTCTTATCTCTATGAAATAAATGTGGCGTGAAACTTAAAGCCCTTTAAGTCCGAGTATAATGGAAAGCATCATCCTCCTCCGGCTCCGCTTCGCCCGCATCGTCGTCCTCCTATTCTGGCTCCGTGTCGTCGTTCTCCTCCTCCGGGTCTGTGTGCTGCTCCGTCTCCAACGCCTCCTTGTCCGGCTCTGGCTAGTCTGGACTCTGGAGGCAGGGCGGCTGCGATCCGGGCTTCGCGCCGCCTCCAGATTAAAGCGCCTCTCCGGTGGGAGTATGGCGTATGTCATTACCTTCGGTCGGGCCATGGCTATCGGGCGACGGCGACCAGAGAAGAGGTGGCGGGAGGGGAATGAATGCAGGTACTGTTTGGGTTCGCCGTCCGGCTTAAATAAATGCGCACCATCACGTGTACCCGTGGGTGCACAAATTGTAACATACGAGTCTACTTAAGGGGACGTCACGTAACTGGTGTGTGTGTGAGATTCTGAGAGATAGAGTGCGTGTGTGCGACTCTACTCTTCGGACATGTACTCAACCTTTTGCCTCGGGATATAAGTATAATAATGGTATTACACTTTAGCTAGTGATTTACGTGGCCATGTTCACGTGGTTGTGTAAAAAAATGTCACTTCCTGCTCGTGATTTGCGTTATATAATTACTCGCAAGATGCCTGTGCATTGCACAGAACATCAAGATGCAACTTTTTACAAAACACCTGTTGTGATTGACCCATGCAGGAGTAATCCCATGTGTAAAAACTAATGATATCTCGAGAATTTCATCGAAAAGATGAGAGATAAGGTGAGGAAGGGTCGAGCATGGTGGTGACTGGTTGTCGGACTGGGCGGAGGCATGGGGATGGACGGCGCCGGCAGGCGGCAGCGGCCACCATGCTAGATTGCTCCAGAGACTTCCTTTTTTAATTGCTCAGCACTAAGGTTGTGGGAGATAAGGATGAACCAGGAAAGGCCTTATCTGTAAATGTCGAGAGAGGTGCGGGTATCTTTTGTAAAATTGTCATAGTTTGCTTTCTATCCGTCAGATATAGATCGGACGGTTTATATTACAAGATGGCAGGCACACCATCATCACCAACTCAGTTTTTTTATAAGAGTAGGGATGATAAGTTTGCTAACTAATAAATTAAAGTGGAATTTGTCCATGTTATACAAGTAAATTGAGGTGATTGTTTATCATACGGGTAAGGTTGGACAAAGGGTGGTAGGAACAAATGCTCCACCTAGAGCATGTGTGTGTGACTGGAGTCTGTGTGTGTGGGTGGGTGGGTGTGTGTGTATGTGTGTGTGTGTGACGTGGAGTCCTCGGTGGAGAATGTAATTTAAGTGTGCGTCGCTTCATCGTAGAGAGGTGATGTGTATGGCAGAGGCCACCAACGAGGGGGTGCGAGATACAAAAGGCCCGTAGAGAGGCAAGAGAAGGGGTGTGCGCGTGAGAGGAGTCGACATCGAGAGAACGTGTTTGTTCGAGAGACACCGGCGAAGAATACTATATATCGATGGTGCATGTAGGCGAGAATTAAACGAAGGGATTGTCGTATTGGTTTCAGGGATATAGTGGAAGAGTGAGAGAGGGGGGTAGCTAAAAGGAGATTGTTAAGTGTGAGTGTGTGTTTTACCCATCCTGGCGAAAGTTATGTGCACACAAGAAGAGGACGATTCGATGTGTCATTTGGACTGACGGTAATTAACTACATATGGAGACATAGGAGACCTTGAACGTGCATGTGCGAGAGGTATACATGTATACGTGGGATGTGTGTGTGTGCGCGGGCATGATCAAGATAAAAGAAAGAAGACATAAGTCATAAGATCAACGACATGGGAGAGACGGATCAGTATGACAATATGCATGCATGTGAGAGTGCAGGGAAGAAGGCCCGATAATTGAGCATGTGTTTTTGTCTTTAAGAGATAGTGGTGTGGGCTGGAGCATGCATCTATGGCGAGCAGAGGGAGCGAGACACAACTATTGTGCGAAAGCGATCAACCTATAGATGCATGTATGGAGAGACATATATAGTGTGCGTGATTGGAAGCAAGAGTGCGTGCGAGAAAGAAATGTTGACGGAGAAACTACAGATATATTCAGAGATAGAGATGCTAGCTAGAGGGACATCGCCTAGTTTGAGTGTTGGAGATGACCGTCGAGTGGTTCAGAGGGTGAAGTTATGTGTGTGTGAGAGAAAGATAAAAAGAGGGCACATGACTGCATGTAGAGAGAAACATATATAGTGTGTGTGATAGGAAGCAAGAGTGAGGGTGAGAAAGAACATTGATGGAGAAACATATAAATAGAAAGATAAAGATGCTAGCTAGTGTGTGTTAGAGATAGGAGTCGAGTGGATCAGAAGGCTGAGTTATGTGTGTGCGTGTGAGAGAGATAGAGAGAGGGTGCATGTGAGTCACATACAAACAAATATGAGAGAGAAATAAGATCCCGAGAGACAGAGTTTTGTGTCTGCGAGAGAGAAAGATATTTCTCAACGAGAGTGATAGCTAGAGAGACATATGAGGGAACGCAAGATATCTCTAGGGAGAGAGTGTGTGTGATCGACATACAAGAGAATGGTGGAGAGATATGAGACCCTGGGAGACAGAGTTTGTGTTTGTATGTGAGAAAGAAATATTTAAGAGGAAGAGTCGTAGCTTCTCATACCTAACGAGCGAAAGGCATCTCTATGTGAGAGGGGGTATGCGAATGGCACACAGGGGAATAGTAGAGAGAAATGAGACCCCGGGAGACGAAGTTTGTGTTTGTGTGAGAGAAAGAGATTTCACATGGAGAATCATAGTTAGAGACACATAGCAAGGAGCGAGATATACTTAGAGAGAGATAGAGCGATGAAGGTCGAGGGAGAGAGTACCATTTGTGTGTTACGAAGAAAAAAGATCATTGTCGACATACAGGTAGCACGAGAGATACCCGAGAGATGATGAACGCGTATAGGTCTAGAGATATACTCCTATATAAGCATGAGTGATAGCTATATGAGACGAATATCTGGATTAAAGGGGATTCAAATATTTAAACTAGAGATCACGACAGCGATAATATCATAACGCAAATTGTTGTATCAAACATGCATATTCATTTGAATTTGGGGACACGTGTAATGTTATATAGTTCATCAATATAGCAAAAGGGCCCGTGCATTGCGACGGGAGAAAAATCCCCGAGAATCAGGCTCTCTTTTCTTAGTGAAAAATTCATTCATGGTCAATGCTAATGTGTGTTTCCAGGCAGGTGCATGATGTTCAGATCATCAGATGTTTCATAACGTAAAACACAAAGGTCATTGCTAGCAATTTGAAGGGATTGACAAGTAACCATGAAGGGATTGACAACCCATTTCTTGCGTTGGGTGCAAGTTGTTTGATTGTTTGTGCATGTATTGGTGATTTGTGCGTTGTTTCCTACTGGATTGATACCTTGGTTCTCTAATTGAGGGAAATACTTATCTCTACTTTATTGCATCACCCTTTCCTCTTCAAGGGAAAAACCAACGCAAGCTCAAGAATTAGCATGACCTTGGTGGGCACAAGACACTAGGGCACGCCTGGCTTGCCAGGCGCGCCCAGGTGGGTTGTGCCCACCTAGGTTAACTTCCGGACTCTGTTTTCTTCCGCTTTCTTATTTCCCAAGATAAAAAATCTTTATATACCCCCAAACCTATTGACCACCGTATCACGGAGAAATCTTCTGTTTTCTTTTCTTGCTATTTTCGGTAAGATCTGTTAAGCCAGGCATAATGTCTTCTCCCTCCTCCAACAAAGTAGAAGAGGATGCTTGGTTGATGAAGATCGAGCTGAAGAAAGAGGAGCCCGAAGAACCTCTTGAAGGGGGCAAGAGCAAGGAGGCCATCGGAGATCAAGCGCCTGGTGGTCGAGCAAGCCCTGCCTACAGAGGATGAAGAACAAGATATCCTTAAACCTTACTATGCTCATCTTACCCCTACCGAGATTGAAGACTTCAGATCATTGAAATGGTTCTTCTGCAAAATAAATATCTCACTCATGAAAATATTCTGTTGCAAGAGCTTATCATCGCCCTCCGGAGCGTTATCCGTAGATTGGAAAATCTTTTGATCATGAAGGATAAGATCGCTACTTCATCACCACCACCTCCTTCTTCATGACCAAAAAAATTGTGTATCGGGTATGGGGACTCCCCTTGGCTTGTGCCAAGCTTGGGGGATGTGCCCCGGTATCGTATCACCTCCACTATATTTTGCCTTTACTTATCTTAGTTCGATCCATAGTTATCTTTTGCTTTAGATAAGTAAAAGTTTAGTTCGATCCTTTCTTTTTGAGAGTTTGCTTAGTGATCTATCCTTGTAATCGTAAAAGTAGATATATAATAAAGTTTAGTTTGAGTTTTGCTTTCTTTACTTTAATGTTTCAATAAAAAGAAAGGAAATAAATGAAAAAGATCATATGCTAATCTTATGGTAAGTAATGACATCACATAAGGAAGAATATAAGTAGAAAATTTTATTGGAGATTTACAAACATAGCATTGGTCAATGATGCAATTCATGAAAGAATTAACTAAGGAAGAGAAGATTCACATGCAAATACACTATCTTGGACATCTTTTGTGATTGTGAGCCCCCATCAAATTATTATATGCCAAAATTGTTGATATTGGACAAGGAAGACAACATAATGATTCATGTTTGTTCATTTTCACATAGAAGTTATATTGTCGTAGATCCTTTAACATGTGGTGCTTGCCCCTATCTTTTCTAGACAAAAAAATTCCGCACTAAGTAGAGATACTACTTGTGCATACAAAAACCCTTAAACCCATATCTTTTTTTAAGAGTCCACCATACCTACCTATGGATTTAGTAAGATCCTTCAAGTAAGTTGTCATCGGTGCAATAAGGCAATAAAAATTGCTTCTAAAAGTGTTAGATCATAGTGTAAGAGAAAATTGAGCGTTGTACGAACTTGTGATGGCAAAGAACAAAAGCGACAGACTGCATAATAAAGGTTGCTATCATAAGGGGAAATATAACGTGACGTTCTTTTGCACTAATAGATTGAGCATACAAACAAAAAGTGCATCATAACCTCTACTTCCCTCTGCGAAAGTCCTATCTTTTACTTTCGTGTATTTACTTTTACGTAAAGAGTCAAAGTTTTTCTCTCTATTCCTTTTTATTTTCTATTTTTGAAAGCATCATGTGGTGAGGAAAGATCTAGGCACATATATCCAGTTGGATGTGGGTAACATGAGTTATTATTGTTAACATCACCCTTAAGGTGAATGCAATGGGAGGCGAAACTATAAGCCCCTATCTTTCTACGTGTCCAGTTGAAATGTTTTGCTCATGTGTATGCGGTGAGTGTTAGCAATCATAGAAGACTATATGATGGTTGAGTATGTGGACTTGCCAAAAAGGCTCCGATATGTGACCCTTCCTGAAAAGATGATGAATTGTAGTTGCAAAGTTGACTGAGAACATAGTTTGTTGATTTCCAATAGAGTTTATGATTTATACTTCGATGTTGTCATGAATTATTACTTATTCATGAGAATTCTATGATAAAAATTCTATGATAAAAGTTTTATGTTAAAGTTTGTTGTTGTTATAATAATATACATGATGCTTCTATGTCCGTATTTTGTTTTATGGACACCTCTCTCGCTCTAAGCATGTGGACATGTTTTTCGATTTTGGTTTTCGCTTGAGGACAAGCGAAGTCTAAGCTTGGGGGAGTTGATACTTCCATTTTGCATCATGCTTACCTACTGTTATTTATATTGTATTTATGTATAATAATGCTTTTTGGAGTGTTTCTAACGCCTTTTCTCTTATAATATGCAAGGTACACACAAAGAGGGAGAATACCGGCAGCTGGAATTCTGGACCTGAAAAAGCTACATCAGGCTACCTATTCTGTGCAACTCTAAATGAGCTGAAACTTTCCGGGGAATTTTTATGGAATATATAATAAAAATTGGAGCCAATAAGTACCAGAGGGGGCCCACCAGGTGGGCACAACCCACCTGGGCGCGCTAGGGAGCCCAGGCGCGCCCTGGTGGGTTGTGCCCTCCTCGGTCCACCTCTGGTGCCCCTCTTCTGCTATATAAGTCATTTTGACCTAGAAAAAATAAGGAGAGGACATTCGAGACGAAGCGCCGCCGTCTCGAGGAGCACTTTTGCCCTCCGGCGAAGCGATTACGCCAGGGGAACTTCCCTCCAGGAGGGGGAAATCATCGTCATCATCATCATCATCACCAACAACTCTCCCATCTTGGGGAGGGCAATCTCCATCAACATCTTCAACAGCACCATCTCCTCTCAAACCCTAGTTCATCTCTTGTGTTCAATCTTTGTACCGAAACTATAGATTGGTACTCGTGGGTGACTAGTAGTTTTGATTACATCTTGTAGTCGATTAGTATATGCTTTATTTGGTGGAAGATTATATGTTCAGATCCATTATGCTATTTAATACCCCTATGATCTTGAGCATGATTATCATTTCTGAGTAGTTACTTTTCTTCTTGAGGTCACGGGAGAAATCTTGTGATAGAGGCAAAGGTGTCCCGTCTTTCGATGAGATGTTGGTTTTCGCTTTGGAGGAAGTCGAATTTGACGATCCCACTACGAACGTGCGAGGATGTCGCGCCTTAGCAATCGCTAAACCAACTCCGAGAGGTTATTGACCACGCCGGAGCACGATCAACCTGACCACGAGGGTCTGTTTCCTGCGAGCAAACGAAGAAGCAAGAAACTGAGATTACAATCTGGATATTGCGAATATAAGATGAAAGCTTTATTGATCAAGGTGGGGTTCTGTGACGCCTTTGTGCAGTCGTTGAACACAAGCGAAATGCTGTGAAGTTGCAGCTATGGCGAACTTTTAATCTAAACAAAACCCAAAGTCTAAATGGTGCCCAAAGGGCTGTATATATGGAGGAAGAGGGGGGGAATTTCGTGGCCCTTGGTGGAGGGGTCCAAAATCAACCCTATCTCTTGTTTCCCCACACATACGGACTCTAAAAATAGCCTATACTTGTGTATTTCGAAATTACAAGGGCCTGGCCCAATAATAAGGTGACGCGGCACCTAGAATAGCCTCGGGACGAAATTTATGAAGTAGCATCTTGTATATTTCGTCCAAGGCTTCATGCACCCATTATGGTGGCTTCAAAGTCCTGAAATCATCACTTGTAACTCCGTTCTTGTTCCCCTTGCGCATGGCATTATCTCCATGCTTGTTCTTGCTCCAATGTCCATCCTTCTCCAAGCTAGGCCCTTAATTTGTAAGGAAAACAAATGTATCCAATTTAGGCAGCATCATATTCTCATGAACATTAGAATCATTACCAAGAAACGAAAGTACCTGATAATTTAATTGGCGTCTTGTGAGCTCTAGTAATTGGTCCAAAGATATGTAGCAAGAGGGCTGCGGGTGTAACAATGGTATTGATGTCCTCATCATCCTCCCCTTCTTGAAATGAAGTCATCCTCGACGGAAGCTCATCTTCCTCACCCAAATAAGGCTTCAAATCTGCAATGTTAAAAGTGGGACTAACCCCAAAATCTGCAGGCAGCTCAAGTTTATATGCATTATCATTTATTTTCTCCAACACCTTAAAGGGACCATTAGCACGTGGCATTAGCTTTGATTTGCGCAAATCAGGAAATCTATCATTACGCAAATGTAACCAAACAAGATCTCCAGGTGCAAATAATTTCACGAAAGAACAAATCAGCAACATTAACAGCATCATCGCTTTTATGACATGGTATAAAGTGTGCCATTTTCGAGAATCTATCCACGACAATGCTATCCCTCCCCTTCTTTGTTCTAGACCTAAAACAAAGTCCATATATATATCCTCCCAAGGAACACTAGGTACAGGCAAAGGCATATATAAACCATGAGGATTGAGTCGTGACTAAGCTTTTTGACATGTAGTGCAGCGAGCAATAAACCGCTCAACATCCCGTCTCATCTTTGGCCAAAAGAAATGTGTAGCAAGTACATCCTCCGTCTTCTTCACGCCAAAGTGTCCCATTAGTTCTCCTCCATGCGCCTCCTGCAACAACAAAAGACGAATGGAGCTAGCTGGAATGCATAGCTCGTTAGCACGGAACACAAATCCATCATTAACGGTTTAACTTGTTCCACGTTCTTCCTTCTTTACAATTCTGCAATACATCTTTAAAATCAACATCATGCACATATTGATCTTTGATGGTCTCCAAACCAAATATTTTGAAGTCAAGTTGTGAAAGCATAGTATAGCGACGAGACAATGCATCAGCAATAACATTTTCTTTACCCTTCTTGTGTTTAATGACAAAAGGGAAAGTCTCAATGAATTCAACCCATTTAGCATGTCTACGATTCAGTTTAGCTTGACTTTTAATATGTTTCAAAGATTCCTGATCAGAATGTATAACAAATTCTTTGGGCCATAAATAATGTTGCCATGTTTCTAAAGTCGAACAAGAGCATATAATTCTTTATCATAAGTAGAATAATTCAGACTAGGCCCACTCAATTTTTTAGAAAAGTATGCAACAGGTTTGCCATCTTGTAATAACACACCTCCTAATCCAATTCCACTAGCATCACATTCAAGCTCAAAAGTCTTATTAAAATCAGGAAGTTGGAGTAAAGGAGCATGTGTCAACTTATCTTTCAATACCGTGAAGGCTTCTTCCTGTGGTACCCCAAACAAAAGGCACATCCTTCTTTGTAAGCTCGTTGAGAGGTGCAGCAATGGTGCTGAAATCTCTCACAAAACGCCTATAGAATCCAGCGAGGCCAAGAAAACTCCTCACTTGTGTGACCGTTTTGGGCTGCCCCAACTCTCAATAGCTTCAATCTTGGCTTTGTCAACTTCAATTCCCTATGGAGTAACAACATAGCCAAGAAAAGATACTCGGTCGGTGCAAAAGGTGCACTTCCCAAGGTTACCAAACAAACGTGCATCACGTAGAGCAATAAAAACAGCACGTAAATGTTCCAAATGTTCCTCCAAAGATCTGCTATAAATCAATATGTCATCAAAGTAAACTACCACAAATCGTCCAATGAAAGCACGTAAAATGTCGTTCATTAATATCATGAATGTACTAGGTGCATTAGTTAACCCAAAAGGCATGACTAACCACTCATATAATCCAAACTTAGTTTTAAATGCTGTTTTCCATTCATCTCCCAATTTCGTACGAATTTGATGGTATCCACTCATAAATCAACTTTGGAGAATATTGTAGAGCCACTCAATTCATCAAGCATATCATCTAGCCTAGGAATAGGATGACGATAATGAATAGTAATATTATTAATGCCTCTACAATCAACACACATACGTGATGTACCATCCTTTTTCGGCACTAGAATAATAGGAACAGCACAAGGACTAAGGGATTCGCGTATATAACCTTTGTCGAGCAGCTCCTGTACTTGACGCATAATCTTCGTCTTCTCCTCTGGATTGGTACGGTATGGTGCACGGTTGGGTAATGATGCACCGGGAATTAAGTCAATCTGATGCTCAATCCCTCGAATGGGAGGTAATCCCGGTGGCACGTCTTGTGGAAAGACGCCAGCGAACTCCTGCAAAATGTTAGTGACAGCAGGAGGCAAAGAGGAAGGCACGTCCTCGAATGAAAATAATGCCTCTTTGCACACAAAAGCATAGCAAACAGAATTGCTGAAATCTAGCTCATCAATATCAGATTTAGTGGCAAGTAAACATGCACTTTTCAATTTAATTTCAGAAACAACACTAGATGGTTTACTATTAGGCTTCATTTGTTGCACAAATTCTTTTGCCACAATCTGATTTTCACTCTTATTTTTATCCTGTTTTGCTTTATTAGCTCGACTAATATCATCTTTCAAAATGGAATCAGGAGTCATAGGAAGCAAAGTAATATTTTTATCCTTATGAACAAGAGTATTACTGATTGTTTCTACCATGGTGTACTGAAATTTTTATCAAATTGCCATGGTCGACCAAGTAATAAGGAACATGCTTGCATAGGTACCACATCACAATCAACATAATCAGCATATGTAGAGATACTAAACTGCACCCGACCAGTACGTGTTTCCTTAACCTTGCCGCTGTTGTTGAACCATTGGATGTAGTAAGGATGTGGATGTGGTCTTGTGGTGAGAGATAGCTTCTCCACCATCTCCATGCTAGCCAAGTTGTTGCAGCTCCCTCCATCTATGATGACGCGAATAGAACGTTCCTTCACAACTCCCTTTGTATGGAACAAATTATTTCTCTAATTTTGCTCAGCTTGTGTAACATGCACACTCAAAACACGTTGAGCAACTAAACATTCATACCTATCAGCATCTTCAGCAGCCATGTATTGCGTCTCATGATCAGAATCATCTCCACCGTGTTCTTCATGTGTAATAAGAGCCAAAGTCTCTTCATCATAGTCACTAGCGGAATCATACCCACCATCCTCAGTAGCAATCATCAAACGTTGAGATTGGCATTCTCTCGCAAAATGTCCTCTTCCCTTACAACCACGACAAATAATATCACTCGTGTGCCCTGTTGACGCCATGGAAGAAGAAGAGCTCTGTGTAGGCCCAACAGGTGTGCCCTTGGCAGATAGTGGTGGTTGTTCCTGCTTTCTTGTATCACGGTTGGAGGTGGCAGCCAACGGAGGTGCCGGTGTAGTAGAACGTGTGGAAGTAGATGATGCACGTGGTGTCCATGATGAAGATCGACCTGCAGAAAAGTTAGTCCGCGCCAATGCCTGTCGATCCTGCACTTCACGTTCAGCTTTACAAGCAAGATGGAATAATCGAGTGATATTATTATAATCCTTGTAGTCTAGAATGGTCTGAATCTCTCTATTTAATCCACCCGTAAAAGCGTGCAAGCATAGCTTCATTCTCCTCAACAATACCACATCTAATGAAGCCAGTTTGTAATTCCTGATAATATTCTTCTACCGAATTTTTTCCTTGTCTTAAGCGCTGCAATTTTTGAAGTAATTCACGTTGATAATATGGTGGAACCCAACGATTACGCATAGCAGTTTTCAAAGCAGCCCAAGTAGCTGGAACAGGATATAATCGACAATGTTCAGATCACCAAACACATGCAAAGCTAGTGAAAGCACAAACAGCAGCAGGAACACGTCTCTCCTCAGGATATTGTAAACATGTAAATCGTTGTTCAGTTTCTAACTCCCAAGTAAGATATATATCAGGAACATATCTACCCTCAAATGGTAGAATATTCAATTTCAGTTTAGGGAGATGGTCATGATCTCGTACCTGAGGGGGAGCCCTAACATTGCCATTATTTGCATGTGGACGAACTGGTGGTTGTGGTGCTGGTGGTTGCACGTAGTTCTGATGTTGATCAACCACATCCTCGTAATCTCCCACATAATCATCCTCCTCCACATCAGCAGCAGGAGCCACAGAAGTATCAACAGCAGCACCAGCAGCTTGGCCAGGCTGAAGAGGGACACGGCTCGCTCGGCGGAGCACTACTAGAAAAAGGGCTATAGATGGGATTGACACTAATGGCGCTCCAGAAAGTTGGTGCGCCATTAGTATATACTAATGGTGCACCACCTACTTATACGCCATTAGTGTTGAAACTACTAATGGCGCACCATGCAAAGGGTGCGCCATTAGCATCAATTTTGTTTTTGAAGTAGTGCGCCTGTCCAAACATACTAATGGCGCATCCTGATAAAGTGCGCCATTAGTAGTTGTAAGTACTAATGGCGCACCCTCCCACATTTGCGCCAATAATGTTTTTTTTTATATTTTTTATTCCATTTTTGCAATACTACTAATGGCGCCTTGATCGATCGATGCGCCATTACTAGTTTAAACTAGTAATGGCATCGCTTATCGATGCGCCATTAGTATTTTTTTTGTAAAACTACTAATGGCGCACCGCCAGAAGGTGCGCCATTAGTAACCTGGATTACTAATGGCGCATTTATTGCTGGTGCGCCATTAGTAAGTGGGCAGCAACTAGATATTTTGGACAACCTCTCCTACCCACACTCACTTTCTCCCCACTTCGTTCTCTCCACCTCCTCCTTGTTGTCTCGGGTGCCTCCTCTTTTTCACCTCATTTCCACCATAGATTCATTCAAATTAAGTGGTTAAATTACCTTGTTTTAATAGGTAAGTAAGGGGAAGCTATATTTAAGTTGTTCTCCCTACAACAATGTGCACATGCACTTTTTATGGCCTAGCTAGATCTATGTATGTTCGTGGTGTTGCATATGTTTGTGGTGTTGCATATGTGTTTGTGTTTGGAGGTGTACCGGTATTTGAAATGCGATAGTTGCCAATATTTTGCGGAATGTTGATTCATTTCCGCTTTGGCGAGAATTTTGGCATTAAGCATTCTTTTGGTCCTATTTTTAGGAAAGTCATGCCAAATTTTTGTTTGGTTCTAAAATATCGTTTTGCTCTACCTCGCAGCGACCATGATGGTCCGCACGATGACTGAAGGCATCGTGAATAGGTTTTTGAGGTCCGCGAAGGCCGAGATGCTTCAAAAGAACGAGACGGAGATAAGATGTCCGTGGTCGAAGATGCAAGTGAAGAGCCTTATTGCGGAGCCGGATTCCGGCAGGTGCGGGACCACCTGCTCTTGCGTGGTTTCATGGATGGCTATCGGTGGCAAGGTGATGAAGATGACTACGAAGTCGCCCATGGGGCCGGGCAAGAAATGAGGAAGGGCAGCAAGACAACCACCGCGGCTCGGGCGGCGAGAAGACAAAGAATCCCTGTGAGATGATCACGACGGTGATGTTGTACGATCATCATGTAGAAGATGCAGGACATGATGATGAGGAAGATGCCGGAGCAGATGACGGGCATGATCATGAAGATGATGATGCCGGTGGAGCAGACGACGCTGGACCATCGATGGGCTGGGTGCAGGACCATCGATGGGCTGGGTGCAGGACCCTCATATTCAAGAGCTGCTTCTCAAGCAGACGGATAACGCCAGAGCTGCCGCCCGAGAGAAAGCCAAGATGGATCAACTTAAGTTAGACGCGGTTACTCCATTGTATGAAGGATGCAGGCCGAGGATACCGCTGAAAGTAACGCTCATGGCTCGAGATGAAGGTAAAACACAAAATGACCGACGATGCTTCGACGAGAACATGTCATTACTGCACGAACGTCTTCCCAAGGGGAACAAGTGCCCGACCAGTTTGGAGGAGGCGAAGAAAATCGTGTGTCCTCTCGATTTACCGCACGTGAAATACCATGTGTGCATGAACAATTGCATCATTTATCGGGACGAGCACGCGGAGTCTACCATATGTCCGGTGTGCGGCGTCACTCGAGACAAGAAGAGGAAGAAAGCTCCTCGAAAAGTGGTGTGGTACTTTCCGATCACTCCTCGTCTTCAGCGGTATTTCGCGGACCCTAAGGTAGCAAAGCTCCTGCGTTGGCACGCGGATAGGGAGGAGAAGAAGCGAGAAGATGACGCAAATGATCCGGAGATAGATAAAAAATACAAGATGTTGAGTCACCCTAAGGATGCGAGCCAGTGGCAAGCGTTGAACTTCGAAGACTCAGAATTTGGGAACGATCCAAGGAACGTCGTGCTGGGCGCGAGCACCGATGGAGTCAATCCGTTTGGCAGCCAGAGAAGCACACATAGCACCTGGCCTGTGTTTGTGTGGATGTACAACCTTCCCCGGTTGTGCATGAAGAGGAAGTACATTCACATGAGTATGCTAATTGAAGGGCGAAATAACCAGGAACGACATCAATCTGTATCTAGGGCTGCGAAAGAGGAGCTTGACACGCTGTGGAAAACGCCAGCCAATACGTGGACGCCGCAGAGAAAGAATATTTCCCTATGAGAGCCGCCTTTGCTCACGACGGTGCACGACTATCTCGGTTACGGATATCTCGCGGGGCAGGTAGTCCACGGATTTTCTGGATGCATAAGGTGCATGGATGACACAACGTATCACCAGCTAGATAGAGATCCCGGGTCTTCAAAAACCGTGTTCATGGGACATCGAAGGTGGCTTCGCGACGATGACCCGTGGAGGAAACGCAAGGATCTGTTCGATGGTGAAACCGAACCCCGAAAACGCCCGTGTACGAGGAGCGGCGAGGAAATAGACAAGCTGTTGAAAAATTGGAAAGACTGCCTTGCCGGAAAGAAGCAAAAGGAGCCAGAGCCGGAAAGAAGCGAAAGGCGCCAGAGCCGCTCTTGAAGGTATGGAAACGAGGTCTTTCGGGACTTGCCGTCTTTGGAAGATCCACCGTGTGCCTCACAGCCTTGATGTCATGCATATCACGAAGAACGTGTGCGAGAGTCTGCTTGGTACCCTGCTCAACATGCCGAGAGGACCAAAGATGGGCGAAAGCAAGGGCAGACTTGAAATCAATGGGCATCAGGTGAGCTTCACGCTAATGATGATGATGATGATGATGATGAGGCGAAGCAGACACGTAAAGTCGTCGCAAGGCAAAAGGCCAAGAAGACCGGAAATGACTACCCTCCCGTGCTTCACTCTAAGTCGAGGAGATCGAGCAGTTTTCACCTGCCTCCTAGGAGTAAAACTTCCTTACGGTTACACGGGAAGATAAGCGGATACCTAGACCCAACGGGCAGAAGTTCAGCGGGATGAAGTCTCACGACATCGCGTCTTGATGATGCGGATACTTCGATTGCAATCCGTGGGATCATGGACGCGCACGTCCGTGAAACGCTATTTGGCCTATGCAACTTCTTCAACGTCATCTCTCGAAAGTCGATTGGCGTGAGGCAACTCAGAAGGCTACCGGAAGAGATCGTGGTGATACTATGCGAGCTTGAGATGTACTTCCCGCCCGCAATCTTCGACGTTATGGTGCATCTGCTAGTCCATATCGTGGAGGATATCATCCAACTCGGGCCGACATTCCTGCACAGCATGATGCCGCTCGAAAGGATGAATGGTGTCATCAAAGGATACGCTCGCAACATGTCACGCCTAGAAGGAAGCATAGCCGGGGCTTTTCGATCAAGAGTGCATCTCCATCGCATTTAATTATCTAGGCATCGAGAACCCCGTAGGTCTACCCGTCAACAGGCACCTCGGCAGGCTCGCTGGATGGGGTTACCGTGAGGGTCGCCGCGAAATGCATGTCGACTTCGAGGGTCGACTCGCCGACTTTGAAAGAGCAAACCTAGTCGCGCTACAACACATAGACGTGGTCGATCCTTGGGTGGTAGAGCATAAAACCTTTATTAAGAAGACGTACAATGACCGAGGCCAACAGAGGACGGACGGAGATACACTCAAAGAGCACAACTCATGTTTCACGCGTTGGTTCAAGCATAAGCTTCTGTCGTACCCTTTACATGAGGATTCTTCCACGGAAGAACAACTCATATTCGCCTTGTCACAGGGCGCCGAGCACAACCTGATGACCTATGAGGCGTACGATATCAACGGCTACACATTCTACACCGATGCCAAGGACATGAAGAGCGATGGTTATCAGAACTCCGGGTAACGATGGAATCCTACACGGTAACGACAAGGACAGATACTATGGAAGGATCGAGGAGATCTGGGAGCTGAGCTACGCTGAGAGAAGGTCCCGATGTTCCGTGTCGATGGGCCAAGAACGTCATAAAAGAAGACCGGTATTTCACCACCATGGTTATACGAAGCCAAATCTAAGACCGCGCATAAGCGTCACCGTGAAAAATGAGCCATGGGTACTGGCTTCCCAAGTGGACCAATGCTTCTTCATTACCGACCCGCCAAAGCCCAGTCGTGTTGTCGTGAGGAGAGGCAAAAGGAAGATCATCGGAATGGATGGAGTAGCCAATGAGCAAGACTTCCACAAGTACGGCGACCCGAGGATCGAACATGATGACGATGATGGAGTAGCAGCATACACCACAAGAAGAAGCAGGACTACCCTACCTAAAGGACGTCCGTTCCATAGAAGAACTCCATTTGCGAAAAAGAAGGGCAAGAAGATTGTGAAGAGATAGCTAGCTAAGATCGATTGTATTTAAATCAGAGACTTCATTTCTCGATTGTATTTCATGGGCACTTTTGAACTATCATGAATATTTTTAATTTCATGGACACTCGATCCCCTCCATCTCGATCCCCTTCCATCTCGATCGCTATCCCACCTCGCCAGATCCGGTCCACCGGCCGCCGCCAAACCGCACCCTCGATTCCCCTACTCAACCGCCGCCCGACCCCGCACCCTCCCTACTCAACCGCCGCCGCCGACCCCCCGCACCCCTCCCCTACTCAAACGCCGCGTGCCGCCGACCCCCCGCACCCCCCGCACCCGCCCCCGCTCCACCGGCATTACTGTTTGATGATATTTTTTTTAAAATATTACTGTTATGATTTAAACAAGTTTGAACATATTTAAACACAAGTAAGTATCAAACAGCATTTTTAATGCATAAAAAAATTATGGAGCCTGGGAATCGAACCCAGGACCTCCTGGTGTGAGAACTGGCTGGCGACGGTCGAGCTAGTAGAGGGAACTTGATGTGGATCAGGTTAGGTGGGAGATAACCTGTTGGCTCGAGCGAAATAAAAAAGTACTAATGGCGCACCAGGTGAGGTGCGCCATTAGTATGGATGTACTTATGGCGCACCGAGGTGTGGTGCGCCATTAGTATTGTGCTGCCCTCATCCATACTTCCTCCGGGCCCACACCTATCCCTCTCCTCGCCCCTCGCCTCGATCCCTTCCCCTCTCCTCTCCCGACGTTGCTGCCCCGCGCCTCGGACGCCCCACCGCCTCGGCCGCCGCCCGCCGCCTTGCCCCTGCGCCCATCGCTGGCGCCCGTCAGTCCCCTGCCCGTCTCCAACCACCGCCTTTGAGGCCCCGATGTCGGCGCCCGCTCTCCCCGTCCACACCACTGTCCGCCACCCTCCGTGACCGGCCGCACTCCGCCTGTGCACCTCTCCTCCTTCCTCCGTCCGCCCTCTCCACCCTTCCTCCCCCGGCCCTCCCTCCCGCCCTCCCCTTCCGCCGCGCCCTCCACATCCCCTCCGCCCTCCTCCCCGTCGTCAGCCCTACCCCCAAGTCCGAAGCTCCCTGCCTCCCCACCGTCCGGGCGGGTTGGACTTGCCCACTCTCTCCCCACCCCCACCTATAATGTGTGCAGCATGGAAGATATCACCATTTCCTGGTTGTTATGTTGACAACGAAAGTATGCCGCTCAAAATATTATTTATCTCTATTTCAAAACCGAGCTCTGGCACCTCTACAAATCCCTGCTTCCCTCTGCGAAGGGCCTATCTATTTACTTTTATGTTGAGTCATCACCCTCTTATGAAAGAGCACTAGCTGGAGAGCGCAGCCGTCATTTGCATCCATTACTATTAATTTATATTGGGTATGACTATGACTGGATCTCTTTTACCATGAATAACAATGTCTAGCCAGTCCTTGATCTTGAAAGGTGCTCTGCATTTATGTTTTGCGGTCTCAGAAAGGGCTAACGAGATACCATCTTATTATATCATATCATGATTGTTTTGAGAAAGTGTTGTCATCCGAGATTTATTATTATGGCTCGCTAGTTGATTATGCCATTGATATGAGTAAACATGAGACCTAAGAGTTATTGTGAATGTGGTTAGTCATAATCTTTGCTGAAAACTTGAATGCTGGCTTTACATATTTACAACAACAACAAGAGCAAACAGAGTTTTTAAAAGTTTTTCTTTATCACTTTCAGTTTATCAACTGAATAGCTTGAGGACAAGCAAAGGTTTAAGCTTGGGGGAGTTGATACGTCTCTGTCGTATCTACTTTTCCAAACACTTTTGCCCTTGTTTTGGACTCTAACTTGCATAATTTGAATGGAACTAACCCAAACTGACGCCGTTTTCAGCAGACTTTCCATGGTGTTATTTATGTGGAGAAACAAAAGTTCTCGGAATGACCTGAAACTCCACGGAACATCTATTTGGAAAATAAGAAAAATACTGGAAGAAAAATCCACGTCAGGGGGCCCACACCCTATCCACGAGGGTGGGGGGCGCGTCCCCGACCTCGTGGGCCCCCTGACGCTCCACCGACCTCAACTCCAACTCCATATATTCACTTTCGGGGGAAAAATCAGAGAGAAGGATTCATTGCATTTTACGATACGGAGCCGCCGCCAAGCCCTAAAACCTCTTAGGAGGGCTGATCTGGAGTCTGTTCGGGGCTCCGGAGAGGGGGATTCGTCACCGTCGTCATCACCAACCATCCTCCATCACCAATTTCATGATGCTCACCACCGTGCGTGAGTAATTCCATCATAGGCTTGCTGGATGGTGATGGGTTGGATGAGATCTATCTTGTAATAGAGTTAGTTTTGTTATGGTTTGATCCCTAGTATCCACTATGTTCTGAGATTGATGTTGCTATGAATTTGCTATGCTTAATGCTTTTCACTAGGGCCCGAGTCCCATGATTTCAGATCTGAACCTATTATGTTTTCATGAATATATGTGAGTTCTTGATCCTCTCTTGCAATTCTATAGTCACCTACTATGTGTTATGATCCAGCAACCCCGAAGTGAAAATAATCGGGACCACTCCCGCTGATGACCGTAGTTTGAGGAGTTAATGTATTCACTATGTGTTAATGCTTTTGTCCGGTACTCTATTAAAAGGAGGCCTTAATATCCCTTAGTTTCCATTAGGACCCCGCGGCCACGGGAGGGTAGGACAAAAGATGTCATGCAAGTTCTTTTCCATAAGCACGTATGACTATATTCGGAATACATGCCTACATTACATTGATGAATTGGAGCTAGTTCTGTGTCACCCTATGTTATGACTGTTACACGATGAACCACATCAGGCATAATTCCACATCACCGATCCAATGCCTACGAGCTTTTCACATATTGTTCTTCGCTTATTTACTTTTCCGTTGCTACTGTTACAATCACTACAAAACACCAAAAATATTACTTTTGTTACTGTTACCTTTGTTACCGTTACCACTATTATCATATTACTTTGCTACTAAACACTTTGCTGCAGATACTAAGTTATCCAGGTGTGGTTGAATTTACAACTCAAGTGCTAATACTTGAGAATATTCTTTGGCTCCCCTTGTGTCGAATCAATAAATTTGGGTTGAATACTCTACCCTTGAAAACTGTTGCGATCCCCTATACTTGTGGGTTATCAAGCGTCTAGTCCTTTAGAGTTTCGAGTTCTGTTCACAAGTTATCACGCCGCCGCCGCACCATCGTCATCACTGCTGCCAGATACCACCATCGTCATCACCGCTGCCAGATACCACCATCGTCATCACCGCTGCCATATACCACCATCGTCATCGCCATTGCCATATACCACATATCCACCACCATCACGCTAAATCCGAGTCCACCTCCATCATAGATTCGACACCAGTCCGTGTTCCACCGCCATGCATATATCCGCCACCAGTCCGAGTTTCCACGAGATTCATCTCCGCCACCAGTCCTAGTCCGAGTCCAGCAACTGTTGCTTTGTTTTGGATTTCCCGATCACGCCATACTCCGAGTCATGACCAAGTCGGACTCCCGAAATTTCGTGTTACACGCAGTAGAAAAATAGTTCCAGTTTAAAAAAAACTAAGTCTGGAAAATTCTGGCTAGGCAGTTTTTAGGCCATTTGTAGACTTTTTCAAAAAAAATTGTTGCGGAGCAAAAAAAGAGGGGAAAAAGAACAAAAAAAGAGAAAAAAATTCAAAGTGTGCTCCTCCCTTGTTTACGTGCAGCGCTGTGATTTTGTTAGTGTTCTAGGCTCGCGTCTCTAGCATGGTCTAGCCTAGGACCAACACAGTACCGTCGTTGAGCGTTTATTCAACTTTGCATCTCTGAATTGATATTGCTGACCCTTTTTGCTACCATATTATAAGCCTTCACAGCTCCACATACATCTGCATCGTGCGTTTGACTCTCCCTGGTAATCGCTCTATCCAAGCTTTGAGAGTTTTGACTACATCGGTTGCTGATCACCGCCTGCTACTGGGTAAGAACTGGTAAGAATATGAGATTTGCTTGACGGATTTGTGACACCCTCCACCACCACCACTTGTTAGTAGTCTGTAGGATCATATTCTTGGGTTTTTCTATTGCTGCTAACCATGCCAGGATCACAAGCTGACAAGATTGACTGGGAGAACATGACAAATAAGGAGTTGCATGATAAATTTCTGCAAATGATGACTGAACAGTTGCAAGATGTGCTGAACAATTTTGAAGAGGCCATGGATAAGATAGCTGGCTTCGAGAAGACGTTCGAGACAAAGCTCGATAACAAATTTAATGAAGTGCTTGCGCGTCTTCCACAACCACCACCGGCGGCACCTGCCGCACCTCTGCCACAACAACAACAACAACAACAACAACAACAACAACAACAACAACAACAACAACAACAACAACAACAACAACAAAAACAACAACAATGACTACCTCCATGTCACGAAACAGCCCTCCGCTGAGCGAGCCGTGTCCCTCTTGAGCCTGGCCAAACTGTTGGTGCTGCTGTTGATACTTCTGTGGCTCCTACTGCTGATGGGGAGGAGGATGATTATGCGGGAGATTACAAGGATGAAGTTGATCAAAAGCAGAACTACATGCAACGATCAGCACCCGTACGTCCACACGCAAATAATTGCAATGGTAGGGCTGCATTGCCAGCTCAGGTACGAGATCATGACCATCTTCCTAAACTGAAATTGAATATTCCACCATCTGAGGGTAGATATGTTCCTGATATATATCTTTCTTGGGAGTTAGAAACCGAACAATGTTCTACATGTTTAGAATATCCCGAGGAGAGATGTGTTGCTGCTGCACTTTGTGCTTTCACTAGTTTTGCTTGTGTGTGGTGGTCTGAACATCGTAGATTATATCCGAATGATATTACAACTACTTGGGCTGCTTTGAAAACTGCTATGCGTACTCGTTGTGTTCCACCATGTTATCAACGTGAATTACTTCAAAAATTGCAACGTTTAAGACAAGGAAAAAATTCTATAGAAGAATATTATCAGGAATTACAAACGTTCATGATTAGATGTGGTATTGTTGACGATAATGAAGCTATGCTTGCACGTTTTATGGGTGGATTAAATAGAGAGATTCAGATCATTCTAGAGTACAAGGAGTATAATAATATCACTCATTTATTCCATCTTGCTTGCAAAGCTGAACGTGAAGTGCAGGATCGACAGGGATTGGCGCGAACTAACTTTTCTGCAGGTCAACCTTCATCATTGACACCACGTGCATCCTCTACTTCCACTACACCATCACCTCCATCAGGTGCCACCTCCAACCGTGATACAAGAAAGCAGGCACAACCACCACTATCTGCCAAGAGCACACCTGCCGGGCCTGCACAGAGCTCTTCTTCTTCCATGGCATCAAACGGGCACACGAGAGATATTATTTGTCGTCGTTGTAAGGGAAGAGGTCATTATGTGAGAGAATGCAAATCTCAGCGTGTGATGATTGCTACTGAGGATGGTGGGTATGAGTCCGCTAGTGACTATGATGAGGAGACTTTGGCTCTTCTTACACGTGAAGAACACGGTGGAGATGATTCTGATCATGAGACGCAATACATGGCTCCTGAAGATGCTGACAGGTATGAATGTTTGGTTGCTCAACGTGTTTTGAGTGTGCAGGTTACACAAGCTGAGAAAAATCAGAGGCATAATTTGTTGCATAGAAAGGGAGTTGTGAAGGAACGTTCTATTCGCGTCATCATAGATGGAGGGAGCTGCAACAACTTGGCTAGCATGGAGATGGTAGAGAAGCTATCTCTCACCACAAGACCACATCCACATCCTTACTACATCCAATGGATCAACAACAGCGGCAAGGTTAAGGTAACACGTACTGTTTGGGTGCATTTTAGTATCTCTAGATATGCTGATTATGTTGATTGTGATGTGGTACCTATGCAAGCATGTTCCTTATTACTTGGTAGACCACGGCAATTTGATAAAAATTCGGTACACCGTATACTCTTGTTCATAAGGATAAAAATATTACTTTGCTTCCTATGACTCCTAATTTCATTTTGAAAGATGATATTAATAGAGCTAATAAAGCAAAACAGGAGAAAAATAAGAGTGAAAATCAGATTGTGGCAAAAGAATTTGAGCAACAAATGAAGCCTAATAATAAACCATCAAGTGTTGCTTCTGAAATTAAATTGAGAAGTGCATGTTTACTTGCCACCAAATCTGATATTGATGAGCTAGATATTAGAAAATCTGTTTGCTATGCTTTTATGTGCAAAGAGGCATTATTTTCATTAGGACGTGCCTTCCTCTTTGCCCCCTGCTGTCACTAACATTTTGCAGGAGTTTGCTGACGTCTTTCCACAAGACGAGCCACCGTGATTACCACCTATTCGAGGGATTGAGCATCAAATTAACTTAATTCCCGGTGCATCGCTACCCAACCGTGCACCATACCGTACCAATCCAGAGGAGACGAAGGAGATTATGCGTCAAGTACAGGAGCTGTTCGACAAAGGTTATATACGCGAATCTCTTAGTCCTTGTGCTGTTCCTATTATACTAGTGCCTAAAAAGGATGGTACGTCGCGTATGTGTGTTGATTGTACATGCATTAATAATATTACTATTCATTATCGTCATCCTATTCCTAGGTTAGATGATATGCTTGATGAATTGAGTGGCTCTACAATATTCTCCAAAGTTGATTTGCGTAGTGGATACCATCAAATTCGTATGAAATTGGGAGATGAATGGAAAACAGCATTTAAAACTAAGTTTGGTTTATATGAGTGGTTAGTCATGCCTTTTCGGTTAACTAATGCACCTAGTACTTTCATGAGACTGATGAACGAAGTTCTACGTGCTTTTATTGGATGATTTGTGGTAGTCTATTTTGATGATATACTGATTTATAGCAAATATTTGGAAGAACGTTTGGAACATTTATGTGTTGTTTTTATTGCTCTACGTGATTGACGTTTGTTTGGTAACCTTGGGAAGTGCACCTTTTGCACCGACCAAGTATCTTTTCTTGGCTATGTTGTTACTCCACAAGGAATTGAAGTTGATAAAGCCAAGATTGAAGCTATTGAGAGTTGGCCGCAGCCCAAAACGGTCACACAAGTGAGGAGTTTTCTTGGCCTCGCTAGATTCAATAGGTGTTTTGTGAGAGATTTCAGCACCATTGCTGCACCTCTCAATGAGCTTACAAAGATGGATGTGCCTTTTGTTTCGGG
Organism: Aegilops bicornis; assembly: GCA_021605145.1. Lineage (NCBI taxonomy): Eukaryota > Viridiplantae > Streptophyta > Magnoliopsida > Poales > Poaceae > Aegilops > Aegilops bicornis. Next base: position 267,729,979 of record CM038673.1, read on the forward strand.
TACGGCACAGGAAGAAGCCTTCACGGTATTGAAAGATAAGTTGACACATGCTCCTTTACTCCAACTTCCTGATTTTAGTAAGACTTTTGAGCTTGAATGTGATGCTAGTGGAATTGGATTAGGAGGTGTGTTATTACAAGATGGCAAACCTGTTGCATACTTTTCTGAAAAATTGAGTGGGCCTAGTCTGAATTATTCTACTTATGATAAAGAATTATATGCTCTTGTACGGACATTAGAAACATGGCAACATTATTTATGGCCCAAAGAATTTGGTATACATTCTGATCATGAATCTTTGAAACATATTAAAAGTCAAGCTAAACTGAATCGTAGACATGCTAAATGGGTTGAATTCATTGAGACTTCCCCTTATGTCATTAAACACAAGAAGGGTAAATAAAATGTTATTGATGATGCATTTTCTCGTCGTTATACTATGCTTTCACAACTTGACTTTAAAATATTTGGTTTGGAGACCATCAAGGATCAATATGTGCATCATGCCGAATTTAAAGATGTATTGCAGAATTGTAAAGAAGGTAGAACATGGAACAAGTTCATCGTTAACGATGGATTTGTGTTTCGTGCTAATAAGCTATGCATTCCAGCTAGCTTCGTTCGTCTTTTGTTGTTGCAGGAGGCGCATGGAGGAGGACTAATGGGACACTTTGGCGTGAAGAACATGGAGGATAGACTTGCTACACATTTCTTTTGGCCAAAGATGAGACGAGATGTTGAGAGTTTTGTTGCTCTCTGCACTACATGTCAAAAAGCTAAGTCACGACTCAATGCTTATGGTTTATATATGCCTTTGCCTTTACCTAGTGTTCCTTGGGAGGATATATCTATGGACTTTGTTTTAGGTTTACCTCGAATAAAGAAGGGGAGGGATAGCATATTTGTTGTCGTGGATAGATTCTTGAAAATGGCACACTTTATACCATGCCATAAAAGCGATGATGCTGTTGATGTTGCTGATTTGGTCTTTCATGAAATTATTCGCTTGCATGGTGTCCCAAATACTATCGTTTCATATCGTGATACTAAATTTATTAGCCACTTCTGGAGATGTTTATGGGCTAAGTTGGGGACTAAACTGCTTTTTAGTACTACATGTCATCCCCAAACTGATGGATAAACTGAAGTAGTCAATAGAACATTGTCTACTATGCTTAGGGCAGTTTTTAAGAATAATAAGAAAATGTGGGAAGAATGCTTGCCTCATATTGAATTTGCTTATAATCGTTCGTTGCATTCTACTACTAAGATGTGCCCTTTTGAAATTGTGTATGGTTTCCTACGTCGTGCACCTACTGATTTGTTGCCTCTTCCATCTTCGGAGAAGGTTAATTTTGATGCTAAACAACGTGCTGAATTGATTTTAAAAATGCATGAGTCAACCAAGGAAAACATTGAGCGTATGAATGCTAGATATAAACTTGTGGGAGATAAGGGTAGAAAACATGTTGTGTTTGCACCTGGAGATCTCGTTTGGTTACATTTGCGTAAGGATAGATTTCCCAATTTGCACAAATCAAAGCTAATGCCACGTGTTGCTGGTCCTTTTAAGGTGTTAGAGAAAATAAATGATAATGCATATAAACTTGAGCTACCTGCAGATTTTGGGGTTACTCCCACTTTTAACTTTGCAGATTTGAAGCCTTATTTGGGTGAGGAAGATGAGCTTCCGTCGAGGACGACTGCATTTCAATAAGGGGAGGATGATGAGGACATCAATACCATTGTTAGCCCACAGCCTCTACTTTTACATATACTGGACCAATTATGTAGCGACCCGACCTCAGACGGTCAAGCCTACGTATTCTTGTGCCATCCTCGGATCAAGATGTCGGCACACAAGACATCAATGTATATATCAAAGTGCAATCACATGCATAAATAACGTAAAACTGATATATACCTCAATAGTCTCGGTGAAACAAGTAATCGGGTGTGGAGTCCCATCAACGCCATCGGCAGGTTGAGTGTAGACCGTAACCCTGTACCGTATTCTTACTCGTCGAGGAAAATATCTGCAACATGATACGTTGCAGCCGTGTAGGTCAGTACATTGAATGTACCGGCAAGATCACAATATGAGAAAACAGATGATAAAACTATACTATATGCAATATGGCTTTATGGCTCTGTATCTGAGTTTTGTTGCGTAAAAGCTGATTTTTATTTTACCTACATCAAAGGAATAGAATGAAGTCTGTACTAAAGAGTTTTCTATCATGACATGCTTCCGCCAACCGATGTCTCATAGCCCAAAATCATCATAAGTTGCCCACAGTTAAGTTATCAGTCCGGTGTTGAGAGTTCCGAGATAGATCCAGGTCCAGATGCTCAAATTGTCCGTAACCGGGGACACGGCTAATCGATTAGGTTATAACCCTCTGCAGAGGTTTGTACACTTTACACCGCAAGATTCGATCCCTCTCTTTACGTTCTCGCACTTCGTGGTGTTTGAGAACAAGATGACCAAACATGGTCTTCCAAAGAGTTCCTCGACCACCGTCGGTACTCCATCCAATCCTACCGTCCTTCTACATCTGCTAGTACCGTCCCAGCCAGAGTCACCACTAAGGTCAACCAAGCCAGAGCCCATAATGACTTGCGGTTGCCGCAGGTAAGCTTCCGGCGTGAAGTATTCTTCCGTCTCTTTGAGTCTGGGTGAAGCTTTCCGCGAGATGTCATGGCGCTTCTCCATGCATCCCGCCAACCACCGGTTTCTCCAGGCTGCCCGTCAACCGTCCTTCACCCAATGGTGTGTATTGAATTCTTGTCTCGAGTCTTGAAGTCTTGAGGTCTTGAAGGTGCAGTCCTTGCAGATTCCATCATGGAGTTGTCGTCATTGACGAGAGTTCTCCTTCTTCACACCACTCTCGAGCACTCATACCAAACCCCGTCTACTATAGCGTAGCATTAAAATAAATAACGTCCCGGGCTTGGTAACAGGGTGATGGGTTCCTACCTCATGCATACTACTCATCTACAAGAATTTCAATAACACTACTGAGGGGTGGTTGAAATTGTGTCACTAAATGCAATAAAACATAGGTAAGAAAAGCATGGTCAAAGTGAACTTGCCTGGTTGACGATCTTCGAAAAAACTAGGGTTTCGTAGTAGCAATCCTCGCACTCCGGAAATTCTACCGAGGCAAACAATAACTATAATAAGCACATAGCAATAGGATCACATAACACAACATAACGAAAGTAACATAACACAAGAAACAACCAAAACTCAAATCCAATAGAAATACTCAAATAAAGGCCTCTCAAAGTTTTCCCTACTTCAAACAAATAACAAAATAGTTTTTATATAACAAAATTCCTTAATATAACCTAATCATGGTTTTAGGTTAACTTAACAGAAAAGGTTTCACTAAGCAACTAGGAGCAAAAATAATTAATTAAAAGCTATTATAAAACTCATTTTAGGCCTAATCCAATTTCTATTAAGAAAAATAATTTAAAACTTTTATTAATTATAAATAAAAGTTCATCTAATGGAGTGACAGAAACTAACCTAGAATAACTAATCACAAGTTAAAAATAAATTAATTTACTAATTAATTAATTAGGAAAACAGGAACTAGTTAATTAATTAGGATTAATAGGATTCTGTCTAAAACTAATTATTTATTAATCCTAAAATACCCAAGTTAATTTCTAGGGTTTGGCAATGTCAAAATAAAGTGGTGACAAAAAGAATCATGCAAAAATAATTTTTCTAACTAAAGTTATAGCAGATTTGCTATTCTGGCTAAAACAATATTAAAGCATTTTTATTTATTTTTAACATAGCTAAATATATATTTTACAGAAACTACATAAAATTTGCAATCCGACAAAAAAAGAATCATCAAAAAATATTAAACAGAATAAAAGATATGAATTTTTCAAAACAGGAACTATTCTGTTAAAACAGAAAAACAAAAATAAAGAAAAATGGGCTAAACGGGCCTAACTAATGCACTGAGCGCAATATAGCTAATTGGGCCCTAGGGTTAAACTGAATCAGGCCGGCTCTAAAATAAAAACCTAACTTAAAAATTAAACCGGAACGAACCGGCCGGACCGGCTTTATAAAACGCAGCATTCTTGAGGTGTTCTAATCCACGCCAGAGATTGGAGATCCGACGGCAATGGGTGGTGTTCGGTGACTCACCGGAGCTCGACGGCGGCGGCGGCGGCGGCGGGCGAAAAGTGCGTTGGCCTCTCCGGTCGTCCGGGGAGGTCGGCGGAGAAACTCCGGCGGTCTTGAAGCGGCAGTGGGGGCTCTTGGTGGAGTCGGGGACGTCGGGAGGTCTAGGGCGACGGCGGTGATGAAAATGGCGGCGGCGGTGACTGGTCTCCAGCGCGGGTGAGAGGAGGAGGCGTGAGGGGGGGCGAGGGGGAAATAAAAGGGGTCCGTTTATATAGGCGGGGCCTCGTCGGGGTAAGGGAGGCGATCGGGAGGGATCGGGATCCGGATCCCACGGGATCCAGCGGCGGCGCTGCCTTCGGTGGCGTGAGGAGGAAGAAGGGGTGGGGTCGGGGCGTCAGTCAGAGAGAGAGGGGGTGCGGGCGAGCGGGCGACCGAGGCCAAGGAGATTCGGGCGAGGGGCGAGTGAGGCCGGCTCGGTCGGCGCTGGGTTGGCCTCTGGGCCGCTCGGTGGGCAATGGGGGTTTGCTGGTCGGGCTGGGGGCCTAGTCAAGGCGCTGGGTGGGTTTTTCTTTTATTTTGTTTTTAAATAAAACTAAAACAAAAATAAAACCAAATCTAAAAATAATTTATATAGGGTATATATATACCAAAATGATCAGGGGAATATTCCCTTTCATTTGAACATTTTTCCAGAAGCAAAATCCAAACTTCATAAAAATCTATTTTTTTCAAATTCAAATAAATTTCAGATTTGAATCCAAATCTTTTGGCATTGTTTCCTCTGATATTTTTGGAGTGTCATGTTTGCTCCTCTCATACTTTTGATCAAGTATTTATCAGGCATAGTTTTTGAAATGTTTCCCACATGCCAAAGTTTGAATTCAAATTCAAAACTCAAAATTTTTGAAAGAGGGTTTCAAAGCACCTTCAAATGATTTTCAACTTGATTCATTATAACTTCCAACTCCTATTTCATATAATTGAAGAAGTCATTTTATCTTCCCTCATGAAAATCATTGAGTTGCATAAAGCTTTGAATTTGAAATCTTCCTAATGAAATTCAATTCTTTTTCCAAAACCCTATTCATTTCAAAATGGAAGAAGTCATGTCATCTTCACTCTAGGTTTTGGTGTTGCAATGAACTTGAGTTCAATTGGGATCCAAAAATGCAAAATGGAAAGTTTGGGAAAGTCATTTCATTCCCTCTCATTCAACTTTCAAAAGTTTCAATTTTCACTCAGTTTCACTCATTCAATCAAACCAACAATCAGACAACAAGCATAGTTATTTATTTATTATAACATTCCAAAATTTAGAATTTTGGGATGTTACAAACCTACCACACTTTTAAAATGAATCTCGTCCTCGAGATTCAAGAGGCTAGCAAGAAAAAGGTTAGGGGTTGGGGTCTTCTAGCAAATGTTGCAGTCGAGAAAGGTGCGGTGGGCTACCACACTTAAAATCAAGGTTACGGTTCCAATAAACTCAGATACTTCCTCCTTATTCTTGTGATGTCGGTCTTCTCGAGATATTAAGGATAATTCCTTCTCTGGGCTCTTCGGTAGTGGCATAACCTTTTCCTCAATTCTTTTGTCCTTTACTCTTGGTAAGGTTATTCCGAGACTGGGTCTTCATAGCTGACGGGTCTGGCGCCAATTCTAAACAAATATCGGTATCTCATGGTGGTCAACGATTTATGGTTTCCCCTGCAGAAAACGGGTCTGGTTTGAACCTCACCGTATAACCTACGGTTGGCAACAACTGCCGTGTACAAGGAAAAAATACCTATACCTTTCTAAGGTTTAAACAAGGTTTTGATCGTCGTCTCTCTACTATAGGTAAGTCACTCAGATTTTACCATCCCATATAGCAAAGCGAATAATAAGAGTAAGTCGGTATGGTGATCAATCCATCCCGCACCCAAATCATTACCTTGTACATGGTTTAGCGAATCTCGCATTCTAACACTCGGTCATCCTCACAAGCATTGCAGAATTTCTCTTGTCGTGAACCAAGTTCGGAAAAATCCATTGATTCTGCAGGCCAAACAAACATCTATCGTTCCTTAATAACTCTCGGGTTTTATGTAAACTCCTATAGAATCGCCGGTTGATCAAATCGTAGTCTATTCCCAAAATTTCTTTCTCCAAAGGGTACTTGATCCTTATTAATTCTTGGGCCTGTGGGTTATGGCCCACTTCAACACTAGTGCAGCTTTAACTCATCCTTGGGGTAACTCTCTTGTTCCATATTACCCTCCTTTAAATCCAGTAGTACTGCTTTCTTCATACCATCATATCAAAACAAAACTCCAACTTATTTTGTCCAAACTTCACTCCGTGGAATATCATTATCATTTCCATGGGTCAAGTGTCCTCACAGGGTACTACCACCCTTAAATGCACAAATTCTTCCATAGACCATATTTTTCTCATATCCTCGAAAATGGTCAAAATCCGTGTTCATAGAGTAACAACTCATACAATTCAACATATGAAATCATCACACCTTAACTTTATTGATTCATGCATTCATTACAATCTCTGAGCACCCATTACATAACTCAACTCATCGAACTCATAAAAATGAAATTGCTTCTTACTACCAATATCAAAGTTCCAACTACTCAGCTCCGACTTTCATCTTGTCGGGACATTTGGTAGCATAATGTCCTGCTTCCTTGCAGCGAAAACAAATAACTTTCGATAAGTCTTTGGGCTTCTTGGAGATGGTGTCTACTCTTTGGGCTCTTGGCTTCTTCTCCGGACATTTACTAGCGTAATGACCTAAATCCTTGCACCTGTAACAAGTGATATGACTCAGGTCCTTCTCTGCAGAAATTGGGTTGTTACGAAGATGCCTTCGTCTTCTCTTCTGGATTTCTCCGTAATGATCGAGCTTCTATTTCACGAGGGTCAAAGTTCACTTCATTGTCGGGAAGTCTCCGAGATACTCTTGGCTTTCCTTCATGCAATACTCTGAAAAATGTCCTTCTTCTCCACATGAATAGCGTGCTTGTGCGAAAAATCTGTTTAGGCCTTCACCATCGTGGTCTTCAACAACTTCCTTCATCACAAGTTCTTCTAAATTTTTCCTGCGGGCTTCTTTCTGCTGCTTCATAACTTCTTGTACCTTGGGGTAAATCGACATTGAGCAGGGTAGTGTGTATTTCCTTCACACAGAAACAAGTAACCTGCCCAATCGGGCATTCTTGGTGAGTGATTTTCCTCACAAGGAGGGTATCCATCCTTGTGTTCCTCCCGGTGTGTCCTATTTCTCCGCAAATCTTGCAGGCACAAGGTTTATTTCTTGGTGTATCATGGTGCTTCCGGATGAGACGTGATCTCAACAGGTCTTCTTGAATTCCTCCCAAGTTCTTGCTCCATTAAATCCTGTATGGCTTGATGCATTTTCCACAGGTTGCAGCACTTTCTGTAAAATCTTGAAAGAGCGTATTGGACCTCATACTTCCTTGAAACCAATTTGTTCCTCAAGTGATTCTCCATGTTCTGCATCCATAGCTACGCCTCCGGCTGAAGTCTTGATCCAGAAGAATATCAGTCCAACTTCATTCATCATCTATGGGGTTCAAGGGTTTTAAGGTGAGATGAGAGAGAGGTGGGGAGGATATACACACAATACAAACAATAGTTTTTTTGATGAAACAAGTTTTACTTTGTGGCTGTCGGAAAAACATCAAACAAATGACAGCTCACACATCGTCGCATCTAACGTAAGTGTGTAACAGGGTTTGGTCTTCTAAAGGTCAAATATTTCTTTAGGAACTTCAAATCTTCGGAGTCTTCAACTGTTGTAGCTTCTAATACATGGTGAAATCCTCTCTACTTGGAAGAGGTCATCAGTCCTCCGATATCAAATCCTTCTTGGAGCGTCTTCAGTTGATCCTCCGGGTGATCAAAGGGTAAGGGGTATATTCTAACTATTTGAGGTGAGAGGGTCTATTTGACAAATTCAGAAAAGATGAGAAGTAAGAGTCTTTTTGTAAATAAAGTTTTTGAGATATCCTGTCCTAAGGGCTTTTCCGGTTTCTAGGGTCACATCCTACAGTCAACATGTGCTCTGATACCATCTCTGTAGCGACCCGACCTCAGACGGTCAAGCCTTCCGTATTCTTGTGCCATCCTCGGATCAGTATCTTTGGCACACACAAGACATCAATGTATATATCAAAGTGCAATCACATGCATAAATAACGTAAAACTGATATATACCTCAATAGTCTCGGTGAAACAAGTAATCGGGTGTGGAGTCCCATCAACGCGCCATCGGCAAAGTTGAGTGTAGACCGTAACCCTGCACCGTATTCTTACTCGTCGAGGAAAATATCTCGCAACATGATACGTTGCAGCCGTGTAGGTCAATTACATTGAATGTACCGGCAAGATCACAATATGAGAAAACAGATGATAAAACTATACTATATGCAATATGGCTTTATGGCTCAGATTCGAGTTTTGTTGCGTAAAAGCTGATTTTTATTTTACCTACATCAAAGGAATAGAATGAAGTCTGTACTAAGGAGTTTTCTATCATGACAAGGTTCCGCCAACCGATGTCTCATAGCCCAAAATCATCATAAGTTGCCCACAGTTAAGTTATCAGTCCGGTGTTGAGAGTTCGAGATAGATCCAGTCCAGATGCTCAAATTGTCCGTGAATCGGGACACGGCTAATCGATTAGGTTATAACCCTCTGCAGAGGTTTGTACACTTTACCCGCAAGATTCGATCCCTCTCTTTACGTTCTCGCACTTGTGGTGTTTGAGAACAAGATGACCAAACATGGTCTTCCAAAGAGTTCCTCGACCACCGTCTGCACCCATCCAATCCTACCGTCCTTCTACATCTGCTAGTACCGGCCCCAGCCAGAGTCACCACTAAGGTCAACCAAGCGAGCCCATAATGACTTGCGGTTGCACAGGTAAGCTTCCGGCGTGAAGTATTCTTCCGTCTCTTTGAGTCTGGGTGAAGCTTTCCGCGAGATGTCATGGCGCTTCTCCATGCATCCCGCCAACCACTGGTTTCTCCAGGGCTGCCCGTCAACCGTCCCTTCACCCAAAGAGTGTGTATTGAATTCTTGTCTCGAGTCTTGAAGTCTTGAGGTCTTGAAGGTGCAGTCCTTGCAGATTCCATCATGGAGTTGTCGTCATTGACGTAGAGTTCTCCTTCTTCACACCACTCGAAAGCACTCATACCAAACCCCGTCTACTATAGCGTAGCATTAAAATAAATAACGTCCCGGGCTTGGTAACAGGGTGATGGGTTCCTACCTCATGCATACTACTCATCTACAAGAATTTCAATAACACTACTGAGGGGTGGTTGAAATTGTGCCACTAAATGCAATAAAACATAGGTAAGAAAAGCATGGTCAAAGTGAACTTGCACAGTTGACGATCTTGAAAAAACTAGGGTTTCAGAGTAGCAATCCTCGCACTCGGAAATTCTACCGAGGCAAACAATAACTATAATAAGCACATAGCAATAGGATCACATAACACAACATAACGAAAGTAACATAACACAGCAAACAACCAAAACTCAAATCCAAAAGAAAAACTCAAATAAAGGCCTCTCAAAGTTTTGCCTACTTCAAACAAATAACAAAATAGTTTTTATATAACAAAATTCCTTAATATAACCTAATCATGGTTTTAGGTTAACTTAACAGAAAAGGTTTCACTAAGCAACTAGGAGCAAAAATAATTAATTAAAAGCTATTATAAAACTCATTTTAGGCCTAATCCAATTTCTATTAAGAAAATAATTTAAAACTTTTATTAATTATAAATAAAAGTTCATCTAATGGAGTGACAGAAACTAACCTAGAATAACCAATCACAAGTTAAAAATAAATTAATTTACTAATTAATTAATTAGGAAAACAGGAACTAGTTAATTAATTAGGATTAATAGGATTCTGTCTAAAACTAATTATTTATTAATCCTAAAATACCCAAGTTAATTTCTAGGGTTTGGCAATGTCAAAATAAAGTGGTGACAAAAAGAATCATGCAAAAATAATTTTTCTAACTAAAGTTATAGCAGATTTGCTATTCTGGCTAAAACAATATTAAAGCATTTTTATTTATTTTAACATAGCTAAATATATATTTTACAGAAACTACATAAAATTTGCAATCCAACAAAAAAGAATCATCAAAAATATTAAACAGAATAAAAGATATGAATTTTTCAAAACAGGAACTATTCTGTTAAAACAGAAAAACAAAAATAAAGAAAAATGGGCTAAACGGGCCTAACTAATGCACTGAGCGTAATATAGCTAATTGGGCCCTAGGGTTAAACTGAATCAGGCCGGCTCTAAAATAAAAACCTAACTTAAAAATTAAACCGAACGAACCCGGCGGACCGGGCTTTATAAAACGCGTACCCCTTGAGGTGTTCTAATCACGCCAGAGATTGGAGATCCGGCAATGAGGTGGTGTTCCGGTGACTCACCGGAGCTCGACGGCGGCGGCGGGCGGCGGCGGCAAAAGGCGTTAGCCTCTCCGGTCGTCGGGAGGTCGGCGGAGAGCTCCGGCGAGTCTTGAAGGCGACAGTGGGGGCTCTTGGTGGAGTCGGGGGCGTCGGGAGGTCTAGGGCGAGGGCGGTGATGAAATTGGCGGCGGCGGTGACTCGGGTCTCCGGCGAGCGCGGGTGAGAGGAGGAGGCGTTCCGGTGAGGGGGCGCGGGGGGGAATGGGGTGGGGGTCCAGTTTATAGGCGGGGCCTCGTCGGGTAAGGGAGGCGATCGGGAGGATCGGGATCCGGATCCCACGGGATCCGGCGTGAGCGGCTTGGCTCGGTGGCGTGGGCGAGGAGGAAGAAGGTGGGGTCAAGGCGTCAGAGAGAGAGGGGTGCGGGAAGCGGGCCACCGAGGCCAAGGAGATTCGGCGAGGCGAGTGAGGCAGCTCGGTCGGCGCTGGTTGGCCTCTGGGCCGGTGGGCCCGGTGGGGGTTTCTGTTGGGCAGGGGGCCTAAATGGCGCTGGGGTGGGTTTTTTTTAAATAAAACTAAAACAAAAATAAAACCAAATCTAAAAATAATTTATATAGGGTATATATATACCAAAATGATCAGGGAATATTCCCTTTCATTTGAACATTTTTCCGTATAAAATCCAAACTTCATAAAAATCTATTTTTTCAAATTCAAATAAATTTCAGATTTGAATCCAAATCTTTTGGCATTGTTTCCTCTGATATTTTTGGAGTGTCATGTTTGCTCCTCTCATACTTTTGATCAAGTATTTATCAGGCATAGTTTTGAAATGTTTCCCACATGCCAAAGTTTGAATTCAAATTCAAAACTCAAAATTTTTGAAAGAGGGTTTCAAAGCACCTTCAAATGATTTTCAACTTGATTCATTATAACTTCCAACTCCTATTTCATATAATTGAAGAAGTCATTTTATCTTCCCTCATGAAAATCATTGAGTTACATAAAGCTTTGAATTTGAAATCTTCCCTAATGAAATTCAATTCTTTTTCCAAAACCCTATTCATTTCAAAATGGAAGAAGTCATGTCATCTTCACTCTAGGTTTTGGTGTTGCAATGAACTTGAGTTCAATTGGGATCCAAAAATGCAAAATGGAAAGTTTGGGAAAGTCATTTCATTCCTCTCATTCAACTTTCAAAAGTTTCAATTTTCACTCAGTTTCACTCATTCAATCAAACCAACAATCAGACAACAAGCATAGTTATTTATTTATTATAACATTCCAAAATTTAGAATTTTGGGATGTTACAAATTACTAGAGCTCGCGCACGCCAATTAAATTATCAGGTACTTTCGTTTCTTGCTAATGATTCTCATGTTCATGAGAATATGATGCTGCCTAAATTGGATACATTTGTTTTGCTTACAAATGAAGGGCCTAGCTTGGAGAAGGATGAACATTGGAGTAAGAATAAGCATGGAGTTGATGGCATGCGCAAGGGGAACAAGAACGGAGTTACAAGTGATGATTTCAGGACTTTGAAGCCACCGCAAGGAGTGCATGAAGCCTTGGACAAATTATACAAGATGGCACTTCATAAATTTCGTCCAGAGGCTATTCTAGGTGTCGCTTCACCTTATTATTGGGCCAGGCCCATGTAATTTCGAAATACATAAGTATAGGCAGTTTTTAGAGTCTGTATGTGTGGGGAAACGAGAGATACGGTTGGTTTCGGACCCCTTCCCCAAGGGCCACGAAATTCCCCTCCTCTTCCTCCATATATACAGTCCTTAGGGCACTGTTTAGACTTTGGGTTTTGTTTAGATCAAAAGTTCGCCATAGCTGCAACTTCGCGTACTTCGTTTGTGTTCAACAACCAGACCAAGGCGTCACAGAACCCCACCTTCATTAATAAAGCTTTCCTCTTATATTCGCAATATCTAGATTGAATTCTCAATTTCTTGCTTGGTCTTCGTTTGCTCGTAGGAAATAGACCCTCGTGGTCAGGTTGATCGTGCTCCGGCGTGGTCAATAACCCTCGGAAGTTGGTTTAGCGATAGCTAAGGCACGACGTTTTCGCACGTTCATAGTCAGATCGTCAAAGTCGACTCCCACAGAAAACGAAAGTTATCTCATCGAAACATCCGTACACCTTCGCCTCTATCAACACCGCTACTCATCATCGCCTCGGACGGTAACCTCCATATCATCTTGCTATCATGGTATCCCTCCATTGTATATTCCCTTGCAATTGCATTGATAACCCCTAGCCCATTTTGCGTCACTTGCCTATCGAGACTAGCCATTTGAGTATTGCCGGCAACGTTACTTGTGCACATTAGTGGTCTACGCCTTCCATTGCATACATACCATATCATCTTGGTATCATATCATCCCTTGTTCCACAAGATTGTTCCCGCATATACACAATTGCTATCTTGGTTTGTGCATTTCGCAAAGTGGCCATACACAAAAAGAAGAAGAAGATGAAAGAATAAGCTTTTAAGCAAAAAAAGAGTGAACAAAGAGCTTGTAAGCAAGTGACATAGCATCATACCACATTGCATAAGATTGTCATATCCGATCATCTTGGATCATCTTGAGAGAAACACCGGGAACCATACACACATCGCATACTTGGGATAGAAGTTGATACATTTTTCATCTTATAGGTTGTGCACAAGTGTCGTATCCGCCTATAGAGCAATCGTGCTAGCGTCTCTCTTGAGTTGTGCAACACGAGCGTTTTCCGTGGATTCCACATTTTGTGCTCATTCCTTGGTTGCACAACCCCATTTATCTATCCGTGTGTGCGTTTTCGTGTGCCACATATTGCTATTGGTCTACTTGTTTCACTTGCGAATTTGTGAATTTCTTTCAACATTATCGACTCTTGCTAACATTTTGCATCAAATGTTTGTGCCACTATCCTCACCGAGCTCCACCATAAGCTTTCACTTGTGTAGGTGCAAGAAACCGACAAGAATTGGTACCAATTGTGCTACTTCCTTGTTACACATTGAGTGATCATTGATCCATCTTCAACATCGGTCAAGGTACATTTGGTATAGTTCTTCTCTTTCTCCCACTCATATTTGCTCGAGTCTTGTGATGGATAGGCAAGGCATTTCACCTTCGATCTACAACAACGACGAGTTCGATGCCAAGGACAACTACACCGACGCCAAGATGCAAGCTCAAATGGAGGAGATCAAAGCCCTCATCAAGTCATACAAGAGATCTTCCTCATCTTCGAGAAGACGCCCAAGAGCACATTCTTCCGAGCTACCATCTCCGGCAAGGTCACATCGGCATCGACACCATCACCACCGACACGAACATGAAGGTCAAGAGCTCTACACCAACAACCGCTCAACGACTTCACCATCTCCCTTGGCATCTTCGCCAAGCGACTTCAAGGCATCTTCGCCTACGGACATACGGCATCTTCGCCAACAAGCACCTCAAGATTGTGCTCAAGAGAAGCTCCCCAAGCTCAAGTCCGTGACTTCCATGAGCTACTACGACCTCGACATCGACCACGTGATTCCTTTTTATGGGACTCAAGAACCCGAGGAGTATCTCGAGTGGGAGCGTTTAATGGACGACTACCTCAAGCTACATCAAGTCCCTCCAGAAGATCAAGTGAAGTGCGCCACAACGAACTTCCATGACTACGCGTCCACATGGTGGCTTCACACACCTTCGGAATACTGCGACATGAGTTGGCCCAAGACGACGAGAGTTTTGCGGTGAGAGTCGTGCCTCCAACCTATATGGAACAACTCTATGCCAATTGGAGAACAACATCCAAGGATCCAAGTCCATCGACGCGTACTTCAAGGAGATAAAAAATGCCTTGCGACGAGCCAGCGTGGACGACCCCATTTCGATGAAGTTCCACTTCATGATGGGATTGCACAACGACATCTCCAAGACTATCTCCCTCGATAACTACAAGTCCCTCGATGACTACTACATTAGTGCTCTCAAGGCGGAACAAGAACTCATGAAGGCCAAGGCTTCTCGACCCCAAGCACACTTCTCGAAGACCAAGATCCAACACGGCGAGCATGAGGCTAGTACAACCACGAAGTCCAAGCCCGACGAGCTCCAAGGCGACGCTCCCAAGTTCGACTTCACCGCAATCCCTCTTTGTGGCATTGATGGTGTCGAGTCTTCTTCGACTCTTTTTCAAGACAGTGTGGCGACGACTACTACTATGGAGCCATTCAAGGACAAAGCTTTGGAGGCGAGCGACAAGGTGGCGAGCAAGGATGATGCTTCCATCTTAGGAGGCGAGGGTGATGATGTGCCCTCTTCAGCTTTCATCCATGGCGACGATGACGAGATGATCGAGCATGGGATTTTCCCTTCGGTCATGGAAGAGAGTGATGTTGTGCCATCTTCGGCCTTCATCCACGGCGACGATGATGAGATGGTTGAGTATTTCACCTCGACCACGGCGACGTATGATAACTTGAGTGACTTGTGCCACCATATTGAGAGTGAGAGTGACTTCACCACTAGCCCCATATATGATGACTTGCCCCAATTCCCATGTGAGGAGAGCCACAACCCCCACCACTTGAGTGAGATGAGTGGCTCCACCATATGTGACATTGTGTGCACCTACCTTGAGGGAGTGAGTGAACCACCACATAGAGAGAGTGTGATAGTTGATAGGGCATGTGAGGCCACTATGATTTCTAACGACTTAACCTCTACCTCTATTATGTCTTCTCATTTGGTGCTAGGTCTCATATATGATGATGTGCCGATTCGCGATGACTACGTCCTTCCTTTGGACAAGACGATGGCCATGGTGGAATATGATGCACCCCCACATGGTTCCATCAAGATGAAGATGACCACCATTTGGTCTCTCCCACCTCACCTACACCACTTGAGTGGAATGAGAACGGTAACATAGGTGAAGGTGAAGGTGAAGGTGATGCTCTAGTCCCACTAGTGGACATTCTTTACATTGATTGCTTGCATGATGTTGATCCACACAGTACCATGATTCGTGCTAGTGAGACTTCCTCATGTGATGATTTCTTGCCCATTTACGATGAGTATGATGATTCTCATGTGGAGTCTATTAGTTGTGATTGCATGTTACATAGGATTTCTTGTGACAATTCTTTAGGTCACATCATGTTTGACAATCCGCTTGACTTGTCGTATGCTATGCATGAGATCCACCATATGTCATATTTGCAATCTCATCGTAGTGGCTATGCATATGCCATTAAAATTAACCCAATTTGCACAAATGGCATAGATTACAAGCCCATGGTTATTGGCATTTGTTTTTCTTGTGATGATATTGATATGCTCCCATTGCATCATTTATCTCATATGCCATGCCATGACTACCTAGCTTTGAATATGCATTGTTTTGGATGTTGTCCATTTTCTCCATATGATGTTTCCAATATTGCTCATGAGGAGACCCCCATAGTTTCCTCATACATGTTAGGAGATTTTGATCCATCCCATCCATTGCATGATCCCAATACTTGTGTGCACAATATTCTTCCCATGAATAAACATGCTATTGATGTGCCATATACTTTTATGCTAAATTTGTATCCCCATCGTGTTATACATAACAACTATTCTTTTATGATGGATGACATGTTCTTATACCATACATCAAATTTCTTTGAGTGATGCTTATCTTGTGCTAACTCACACGTGCACATACACACATAATGGATGATGTGTACATTTATCACGCACACAATTTCTTTGGTTTGTGTCTCTTTTGCGTAGGTACCCATGAATACTTGTCAACCTCGCAATCCCACAAGTTGACAAAACGAGCTCTAGAGAGCAATGATGACTTGGGATCCCATGGATTGCCTTTCCCACCGCTCTCTTCACGTGAAGTCTTCGCGCATTCATTCTACATGGCCCTCACATGGCTATGGGTTATTGTCCATTACATATTCTATGCCCATCTTGCCATGTTCACTTTGCATGATATGCTCATCCCTATGTGTTTGCCATGCATTTGTGACCCATGCTTTTGCATTACACATGATGATTGATTCTAGTACTTGTATGTGTGTTTGCAAGCTTGGTGGAGATATTGCTTGTTATTGCCATGATTGTTTTGTGCCCCATTCCTATGATGATACTATGATCTTGCTTTGTGTTTATGCTTGCGATATGTCATGTGCATTGCCTATGCATATTATTTGCTCACATGACATGATTGCCATGATTTCCTCTAGTATGTTGCATCTTCGCACTACTAGCTTGCACGACTTGATCGATATGCTTGCTTATGTTGCATCACCCATGATTCATACTTGCTCATTTCATACGGTTGATTACAACCATTACCATTCTCTGCACATGATTGTTCTTGCTTCTTGCCATATATCTCCATGTGTTGCCTCTCTCATTCTAGATGATTTGACATGTATTGAGTGCAACAATGCCTTTAGTCTTGATAATGAGTTTGCCCCCATAGCATTCTCACATATATTTGGAGATTTTGACATATTTCTTGTGAATCATGCTTGCCTTACCTCTTTGCACCATATACCTAGTGCCATGAATATTGCCATTGTTGCATCATATTATTCATGCACTTGTGCTTATAATGGTTATGTGCAAAAGAAGAGAACCATCATGATGGATGATGTGTTTATCTACCATGCGCATACGTTCTTTCTTTTGTTGTGTGCATGTGTAGGATACTTGGACTTTGTGTGGACTTCCACGTCACGTGAGTTGACCATTCGAGCTCTTGAGAGCGAACCACCTTCTACCATGACGATTCTACATCGCACTTGCTTGTGCTTCAGCATTGTGAAGGACGCACAAGGACACGCCTTCAAGGTGACATCTTTCTTGAGCATGGATATTGTGGATCATACAACTTGTGTTGCTTGCACCATGAGACTTATTGATCATCTTGGACCATTTGATTGCGCACATGTTAGAGATCTTGCTTCAACTTGTCACTTTCACCGTTCCATGCATCATGATATATATGCCTTGTGTGTTGCATCCAATTCTTTGATTACTTGATCCGATCATATGTTTGGTTGCAACAATGTCACTTCTTCACATATTCCATGTACCATTGCTTGTCACATGCTTGACTTGATTGCCTCACACATGATGAACACTTGCTCTTTCTATTGTGCTGAGTGCCATACTATCTTCACTACACGCTATGCACGTTACGCTTAGATTTTCTTACACTTGACCCATGTGTTTAGGCACTTCATTTTGTTTGGTGTTGTGAATGATTCTTATGCCTACCATAGACCTTTCATTGGGCAATTTGTGAATGCTTGCTATGAACTTGAGGTAGATGCTTATTCTCTTGTCAAACATATTCTCATCTCTACCTCACATTTATATGCTTCTCCCCATGATATCTTTCCTTGTGCTCAATTCATATGCTTACATGCCATGACACAATCCCATGTCACACCATATGCTTTGCATGATGCCGACACTTGTTGGGTGAATCACCGCTTGAATGCTTGGTTTTGCACTAACGCTAACAACATTTGTTTTTCCAAGTGTTTGTTGTCCTTACTCCTTTTGAAGGAATCACAAGACGATGCGACATTGGAGAGTGCCCATTTCGAGATTCAAGATGACAAGTACTTGGTGAACGTCCACTTCTACATGGCGAAGCCATCTCTTTCCCATGGTGATTTGGTTTTCGATCCGAGGTCGGATCTTTCCCAAGGGAGGGGAGATGATGCGGAGCATCCTATGGACATCACCATGTCAAGAGTCCATTCGGCAAGTGACACGTGCGACATCTACTTCACATACACAAAGGTGAATCATCTCCTTTACACGTGCTCACTTGACACCTTCGAGGATGGTATACTACTTGACACTCCACTCGTGTGCATGCATAGGTATTGTTGGAACACTACGGACGACGAGGAGGAGTGCAAGCGCCAAGGAACAACTACACATTCGCGAGGGAAGTCTGGAAGCAACGACGGAAGAAGAAGACGGAGACATCTCCCAGGACCCGGACATCCGGCCCCTGGAACCTCACCCACAGCAGCCGCCCAGCCGCCAAGTACCTACAGGCCACGGACATCCGTTCATAGCCCGGACATCCGGCCCAGCCCGGACATCCGGCCCAGCGCGGACATCCGGCCCAGCCCGGACATCCGGCCCTTCCCCGAAAATCCGACATCGAATGACAGAACGCACCCGAAGTTTGGCCACTTCAGCCCGGATATCCGGCGTGAGCCCCGGACATCCGACGCCTGACGACCGGACATCCGCCCTCAAAGACGGACATCATCCGCCGTCATACAGCATGGACAGGGCCCGAGGCCCATGTATCCCTTTCCCACTTACCCCTTCGTGGCTTAGACTATAAATAGACCACTCCCTCATCCATTCTAGGGTTAGCATAGGTTTAGCTCATATTAGAGGTAGAGCTTTGCTCATCCATTAGGATCTACTCCACGAGAGAGACCGCGACCCCTCTACGGAGAAGATCCCCTTGGATTCAAGACCTCCTCACGGAGAAGACCCCTTCAAGACCTCCTCACGGAGAAGAACCGGTTACCTTTGTATCGTCCTTTGTTGACTTTGAATTTTGTATCTCCTCTTGTGTTCCAAGGATCTAGCACATGTGTGACTATATCTTGTTGGTTTGAGAGTTCCTCATGTGTTTTCCCTTGTGATTCCCCGTGTGTTCTTCGTGTTCTTAGTTGGGATCCGCTCCTTTCGTGAAAGATCGGCCGTATAGGGTTCCACCCTACATAAAATGTGTTGCCTTTTCCCCCTGCCCACAATGAGTTGCCCTATTAGACATGAATATCTGAAAGTTTTTTTGTTTTAAGTGGTTTATAAAGCAATTTACTGATGATTACCTTGCAAACTACATGACGGGAGTGGAGGCAACTAATCTTAAAGTATATAATTCATACTACCATGATAATGGTCTAGAAGTCTTCCTGAAGGCGGTGAAGGATGGGCAGGCGATCGACACAAGGGGTTGGAAAAAAAATTGCACCTATGGCATGCAGGATGGCACAGTATGGGCATTCCGCTTCTTCAACACCATCGGCAGCCAAAATGATTTACACTTCTCTCTTCACCTTTACCACCTCTAAATATTGTGGTTCATCATAGTTAATTGCAGCCTAATCCTGTATTTACTGAACATATTGTACTAAGAATTTTATTTATGGATTGGTTGTTGAACCATTGTGCTGAGAATTTGAATTCCATGTTTCATATTTCAAATTTCCAATTTGAATAATAAACTACAGGGGAAAATAAAATTAAACAGGAGTGAATAAAATGATGTACACTCGGTTTGAAAGGAAACAACATGTGCGATGGAAAATATAGAACAGACAGTTCTATGATGTGAAACATTTGCAATGCTCGACATACACACTCACAGTTTTGTCTCATATGCGTGTGCGATTCATGGTAATAAGTCAAACATTTCAAACATGTATGCGTGTGTAATATTGTATAAAAAGAAGATGGTGCATATATGGAGTCCGTGTGTGATAGGAATGCCTATCGCACACAGTTGTAAAAATGGACACGTTGGCGATAGTAGAGGCACTGACACAATTTACATTTTTGAACTGGGTGCGATAATGTACCTATCGCAAACACATTGGTAGATTAAATGTTTGTGATATCTACCTTTTCCGCATGACTATAGCAGTGTAATCGTTTCAGATGTCTCTTGGATCAGAAACGTAACATCGAGACATAACATGTGGGACATGCGCGACCTTCCATACGTTTATTTTATGGTAATTGTCAGTACTCTCTCGCCTATCCCCAGCGTTTTCTAGGTCGTGTGGGAAGGACCCTCCTATCGCACACATTGACAAGGTGACGGTTTAAAACTCCATCACGGAAAGGGGGTAAAAACCGTTTGTATAGCACATAATGATACCAGTGAATTATGCTCTGCATGCCATTACACTGCACACAGTTTGCGAAAGCAAAATGTCTATGATATACATCAAGACCAGACACATTTCTCAGACCCACTACATGTGTGATGAATCTCTATTGCACACATGATCAGCCAAGAAAAATGTGTGAGATTAACAACAACAGCGCACACAGTTTCTTCTTATTAAATGTTTGTGAAAGTCACCTTATCACCTACGCTTATGGATTATTTATGATCTCGTGTGCTTCATAAATTTTTGCCCATAGAGGAACATGTGTGATAGGCCTTCACCCGACGCGGGTACGATGGATGAATCGTGTGGGATATATTCAAGCTTCGCATACAGTTTTATAGGGACAACTGTATGCATTCTTATATTGAATCGCATATGGTCGAGGAAGAGTAAATGTTTGTGATAGTCTCCGTATCATACACATTTTACTATCGTGAACTGTTTGTAATGTAGCACGCATCGTAAACAATGCACAACAGAATACCGAGTGCGATGGTAATTCGAGCACACACGAGTAGCAAGGATGGAGCGTTTGGGATATTTGGCATATCACAAATAGTTGTGTGATGACTCGCATATGGGAGATGACGGCATTGCATACGCTTAGTTATACAAAACGTATGCATTCCTACTCCCTATCCCCAAAGATTTCTAGGTCATGTGGGAAGGACCCTATCGCACACATAGGCAAGGAGAAGGTTTAAAACTCCAGCGCGGAAAGGGGTTAAAACCGTTTGTATAGAAGCTCGTTGTACTAGAGACTGTTTGGTTCAATTATGCAATGTGATGTTCAATTATTGTAGGTGCAATTTTGTATTGTTATGTGTGTGAGAAATAAATAGAATTTGGTTGTACTAAATACATGATAAACATATACAATTGCTATATTTCCTGGTTGTTAAGCATGCTTGGTTTGGTTAACTCTCTAATCTTCTAGTATGCTCTATTTTGCAATTTGGTGCTCAGTTAAATGTTTGGTTCATTTGTTGTGGTGTTTAGTTAACTATTTTGTTCAATTCTGCAATGCGATGTTCAATTGTTGTGGGTACAATTTTGGCTTGCTATGCATGTGATAAATAAATCAAGTTTGCCTATACTAAATACATGAGAAACATATACAATTGCTATATTTCCTAGTTCTTAAGCATGCTTGGTTTGGATAACTGACTTTTTGATGTGGCTCAAATTAATTTGCTAAATTTGCAATGTGTTTATTTCTTATCAACATATTTTACTGATAGTATGTCAACCCTCACTTAACCTGATCAATAACTACCTTATATGTGTTGCAGGGAAACAATTGGAGGCACTGAGGTTTACTATCAAGGTTAGCACATGCATGGTCCTGTGGCTAATAACACATTATTTTGCAATTGTAGGAACCATTCTACTATTTAGGTTTTTAACAATTTGGTCTTGAACATGTAGGTCCTGCTGTCAGAGATTTTGTACCACTGTTAGACCCACTTTACATATGAGGAAATGAGATGTCCATGAATATCAATCAAGTCAAGAAACTTGGAAAGGTTGTTAGGATAAAGAAACTCGCGACGAGACACAACAAGATCTTTGTCTGCATAATGAAGAAGACATCAGTGAACTACATGATGATACTAACTCTTATACCTTGTTTTTTAATTCCTTTGCGCCATTTCAAAATTTGGAGAAGATATTTATGCATATCTTTGTTTTCGAGCCTTTCCAATGCAGTTCACTTATGATTACCTCTCAAACCACCTATATGGTCAAGAGGCGAGGAAGGTGTTCATACAACACCCGTGGTACAATATCAAAATCTTCCTTAAGAGGATGAAGCATGGGCAGTCAATCATCCACAGG
Organism: Aegilops bicornis; assembly: GCA_021605145.1. Lineage (NCBI taxonomy): Eukaryota > Viridiplantae > Streptophyta > Magnoliopsida > Poales > Poaceae > Aegilops > Aegilops bicornis. The sequence goes on from CM038673.1 coordinate 267,752,389, forward strand.
CCCTGGCCTAAAGTTGTAAAGACCTTCACATCATTGAAGGCTCAATATTTGCCTTCCGCTTCAATAGTTTTCCAGATGAGGTTCATTTGTCTATCTACTGCCTATGTTGCCAATTTCCAAAGGTTTAAGATCTTGCATGTGAAACTTGGTGCTATTGTATAATGGGGTAGCTAGCTATATGCCTATATGGTGTAACTAAGTGCTGAAGTTATATGATGTTGTACTCTGATGTATTTCAAGTATGAAATCTTGGTCGACATAATACGAAAATGAAATATATTGCGTGTTTAATACGAAATGTCAATTTGAGTCTAAATGGATTAAAAATAACAGGTCAATTAGCCTGCTTAATGGGTTTTTCTATTGCAAACGGTTATTGAGACAACACCATGGGCGATGACCTCTGACAACCCACACAGAAGTAAACGTGTTGGATCAATAAACAATCACAAACGACTTCCTTTGGAAAACTGTTTGCGTTAGGTCACCTTACACAAAAGTTTTTCACATAAAAAGTGTGTGTGATGGATAGCCTATGCCACACAGTTTCCTCTAGGCACCGTGCGTAAAGCATTCAATAAGGCACACGATAAAATTATAAATATCGTCTGCAATGGCAACGCTATCACAGACGATGTGATGCGGAAAATTGTGTGTTGTGTACATACGAACGAACACGTTTTTCTAGGATTCACTAGTGGGATGTACATACAAACGGAAACGTTTGTCTGGGATTCACTGTGTGGGATGTACATACAAACGGAAATGTTTGTCTGGGATTCATTATGTGGGATGTACATACGAACGGAAGCGTTTGTCTGGGATTCACTGTGTGGGATGTACATACGAACGGAAACGATTGGGCATGTATAATTGTTTGTGATGGCTCGCTCGATCGCACACGAGCTCTTTTTGCCCCGCGTGTGTGACCGTAGGACCTATCGCCAATAGTTTTTGGTTGATGTGGGATGGACCCCTGATGTAGGGTGGAACCCTAGATGGCCGATCTTTCACGAAAGGAGCAGATCCCAAAGAGGAACACGAAGAACACGAGGGGAAAACGCGGGGAAACACAAGAGAAACACTCAAACCAAAAAGAGATGGTCACGCATGTGCTAGATCCTCGAAACACGAGAGGATATACAAGATTCACGATCAACAAAGGATGATACAAAGGTAACTGGTTCTTCTCCGTGAGGAGGTCTTTATGGGACCACCCAAGAGGGGGTCTTGAATCCAAGGTGATCTTCTTCGTAGAGGGGCCGCGATCTCTCTCCTGGAGTAGATCTGTAATGGATGAGCAATGCTCTATCTCACAAATGAGCTAAACCAATGCTAACCCTAGAAAGAGGGAGATGGGAGAGTATATATAGTCTAGGGGGGAGAAAGGGTACATGGGCTTCGGCCTTTTACCATGCGCAGACAGGCGGAGCCGGATGTCCGGGCTGGGTGGCCGGATGTCCGGGCTGGCGGCGATAGGTTCTGTAGGTTCTGGTGTGTGGCGCTGTATGTCTGGGGCTTGTAGATGTGGAGCGGCTGGGTGGCGGATGAGGATGATGCCCCAGGGGCTGGATGTCCGGGGCCTGGAAGGTGATCTTGACCGTTTCCGTTGGTTCTCTTCATCCATGGACTTGGCGGCTTGTCCGTCTCCACGAGCATCTTCGGGAGGGTCCCCTTGACACCTGATCATGCATAGCATATCAGACTTAGGTAGTAGCCATGTCTCGAGTGGATCATATGTTATATCACTAAGCAAAGAGGTCACCTCGTTCTCGAGAGCTCTAGCTCGTGCTCGTGTCATGGTTCCTCTTGGCTCTTGATGAGATGATGGTAGGTCCATGGGGATGATTGTGGGATGCTACGCATCATCTCCCCTCCCTTGGGAAAGATCCGACCTCGGATCGAAATCCTCATCACCATGGTATAGGGAGAGATCTTTGATGTTGAAGATGTCGCTCACGGAGTACTTGTCGCGTAGAATGTCGATCTTGTAGGCTTTTTTGTTGTAGCGTGCAAGCACCTTGAAGGGTCCATCGGCTCGTGGTACAAGTTTGGACTTGTGTTCGTTGGGGAAGCGGTCCTTGCGAAGGTGTAGCCACACAACATCTCCAACGTTGAATATCATGGGTTGCTTGTTGACGTTGTGCTTGGTCGCGGGTCGTTGTACTTGGCGCTTGATGGTGTGCCTTGTATCTTCATGCATCTTCTTGAGGTAGTTGACTTGGGCACTCGCGTCCATGTTTGTGCGCTCTTGTAGCGGCAGTGGTAGAATGTCCAATGGTGACAATGGGTTGAAGCCATAGACGACCTCGAAGGGGGACTTGCCGGTAGTCGAATGTCTTGCACGGTTGTAGGTGTACTCGGTGATAGGTAGGCACTCCTCCCACTCCTTGATGTTCTTCTTTATCAACACGCATAGTAGAGTGGAGAGTGTGCGGTTCGTCACCTCCGTTTGGCTGTCGGTTTGTGGATGGTATGCCGAAGAGAACAAAAGCTTGATTCTGAGCTTGGTGCATAAAGTCTTCCAAAAGTAACTCAAGAACTTGACGTCGCGGTCTGAGATAATCATCTTTGGCACTCCATGAAGTCGCAAGATTTCCCTACAAAAGATATTGGCAACATGTGAAGCATCGTCTATCTTGTTGCAAGGAATGAATTGTGCCATTTTAGAGAATCGGTCCACAACAACAAACACGGAATCCTTTCCATTTCTAGTTCTAGGCAAACCAAGCACAAAATCCATGCTAATATCTTCCCATGGTTGATACGGAATTGGAAGAGGCATATAGAGTCCATGAGATTGAGCTTTAGACTTAGCTTTGCTACATGTAGAGCATCGGTTGGTGAAGCGGTTGACGTCGCGAAACATCTTAGGCCAAAAGTAGTTCTTGGAGAGCGTGGAAAATGTTTTGTCGCGTCCAAAATGTCCCATTAGTCCTCCACCATGAGATTCTTGCAAAAGCAACAAACGAAAAGAAGACTCGGGGATGCAAAGTTTGTTAGATCTCATAAGATAACCATCCTTGAGGTAATATCGATCCCAAGAAGTATGTGTCAAACACTTGGCATAGGGAATAGAAAATGTAGGATCATGCTCATACAAATCTTTTATGTGCTCAAAACCAATGACATTCAATTTAAGTTGAGTAACAAGCATTCATATACGGGAAAGTGCACCCGCCACAATATTTTCCTTACCTTTAATATACTTGATGACAAGGAAAAGACGCAATAAATTCACTCCACTTAGCATGACGCTTGTTCAACTTAGTTTGACCTTTAAGGTATTTAAGCGTTTCATGATCGGTATGGATGACAAATTCAAGAGGGCGAAGGTAATGTTTCCATTCACGCAAAACTCGCACTAAAGCATATAGCTCTTTGTCATAGATGGGGTAGTTGAGTTGCACTCCGGAAAGTTTCTCACTAAAATAAGAAATTGGGCGCTTCCCTTGTGTTAACACCTCCTATGCCATTACCACTAGCATCGCAATGAATTTCAAAAGGTTTGTCAAAGTTGGGTAATGCAAGCACGGGAGCATGAGTAAGAAAATTCTTAAGTTCATTGAATGTGCTATCTTGCCATTGTCCCCAAACAAAGGGTGCATTCTTCTTGCTCAAAGCATGTAAAGGTGAAGCAATGGTGCTAAAATCCTTCACAAATCTACGATAGAAGCCGGCTAAACCAAGAAAGCTATGCACTTGCGGCAAATTGGTTGGTTGGGGCCAAGTTTTAATAGAATTGATCTTAGAGTCATCAACATGAACACCCTTATAAGATACTACAAAACCCAAGAAAACAAGCTTATCAACACCAAAGAGGCATTTTTCCATATTAGCATAAAGTTGCTCTTTTCGAAGAGTTTGTAGCATGGTTCGAAGGTGGGTGACATGCTCTTTGAGAGATTTGCTAAAAACAAGGATATCATCAACATAGACAACAACAAATTCACCAATGTAAGGGCGAAACACATAATGCATAAGACGCATGAAAGTACCGAGTGCTTCCGATAAACCCATAGGCGTGACTAACCACTCATATAGACCGAACTTAGTTTTGAAAGCGGTTTTCCATTAATCACCCTCTTGTATGCGTATTTGACAGTAACCACTTTTAAGATCAATTTTGGAAAAGATAGTGGCACCGCTAAGTTCATCAAGCATATCATCAAGGCGTGGAATCGGGTACCTATAACGAACGGTGATAGCATTGATGGGTCTACAATCGGAACACATGCGAAAGCTACCGTCTCTTTTTGGCACAAGAATGACCGGTACGGCACAAGGACTCAAACTTCCGCGCACATGTCCATGGTCTATGAGATGCTTTACTTGCCTTTGGATTTCTTTGGTTTCTTCGGGGTTGACGTGGTAGGGAGCCTTGTTTGGAAGTGGCGCTCCGGGGATGAGGTCGATTCGGTGCTCAATGCCTCATAGTGGAGGTAGACCCGAAGGTAGCTCGTCGCGGAAAACATCTTGGAATTCATGCAATATAGAAGATAACACTAGAGGAAGATTGTGAGAGGTGTTAGCTTTTGGTGCCTCGTTCTTACACAATAGGACATACTGTAGGACACTTGATTGATTCCCACACACTTCTCTCATCTCACGTTTGGTGGCAAATAAATCTAAGTTTTTCTTGTCGCTCATCGTGGAGGTACTTAATTTGGGCTTGTGGCGCTCACTCTCTTTTTGGTGGTTCGCTCTCTCACTATTCTCTCCACGATGGGTGGCTTGTTTGTCGGCGAGCACTTGTCTTGGAGACATAGGTCGTAGTACAAACTCCTTCCCATTCATCTTGAAGCTATGGATGATACCTCGGTCAAATTGCCATGGTCATCCAAGAAGGAGGTGGCAAATGGTCATCGGAATGACATCACACTCCAAAGTGTCTTCGTAAGCTCCTATCTTGAAAGAGACTTGTACCCTATGCTCAACTTGGATGGTGCCGGTGTCGCTTAGCCATTGTACTTTGTAAGGGTGCGGGTGCTTCATCTTGACCAGTTGGAGCTTGGAGCATAGTTCTTCACTTGCAAGGTTATGGCAACTTCCTCCATCGATGACCACCTTGACGGACCTTCCATTGATGCCGGCCTTTGTGTGGAAGATATGGCATCTTTGGTCTTCTTCTTGTTGATGTTGAAGAGTCAAGACCTTGGAGACAACAAGAGCGGGGCTCGAATCTTCGTCTTCATCTTCGTTGTTCACTTGTCGGTGCATGGCCACTTGCTCAAGGGCTTCCATTTCTCCTTCACTCATTGAGTCATAGGTTCCATCGTCGTTGAGGATCATGCTGTGCTTGTTGGTGCACTCAACGGACTTGTGGCCTCGGCCTCCGCATGTGAAGCATTTGAAGGAACTTGTCTTGACGGTCTCATCGGTTGGGGTAGATGATGATGAAGCTCTCGGCTTGAAGTTGCTTGTAGTAGGAGGACGACTTGAGATTGTCGAAACTTTCTTGTAACTTCACTTGTCGCCATTGCTTGTAGATGGCTTCGTTGAGGTTGAAGTTGTTGGAGTCGGTGAAGCTTGAGAGTTGGAGAAGCCATATGACTTGGATGAGAACCTGGCATACTTGAAGTCGTCTTGTACTTGCCGTTCCGCTTTTGTAGCTTGATGCACTAGCTCGATGAGGTTCGAGTATAGTTGGAAGTCAGCGATCTTCTTGATAGGATGATTGAGTCCATTCAAGAAACGTGCCATAGTTTGCTCATCATCTTCTTTGACATTGGCTCGTATCATGGCAATCTCCATTTCCTTGTAGTACTCTTCAATGCTCTTGGTTCCTTTCCATAGTAGTTGGAGTTTCTTGATGAGGTCGCGGTTGTAGTAGTTTGGCATGAATCGTGCTCTCATGACATCTTTCATTTGCACCCAAGTAGTGATGGGTGGTTCACGTCTTGCCTCTCGGTGCTCAATCACTTGTTCCCACCAAATGAGACGTAGTCTTGGAATTCAATGGATGCCATTGCGATCTTCTTCTCTTCTTTGTAGTTGTGCAAGCGGAAGATTTTGTCGACTTTCAATGCCCATGATATGTACTCTTCGGTGTCATTGCTTCCGGTGAACTTTAGGTTGCCGTATCGTTGCTCTTCATTGTGTTGGGGTCTAGGATGATGACGCCCATGTTGTTGAGGTTTGACAATTTCATGTTGCTCTTGACGAGGAGGATTGTCGACCTCATGTTTCTCTTGTCTTGGAGGGGTCCATTGTCTTCATGCTCTCAATGGACTTGATGTTCTTCTCTCGCTTGAGGAGGCGATTGTCAATCTTGACGAGGAACTTGTGGAACTTGACGATGCACACGTGCTTGGAAAATCCTTTCTTGAGCTTCGTCGCGAAGTGCTTCTTGATGTAGACGAGCTTGTCGGCCTCGGTTGGCTACGGCTCGACTTGAATCTCGAAGGGCACGTTGCGCCTCAAGTGCTTGTGCTTCACGAAGTTGTTGTTCTTGACGTTGTTCCTCGGCATCTTGTGCATCTTGATGTTGTCGTGCTCGCTCCTCTTGTTCTTGTTGTCATTGTCGTTGCCATTCTTGTGCTTGCGCGAATGCGGTTTGGGCTTGACGTTTACGATGCTCTTGAGAATCGGTGTCGTGTAGAGGATTGCAGTTTGCTTGACGGTCTTGACGCGCGGCACGACGAAGAGTGTTCGATGTTGGTGTACTTGAACCGGAGATAGTGTCATCAGAGTGTCGACTTGAGCGGCTCTGTCTCGAAGAGGACGAAGTTGTAGAAGAGCGGTTGACCATCATGGTTCGGATATCTTCTTTGAGGGAACTCATGAATGTGTCGAAGTAGTCTCTTGTACATTGCTCGGATTGTCGTAGGTCGGTGGCGAGATTGTCGACGCGGTCACCCAAAGAAGTTGTTCTTGATGCAAAGCTCGATGTGCGCCAAATAGTTGAGTCCTGGTGACGTAGGATGACATGTCGTCGTCTTGCTCCAAGAAGAGTGGGTTGGTAGAATTTCTTGGCCTATCCATCATTCCAAACAAAGATATGTGAGTGGGAGAAAGAGAAGAACCAATACCAAATGTACCTTGACCGATGTTGAAGATGGATCAAGATCACGCAGTGTGTAACAAGGAAATAACACAATTAGTACCAATTCTTGTCGGTTTCTCACACCTACACAAGTAAAAGCTTATTGTGGAGCTTGGTTAGGATGGTGGCACAAAATTTGATGCTATTGTAAGTGAGCTTCAATATTGTTGGAAAAGATTCACAAATTTGCAAATGCAACAAGTAGACCAAGCAAGAGAAGGTACACGGAGACACACACACGCAAATAGATAAGTGGGGTCGTGCAACCAAGGGTGAACCAAAATGTGGAATCCACCAAGATACTCTTGTTGCACAACACTAGAGAGACGGTAGCACGATTGCACAATAGGCGGATACGAACTTGTGCACAACCTACTAAGCAAAAATGCAACGACTTCTATCCCAAGTATGCTATATGTATGGTATGATCCAAGATGGTCGAGTATGACAATCTTAATGTTGTATGATGCTATGGTTCTTGCTTATAAGCTCTCTGCTTATCTTTCCCTTTTTCTTAAAAGCTTCTTTGGCTCTTTGTTGTTTGAGCTCTTTTCTCATGCAATGCTTCACGAACCAAGATAGCAATTGTGTATATGCGATGACTACTTTGTGACACAAGAGATGATACCAAGATATGCACCATGATGATGGTATGTATGCTATGTGAAGTATGATCACTAATGTGCACAAGTCACGTTGCCGGCAATACTCTAAGGCTAGTCTCGATGGGTAAGCTACGCAGAAAGTAAGGCTATGGGGTTATCAAGGCAAATGCAAGAGTGTATGAGGATATCACGATACCAAGATGATACCAATGTGATGTAGCCGTTCGTAGTAGTCCTTGGCGAAGATGAGCGGTGGTGATGTTGATGTCGAGCCCGTACCTAGATAGCCGAAACACAATAGGACACGGAAACCACAACTCAAATTCTCAAAGCAAAATGGGTCAAAATTGTCGGAGTTGGAGCGGGAAAGGCTATGGTGGTGCTATGCGGAAGTGGTGGTGGTATGCGGTAGTGTATGTGGGCACTGGGACAAAATTTGGCGAAAGTTAGGCGGAATTGGGGCAGCGGATGGAAGTATTGCTGCCAGGAACCGGATGTCCGGGCTGGTCGCCGGATGTCCAGATCGGGATGGATGTCCGGGCTATCGGGCCGGATGTCCGGGCTCTAGATTCGTGGACGAACTTGTAGAATACCGCGTGGAGAGGTCAAATCCGGGGCAAAATTCAGAAGATTTTGTGCATGGAAATTGGGGAAAAGATGGGGAAAAGCTAGATCTACCCGCAACACACAAAATTCGCGGATCAAATCCAAGAAAACTTCATAACACCAACAAATCACAAAAAAAATTTGAGGCTATTTTTTGGTGGGGATTTTCGGATTAGGACGAAAAACAACAAAATCAAGCTAGAAAACAAAGAGAGGGGGCTCCAAAATCGTGATCAACATGGCTCTTGATACCAAGATGATGTAGGGTGGAACCCTAGATGGCTGATCTTTCACAAAAGGAGCCGATCCCAACGAGGAACACGAAGAACACGAGGGGAAAACGAGGGAAAACACAAGATAAACACTCAAACCAACAAGAGATGGTCACACATGTGCTAGATCCTCGAAACATGAGAGGAGATACAAGATCCACGATCAACAAAGGATGATACAAAGGTAACCGGTTCTTCTCCGTGAGGAGGTCTTGATGGGGCCACCCAAGAGGGGGTCTTGAATCCAAGGTGATCTTCTCCGTAGAGGGGCCGTGGTCTCTCTCGTGGAGTAGATCCGTAATGGATGAGCAATGCTCTATTTCACAAATGAGCTAAACCAATGCTAACCCTAGAAAGAGGGAGATGGGATAGTATATATAGTCTAGGGGGGCGAAAGGGTACAGGGGCTTCGGCCCTTTACTATGCGCAGACAGGCGGAGCCGGATGTCCGGGCTTGCAGCGATAGCTTCTGTAGGTTCTAGTGCGTGGCGCCGGATTTTCTGGGATTCTGGCCGGATTTCCGGGCTCGGGCCAGATGTCCAGGCTGGGGCCGGATGTTCGGGGCCTGTAGATGTGGAGCGGCTAGGCGGCTGATGAGTATGATGCTCCAGGGGCCGGATGTCCGGGGTCCTGGCCGGATGTCCGGGGCCTGGAAGGTGATCTTGACCATTTCCGTTGGTTGTCTTCATCCATGGACTTGGCGGCTATTCCGTCTCCACGAGCATCTTCGGGAGATTCCTCTTGACACCTGATCATGCATAGCATATCGGACTTAGGTAGTAACCATGTCTCGAGTGGATCATATGTGATATCACTAAGGAAAGAGGTCACCTCGTTCTAGAGAGCTCTAGCTCGTGCTCGTGTCATGGGTCCTCTTGGCTCTTGATGAGACGATGGTAGGTCCATGGGGATGATCGTGGGATGCTCTACATCAACCCCCCCCCCACCTATTGCACAGAAAGGCAAGGCGACGATTTTAAACTCTGTTAAGGAAAGGGGGTAAAATCCGTTTGTATAGCAGGTCGTTGCACTAGTGTGCGTGCAATTGTTGGGCTTTTGCCACGTAATTCCACTTCTTCATTGGAGAGATGCCAATTCAAGCTTCAAGATGATGAGTGCTTGGTGATCGTCCACTTCTACACGGCGATGTCACCTCTTTCCCATGGTGATAAAGATCATGATCTGAGACATGATCTTTCCCCCGGGGGGAGGGGGATGGTGCGGAGCACCCTATGGACATAACCATGTCAAGAGCCCCATTTCTAAGAGACACGCCCAACATCTACTTCAAACATAATAAGGTAAATTACATCCTTAATATGTGTCTTCTTGGTTCCGTCGAGGATGGTATACTACTTGACCTTCCTACTATATGCATGTATTGGTTTGATCCCAATGATGAATGTGCCATGGAGGAGGTCATCCACAAGCGAGCGCCTACACCATCCACGGGAGAAGCTTGGAAGTGGAGAAGGAACTATGAAGATGAAGGCCAGGTTCCATAGGCATCGATTGGTGTCCACGAGAATCCAACAAGTTGCGAAGCCTCTAGATACCCCATGCAGACGGGACCATGTACCCCATGCCCAAGTACACACCTCATGCACGCGGCCTAAGGTGCCAACTCTCTGGATACCACATGCGCATGGGCTCCAATTCCCTGTGACGGGGCTGCCTGCGTGTAGTTATTCAGATTTGCCAATGTAATTCCAATTACACCCCTGGTTACCCCTTCATTACATGGGACTATATATTGTTGGGGAACGCAGTATTTCAAAAAATTTACCTACGATCACGCAAGATCTATCTAGGAGATGCATAGCAATGGGAGGGGAGAGTATGTCCACGTACCCTCATAGACCGGAAGCGGAAGCGTTTAGTAACGCGGTTGATGTAGTCGAACGTCTTCGCGATCCAACCAATCCAAGCACCAAACATACGGCACCTCCGCGTTCAGCACATGTTCATCCTGATGACGTCCCTCGAACTCTTGATCTAGTTGAGGCCGAGGGAGAGTCCCGTCAGCACGACGGCGTGGCGACGGTTATGATGAAGTTACCGGCGCAGGGCTTCACCTAAGCACTGCGATGATATGACCGATGATGAGGACATCAATACCATTGTTACACCCACAGCCCCTACTGCTACATATACTGGACCACTTACTGGAGCTCGCGCACACCAATTAAATTATTAGGTACTTTCGTTTCTTCGTAATGATTCTAATGTTCATGAGAATATGATGCTTCCTAAATTGGATACATTTGTTTTTCTTACAAATGAAGGGCCTGGCTTGGATAAGAGGGATGAACACTGGAGCAAGACCAAGCCTGGAGATGATGGCATGCGCAAGCGGAACAAGAACGGAGTTACAAGTGATGATTTCAGGACTTTCAAGCTACCATAATGAGTGCATGAACCCTTGGACGAAATATACAAGATGCCACTTCATAAATTTCGTCCAGAGGCTATTCTAGGTGTTGCGTCACCTTATTATTGGGCCAGGCCCATGTAATTTCGAAATACTTAAGTATAGGCTACTTTTAGAGTGTATGTGTGGGGAAACAAGAGTTAGAGTTGGTTTCGGACCCCTCCCTCATGGGCCACGAAATCCCCCCCCCCTCTTCCTCCATATATACAGCCCTTAGTGCGTCGCTTAAACTTGGGGTTTTGTTTAGATTAAAGTTCGTCATAGCTGCAACTTCGCGTACTTCGTTTGTGTTCAACTACCAGACAAAGGCATCACAGAACCCCACCTTGCTCAATAAAGCTTTCCTCTTATATTCGCAATATCCAAATTGCAATCTTAGTTTCTTGCTTGTTCTTAGTTTGCCTGCAGGAAACAGACCTTCGTGGTCAAGTTGATCATGCTCTGGTGTGGTCAATAACCTCTCGGAGTTGGTTTAGCGATTGCTAAGGCGCGACGTCCTCGCACCTTCGTACTCGGATCGACAAAGTTGACTTCCTCCAAAATGATAGCCACCATCTCATCGAAAGACGGGACACCTTTGCCTCTATCAAGTGGTATCAGATTTCCAGGTTGCTCGGTGAGATTTTACAGTTATCCGTAGTGCAGACCGAGTCTGTTCTTCATACCTACAGTCCACGAAAAAGCCACACAAAAATAATTTAGGGCTAGTTCATCCTATCCGAACCAATATGAGCCTTTGCATAATCTTTTTCTGTATTTGCGTTGTTAAATTTGTGGTTGCATCGTCGTGTCAAGTTGCTGGTCTTAGCGTCTAGTTCTTTAGAGTTTCGAGTTCTGTTCACAAGTTGTCACGCCGCCGCCGCACCTACATATTCCTTATCGCTGCCGTATACATCCGCCGGTCCACCACCAATCCAAGCTCACATATACATCCGCCTGTCCACCACCAATTCGAGTCCACATATACATGTGGAGACCCCCGGGCAGTTATTTAGGCCAAAACTCGGCGGCCAAAAATATTTTCTTCCCTATCCTATTTTTAGGTCCCACGGAGCATTTTGAGACACTCGCCATCATAGTGATTTTTGGTCGCACTTTTTCGTCGTTGCTGCCCTGATTTTTGAAAAAAAATTGTCAAAAACATTTCGTGCATATCCTTTTAGTTTGACTTGGGAAGAGTTTTGAGACACTCGCCATTATAGTGATTTTTCACAAAAAAAGAGGAGCGCAAAAAAAGAGAGTGCAAAAAAAGAGAAATTTCTTTTCAGAGTGTGCTTTTCCCTTGTTTACGTGTCGCGTTGTGATTTTGTTCGTATTCTAGGCTCGCGTCTCTAGTACGGTCTAGCCTAGGACCAGCAGAGTACCGTCGTTGAGCGTTTATTCAACTTTGCATCTCTGAATTGATTATTGCTGACCCTTTTTACTACCATATTATAAGCCTTCCCAGCTCCACATACATCTACGTCGTGCGTTTGGCTCTCCCTGGTACTCGCTCTATACAAGCTTTGAGAGTTTTGACTAAAACGGTTGCCGATCACCACCTGCTGCTTGGTAAGAACTGGTAAGAATTTGAGATTTGCCTGACGGATTTGTGACGCCCCACCACCACCATTTTCTAGTAGTCTGTAGGATCATATTCTTGTGTGTTTCTATTCTTGCTAACCATGGCGATATCACTAGTCGATGAGGTATTTGGGAGAACATGATGAATAAGGAGTTGCATGGTAAATTTCAGCAAATGATGGTGAGCAGTGCAAGATGTGCTGAACAATTTTGAAGAGGCCAAGGATAAGATAACTGGCTTTGAGAAGACATTCGAAACAAAGCTCGATAACAAATTTAATGAAGTGCTTGCGCGTCTTCCACAACCACCACCGGCTGCACCTGCCGCACCTCTGCCACAACAACAACAACGACTACCTCCATGTCACGAAAGGACCCTCTGCCGAGCGAGCCGTGTCCCTCTTGAGCCTGGTCAAACTGTTGGTGCTGCTGTTGATACTTTTGTGGCTCCTGCTGATGATGAGGAGGAGGATGATTTTGCGGGAGATTACGCGGATGAGGTTGATCAAAATCATAACTACGTGCAACCACCAGCACCACAACCACCAGGTCGTCCACATCCAAATAATCGCAATGGTTGGGCTGCACCACCCCCTCAGGTACGAGATCATGACCATGTCCCTAAACTGAAATTGAATATTCCACCATTTGAGGGTAGATACGTTCCTGATATATATCTTACTTGGGAGTTAGAAACCGAACAACGTTTTACATGTTTAGAATATCCCGAGGAGAGAGGTGTTGCCGCTGCACTTTGTGCTTTCACTAGTTTTGTTTGTGTGTGGTGATCTGAACATCCTACATTATATCTGAATAATATTCCAACTACTTGGGGTGATTTGAAAACTGCTATGTGTACTCGTTGGGTTTCACCATATTATCAACGTGAATTACATAAAAAAATTGCACCGTTTAAGACAAGGAAAAAATTCTGTAGAGGAATATTATCAGGAATTACAAACTGGCATGATTAGATGTGGTATTGTTGAGGATAATGAAGCTATGCTTGCACATTTTATGTGTGGATTAAATAGAGAGATTCAGACCATTCTAGAGTGTAAGGAGTATATAATATCACTCGTTTATTCCATCTTGCTTGTAAAGTTGAACGTGAAGTGCAGGATCGACAGGCGTTGGCACGAACAAACTTTTCTGCAGGTCGACCTTCTTCATGGACACCATGTGCATCCTCTATTTCCAAACATTCTACTACATCGGCACCTCCATCAGCTGCCACCTCTAGTCGTGATACAAGAAAGCAGGCACAACCACCAGTATCTACCAAGAGCACACCTGTCGGGCCTGTACAGAGCTCTTCTTCTTCCATGGCATCAACAGCGCACACAAGTGATATTATTTGTCGTCATTGTAAGGGAAGAGGTCATTATGCGAAAGAATGCAAATCTCAGCATGTGATGATTGCTATTGAGGATGGTGGGTATGAGTCCGCTAGTGACTATGATGAGGAGACTTTGGCTCTTATTACACGTGAAGAACACGGTGGAGATGATTCTGAACATGGGACGCAATACATGGCTCCTGAAGATGCTGACATGTATGAATGTTTCGGTGCTCAACGTGTTTTGAGTGTGCAGGTTACACAAGCTGAGCAAAATCAGAGGCATAATTTATTCCATACAAAGGGAGTTGTGAAGGAACGTTCTGTTCGCGTCATCATAGATGGAGGGAGCTGCCACAACTTGGCTGGCATGGAGATGGTGGAGAATCTATCTCTCACCACAAAACCACATCCACATCCTTATTACATCCAATGGTTCAACAACGGCGGCAAGGTTAAGGTAACACGTATTGTTCGTGTGCATTTTAGTATCTCTACATATGTTGATTATGTTGATTGTGATGTGGTACCTATGCAAGCATGTTCCTTATTACTTGGTAGACCATGGCAATTTGATAAAAAAATCTGTACACCATGGTAAAAACAATCAGTATACTCTTGTTCATAAGGATAAACATATTACTTTGCTTCCTATGTCTCCTGATTCCATTTTGAAAGATGATATTAATAGAGCTAATAAAGCAAAACAGGAGAAAAATAAGAGTGAAAATCAGATTGTGGCAAAAGAATTTGAGCAACAAATGAAGCTTGATAATAAACCATCTAGTGTTTCTTCTGAAATTAAATTGCAAAGTGCATGTTTACTTGCCACCAAATCTTATATTGATGAGCTAGATTTTAGCAAATCTATTTTCTATGCTTTTGTGTGCAAAGAGGCATTATTTTCATTCGAGGACGTGCCTTCCTCTTTGCCTCCTGCCGTTACTAACATTTTGCAGGAGTTTGCTAACGTCTTTCCACAAGACGTGCCACCGGGATTACCACCTATTTGAGGCATTGAGAATTAGATTTACTTAATTCCCGGTGCATCTCTACCCAACCGTGCACCATACCGTACCAATCCAGAGGAGACGAAGGAGATTATGTTTCAAGTATAGGAGCTTCTCGACAAAGGTTATATACGCGAATCTCTTAGTCCTTGTGTTGTTCCTATCATACTAGTGTCGAAAAAGGATGGTACATCGCGTATGTGTGTTGATTGTAGAGGCATTAATAATACTACTATTCATTATCGTCATCATATTCCTAGGCTAGATGATATGCTTGATGAATTGAGTGGTTCTACAATTTTCTCCAAAGTTTATTTGCATAGAGGATACCCTCTAATTCGTATGAAATTGGGAGATGAATGGAAAACTGCATTTAAAACACAGTTTGGTTTATATGAGTGGTTAGTCATGCCTTGTGGGTTAACTAATGCACCTAGTACTTTCATGAGATTATATGAGTTGCATGATCTCATAGTCATAGGTACATGTACAAGTCATGAAGAAAGTAATAGCAGAAAAAACAAAACGATCATTATGCTAAGCTAACGGATGGGTCTTGTCCATCACATCATTCTCTAATGATGTGATCCCATTCATCAAAGGACAACACATGTCTATGGCTAGGAAACTTAACCATCTTTAATTAACGAGCTAGTCAAGTAGAGGCATACTAGGGACACTATGTTTGTCTATCTATTCACACATGTACTCAGTTTCCGGTTAATACAATTCTAGCATGAATAATAAACATTTATCATGATATAAGGAAATATAAATAACAACTTTATTATTGCCTCTAGGCATATTTCCTTCAGTCTCCCACTTGCACTAGAGTCAATAATCCAGATTACATAGTAATGATCCTAACACCCATGGAGTCTTGGTGTTGATCATGTTTTGCTCGTGAGAGAGGCTTAGTCAACAGGTCTGCAACATTCAAATTCGTATGTATCTTGCAAATCTCTATGGCTCCTTTCTTGACTTGATCGCGGATGGAATTGAAGCGTCTTTTGATGTGCTTGGTTCTGTTATGAAATCTAGATTCCTTTGCCAACGCAATTGCACCAGTATTGTCACAAAAGATTTTCATTGGACCCAATGCACTAGGTATTACACCTAGATCGGATATGAACTCCTTCATCCAGACTCCTTCATTTGCTGTTTTTGAAGCAGCTATGTACTCCGCTTCACAAGTAGATCCCGCCACGACGCTCTGCTTGGAACTGCACCAACTAACAGCTCCACCATTCAATATAAGTACGTATCCGGTTTGTGACTTAGAGTCATCCGGATCAATGTCAAAGCTTTTATCGACGTAACCATTTACGACGAGCTCTTTGTCACCTCCATAAATGAGAAACATATCCTTAGTACTTTTCAGGTATTTCAGGATGTTCTTGACCGCTGTCCAGTCCACTCCTGGATTACTTTGGAACCTCCCTGCTAAACTAATAGCAAGGCACACATCAGGTCTGGTACACAACATTGCATACATGATGGAACCTATGGCTGAGGCATAGGAAATGACTTTCATTTTCTCTCTATCTTCTGCAGTGGTCGGGTACTAAGTCTGACTCAACTTCACACCTTGTAACATAGTCAAGAACCCTTTCTTTGACTGATCCATTTTGAACTTCTTCAAAACTTTATCAAGGTATGTGCTTTGTGAAAGTCCAATCAAGCGTCTTGATCTATATCTATAGATCTTGATGCCCAATATATCAGTAGCTTCACCGAGGTCTTTCATTGAAAAATTCCTATTCAAGTATCCTTTTGTACTATTCAGAAATTCAGTATCATTTCTGATCAACAATATGTCACCCACATATAATATCAGAAATGCTACAGAGCTCCCACTCACTTTCTTGTAAATACAGGCTTCTCCAAAAGTCTGTATAAAACCATATGATTCGATCATACTATCAAAACGTATATTCCAACTCCGAGAGGCTTGCACCAGTCCATAAATAGATCGCTGGAGCTTGCACACTTTATTAGCACTTTTTGGATCGACAAAACCTTCTAGTTGCATCATATACAACTCTTCTTTAAGATATCCATTAAGGAATGCACTTTTGACATCCATTTGCCAAATTTCATAATCGTAAAATGCGGCAATTGCTAACATGATTCGGACAGACTTAAGCATCGCTACAGGTGAGAAGGTCTCATCGGAGTCAACTCCTTGAACTTGTCGAAAACCTTTCGCAACAAGTCGAGCTTTGTAGACAGTAACATTACCATCAGCGTCAGTCTTCTTCTTGAAGATCGATCCATTCTCTATGGCTTGCCAATCAGTGGGCAAGTCAACCAAAGTCCACACTTTGTTCTCATACATGGATCCCATCTAAGATTTCAAGGCCTCATGCCATTTCACAGAATATGGGCTCATCATCGCTTCCTCATAGTTCGTAGGTTCGTCATGGTCAAGTAACATGACCTCCAGAACAGGATTATTGTACCACTCTGGTGCTGATCTTACTCTGGTTGACCTACGAGGTTTGGTAGTAACTTGATCAGAAGTTTCATGATCATCATCATTAGCTTCCTCACTAATTGGTGTAGGAATCACTGTAACTGATTTCTGTGATGAACTACTTTCCAATTCAAGAGAAGGTACAATTACCTCATCAAGTTCTACTTTCCTCCCACTCACTTCTTTTGAGAGAAACTCCTTCTCTAGAAAGGATCCATTCTTAGCGACGAATATCTTGCCTTCGGAACTGTGATAGAAGGTGTACCCACCAGTTTCCTTTGGGTATGCTATGAAGACACATTTCTCCGATTTGGGTTCGAGCTTATCAGTTTAAAGTTTTTTCACATAAGCATCACATCGCCAAACTTTAAGAAACGACAAATTGGGTTTCTTGCCAAACCACAGTTCATATGGTGTCGTCTCAACGGATTTAGACGGTGCCCTATTTAATGTGAATGCAACCATCTCTAAAGCATAACCTAGCGGTAAATCAGTAAAAGACATCATAGATCGCACCATATCTAATAAAGTGCGGTTACGATGTTCGGACACACCATTGCGCTGTGGTGTTCCAGGTGGCGTGAGTTGCGAAACTATTCCGCATTGTTTCAAATGAAGACCAAACTCATAACTCAAATATTCACCTCCAAGATCGGATCGTAGAAACTTTATTTTCTTGTTACGATGATTTTCCACTTCACTCTGAAATTCTTTGAACTTTTCAAATGTTTCAGACTTATGTTTCATCAAGTAGATATACCCATATCTGCTCAAATCATTAGACCGCATACATCAGTATGTATTATTTCTAATAAGTTTGTCGCTCGCTCCATTGTTCCGGAGAACGGAGTCTTAGTCATCTTGCCCATGAGGTATGTTTCGCAAGCATCAAGTGATTCATAATCAAGTGATTCCAGAAGCCCATTAGCATGGAGTTTCTTCATGCACTTTACACCAATATGACCTAAATGGCAGTGCCACAAATAAGTTGCTCTATCATATTAAACTTGTATCTTTTGGCTTCAATACTATGAATATACGTATCACTACTATCGAGATTCAGCAAAAATGGACCACTCATCAAGGGTGCATGACCATAAAAGATATTACTCATATAAATAGAACAACCATTATTCTCAGATTTAAATGAATAACCGTCTCGCACAAACAAGATCCAGATATAATGTTCATGCTTAACGCTGAGACCAAATAAAAATTATTCAAGTCTAAAACTAATCTCGAAGGTAGATGTAGAAGTAGCATGCCGACCGCAATCACATCGACTTTGGAACCATTTCCTACGTGCATCGTCACCTCGTCCTTAGCCAATCTTTGCTTAATCCGTAGCCCATGTTTCGAGTTGCAAATATGTGCAGCAGTACCAGTATCAAATACCAAAGCGCTACTACGAGCAATAGGAAGGTACACATCAATAACATGTATATCAAATATACCTTTCACTTTGCCATCCTTCTTATCCGCCAAATACTTGGGGCAGTTCCGCTTCTAGTGACCAGTCCCTTTGCAGTAGAAGCACTCAGTCTCAGGCTTAGGTCAAGACTTGGGCTTCTTCACTTGAGCAGCAACTTGCTTGTCGTTCTTCTTGAAGTTCCCCTTCTTCCCTTTGCCCTTCTTCTTCAAACTAGTGGTCTTGTTAACCATCAACACTTGATGCTCCTTCTTGATTTCTACCTCCGCAGCCTTTAGCATCGCAAATAGCTCGGGAATTGTCTTATCCATCCCTTAAATATTATAGTTCATCATGAAGCTTTTGTAGCTTGGTGGCAGTGATTGAAGAACTCTGTCAATGACACTATCATCAGGAAGATTAACTCCCAGTTGAGTCAATTGGCTGTGGTACCCAGACTTTCTGAGTATGTTTACTGACAGAACTATTCTCCTCCATCTTGCAGCTATAGAACTTATTGGAGACTTCATATATCTCAATCAGGGCATTTGCTTGAAATATTAACTTCAACTCTTGGAACAACTCATATGCTCCATGACAACTGGTACGCGTTGGTCCTATACAAACGGTTTTTAACCCCTTTCCGCGATGGAATTTGGAACCGTCGCCAAGTGAGTGTGTGCGATAGGGGGGTCCTTGCCACATGACCCAGAAATCGTCGGGGATAGGCCCTCCTCGGACACAGGCTGGGGCCTTGTGCGATCGGGCAAGGCATCGAAACCCCATCATTTTCATAGGTATGTACATCCCACACAGTGAATCCCAAAAAAACATTTCCGTAGGTATGTACATCCCACACGGTGAATCCCAAAAAAAAACATTCCGTAGGTATGTACATCCCACACAGTGAATCCCAGAAAAACATTTCCGTAGGTATGTACATCCCACATGGTGATTCCCAGATAAACATTTTCGTAGCTATGTATATCACACACAGTCAATCCAAGGAATACGTTTCCGTTCTTATGTACATCCCACAGTCAATCCGGTAAAACGCGTTTCCGTCAGTATGTACATCCCACACGGTTTATGTGTAGACTCGTGTGTGAAAGGTGTAACTATCACACACGCCCGCCTTGGTTAACTGTTTGCTTTTATCAACTACATCACACACGATTTGATGAAGAAAACTGTGTGGCATTGGGCTATCCATCGCAAGCGCTTTTACTGCTAGAACCGTTTGCAAAGGTCCATGACACATTTAGCAGGTTGATTAGTTTACAATTAATAATTCCAGTATTACGCAGATTCACATTTCATATCGAACATCTGTTTGCCAATTTCATATCAGTCAGATAAATATATTATAACATCACACTACGATAGCTACATGAAAACAGCACAGTACAACACATAGCTAGTTCAACTTCATAAGAAAAGTATATTCATTTCCCTAATCGAGATCATCCAGGCTTGTCTTATCCACCTCTAAGTAAGAACCTGTTTTGCACGGGCCGACTGGGAAAGTGCCTCCTCCTTCGCCAACACCATTTTAGCAAAGTCTGATTTAAAAAATCTGAGCTCATTCTCCACCTTCAACCCGCATCTTCAAATATTCTTCAGCGTTGACAATAGTTTCTCTAAGCCTACGTCTGTTCTCTTACTCATACATGCTCTAGAGTTTCGCTAGGCACATCTTCAAAGACTATGGCCACTCTTGATCAACCCACTCCAAGTAAGAACACTTATGTTCATCCTATAATATTTAAAACTAGATCAGTAACAATTGTAGGGGAAATGGGTTTATATCAACACAAAAAATCACTAATGCCTATTTTGAAAAACTGAAGAAACATGTTAATTATGACATATCTTCTCAAAAAGATCAATGTGCAAATGAATTAATTGCTACTGAGACAACAACCAAACTCTGGATCATCAGAACCTATAATTAACTACAACAATGCTACAATTTCTTACTCATGTACAATAAATAACAAATTGAACATTTTATGAACAAGGTAAATATAACTGCAATAGCATAGCGACAGTGTTTAGATGACAGCAAATTCATACTAAAAGGTATGTACATGCACAAATTTAGTAACATAGAACTAATAGCACTAAGGTCGTCCACTATGTATGCCAAAACTGGGATAAAGACAACTATTGCTACATCTCGCATCGGTGCCCTGCACTGGTGAGCCGATGCAGCGGAGAAAAATCAGGGACCCGGACTCTAGAGCACGTAGTTGCTCCGATGCCTAGTTCCTTCATGCCATAAAGATTTAGTATTTTACTGCTTGGCTGCCTGGATGTGTGGACCAAAGTTTTCTGAAGCGGTGCCAAATAATTTTCTAATGGCATCGCTGATGAGATGGCAACAATTTAAGATACAAGGTACAAACTGCGACACTGTCTTAGGATGCATTTGGTTGAAGGTTTGGTATGAATGTGTTGGGACCGTGACAGTGTCTGAATCACATCTAACAAATGATTTGTAACAACGAAATAGGGTCTAACTTTCTGCACATGCGAAACTTCCTCCCACCGTCCTGATTCAAACGCAACTAGCTTCACGCATGGAGATTGATGGTGACAACGAGCAGATAGATCTTCAGCCACCCCGCTCCATTCGTTGCCACTGATGGTCCTAGGGAGCTACAAGAGGAAGAAATGGCTCAAATCGACCGCTAGGTAAAAATTCTTCATTCCAAGTCATAGCCCGAGAGAGATAAGTGGGTGGTGAAGGAGTCGTCGCCGGAGGAGGAACCACTGGAGAGGTCTTTGAAGAAGACCATGGCGACCCCGGCGGTATGATGCGAGACGGCGAGATCAAGGAAGCGGCTATATCTTAGCAAGGAAGGAAGGAAGAAGGAAACAGGGGAAATGTGACTTGTGGTGGGGGAGAAAAGGGGGTGGGGAAGGGGGAAGGGGGCGAGGTAGATATTTTGGCGGTAGGCCAAAAACTGGAAATGTGGAGGGAAACTTTGCCCGCGGTGCCGCTGGACCATTCACTTTGAACGATTGTGTGCATCGCAAATGATTCTTCTGCTTTACGCGCATGGGATGAGTTTGATAATTCAAATTTTCGTGGAAATTTCCCCGGGTACGTCATTGCATAATTTAACATCGCTTGCTAATTTGGGCACACAAAAGAGAGTACAGCAGACATACCATACTTACTGAATCAAGAAATTTTAGTAATTAAACAGAGCCAGTTGACCTTAACATTTCTCTAACAAAAGACCAACATTAAAAACAAAGCCTAAGTACGCATAATTTTATCAAATCCGCCGCCACGCCGGCCTATGCATCGCCGGTGTGAGATGAGACATCGATGACTTGTCCTGGCGACATGGCGCCGTTGGTGGACTCCGCGTCCCCCCTGCTGAAGTCAACCGCGTCCTCGTCCTCGCTCTCGGCACCGCCCTCAAGATTTTAGTACTCGTAGTAGTGGCTGCGCCAGAGCTCGCGTTGGTACTCCATCGCCGATTCCTCGACGGACAGACTCTTATCTACCCCGATGATGCGGAGCATCCTACGGTCATCACCATGTCAAGAGTCTGTTTGGCAAGTGACACGTGCGACCTCTACTTATCATACATAAAGGTGAATCTTCTCCTTTACATGTGCTCACTTGACCCCTTCGAGGATGGTATACTACTTGACACTCCACTTGTGTGCATGCATAGGTATTGCCGGAGCTTTTTGGATGGCGAGGAGGAGTGTAAGCGCCATGGAACAACTACACCATCCGCGAGGGAAGCATGGAAGAGAAGACGGAAGAAGACGGAGCTGCGGCGTCTACAGCGGCCGGACGACCGACGTGCCACCGGACGTCCGACACTCTACAGCGCCCGGACGACCGGCGTCCACCGGACGTCCGACACACCTTCCACCCAGCCAGACGAAGACGCTACAGCGGCCGGACGACCGACGACCACCGGACGTCCGACAAGTACCAGGGACCGGACGACCGATGCCGACCGGACGACCGGCACCACCTGTCCAGAGCCAAAACGTCGGAAGTCCGACGCCCTCCGGACGTCCGGACCCCCGCGAGCGACCGGACGTCCGACACTGCCTGTGCGCAGCCGGGCCTTTGGCCTTGTATCCCTCTCCCACTTACCCCTTCGTGGCTTAGACTATAAATAGACCTTCCCCTCATCCTTTCTAGGGTTAGCAAAGTGATAGCTCATTTGTATGTGAGCTTTGCTCCTACCTTCCTCTACTCTTGAGAGAGAGAGAGAGAGAGAGAGAGAGAGAGAGAGAGAGACCACTACTCCATTGGAGGCCAAGACCTCTGTCGGTGTCAAAACCGGCGGATCTTGGGTAGGGGGTCCTGAACTGTGCGTCTAGGCGGATGGTAACAGGAGACAAGGGACACGATGTTTTTACCCAGGTTCGAGCCCTCTCGATGGAGGTAAACCCTACTCCTGCTTGATTAATATTGATGATATGGGTAGTACAAGAGTAGATCTACCACGAGATCAAGGAGGCTAAACCCTAGAAGCTAGCCTATGGTATGATTGTTGTTCGTCCTACGGACTAAAACCCTCCGGTTTATATAGACATCGGATAGGGTTAGGGTTACACAGAGTCGGTTACAATGGTAGGAGATCTACATATCCGTATCGCCAAGCTTGTCTTCCACGCCAAGGAAAGTCCCATCCGGACACGGGACGAAGTCTTCAATCTTGTATCTTCATAGTCCAGGAGTCCGGCCAACGGTGATAGTTCGGCTATCCGGAAACCCCCTAATCCAGGACTCCCTCAGTAGCCTCTGTACCAGGCTTCAATGACGATGAGTCCCGCGCGCATATTTTCTTTGGCATTGCAATGCGGGTTCCTCTTCCGAATACTTCATAAAAGATTTTGAACACAAGGATAGTGTCCGGCTCTGCAAAACAAGTTCCACATACTACCGTAGAGAGAATAACTTTTTCACAGATCTTCAGACGTATTCCGCGGCGTGACATCACACCACGGCAAGGCCTTTATATGAATCGTTTTTACTGTTCCACCTCAGCGCGTTTAGCGAGGCGGTTTCCTTGGCACGCCTTATCAGAGCGAAGATCGTGCCCCTTTGTTCCGGGATTCCCATCAATACGGACGTGGGTAACCCAACCGCGCCATTGATTACGGCGCTTGGGAGATAAGCGAGTTTTACCAGGCTGGCGGGGGACGCATAGCTTCGTTCGTCAATATAAGGGGATAAGGATCCACGTTTTCACCTACGCCTTCTTCCTCCTTTGCTCATCCGTTTCTGCGCACTCGAGCTCCAGCGCCCAAGTCCGCACATCCCACCTCAACCTTCTCCAATTATGTCCGGAGCGGGAGGCAAGTGGATGGCCTCCTCCGCCACAGAGGGGCACATCAAAAAGCTGCGGAAGGCCGGATACTTGTCCAGCGACATCGCGCACCGGCTACCCGACGAGGGGCAGCTCATTCCCACCCCCGGGCCCCATGAGAAGGTGGTGTTCCTCACCCACTTCTTCCGCGGACTAGGCTTTCCACTTCACCCATTTGTCCGGGGGCTCATGTTTTACTACGGCCTGGATTTCCACGATCTGGCCTCGAACTTCATCCTCAACATCTTGGTGTTTGTCGTCCTGTGCGAGGCCTTCCTCTGCATCCAGCCCCACTTCGGCTTATGGCTGAAGACCTTCAATGTCAAGCCGAAGGTAGTGGGCGGCCACCAAGCGGAGTGCGGAGGCGCCATGGTTGGCAAGATGGCCAAAGTCCTATGGCTCGAGGCCTCCATTGTGGAGACCATAAAGCGGTGGCAATCGGGGTGGTTCTACATCACCGAGCCACGCGATTGTCAATGGGTGGCAGCCCCCGAATTCCGAGCTGGCTTCCCCACACGGCACACGTCATGGAAAGAGACAGGCTGACGTGGGGTGACTCAAAAGAGCTGTCCGGACTCCAAACCTGCGTCCGGAACCTGGTGGACAAGAATCTCAAGCTTGTCAACGTAATCCAGGTGATGCTCATCCACCGGATTCTCCCATGCCAACAACGGGCCTTCAAATTGTGGGAGTTCGATCTGGCACATCACCAGACTCTAAAAAGGCTCTTCGACACTACGTATGAAGACGCCTGGAAGGTGTTGTTCAAGGGCGCCGAGGCTCCCACATCCGCTACCGAAGATCGCGGATTCAGCTCGCAGCGTCAAGCCAGCGAGGCAAGTTATTTTACCCTTTATGAGACTCTTTTTTTCATAGTTTGACTCTATGCGGGATCTAAAACTCCCTAACCTGTGACAGATCTGGTGAAGACGCCCAGATAGATTAACCGTCCGCCCCTTACCGTAAAACCTAGCGGACGCCCGATTAACGGGGCTGCTGGCTCCGACACCTCACGTGGTGCCGGAGAAGAAGGCCAAGAAGGAGGCCACGGGAACTCGAAGGAGCTCCCGGCGCCAGGTGCTGTCGGACTCATCGTCCGACGAATCTGAGGCGGAATCCTCCTCTGAGGACGAGAAGGAGGAAAAAAAAGCCTCTCCCCCAGCGGGGGGAGAGAAGAAAAGGAAGGCCGCTGTCGGTGTCAAAACCGGTGGATCTCGGGTAGGGGGTCCCGAACTGTGCGTCTAGGCGGATGGTAACAGGAGATAAGGGACACGATGTTTTTACCCAGGTTCGGGCCCTCTCGATGGAGGTAAAACCCTACTCCTGCTTGATTAATATTGATGATATGGGTAGTACAAGAGTAGATCTACCACGAGATCAAGGAGGCTAAACCCTAGAAGCTAGCCTATGGTATGATTGTTGTTTGTCCTACAGACTAAAACCCTCCGGTTTATATAGACATCGGATAGGGTTAGGGTTACACAGAGTCGGTTACAATGGTAGGAGATCTACATTATCCGTATCGCCAAGCTCGCCTTCCACGCCAAGGAAAGTCCCATCCGGACACGGGACGAAGTCTTCAATCTTGTATCTTCATAGTCCAGGAGTTCGGCCAATGGTGATAGTTCGGCTATCCGGACACCCCCTAATCCAGGACTCCCTCAAGAGCCCCGAACCAGGCTTCAATGACGATGAGTCCGTGGCGTGTAGTTTGTCTTCGCATTATGGTAGGCGGGTTCTTCTCCAAATTCTATATACTTGTCGAATAGTGTCCGGCTTCTAATAAATGCTGCACTCCTTGGCTTCCACGCCCAATAATGGCCATCTTCCACGTGTTTGAATGAATGCGAAAAGCCAGGGTATTTTTACACTTACCCCCCTAGCTGTGCAAGTGAGCCGCCTATAAAAGGGATGAGGACCCAGATCTGAGTCACACCATCCCCCCTCCGCAAGCTTTCATCGGAGCGCCTCTGACAAAAATCCATTCCATCATGGACAGTCGACGCGGCTCCTCCTCTCGCGCTCCCAGCCCTCAGCCCGGAAATTGGGAGAGATGCTTAGTCCCGCATAGCGAGCTAGTGATACTCCAAACCAAGGGATTTCTTCCCCCGGCCTTCATGGTTCTGGTTCGAGCCGGACTCGCCACCTATAAGGGCGAAAAGCAAGCGGAGAGTGTCCCCGATCCCTCCAAAGGAGAGAGGGTATGCTTTATCTCTTATCTAGTAAGAGGACTCGGATTTCCAATTCATCTGTTTCTCCGGGGGCTCTTGGAGTTCTCTGACCTCCAGTTGCACCACCTTACGCCTGCCTCCGTTTTGCACATCGCGGGCTTCGTGGCCCTTTGCGAACTGTTCTTGGGCATCGAGGCTCATTTTGCGCTATGGAAGAGATTATTCTGCCTTGTACCCCGTTCTCACGAGGGGTCAATATATCAAGTGGGCAGAGCCGAGCTGTGGCGCATCGCCGGGACCGGATATCTATCCGGAACCCCGAAGAAGGCGTCCGAAGACTGGCCTTCGGAATGGTTTTATATAGAAGACGTCCCGCTGTCGGATCCTGTTCGGATCGGTCTCCCGGAGTTCAGCAATGCTCCTTTGAAGAAAGCGCTGAGTTGGCGCCCTTGGATCCCCGGAGGGAAGACGGCAGGACGCGTCCTTTACCTGATTAGCCGAATAAGATTGTTGGCTCATGCCGGACTGACCATGATCGGTGTCATGGCCACATGTATTATGCGGGGGGTGCAGCCGCTCCAGTATAGGGGCCACCCCATGTGGGATTTCAACGGGGAGGACGATGCCACCAGTCATGGCCGCAAGGGGCCGGGAACGGTCGCCGATCTAGTGAAGATCTTGTCCGCAATGTACAAGGGAGAAGAGGAAGATTTTCTCCGCGTTAGTCTATTGAACGGACTTTCTATGACAATCCTCGAAGCTGGGTAAGCGGACATTTCTTTTTTGCACACCCGATCCGTATTCCCATGGTTAGGTATCTCATTTTGCGATTTTGATGCAGGAACTGCGTTAGGCCGTAAAAGACATAAACAGCCCGCCTCCACAACCCGAGGATCCGGAAAGGCTCCTCGATCCGGCCTCCCAAGAGGATCCGGACATATTGGTGGAGCTGATCGATGGGGTATATCACCAACTGAGCATCGATAATGCCTTGGTTGCCATTACGGCTGATTACCCCGGAATACTTCCAGCCTCACAGGTAACTGAGACCGAGTTCCCAGTACTCTGATAATGACCCATCCGTGCTTTTTTTGATCACCGTATACCAATGGTGTTTCGCAGGGGGTGCCTTCGAGGCAGGAGGCCGAGCCCGCGTCGGCTAGCCAACAAGGGGTAGTACGGCCCCGCAGGCTAAAAAGAAGTGCGGTTCGGATCGAAACGCCGCCGCAACGGTATGGCGCGTCACCATATTCCCAGGATTGATTCCTGGAAGGCGTACTAACGCTGGTGCTCTTTTCAGGAAAAAGAGCGCTCGCCGGACTGAGTCCGGAGAGGTTGCCAATCGAACCTCCGCCGGCCAGGCTCCAAAGCCGGGTCCGGAAGCGGAGGCGAGCACGAGGCGTGCGTCGGATGCTCCTCCGACAGAGGATGCCGACAGATTGTCCGCCACCAACTCCGAGGTGGAGAGCGCCATGAATCACAGGCGCCGGACAATTCTTCGTGGCGCATGTTTCTCCCAAGAGGCCTTGAATGCCTTCAATTGGAGATGCGCACCTCCGTGCCACTCAAGATGGTCTAGCGAGCGGAGCGGTATGTAAAGGACATACGGGTAAGGAAATTTGATAGTTATATATGCCAGTAGCCCCCGAGACTTAAAATAGTTAGAATAACTGATTTAAGGATCATTTGTTATTCAAGATCTTACAAAAAAGAATACCCGACTGTCTCAGGAGCTTGAAGAATGCAAGGCCCAACTTGAGGCCGCAATAGCCGCTACAGCGGGAGCCACAGAGACCCCCTCTGGTAATATATGCTTCAAAAGATAAGTAGTTTGTGAAGTGCGGCGTGTGTGTAAATATGACAATAATATTGCAGATGGCGCCAGACTAGATCCGGACAAGCAACAGCTCTGCGCCGGTTGCAAGCCGGCGAGAATGTGCTTACAAGGGTGAGGCAAGAGAAAAATAATCTCTAAGATGCCAACACCCAGCTGGGTGAGGAACTAAAGGATGTTCGTGCGGTATGCGACTCTGTGAAGGAGAATCGGCGACTTCGTCGCGGCATTTATAGTAAGTGCTTGAGCGAACTTTGAAAAAGAGTTCGGCGAGGAAGTCAATTAACAGAGTTATCTCTGTAGGTATGCTCACGGGTCGTCCTGAAGAGGAAATGCCCGGTTCTACGGGTGACCTTCTTCCCGAGCAATTTCAACTACACGAACGAGTTCGGCAGGTGATGAAAGGCGTCGCCCAGGCCGTGTGGCCATCTATCTCCCTACCCGAAGGCCTTGGAGAGCTTGCACAGAAGCTTCAGGGAGCACGGCGGCGCTTCCGGCTATGGAAGATATCGGCCTGTCGTCAAGGCGCCAGGGAGGCCTGGGCCATGGTGAAGACGCGGTACACGAAGGCGGACCCAAACCACATGGCCGAGGTCGGACCCGTGGGGCCCGACGGGAAGGAGATCCCTGTGAGCTTAGTGTACGGCCAAGTAGAGTTGGCATAAAGTATTCCCAGCAGGATGTAAACTAGACAGCCTATTAGACGGCATTGAAGAGGAATACAATCAGTCAATTTGACTATGTAATTTAAAATGACATGTAAAATGCCTTCTAGCCGGATTGTAGATCGTTTGTCGAAGCGGACCTTTTCGCTTCAACCTCGGGACCCAATAGTCCGGTGTGTCCGAATACCCTCGCGGTTATGTAAAAACTGGGGCATGCGTGGAGACCAGGCGTAGGGGTCATGAGTGCTTTATCAGACAAGTGCCCAACTAGTTCTGTTATATTACATGGTTAGTAAGAAACATCTTCCAGGGAGAATAGTTCCGTTAGGGGTCCTTTCCCTGGGAGGCATGCCCTAAAGTGCATGTCCGGACTCCGAAAAAAAGCAGAAAAGCATCTGGGGGAAGATAAATGAAAAATGAAAAATCGTCTTTTAGTTCACCTACCGAATATTCCCTTAAGAACGCTAGCTTTCGGCTTCACCCAGTCTGAGGTACACGTCCGGCTGACCCGGCGGTAACAATCACAGAGGTGCTCCCTTTACCACCTAGCCGAACAATCGGGAACGTAGGGGTAAGCGCAGGAGCCAGACAACCCAGCTTGGCCAAAACTTAAGGCATATCGATGCATATAATGGTGAATAAAAGGTACATGCGGAAGTGTGACACATGTGTTGGGCATAAAGCCCGTATAAATAAGCTTCTGTTAAAGAAGCCCCTAGGTATAATGAGCGCGGATAGCGCGTCAAGTGTGTGCGAACAATGCGCAAACGAGCCTTTAACGGCTTCGGAAAAAGGGAGGGAGAAGGAGAGAAATAAAAGACAGCTTAAAATATAAAATATAGACGGAGGAAGGGGACGAACTCAGAATCCGGCACTAGGCGTAGAATCTTCAGAGATGGGCTGTGTTCCATGGGTTCGGCTCGAGTCGGTTATCCGATGCGTTTCGCAGACGGTATGCTCCGCCGGTCAGGACTTGGTCGATGATGAAGGGACCCTCCCATTTGGGCTTGAGTTTGTCCTTTTTCTTGTCCGGCAGGCGTAGAACTAGTTCGCCAACATTGTAAGCTTTGGCCCGTACTTCCCTGCTTTGATATCTTCGAGCCTATTGTTGATAGAATGTGGAACGAGCTTTTGCCACGTCACGCTCCTCCTCCAAGGCGTCCAAGCTGTCCTACTGATCTAGCTCGGCTTCTCTTTCTTCGTACATGCGCACGCGAGGTGAGTCATGAATTATGTCGCAGGGCAAAACTGCCTCTGCGCCGTATACCATGAAAAATGGTGTGAATCCGGTAGTGCGATTCGGCGTGGTCCGCAGCCCCCAGAGTATGGAGTCGAGCTCCTCTACCCAGTGCGTGTTAGATTCCTTTAGGGGCCGCACTAGTCTGGGTTTAATGCCGCTCATGATTAGACCATTTGCTCGCTCGACTTGACCATTAGTTTGAGGGTGATAGATCAAGCGTAGTCGAGCTTGATGCCCATGTTTTTGCACGAGTTTAACCTCGTCGGCCGTGAAGTTCGTGCCGTTATCGGTGATGATGCTATGGGGACGCCGTAACGGTGTACTACCCACGATATGATGTCTATCACCGGTCCGGATTCGGCCGTCTTCTGAGCTTGGCCTCTATCCATTTGGTGAATTTATCCACCATGACCAATAGGTATTTTTGCTTGTGGGTTCCTCCTTTAAGGGGTCCAACCATGTCAAGCCCCTGCACCGCGAAGGGCCAGGTGATGGGTATAGTTTTGAGGGCGGTGGGTGGCATGTGGCTTTGATTAGCAAAGAGCTGGCAACCGACGCATCCTTGGACTAAGTCCTGAACGTCTGCCCGGGCCGTCGGCCAATAAAATCCTGTACGGAAGGCCTTGCCTACAAGGGCCCGGGCTGCGGCATGGTACCCACCGAGTCCGGCATGAATTTCAGCCAGGAGATTCCGCCCTTCCTCTTTGGAGATACACCTTTGAAGGACTCCGGTTGTGCTTTTCTTATAAAGCTCTCCCTCATGGACCTTACAGGCTTTAGACCGCCGTACTATGCAGCAGGCCTCGTTTTGGTCCTCGGGAAGTTCCTGCCTAGTTAGGTAGGCTAGGAATGGTTCTGTCCACGGGGCGATGACTGCCATAATTTCGTGGGCTGATGGTGTTATTTCGTTGGCGGGACCACCAACTATGTCGGAATGTTCGGTGTGGGGCAGTGCAGTTGGGTCCGGGTTGTTATTTCTGGACTCTCCCTCCCATAGTACGGATGGCTTAAAAAGCCTCTCTAGGAAGATATTGGGGGGGACGGCATCGCGCTTTGCGCCAATGCGTTCCAACACGTCTGCTGCCTGGTTGTTATCCCAGGCTATATGGTGAAATTCAAGCCCCTCAAACCGAGCTGACATTTTTAGGACGGCATTGCGATAAGCTGCCATTTTTGGATCCTTTGCATCAAAGTCCCCATTCATTTGGGATATCGCGAGGTTCGAATCCCCGCGCACCTCTAAGCCTTGAATGCCCATGGAGACTGCCATCCAGAGACCATGTAGAAGGGCCTCGTACTCGGCTGCGTTGTTGGAGTCCGTGTACATTATTTGAAGTACGTATTGGACTGTATCTCCGGTTGGGGACGTCAGAACGACGCCGGCCCCTAGGTCGGCCAACATTTTGGAGCCGTCGAAGTGCATAATCCAGTTGGAATATGCGCCGTACTCTTTAGGGAGTTCGGCTTCAGTCCATTCGGCGATGAAGTCAGCCCAAACTTGCGACTTAATAGCTCGCCGTGGTTTGTAGGTTATGTCAAATGGGAGGAGGTCAATGGCCCACTTAGCAATCTGGCCCGTTGCGTCGCGGTTGTTTATAATTTCATTAAGAGGTACTTCAGAGGCTACTGTTATCGAACACTCTTGGAAGTAGTGTCGCAGCTTCCGGGATGCCATGAACACCGCGTATGCTACTTTTTGATAATGCGGGTACCGTGACTTGCATGGAGTTAGGACAGTGGACACGTAGTAAACTGGTTTTTGGAGATGGAACTTGTGTCCGTCCGTTTCTCGTTCGACAACGAGCACCGCGCTTACAACTTGATGGGTCGCTGCGATGTATAATAGCATTGGTTCGCCCATGTTGGGCGCGGCCAGGACCGGATTTTTTGCCAATATGGCGTTGATTTCTTCGAGTCCGGCCGTGGCAGCATCCGTCCACTCGAAGTGTTCGGTGCGCCGGAGGAGGCGATAAAGGGGTAATGCCTTTTCTCCTAAGCGGGAGATAAAGCGGCTTAGAGCCGCCATGCATCCGGTCAATTTTTGTATTTGTTTGAGGTCTCTGGGGATATCCAATTGTGACAGAGCTCGGATCTTGGCTGGATTTGCTTCAATTCCTCTACCGGATACAATGAAGCCCAAGAGCTTTCCTGCTGGTACGCCGAAAACACATTTTTCCGGGTTGAGCTTGATGTCATATGTTCGGAGATTTTCGAATGTGAGCCTCAAGTCGTCGACTAGGGTTTCGACATGTTTGGATTTGACGACCACATCTTCTATGTATGCCTCCACTGTTTTGCCGATCTAGTTTGCGGACATGTATACGAATCATGCGCTAATATGTTGCTTGGCGTTTTTGAGCCCAAAGGGCATTGTGTTGAAGCAGAATGGGCCGTATGGAGTGATTTATGCCATTGTGGCTTGGTCTGACTCTGCCATCTTAATTTGGTGGTAGCCGGAGTATGCGTCGAGGAAACATAATGAATCGTGTCATGTGGTAGCGTCGATAATTTGATCGATGCGGGGGAGGGGAAGGGATCCTTTCGGCAAGCCTTGTTAAGGTCCTTAAAATCGACACATAGGCGCCAGGATTTGTCTTCTTTGGTACCATTACCAGGTTTGCTAGCCAGTCCGGATGTTTAATATCTCTGATGAATCCGGCCTCCAATAGTTTGGCTAGCTCCTCTCCCATGGCCTGTCTCTTGGGTTCGGAGAAACGCCAAGAGCTTGTTTCTTGGCTTGAATCCTTTTAGGATATTTAGGCTGTGCATGCCACCGGCGTGGGATTCTGGCATGTCCGGAAGGGTGCCAGGCAAAAATGTCCCAATTTTCGCGTAGGAATTCTCGTAATGCGGCGTCCACATCAGGGTTTAATTGTGCCCCGATGGAGGCCATTTTTGTAGGGTCCGTTGGATGGACTTGAAATTTGACTATTTCGTTTGCTGGTTTAAAAGAGGTGGACTTGGATCTCTTATCGAGTATCACATCGTCCCTGTCCACCGTGGAGCGCAGCACAGTGAGTTCCTCTGCCGCTAGGGCTTCGTATAGTGCCTCAAGGGCAAGTGCGGCTGTATTATTTTTGGCACGGAGCACTATGTCCGGGTCACTAGCGAGAGTGATAATTCCGTTGGGTCCGGGCATTTTGAGCTTCATGTACCCGTAATGGGGGTATAGCTTGAAAAATTGTGAATGCCTCTCGCCCTAATAGAGCGTGGTATCCGCTGCTGAACGGGGCCACTTGGAATGTGACCTCCTCAGACCTATAATTGTCCGGCGTGCCGAACACCACATCTAGTGTGATCTTTCCTGTACAACATGCTTCTCAACTAGGGATTATTCCTCTAAAGGTTGTGCTACTTCGCTCCATGCGGCTCCAGTCTATTTCCATTTTTCGAAGGGTTTCCTCATAGATGAGGTTTAATCCGCTGCCGCCATCCATGAGTACCTTGGTAAGGCGAAAGCCGTCCACTATTGGACTGAGGACCAATGCGGCTGGTGCTCGGGCTGTTCGGAATTTAGGTTCGTCACTGGCGTTAAAGGTAATAGCCGTGTCACTCCATGGATTTATTGTTGCTATCTGGTAGACTTCGGCAAGGCTGCGGAGTGTTCGTTTCCGCATATTATTTGATGCGAAAGTCTCGAAGACTGTTAATACCGTACTGGTATTGCTGTCTTTGGTGCTCTGGAGCTAAGAGCTCTTCGCCACTTTTGGCCACCGCCGTAGTATCCAACATGCTCTAAGGCTATGACTTGGAGTGGCGCCCTCTGTGCTATGAATTTTGCAGGTCCATTGAGCCATCCCTCCAAGACGGTTCCATGCCCTTGGGGGTTTTGCTTTTGGTGTGTAACCCGGTGCACAGTGATAATGCACCCTTTTATTTGGGACTAGGGTCGTATCCGGGGCCGGACTATCCCAAAATTTGAGTTCGGTTCTCCAGGCACTCTCCATCGCGCAGTACTTTCGTACTATGAACGCT
The DNA here is from genome assembly GCA_021605145.1 of Aegilops bicornis. NCBI lineage: Eukaryota > Viridiplantae > Streptophyta > Magnoliopsida > Poales > Poaceae > Aegilops > Aegilops bicornis. The sequence continues at coordinate 267,786,383 of CM038673.1, forward strand.
AAGTCAGCAAATCGTGTAATTTCACGACGACTTATGGCGTTTAGGATTCCCTTGTCCGTGCAATTATTGCAGAAGAATAAAATTGCGTCCTCCTCACGACAATCCTTTATCCTGTCCATAACCAGGAGGAATCGCCCGATAATGATGTATCGCTTTCACGGGCTCTTGCCGGATTTGGGATAGATCGCTTATGTTTGGGTGGGCGGGTGGAATTAAATTCGAACCCGTCCGATCTAAGATTCAGGGGCCAAGAAGTTTCCGAACTTGGAAGCTTGGGTTCTTGGAGGTTGTCCAATGAATCTAGCCTGCTGCCTGACTTTAAGTTCAGGGCTTCAGTGGTGTCCTCCCCTCCGCGAGAATCCGGCATGGAGGGGTCAGGAATCCGGACATAGCTGGTCCTTGAGGTAGGAGAAGAGTCGTCGTTTGTTCCTCTATCACAGCAACGTGGTGGGTAACTTGGGGAGAGTTGATCTCTCTCAGATCGGTTTTAGGCCCAATCTGATCGTAGTGCATGGCGACTCCCGAGCGGCGTCACGATCCAAGAGCTCGTTCAAGGAAGAGAGCTCCATCGGATCTAACTTTCGGCGAGTTCCAAGTTAACGTGAAGATTGCTTTCGCTGACCCGAGAAGTCATCGTCGGTAGCGGCGAACAGGCGGTCATAAGAAAACCGCTTAGTCGGAGAGTTTGGCCGGTGGCCAAAGCTCCTTAGGTAACAGCAGTGCCGTCTTTAAAGACGGGATGAGGCATCCTTCCTAACAATGACGGCACAGAGGAACTCTCAATGAAAGCACCAATGTCGGTGTCAAAACCGGCGGATCTCGGGTAGGGGTCCCGAACTGCAAGGCCTAGGCGGATGGTAACAGGAGACAAGGGACACGATGTTTTTACCCAGGTTCGGGCCCTCTCGATGGAGGTAAAACCCTACTCCTGCTTAATTAATATTGATGATATGGGTAGTACAAGAGTACATCTACCACGAGATCAAGGAGGCTAAACCCTAGAAGCTAGCCTATGGTATGATTGTTGTTCGTCCTACGGACTAAAACCCTCCGGTTTATATAGACACCGGATAGGGTTAGGGTTACAGAGTCGGTTACAATGGTAGGAGATCTACATTATCCGTATCGCCAAGCTTGCCTTCCACGCCAAGGAAAGTCCCATCCGGACACGGGACGAAGTCTTCAATCTTGTATCTTCATAGTCCAGGAGACCCGGCCAACGGTGATAGTTCGGCTATGCGGACACCCCCTAATCCAGGACTCCCTCAGCCGCCCCGACTGGGGAGGCCGAAGGGTCCAAGAAAGGAAGGACCCTTCCTCCGTACTTCTCCACCAACACCGACAACGACGAGGAGGAGTGCCAACAAGGGCCAAGCCCCTGGCGAGATCGTAAGTGTCCGGACTCCGGAATAGTTCATGACTTTTTATTTGTCGCATAGTGTCTCCTAACGCCGAATATGACCATGTAGCCCGCCCAAGGACGAGCTCGCCGTTTCGTCGAGCGGCTCCCTGGGTTCGTCGGATGTGAATAGCACTTCATTTCCGACCGCCTCCTCTCCTCGTGTCGCCGACGACACCGCGGTGGAGTCCCAAAAGGGGCCCAGCCAGGAGGTGGTGGTCCTGGAGGCGCCGCAAGGTGACCTCCTGGACTCTGGGTGCAAAGGGGGCGAGACCCCAGAGGGCTCTAAGTCCGGCCCTATGCCAGACTCCGTAACGGAACCTTCAGTGGTTCCGAAGTCCGGCAAGCGGCTCCTTCGTAAGAAGGGCAAGACTGCGATGCCGGTGACTCCATCCATCCGGAGGCACCGGATAGCTTGCTGGAGGCGCTTAACGGCGCCTCCATCGACGAGGAGCACCGCACTGTTATGAGTGTGGTGATCCAGAAAGTTCAGTCCGCCAAGAGCGGGCTGACTGAAGCCTGTACCAGCCTTCTAACAGGCTTTGAGGTAAGTTCAGAGTATGTAAAAATATTACCGCATAGACAGTAGCCCCTAATGCTTAGTTCGGTGTTCGGAAAGAAAAGCCGGACTAAGGATCTAAAAAGATATACGGAGGAGTCTAACATAAGTATGTCAATATGCCAATGCCAGCTGCGCTTTTGACCTCTGCCGCACTGACTGCGGAGGTCAATGCATTGAAGCAGAGCCTCGAGCGGTCCGAGAACGAGCTCGGCCTTGCCAAGAAGCAGCTCGAGGACAGGGAAGGTAAGCAATACCTTATTAAAGAAATACCTTATAGAAAGGATTTGGTTGCAAAAAATGACAGGAATAACGTGGGTATTGTAGGGGCCACGAATGAGGTGGCGACCCTGAAGGAAGCGGTATCCGCGGCCGAAAGGAAAGCGGCCGCGGAGCGCATCGAGCGAAAGAAGCAGGAGGCGCGGGTGGCGGAGGTGCGGCAAGAGCTCCAGGCTCTTGTGGCAAAACACGAGAGTTTGGGGCGTGACTCGAAGACTTGAGAGTCCGAGCTTGCCTCGGCTCTTGAGAGTGCAACAGCCGCTAAGGCCGAAGCCCAAAAGGCCCTCCCAGAAATTGAATCATTAAAGAAGATAGCGGCGGGTAAGGCATTATTTATGCAAAGCAAGCATGTGAAAGTGAATTACCTATTACTGACCTGAATCCAGAGCTCTCCAGGAGCATTCGCAGATCTGCACCGTAGTGTATCTGATGCTGTCGCGTTCTACCGCACCAAGGAGGGGAGCTCGACGGTGAAGGTGTTCTGGTCTCAGTATGCTGAGGCCGAACATCCGGTGCCCCTGAGCGACCAGTTGAAGCAGCTGGTCGAGCTCCACAAGGTCGCCGAACAGGCCATGAAGGGCCTCATAGTTCGGTTGTGGCCATTGGAAGCCATGCCTGGGAGCTACTTCGGGCTAGTGCGGCGGTGGTGGGCCTTTGTCCATGGATTGAAGTCATCAAGCGCTCCGTCTGCATTGAAGGTGCCCATCGGGCCTTGCCCGATGCTAAAGTGCACTAGGGCAAGCTGGATGCGGAGAAGCTTGTGACGGACGAGCCAATCAAGGGCAAGTAGCATCGCAAGCCGAAATGTACTATGAGGGCGTCTGAAGGGTGCCCGCCGTATAGCGGATGAGTGCTTCGAATAAGTAATTTTTGAATAGACTCGCATTTGTTATACTGTACGCTGAAAACTTACTCATATGCGCTAAGCAACGCTTGTTAATTTAAAATATTACGATGCATGCGGTCGCGTTTATCAAATTTGAGAGATGGCAAGTCGTTGGCTTCGACCCCCATGCCACGAAAGTCTTTGGGGTGTTCGGGATAAACTTGAGCGCTCTTGTTCCCATTCTTGGGTCCTTCGAGGAGGCACTCAGCATAGCGAACAAGGCAACCGGACTTATAGTGCTTGAACACTCTCACTTAGCCATAGAATTCTATAATTTTAAATTTCGGCGAAGCCCCTAGTATTCGGAAGACCGAGTTCGAGGCGCTATCCACGCCTTGGCCGGACAATGCCGACTCCTCGCTCTAAGCGGCATAAGTCTTTAGGGACCCGAAAAAACCTCTCGAACAGCGACCGGCTCTCGCTCTACCATGACGGTCAGTTTTAGCTTTCTCCACTAAGGTGCTCAACCCAGCTCAACCGGGGCACAATCGCAGTGGTTGTCCCAGCGCTACCTTAGCCGATATAATGGAACGTAAGGTACCAAAACATGGGAGCCGGGCAAACCCAACTACTGACCCAAGACATGATTCGGAGCCGATGCATATAATGCTATAAGTTCGGGGTGCCGCACTTGTGAAAGTGTTCGGACTTATCACACCATACTTTTGGGGTACTCAAGCCCCTGGTGTATTGGCCGTACCAAAGTGTACGGGTGCAACATGTCATAAAATGAACATATATATAGATAAAGAAAGGAGTGCATTAATAGGCAGAAGCTATGTATTGTTTATTCAAAAAGGTACTGCGATGGAAGTAGAACAATACAAATAGTGCGATAAGCAAGGGATGGGACTATTTAACATGTCCCCCTCCAGGGGTAAGCTGCGGGATGGTATGTAAAATAGGTATAATGCTCGTAGCAGAGACCACCTGGACACTTGACGTAGCTTTCTGCTTCCCTCTCTGTTGCATCGTGAGTTCGGCAATTCTAGTGCCGGACAGGACTTCTGGAAAACGGAGTCCTGAAAGTAAGAAAAAAGAAGAAAGAAAAAGAATGACACAATGGGCAGCCCCTGGTGCGGTTGAGCCGCATTCTGGGCGTGCCGTGGTCCTGCCCCTCCCCTTATGCCCATGGTATCTCCAGAGCGTAATTATGTATGCGTAGTACTGGCTTCGCAGTTTCGCGAGGGCTGGGGTTGGGGCCGGATTGCTACGCATGCTCGGATCGTGCCAGGCGGTCTTGTTGTAGGTTACTCCAGGCGCGCTTGACGGTGGCCGGACGTTTAATAGCCAGACTTGAGAAATGCTGTGAGAGGCTGCTTTGCACCTCCGCCGTGAGGGCCGCCGTGTGCTCCTCCATTCGGAGAGAGCGTCCGGTGTTTCCATTGACCGTGATTACTCCTCGAGGGCGTGGCATCTTGAGCTTGAGGTATGCGTAGTGCGGAACCGCATTGAAATTTGCAAATGCGGTTCGTCGAAGCAGTGCGTGACAACCGCTGCGGAACGAGACTATGTCGAAGATTAACTCTTTGCTTCGGAAGTTATCCGGGGATCCGAAGACCACTTCGAGTGTAACTGAGCCTGTACAATTGGCCTCTACACCTGGTATGACGCCTTTAAAGGTCGTATTTGTGGGTTTAATCCTTGAGGGGTCTATGCCCATTTTGCGCACTGTATCCTGATAAAGCAGGTTCAATTGCTACCGCCGTCCATCAGGACTCTAGTGAGGTGAAATCCGTCGATGATTGGGTCAAGAACCAATGCGGCAAATCTGCCGTGACGGATGCTAGTGGGGTGGTCCCTTCGATCAAAGGTGATCGGGCAGGAGGTCCATGGGTTGAACTTTGGGGCGACTGGCTCCATCGCATATACGTCCCTTAGTGCATGCTTCCGCTCCCTTTTGGGTATGTGGGTTGCGTATATCATGTTCACCGTCCGCACTTGTGGGTGGAAGCCTTTCTGTCCTCTATTGTTTGGCGGCCAGGTCTCCTCCTCGTCATCGCTATGCAGCCCCTTGTCATTGAGTTCGGCATTTAACTTGCTTGCCTGTTGAAGACCCAACAATCCCTGTTGGTGTGGCTGGCTGGTTTTTCGAGGGTGCCATGTATTTGGCACGAGCGATCGAGTATTCGGTCCAGATTGGACGGGCCCTGAATATTTCTTTTGAACGGCTTTTTTCGCTGACCGGGTTTAGAGCCTCTGAATCCAGCATTGACTGTCGTATCTTCAGAATTATCGACGTTAATGCGGCGCTTGTGCTTGTTCCGACGCGACCTGCCATTGTTGTCCTTGGTATTCGAACTACCAGAGTTTTTGGTCAAGTTGTTGCTACGAGCTAGCCAGCTGTCCTCTCCTGCAGAAAAGCGGGTCATGAGCGTTGTGAGGGCTGCCATGGATTTCGGCTTTTCCTGTCCTAGGTGCCGGGCAAGCCACTCGTCACGGATGTTATGTTTGAAGGCCGCAAGGGCCTCTGCATCCGGACAGTCAACGAGTTGATTTTTCTTGGTTAGGAACCGTGTCCAGAATTGTCTGGCCGGCTCTTCTGGCTGCTGAATTATGTGGCTGAGGTCATAGGCGTCTGGTGGTCGCACGTATGTGCCCTGGAAGTTATCAAGGAATGCGGCTTCCAGGTCCTCCCAACAACCAATTGATTCTACTGGCAAGCTGTTAAGCCAATGCCGAGCTGGTCCTTTGAGCTTGAGTGGGAGGTATTTGATGGCGTGTAGATCATCGCCGCGGGCCATGTGGATATGGAGGAGGTAGACCTCGATCCAAACCGCAGGATCTGTTGTGCCATCATATGATTCCATGTTTACGGGTTTGAAACCCTCGGGGATTTGACGATCCATTTTGTCTGTGAAGCACAGTGGGTGTGCGGCGCCTCTGTATTGAGCTATATGATGACGCAGCTCAAATGAGCTTTGTCTACTGTGTTCGGCCCGGCCGGAATTGCTGTATCCGGCGTGATGGTTGTCATCACGTGTCGTGGGGCGCCCACGCGATCCGTAGATCAATCTTGTTTGCCTTGCCTTGTCCTCAAATATGTCTCGCAGGTCTGGCGCGTTTCCCCGTGCCTTGGTACTATTTGGCGGCGTCGGGGTGCGGCTTGAATGGAGGGTCTAGAGGCCTCTCTGTCGCGGCCACGGGGTGTCCGGTCGGCCGCATCATGCGCTGGTGATGTAGGTTTGGGTGCTGCTTCCTCTAATTGGGGTAGCAGCCTGCGTTGGGGGTATCTCTTGGAGGGGCGTTCGAGTTCACACTCTTCGGCTGCAAGGACTTCAGTCCATCTGTCAGCTAGCAGGTCTTGGTCAGCTCAAAGCTGCTGCTGCTTTTTCTTGAGGCTGCTTGCCGTGGCCATAAGCCTGCGTTTGAAACGCTCCTGTTCGGCGGGATCCTCAGGCACGACAAATTAAATGCGTCGTCGAGGCTTGCCTCATCTTCGGAGGGAGGCATATAATTATCGTCCTCCACCTCCGTCTGCCGCTCTATCATGAGGGCTGGCTTCTCCCTCCTCTGTGTTGAATCCTGCCGGAGGGGTTGTCTTGCACCTTGTCCGGGGTGTTATTATCTCCCGTGCCGGAATCACCATTTTTGCTGTGGCGGGATTTAGAGGGCGCCGCTAACGCCGGCGCTTGGGCTGTTTCTTGGAGGGGTCATCCCCCCTGTTCCATCGCCGTTCCCATCTTTTGGGATATCCACCATGTATATGTCGTATGACGAGGTGGCCTTCCAGTGCCCTGTAGGCGCTGGTTCTTGGTCGTCTCCAGCATCGTCGTCCATACCGTCGATGTCTTCGGAGTCGAAGTCGAGCATGTCGGTTAAATCATCGACAGTGGCTACAAAGTGGGTGGTGGGTGGGCGTTGAATTTCTTCGTCGTCCGCATCCCAACTTTCCTGACCGTAGTCCGGCCAGGGCTTTCCTGATAAAGAGAGAGACTTTAGTGAATTTAGGATGTCGCAAAAGGGCGAGTGCTGAAAGATGTCCGCGGCAGTGAACTCCATGAACGGCGCCCAATCGATTGGCAGGGGCGCGGAGGGATCGGAGTCCGAAGAGGAGTCCGGCACCTTGGAGTCACGATCTTCGCAAAGGACAAGGATGGAGTTCGGCTCAATCGCCATAGAAATCGTAGCCCCCGAGGCGGTGTCCAACCACTCGTCCTCGATCGGGGGAGTCGGCTCCGAGCTAAGGGTCGGAGCGGACTCTGGGGCGGCTAACAAGGCACTGTTCGGCGGCAGAGCTAGATCGTGCCCACCGAGACAGTGCGGCGCGCTTGGCTATGACTCGAATCCATCGAAGATCAAGTCTCCGCGGATGTCGGCCGTGTAGTTCAAACTCCCAAATCTGACCTGATGGCCAGGGGCGTAGCTTTCGATCTGCTCCAGATGGCCAAGTGAATTGGCCCGCAGTGCAAAGCCACCGAACACGAAGATCTGTCCGGGGAGAAAAATCTCACCCTGGACCGCGTCGTTGTTGATGATCAAAGGAGCCATCGGGCCTAAAGATGACGATACAGAGGAACTCTCAATGAAAGCACCAATGTCGGTGTCAAAACCGGCGGATCTCGGGTAGGGGGTCCCGAACTGTGCGTCTAGGCGGATGGTAACAGGAGACAAGGGACACGATGTTTTTACCCAGGTTCGGGCCCTCTCGATGGAGGTAAAACCCTACTCCTGCTTGATTAATATTGATGATATGGGTAGTACAAGAGTAGATCTACCACGAGATCAAGGAGGCTAAACCCTAGAAGCTAGCCTATGGTATGATTGTTGTTCGTCCTACGGACTAAAACCCTCCGGTTTATATAGACACCGGATAGGGTTAGGGTTACACAGAGTCGGTTACAATGGTAGGAGATCTACGTATCCGTATCACCAAGCTTGCCTTCCACGCCAAAGAAAGTCCCATCCGGACATGGGACGAAGTCTTCAATCTTGTATCTTCATAGTCCAGGAGTCCGGCCAATGGTGATAGTTCGGCTATCCGGACACCCCCTAATCCAGGACTCCCTCAACCTCCATCTAGGAGAAGATCATGTGGAATATATCATCAAGACCCCCTCTTGGGCGCCCCCCTTCAAGACCTTCTCACGGAGATGAACTCTACCTTGTGTATTTCCCTTTGTTGTTCATGTACCTTGTGGATCTTGTGTGTTTGATTATCTAGTGGATGTGTGATCGGACTTGTTCTTGAGTGTTTCCGCTTGTGATTTCTCCCCGTTCTTCCCCGTGTTCTTCGTGCTCTTCGAGGGATCCCACTCCAAACATGAAAGATCGGCCTACACCGGGTTAGCCCCGTATCATATGGTATCATGAGCAACATTTATCACGTATTTGGAGTCCCTCCCAGCGTTTTCTAGCCTTGTTTTGTTGTGTTCTTCCCCAAAATCCGAAAATCCCCACCAAAAATAGCCCCAAATTTTTTTTGTGATTTGTTGGTTTGATGATGTTTTGTTGATTTTGATCCATGGATTTGCTTGGTTTCGAGTGGATCTAGCATCTTCCCAAGTTTCCCCATCTTTCATCCACAAAATCTCTTCAATTTTTACCCCCAAATCCCCATTTTCCGCCCAAAATCGCACCCCCGAACTCGGATTTCGCGTTGACCCCGACCCACCGGATGACCGGCGTTTTACGGACGTCCGGAGCCCCAGGAACGACCGGACGTCCGACCTTTCCCGGACGACCGGAACCCCTAACCCGAACAAAATTTACGGATTCCCGACCTTCCCGGACGTCCGGCGACCGGACATCCGTCCATTTACGGACGTCTGTAACCTGTAGTTTCAGACTTCGGCTGATTCTTTTTTGGGCCATAACTAATTCATCCGAACTCCGATTTGGACGTTCTTTAGCTCGTTTTGAAGCTATTGACATCCCCCATCCCACAAAAATACTACCGAAACCATTTGACTCCATCAAATTTTCCAAAATTTGGCAAGTTTGCCTAGGCCTTCCACCATAGCATCCGCATAACCACCATAGCCTTCCGCAACCCTAACCCATTTTGTTCACCATAGCATTAGTGGTTGCTTGAGTAGTGATTCGAGTCTCCTAAGGTGTTTCGGCTACTTAGGGACGATTGCTTCTTCATCAACCACCACCACCACTTCCGGATTGCCAAGTGCAAACCTCCACCGCTTTCCGCTACCACCATTTGACATTTGCCTTTGAGATTTTGAGTTTGCGGTTTTTCCGTTTCCTAGGGTGTTTCGGCTAACTAGGAACGGGTCGACTTCGGCAACACCTCCTCTCATCATCGCCAAGGACGGTAACCTCGACGACACCATTGTATATTCCCTTGCAATTGCATTGTTAACCCCTAGCCCATTTTGCGTCACTTGCCTATCGAGACTAGCCATTTGAGTATTGCCGGGCTACGTTACTTGTGCACATTAGTGATCTACACCATCAATTACATACATGCCATATCATCTTGGTATCATATCATCCATTGTGTCTCAAGTTTGTTCCCGCATATACACAATTGCTATCTTGGTTTGTACATTGTGCAAAATTGGACATATAAAATAAGAGATAAAAAGCTTTTAAGCAAAGAAAAAGAGTGAGCAAAGAGCTTGTAAGCAATAGCCATAGCATCACAATATATCATATGGTATCATACTTGATCACCTTGGATCATTGTGTGAGAAACACCGGGAACAATACATACATAGCATACTTGGGATAGAAAGTTTATCCATTTTGCATCTTGTAGGTTGTGCACAAGTGTCGTATCCGCCTATTGAGCAATCGTGCTAGCATCTCTCTTGAGTTGTGCAACACGAGCGTTTTGGTGGATTCCATATTTTGTGCTCATTCCTTGGTTGCACGACCCCATTTATCTATCCGTGTGTGTGTTTCCGTGTGCCACATAGGGCTATTGGTCTACTTGTTTCGCTAGCGAATTTGTGAATCTCTTTCAACATTATTAACTCTTGCTAACATTTTGCATCAAATTTTTGTGCCACTATCCTCACCGAGCTCTACCATATGCTTTACTTGATAGGTGTGAGTGAACAAGTCCGGTACCAATTCCACTATTCTTTCATCTCACATTGAGTGAAACGGGATACATCCTCAACTTTGGGAAAATGTAACTTGGTATTGTTTATCTCATTTCCTACTCACCTCCACTCGAGTCTTGTGATGGATAGGCAAGGCATTTCACCTTCGGTCTACAACAACAACGACGAGTTCGATGCCACGAACAACAGCTCTGACGCCAAGATGCAAGCTCAAATGGAGGAGATCAAAGCCCTCATCAAGTCCTACAAGCGATCTTCCTCATCTTCGAGAAGACGCTCAAGAGCACATGCCTCCGAACTACCATCTCCGGCAAGATCACATCGGCATCGACACTATCACCATCGACAAGAACGTGAATGTCATGAGCTCAACACCAACAACCGCTCAACGACTTCACCATCTCCCTTGGCATCTTCGCCAAGCGACTTCAAGGCATCTTCGCCTACGGACATATGACATCTTCGCCAACAAGCACCGCGAGACTACACTGAAGAGAAGCTCCCCAAGCTCAAGTCCGCGATTTCCACGAGCTACTACGACCTCGACATCGACCACGCAATTCCTTTCTATGGGACTCACGAACCCGAGGAGTATCTCGAGTGGGAGCGCTTAATGGACGACTACCTCAAGCTACATCAAGTTCCTCCCGAAGATCAAGTGAAGTGCACCACAAGAAACTTCCACAACTACGCCTCGACATGGTGGCTTCACACACCTTCGGAGATCTACGACATGAGTTGGCCCAAGACAAAGAGAGCTTTGCGGCGAGAGTTTGTGCCTCCAACCTACATGGAACAACTTCTTCGCCAATTGGAGAACACCATCCAAGGATCCAAGTCCATCAACGAGTACTTCAAGGAGATGAAGCATGCCTTGCGACGAGCCGGCGTGGACGACCCCATGTCAATGAAGTTCCACTTAATGATGGGATTGAACAACGACATCTCCAAGACGATCTTCCTCGAGAACTACAAGTCCCTCGATGACAACTACGTTGGTGCTCTCAAGGCGGAACAAGAACTCATGAAGGCCAAGGCTTCTCTACCCCAAGCTCACTTCTCGAAGACCAAACTCAAAGACGACGAGCATGAGGCTAGTACCACCAAGATGTCCAAGACCGATGAGCTCCAAGACGATGATCCCAAGTTCGACTTCACCGCCATCCCTCTTTGTGGCACTGATGATGCCGAGTCTACTTCGACTCTTTTTCAAGACGGTGCGGCGACGAGTACGACTACCGAGACCTTCAAGGACCAAGCTTTGGAGGCGAGCGACAAGGTAGCAAGAAGGATATCTGGCGGCGTTGCCGGGGAGATCTACGCTCAAGTCAAGACATACCAAGTACCCTTCTGTAGCGACCCGACCCGAATGGATCAAGTCTCTGTGCTTTCGTGTCATCCCTGGATCGGTATCTTTGACACACACAAGATCGAAGGATTTATAACAGAGGTAAATCACATGTATAAACAGCGTAAATACTATTACCTCAATCCAAAATATAGCGGAAGCAACAAGGTTGTGGATTCCCATCAACACCAACGGCAAAGTTGAGTATAGGAAATCGTAACCCTAACGTATCACTTACTCGTCGTCTGAAAAGTCTGCAACATGAAAAGTTGCAGCCCAAAAACGGGTCAGCACATGGAATATGCTGGCAATGTAATACATAGAGAGTAATGGAAGAATAAGCCTATACTACATGCATATATGGCTGGTGGAAAAGCTCTATGGTTATAAGGTTTTGCGAAAAGCCAATTTTTCCCTACTTCAAAGAAATAAGTTTATTTAACTATCATGGTGGTTGTTGAACATTGAGAATGGTTGACAGCATCCTCAATCCCAATTAAAAGTACTCATTAAACCCAAACAAATTATATTTAGTAACGTGATGAGATCAACAGGATAATCCAAGAACTAGTTACTCAAAATTGTCCATAACCGGGACACGGCTAATCATGATTAGTTTATACACTCTGCAGAGGTTTATGACTTTTCCCCACAAGACTCGATCGCCTCTCTTTGGTTTCTCGCACTACAAGGTGTTTGAGAGACGGATGACCGAGACACAGTCTTTCAGAAGCGCTAGCACCTTACATGTGGGTAGACCGTACCAACCTACATCCCCTACATCGGCTAGTCTACCCGTAAGAGTTCGCACAACTTAGTCAACTACGCCAGAGCCCATAATGGCTTGTGGCTGCACACGGAAGTTTCTAGTTTGAATAATCTTATGACCCCTTTGAGCATGGGTGGCGGTCCGAAGAAAAACAGGCAAGTCCTGATAGAAACCAGGTGCCTCAATCCACCCAGATGTGTGTTCAAGTTGCCACCTTAAATAAACAATTAAATTATCAATCTCACATCTGTCATGGATATTCACTCACCCAATCCACGTCTACTAGCATAGCATAGCATAATAAGCAAACGTAGAAGTAACTCCCAAGGGTTTTGTAATAAAACAGGTAATAGGTACTACCTCATCTACTTCCCATAACCCTCAATTTAATTAGATCCTATTCATGCAAGTGTTTGAGGATAGATCTAATGCATAAAAACTGGGTATGAGAAAGTATGATCAAAGTGTTACTTGCCTGCAATGTTGACGAAGATGATTCGCACTCAAAACTCTTGATAGGTCTACTCGTCACACTCCGGTCAATCTATCGTAAGCAAGCAATAGTAACCACACATAAGCAATCACTCAGAAGAAAGATCGAAGAATACGATTCGGAAAACATCAAAACCAAGCAAATAACTCTTGCAACATAAAACAATTTCTAACAGTACCAAAACCATGTGTATTTGGCCTTATCAGAAAGTTTAGGTCAAGAGCTTCGAGTTGCAAAAAGAATCAACTAAATCGGAGTTACGAAACTCAAGTTACGATCAAACGAAGTTTGAATACAAATATGATCTAATTCAAATTTTAAATTATCAAAAACATGTTTGAGTTGTATTACTGGATAGAGGGGATCATAACGAAGAAGTGGGCGTTGGTTTCGTTGGATTCCGACTTACGAGTAAAAAGTTATGAGCGTTTGAAGATTAGGGACTAAAAAATAACACTACGGATAGGTCCCTGACGGAAATTAAAAATAAAAAGAAAAATCTATCGAGCGAATGCTCGCTAAACAAAACCGGAAAGAAAAACCGGCGAGAAAACCGATCTAGGGTTTCGAAAAGAAAACCGAAACGAAAAACCGATCTAGAAAACGGAACGGAAACCGAACGATTTGAAAAAACCGAACCGAGGAAAAGAAAAGGTGATGCGGCGGGGCTAGTACCTCAAGAGGCGAGGGATCCGGCGGCGGCGGTGGCGGCGCTGGGTGTGGCGGCGGCTGGGCGGTGTGGCGGGCGGCGCGGTGTGGGGCGGCGCTGCTGCTACGGAGGAGGAGAGGAGAGGAGAGGTGTTGGTTTGATGTGTTGGGGGGGGGGGGTGCTTGGGTATTTATATTGGGGAGGGGAGGGGTTTTGCTTGGGGTAGGGGACAAGAAATAGATTAGGATTAGGAATCCTAGGAATAAAAAACGAAATAACAAACGGGATCAAATCCTACTAGGATTTGTAATAGAATAGGAAACTTGGGGCTCCCTGGCTCCCCTAGGTGCGTGCGTGCGTTGCCTTGGCCTTCTGGCCGGCCGGTGGCTGGCGTGCGTGCGTGCGTGCACTCCTTTTTTTTCTTTTTTCTTTTTTTTAAAATTTTTTTTCCAGACGAAAGAAAAATAATAAAACCAAATAAATAAATATATTATATAGGCATATAATATATCAAAGTTTTCAGAAAAAAATTCCTACAACATGGACATTATTCCAATATCAAATAGAATCCACACAAATTCAAGTAAATCAAAGAGTGCTTCTGGGCCAATAAAATCCAACAAAAATTATTTTAAAAAATACCAAAATGACTTCAAATTAATATCTCTCCAATTTTCTGATGTAGGGAATCATGTTACCCTATTTTCCATATATTTTATTTTTGGAGAAAAATAATTTGAATAAAACTCAAATAACTCCAAATTGAAAATAATTCAAAGGAACTTTGAATTTAATTCCTTGAAAACTCCCAACTCATATTTAAAATAATTTGAAGAAGTCATTTTATCTTCGCTCGTGAAAATCATCGAGTTGCATAAAGTTTCAGAAGTGGAAATGTTTTCCAAATGAAATTCAAATATTTTCAACACCCCTTGTCATTTAAATAAATGGAAGAAGTCATGTCATCTTCTCTCCGGGGTTTTGTGATGAAAAGAATTTGAATTCCCGAAGATCATAAAAGCAAAATGAAAGTTTGGGAAAGTCCTTTTATTCCCTCTCATTTAACTTTCAAAAGATTCGAATTCACTCACTTTCAGTCAATCAATCAAGCAATCAATCAAAACTATCTATTTGTTTATAACATTCCAAAATTTAGAATTTTGGGATGTTACACTCCACTTGTGTGCATGCATAGGTATTGCCGGAGCTTTTCGGATGAGGAGGAGGAGTGTAAGCGCCATGGAACAACTACAACATCCGCGAGGGAAGCATGGAAGAGAAGACGGACGAAGACGGAGCTGCGGCGTCACAGCGGCCGGACGACCGACGTGCCACCAGACGTCCGACACTCTACAGCGCCCGGACGACCGGCGTCCACCGGACATCCGACACACCTTCCACCCAGCCAGACGAAGACGCTACAGCGGCCGGACGACCGACGACCACCGGACGTCCGAGAAGTACCAGGGACCGAACGACCGATGCCGACCGGACGACCGGCACCACCTGTCCAGAGCCAAAACGTCGGAAGTCCGACGCCCTCCGGACGTCCGGACCCCCGCGAGCGACCGGACGTCCAACCCCGACCGGACGTCCGACACTGCGTGTGCGCAGCCGGGCCTTTGGCCTTGTATCCTTCTCCCACTTACCCCTTCGTGGTTTAGACTATAAATAGACCTTCCCCTCATCCTTTCTAGGGTTAGCAAAGTGATAGCTCATTTGTATGTGAGCTTTGCTCCTACCTTCCTCTACTCTTGAGAGAGAGACCACTACTCCATTGGATGCCAAGACCTCCATCTAGGAGATGATCCTGTGGGATATATCATCAAGACCCCCTCTTGGGCGGCCCCCTTCAAGACCTCCTCACGGAGATGAACTCTACCTTGTGTCTTTCCCTTTGTCGTTCATGTACCTTGTGGATCTTGTGTGTTTTATTGTCTAGTGGATGTGTGATCAAACTTGTTCTTGAGTGTTTCCCCTTGTGATTTCTCCCCGTTCTTCCCCGTGTTCTTTGTGCTCTTCGAGGGATCCCACTCCAAACGTGAAAGATCGGCCTACACCGGGTTAGCCCCGTATCACCCTACCTCGGCCATTCCCAACTCCTCCTCCCGGCGCTCCTCGATCTCCGCCGCCTCCTGCATCTCCAGCTCCCGGTCGACGACCTTATGAGGAACTGGTGCTCCATGGCCACCGCCGCCTTTTCGGACGTAGGTTGCATGCTGTACTCCGAGGTGGCCTGGAATATCTTGGCGTGTGCATCCTCGATCTTGGCGTGGATCGCCTCGACCCGGGCCAGGGCGACATCGGCGGCACGGACGGCAGCTCCAGCGCTCTCGGTTGCTGCAGCTGCCCTGTCGGCTGCCGCAGACACCCTCTCGGGGAAGCAGCCGCGCTCAATGCGTATGCGGCGACACTCTCAGCGTAGGCGGCCGCGCTCTCGGCGCACGTAGTGGCGCTCAGAGGGGGGGGGGACTCGGCCATCGTACGGGCCTTCACGAAGCGTTTCCACAGTGTCATCTTTGCAAGAAGGGGGTGCGGGAATGGGGATCGGGATTCGTGGATTCGGGGGTTGCTGGCACTGGAGCTGAAGAGCCGGCGAAGCTTAAGGAGGAGACTTAAATAGACCCAGATATTTCCATCACAAATGATTCCTGGAAAACAACTGTGTGTGATGTTGTAGATATTTTTTTATTAGCTGTGAAAGACGAATCTGGAGTAAAGTGGCAACGGATGGTGTTTTAAATGTACGAGAAATTTTGTAGTACTAATACAACTGTCATGTCAAATTTTGGAAACTTTCAGGGGTCATCTGACCTTTTAAGACATTTAAGTGATTTTCTAGCCATTTAATGACCGTAATTCAAATTTGAACTACATCTACATGCAACGGCTAACCAAAACGGTTTGAAACATCAAATTTGTGTACTTGTGTGCGAGTTAATTCCATGTGCAGTAAATTAGAAGTAGTTTTCAAACATATTTTTCTCGGGACATGGACACATGCATATGCATGGAGTAACATGGCATTTTAATTCCAAAAATAAAAAATATCAGAAACACATGAAACCTTGGTTGATGTAATGTCATGCCACCAAGACGATGTGGTAAAACAAATTGGCATGTTTGACGAATGTTTGGACACAGACCCCTCACACACAGGAGCAACTCATTAGAAGGCTCGTGGTTCCGAGAGGGAATGATGCATGTTTGATGACGAACGGGAGATAGCTTCCTCTTACGGCCTTCAGTTTTTTTCTACGTCTAACGTGCACTACTACAACTGTAATGTGAAATTTTGGAAAATTCTAGGGGTCATTTGACCTTTTAAAGACATTTAAGAGATTTCCTAGCAATATTTAATGACTGTAATGCAAATTTGAAGTACATCTGCATGCAATGGCTAACCAAAACGGTTTGAAAAATCATATTTGTGTATGTGTGTGAGTTAATTCCATGTGCAGTAAATTAGAAGGAATTTTCAAACATATTTGTCTCGCGACATGGACACATGCATATGTATGCATGGAGTGACATGGCATTTTAATTCCAAAAAATTAAAAAATATCAGAAACACATGAAACCTTGGTTGATGTAATGTCATGCCACCAAGAGGATGTGGTAAAAAAATTGGCATGTTTGACGAAAGTTTGGACATAAACCCCTGACAAATCGGAGCAACTCACTAGAAGGCGCTCGTGGTTCCGAGAGGGAACAATGCATGTTTGATGACGAATAGGAGATAGCTTCCTCTTACGGCCTTTAATGTTTTACGTCTAACGTGCACTACTACAACTGTAATGTGAAATATTGGAAAATTCTAGGGGTCATTTGACCTTTTAAAGACATTTAAGTGATTTTATTGCCATTTAATGACCGTAATGCAAATTTGAACTACATCTACATGCAACAGCTAACAAAAAAAGGTTTGAAAAATCATATTTGTGTACTTGTGTGTGAGTTAATTCCATGTGCAGTACATTAGAAGGAATTTTCAAACATATTTGTCTCGCGACATGGACACATGCATATGTATGCATGGAGTGACATGGCATTTTACTTCCAAAAAATTAAAAAAATATCAGAAACACATGAAACCTCGGTTGATGTAATGTCATGCCACCAAGAGGATGTGGTAAAAAAATTTGGCATGTTTGCCGAAAGATTGGACACAAACCCCTCACAAACAGGAGCAACTCGCTAGAAGGCTCGTGGTTCCGAGAGGGAACAATGCATGTTTGATGAAGAACGGGAGATAGCTTCCTCTTACGGCCTTCAATTTTTTTCTACGTCTAACGTGCACTACTACAACTGTAATGTGAAATTTTGTAAAACTCTAGGGATCATTTGACCTTTTAAAGACATTTAAGAGATTTTCTAGCCATATTTAATGACCATAATTCGAATTTGAACTACATCTACATACAACGGCTAACCATAATGTTTTGAAAAATTATATTTATGTACTTGCGTGCGAGTTAATTACATGTGCGGTAAATTAGAAGGATTTTTCAAACATATTTGTCTCGCTACATCGACACATGAATACATATGCATGGGTGACATGGCATTTTAAGTCCAATTTAAAAAAAAATCAGAAACACATGAAACCTTGGTTGATGTAATGTCATGCCACCAAGAGGATGTGGTAAAAAAATTGGCATGTTTGACGAAAGTTTGGTCACAAACCCCTCACAAACTGGAGCAACTCGCTACAAGGCTCGTGGGTTCCGAGAGGGAACAATGCATGTTTGATGACGCAATGTGAGATAGCTTCCTCTTACGGCTTCATTTTTTTCTACATCTAATGTGCACTACTACAACTGTAATGTGAAATTTTGTAAAACTCTAGGGATCATTTGACCTTTTAAAGACATTTAAGAGATTTTGTAGCCATATTTAATGACCGTAATTCGAATTTGAACTACATCTACATACAACGGCTAACCATAACGGTTTGAAAAATTATATTTATGTACTTGCGTGCGAGTTAATTACATGTGCGGTAAATTAGAAGGATTTTTCAAACATATTTGTCTCGCTACATCGACACATGAATACATATGCATGGGTGACATCGCATTTTAAGTCCAATTTTTTTTTTAAAAAATCAGAAACACATGAAACCTTGGTTGATGTAATGTCATGCCACCAAGAGGATGTGGTAAAAAAATTGGCATGTTTGACGAAAGTTTGGTCACAAACCCCTCACAAACTGGAGCAACTCGCTACAAGGCTCGTGGTTCCGAGAGGGAACAATGCATGTTTGATGACGAACAGGAGATAGCTTCCTCTTACGGCTTCATTTTTTTCTACATCTAATGTGCACTACTACAACTGTAATGTGAAATTTTGTAAAACTCTAGGGATCATTTGACCTTTTAAAGACATTTAAGAGATTTTGTAGCCATATTTAATGACCGTAATTCGAATTTGAACTACATCTACATGTAACGGCTAACCATAACGGTTTGAAAAATTATATTTATGTACTTGCGTGCGAGTTAATTACATGTGCAGTAAATTAGAAGGAATTTCCAAACATATTTGTCTCGCTACACGACACATGAATACATATGCATGGAGTGACATGGCATTTTAATTCCAGAAAATTAAAAAAATATCAGAAACTCATGAAACCTTGGTTGATGTAATGTCATGCCACCAAGATGATGTGGTAAAAAAATTGGCATGTTTGAAGAAAGTTTGGACACGCACCCCTCACAAACCGGAGCAACTCACTAGAAGGCTCGTGGTTCCGAGAGGGAACAATGCATGTTTGATGAAGAACGGGAGATAGCTTCCTCTTACGGCCTTCAACTTTTTTCTACGTCTAACATGCACTAATACAATTGTAATGTGAAATTTTGGAAAATTTTAGGGGTCATTTGACCTATTAAAGACATTTAAGTGATTTTGTTGCCATTTAATTACCGTAATTCAAATTTGAACTACATCTACATGCAACGGCTAACCAAAATGGTTTGAAAAATCATATTTGTGTACTTGTGTGCGAGTAAATTCCATGTGCAGTACATTAGAAGGAATTTTCAAACATATTTGTCTAGCAACATGGACACATGCATACATATGCATGGAGTGACATGGCATTTTAGTTCCAAAAAATAAAAAATTATCAGAAACACATTAAACCTTGGTTGATGTAATGTCATGCCACCAAGATGATGTGGTAAAAAAATTGACATGTTTGATGAAAGTTTGGACACACACCCCTCACAAATCGGAGCAACTCACTAGAAGGCTCGTGGTTTCGAGAGGGAACAATGCATGTTTGATGATGAACGGGAGATAGCTTCCTCTTACGGCCTTCAATTTTGTTCTACGTCTAACATGCACTAATACAGCTGTAATGTGAAATTTTAGAAAATTCTATGGGTCATTTGACCTTTTAAAGAAATTTAAGTGATTTTCTAGCCATTTAATGACCGTAATTCAAATTTGAACTACATCTACATGCAACGGCTAACCAAAACGGTTTGAAAAATCATATTTGTGTACTTGTGTGCGAGTTAATTCCATGTGCAGTACATTAGAAGGATTTTTCAAACATATTTGTCTCGCAACATGGACACATGCCAATGTATGCATGGAGTCACATGGTATTTTAATTCCAAAAATTTTAAAAAATATCAGAAACACATGAAACCTTGGTTGATGTAATGTCATGCTACCAAGATGATGTGGTAAAAAAATTGGCAGGTTTGCCGAAAGTTTGGACACAAACCCCTCACAAACAGGAGAAACTCACTAGAAGGCTCGTTGTTCCGAGAGGGAACAATGCATGTTTGATGACGAACGGGAGATAGATTCCTCTTACGGCCTTCAATTTTTTTCTACGTCTAACGTGCACTACTACAACTATAATGTGAAATTTTGGAAATTTCTTGGAGTCATTTGACCTTTCAAAGATATTTAAGTGATTTTAAAGCCATTTAATGACCATAATTACAATTTCAACTACATCTACATGCAACGGCTAACTAAAACGGTTTGAAAAATCATATTTGTGTACTTGTGCGCGAGTTAATTCCATGTGCACTACATTAGAAGGAATTTTCAAACATATTTGTCTCGCGACATGGACACATGCATATATATGCATGGAGTGACATGGCATTTTAATTCCAAAAAATTAAAAAAATCAGAAACACATGAAACCTTGGTTGATGTAACGTCATGCCACCAAGAGGATGTGGTAAAAAATTGGCATGTTTGAAGAAAGTTTGGACACGCACCCCTCACAAACCGGAGCAACTCACTAGAAGGCTCGTGGTTCCGAGAGGGAACAATGCATGTTTGATGAAGAACGGGAGATAGCTTCCTCTTACGGCCTTCAACTTTTTTCTACGTCTAACATCCACTAATACAATTGTAATGTGAAATTTTGGAAAATTTTAGGGGTCATTTGACCTATTAAAGACATTTAAGTGATTTTCTTGCCATTTAATTACCGTAATTCAAATTTGAACTACATCTACATGCAACGGCTAACCAAAACGGTTTGAAAAATCATATTTGTGTACTTGTGTGCGAGTAAATTCCATGTGCAGTACATTAGAAGGAATTTTCAAACATATTTGTCTAGCAACATGGACACATGCATACATATGCATGGAGTGACATGGCATTTTAGTTCCAAAAAATAAAAAATTATCAGAAACACATTAAACCTTGGTTGATGTAATGTCATGCCACCAAGATGATGTGGTAAAAAATTGACATGTTTGATGAAAGTTTGGACACACACCCCTCACAAATCGGAGCAACTCACTAGAAGGCTCGTGGTTTCGAGAGGGAACAATGCATGTTTGATGACGAACGGGAGATAGCTTCCTCTTACGGCCTTCAATTTTGTTCTACGTCTAACGTGCACTAATACAACTGTAATGTGAAATTTTAGAAAATTCTATGGGTCATTTGACCTTTTAAAGACATTTAACTGATTTTCTAGCCATTTAATGACCGTAATTCAAATTTGAACTACATCTACATGCAACGGCTAACCAAAACGGTTTGAAAAATCATATTTGTGTACTTGTGTGCGAGTTAATTCCATGTGCAGTACATTAGAAGGATTTTTCAAACATATTTGTCTCGCGACATGGACACATGCCAATGTATGCATGGAGTGACATGGTATTTAATTCCAAAAATTTTAAAAATATCGAAACACATGAAACCTTGGTTGATGTAATGTCATGCTACCAAGATGATGTGGTAAAAAAATTGGCAGGTTTGACGAAAGTTTGGACACAAACCCCTCACAAACAGGAGAAACTCACTAGAAGGCTCGTGGTTTCGAGAGGGAACAATGCATGTTTGATGACGAACGGGAGATAGCTTCCTCTTACGGCCTTCAATTTTGTTCTACGTCTAACGTGCACTAATACAACTGTAATGTGAAATTTTAGAAAATTCTATGGGTCATTTGACCTTTTAAAGACATTTAAGTGATTTTCTAGCCATTTAATGACCGTAATTCAAATTTGAACTACATCTACATGCAACGGCTAACCAAAACGGTTTGAAAAATCATATTTGTGTACTTGTGTGCGAGTTAATTCCATGTGCGATTACATTAGAAGGATTTTTCAAACATATTTGTCTCGCGACATGGACACATGCCAATGTATGCATGGAGTGACATGGTATTTTAATTCCAAAAATTTTAAAAAATATCAGAAACACATGAAACCTTGGTTGATGTAATGTCATGCTACCAAGATGATGTGGTAAAAAAATTGGCAGGTTTGACGAAAGTTTGGACACAAACCCCTCACAAACAGGAGAAACTCACTAGAAGGCTCGTTGTTCCGAGAGGGAACAATGCATGTTTGATAATGAGCAGGAGATAGATTCCTCTTACGGCCTTCAATTTTTTTCTACGTCTAACGTGCACTACTACAACTGTAATGTGAAATTTTGGAAATTTCTTGGAGTCATTTGACCTTTCAAAGATATTTAAGTGATTTTAAAGCCATTTAATGACCATAATTACAATTTCAACTACATCTACATGCAACGGCTAACTAAAACGGTTTGAAAAATCATATTTGTGTACTTGTGCGCGAGTTAATTCCATGTGCACTACATTAGAAGGAATTTTCAAACATATTTGTCTCGCGACATGGACACATGCATATGTATGCATGGAGTGACATGGCATTTTAATTCCAAAAAATAAAAAAATATCAGAAACAAAAGAAACCTTGGTTGATGTAATATCATGCCACCAATATGATGTGGTAAACAAATTGGCATGTTTGAAGAAAGTTTGGACACACACCCCATACAAACCGGAGCAACTCACTAGAAGGCTCGTGGTTCCGAGAGGGAACAATGCTTGTTTGAGGATGAACGGGAGATAGCTTCCTCTTACGGCCTTTAATTTTTTTTTCTACGTCTAACGTGCACTACTACAACAGTAATGTGAAATTTTGGAAAATTCTTGGGGTCATTCGACTTTTCAAAGACATTTAAGTGATTTTCAAGCCATTTAATGACCGTAATTACAATTTCAACTACATCTACATGCAACGGCTAACTAAAACGGTTTGAAAAATCATATTTGTGTACTTGTGTGCGAGTTAATTCCATGTGCATTACATAAGAAGGAATTTTCAAACATATTTGTCTCGCGACATGGACACATGCATATGTATGCATGGAGTGACATGGCATTTTAATTACAAAAAAATAAAAAAATCAGAAACACATGAAACATTGGTTGATGTAATGTCATGCCACCAAGAGGATGTGGTAAAAAAATTGGCATCTTTGAAGAAAGTTTGGACACAAACACCTCACAAACCAGAGCAACTCACTAGAAGGCGCGTGGTTCCGAGAGGGAACAATGCATGTTTGATGATGAACGGGAGATAGCTTCCTCTTACGGCCTTCAATTTTTTTCTACGTCTAACGTGCACTACTACAACTCTAATGTGAAATTTTGGAAACTTATAGGGGTCATTTGACCTTTTAAAGACATTTAAATGATTTTCTAGCCATTTAAGGACCGTAATTCAGATTTGAACTACATCTACATGCAACGGCTAATCTAAACGGTTTGAAAAATCATAATTGTGTACTTGTGTGCGAGTTAATTCCATGTGCAGTACATTAGAAGGATTTTTCAAACATATTTGTCACGCGACATGGACACATGCATATGTATGCATGGAGTGACATGGCATTTTAATTCCAAAAAATTAAAAAATATCAGAAACACATGAAACCTTGGTTGATGTAATGTCATGCCACCAAGATGATGTGGTAAAAAATTGGCATGTATAAGAAAGTTTGGACACACACCCCTCACAAACCAGAGCAACTCACTAGAAGGCTCGTGGTTCCGAGAGGGAACAATGCATGTTTGATTATGAACGGGAGATAGCTTCCTCTTACGGCCTTTAATTTTTTATCTACGTCTAACGTGCACTACTACAACTGTAATGTGAAATATTGGAAAACTCTTGGGGTCATTTGACCTTTTAAAGACATTTAACTGATTTTCAAGCCATTTAATGACCATAATTACAATTTGAACTACATCTACATGCAACGGCTAACCAAAACGGTTTGAAAAATCATATTTGTGTCCTTATGTGCGAGTTAATTCCACGTGTAGTACATTAGAAGGAATTTTCAAACATATTTGCTCACGACATGGACACATGCATATGTACGCATGGAGTAACATGGCATTTTAATTCCAAAAAATTTAAAAAATATCAGAAACAAATGAAACCTTGGCTGATGTAATATCATGCCACCAAGATGATGTGGTAAACAAATTGGCACGTTTGAAGAAAGTTTGGACACAAACACCTCACAAACCGGAGCAACTCACTAGAAGGCTCGTGGTTCCGAGAGGGAACAATGCATGTTTGATGATGAACGGGAGATAGCTTCCTCTTACGGCCGTCAATTTTTTTCTACGTCTAACGTGCACTACTACAATTGTAATGTGAAATTTTGGAAAATTCTACGGGTCATTTGACATTTTAAAGACATTTAAGTGATTTTCTTGCCATTTAAGGACTGTATTCAAATTTGAACTACATCTACATGCAACGGCTAATCTAAACGGTTTGAAAAATCATAATTGTGTACTTTGTGCGAGTTAATTCCATGTGCAGTACATTAGAAGGAATTTTCAAACATATTTGTCACGCGACATGGACACATGCATATGTATGCATGGAGTGACATGGCATTTTAATTCCAAAAAATTAAAAAATATCATAAACACATGACACTACGGGAAACTGCTAATTTGCCGTCTGTGAGTGGCTTTGCTGTCAGCTTTTCGTCAGGGTAGACGGCAAAGAAAGTTTTGCCATCAACTAATGACGGCAAAGTATGCCTGACGGCAAATCTCTGCTTTGCCGTCTGTCTGCGAGGCGGCTAACGGCAAAGATAGCAAAAGAAAGATGGCAAAAAAACAAGACGGCAAACTGGCTCTTCATTGTCTGTTGTTTTCCGGGTGACGGCAAAGGGTGGACGCGTGTCCAGCATAACGGGAGGGAACGGTGCCCTAGGTTTGCCGTGTGTTTTTATAGTCTGCTGACGGCAAAGTCAGTAGCTTTGTCGTCCTCCTTCAACCCTGCTGACGGCGAAAAAATAAAAAAAAACTGGCACCGAGCCTGGCTTTGCCGTCTCCTTTTCTTTTCCCGTGGTGGCAAAGAAAGTAAATTGTAAAAAAAAAAACCCTCCCCCACCCGACCGCATCGGACCCGCTAGCTAGCGCTAGGTTTCGCCGCCGCTGCCCGTCCACGCCTCCACCGCCGCCGCCGCCCGTCCCGCCTCCACCGCGCCGCCGCAGCTGGTCCCCGCCTCCACCCTTGTCCACTGCGCCCCCCACCATTCCTCCTCCAATGGCGCGACCGCCCCCGGGCAGTCCTCCCCTGCCCTAGCGCCACGTCGCTGCTGACAAGACTGGCCTGCCTCCCGCCTACGCCTCCGCAGCCGCTGGTCGCCACCAAAGTCGGGCACCACCTCCCCCTCTGCCCTCAGCCCCTCTGCCCCACGCCACGGTGAGCACCGCTCCCATCTCTGTTCGTACTGTTTTAGATGGATAGATGTATGGATTGCAGTACATGTGGATGGATGTGTAGATGGATGATTTGCTAAGGGAAATTCAGCTGCCTATCATGAACGACACAGAAGACCTGCTCTCTTTTTTATATGAAGGAAGCACTTGTGTTGCTTTCAGTATGTGATATGAAAAAATTGCAAAACAGTACAGCAGTAGTCAGATTCTCTCGTACAATTTCTGTCATATGAAACCACAGGGAACAAATCATGCAAAACTACTGTTGTTGACAAAAAATAACTGGCTTTGCTGCACCCTGAAGATCGACTTAAAATTTGGCACTGGACTTAACCAACACAACACTTCTTATGATAAACTGAAGAAATTTTTTTGATTGATGCTCCTTAGGAAATTAAATGCTCAGTTTCTTGCTTATTTTCTTTAGGTTAGGTTTTGTTGAACTGCAAGATGATGTTCATGATGTTTTTATTAGATTGTTCTGCGAGTGCTTATGTTGGTTGTGCTGGTGCTTTTCATGTGCAGGGATTTTCTCTTCACCTCCAGGAGCACTGTCTGTCCTGTTGCCATTGCCATCGTCATTCGACTATACCGCCTCTACGGTCTAGGGGTGAGCTTGACTGTCATCTCCTCCCCCTCCCCTATTTGCTTCGTTCCGGTCGTCGTGCCGATGCCACTAGATTTTATTTTCATGTCAAATCTCGTAACCAAGGCGTCTCCCGTTCGAAAGGGTGGCATCCATAAATATGCATGTCTTTGCATATTTATGACCGTCGTCCTTTCGAATTGTCCACATTATCCATGGACAGCCCGAGTACGTGTAGATTGGGTTTCGTTTTCCGTGCTCTACTTCGGTCCTCGGCAAAATTTCGTCAGCGCCACCTTGTTGTTCTCCGGGTGCACATTCTCTTGGCTTGTTGTCGAGACGTGTATCTGGAGAACAGCGGGGAGGTGCTGCCGAAATTTTGCCTCGGACCGGAGTAGAGCACGGGAAACGAACCCAATCTACACGTACTCGGGTGGGATTAGGACCCATCTTTACCTATTAGAGATAGGATTCAATCCATGAATGCCCGTTTCCCTTTTGTATGGTAAAAAATTAAAACCATGGCGTAAATAATATGACAATGGTAATTAGTTGTGTCTCTAGTCTTAATTACAATATACATATCTTGATGAATATGAATTTGGTACCCCTACTCTCAGTGCAAGTACCAATATGGATGATCGTGAGTGGATGTACACTGGCCACCCTAGTCAGGCTGGCATGACCACTGAATGGGTGACGAAGGCCAATGAATTTGTAGAGGCAGCATTTGCTAGAGGGCAAAGAAAAAGTTGGTGCCCCTGCTTGAAGTGTGACAACGGCAGAGAACAGGCGAAGAAGACGATGTGTAGGCACCTTCAGAATCAAGGGTTTAAGCATGGGTATACCCGGTGGACCCTTCATGGCGAGCCTGAATGTAGCAGAGAGGAGGTGGTGCATCGGCAAACCGACAACAATGGTACCGGGATCGTTGACATCGTAGCTGACTTCAACGATGCACGTGAAGAGGGATCAGAGGAACAACCGGAGGAGTCTGCGAGGGCCTTCTTAGAAATGCTGAATTCCTCACAGCAACCTCTTCACGAGCACACAAACCAATGTCAGCTGGATGCCATTGCACAAGCAATGTCTATAAAGACCCAGTTCAACATGAGCAGAGATTGCTTTAATTCGATGGTGACATCTTGGGGTTGCTCTCTCCCCGAAGGTCACAAACTGGCTAAAAGCTGGTATGAAGCAAAGAAAATCCTTCGTGCACTTAAGATGCCCTATGAGCAGATACATGCTTGTCCAAACGGATGTGTCTTATTTACGAAAGAGTATGCGGATGACAAGTATTGCGCTAAGTGCAAAGCCTCTAGGTATGTCGAGAGAGACCTCAGTGATGGTACGAAGAAGCAAAGCAAAGTCCCCGCAAATGTTCTTCGATATTTTCCAATCTTGCCAAGAATTCAACGTCTTTACTTGAACGAAGATACAGCCAAACAGATGACATGGCACAGATATGGGATAAGACGCGACAAAGATGATCATGGGAGACCAATGTTGATACACCCGTCTTGTGCCCAAGCATGGAAGAGTTTCGATCGAATACATCATGAGAAAGCAGAAGAGGCAAAGAATGCACGAGTTGCCATCGGACTCGATGGGTTCAATCCGTTTGGTATGGTGTCAAAGACATATAGTTGTTGGCCCGTGTTTGTTGTTCCCCTCAACCTCCCCCCTGGCGCCCTAATGCAACGCAAGCACATCTTCCTGTCGTTGATAATTCCAGAGCCCAAGTATCCGGGGAAGAATATAAGTGTGTACATGCAACCACTGATAGATGAGTTGAAAGAAGCTTGGGTGAATGGGATACGTACATATCTGACGCTGCTAGCAAAAAGAACTTCACAATGCATGTTTGGTACCAGTACTCACTTCATGACTTACCGGCGTATTCACTTTTCATGGGGTGGTCTGTGCATGAGAGGTTCCCATGCCCAAGGTGCAAGGCAAGCATGCAGTGCCGTTGGTTGCAGCATGGTCGCAAGTATTCTTGCTTCGATTTTCATAGACAACATTTGCGTCCTGACCATCCATTCAGACAAGACAAGAAGAACTTCATGAAAGGTGAAGTCGTTGAACACTCGGCACCACCTGAGATGACGGGTGAACAAATTCGTGATCAACTAAATGCTCTCCACCGATCCCAAACGTCCGTGGTATTTCTTGGGATATAACGAAGAACACGCGTGGACTCATAAGCCATGCTTATGGGATCTCCCCTACTTCCACCAGCTCGAGCTTCCACATAATATTGATGTAATGCACACTGAAAAGAATATCGCCGAGGCCATTTTTGGCACATTGTTCAACATTACTGAGAAGATGAAGTATAATACTAAGACTAGACTTGATGTAATGAAGCTATGTGCTAGACCCGAACAAAACGTGCGACAACCCGAGGGCAAGAAAAACTGGAGGACGCCAAAGGCGAGGTTTGTTCTTACTAGGGAACAAAAGAAGGAGATACTCATGTGGTTCAAAACTTTGTTGTTCCCTGATGGGTATGCAGCGAACCTTATGAGGGCAAAGTGAATCTTGATAAATTGAAGCTCAACAGGATGAAGAGTCATGATTGGCACATATGGCTTGAGCGGTTAATGCCGGTGATGATTCGAGGCTATATCCCTGAGGATGATTGGGAAGTATTGGCAGAGCTTAGCTATTTCTTCCTTGTTCTTTGTGCTAAAGAAGTATCTCCTACTGTGATAGATGAGATGGAAGAACGGGCCCTCGAGTTGCTCTGCAAGCTAGAGAAGATCTTTCCACCAGGATTCTTTAATCCGATGGAACTTATAAGTAGAGACAAGTAGAGACCATTTGAACCGTTTCAAACTATAATCCTTTTCAACAATTTCAACCATGATCTTAATTAACTATATGCATTCTTGAAGCTATTTATTTTCATGATTTAGAGAAC
The DNA here is from genome assembly GCA_021605145.1 of Aegilops bicornis. NCBI lineage: Eukaryota > Viridiplantae > Streptophyta > Magnoliopsida > Poales > Poaceae > Aegilops > Aegilops bicornis. The sequence goes on from CM038673.1 coordinate 267,815,372, forward strand.
ACTTGAAGATATTAATGATTTAGAGACAAGTAGCTACTTATTTTCATGATTTAGAGACCATTTGAAGATCTCCATGATTTAGAAACTTGTAAGTAGAGACCGTTTGAACCATTTAAAGATCAAACTTATAAGTAGAGACAAGTAGAGACCATTTGAACCGTTTCAAACTATAATCCATTTGAACAATTTCAACCATGATCTTAATTAAATATATGCATTCTTGAAGCTATTTATTTTCATGATTTAGAGAACACTTGAAGATATTCATGATTTAGAGACAAGTAGCTACTTATTTTCATGATTTAGAGACCATTTGAAGATCTCCATGATTTAGAAACTTGTAAGTAGAGACCGTTTGAACCATTTAAAGATCAGGACTTATAAGTAAAGATCTAGTGTTAAATTAGCATGTTCAAAATTGGATAAGTGTTCAAGAAAGTCCATATGTACTAGAAGCTTTTTATTTTGGAAACTCACTATGGAATATGGATCACTATTTATTTTGTAGTGTCGAAGTACTTTCTTTTGTTTATTTGGCATATTGATTATTTCAAGCACGTTATTTGACACACGCCATTCAATCTTGTAGGTTGCCACCTGGATGCTCTTTGGACTACGACATGGACATGAAGGCATTTGCTGTAGTGCCAAATCTTACGTAGTGATGCCATCTTTGTTCATTGTGTATTATATGCTGTGGAACTATATGCTGTGGAACTTTGTTTTGGGACTATATGCTATGGAACTTTGTCCCGAGACTATATATATGCTATGGAACTTTGTTTTGGGACTATATGCTATGGAACTTTGTCCTGGGACTATATATATGCTATGGAACTTTGTTTTGGGACTATATGCTATGGAACTTTGTCCTGGAACTATATATATGCTATGGAACTTTGTTCTTATATTTGTTCATTGTTGCTTATATTTGCTATGGAACTATGCTGTCCTGTTATGGTTCTGTGTTGTTATGGTTCTATACCGTGTATTAAACTGTTTAATTTCTGATTTTTTTAAAAAAGAAGCTTTGCCGTCAAGGGACAGACGGCAAAGATGCCACATGTCGCTAGCCTGTGCTTCCGCTAGCATTTTGCCGTCTTGCCAACAGGCAGGTTGATGGCAAAGAGGTAGAGTTTTGCCGTCTGGGCCAGCACCAACTGACGGCGAAATATGAGTCTTTGCCGACTGGGAAAAGAGCACCAGACGGCAAAGTCCTGCTATTTTACCCACTGGGACAAATGTGACAGACGACAAAGTATGCTTCTTTCTCGTCTGCCAAAACTGATAGTAGACGGCAAAGATAATAGACTTTGCCGTCTGGTTGGACGGCCGGTAGACGACAAAACACTTGACGCCGTCCGTCAGACCATCCGTTCCGTCTGGTGCAATGTTTTGCCCTCTATTTCCCCAGACTGACGGCAAAGTCTTTGCCATCAGGAAAAAAAAGCAGACGGCAAAGTATTCTTTGCCGATTAATCTTTGCCGTCCGACTTTGCCATCTACTTCCTGACGGCAAACTCTTTGCCGTCTGGATTTACGTCTTTGCCGTCTGTTATGCCCAGACGGCAAACTAGCAGTTACCTGTAGTGTGAAACCTTGGTTGATGTAATGTCATGCCACCAAGATGATGTGGTAAAAAATTGGCATGTTTGAAGAAAGTTTGGACACACACCCCTCACAAACCGGAGCAACTCACTAGAAGGCTCGTGGTTCCGAGAGGGAACAATGCATGTTTGATGATGAACGGGAGATAGCTTCCTCTTACGGCCTTTAATTTTTTGCTACGTCTAACGTGCACTACTACAACTGTAATGTGAAATTTTGGAAAACTCTTGGGGTCATTTGACCATTTAAAGACATTTAAGTGATTTTCAAGCCATTTAATGACCATAATTACAATTTGAACTACATATACATGCAACGGCTAACCAAAACGGTTTGAAAAATCATATTTGTGTCCTTGTGTGCGAGTTAATTCCATGTGTAGTACATTAGAAGGAATTTTCAAACATATTTGTCTCGCGACAAGGATACATGCATATGTATGCATGGAGTGACATGGCATTTTAATTCCAAAAAATAAAAAAAAAATCAGAAACACATGAAACCTTGGTTGATGTAATGTCATGCCACCAAGAGGATGTGGTAAAAAATTGGCATGTTTGAAGAAAGTTTGGACACAAACACCTCACAAAACGGAGCAACTCACTAGCAGGCTCGTGGTTCCGAGAGGGAAGAATGCATGTTTGATGATGAACGGGAGATAGCTTCCTCTTACGGCCTTCAATTTTTTTTCTACATCTAACGTGGACTACTACAACTGTAATGTGAAATTTTGGAAACTTCTTGGGGTCATTTGACGTTTTAAAGACCTTTAAGTGATTTTCAAGCCATTTAATGACCATAATTACAATTTGAACTACATCTACATGCAACGGCTGACCAAAACGGTTTGAAAAATCATATTTGTGTACTTGTGTGCGAGTTAATTCCATGTGTAGTACATTAGAAGGAATTTTCAAACATATTTGTCTCGCGACATGGACATATGCATATGTATGCATGGAGTGACATGGCATTTTAATTCCAAAAATTAAAAAATATCAGAAACACATGAAACCTTGGTTGATGTAATGCCATGCCACCAAGATGATGTGGTAAAAAAATTGGCATGTTTGACGAAAGTTTGGACACAAACCCCTCACAAACAGGAGCAACTCACTAGAAGGCTCGTGGTTCCGAGAGGGAACAATGCATGTTTGATGACGAACGGGAGATAGCTTCCTCTTACGGCCTTCAATTTTTCTTCTACGTCTAACATGCAGTACTACAACTGTAATGTGAAATTTTGGAAAATTCTAGGGGTCATTTGACCTTTTAAAGACATTTAAGTTATTTTCAAGCCATTTAATGAACATAGTTACAATTTGAACTACATCTACATGCAACGGCTAACCAAAACGGGTTGAAAAATCAAATGTGTGTACTTGTGTGCGAGTTACGTGTAGTAATTAGAAAGATTTTTCAAACGGCATGGACACATGCATATGTACGCATGGAGTGACATGGCATTTTAATTCCAAAAAATTTAAAAAATATCAGAAACAAATGAAACCTTGGTTGATGTAATATCATGCCACCAAGATGATGTGGTAAACAAATTGGCATGTTTGAAGAAAGTTTGTACACAGATCCCTCACAAACCGGAGCAACTCACTAGAAGGCTCGTGGTTCCGAGAGGGAACAATGCATGTTTGATGATGAACGGGAGATAGCTTCCTCTTACGGCCATCAATTTTTTTCTATGTCTAACGTGCACTACTACAATTGTAATGTGAAATTTTGGAAAATTCTACGGGTCATTTGACCTTTTAATGACATTATGTGATTTTCTAGCCATTTAAGGACCATAATTCAAATTTGAACTACATCTACATGCAACGGCTAATCTAAACGGTTTGAAAAATCATAATTGTGTACTTTGTGCGAGTTAATTCCATGTGCAGTACATTAGAAGGAATTTTGAAACATATTAGTCTCGCGACATGGGCACATGCATATGTATGCATGGAGTGTCATGGCATTTTAATTCCAAAAAATTAGAAAATATCAGAAACACATGAAACCTTGGTTGATGTAATGTCATGCCACCAAGATAATGTGGTAAAAAAATTGGCATGTTTGATGAAAGTTTGGACACAAACCCCTCACAAACAGGAGAAACTCACTAGAAGGCTCGTGGTTCCGAGAGGGAACAATGCATGTTTGATGACGAACGGGAGATAGCTTCTTCTTACGGCCTTCATTTTTTTCTACGTCTAACGTGCACTACTACAACTGTAATGTGAAATTTTGGAAAATTCTAGGGGTCATTTGACCTTTTAAAGACATCTAAGTGATTTTCAAGCCATTTAATGACCATAGTTACAATTTGAACTACATCTACATGCAACGGCTAACCAAAATGGTTTGAAAAATCATATTTTCTGTACTTGTGTGCGAGTTAATTCCATGTGTAGTACATTAGAAGCAATTTCAAACATATTTGTCTCACGACATGGACACATGCATATGTATGCATGGAGTGACATGGCATTTTAATTCCAAAAAATTTAAAAAATATGAAAAACAAATGAAACCTTGGTTGATGTAATATCATGCCACCAAGATGATGTGGTAAACAAATTGGCATGTTTGAAGAAATTTTGGACACACATCCCTCACAAACCGGAGCAACTCACTAGAAGGCTCGTGGTTCCGAGAGAGAAGAATGCATGTTTGATGACGAACGGGAGATAGCTTCCTCTTACGGCCTTTAATTTTTTTACATCTAACGTGCACTACTACAACTGTAATGTGAAATTTTGGAAAATTCTAGGGGTCATTTGACCTTTTAAAGACATTTAAGTGATTTTCTAACCATTTAAGGACCGTAATTCAATATTGAACTACATCTACATGCAACGGCTAATCTAAACGGTTTGAAAAATCATAATTGTGTACTTGTGTGCGAGTTAATTCCATGTGAAGTACATTAGAAGGAATTTTCAAACATATTTGTCTTGCGACATGGACACGTGCATATGTATGCATGGAGAAACATGGCATTTTAATTCCAAAAATTTAAAAAATATCAGAAACACATGAAACCTTGGTTGATGTAATGTCATGCCACCAAGAGGATGTGGTAAAAATATTGGCATGTTTGACGAAAGTTTAGACACAAACCCGTCACAAACCGGAGCTACTCACTAGAAGGCTCGTGGTTCCAAGAGGGAACAATGCATGTTTGATGACGAACAGGAGATAGCTTCCTCTTACGGCCTTCAATTTTGTCTACGTCTAACGTGCACTACTACAACTGTAATTTGAAATTTTGGAAAATTATTGGGGTCATTTAACCTTTTAAATACATTTAAGTGATTTTGAAGCCATGTAATGACCGTAGTTACAATTTGAACTACATCTACATGCAACGGCTAACCAAAACGGTTTGATGAATCATATTTGTGTACTTGTGTGCGAGTTAATTCCATGTGCAGTACATTAGAAGGAATTTTCAAACATATTTGTCTCGCGACAAGGACACATGTATGCATGGAGTGACATGGCATTTTAATTCCAAAAATTTTAAAGAAAATATCAGAAACAACTGAAACTTTTTGGTTGATGTAATATCATGCCACCAAGATGATGTGGTAAACAAATTGGCATGTTTGAAGAAAGTTTGGACACACACCCGTCACAAACCGGAGAACCTCACTAGAAGGCTCATGGTTCCGAGAGGGAACAATGCATGTTTGAGAAATCATATTTGTGTACTTGCGTGCGAATTAATTCCATGTGCAGTACATTAGAAGGATTTATCAAAAATATTTGTCTCGCGACATGGACACATGCATATGTATGCATGGAGTGACGTGGCATTTTAATTTCAGAAAATTAAAAATATATCAGAAACACAAGAAACCTTGGTTGATGTAATGTCATGCCACCGAGAAGATGTGGTAAGAAAATTGGCATGTTTGACAAACGTTTGGACACAAACCCCTCACAAACTAGAGGAACTCACTAGAAGGCCCGTGGTTCCGAGAGGGAACAATGCATGTTTGATGACGAACAGGAGATAGCTTCCTCTAACGGCCTTAAATTTTTTTTCTACGTCTAACTTGTACTACTACAACTATAATGTGGAATTTTGGAAAATTATATGGGTAATTTGACGTTCTGAAGACATTTAAGTGATTATCTAGCCATTTAATGACCGTAATTCAAATTTGAACTACATCTACATGCAACGGCTAACCAAAACGGTTTGAAAAATCGTATTTGTGTACTTGTGTGCGAGTTAATTCCATGTGCCGTACATTAGAAGGAATTTTTAAACATATTTGTCTCACGACATGGACACATGCATACGTATGCATGGAGTGACATGGAATTTTAATTCTAAAAAATTAAAAAAATATGAGAAACACATGAAACATTGTCTGATGTCTTGTCATGCCACCACACACACCCCTCACAAACAAGAGCAACTCACTAGAAGGCTCGTGGTTCCGAGAGGGAACAATGCATGCTTGATGACGAACGGGAGATAGCTTCCTCTTACGGCATTCAATTTTTTTCTACGTCTAACATGCACCACTACAACTGTAATGTGAAATTTTGGAAAAGTCTAGGGGTCATTTGACCTTTTAAATACATCTAAGTGATTTACTAGCCATTTAATGACCGTAATTCCAATTTGAACTACATCTACATGCAACGGCTAACCAAAACGGTTTGAAAAATCATATTTCTGTACTTGCGAGTTAACTCCATGTGCAGAACATTAGAAGGAATTTTCAAACATATTTGTCTCACGACAGGGACACATGCATATGTATGCATGGAGTGGCATGGCATTTTAATTCCAAAAAATTAGAAAATATCAGAAACACATGAAACCTTGGTTAACGTAATGAGATGCCAGCAAAATGATGTGGTAAAAAAATTGGCATGTTTGACAAAAGTTTGGACACACACCCCTCACAAATCGGAGTAACTCACTAGAAGGCTCGTGGTTCCGAGAGGGAACAATGCATTTTTATGACGAATGGGAGATAGCTTCCTTTTACGGCCTTCAATTTTTTTCTACATCTAACGTGCACTACTACAACTGTAATGTGAATTTTTGGAAAATTCGAGGGGTAATTTGCCCTTTTAAACACATTTAAGTGATTTTCTAGCAACTTAATGACTGTAATTCAAATTTGAACAACATGTGCATGCAACGGCTAACAAGAACGGTTTGAAAAATCATATGTGTGTACTTGTGTGCACGTTAATTCCATGTGTAGTCCATAGAAGGAATTTTCGAACATATTTGTCTCACGACATGGACACATGCATATGTATGCATGGAGTGACATGGCATTTAATTCCAAAAAATAAAAAATATCAGAATAACATGAAACCATGGTTGACTTAATGTCATGCCACCAAGGTGATGTGGTAAAAAAAATTAGCATGTTTGACGTAAGTTTGGACACACACCCCTCACAAATCGGAGCAACTCACTAGAAGGCTCATGGTTCCGAGAGAAACAATGCATGTTTGATGATGAACGGGAGATAATTTCCACTTACGGCCTTCTATTATTTTCTACGTCTAACGTGCACTACTACAACTCTAATGTGAAAGTTTGGAAAATTCTAGGGGTCATTTGACCTTTTCACAACATTTAAGTGATTTTCTTGCCATTTAATGATTGTAACTCCAATTTGAACTACATCTACATGCAACGGCTAACCAAAACGGTTTGAAAAATCATATTTGTGTACTTATGTGCGAGTTAACTCCATGTGCAGAACATTAGAAGGAATTTTCAAACATATTTGTCTCACGACATGGACACATGCATATGTATGCATGGAGTGCCATGCCATTTTAATTACAAAAAATTAAAAAATGCTCAGAAAAGCATGAAACCTTGCTTGATTTAATGTCATGCCACCAAGATGATGTGGTAAAACAATTGGCATGTTTGACGAAAGATTGGACACACACCCCTCACAAACTGGAGCAACTCACTAGAAGGTTCGTGGTTCCGAGAGGGAACAATGCATGTTTGATGACGAATGGGAGATAGCTTCCTCTTACGGCCTTCAATTTTTTTTCTACGTTTAACATGCACTAATACAACTGTCATGTGAAAATTTGGAAAATTTCAGGGGTCATTTGACCTTTTAGAGACATTTAAGTGATGTTCTAGCTATTTAATGACCATAATTTAAATTTTAACTACATCTACATGCAATGCCTAACCATAACGGTTTGAAAAATCATATTTTTGTGTACTTGTATGCGATGGAAAAAATCATCAGACGATGTAAATATCTGGTGTTCTAAACAGAAAACATAAAGATCTGGCAAGACAACCGGCCCCCACACGATTGGCACTCTATCTCGCGGGCCGAGGTTTTGTAGGTGAGTAGCGGGGATCGTTAATCAGACAAGGTTATGTATTGGAAACCATCAGCTATTGTGTTCACACACGGATTTTGCTGTGGGAATCATGTGTAATTCAAACTACAGTACTCGTAAATTCCGGCGACCGGTGTGTGTACTGTCCCCGTCGATCTAGATTCGGGCCGCCAATAAATTCTACCATGCTCGCGTCGTCCCGCCTGCATTCTCATCTACATCCTCCCCTCGCTCGCCCTCTCTCTCTCTCTCTCTCTCAAATATCTGCCATGGCGCCGCCGGTCTGCCCATGCACCGACGAGGAGTCGCCGCCCCCCAAGGACGCTCACTCGATTAGCTGCGACGAGGAACCCTACGCTTCGCCTGACGAGGTTGCGCCGGACCCCCCATCTTTGGATTGGTTTTGGGGCCAGTACAATCTTTGTCTGTGGAAGTCGCTGCCACCGGCTGAGAAAGCCAGGCAAGTGGCGTTCAAGAAGGAGATGGCGGAGGAGGATGCCGGGTACTAGGCGGCCTGTGAAGCCCGTGATGCTGCCTGCAAAAGGAGGTGGTGGAGCTTTGGGGGCGGGCGCGTCGTCGTGCGGAGGAGGTGTACAAAGACGGGTACTTCCTGAGGAAGGTCATAGGCGCTGGGAGCCTCGTCGCTGCATGGAGGTGGGCCGATAAGCTCCAGCGTGCCACCGACGAGGAGCTCTGTTGTGCGCCCAACGAAATGGCAAGATTGTCTGCACACCTCCGCCAGCAAGAGGCAGATCGGTACGTTAAACGCCGCGAGGCGGAGGAGGTGGAGTACTGCCTCCGCACTGGGAAGACGCCGCGCACCAGGGAGCTGCTGGCGAGGGGCTGTCGGTATACTAGCCCCAGGAGGGATTATTAGTTTTACTATTGTTCATTTTCAATTTTATGCATTATACCTAGTAGTTAAGTATCATCACGTATATGTGATGATATTATATATATTATATATATTTTTTGTGATGAACTAATGAACACTTAATATATATATATATATATTATGAATTCCATTTTTATTTTTTTATACTGATTTGAATCTAGCTGTTATCATCCACATATACAGAATGGAAAGCGTTTATACAAACATTGGAACAGAACATATAAGAATGGAAAACAGAGTACACACATTGAAACAGAGAAATAAAGAGGGCAATACTATGATTGCTGTGAGTACAAAGCTGTCCACGTCGAAATGATTCAACAAAATAAAACTCGTCCATGAGACCATGACCAGCAGCCCTTGCCTACAGTAGCTCTTGGCTCTGCCTGAACTCGTGCAGGCGTTCGTCCAAGCGGTCGACATGCTCGCAGTACATCTGGAGCGTGGTATTGAGCTCCAGGTTGGCTATTTCATCGGGGATCACCAGCTCGAGGATGCGACGGCCATGTTCCTCTACTACGCCTAGGTGGACACCTGGGCCAAGGAGGCGGCGAGCCTACGGACCAGCGCGTTGGCATCCAGCGGGCTGCGAACAAGGTGAACGACGCCACCCATGCGAACGGTGCGGCAGCGTCCGGTGCAAGTACAGCGCGGCCGGCCTCTGCTGCAAGTATGGCGCCGAGGGCCTCTGCCTACTCCTAACGAGGAATGGGGGTACTGACGGGACTTGTACCCAGCTTCGACGCCGTGTCCACAGCAGGCAAGCGCCGATGGATCCGCTCTTGCTGTGTGGCGTACCGCGCCTCTCGCTCTGTGGCGCTCCAACGGTCTCGCCGTGGGGCGAGCCGGAGCCTATCAGCACGGACGCGCCTAGCTTGCTCTGCGGCGCGCCATCGATCATGTTGTGCGGCGAGCTGCAGCCTGTCGGCGCTAACATGCCTATCTTGATCTGCGGCGCTCAAGCGCCATGCACCAAAGGTCTGCTCAACCCCAGCGATGAAGCGCATCATGGCGTCGTCCATCGCATTGCCAGGGAGCGCCTTGGCCTCGACGGGCCGTGGCGCCTGCTCGTTTTCCTCGTCGACATGCTTGGAAAAGGTGGATGTGCTACAGGTTGCACTTGTCACCTCTGAGCATCGCGTGCCGCCTATGCGCAATATCGTTGGGTGGCGGGAGACAGGTGAGGAAATGGCGGGAAACTGTGGCACGTTCATAAAATGCCATCAATTAATGGAAACTTAGCATAGAAGCAACATCGAGCCAACACAAAAAGTAGATGATGATCAGATTAACACGGATCACACTAGGGAACCCGTCGGTGATGAATTCATTAATCGCAAATGGTTGAATACTAGCAAGCATTTGCCCACAACACACACGGCCTATTCCATCACAAACAGGTCGGATGGATCAATTGTATGCCACATATCGCACATTGTCAAAAAGTAATGCGGTAGACCTTCTTTAACATGTGTTAAAAAATAAAAAATAAATAAAAACAAGGACCTCGAGGTTAAATTAACTCATGGGATGGGTCGTATTAGTCATTTAATTTGACAGATATGACCCATCCTATCAGTTAATTTAACATCAACACAACTTCCCATCCAGTCACCCATCTAATGGCTGCTCCAGGCTGAGCACACTTAACTTGAGAGTTCTCTTACATGAGCTACTGGTGGAACAGGTAGTCCTTGCTGGTAGGATGCCTCTTTGCATCCTTATGGCGTATCCAGATGACCGCCCGTCCCCCAATGGCCAATAGATGTTGTGTAGACAGAGCATATCACATACTTCTTATTAGAAGCAATCGTCTATGTTATTATCGATCTTCGCACACATTTCTGAGTACAAACTGTTTGCCACGTATCACACACATCTTGTTATATTGAACCGTTTCTTTTCTCTTGTCTCAATGCAAACAATTCATCCAAGTGAACCGCATGCCATATATCGCACACACATTCATCTGGCTCCCCATTTGTTTTGTGTTTCCTAATCACAAAGAGTTCATCCGAGTGAACCGTATACTATATATCGCACACACCTTCATCAGGCTGCCTGTTTCTTTTATTCCTCCTCATCCCAAACAGTTAATTGAGCTGAACTGTATGCCATGCATCGCACATGCAACTACAATCTGAACCATGTTCGATGCATCCTCCATCGCAAACGTTTTGCACCTTTTTTGATGGTTATTTTACACCACCGTTTGCGATTATGGCATCGCACATAGTTTCGTCGAAGGGTCTCTGATCGTAGTGTCGCGTTAGCAGCAACCTGCCGTAGTGGACGTTCAGAACATCGTTGAAGTCCCAATTCTAAGCCGTAAAGCATGGCACACTGAACTATCGAGTAGTCATCAGCTTTTCTCTGCCAGACGTTCATAACATCTGGAGTTGCTCCTGCGGCGGGTCTTGCACCTAGCGGTGCTTCTAGGACGTAATTCTTCTGTGCAGCAATGAGGATAGTCCTCAAGTTACGGACCCAGTCCGTGTAGTTGCTACCATCATCTTTCAACTTAGGTTTCTAAAGGAACGCATTAAACTTTAAAGGAACAACATTTATCTACAACAACATAGACATGCAAAATACTATCAGGTACTAAGTTCATGATAAATTAAAGTTCAATTAATCATATTACTTAAGAACTCCCACTTAGATAGACATCCCTCTAGTCATCTAAATGATCACATGATCCATATCAACTAAACCATGTCCGATCATCACGTGAGATGGAGTAGTTTTCAATGGTGAACATCACTATGTTGATCATATCTACTATATGATTCACGCTCGACATTTTGGTCTCAGTGTTCCGAGGTCATATCTGCATATGCTAGGCTCGTCAAATTTAACCTGAGTATTCTGTGTGTGCAAAACTGGCTTGCACCCATTGTATGTGAACGTAGAGCTTATCACACCCGATCAACATGTGGTGTCTCAGCATGACGAACTGTAGCAACGGTGCATACTCAGGGAGAACACTTGTACCTTGAAATTTAGTGAGGGATCATCTTATAATGCTACCGTCGTACTAAGCAAAATAAGATCATAAAGGATAAACATCACATGCAATCAAAATAAGTGATATGATATGGCCATCATCATCTTGTGCCTTTGATCTCCATCTCCAAAGCACCGTCATGATCACCATCGTCACGGGCTTGACACCTTGATCTCCATTGTAGCATCGTTGTTGTCTCGCCAACTATTGCTTCTACGACTATCGCTACTGCTTAGTGAGAAAGTAAAGCAATAACATGGCGATTGCATTTCATACAATAAAGCGACAACCATATGGCTGCTGCCAGTTGCCGATAACTTTTACAAAACATGATCATCTCATACAACACTTTATATATCATCATGTCTTGACCATATCACATCACAACATGCCCTGCAAAAACAAGTTAGATGACCTCTACTTTGTTGTTGCCAGTTTTACGTGGCTGCTACGGGCTTCTAGCAAGAACCGTTCTTACCTACGCATAAAAACCACAACGATTTTTCGTCAAGGGTGCTATTTTAACCTCCAACAAGGACCGGACGTAGTCAAACTCGATTCAACTAAAGTTGGAGAAACAGACACCTGCCAGCCACCTATGTGCGAAGCACGTCGGTAACCAGTCTCATGAACTTGGTCATGTAATATCGGTCCGGGCCGCTTCATCCAACAATACCGCCGAATCAAAGTAAGACGTTGCTGGTAAGCAGTATGACTACTATCACCCACAACTCATTATGTTCTACTCGTGCATATAACATCTACGCATAGACCTGGCTCGGATGCCACTGTTGGGGAATGCAGTATTTCAAAAAAATTACCTACGATCACGCAAGATCTATCTAGGAGATGCATAGCAACGAGCGGGGAGAGTGTGTCCACGTGCCCTCCTAGACCGAAAGTGGAAGCGTTTAGTAATGCGGTTGATGTAGTCGAACTTCTTCGCGATCCAACCTATCCAAGCACCGAACGTATGGCACCTCCGCGTTCAGCACACGTTCAGCTCGATGACGTCCCTAGAACTCCTTATCCAGTTGAGGCCGAGGGAGAGTTCTGTTAGCAGGACGGCGTGGCAACGGTGATGATGAAGTTACCAGTGTAGGGCTTCGCCTAAGCACTATGACAATATGACCGAGGTGTGTAACTGTGGAGGGTGGCACCACACACGGCTAAGAGAAGGCTTGGTGTGTCTTTAGGGTGCCCCCCTCCCACGTATATAAAGGGGGGAGGAGAGGTGGCCGGCCCAAGGGGGAGCGCCATGGGGGGGAGTCCTACTTGGACTCCCGGTCCAAGTAGGATTCGCCCCCCCCCCTTTCCTATTCCCACTAGGAGAAGGAGGGAAGGAGGAGAAGGAGAGAAGGAAAGGGGGGCCACCCCCCAACCCTAGTCCAATTCGGATTGGGCTTGGGGGGCGTGCGCCACCACTTGGTCGCCGGCTCCTCTCTCCACTAAGGCCCATGAAGGCCCATTAACTCCCCGGGGGGGGGGGGGGGGTTCCGGGAACCCCCGGTACTCCAGAAAATGCTCGAACCTTTCCAAAACCATTCCGGTGTCCAAACATAACCTTCCAATATATCAATATTTATGTCTCGACCATTTGAGACTCCTCATCATGTCCGTGATCTCATCCGGGACTTCAAATAAACTTCGGTTCATCAAAACACATAACTCATAATACAAATCGTCATCGAACGTTAAGCATGCAGACCCTACGGGTTCGAGAACTATGTAGACATGACCGAGACACATCTCCGGTCAATAACCAATAGCGGAACCTGGATGCTCATATTGGCTCCTACATATTATACGAAGATCTTTATCGGTCAAACCACACAACAACATAGGTTGTTCCCTTTTTCATCGATATGTTACTTGCCCGAGATTCAATCGTCAGTATCATCATACCTAATTCAATATCGTTACCGGCAAGTCTCTTTACTCGTTCCGTAATGCACCATCCTGTAACTAACTCATTAGTCACATTGCTTGCAAGGCTTATAGTGATGAGCATTACCGAGAGGGCCCAGAGATACCTCTCCGATACATGGAGTGACAAATCCTAATCTCGATCTATGCCAACTCAACAAACACCATCGGAGACACCTTTAGAGCATCTTTATAATCACCCAGTTACGTTGTGACGTTGGAGAGCACACAAGGTGTTGATACGTCCATTTTGCATCATGTTTTCTTACTATCATTTACAATGTTTTTATCCATAATAATGCTTTTTGGAGTAATTCTAATGCCTTTTCTCTCATAATTTGCAAGGAACACACCAAGAGGGAGAATTCCGGCAGCTGGAAATCTGGACCTGGAAAAGCTACGTCAGGCCACCTATTCTGCACAACTCCAAACAAGCTGAAACTTCACGGAGAATTTTTTTGGATTATTTAAGAAATATTGAAGCGAATAAACACCAGAGGGGGGCCACCAGGTGGGCACAACCCACCCGGGCGCACGAGGCCCCCCAGGCGCGCCCTGTTGGGTTGTGGCCTCCTCGGGCCACCTCCGGTGTCCATCTTTTGGTATATAAGTCATTTTGACCTAGAAAAAATAAGGAGAAGGCTTTCGGGATGGAGCGCCGCCGTCTCGAGGCGGAACTTGGGCAGGAGCACTTTTGCCCTTCGGCGGAGCGATTCTGCCGGGGGAACTTCCCTCCCGGAGGGGGAAAGCATCGTCATCATCATCATCAACAACTCTCCCATCTTGGGGAGGGAAATCTCCATCAACATCTTCACCAGCACCATCTCATTTCAAACCCTAGTTCATCTCTTGTATTCAATCTTGTTACCGGAACTATAGATTGGTGCTAGGGGGTGACTAGTAGTGTTGATTACATCTTGTAGCTGATTGCTATATGGTTTATTTGGTGGAAGATTATATGTTCAGATCCATTATGCTATTTAATACTCCTCTGATCATGAGCATGTTTGTCATTTGTGAGTAGTTACTTTTGTTCTTGAGGTCACGGGAGAAATCATGCTGCAAGTAATCATGTGAACTTGATATGTGTTCGATATTTTTATTGTATGTATGTTGTTATTCCCTTAGTGGTGTCATGTGAACATCGATGACATGACACTTCACCATATTTTGGCCTAAAGGAATGCATTGTGGAGTAGCAAATAGATTATGTTTTGCGAGAGTGACAGAAACTTAAACCCTAGTTTATGCGCTATTCCGTAAGGGACCGATTGGATCCTAGAGTTTAATGCTATGGTTAGAATTTATTGTTAATACTTTTATCGTAGTTGCGGATGCTTGCGAGAGGGTTAATCATAAGTATGAGGTTTGTTCAAGTAAGAGCATCACCTAGGCACCGATCCACCCACATATTAAATTACCAAAGTAGTGAACACAAATCAAACCAACATGATGAAAGTGACTAGATGAAATTCCCGTGTACCCTCAAGAACGCTTTGCTCATCATAAGAGACCGTTTTGGCCTGTCCTTTTCCTCAAAATGATTGGGCTACCTTGCTGCATACTTGTTACAATTATTGTTACTTGCTCATTACAAATTATCTTGCTATCAAACTACTCGCTACTTACAATTTCAGCACTTGCAGACATTACCTTACTGAAAACTACTTGTCATTTCCTTCTGCTCCTCATTGGGTTCGACACTCTTACTTATCAAAAAGAGCTACAATTGATCCCCTATACTTGTGGGTCATCAGGTGTTCCTCCGGTATTCGGGAGTTGCATAATCTCATAGTCAGAGGAACATGTATAAGTCATGAAGAAAGCAATAGTAGAAAAAACAAAACGATCATTATGCTAAGCTAATAGATGGGTCTTGTCCATCACATCATTATCTAATGATGTGGTCCCGTTCATCAAATGACAACACATGTCTATGGCTAGGAAACTTAACCATCTTTGATTAATGAGCTAGTCAAGTAGAGGCATACTAGGGACACTATGTATGTATTCACGCATGTACTAAGTTTCGGGTTAATACAATTCTAGCATGAATAATAAACACTTATCATGATATAAGGAAATATAAATAACAACTTTATTATTGCCTCTAGGGCATATTTCCCTCATATATACCCTTCCTCCTCCATTTTAGAGATACCTAAGATTAGAACAAACACTAGAGCTTAGCTCATGTCTCTCCCCTTGTGGGCTTCCTCCCAGGAGAAGAACCATCCATGGTTGCAAGGCCACCATAGGTGAAGACTCCAAGGAGTACAAGACCCCTTTGAGGGAAGATCCATCTTGAATGCAAGCCCCAACTCTCCTAGAGGTTTGGATGAACTACTGCTACTTCTCGATCTTGCGTTGGTTTTTCCCTTGAAGAGGAAAGGTGATGCAACAAAGTAGAGATAAGTATTTCCCTCAGTTAAAAACCAAGGTATCAATACAGTAGGAGAAGAAAACGCAAATCACTAATACCTGCAAAAACAATAAACACTTGCACCCAACGCGATAAAGGGGTTGTCAATCACTTCACGGTCACTTGCAAAAGTGAGATCTAATAGAGATAGATAAAACTAAACAAAAGATAAAGTAAATATTTTTGGGTTTTTTGGTTTATAGATATCAAAAAGATTACAAAATAGTAGATCGGAAACTAATATGATCGAAAATAGACCCAGGGGGCATAGCTTTCACTAGAGGCTTCTCTCATGAAGGCAAATAATATGGTGGGTGAACAAATTACTGTCGAGCAATTGATAGAAAAGTGCAAAGTTATGACGATATCCAAGGCAATATGATTATGTAATATAGGCATCACGTCCGTGTCAATTAGACCAACTCCTGCCTGCATCTACTACTATTACTCCACACATTGACCGCTATCTAGTATGCATCTAGCATATTAAGTTCATAAAGAACGGAGTAACGCCTTAAGTAAGATGACATGATGTAGAGGAATAAACTCATGCAATATGATATAAACCCCATCTTTTTATCCTCGATGGCAACAATTCAATACGTGTCTCGCTACCCCTACTTTGTCACTGGGTGAAATCACGCTAGATTGAACCCAAAGCTAAGCACCTCTCCCATTGCAAGAAAGCCCAATCTAGTTGGCCAAACCAAACCAATAATTCGAAGAGAAATACAAAGATAATAAATCATGCATATAAGAATTCAGAGAAGATTCAAATAATATTCATAGATAATTTGATCATAAATCCACAATTCATCGGATCTCGACAAACACATCACAAAATAAGATTACATCGGATAGATCTCCAAGAACATCAAGGAGAACATGGTATTGAGAATCAAAGAGAGAGAAGAAGCCATCTAGCTACAAGCTATGGACCCGTAGGTCTGATGTAAACTACTCATGCTTCATCATAAGGGCAATAGAGTTGATGTAGATGCCCTCCATGATCGAATCCCCCTTCGGCAGGATGCCAGAAAATGCCCCAAGATGGGATCTCAGAGGAACAGAAGGTTGCGGCGGTGAAAAAGTGTTTTCGTGGATGCTTCTGGTATTTATGGAATATATGTGAATATATAGGAGGAAGGGCTAGGCCAGAAGAGTCCTGAGGAGGTGGCAAGGTAGGGGGCACGCCCTACACACCTGGGCACGTCCTCCACATTTGTTGTCGCCTCGCGTATCTTCTGACTTGGACGCCAAGTCCCCTGGGTGTCTTCTGGTCCATGAAAAATCATCGTGATGTTTTATTGTCACACCCTGATTTTTCATGCCACAACACTTAAGCTAATAAATCATGATAAAGTGTGGTTTGACAAAAACTTTTGCATTATTTGGCTTTTTACTTGGAGTTGGTTTTCTCTCTGTGTTTTTCAAGTGCTCTTTAAAGTCAACACAACTCCACCTTCTATACCTCATATCCTTGCCCCAAGCTTCTGCCCAATGATCATGCCATGTGTATAGAGCAATATAGTATTTTCTTACAAAAATAATTTGGCCAAAAAGTATTTTCTAAAACTAGTTTTCCAAAAACCCCTAAATTGAGGTTTTCACTTCAAGTATTTGATTTGGGGTGTGAAAAATATTTCAAAAGGTATATTTGAATCCTATTAGATATAGGACTCCCATAAACCACAAAAATATAATTTTAAAAGTTATTTTCCTATTTTATTTAAAAGCTTTTTCTTAAGGCCAGAAATGGTCTTTAATAGGGAAAAATCATTTTATTGTTTCAAAAATATTTGACAAAAGTCAGGGAAACTCAGTGGACATATATTTTCCATATATAAGAGTTTCAACACATGGTCATGTTCAAAATATTGGACAAAACCTCCCAAAACCATTTCTGCCCATTTCAAGGATTTGAAATATTTCTACAGGAAATATTTTCATAAAAATCCAAGGAAAATCCAGCAAGTCACAAATGCATATTGTGATCACCTTGCAAAGCCTCATATCAATCAAGGTCATTTTGGTTCACCAAAATGCCCCAAAACCCTTTCTGACCAAAATCAAATTTGAACAACTTTGTACTACCAACTTTCTGGGATCACTGTACACGTGCATTCGGTGATCACGACTTATGGGTCGGGGCTCCCACAGAGCTGGTATCAAAGCCATCCTGACTGTAGGAAGCCTTAGTTAGCATGGGCGTTAGATAGGGCAAAACCCGTTTTGCAAAACCCCCTATACTCCTCTTCTTTTCTGAGATTTCCCAAACCTAAGGGATATTTTTCCTTATTAACCTCTCCTATTCAACTTTTGTAGATGGTCGTCGCCCCCTTGAGACTCCTTATGACAGGATTTCCATCACTCCTAAAAGACTGCCTCCAACAATGCCACTATCCCTTGCTGCCCATATACACCTTGCATGAACTGGAAAATGATGTGCTCGAGAAGGAGTTCTACGCCAAGGTTTTTGTGCTTGCCAAGACCCCACCCCAGGGGTGGTTCTTCATTGGACCACCCATGCCAACAAGAGACCTGGCCATTCAGCAAGTGGCATATGAAGCGCTCCTCCGTCTTTGATACCTCCTTCCAGAAATGAAAGAAGGACACGCCACCCGCTACCTACCTGGCAAGAAAGGATTTGGAGCCACAACTCAAGTGATGATTTCCCCAGAAGATGAGGATCCAACCCTCAAGTACTACATCTGCTTCATCAACGCAGGAGACTACCTTCTATGTCACCTTACTGAAGCATTCCTTAAGGCTCGCAAAGACCTCCCTTCACTTCTGCACCTCCACTGCCTCGAGAAGAAGAAGGTGGCCGAGCGAGGACATCAAATCACTGCCTTACAAGCCCACATTGCTAATCAGGAGCAAAAAATTGAGGAACTTCGGAAAACCCGCAACCAAACCCCTCGCATGAGGCATAGGAATGACTTTCCATATCCACCTCGCAGAGGATCGTCGTCAGGCCACCGACGACATAACCCAAGACTGAATAACAACCTTTTTGCTTCCGTCACTTGTCACGGGTGTGGCGAAGTTGGGCACATTAAAAGGATGTGTCCCAACAGTCGGCCGACTATCGCATACCCATTGGCACCACAAGGGAAACGCAGAAACTGAAGACTGAACGCCCTTCTTTCCGAGCAAGCACGACTACCGAGTCCGAGAACCCCTAGGGTAGGACGAGTCGTGTACCCCCATATGCGTAGTCGAGTCCGTGTGATGGTTCGAATGGAACCACGTTCTGTGTTGCTTGTTTTTATTTTTTGTTTTGATATAAGTCGCACTTTTGCCCTAGGCAGCATGTACGCGACTATATCACCTATCTTATCTTCATGAATGTGCGTGGCCTTCACGGCACTTGTTTGCTTGCACTTGCACTATAGAACCCCCTTTAGGCATTCCCCTCCTCTATGCTACTTTTCCCTCTCATCTCTCTCCTCGACTGAAGGCCAGCAAGACAAGATACACCAAGGATTCTACCTCGGCAACCAACAAGCACTGAAGAATTTTTCTACAGCCTCCTCGACCAAGTGGAACCCCGTAGAGCTGTGTTTACACCTCAAGACTAGAATCCTATCCCTAGACCCTACAAGACTTCACGAAATACCCCAGCTCGAAACATTAACCATCAGCTTAACCTACGGAATCACAAGAGAACAAGTTAAGCTGCAGTAAGCCTTGCTTATCACTGGGTTCATTATGGAACTAATGGGCATAGTGAACAAGCACATTATCATCCTAAGATAGCACCAGAACTGACGATGCCATAGGGAAGACCAATTTGAGGATATAGGAATAGGGGACAAATGACTTGATGAGTTTATATCAGTGACCTTGAGGAACTATCTGAGACTCTTTGGTGGATTATATGGCTTCCATGTCGAACTTGGTGGGATCATGTTAATAGAGTAGCGTAGCTTTCATTACCCCTGAGTAAATTGGATTTAGTAGGAAAATTATGGTTGCAAGCTGAGAGTCTTGGAGGTGCAAGGATTTGACTTGATCAGATGATATTGATAGGAGACAGTTGATATTACGTAAATAACTTGAGGGAAACATGTAGGAATTCTCGTTGGACACGAGATTTGGATTTAAATAGGTGATCCTAGTGGAGTATAGGTGGTGAGTAAGTCTACATGTTCGGAGTAAATTGGATTTAGACTGATGATCCCGATCATGATACCATGTTCCTCAGTGGACGATAAACTAGGAGATTGGATTAATTGTCGGAGTTGATTTAGGGATCTATATAAGCTTGACCTTGGAGTTTACTTGACCATGATAATGGAAATTGGTGGACTGACTATAGCCCTTTCAAGTATTTGTGGATTATAGGGACTTTAGGAGATCGCATGGAACACCGTAGACGTCGGATTTGTAGAATTAATGGATTGTGTAGTGATTGATGGAAGTTAATTAATGGGCTTTTGGAGTTGATTCATAGGAAGGAAACAAGATCTTGGAGTGGTATACGATGTGTTAGCTTAGGATAGAGATGCATTATCTTAGACTTAGGAAGAATAGGGTGAGCACTTGGATTGTCGTGTTTTATTCCAGCTTGGAAGCTTGTATGCTCTACCCATGGATTTTTAGGGGTAGCCATACATATGAGTTCGGGGATCGTAGACATATATGATTTTGTTAGACCTCCTCTCGGGAGGCATGAGGATATGAATCACATGAGTGATGATTGGAGTTGACCTATACGAAATGATGCTTTCAGCGGTATAAGGTGATCTGTTTGGAGGACTAGATAGAACAATTGGCATCTCAGGAATTGTGCTCAAGGATAAGATGATAAACGTTCACTCGCACCCGAGAATCCTTGAAACCCTTAAGCCCTACCAAGCTACAACATGGTCAGATCATGACCTTGGGGTCTTGACTCTAGATCAGGAACACCTTGGCCCACACTCAACCGTTACCACCACCAATGCCCCAGCCTACCTTATGTACCCCATGAACAGAAACTTCATGGAGTACTTGGTCATGTTGGTTGTCACTTTTACTTGGTGACCTACTCGTCTAACTGAATATGGAAGAAGAATCGTTCAGCTGGTTGGGAAACATTTGAAGACCGCCATGCCAAGGAGGAAGAACTATGCCAACCACCATCGTCAAGGAGTGAACTTTCTCGTCGAAGACCAGGTGTATCTTCAAGCCACTTCTCTCAAAGGAACCAAGTATTTCCATGTCAAAGGGAAGCTTACACCAAGATTTATTGCCCCTCTCCAAGATCACTGGAAGAAAAAGAATAGACGGCTACCATCTTGAGTTACAACCTGAGTCACCCACTGTGCACATCATTTTTCCACACGACACCACTCCGAAAATGTTTCCAACTTCCTAACTAGTCCGGTCTCTACAAGGACATCGATCACCGAGCCATCGACCTCATGACCTACGCAAGAGACCGCAATTGCAATCTGGACCAAGCAGAATGTCATACACGAAGCCATGCCCTCAAGCACTCCAAGGATTCAATGGAGCAGCACAAAGAAGCAGAAGCAGTATGAGGACGTGAAGACTGCCCCACATCAAAGTTTCCGTATTCCTTTCCGCGCGTAGTTTGGAATCTCGGGGATGAGATTCTTGTAAGGGGGGTAGGTCTGTCACACCCTGATTTTTCATTCCACAACACTTAAGCTAATAAATCATGATAAAGTGTGGTTTGACAGAAACTTTTGCATTATTTGGCTTTTTATTTGGAGTTGGTTTTCTCTCTGTGATTTTCAAGTGCTCTTTATAGTCAACACAACTCCACCTTCTATACCTCATCTCCTTGCCCCAAGCTTCTGCCTAATGATCATGCCATGGGTATAGAGCAATATAGTATTTTCTACAAAAATAATTTGGCCAAAAAGTATTTTCTCAAATTAGTTTTCCAAAAACCCCAAAATTGAGGTTTGCACTGCAACTACCTGATTTGGGGTGTGAAAAATATTTCAAAAGGTATATTTGAATCCTATTAGATATAGGACTCCCATAAACCACAAAAATATAATTTTAAAAGAAATTTTCCTATTTTATTTAAAAGCCTTTTCTTAAGGCCTAAAATGGTCTTTAATAGGGAAACATTATTTTATTGTTTCAAAAATATTTGACAAAAATCAGGGAAACTCGGTGGACATATATTTTCCATATATAAGAGTTTAAACACATGGTCATGTTAAAAATATTGGACAAAACCTCCCAAAACCATTTCTGCCCATTTCAAGGATTTGAAATATTTCTACAGGAAATATTTTCATAAAAATCCAAGGAAAATCCAGCAAGTCACAAATGCATATTGTGATCACCTTGCAAAGCCTCATATCAATCAAGGTCATTTTGGTTCACCAAAATGCCCCAAAACCCTCTCTGACCAGAATCAAATTTGAACAACTTTGTACTATGATGAGGAGCATCCCTCACTCATCCCCATGGACGCACCTACATCTTCCTCAACACCACGTGGACCCATGACTCGAGCTCGAGCTAAGGCTACTGAATATAAGGTGAAATCGCTCCTCTCCGAAGTCCCTCTTCCTAATCATGAGACATGGCTACTACCTCATTCGGAAACTCTATGTGTAATCAGGTACTTGGGAACGAGCCAAGGACAGATACTTGCAAGAGCCAAGACGACGAGGACCCCAAGCGTGATGGAGAAGAAAAACCGCTGAAGCTACAGGCTTCGGACGACCGACCAAGTAAGGACGTCCGACGACTCCCAGGCCACGGACGACCGACGCCCTCCGGACGTCCGGCAGCTGGGCACCCGAATGGAAACTCACGGAAGACCGAAGCCACCGGACGACCCGTACCAGAGCCGAATCTACAGACGTCCGACGATCCACGGACGTCCGGCCCTTCCCGAAGCCCTGGACGACCGGCCCTCTCCGGACGACCGACGCACCCGAGTCCAAGCCGAATCTACGGACGTCCGAGCCCTGCCGGACGTCCGGACCGTCATGAACCTCCGGATGTCCGACGCCTTCCAGACGTCCGGCCCCTGAGTGATCGCGCCTGCGGGCTGGAGCCCTTGTACCGCTTCACTTCGCCCCCATTTGCACTAAGACTATAAATAGACCTCCTCCTCCTCCTAGTTAGGGTTAGCAAAGGATTAGCTCATATTTGTGTGAGAGCTTTGCTCATCCACTTGGTTACCTTCTCCTCGGAGATCGCGCTTCCTCGGAGAAGATCCTTCCAAGAGGATTCAAGACCCCCTTCTAGGGTGGAACCCCATCAAGACCTCCTCACGGAGAAGAACGGCTACTCGTGTATCTTTCCTTTGTTGATTTTGAATCTTGTGCTACCTTATGTGTTCGGTGATCTAGCCCTTGTGTGATCGATACTTGTCAGTTTAGTGTTCCTCTTGTGTGTTTTTCCTTGTGTTCTTCCACTTTTTCGTCGTGTTCTCCTCGTAGGATCCTCTCCAAACGTGAAAGATCTCCGACTAGGGTTCCGCCCTACATCATCTTGGTCTCATGAGCCACGTTGATCACGTTTTTGGAGCCCCTACCCCGTGTTTTCTAGCTTGATTTTGTTGTTTTGTCCTAAATCCGAAAATTCCCCACCAAAAATAGCCCCAAATGTTTTTTGTAATTTGTTGGTGAGTTGAGATTTTGTTGGATTTGGTCCATGGATTTGAGTTGATACGTGTGGATATAGCTTTTCTCATCCTCCACACCCTTTTCCATCCATCAATCCGCTCAATTTTGACCTCACCATCTTCTTCCACCTCAAAATCGCCCCGGCCCAACCTGCGTTGACCCCGACCACCGGACGTCCGACCTTTCCGGACGACCGGAACCCCTGTCCCGATTCAAATTTACGGACGACCGGACCCTGCCGGACATCCGACGGTCGGGCGACCGGAAAAACCGGACGACCGTGAAACCCTGACGAAACTGAAATTGTTCAGTGCAGCCACCACCACCACCCCACCTTCCACCACATCATCCAAAACCCACACACACCACCATACTCCCCAATACCTCCTATGACGATTGTTGACACATTTTGGTCCTTGAGATTTTGAGTTGTGGTTCCCGTGTCCTATTGTGTTTCGGCTATCTAGGTATGGTTGGACTTCATCATCACCTCGGCTCATCTTCGCAAGGGTCACATCATCGCCAAGGACGGTAACATCGTCGACATCTTTGTCGTCCCTTGCAATTGCATTGATACCCACATGGCCTCACTTTTGCGTAGCTTACCCATCGAGACTAGCCATTGAGTATTGTTGTCAACGTGACTTGTGCACATTAGTGATCATACTCCATAGCATACATACCATACCACCGTGGTGCATATCTTGGGACCCATTTGTGTGTCACAAAGTTGTCATAGCATACACAATTCCTATCTTGGTTCGTGAAGTTTTGCATGAGAAAAGAGCTCGAAAGTGAAAGAGCCACCCAAGCTTTTAAGCAAAGATGAAAGATAAGCAAAGAGCTTATGAGCAAGAACCATAGCATCATACTACATTAAGATTGTCATATTGGATGATCTTGGATCATAGCACCGAAATACCATACATATAGCATACGTGGGATAGAGATAGTTGCATTTTTGCCTAGTAGGTTGTGCACAAGTTCCGTATCCGCCTATTGTGCAATCGTGATAGCGTCTCTCTAGTATTGTGCAACAAGAGCATTTTCGTGGATTCCACATTTTAGCTCACTTTTGGTTTGCACAGTCCCACTTATCTATTTGTGTGTGTTTCCGTGTACCATTATTTGCTTGGTCTACTTGTTGCATTTGCAAATTTGTGAACCTTTCCCAACATTATTGACGCTCACTTACAATTGCATCAAATTTTGTGCCACCATCCTCACTAAGCTCCACCATAAGCTATGATTTGTGTAGGTGTGAGAACCGACAAGGAGTGGTACCGGTAGTGCTATTTCATTGTCCGCATTTGAGTGATCTTGATTCATCATCAACATCGGTCAAAGGTACATTGGTATAAGTTCTTCTCCTTCTACCACTCACATATTTTTTCTTGGAATGATGGATAGGCCAAGTACTTCTACAAACCCACTCTTCATCGAGCAAGACGACGACATGTCCTCATACGTCACCAAGAGCCACCTCTTTGGTACAACGAGCGTTGCACCAAGAGCAACAAGCAATGAGCGACCGCATCGACAACCTCGCCACCGACTTGCGACTCTCCGAGCAACGTACAAGAGACTACTTCGACAACAAGTTCGACGCTCACAAGCAAGAGAATGATGCAAGAATGGACGAGATCCGCGCCTTGATGAGGAACCGGCATCATTCCACTTCTTCATCCTCAAGACGGAGCCGCTCGAGTCGACACTCTGACGACACCTTCTACGACTCAAGTACACCTACTTCAAACACTCTTCATCGTGTCGCACGTCAAGACCGTCAAGCAAACCGCAATCCTCTACACGACACCGACTCTCAAGAGCATCGACATCGTCAAAACCAAGCTACATTTGCGCAAGCACAAGCACGACAACGCCAACGACAACAAGAACAAGAAGAGCGAGCGCGACAACATCAAGATGCACAAGACGCCAAGACGCAACATCGAGAACAACAACTACGGGAAGCTCAAGCACTTGAGGCACAACGTGCACTTCGCGACTCAAGTCGAGCCATTGCCGACCGAGGACACCAAGCTCGTGAATATCAAGAAGCGCTCCACGAGGAAGTCCAAGAAAGGCTCTACCAAGCACATGTGCATCAACAAGCCCCACAACAAGCTCGACAAGCTCCACCACATGCTCACCAAGAACCTCAAGTTCATCAAGCGCATGAAGACAATGGAAATCCACCAAGACAAGAGCAACATGAGGAAAACGACCCTCCTCGCCAAGAGCAACATGAGATTGTTAATCCTCAACGACATGGACGTCGTCATCCTCGACCACAACAAAATGAAGAGCAACGATATGGAAAGCTCAAATTCACCATGCCCAAGTTCAATGGAAGAAATGACCCCGAAGAATATCTTTCATGGGCATTGAAGGTCGACAAAATCTTTCGTTTGCACAACTATGAGGAAGAGAAGAAGATCGCTATGGCATCACTTGAGTTCCAAGACTATGTGCTCATATGGTGGGAACAAATCCTTGAGAGGCGACAAGCAAGAGGTGAACCTCCAATCATCACTTGGCTCAAATGTAAGATGTCATGAGAGCACGTTTTGTGCCAACCTACTACAACCGCGACCTCTTCAAGAAACTCCAACTCCTCAAGCAAGGAACAAAGAGTGTTGAAGAATACTACGAGGAAACAGAGATAGCCATGATTCGAGCCAATGTGAAGGAAGATGATGAGCAAACTATGGCACGTTTCTTGAATGGACTCAATCATCCCATCAAGCTACAAAGGCGGAACGTCAAGTTCAAGATGACTTCAAGTACGCCAAGTACTCGTCCAAGACCTATGGCTTCTCCAACAACCAAGCTTCAACACCTCCTCCAACATCTACATCAACCAAACCTTCTACAAACAACGTATTTACAAGGCGAGTTACAAGAAAAATTCGACAAGTTCAAGTCATCCTCCTCCTCGACAAGCAACTTCAAGCCGGCGTGCCGTCATCTACTCCGACCGATGAGACCATCAAGACAAGCTCCTTCAAGTGTTTCACTTGCGGCGGCCGAGGCCACAAGTCCTACGAATCCACCAACAAGCGCACCATGATCCTCAACGACGACGGCACCTATGACTCAATGAGTGATGAGAAGATGGAAGCTCTTGAGCAAGTGGCCATGCACCGGCGAGTGAATGAAGATGAAGATGACCAAGTCTTTTGTGATGAGGATTCGAGCCCCGCTCTCGTTGTCTCCAAGGTCTTGACTCTTCAACATCAACAAGAAGACGACCAAAGATGCCACATCTTCCACACAAAGGCCGGCATCAACGGAAGGTCCGTCAAGGTCATCATCGATGGAGGTAGTTGTCACAACTTGGCAAGTGAAGAATTATGTTCCACGCTTCAATTGGTCAAGAGGAAGCACCCGAATCCCTACAAGGTTCAATGGCTAAGTGACTCCGACACTATACGAGTTCAACATACGGTCCAAGTCTCCTTCAAAATTGGTGCATATGAGGACACTTTGGAATGTGATGTGGTCCCAATGACGGTTTGCCACCTCCTTCTTGGTCGACCATGGCAATTCGACCGTGGTGTCTTCCACAATGGGCGCCCCAATCACTATAGCTTCAAGATGAAAGGGAAGGAATATGTGCTACGACCTATGTCTCCTAGTCAAGTGATAGCCGACAAGCAAGCCACCCATCATAGAGACAAGAGTGAGAAAGTGATCCACCAAAAAGTGAGTGAGAGCCACAAGCCAAACTTGAGCGCCTCTTCGCCTATAGAGAAAAACCTCATCCTATTTGCCACCAAAAGTGAGATGATAGAAGTCTGTGAGAACCCATCTAGTGTGATGCACTTTGTCCTTGTGTGCAAGGACGGAGAGCCAACAACTAACACCTCTCATGAGCTACCTTTAGTGTTTAAATCTCTTTTGCAAGAATTCCAAGATGTTTTCCCCGATGAGCTACCTCCGGGTCTACCTCCTCTTCGAGGCATTGAGCATCAAATCGACCTCATCCCCGGAGCACCTCTCCCAAACAAAGCTCCATACCGAGTCAATCCCGAAGAAACCAAGGATATTCAACGGCAAGTACAACAACTCATCGACAACGGTCATGTACGTGAAAGCTTAAGCCCATGTGCCGTTCCCGTCATACTTGTGCCTAAGCCCGATGGAAGTTTCCGCTTGTGTCGCGATTGTAGACCTATAAATGCTATTACCGTTCGCTATAGGCATCCCATTCCTCGCTTAGATGATATGCTTGATGAACTTAGTGGAGCCAACTTTTTCTCAAAAATTGATCTTAAAAGTGGCTATTATCAAATCCGCATACAAGAGGGTGATGAATGGAAAACTGCTTTCAAAACCAAATTTGGTTTATATGAGTGGTTAGTCATGCCTATGGGTTTATCGGAAGCTCTCGGTACTTTTGTGCGTCTCATGCATTATGTCCTTCGGCCTTATATTGGAGTCTTTGTTGTGGTTTACTTCGACGATATTCTTGTGTTTAGCAAAGCCATGAAAGAGCATCTTGATCATGTTAGGACTGTTTTGCAAACCCTTCGAAAGGAAAGTCTTTATGCAAACATGAAAAAATGCACATTTGGTGTTGACAAAGTGGTTTTCTTGGGTTTTGTTGTATCCTCAAAGGGTGTCCATGTTGATGAATCTAAAATTGAAGCAATTAAAACTTGGCCCCAACCCACCAATTTGCAACAAGTGCGTAGCTTTCTTGGTCTTATGGTTTTTATCGTCGCTTTGTGAAAGATTTTAGCACAATTGCCGCTCCTTCGCATGCTTTGAGTAAGAAGAATACTCCTTTTGTTTGGGGAACTTTGCAATCCACCGCTTTTGATGAGCTCAAGTCTTTGCTTACTCATGCTCCGATTATTGCATTGCCTAATTTTGACAAAACTTTTGAGGTTCATTGTGATGCAAGTGGTACCGTAATTGGCGGAGTATTGATGCAAGAAAAACGAGCCATTGCATATTTTAGTGAAAAATTATCCGGTGCTCAACTTAACTATCCCATATATGACAAAGAATTGTATGCTTTAGTGTGTGTGCTACATGTTTGGGAACATTACCTTAGACCGCATGAGTTTGTCATCCATACCGATCATGAAACGCTTAAGTACTTAAAAGGTCAAACTAAGTTGAACAAGCGTCATGCCAAATGGAGTGAATTTATTGAATCTTTTCCCTATGTGATCAAGTACATTAAGGGTAAAGAAAATGTAGTTGCCGATGCCCTTTCACGCATATGCACGCTTGTCACTAAACTTGAGTTGAATGTTATTGGCTTTGAGCACATAAAAGACCTGTATGCTAACGACCCATCTTTTACTATTCCTTATGCTAAGTGTTTGACGCATACTTCTTGGGAACAATATTACATCAAGGATGGTTATCTTATGAGAGCTAACAAACTATGCATTCCCAAGTCTTCTCTTCGTTTGCTCCTTTTGCAAGAGGCTCATGGAGGCGGACTCATGGGACACTTCGGACGTGACAAGACATTCGCCACGCTCTCCAAGAACTACTTTTGGCCCAAGATGTTCCGCGACGTCTCACGCTTCACCAACCGATGCTCTACATGTCGCAAAGCTAAGTCTAAAGCTCGATCTCATGGTCTTTACACGCCTCTTCCTATTCCTTATCAACCTTGGGATTTTGTACTTGGTTTGCCTAGAACTCAAAATGGAAAGGATTCCGTGTTTGTTGTTGTGGATAGATTTTCTAAGATGGTACATTTCATTCCTTGCAACAAGATAGACGATGCTTCACACATTGCAAATCTCTTTTGTAGGGAAATCTTGCGACTCCATGGAGTACCAAAGACAATCGTCTCCGATCATGACGTCGAGTTCTTGAGTTACTTTTGGAAGACCCTATGCGCCAAGCTCGGAATCAAGCTCTTTTTCTCATCCGCAAACCGACGGCCAAACGGAGGTGACGAACCGCACACTATCCACTCTACTTCATGTCTTGATCAAGAATAACATCAAGGAGTGGGAAGCATGTCTACCCATCACCGAGTACGCCTACAACCGTGCAAGACATTCGACTACCGGCAAGTCCCCCTTCGAGGTCGTCTATGGCTTCAACCCGTTGTCCCCATTGGACATTCTACCTCTTCCTCTACAAGAGCGCACCAACATGGATGCGGGTGCACGGGCAAGCTACATCAAGAAGATGCATGAGGATACAAGACAAACCATCGAGCGCCAACTACAACGACTAGTGACCAAGCTCAACGTCAACAAGCAACCCATGGTCTTCAACATTGGTGATCTATTGTGGCTACACCTTCGCAACGACTGCTTCCCCAAAGAACGCAAGTCCAAGCTTCTTCCTCGAGTCGATGGACCTTTCAAGGTGCTAGCACGCTACAACGACAACGCCTACAAGATCGACCTACCTCGAGACAAGTACAATGTGAGCGACATCTTCAACATCAAGGACCTCGCACCATACCATGGAGATGAAGCTTTTGATCCGAGGTCGGATCTCTCTCCGGGGGGGGGGAGATGATGCGGAGCATCCCTCACTCATCCCCATGGACGCACCTACATCTTCCTCAACACCACGGACCCATGACTCGAGCTCGAGCTAAGGCTATTGAAGATAAGGTGAACTCGCTCCTCTCCGAACTCCCTCTTCCTAATCATGAGACATGGCTACTACCTCATTCGGAAACTCTATGTGTAATCAGGTACTTGGGAACGAGCCAAGGAACAACTACTTGCAAGAGCCAAGACGACGAGGACCCCAAGCGTGATGGAGAAGAAAAACTGTTGAAGCTACAGGCGTCAGACGACCGACCAAGTCCGGACATCCGACGACTCCCAGGCCACGGACGACCAACGCCCTCCGGACGTCCGGCAGCTGGGCACCCAGATGGAAACTAACGGAAGACCGAAGCCACCGGACGACCCTTATTAGAGCCGAATCTACGGACGTCCGATGATCCACGGACGTCCGACCCTTCCCGAAGCCCCGGACGACCGGCCCTCTCCGGACGACCGACGCACCTGAAGTCCGAGCGACCCACGGACGTCCGAGCCCTGCCGGACGTCCGGACCGTCCACGAAACCTCGACGTCAAGCGCCTTCGGACGTCCGGCCCCTGAGTGATCGCGCCCGCGGGCAGGAGCCCTTGTACCCCTTCACTTCGCCCCCATTTGCACTAAGACTATAAATAGATCTCCTCCTCCTCCTAGTTAGGGTTAGCAAAGGATTAGCTCATATTTGTGTGAGAGCTTTGCTCATCCACTGTGTTACCTTCTCCTCGGAGATCGCACCTCCTCGGAGAAGATCCTTCCAAGAGGATTCAAGACCCCCTTCTAGGGTGGACCCCCATCAAGACCTCCTCACGGAGAAGAACGGCTACTCGTGTATCTTTCCTTTGTTGATTTTGAATCTTGTGCTACCTTATGTGTTCGGTGATCTAGCCCTTGTGTGATCGATACTTGTCGGTTTAGTGTTCCTCTTGTGTGTTTTTCCTTGTGTTCTTCCGATTGTTCGTCGTGTTCTCCTCGTAGGATCCTCTCCAAACGTGAAAGATCTCCGACTAGGGCTCCGCCCTACATCATACTACCAACTTTATCTCCTTGACCCCAACTTTTGTGAGCATATTCACATGACCAAATGAGGCCACTACACCAAGTGGTGCATCAACGGGAAGTGATTTGCTCAGCTAGATCTAGACAAGTTCATTTCTGCTAATTTCTAGGGTTTACAAAAGTTGCATTGGCAACTTTGCCCAAATGAGCTCAAAATTGGTTGAAGGACCTAATTATATGTGCCATTTCACCCTGTGGAGTCCCAAGACAAATGGAGATCATCTACTTGCCCAAACCAATATCAAACACCTTCTGCCACTTTACCAAAATGCTATTTTTGACCTCTTCCACTAATCTCCATGGGCTCAACTTTATACCACAGCTGCTCCTGACCCTCTTCTACCTCCAGTAACTTTCCCCTGGTCATTGCTCAATGATTGAGGGGTGAAACACCCCCATTTACCTCCCCGGACAGCAGCTTCTCTCACTCCCTCAACCTCTCTTCTCACTCCAGTGGCCACCCAGGGCATCCAAAGCCCCTCCCCCTTTCTTTACTACACCCCAGAGCCACCAAACATATTTGGCCGCGTCCACCTGGCCTAAAAAATTGCCGTGCCAGCCGTTTGCACATTCTGGAGCATGCCACAGTGCGCTCTGGCACTGTATCCGCCCCCTTCCAACCGCCTCCGGCCACCTCGGGCCTCCCCAGCACGCCCGACGAGACGCCTCGACATCTAAGACACGGCAGCTGGTCGGTCCCCTTCTTCCTCTCTCTCTCTCTCTCCTGCCCCTGCTCGCACGCGCACCATGGCCGCCCGAGTGCTCCAATGAGCACGCTCACACGCGCGATGCCCTGACCCTCCCCTGCTCCTTCTCTCCCTTCCTCTGGGCGTAGACCACCCCTACAAACACCCCGGACACGCCCACGTGAGCCCCCGTGACATATAGTGACGACAACAACCTCGCCGACGCATGGGTCCACGGCAAGCCTTGGCCCGGCTATATAAGACCTCCCCGAGCCCTCCTCTCCTCACCACTCGACCTCTACAGCTCCAAAACACCCCCCTGAACCACCCACTTCTCTCTAGAAGCACCCAAGCTCGAGATCAAGCTCGAGCTCCGCTGCTTCGGCTCGCCGGACCTCGATCTGGAACCCCCGAACACCCATGATTGTTTCCCCCCTGTTTTCCCCTCTCTGTAGCTGCCGGAGATAGCCGGAACCGTCACCACCCGAAGCTCCTCCGCTGCATGCCCGAACCAGGCCACCCCGGCGACCGCAACCACCTCCAACTGAATGGCGACTCTGCGCTGAGTCCAATCCTGCCCTCCTCTCGCCTCGCCATGCCCTGCATCATCGTCGGTGAGCCCGCCGGCCCTTTGTCGCAGGATTAGGGATGACAGGCGGGCCCCGCCTGTCAGCCTCTCCCCTCCATCACCCCTCTCTCGTGGCCTTTGGGCCCCGCCGTCAGGTTTAAACTGGCTGTGGCGTGCACTGTCTGTTGGGCCGCCTCTTGGACTGGGCCTGCTGCGCTGCGGCTCTTCTAGCCGAGTTGCAAAGTGGCCTTTTTCCTTCTCTTTTTCATTCACTTTTCCAAAAATTCCACAGGATTAAATATTCATCCAAATGCAGTAATGCCAACTCCCATATTTTTCTAAAAAGCCCACCTATTTAATGGTTTAACTTTCTTTCATGTCCAACCAACTTTTATGTACTGTTCATATTCAAATTCAAATTTGAATATATTTAAACCCATCTAAAAATCCATTTCTCCTATTCTGCCACTCCAAATCCAAAACTAGGAATTTTTCCCTTCTTAGTTTTCACCCTAGTATTTAAAAAAATAAGTTGACAATTTTCTGAGCACTTTTGTTTTTCTGTTTTATTATTGCCTTATTTTTCGCGTTATTATTTTGGGACGATAGATTGTGTTCTTGTGAAGGAGTTGGACGTAAGACTTTGAAGACCCGTAAGACTTTCTTTGGCAGGGCAAGCAGCCCTTTGACCATGTCTATGAAACCCTTCTTATGCATGTCATATAGCACTTTTATTTCTTGCATCTGAGACATGAAGATGAGTTGACCACATGGGGTGGTTTGCCACCGTTAAGATACTTGCATGGTGCATGACCCTACCTCCTTATGAGGGTTATGCCGGTGGGAGTAGATAGGATGCTATAGTAGTGGCTACGCAAGAAGGGACGAAAAATATGCATGGTGATGGAGACAAAGTATTTTCAAAAGACTTTTCGAAAACCCCATCGGGTGCCACTTATGCCCGAGGGAGATAATGAGTTGGGTAACCACTTGATGATGAAATGGTGTACCGAGGCAAGTGTGTGTGTTGTTTTCAAAACGGATTGGTTTAAGTTGTGGCCGTTATTCCAACCTTACACGCGCAACCGCTCTACCCTTATATGGGAAAGGGCATTATTGATTACCTAGGCTGATACTAGCATGGTGCCCGCATTACTAGTGACGGGAGAGTTGTTCCTCTCTCGGGACGGGGTCATGCCAGGTAGGTCAGCCAAGAACATTTTTATGGGGCACCAGACACACCGTTGGTACCTCGTGCCAGTGGTATGTGATGAATATGGGAGAGAGGCTCCACAATTTTAAGTGTCGTCTAGGGAAAGATAGTGATCGGGTGCTTACCCCGGGTACTTGAGATACCGCGGGTCATGGATGACACGGAAGTTCCCCGAATCTTGTGGGTAAAGTGTGCAACCTCTACAGAGTGTAAAACTACTCGAATAGCCGTGTCCACGGTCAAGGACAGTTGGGTAACCGCTCTTGGGCTACGTCCAAATGTTTGCGAAACCAGTGAGTGTGTATCGAAAAGTGGAAAGAACTACTTGGGTCAAGTCAAAGAACATGACATGATTAAGTTGGGTTGATGCCCACTCTAATTATGTTGATATCTGTAACGTGTTCTCATGGTTACTTGAATTCTCCTGATGCATGTCTTACAAGTTGTTGAACATGTCATTGCACTCAAAACTAGCATTCTGCAAAATGACCTACTTAGTGCTATATCATGCATTGTTGTACCTTGTTTTTAAAACACGGGTTGCTTGCGAGTACATTCAAAGTACTCATTGGCTTGCCACTGGTTATTTTATTGGCCACTCTTGAAAGAACATGATATGATGAAGAATACTTCGGCGACGAACATGCGAACTAGGACGCTTTCGGTCGAGCATTTGTAGGGTTAAGGCAGATGGCATGGGTCCAAGTTATCGACGAAGATTTCTGCTGTGAAGTTATACTCAATACTTGACCATAATGGTCATAATTTATGTAATACAGTATTTATGGATGTAAGACTCTTGTTATTCAGCTTCTGTGTGTTCAGTGAGCATTGGTCTCTGGGATCACTGTACACGTGCATTCGGTGATCACGACTTATGAGTCGGGGTCCCCACAGTGCTGGTATCAGAGCCATCCTGACTGTAGGAAGCCTTAGTTAGCATGGGCGTTAGATAGGACAAAACCCGTTTTGCAAAACCCTCTATACTCCTCTTATTTTCTGAGATTTCCCAAACCTAAGGGATATTTTTCCTTATTGACCTCTCCTATTCAACTTTTGTAGATGGTCGTCGCCCCCTTGAGACTCCTTATGACAGGATTTCCATCACTCCTAAAAGACTACCTCTAACAATGCCACTATCCCTTGCTGCCCATATACACCATGCATGAACTGGAAAATGATGTGCTCGAGAAGGAGTTCTACGCCAAGGTCTTTGTGCTTGCCAAGACCTCACCCCAGGGGTGGTTCTTCATTGGACCACCCATGCCAACAAGAGACCTGGCCATTCAGCAAGTGGCATATGAAGCGCTCCTCCGTCTTTGATACCTCCTTCCAGAAATGAAAGAAGAACACGCCACCCGCTACCTACCTGGCAAGAAAGGATTTGGAGCCCCAACTCAAGTGATGATTTCCACAAAAGATGAGGATCCAACCCTCAAGTACCAGATCTGCTTCATCAACGCAGGAGACTACCTTCTACGTCACCTTACCGAAGCATTCCTTAAGGCTCGCCAAGACCTCCCTTCACTTCTGCACTTCCATTGCCTCGAGAAGAAGAAGGTGGCCGAGCGAGGACAGCAAATCACTGCCTTACAAGCCCACATTGCCAATTGTCACACCCTATGCTATGCTTGATGACAACACTTGTTTGGTGAATCACCTCTTGAATGCTTGGTTTTGCACTAACGCTAACCACATTTGTTTTTCCAAGTGTTTGTTCTATTTTCTTCTTTTGAAGGAATCACTAGATGGTGCGACATTGGAGAGTGCCCATTTCGAGCCTCAAGATGACAAGAACTTGGTGATTGACCACTCCTACACGGCGACGCCATATCTTTCCCATGGTGATTTGGTTTTCGATCCGAAGTCGAATCTTTTCCAAGGGGGAGGGGATGATGCGGAGCATCCTACGGTCATCACCATGTCAAGAGTCCGTTTGGCAAGTGACACATGCGACCTCTACTTCTCATACATAAAGGTGAATCTTCTCCTTTACACGTGTTCACTTGACCCCTTCGAGGATGGTATACTACTTGACACTTCTCCCGTGTGCATGCATAGGTATTATTGGAGCTTCACGGATGTCGAGGAGGAGTGCAAGCGCCAAGGAACCACTACACCATCCAAGAGGGAAGCCTGGAAGTGGAGAAGGAAGCGCCAAGAAGAAGGCAGCAGCTCCCAGGCGACCCCGTGCGCACGGGCCCCTCCGACCCCGTGCCCACGGGCCTCCCAGGCTGGCGGTCCTGAAGACCCCGTGCGCACGGGCGTGTACCATGCCCACGGGCCTCACGGACCCCTTGCTCTCGGGCTCATGCGGCAGGTCTCTGGATACCCCCGGCTGACGGGCTCCACTTACCCCGTGCGCATGGGGCCCCCTGTGTGATGCTGCGGGCTTTGCCCTTGTTTTACCATTTTGCCCCCACTTATCCCCCTCTTTGCCTAGGACTATATATACTCCTTCATCTCCTCCATTTAGACTAAGCTAAGATTAGATCTAAACACTAGAGCTTAGCTCATGTACCTCCCCTTGTGGGTTTTCTCTTGAGAGAGAGACACTCCATTGGAGTTCAAGGCCTCCATGAGAAGATCCCTAGTGGATGAGGACCCCCTTGTGGGAAGAATCTATCTAGATCATCAAGCCCTCATCTCCTTCATAGGATTTGGGATGAACTCTACCTTGTATCTTTCCCTTTGTTGTTCATGTACCTTGTGGATCTTGTGTGTTTGATTGTCTAGTGGATTTGTTATTGGACTTGTTCTTGAGTGTTCCTCTTGTTTTACCTCTTGTGTTCATCTTGTTCTTGCGGATTCCCCCTCCAATTCGTGAAAGATCTCCCCATAGGGTTCCACCCTACATCAGAGGAGTTCACTCGTCTTACGCGCCGAGAGGGATTCTCCATGTACAATCCTCCTAGTTGTGTGAGTTTTAATCCCACCACGTTACTCAACCCTTTCCTCGAGCTACGTTTAATTGACATCAACTCGTCCATTCATAACAGGAATGGCGGAAGGTTACCGCGGGGATCTATAGCCCCGCTCCATAGCCGGAGGAGCATAACCGGGACCTTGACCCTGGATTCGAAGAGGATCCGGACATATTTGTAGAGCTTGAGGAGGGAGTATTCTACCAGGCGAGCTATGATGGCACAGAAGTGGCCATCGTGGCCGATTATCCCAGCCTCCTTCCTGCCTCGCATGTAAGTAATTAGGAGACATCTCCTCCGAAAGAGCTTCCTCGTTACGCCTCACCCACCGCACTGTCTCGTGCTCCAAAGGGGAGGCACTCGGTGCGCCATGCTGCACCTGAGGCGACTCACAAGAGAGCCTTCATCAAAGAGGTATGGTTTTTTAAATATGCCCCTTGGCAGTCACATCGAATTGTGACATTGTCCGTTGTGTCTTATCAGGAAGAGCGTTCGCCGGACTATGTCCAGGGATCCTGCCGGTCATGCCTCCACCAGCCAAGTTCCAGACCCCGCCTTAAGGATAGAGGCTGACGCAGAAGTGACACCGGATTGTCCTTCTACAGAGGATTCGGATGATGTATCCGTTACGAACTCTGAAGTGGAGAGAGCCATGAATCACCGGTGCCGAAGGGCCGCTCTTCGCGACCGAGGCTTTACAAAAGAGGCATTCAATGCCTTCAGCTCGGCTGATGCACACATCCGAGATGCTCGGGATGGGCTTACCAGAGCCACAGACCAGTATTTGAAATATATGCGGGTAAGTGCGCATTGTACAGATCTCGTGATCATATACCAGTAGCCCCCGAGACTTGAAGTAGTTGTTACAAGTACAACTGATTTAAGGATCATTGTATAACCAGGCACTCACGGAGAAGAACAACCTACTGTCTCAAGAGCTGGAAAAGTGCCGGACCCAGTTAGCTGCGGCAACTGCCGAACTGGAGAAATCCAAGGAAGCACCGCCTGGTAATGTTCCCCTCCATCGAGAAAAATATGATCATATACCAGTAATATTAATACTATTGTATTTCCCATGGCAGGATCATTAGATCAACTGAAAGAGGAACTGAAAGTCGCGTAGGCGGGTGAACAAGAGGCCAAAAGGCAACTGGCCGCAGGAGAACGTGTGCTGACACGGGTCAGAGATGAAAAGAACAAGCTGCAGGATTCCAACACCCTGCTGGGCGAACAACTAAAAGATGTGCGCACGCAGCTAGCTGACGCCGTCAAGGAAAATAGGAGGCTACGAGGCGGCTTATTCAGTATGCTTTCGACCTTACCTTCATGTAATTCAACAAAGAATTGATCTAACAGATTTATGTCTGCAGGTATGCTGACTGTCCCGAAGAGGAAATGTCCGGCTCTCAAGGCGACCTAATGCAAGAGCTGTCCCAACTACACGAGCGAGCTCGGCAAGAAATGCGGAGCGTTGCCAAGGCTTTATGGCCATCCGCCTCTCCTCCAGGATGTATGGAGGAGCTTGTGAAGCTATTCCAAGGAGCTCGGCGGCGCTTCCGATTATGGAAGATATCGGCCTGCCGAGAAGGTGCGCGAGAGGCCTAGGCCATGGTAAAAAAACGGTACACCAAGCTTGATCCGAATCATATGGCCCGGGTCGGACCTCGGGGATCAGATGGACAAGAAATTCCAGTTAGTTTGGTATATGACTAAGTAAAGATAGCCGTCAAATATTCCCAACAGGATTGTAAGCTAGACAGCCTGTTAGACGGCATAGAGGAAGAAGTTTTTGAGTCCAAGTGATTATGTACTTCAATTGACAAATTTGTCCCTAGCCGGATTGTAAAACAATTGTCGTGGCAGACCTTTTCACTTTGTCCTCTGGACCCGAAGGTGCAAAGTGTTTTCGAATACCAGAGCAGCAATACAGACCGGGGTATGCGTGGAAACCAGGCATAGGGGTCATAGTTTCTTTAACAGACAAGTTGTATCCAGCTAGCTATGTTATATTACATGTTGATTGTAAGAAACATCTTCCAGGGAGAATAGTTCCGTTAAGGGATCCTTTCCCTGGGTGAACATGCGTTGGTATACATGTTCGAACTATGATAAAAAAGTCGCAGTATATGTAACATCCGGGGGTTCATAGTGTAATGAGTGTAAAACATTTTTAGTCTGTCGACCGAATATTCCCTTAAGAACACTAGCTTTCGGCTTCACCTAGTCTGAGGTACACATCCGGATGACCCGGTTGTAACAAACGCAGAGGTGCTCCCGTTATGCCCTAGCTGAACAAACGGGAACGTAGGGCATAAGCACAGGAGCCAGGCAACCCAGCTTGGCCAAAACTTAAGGTAATAACGGTGCATATAATGGCGAAGAAAAGGTACATATGAGGAAAGGACACATATGTGTGGAGCTTGATGCTCGGAAAATAATAGTAAAAAGTTTCTGTAAAAGAAGCCCCCAGGCATTATGGGCGTATACATTTAAGGATGTGTACGTCATAGGTGCGTGGTTTAGCCGCACAAGAGCTTAAAGCTAGAAAAAAGTTAAAGAGAGGGAAAAATGGAGACAAAGGGAGAAGAAAACGAACAAAGAGTTCGACTCTTGGCATAGAATCTTCGGAGTCTGGCGGCGTTCCATGGGTTCGGCTCTAAGCGATCGTCCGATGCATCACGTAGGTGGTACGCTCCTCCAGTGAGAACTTCATCTATGATGAAGGGACCCTCCCACTTGGGCTTGAGTTTGTCCTTTTTCTTTTTTGGCAAGCGTAGAACGAGTTCACCAACATTATAAGTCTTGGCCCGCACCTCTCTGCTTTGATATCTGCGAGCTTTGTTGTTGATAGAATGCAGAACGGGCTTTTGCAACGTCGCGCTCCTCCTCCAAGGCATCTAGGCTGTCTTGCCGATCCAACTCGGCTTCTCTCTCTTCATACATGCGCAATCGAGGTGAGTCATGAATGATGTTGCAGGGCAAAACGACCTCTGCACCGTACACCATAAAGAATGGTGTGTATCTGGTAGTGCGATTGGGTGTGGTCCGTAGCCCCTAGAGTACGGAGTCGAGCTCCTCAACCCAGTGCTTGTCTGATTCTTTCAACGACTGCACTAGTCTAGGCTTAATGCTGCTCATAATAAGACCATTAGCTCGTTCGACTTGACCGTTTGTTTGTGGGTGATAGACCGAGGCGTAATCGAGCTTAATGCCCAATTTAGCACACCAGGATTTCACTTCATCGACTATGAAATTGGAGCCGTTATCGGTGATGATGTTGTGTGGGACACCATAACGGTGCACGACACCGGATATAAAGTCTATCACCGGTCCGACTTCGACCGTTTTCACTGGTTTGGCCTCTATCCATTTGGTGAATTTATCTACCATGACTAGCAGATATTTTTTGTTATGGCTTCCTCCTTTAAGGGGTCCGACCATATCAAGCCCCCAGACCGCAAAAGGCCAAGTAATGGGGATTGTTTGTAGAGCAGTAGGCGGCATATGGCTTTGATTGGCAAAGAGGTGGCATCCGACACAATGTTGGACCAGGTCCTGTGCATCTGCCCGGGCCGTCGGCCAAAAGAAACATGTACGGAAGGCCTTACTTACAAGGGCCCGAGCTGCAGCGTGGTGACTGCCGAGACCAGCATGGATTTCAGCTAGGAGCTGTCGTCCCTCTTCTTCGGAGATACACCTTTGAAGGATTCCAGTAGCACTTTTCTTGTAGAGCTCTCCGTCATGGACCTTGTAGGCTTTCAAGTGCCGAACAATGTAGCGAGCCTCATTCTGGTCCTCAGGGAGCTCTCGCCTATTAAGGTACGCCAAGAAGGGTTCGGTCCATGGGGCAATTACTGCCATTATTAGATGGGCCGATGATGTTATCTCGGTGGCTGAGCCCCCGATGATATCGGTATTGTGTTCGGAATCTGGGGGTGTAATCGGGTCTGGACTGGTGTTGCTGCTCTCACCCTGCCATACCACGGATGGATTGAAGAGCCTTTCCAGAAAGATGTTAGGCGGTACGGGGTCACGCTTGGCACCCATGCGAGCAAGGACATCCGCCGCTTCATTACTTTCCCGAGCCACATGATGAAACTCGAGTCCCTCGAACCTAGGTGATATTTTGAGTACGGCGTTACGATAGGCCGCCATCTTCGGATCTTTGCCGTCGAAGTCTCCATTTATTTGGGATATTGCGAGATTTGAATCCCCGCGCACCTCCAGGCGTTGTATGCCCATGGAGGTACCCATCCGAAGACCGTGGAATAAGGCCTCGTATTCGGTTGCATTGTTGGACTCTGTGTATAGTATTTGGGGTACATACTGGACAGTGTCTCCAGTGGGGGATGTTTAAACGACACCTGCTCCTAAACCTGCTTGCATTTTAGAGCCATCGAAGTGCATGACCCAGTTGGAATATGTGCCGTGCTCTTTAGGTAGTTCGGCCTTTGTCCATTCGGCGATGAAGTCGGCCAATACTTGGGATTTAATGGCTCGGCGTGGTTTGTATGTTATGTCGAATGGCAGGAGCTCAATTGCCCACTTAGCAATCCGGCCCGTAGCGTCGCGGTTGCTTATTATGTCATTGAGTGGTACTTCGTAAGCCACCGTGATAGAGCACTCTTGAAAGTAGTGCCGTAGCTTCCGGGATGCCATAAAGACCACATATGCTATCTTTTCGTAATGAGGGTACCGAGATTTGCATGGTGTGAGGACAGTGGATACGTAGTATACCGTTTCTGGAGTGGGAATTTGTGTCCGTCTGCCTCTCGCTCAACGACGAGCACCACGCTCACCACCTAGTGTGTTGCAGAGATGTATAATAACATTGGTTCACCGACATTCGGCGCGGCTAGGATTGGGTTGCTCGCTAAAAGAGCCTTTATTTTTCTCAATCCAGCCGTTGTCGCATCCGTCCACCCGAAGTGGTCGGTGCGTCGGAGAAGGCGATAAAGTGGCAATGCTTTTTCTCCTAATCTGGAGATAAACCGGCTTAAAGCTTCCACGCATCCGGCTAGTTTTTGGACTTGTTTAAGGTCTGTTGGTATAGCCAATTGTGACAAATCCCAGATTTTGGCTGGATTTGCCTCAATTCCTCTATTGGAAACGATGGAGCCCGGCAGTT
Source organism: Aegilops bicornis (assembly GCA_021605145.1). Classification (NCBI taxonomy): domain Eukaryota; kingdom Viridiplantae; phylum Streptophyta; class Magnoliopsida; order Poales; family Poaceae; genus Aegilops; species Aegilops bicornis. Next base: position 267,857,319 of record CM038673.1, read on the forward strand.
TTCCGACGGGAACGCCAAAAACACACTTTTTCGGATTGAGCTTGATGTCAGATGTGTGGATGTTGTCAAATGTGAGATGCAGGTCGTCTATTAATGACTCGACGTGCCTAGTCTTGATGACGACGTCATCCACATATGCTTAAACTGTCTTGCCAATTTGTTTCTCCAGGCATGTTTGAACCATACATTGGTAGGTAGCACCGGCGTTTTTTAGCCCGAAGGGCATAGTGTTGAAGCAGAAAGGCCCGTATGGGGTGATGAATGCCGTTGTGGCTTGATCGGACTCCTTCGTTTTGATTTGATGGTATCTGGAGTATGCGTCGAGGAAACACAGTGAGTCGTGTCCTGCGATAGCATCGATAATGTGATCGATGCGGGGGAGGGGGAAGGAATCCTTAGGGCATGCCTTGTTGAGGTCTTTGAAATCGACGCACAGGCGCCAGGATTTATCCTTCTTTCGCACCATCACCAGGTTTGCTAGCCAGTCCGGGTGTTTTATTACTCTAATGAATCCGTCCTCGATTAACTTGGCTAGCTCCTCCCCCATAGCTTGTCGTTTGGGTTTGGAAAAGCACCGCAGTGTTTGCTTGGCCGGCTTATATCCCTTCAATATATTGAGGCTGTGTTCGGCCAACCTGCATGGGTTCCCTGGCATATCGGAAGGGTGCCAGGCGAATATGTCCCAGTTTTCGCGTAGGAATGCTCGTTGTGCGGCGTCAACCGTTGGGTCCAGTTGTGCCCCGATGGAAGTTGTCTTCTTGGGGTCCGTTCGGTGGACCTGAAATTTGACTATTTCGTCTGCTGGTTTGAAAGAGGTGGATTTGGGCCGCTTATCAAGGATTACGTAATCCCTGTCTACCGTGGAGCGTAGTGCGGTTAACTCTTCAGCCGCGAGGGCCTTGGACAGTGCCTCAAGGGCCAGGGATGCGGTTTTGTTTTTGACGCGGAGGGTTATGTCCAGATCACTGGCGAGAGTGATAATACTGTTGGGCCCGGGCATCTTGAGCTTCATATACCCGTAGTGAGGTATGGCTTGAAAGCGTGTGAACGCTCTCGCCCCAACAGGGCGTGATATCCACTATTAAAAGGGGCCACTTGGAAGGTTATTTCTTCGGACAGGTAGTTCTCCAGCGTGCCGAAGACTACGTCAAGTGTGATTTTTCCTGTGCACCGCGCCTCCCGGCTCGGAATGATTCCTTGGAAGGTCGTATTACTTTGCTCGATGCGGCTCCTGTCAATTTCCATTTCGTTGTGTGTGTCCTCGTAGATGAGGTTTAGCCCGCTGCTGCTGTCCATGAGCACTTTAGTGAGCCGAAAGCCATCCACAATTGGATTGAGGACCAAGGCGGCTGGTGCCCGGACTGACCGGACTCTTGGTTCGTCGTTGGCATTAAAAGTTATGGCCGTGTCGTTCCAGGGGTTTATTGCTGCGACTTGGTAGACTTCGGCGAGGTCGCGGAGTACCCTCTTGCAATGATTGTTTGAAGCGAAAGTCTCGAAGACCGTCAATACTCTGAGGCCGTCGTCGTCCAGGGGACGTTGCTCTGAGATGTTTTTGGTGAGGATATCCTTGCCGCTCTTGGCCACTTGCCGGAGTATCCAACATGCTCTAAGGCTGTGGGTTGGTTCGGTGTCCGGTGTCGTGTGTATTTTGCATGGCTTATCGAGCCATCCCTCCAAAACGGTTCCGCGTCCCGTAATGGGCTTAGTTTGCTTCAATATGGGGCAGGGTGACATGCAAGGTTGCACCCTTTTCACCGCCCAAGGGGTTGAGTGGAAACCGGGGGTTCCTAGCGAGCTGTCTGAGTTTTCCAAGTGCTTTCCATTGCGCAGTACTTCTGTACTATGGTTGCCAAGTTAGCGAAGTGTAATACACGACGGCGGTTGATGGCGTTGAGGATTCCTTCGTCCGTGCAATTATTGCAGAATACTGAAATCGCGTCCTCGTCGCGGCAATCTTTAATCTTGTCTTTAACAAGGAGGAACCTGGCCCAAAAGTGATGGACTGTTTCCTGAGACTGCTGTCGTATGTGCATGAGGTCGCATATATCCGGAGGGTCGGAATTGCTTGGCGAGTATTGCGTGTGGTGGGTGGGTGGCTTTAAATCTGATGCCTGGCCCAATTTGGGGTCCGGGGTTTGAAAAACTTTCGAGCTTGATAGTTCGGGCTCTAGGATGTCGACTGATTTTTCAGGCCCAACGTTCGATTCTAGGTTCGGAGGGCTGGGAGTGTCGTTTCGCAGACAGGTATCCGGCTCTTCGAGCTCGGAAATCTGAACATAGTTCGTCTTCAACATAGAGGAAGAGTTGTTGTTTTGCTCCTCTACGACCGCTATCTGATGGGTGATCGGCGGAGATTTGATTTCTCTCTGATCGGGTTTAAGCCCAATCCGATCATAGTCGGTAGCGACCCCCATGGCGGCGATGCGATCCAGGAGTTCGTTTATAGACGACAACTCTGCCGTAACCATCCGTTTGGAGTATTCGGAGTCGATACGGAGATGATTTTCTATGATATGAGTAGTCATCCTCGGCTTGACGGCCGCACAGGCGATCATGGTAAAGCCGCCCAGCCGGAGGGTTTGGCCTGGGGCCAGGGCTCCTCCGGAGGTGATACTATCCTTGATATCAAGGTGAGCAATCAATCCTGTCTTTGACGTCACAGCGGAACTCCCAATGAAAGAACCAATGTCGGTGTCAAAACCGGCGGATCTCAGGTAGGGGGTCCCGAACTGTGCGTCTAGGGTCGATGGTAACAGGACACAGGGGACGCGATGTTTACCCAGGTTCGGGCCCTCTTGATGGAGGTAATACCCTACTTCCTTCTTGATTGATCTTGATGAATATGAGGATTACAAGAGTTGATCTACCACGAGATCGTAATGGCTAAACCCTAGATGTCTAGCCTATATGATTGTGATTGTCCCCTAAGGACTAAACCCACCAGTTTATATAGACACCGGAGGGGCCTAGGGTTGTACAGAGTCGTTTTACGAAGGAAGGAGTCTACTTATCCGAACGCCAAGCTTGCCATCGACGCAAAGGAGAGTCCCATACGGACACGGGAAGAAGTCTTCTATCTTTTATCTTCATAGCCCATTAGTCCGGCCAATGTTACATAGTCCGGGCGCACGAGGACCCCTTAATCCAGGACTCCCTCAGTAAGCGTTAGGAAATGCCTTTGAATTATTCTCTTGCTGTCGAACCATTTGATGTTTGGGGTTCTGATTATACGGGACCTTTACCTTACTCTAGTGGGTATACACATACTTTGGTTGCTGTTGATTATGTCACTATGTCGGTAGAAGCTATTCCAACTAGTAGTGTTGATCACAACACCTCTATTAAAATGCGTAAGGAAGTTATTTTCTCAAGATTTGGAGTCCCTGGATATTTAATGACTGATGGTGGTTCACATTTTATTCATGGTGCTTTCCGTAAAATGCTTGCTAAGTATGATGTTAACCATAGAAGTGCATCATGCTATCATCCTCAGTCTAGTGGTCAAGTTGAACTTAGCAATAGAGAAATAAAATTAATTTTACAAAAGACTGTCAATGGGTCCCTAAAGAATTGGTCTAAGAAATTAGATGATGCACTTTGGGCTTATAGAACAACATATAAAAATCCTATGGGTATGTCTCCATATAAAATGGCTTATGGAAAGGCTTGTCATTTGTTTCTTGAGTTAGAACATAAAACATATTGGGCAGTTAAAGGACTCAACTATGATTTTGAACATGCCGGTGAAAAGATGTTATTTGATATTAGCTCAATAGATGAATGGAGAACACAAGCTTATGAAAATGCCAAGTTATTTAAAGAAAAGGTTAAAAGATGGCATGATAAAAGAACCCAAAAGCATGAGTTCAAAGTTGGAGAATATGTTCTTTTGTACAACTCTCGTTTCAGATTATTTGCACGAAAACTCCTCTCCAAATGGGAAGGACCCTACGTTATCGAGGAGGTTTACCGATCTAGAGCCATCAAAATAAATAATGTTGAAAGCAAATCCAAACTATGACACCGGAAGAACACATACCGTAAACCTTGCGGAACACTCATGAATCGTGAAAAAAGAGGAGGTACGTGATACGATAAGTAAACGGACTCCGAAAAATCTGCAAAAATATTTTTTGTCAGTTTTGGAATAATTAAAAAATTAGGAAAATAAGAAACTACCAGGAAGGTGACTTGATACGTCTCCGACGTATCTATAATTTTTTATTGTCCCATGCTATTATATTATCTGTTTTGGATGTTTTAATGCAATAATAAGCTATTTTATATTATTTTGGGGACTAACCTATTAACCTAGAGCCCAGTACTAGTTTCTGTTTTTTCCTTGTTTCTGAATTTCGCAGAGAAGGAATACCATACGGAGTCCAAACGGAATAAAAACTTCGTGATGAATTGTGGATCTATGATCAGCTTATCTATGAATATTATTTTAATCTTCTCTGGATTATTTTATGCATGATTTGGTATCTTTGTAATTCTCTTTGAACTATCAGTTTAGTTTGGCCAACTAGATTGGTTTTTCTTGCAATGGGAGAAGTGCCTAGCTTTAGGTTCAATCTTGTGGTGTCCTTTCCCAGTGACAGTAGGGGCAGCAAGGCACGTATTGTATTGTTGCCATTGAGGATAAAAAGATGGGATTTACATCATATTGCTTGAATTTTTCCTCTACATCATGTCATCTAACTTAATGCGTTACTTTGTTCTTCATGAACTTAATACTCTAGATGCAGGCATGAGTCGGTCGATGTGTGGAGTAATAGTAGTAGAAGCAGAATCGTTTTGGTCTACTTGACAGGGACGTGATGCCTATTTCATAATCATTGCCTTAATATCGTCATAACTTTGCGCTTTTCTATGAATTGCTCGACAGTAATTTGTTCACCCACCGTATTATTTGCTATCTTGAGAGAAGCCTCTAGTGAAACCTATGGACCCCGAGTCTATTTTCCATCATATAAGTTTCCGATCTACTATTTTGCAATCTATTACTTTCCAATCTATAAACCAAAAACCCAAAAATATTTAATTTACCTTTTGTTTAGTTTCATCTATCTCTACCAGATCTCACTTTTGCAAGTAACCATGAAGGGATTGACAACCCCTTTCTCGCGTAGGGTGCAAGTTGTTTGATTGTTTGTGCATGTATTGGTGATTTGTGCGTTGTCTCCTACTGGATTGATACCTTGGTTCTCTAATTGAGGGAAATACTTATCTCTAGTTTATTGCATCACGCTTTCCTCCTCAAGGGAAAACCCAACGCAAGCTCAAGAATTAGCATGACCCTGGTGGGCACGAGACACTAGGGCACGCCTGGCTTGCGTGGCTTGCCAGGCGCGCCCAGGTGGGTTGTGCCCACCTAGGGTAACTTCCGGACTCTGTTTTCTTCCGATTGCTTGTTTCCCAAGATAAAAAAAATCTTTATATACCCCCCGAACCTATTGACCATCGTATCACGGAGAAATCTTTTGTTTTCTTTTCTTGCTATTTTCGGTAAGATCTGTGAAGCCAGATCATGTCTTCTCCCTCCTCCAACAAAGTAGAAGAGGATGCTTGGTTGATGAAGATCGAGCTGAAGAAAGAGGAGCCCGAAGAACCTCTTGAAGAGCGCAAGAGCAAGGAGGCCATCGGAGATCAAGCGCTGGTGGTCGAGCAAGCCCTGCCTGCAGAGGATGAAGAAGAAGATATCCTTAAACCTTACTAGGCTCATCTTACCCCAACCGAGATTGAAGCCTTCAGATCATTGAAATGGTTCGTGTGCAAAATAAATATCTCACTCATGAAAATATTCTGTTGCAAGAGCATATCATCACCCTCCGGAGCGTTATCCGTAGATTGGAAAATCTTTTGATCATGAAGGATAAGGTCGCTACTTCATCACCACCACCTCCTTCTTCATCACCAAAAAAAATTGCGTATCGGGTATGGGGACTCCCCTTGGCTTGTGCCAAGCTTGGGGGAGCTGGCCCGGTATCGTATCACCTCCACTATATTTTGCCTTTACTTATCGTGGTTTGATCCATAGTTATCTTTTGCTTTAGATGAGTAAAAGTTTAGTTCGATCCTTTCTTTTTGAGAGTTTGCTTAGTGGTCTATCCTTGTAATCGTGTGCGAGATATATAATAAAGTTTAGTTTGAGTTTTGCTTTCTTTACTTTCATGTTTCAATAAAAAGAAAGGAAATAAATGAAAAAGATCATATGCTAATCTTATGGTAAGTAATGACATCACATAAGGAAGAATATAAGTAGAAAATTTTATTGGAGATTTACAAACATAACATTGGTCAATGATGCAATTCATGAAAGAATTAACTAAGGAAGAGAATATTCACATGCAAATACACTATCTTGGACATCTCTTGTGACTGTGAGCCCCCATCAAATTATTATATGCCAAAATTGTTGATGTTGGACAAGGAAGACAACATAATGATTCATGTTTGTTCATTTTCACATAGGAGTTATATTGTCGTAGATCCTTTAACATGTGGTGCTTGCCCCTATCTTTGCTAGCCAAAAATTCCGCACTAAGTAGAGATACTACTTGTGCATCCAAAAACCCTTAAACCCATATCTTTTTTTGAGAGTTCACCATACCTACCTATGGATTGAGTAAGATCCTTCAAGTAAGTTGTCATCGGTGCAATAAGGCAATAAAAATTGCTTCTAAAAGTGTTAGATCATTTAGTGTAAGGGAAAATTGAGCGTTGTACGAACTTGTGATGGCAAAGAACAAAAGTGACAGACTGCATAATAAAGGTTGCTATCATAAGGGGAAATATAACGTGACGTTCTTTTGCACTAAGAGATTGAGCATACAAACAAAAAGTGCATCACAACCTCTACTTCCCTCTGCGAAGGTCCTATCTTTTTCATTCGTGTATTTACTTTTATGAAAAGAGTCAAAGTTTTTCTCTCTATTCCTTTTTATTTTCTATTTTGGAAAGCATCATGTGGTGAGGAAAGATCTAGGCACATATATCCAGTTGGATGTGGGTAACATGAGTTATTATTGTTGACATCACCCTTAAGGTGAATGCACTGGGAGGCGAAACTATAAGCCCCTATCTTTCTGCGTGTCCGGTTGAAATGTTTTGCTGTATGCAGTGAGTGTTAGCAATCATAGAAGACTATATGATGGTTGAGTATGTGGACTTGCCAAAATGGCTCCGATATGTGACCCTTCCTGAAAAGATGATGAATTGTAGTTGCAAAGTTGACTGAGAACATAGTTTCCTTATTTCCAATAGAGTTTATGATTTATACTTCGATGTTGTCATGAATTGTTACTTATTCATGAGAATTCTATGATAAAAGTTCTATGATAAAAGTTTTATGTTAAAGTTTGTTGCTGTTATAATAATATACATGATGCTTCTATGTCCGTATTTTGTTTTATCGACACCTCTCTCTCTCTCTAAGCATGTGGACATGTTTTTCGATTTTGGTTTTCGCTTGAGGACAAGCGAGGTCTAAGCTTGGGGGAGTTGATACGTCCATTTTCCATCATGCTTACCTACTGTTATTTATATTGTATTTATGTATAATAATGCTTTTTGGAGTGTTTCTAACGCCTTTTCTCTTATAATATGCAAGGTACACACAAACAGGGAGAATACCGGCAGCTGGAATTCTGGACCTAAAAAAGCTACGTCAGGCTACCTATTATGTGCAACTCCGAATGAGCTGAAACTTTACGGGGAATTTTTATGTTATATATAAGAAATATTGGAGCCAATAAGTACCAGAGGGGGCCCACCAGGTGGGCACAACCCACCTGGGCGCGCCAGGGAGCCCAGGCGCGCCCTGGTGGGTTGTGCCCTCCTCGGTCCACCTCCGGTGCCCCTCTTCTCCTATATAAGTCATTTTGACCTAGAAAAAAATAAGGAGAGGACATTCGGGACGAAGAGCCGCCGTCTCGAGGAGCACTTTTTCCCTCTGGCGAAGCGATTACGCCGGGGGAACTTCCCTCCCGGAGGTGGAAATCATCGTCATCATCATCATCATCATCGCCAACAACTCTCCCAACTTGGGAAGGGCAATCTCCATCAACATCTTCAACAGCACCATCTCCTCTCAAACCCTGGTTCATCTCTTGTGTTCAATCTTTGTACCGAAACTATAGATTGGTACTTGTGGGTGACTAGTAGTTTTGATTACATCTTGTAGTTGATTACTATATGGTTTATTTGGTGGAAGATTATATGTTCAGATCTATTATGCTATTTAATACCCCTCCGATCTTGAGCATGATTATCATTTCTGAGTAGTTACTTTTGTTCTTGAGGTCACGGGAGAAATCTTGTTGCAAGTAATCATGTGAATTTTATATGTGTTTGATATTTTGATGGTATGTATGTTGTTGTTCCGTTGGTGGTGTCATGTGAACGAATGTCGACTAAAAGAAACTTCACCATATTTGGGCCTAAGGGAATGCATTGTGGAGTAGTTATTAGATGATGGGTTGCGAGAGTGACAGAAGCTTAAACCCTAGTTTATGTGCTATTTCGTAAGGGACTGATTTGGATCCAACAGTTTATTAATATGGTTTGAATTTATTCTTAATACTTTTCTGGTAGTTGCGGATGCTTATAGGGGCTAATCATTAGTAGGAGGTTTGTTCAAGTAAAAACAACACCTAAGCACCGTCCACCCACATATCAAATTATCAAAGTAGGGAACACAAATCAAACCAACATGATGAAAGTGACTAGATCAAATTCCCGTGTACCCCCAAGAACGCTTTGCTTATCATAAGAGACCGTTTGGCCTATCCTTTGCCTCCAAAGGATTGGGCTACCTTGCTGCACTTTTATAACTATTACCGTTACTTGCTCGTTACAAATTATCTTTCTATCAAAGTAGTCGTTACTTATAATTTCAGTGCTTGCCGAGAATACCTTGCTGAAAACCACTTGTCATTTCCTTCTGCTCCTCGTTGGGTTCGACACTCTTACTTATTGAAAGGACTACGATTGATCCCATATACTTGTGGGTCAACATGCCTAGTCTGTCCCAAGCCCACCTGGCCGGGTGCCACTTGTTAGACTACCAACACAACCTACAAACACGACAAACTAGTTGCAACTCCTGGACATAGATCGAGGTGATTAATAAGCTAAGAGGGGTCGAGTTACCGGAACCCAATGTGCGGTAGTAACTGTCTTGGATCACAAACACGTAACTCAGTTCCTGAGGAAGGTTTCAATGAGAAAACCCACCATGTACTCCTCCATGGCCTCTCATCGCTACCTTTACCAAATCATGTTCAGACACTTAGCTCTCAGCAGTAGGACATGTTCATCACCATCCCAATCCATCCCAGATGAATCAGACCCGACACAACTCTAAGCATAGCAGCATAACAAGAAAGCATGAATGAGTAGGCACATCATGTCTCAAACAACTCCTACTCATTCTAGTGGGTTTTTACTAATTACTGTGGCAAAGACAGGTCATGCAAAGGAATGGGGTTTACCTACCGCAACATGTAACAGTTGAATCATTGTTGTCCTAATGCAGTAAACGAGAGCAGGAGCGAGAGAGTGGGATTGTATTGGAATGCTCAATGGGGGTTTGCTTCCCTGAAAGATCAATAGTAGAGCACTAATCCTCAGACAGGTACTCTGGAACGGTCTCCGGAGCAGAACCTATCGAGAAGAACCGTGCCGGCAGTCAATACACAAGCATATGCAACAATATGATTCATGATCATGGCATGTAAATGTGATGTGGTTTGTGCTAATGCATCTAGCAACAATTTAAATGAAGTTGATTTGAACCCAAGGTTCAAATTCAAACTCCATGTAAGGCGTTTGAAATGCCATTTAATCAAATTTTCATGTACAACAGCTTTAGGTTGTTCAAGCATGCATGAAAATGCCATAAACAAATTCTTTTGGTTTTTCTGATAATTTTTCATATGTAACTTATTTCATTCTGAGCTATATGGTTTATTTTCTATTATTTTTAGTAGTTTTGGGCATTTTTTGAAATAAGTAAATCATTTAAGACTCATTTAAATTCTAGAAATGGATTACTTCGTCAACATGATGTCACTCTGATGTCAGCGGTCAACAGGGGCGGCCCAGGTCAAACCTGACCAGTGGGCCCCGTATGTCAGTGTCTACTCTATTTAACAGTGTTATTTAACACTATTGTTAATCCTAATTTTGGTTAATTAGATCTCTGGTCCCACATTTCATTGACTTACTGATTTGCCTAAACTTGATTAGCAGCTAAATCGAAATTATCAGGGCCTGGGCCCACCTGCCGATGACCCGGGGGAGGTCAAACATCGGTCAAAGGGTCAACCCCGCCGGCGTTCAACCGCTGGCGATTCCAGGGACGGCGGAACGGCTCGGGAAAAGCCCTCCGATGACCAAAACAACGATAGAGACAACCTACGCGTAGTTGGTCCTCTGCCGCATCCATCTGAGCAAGCGGGAGGAGCTGGAGTGTGTTGTTCTCGCCGGAAACAAGCCCGTGGCGGTGGCCGGCGTTCGGGCAAGCATGGGCTAGCTGCTGTAGTGTGCTAGGGGGCCAACGGATGGGCCAGGAGGAACCAAGGGAGCGCCATGTGCACTCCGGCGGGGTTGGCTCAAGCAGGGCGGGTCGTGAGCGATGAGCTCATTGGCCATGTCCGCGGCCGGAGCTCGGCCACGATGGAGGCGGCGGCTAGAGGGCGCTCTGGAGTGAGGGGACAGGGGGAGGAGCAAGAGGGCTCACGGAGGTTGCAGCAGGCGTCAAAGTAGGATCAGGGAAGGCCAGAGCTAAGGAACGCGACGAGGTGGATCTAGGTGACCTGAGGAGGAAGAAGGCGTCCGAGACGGTGCTTCGGGGCGTTCGACATTGCACAGCTCGTCGAGGAGGAAGAGGGGGATGAGGCGGAGCTCTTGGGCAGCTCGGGCCGACACGGGAGCGGTGGTGGCTACGCACGCAGTGAACGGCGGCGATGGACGCGCTCGGCCGGTAAGAGGAGAGCCAGGGGAGGGGATGTGAATGAGGGAGTGAGCGAGGGGGGTTCCAGGGGTGTGCGTGGCACTCACAGGTGTGTCGGGGTAGCGGCGGGAAGTAGGAGGTGGCGTGGCGCGTGGCCAGCGTGCAGCAAGCACGCACTCATCCTTCTGGCGCCGGGAGGAAGACGACAGGGGGTTTGTGCTGGTGGGATGGGATGCTACATCAGCAGACCGCACAGGTAAGGAGGCCCACGTGAGTCCTTATCTATCTATCTCTCTCTCTTCTAATTCTTTCTATTTTCTATTTATCCTATTTTGTTTTGATTTTGTAAAAAATACTAAACCATTTCGTAAAATGCTGAAAATAATTGTGGGAACTTGTGAAATTATTTCCAACAGCCCTCAAATACGTTTACAATTATTTGGACATGTGAAAATATTTATAGTATTTAAATGTCCAAATGCAAATACTTTATGGATCAATTCAATAATCCAGAGTGTCCTAGAAAAATGTGCACCATTTTTGCCAGAGGTTCTAGCCCAATCCAGAAATGATGAACATTTTGTGAAGGGCGTTTTGGGTTCATTGAAACCAGTTTTGGTTGAACCTAGTAATTCGAAGGGGTGCTAGGGTTTGTTTAATCCCCATTTTAAGTTTAAATAAAATTTAAACATGATGCAGCATGATGATCAAGAAAGGACAAACAAAGGCTGAACTAGGGTTGTGACACATAGATAGTTGTATTTAACATCATTTGTGCAATCACAGTTTACCTTCTAACATGTACTTGTTGCCTATAGGTACATATATCAGTTGTACTAATAAAAGCTTCGATCCCTGTAGTGTATGGGGCAATGAGATATTCATGAACAAGCGTCAATTGAGGAAACTAAGAAAGATCGTTTGGTGAAGGATATGGGTGATGGTAATTAAGCTCTTTATTTACACATTGTCCAAGACAACAGTGAACTTTAGGATGGTAAGTAATGTTGATGCGGAGCATCCTATGGACATCACCATGTCAAGAGTCCATTCGGCAAGTGACACGCGCGACATCTACTTCACATACACAAAGGTGAATCATCTCCTTTGCATGTGCTCACTTGACACCTTCGAGGATGGTATACTAGTTGACACTCCACTCGAGTGCATGCATAGGTATTGTCGAAACACTACGGATGACGAGGAGGAGTCCAAGCGCCAAGGAACAACTACACATTCCGCAAGGGAAGCCTGGAAGCGACGATGGAAGAAGAAGACGGGGAAAGCTCTTAGGACCCGGACATCCGGCCAGGACCCCGGACATCCGGCCCCTGGAACCTCACCCACAGCAGCCGCCCAGCCGCCAAGTACCTACAGGCCCTCACAAACCGGAGCAACTCACTAGAAGGCTCGTGGTTCCGATAGCGAACAATGCATGTTTGATGACGAACGGGAGATAGCTTCCTCTTACGGCCTTTAATTTTTTCTACGTCTAACGTGCACTACTACAACTGTAATGAGAAATTTAGGAATATTCTAGGGGTCATTTGACCTTTTAAAGACATTTAAGTGATTTTCTAGCCATTTAATGCTCGTAATTCAAATTTGAACTACATCTACATGCAACGGCTAACCAAAACGGTTTGAAAATCATATTTGTTTACTTGTGTGAGAGTTAATTCCATGTGCAATACATTAGAAGGAATTTTCAAACATATTTATATCACGACATGAAAACATGCATATGTATGCACGGAGTGACATGGCATTTTAATTCCAAAAAATTAAAAAAATCAGAAACACATGAAACCTTGGTTGATGTAATGTCATGCCACCAAGATGGTGTGGTAAAAAAGTTGATATTTCTGACGAAAGTTTGGACACAAACCCCTCACATACCGGAGCAACTCACTAGAAGGCTCGTGGTTCCGAGAGGGAACAATGTATGTTTGATGACTAATGGGAGATAGCTTCCTCTTACGGCCTTCAATTTTTTTTCTACGTCTAATGTGCACTACTACAACTTTAATGTGAAACTATGTGACCTTTCAAAGACATTAAACTGATTTTCTAGCGATTTAATGACCGTAATTCAAATTTGAACTACATCTACATGCAAGGGATAACAAAACAGTTTGAAAAATCATATTTGTGTACTTGTGTGCGAGTTAATTCCATGTGGAGTAAATTAGAAGAAATTTTCAAACATATTTGTCTCGCGACATGGACACATGCATACGTATGCATGGAGTGACATGGCATTTTAATTCCAAAAAATTAAAAAAATATCAGAAACACATGAAACCTTGGTTGATGTAATGTCATGCCACCAAGATGATGTGGTAAAAAAATTGGCATGTTTGATGAACGTTTGGACACAAACCCCTCACAAACCGGAGCAACTCACTAGAAGGCTCGTGGTTTCGAGAAGGAACAATGCATGTTTGATGACGCACGGGAGATAGCTTCTTCTTACGGCTTCAATTTTTTTCTACGTCTAACATGCACTACTAGAACTGTAATGTTAAATTTTAGAACATTCTAGGGGTCAACATTTAAGTTATTTTCTAGCCATTTAATGACCGTAATTCAAATTTGATCTACATCTACATCCAACGGCTAACCAAAACTGTTTGAAAAATCATATTTGTGTACTTGTGTGCGAGTTAATTCCATGTGCAGTAAATTAGAAGGAATTTTCAAACATATTTGTCTCACGACATGGGCACATGCATATGTATGCATGGAGTAACATGGCATTTTAATTCCAAAGAATTAAAAAAGTATCAGAAACACATGAAACCTTGGTTGATGTAATGTCATGACACCAAGATGATGTGGTAAAAAAATTGGCATGTTTGACGAAAGTTTGGACACAAACCCGTCACAAACTGGAGCAACTCACTAGAAGGCTTGTGGTTCCGAGAGGGAACAATGCATGTTTGATGACGAACGGGAGATAGTGTCGGTGTACTAGAGTAGGGGTACCCTAGTATCCCGTAATCGTGCAGCAGACGATTCTGCAGCACTCGCTGCAAGGTTTGCCTCGTCACCGCTAATATCCTCCGTGGCTCCTTTGGAGCCATTCAAGAACAAAGTATTTGATTGAGAAGACAAGGCCCCGACAAGAGGAGCTTGTCGGGAAGGCCACTCCAGGCATACGGAAGGCAAGGCCCCGGCAAGAGGAGCTTGCTGGGAAGGCTCGGAGCGCAACAAGCCTCCGGGCGCGACAAGGATTCGGCCACGGTAAGGCGCTTGCCGCGGCATGCAACCTCTCTCCGTCTCCGCTCCAGCTCACCCAGCGACGTATCGCCATGGGACCGTTCCATGGGCGCGTGTCGAGCGGCTGTGCAGCCAGCGGAGAGCGGCGATAAGTGGCGCTGACAAGCTTGCCATCGTGGCGAGCGGAGGCACGCCTGACGGCCTCTGTTACACTGTTTGGGCGACAATGACGGGCATTTATTGCTTTTGTCTCTTGCCGTCAAAGTTAGGTATTTTGCACAGTACACTGTTCAAGTAGGTGTACCAACTCCTGTTTTTTACATTTGTACCCTCATCTATGTTGCCACCTGTCGGAGACCCCTTGAGCATATAAAAGGAGGCCCGAGTGCAACGTAGAAGGGGTTCGGCTGGTTCGGTTAATTCGACTGGCCAGAGACTAGACACACTCACGCTAGGTTTTGTAGCTCGCATTGCTCCCTAGCAAGAACACAATAGATCAAACAAGCAGTAGTAGGAATTTTATCTCTCCGGAGAGCTCCGAAGCTGGGTAAACTGCTCGTGTGCATCGCCTCGATCCGCTCTTCGTGCGATCTCCGCCCCCCTCCGAACCACAAGGGGCCTGGTCTGTCGGCCCCATAGGTGTTCGTGGGTACGATCAGCCTCCCCGACAGATAGCTTCCTCTTTCGGCCTTCAATTTTTTTTCTACGTGTAATGTGCACTACTACAACTGTAATGTGAAATTTTGGAAAATTCTAGGGGTCATTTGACCTTTCGAAGACATTTAAGTGATTTTCTACCCATTTAATGACCGTAATTCAAATTTAAACTACATCTACATATAACGGCTAACCAAAACGGTTTGAAAAATCAAATTTTTGTAATTGTGTGCGAGTTAATTCCATGTGCAGTAAATTAGAAGAAATTTCAAACATATTTGTCTCGCGATATGGACACATGCATATGTATGCATGGAGTGATATGGCATTTTAATTCCAAAAAATTAAAAAAATATCAGAAACACATGAAACCTTGGTTGATGTAATGTCATGCCACCAAGATGATGTGGTAAATAACATTTGCATGTTTGACGAAAGTTTGGACACAAACCCCTCACAAATCGGAGCAACTCACTAGAAGGCTCGTAGTTCCGAGAGGGAGCAATGCTTGTTTGATGACGAACAGGAGATAGCTTCCTCTTACGGCCTTTAATTTTTTTTCTACATCTAACGTGCACTACTACAACTGTAATGTGAAATTTTGGAAAATTCTAGGAGTCATTTGACCTTTCGAAGACATTTAAGTGATTTTCCAGCCATTTAATGATCGTAATTCAAATTTGAACTACAGCTACATGCAACGGCTAACCAGAACGCTTTGAAAAATAATATTTTTGTACTTGTATGCGAGTTAATTCCATGTGCAGAAATTAGAAGGAATTTTCAAACATATTTGTCTCCCGACATGGAGACATGCATATGTATGCATGGCGTGACATGGAATTTTAATTCCAAAAAATAAAAAAATATCAGAAACACATGAAACCTTGGTTGATGTAATTTCATGCCACCAAGAGGATGTGGTAAAAATTTGGCATGTTTGACAAAAGTTTGGACACAAACCCCGCACAAACCGGAGCAACTCGTTAGAAGGCTCGTGGTTCCGAGAGGGAACAATGCATGTGTGATGACGAACAAGAGATAGCTTCCTCTTATGGCCTTCAATTTTTTTCTACGTCTAACGTGCACTACTACAACTATAATGTGAAACTTTAGAAAATTCTAGGGGTCATTTGACGTTTTAAAGACATTTAAGTGATTTTCTAGCCATTTAATTACCGTAATTAAAACTTTAACTACATCAACATGCATCGGCTAACCAAAACGGTTTGAAAAATCATATTTGTGTGCGAGTTTATTCCATGTGCAGTACATTAGAAGGAATTTTCAAACATATTTCTCTCACGACATGGACACATGCATACGTATGCATGGAGTGACATGGCATTTTAATTCCAAAAAAAATCAGAAACACATGAAACCTTGGTTGATGTAATGTCATGCCACGAAGAGGATGTGGTAAATAAAGAGGCATGTTTGACACAAACCCCTCACAAACCGGTGCAACTCACTAGAAGGCTCGTGGTTCCAACAGGGAACAATGCATGTTTGATGACGAACAAGAGATAGCTTCCTCTTATAGCCTTCAATTTTTTTTCTACATCTAACGTGCACTACTACAACTGTAATGTGAAATTTTTGAAAATTCTAGGGGTCATTTGACCTTTTAAAGACATTTAAGTGATTTTCTACCCATTTAATGACCATATTTAAAATTTGAACTACATCTACATGCCAAGGCTAACCAAAATGGTTTGAAAAATCATATTCGTATACTTGTGTGCGAGTAAATTCCATGTCCAGTACATTAGAAGGAATTTTCAAACATATTTGTCTCGCGACATGGACACATGCATATGTATGCATTGAGTGACATGGCATTTTAATTCCAAAAAATTAAAAAAAATCATAAACACATGAAACCTTGGTGGATGTAATGTCATGCCACCAAGACTATGTGGTAAAAAAAATTCCATGTTTGCGAAAGTTTGGACACACACCCCTCACAAACAGGAGCAACTCACTAGAAGGCTCGTGATTCCGAGAGGGAACAATGCATGTTTGATGACGAACGGGAGATAGCTTCCTCTTACGGCCTTCAATTTTTTCCTATGTCTAACGTGCACTACTACAACTGTAATGTGAAATTTTGGAAAATTCTTGGGGTCATTTGACCTTTTAAAGACATTTAAGTGATTATCAAGCCATTTAATGACCGTAATTACAAATTTAACTACATATACATGTAACGGCTAACCAAAACGGTTTGAAAAATCATATTTGTGTACTTGTGTGCGAATTAATTCCATGCGCAGTACATTAGAAGGAATTTTCAAACATATTTGTCTCACGACATGGACACATGCATATCTATGCATGGAGTGACATGGCATTTTAATTCCAAAAAAATAAAAAATATGAGAAACAAATGAAACCTTGGTTGATGTAATATGATGCCACCAAGATGATGTGGTAAACAAATTGGCATGTTTGAAGAAAGTTTGGACAACACCCCTCACTAACCGGAGCGACTAACTAGAAGGCTCGTGGTTCTGAGAGGGAACAATGCATGTTTGATGACGAACGGGAGATAGCTTCCTCTTACGGCCTTTAATTTTTTCTACGTCTAACGTGCACTACTACAACTGCAATGTGAAATTTTGGAAAACTCTTGGGGTCATTTGACCTTTTAAAGACATTTAAGTGATTTTCAAGCCATTTAATGACCGTAATTCAAATTTGAACTACATCTACATGCAACGGCTAACTAAAACGGTTTAAAAAATCATATTTGTGTACTTGTATACGAGTTAATTCCATGTGAAGTACATTAGAAGGAATTTTCAAACATATTTGTCTCACGAAATGGAAACATGCATATGTATGCATGGAGTGATATGGCATTTTAATTCCAAAAAATTTAAAGAATATTAGAAACAAATGAAACCTTGGTTGATGTAATATCATGCCACCAAGATGATGTGGTAAACAAATTGGCATGTTTGAAGAAAGTTTGGACACACACCCCTCACAAACCGGAGCAACTCACTAGAAGGCTCGTGGTTCCGAGAGGGAACAATGTATGTTTGATGACTAATGGGAGATAGCTTGCTCTTACGGCCTTCAATTTTTTTTCTACGTCTAACGTGCACTACTACAACTGCAATGTGAAATTTTGGAACATTCTAGGGGTCAACATTTAAGTTATTTTCTAGCCATTTAATGACTGTAATTCGAATTTGAACTACATCTACATGCAACGGCTAACCAAAACTGTTTGAAAAATCATATTTGTGTACTTTTGTGCGAGTTAATTCCATGTGCAGTAAATTAGAAAGAATTTTAAAACATATTTGTCTCACGACATGGGCACATGCATATGTATGCATGGAGTGACATGTCATTTTAATTCCAAATAATTAAAAAAATATCAGAAACACATGAAACCTTGGTTGATGTAATGTCATGTCACCAAGATGATGTGGTAAAAAAATTGGCATGTTTGACGAAAGTTTGGACACATACCCCTCACAAACCGGAGCAACTCACTAGAAGGCTTGTGGTTCCGAGAGGGAAAATGCATGTTTGATGACGAATGGGAGATTGCTTCCTCTTACGGTCTTCAATTTTTTTTCTACGTTTAATGTGCAATACTACAACTGAATGTGAAATTTTGGAAAATTCTAGGGGTCATTTGACCTTTCGAAGATATTTAAGTGATTTTCTACCCATTTAATGACCTTAATTCAAATTTGAACTACAACTACATATAACGGCTAACCAAAACGGTTTGAAAAATCAAATTTGTGTAATTGTGTGCGAGTTAATTCCATGTGAAGTAAATTAGAAGAATTTTTCAAACATATTTGTCTCGTGATATGGACACATGCATACGTATGGATGGAGTGATATGGCATTTTAATTCCAAAAAATTAAAAAAATATCAGAAACACATGAAACCTTGGTTGATGTAATGTCATGCCACCAAGATGATGTGGTAAAAAAATTGGCATGTTTGACGAAAGTTTGGACACAAACCCCTCACAAATAGGAGCAACTCACTAGAAGGCTCGTAGTTCCGAGAGGGAGCAATGCATGTTTGATGACGAATAGGAGATAGCTTCCTCTTACGGCCTTTAATTTTTTTTCTACATCTAACGTGCACTACTACAATTGTAATGTGAAATTTTGGAAAATTCTAGGGGTCATTTGACCTTTCGAAGACATTTAAGTGATTTTCTAGCCATTTAATGATCGTAATTCAAATTTGAACTACAGCTACATGCAACGGCTAACCAAAACGCTTTGAAAAATATTATTTTTGTACTTGTATGCGAGTTAATTCCATGTGCAGAAATTAGAAGGAATTTTCAATCATATTTGTCTCCCGACATGGAGACATGCATATGTATGCATGGAGTGACATGGAATTTTAATTCCAAAAAATAAAAAAATATCAGAAACACATGAAACCTTGGTTGATGTAATTTCATGCCACTAAGAGGATGTGGTAAAAAATTGGCATGTTTGACAAAAGTTTGGACACAAATCCTGCACAAACCGGAGCAACTCGTTAGAAGGCTCGTGGTTCCAAGAGGGAACAATGCATGTTTGATGACGAACAAGAGATAGCTTCCTCTTATGGCCTCAATTTTTTTCTACGTCTAACGTGCACTACTACAACTATAATGTGAAACTTTGGAAAATTCTAGGGGTCATTTCACGTTTTGAAGACATTTAAGTGATTTTCTAGCCATTTAATGACCGTAATTAAAATTTTAACTACATCAACATGCAACGGCTAACCAAAACGGTTTGAAAAATCATATTTGTGTACTTGTGTGCGAGTTAATTCCATGTGCAGAACATTAGAAGGAATTTTTAAACATATTTCTCTCACGACATGGACACATGCATACGTATGCATGGAGTGACATGGCATTTTAATTCCAAAAAAATTCAGAAAGACATGAAACCTTGGTTGATGTAATGTCATGCCACGAAGAGGATGTGGTAAAAAATTGGCATGTTTGACGAAAGTTTGGACAAAAACCCCTCACAAACCGGTGCAACTAACTAGAACGCTCGTGGTTCCAACAGGGAACAATGCATGTTTGATGACGAACAGGAGATAGCTTCCTCTTATGGCCTTCAATTTTTCTTCTACATCTAACGTGCACTACTGCAACTGTAATGTGAAATTTTTGAAAATTCTAGGGGTCATTTGACCTTTTAAAGACATTTAAGTGATTTTCTACCCATTTAATGACCATAATTCAAATTTGAACTACATCTACATGCCAAGGCTAACCAAAATGGTTCGAAAAATCATATTTGTATACTTGTGTGTGAGTAAATTCCATGTGTAGTACATTAGAAGGAATTTTCAAACATATTTGTCTCGCGACATGGACACATGCATATGTATGCATGGAGTGACATGGCATTTTAATTCCAAAAAATTAAAAAAATCATAAACACATGAAACCTTGGTTGATTTAATGTCGTACCACCAAGACTAAGTGGTAAAAAAATTCGATGTTTGACGAAAGTTTGGACACACACCCCTCACAAACAGGAGCAACTCACTAGAAGGCTCGTGGTTCCGAGAGGGAACAATGCATGTTTGATGACTAACGGGAGATAGCTTCCTCTTACGGCCTTCAATTTTTTTCTACGTCTAACGTGCACTACTACAACTGTAATGTGAAATTTTGGAAAATTCTTGGGGTCATTTGACCTATTAAAGACATTTAAGTGATTTTCAAGCCATTTAATGACCGTAATTACAATTTGAACTACATATACTTGCAACGGCTAACCAAAACGGTTTGAAAAATCATATTTGTGTACTTGTGTGCCAATTAATTCCATGCGAAGTACATTAGAAGGAATTTTCAAACATATTTGTCTCACAACATGGACACATGCATATGTATGCATGGAGTGACATGGCATTTTAATTCCAAAAAAATTAAAAAATATCAGAAACAAATGAAACCTTGGTTGATGTAATATCATGCCACCAAGATGATGTGGTAAACAAATTGGCATGTTTGAAGAAAGTTTGGACACACACCCCTCACAAACCGGAGCAACTCACTAGAAGGCTCGTGGTTCCGAGAGGGAACAATGCATGTTTGATGACGAACGGGAGATAGCTTCCTCTTAGCGCCTTTAATTTTTTTCTATGTCTAACATGCACTACTACAACTGTAATGTGAAATTTTGGAAAATTATTGGGTTCGTTTGACCTTTTAAAGAAATTTAAGTGATTTTCAAGCCATTTAATGACAGTAATTCAAATTTGAACTACATCTACATGCAACGGCTAACTAAACGGTTTGAAAAATCATATTTGTGTACTTGTGTGAGATTTAATTCCATGTGCAGTACATTAGAAGGAATTTTCAAACATATTTGTCTCACGACATGGAAACATGCATATGTATGCATGGAGTGATATGGCATTTTAATTCCAAAAAATTTAAAGAATATTTGAAACAAATGAAACCTTGGTTGATGTAATATCATGCCACCAAGATGATGTGGTAAACAAATTGGCATGTTTGAAGAAAGTTTGGACACACACCCCTCACAAACCGGAGAACCTCATTAGAAGGCTCGTGGTTCCGAGAGGGAACAAGTCATGTTTGATGATGAACGGGAGATAGATTCCTCTTACGGCCTTCAATTTTTTTCTATGTCTAACATGCACTAGTACAACTGTAATGTGAAATATTGGAAAATTCTAGTGGTCATTTGAACTTTTAAAGACATTTAAGTGATTTTCTAGCCACTTAATGACCGTAATTCAAATTTAAACTACATCTACATGCAACGGCTAACCGAAACGGTTTGAAAAATCATATTTGTGTACTTTTGTGCAAGTTAATTCCATGTGCAGTACATTAGAAGGAATTTTCAGACATATTTGTCCCCCGACATGGACACATGCATACGTATGCATGGAGTGACATGGCATTTTAATTCCAAAAAACTCAAAAATATTATAAACACATGAAACCTTGGTTGGTGTAATGTCATGCCATCAAGATGATGTGGTAAAAAAATTAGCTTGTTTGACGAAAGTTTGGACACACACCTCTCACAAACAGGAGCAACTCACTAGAAGTCTTGTTGTTCCGAGAGGGAACAATGCATGTTTGATGACCAGCGGGAGATAGCTTCCTCTTACGGCCTTCAATTTTTTTCTACGTCTAACGTGCACTACTACAACTGTAATGTGAAATTTTGGAAAATTCCAGGGGTCATTTGACCTTTTGAAGACATTTAAGTGATTTTCTAGCCACTTAATGACCGTAATTCAAATTTGAACTACATCTACATGCAATGGCTAAACAAACGGTTTGAAAAATCATATTTGTGTACTTGTGTGCGAATTAATTCCATGTGCAGTACATTAGAAGGAATTTTCAAACATATTTGTCCCCCGACATGGACGCATGCATACATATGCATTTAGTGACATGGCATTTTAGTTCCAAAGAATTCAAGAATATGAGAAACACATGAAACCTTGATTGGTGTAATGTCATGCCACCAAGATGATGTGGTAAAAAAATTAGTATGTTTGACGAAAGTTTGGACACACACCTCTCACAAACAGGAGCTACTCACTAGAAGGCTTGTGATTCCGAGAGGGAACAACAATGTTTTAAATAGCGGGCTATGGAAAATAGCGGCGAGCCTCCAAATCAGCTGTAGCAGGCTAGAGCGGGCTATTTGTGAAGGCGACATTTTGGCGGCACCCTACTGAAAAGGCTATAGCGGGCTATAGCGGAGCTATAGCCGGCTATTTAAAACTATGGGAACAATGCATGTTTGATGACCAACGGGAGATAGCATCCTCTTACAGCCTTCAATTTGTTTCTACGTCTAACATGCACTACTACAACTGTAATGTGAAATTTTGGAAAATTCTTGGGGTCATTTGACCTTTTAAAGACATTTAAGTGATTTTCAAGCCATTTAATGACCGTACTTACAATTTGAACTACATCTACATGCAACGCCTAACCAAAACGGTTTGAAAAAATCTTATGTGTGTACTCGTGTGCGAGTTAATTCCATGTGCAGTACATTAGAAGGAATTTTCAAACATATTTGTCTCACGACATGGACACATGTATACGTATGCATGGAGTGACATGGCATTTTTACTCCAAAGAAATAAAAAACATCATAAACACATGAAACCTTGGTTGGTGTAATGTCATGCCACCAACATCATGTGGTAAAAAAACTAGCATGTTTGACGAAATTTTGGACACTCACCCCTCACAAACAGGAGCAACTCACTAGAAGGCTCGTGGTTCCGAGAGGGAACAATACATGTTTGATGACGAACGGGAGATAGCTTCCTCTGACGGCCTTCAATATTTTTCTACGTCTACCGTGCACTACTACAACTGTAATGTGAAATTTTGGAAAATTCTTGGGGTCATTTGACCTTTTAAACACATTTAAGTGATTTTATAGCCATTTAATGACGGCAATTACAATTTGAACTACATCTACATGCAACGGCTAACCAAAACGGTTTGAAAAATCATATTTGTGTACTTGTGTGCGAGTTAATTCCATGTGTAGTACATTAGAAGGAATTTTCAAACATATTTATCCCCCGACATGGACACATGCATACGTACGCATTGAGTGACATGGCATTTTAATCAAAAAATTCAAAAATATCAGAAACACATGAAACCATGGTTGGTGTAATGTCATGTCACCAAGATGATGTGGTAAAAAAATTAGCATGTTTGACGAAAGTTTGGAAACACACCTCTCACAAACAGGAGCAACTCGCTAGAAGGCTCGTGGTTCCGAGAGGGAACAATGCATGTTTGATGACCAACGGGAAATAGCTTCCTCTTACGACCTTCAATTTGTTTCTATGTCTAACGTGCACTACTACAACTGTAATGTTAAATTTTGGAAAATTCTCGGGGTCATTAGACCTTTTAAAGACATTTAAGTGATTTTCAAGACATTTAATTACCGTAATTACAATTTGAACTACATCTACATGCAACGGCTAACCAAAACGTTTTGAAAAAAATCATATGTGTGTACTTGTGTAGGAGTCAATTCCATGTGCAGTACACTAGAAGGAATTTTCAAACATATTATTCTCACTGCATGGACACATGCATACATATGCATGGAGTGACATGGCATTTTTATTCCAAAAAATAAAAAATATCAGAAACACATGAAACCTTGGTTGGTATAATGTCATGCCACCAAGATGATGTGGTAAAAAAATTAGCATGTTTGACGAAAGTTTGGACACACGCCCTCACAAACTGGAGCAACTCACTAGAAGGCTCGTGGTTCCGAGAGGGAACAATGCATGTTTGATGACGAACGGGAGATAGCTTCCTCTTACAGCCATCAGTTTTTTTCTACGTCTAACATGCACTACTACAACTGTAATGTGAAATTTTGGAAAATTCTAGGGGTCATTTGACCTTTTAAAAACATTTAAGTGATTTTCTAGCCATTTAATGACCGTAATTCAAATTTGAACTACATCTACAAGCAATGGCTAACCAAAACGGTTTGAAAAATAATATTTGTTTACTTGTGTGCGAGTTAATTCCATGTGCAGTACATTAGAAGGAATTTTCAAACATATTTGTCTCGCGACATGGACACATGCATATGTATGCATGGAGAGACATGGCATTTTAATTCCAAAAAATTAAAAATAGCAGAAACACATGAAACCTTGGTTGATGTAATGTCATGCCACCAAGATGATGTGGTAAGAAAATTGGCCTGTTTGATGAACGTTTGGACACAAAGACCTCACAAACAGGAGCAACTCACTAGAAGGCTCGTGGTTCCGAGAGGGAACAATGCGTGTTTGATGACGAACAGGAGATAACTTCCTTTAACAGCCTTTTATTTTTTTTCTGTGTCTAACTTGTACTACTAGAACTATAATGAGAAAATTTGGAAAATTCTAGGGGTAATTTGACCTTTTAAAGACATTTAAGTGATTTTCTAGCCATTTAATGATCGTAATTCCAATTTGAACTACATCTACATGCAACGGCTAACCAAAACAGTTTGAAAAATCATATTTGTGTACTTGTGCACGATTTAATTCCAAGTGTAGTACATTAGAAGGAATTTTCAAACATATTTGTCTCACGACATGAACACATGCATACGTATGCATGGAGTGACATGGCATTTTAACTCCAAAAAATTAAAAAATATCAGTAACACATGAAACCTTGGATTGATGTAATGTCATGCCACCAATATGATGTGGTAAGAAAATTGGCATGTTTGACAAAAGTTTGGACACACACCCCTAACAAACAGGCGCAACTCAATAGAAGGCTCGTTGTTCCGAGAGGGAACAATGCATGCTTGATGACGAACGGGAGATATCTTCCTCTTACGGCCTTCAATTTTTTCTACGTCTAGCGTGCACTACTACAACTGTAGTGTGAAATTTTGGAAAATTCTAGGGGTTATTTGACCTTTTAAAGACAATTAAGTGATTTTCTAGCCATTTAATGACCGTAATTTCAATTTGAACTACATCTACATGCAACAGCTAACCGAAATGGTTTGAAAAATCATATTTCTGTACTTATGTGTGAGTTAACTCCATGTGCAGAACATTAGAAGGAATTTTCAAATATATTTGTCTCACAACATGGACACATGCATATGTATGCATGGAGTGACATGGCATTTAATTCAGAAAATTTAGAAAAATATCAGAAACACATGAAACCTTGGTTGATGTAATGTCATGCCACCAAGATGATGTGGTAAAAAATTGGCATGTTTGACGGAAGTTTGGACACACACCCCTCATACATCGGAGCAACTCACTAGAAGGCTCGTGGTTCCGAGATGGAACAATGCATGTCTGATGACGAACGGGAGATAGCTTCCCCTTACGGCCTTCAATTTTTTCTACGTCTAACGTGCGCTACTACAACTGTAATGTGAAATTTTGGAAAATTCAAGGGGCCATTTGTCCTTTTAGAGACATTTAAGTGATTTTATAGCCATTTAATGACCGTAGTTCAAATTTGAACTACATCTACATCCAACGGCTAACAAAAACGGTTTGAAAAATAATATTTGTGTACTTGTGTGCAAGTTAATTCCATGTGCAGTACATTAGAAGGAATTTTCAAACATATTTGTCTCACGACATGGACACATGCATATGTATGCATGGAGTGACATTCCATTTTAATTCCAAAAAAATTAAAAAATATCAGAAACACATGAAACCGTGGTTGATTTAATGTCATGCCACCAAGATGATGTGGTAAAAAAATTGGCATGTTTGACGAAAGTTTGGACACACACCCCTCAGAAGTCTGAGCAACTCACTAGAAGGCTCGTGGTTCCGAGAGGGAACAATGCATGTTTGATGACGAATGGGAGATAGTTTCCTCTTACGACCTTGAATTGTTTTCTACGTCTAACGTGCACTACTACAACTGTAATGTGAAATTTTGGAAAATTCTTGGGGTCTTTTGACCTTTCAAACACATTTAAGTGATTTTCTAGCCATTTAATGATCGTAATTCAAATTTGAACTACATGTACATGCAACGACTAACCAAAACGGTTTGAAAACTCATATTTATGTGCTTGTGTACGAGTAAATTCCATGTGTAGTACATTACAAGGAATCTTCAAACATATTTGTCTCGCGACATGGACACATGCATATGTATGCATGGAGTGCCATGCCATTTTAATTCAAAAAAAATTAAAAAAAATATCAGAAACACATGAAACCATGGTCGATGTAATGTCATGCCACCAAGATGATGTGGTAAAAAGTTGGCCTGTTTGACGAAAGTTTGGACACACACCCCTCACAAATCGGAGCAACTCACTAGAAGGTTCGTGGTTCCGAGAGGGAACAACGCTTGTTTGATAACGAACGGGAGATAACTTCCTCTTACGGCCTTCAAATTTTTTTCAACGTTTAACGTGCACTAATACAACTGTCATGTGAAAATTTGGAAAATCTAAGGGGTCATTTGAACTTTTAGAGACATTTAAGTGATTTTCTAGCCATTTAATGACCATAATTCAAATTTGAACTACATCTACATGCAACTCCTAACCATAACGGTTTGAAAAATCATATTTTGTGTACTTGTGTGCGATTGAAAAAATCATCAGATGATGTAAATATCTGGTGTTCAAAAAAGAAAACGTAAAGATCTGGCAAGACAACCGGCCCCCACACAATTGACACTCTATCTCGTGGCCCGAGATTTTGTAGGTGAGTGGCAGGGATCATTAATCAGACATGGTTCTCTATTGGAAACCGTCAGCTATTATGTTCACACACGGATTTTGCTGTGGAAATCATGTGTAATTCAAACTACAGTACTCGTAAATTCCGGTGACCGGTGTGTGTACTGTCCCCGTCGACCTAGATTTGGGCCGCCAATAAATTCTACCTTGCTCGCGTCGTCCCACCTGCATTCTCATCTACATCCTCTCACCGCTCGCCCTCTCTCTCTCACACACACAAATCTCTACCATGGCGCTGCCGATCTTCCCATGCGCCGACGAGGAGTCGACGCCCCCCAAGGACGCTCACTCGATTAGTTGTGACGAGGACCCTACGCGTCGCCTGACGAGGTTGCGCCGGACCCCCCAACTTTGGATTGGTTTTGGGGCCAGTACAATCTTTGTCTGTGGAAGTCGCTGCCACCGGCTGAGAAGGCCAGGCAAGTGGCGTTCAAGAAGGAGTTGGCGGAGGAGGATGCCGGGTACAAGGCGGCCTGTGAAGCCCGTGATGCTGCCTGCAAAAAGGAGGCGGTGGAGCTTTGGGGGCGGGCGCGTCGTCGTGCGGAGGAGGTGTACGAAGACGGGTACTTCCCGAGGAAGGTCATAGGCGTTGGGTGCCTCGTCGCTGCGT
Source organism: Aegilops bicornis (assembly GCA_021605145.1). NCBI lineage: Eukaryota > Viridiplantae > Streptophyta > Magnoliopsida > Poales > Poaceae > Aegilops > Aegilops bicornis. The sequence goes on from CM038673.1 coordinate 267,885,071, forward strand.
GGAGGTGGGCCGATAAGCTCCAGCGTGCCACCGACGAGGAGCTCTGCTGGGCGCCCAACGAAATGGCAAGATTGTCTGCGCGCGTCCGCCAGCAAGAGGCAGATTGGTACATCAAGCGCCGCGAGGGGCTGCCGGTATACTAGCCCTAGGAGGGATTATTCGTTTTAGTATTGTTCATTTTCAATTTTATGCATTATACCTAGTAGTTAAGTATCATCACGTATATGTGATGATATTACATATATATATATATATATATATATATTGTGATGAACTAATGAACAAATAATATATATATATATATTATGAATTCCATTTTCTATTTTTTTTGTATACTAATTTGAATCTAGTTGTTATCATCCACATATACAGAATGGAAAGCGTATATACAAACATTGAAACAGTGCAATAAACAGAGCAATACTATGATTGCTGTGAGTACATAACTATCCACGTCGAAACGACTCAACAAAATAAAACACATCCATGAGACCATGACCAGCAGCCCTTACCTACGGTAGCTCTTGGCTCTCCCTGAACTCGTGCAGGCGTTCGTCCAAGCGGTCGACATGCTCACGATACATCTGGAGCGTGGTATTGAGCTCCAGGTTGGCTATTTCATCGGGGATCACCAGCTCGAGGATGCGTCGGGCCATGTTCCTCTACTACGCCCAGGGGACACCTAGGCCAAGGAGGCAGGCGAGCCTACGGACCAGCGCGTTGGCATCCAGCGGGCCGCGGACAAGGCGAACGGCGCCACCCATGCGAACAGTGCAGCAGCGTCCGATGCAAGTACGGCGCGGCCGGCCTCTGGTGCAAGTACGGCGCTGAGGGCCTCTGCCCACTCCTGGCAAGGAGTGGGGGTACTGACGGGACTTGTACCCAGCCGCGACGCCGTGTAGACAGCAGGCAAGCGCCGATGGATCCGCTCTTGCTGTGTGGCGCACCGCGCCTCTCACTCTGCGGCGCTCCAACGGTCTCGCCGTGCGGCGAGCCGCAGCCTATCAGCGCGGACGTGCCTAGCTTGCTCTGCGGCGCACCATCGATCATGTTGTGCGGCGAGCTGCAGCCTGTCGGTGTTGACATGCCTATCTTGATCTGCGCCACTCAAGCGCCATGCGCCAAAGGTCTGCTCTACCCTGGCGATGACGCGCATCATGGCGTCGTCCATCGCATTGGCGGGGAGCGCCTTGGCCTCGACGGGCCGTGGCGCCTTCTCGTTTTCCTCGTCGACGAGGTTGATGGCAGAGGCGGCGCTTTGGCGGGTTGGCATGCTTGGAAAAGGTGGATGTGCTACAGGTTGCGCTTGTCGCCTCCGAGCGTCGTGTGCCGCCTATGCGCAATATCGCTGGGTGGCGGGAAACAGGTGAGGAAATGGCGGGAAACTGTGGCTTGTTCATAAAACGCCACCAATTAATGGAAACTTAGCATAGAAGGAACATCGAGCCAGCACAAGAAGTAGATGATGATCAGATTAACACGGATCACACTAGGGAACCCGTCGGTGATGAATTCATTAATCGCAAACGGTTGAATACTAGCAAGCATTTGCCCACAACACACACGGCCTATTCCATCATAAACAGGTCGGATGGATCAACTGTATGCCACGTATCGCACATTGTCAAAAAGTAATGCGGTAGACCTTCTTTAACATGTGTTAAAAATAAAAATAAAAACAAGGACCTCGATGTTAAATTAACTCATGGGATTGGTCGTATCAGTCATTTAATTTGACAGATATGACCCATCCTATCAGTTAATTTAACATCAACACAGCTTCCCATCCAGTCACCCTTCTAATGGCTGCTCCAAGCTGAGCACACTTAACTTGAGAGTTCTCTTACATGAGCTACTGGTGGAACAACTAGTCCTTGCTGATAGGATGCCTCTTCACATCCTTATGGCGTATCCAGATGACCGCCCATCCTCCAATGGCCAATAGATGTTGTGTAGACAGAGCATATCACATACTTCTTATTAGAAGCAATCGTCTATGTTATTATCGGTCTTCGCACACATTTCTGAGTACAAACTGTTTGCCACGTATCACACACATCTTGTTATATTGAACCGTTTATTTTCTCTTATCTCAATGCAAACAATTCATCCGAGTGAACCGCGTGTCGTATATCGCACACACCTTCATCTGGCTCCCCATTTCTTTTGTGTTTCCTAATCACAAAGAGTTCATCCGAGTGAACCGTATACTGTATACAGTATATAGCACACACCTTCATCAGGCTGCCTGTTTCTTTTATTCCTCCTCATCCCAAACAGTTAATTGAGCTGAACCGTATGCCCTGCATCGCACACGCAACTAAAATCTGAACCATGTTCGATGCATCCTGCATCGCAAACGTTTTGCACCTTTTTGACGGTTATTTTACACCACCATTTGCGATTGTGGCATCGCACATAGTTTCGTCGAAGGGTCTCTGATCGTAGTGTCGCGTTAGCAGCAACCTGCAGTAGTGGACGTTCAGAACATCGTTGAAGTCCCGATTCTAAGCCGTAAAGCATGGCACACTGAACTATCGAGTAGTCATCATCTTTGCTCTGCCAGACGTTCATAACATCTGGAGTTGCTCCTGCAGCGGGTCTTGCACCTAGCGGTGCTTCCAGGATGTAATTCTTCTGTGCAGCAATGAGGATAGTCCTCAAGTTACGGACCCAGTGCGTGTAGTTGCTACCATCATCTTTCAAGTTTGCTTTCTCAAGGAACACATTAAACTTCAAAGGAACAGTAGCACGGGCCATTTATCTACAACAACATAGACATGCAAAATACTATCAGGTACTAAGTTCATGATAAATTAAAGTTCAATTAATCATATTACTTAAGAACTCCCACTTAGATAGACATCCCTCCAGTCATCTAAATGATCACGTGATCCATATCAACTAAACCATGTCCGATCATCATGTGAGATGGAGTAGTTTTCAATGGTGAACATCACTATGTTGATCATATCTACTATATGATTCACGCTCGACCTTTCGGTCTCAGTGTTCCGAGGTCATATCTGCATATGCTAGGCTCGTCAAATTTCACCTGAGTATTCTGCGTGTGCAAAACTAGCTTGCACCCGTTGTATGTGAACATAGAGCTTATCACACCCGGTCATCATGTGGTGTCTCGGCATGACGAACTGTAGCAACGGTGCATACTCAGGGAGAACACTTGTACCTTGAAATTTAGTGAGGGATCATCTTATAATGCTACCGTCGTACTAAGCAAAATAAGATGCATAAAGGATAAACATCACATGCAATCAAAATAAGTGATATGATATGGCCATCATCATCTTGTGCCTTTGATCTCCATCTCCAAAGCACCGTCATGATCACCATCGTCACCGGCTTGACACCTTGATCTCCATTGTAGCATCGTTGTTGTCTCGCCAACTATTGCTTCTACGACTATCGCTACTGCTTAGTGAGAAAGTAAAGCAATAACATGGCGATTGCATTTCATACAAGAAAGCGACAACCATATGGCTGCTGCCAGTTGCCGATAACTTCTACAAAACATGATCATCTCATACAACACTTTATATATCATCACGTCTTGACCATATCACATCACAACATGCCCTGCAAAAACAAGTTAGACGACCTCTACTTTGTTGTTGCAAGTTTTATGTGGCTACTACGGGCTTCTAGCAAGAACCGTTCTTACCTACGCATAAAAACCACAACGATTTTTCGTCAAGTGTGCTATTTTAACCTTCAACAAGGACCGGACGTAGTCAAACTCGATTCAACTAAAGTTGGAGAAATAGACACCTGCCAGCCACATGTGTGCGAAGCACGTCGGTAACCAGTCTCATGAACGCGGTCATGTAATATCGGTCCGGGCCACTTCATCCAACAATACCGCCGAATCAAAGTAAGACGTTGCTGGTAAGCAGTATGACTATTATCACCCACAACTCATTGTGTTCTACTCGTGCATATAATATCTACGCATAGACATGGCTCGGATGCCACTGTTGGGAATGCAGTATTTCAAAAAAATTACCTACGATCACGCAAGATCTATCTAGGAGATGCATAGCAACGAGCGGGGAGAGTGTGTCCACGTGCCCTCGTAGACAAAAAGTGGAAGCGTTTAGTAATGCGGTTGATGTAGTCGAACTTCGCGATCCAACCGATCCAAGCACCGAACATACGGCACCTCCGCGTTCACCACACGTTTAGCTTGATGACGCCCCTCGAACTCCTTATCCAGTTGAGGCCGAGGGAGTGTTCTGTCAGTAGGACGGCGTGGCAACGGTTATGATGAAGTTATCGGTGCAGGGCTTCGCCTAAGCACTATGACAATATGACCGAGGTGTGTAACTGTGGAGGGGGGCACCACACACGGCTAAGAGAAGGCTTGGTGTGTCTTTGGGGTGCCCCCCTCCCATGTATATAAAGGGGGAGGAGAGGTGGCCGGCCTAAGGGGCCGCGCCATGGGGGGAGTCCTACTTGGACTCCCGGTCCAACTAGGATTCGCCCCCCTTTGCTATTCCCACTAGGAGAAGGAGGGAAGGAGGAGAAGGAGAGAAGGAAAGGGGGGCCACCCCCCAACCCTAGTCCAATTCGGATTGGGCTTGGGGGGCGTGCCACTACTTGGTCGCCGCCTCCTCTCTCCACTAGGGCCCATGAAGGCCCATTAACTCCCGGGGGGGGGGGGTCCGTAACCCCCGGTACTCCGGAAAATGCTCGAACCTTTTCGAAACCATTCCCGTGTCCAAACATAACCTTCCAATATATCAATATTTATGTCTCCACCATTTCGAGACTCCTCATCATGTCCGTGATCTCATCCGGGACTCCGAATAAACTTCGGTTCATCAAAACACATAACTCATAATACAAATCGTCATTAAACGTTAAGCGTGCAGACCCTACGGGTTCGAGAACTCTGTAGACATGACCGAGACACATCTCTGGTCAATAACCAATAGCGGAACCTGGATGCTCATATTGGCTCCTACATATTCTACGAAGATCTTTATCGGTCAAACCGCACAGCAACATACGTTGTTCCCTTTGTCATTGATATGTTACTTGCCTGAGATTCGATCGTCAGTATCATCATACCTAATTCAATCTCGTTACCGGCAAGTCTCTTTACTCGTTCCGTGATGCATCATCCCGCAACTAACTCATTAGTCACATTGCTTGCAAGGCTTATAGTGATGAGCATTACCAAGAGGGCCCAGAGATACCTCTCCGATGCACGGAGTGACAAATCCTAATCTCGATCTATGCAAACTCAACAAACACCATCGGAGAAACCTTTAGAGCATCTTTATAATCACCCAGTTACGTTGTGACGTTTGAGAGCACACAAGGTGTTGATACGTCCATTTTGCATCATGATTTCTTACTGTCATTTACAATGTTTTTATCCATAATAATGCTTTTTGGAGTAATTCTAATGCCTTTTCTCTCATAATTTGCAAGGAACACACCAAGAGGGAGAATTACGGCAGCTGGAAATCTGGACCTGGAAAAGCTACGTGAGGCCACCTATTCTGCACAACTCCAAACAAGCTAAAAATTCACGGAGAATTTTTATGGATTATTTAAGAAATATTGGAGCGAATAAACACCAGAGGGGGGCCAACAGGTGGGCACAACCCACCCGGGCACGCCAGGCGCCCTGGTGGGTTGTGGCCTCCTCGGGCCACCTCCGGTGCCCATCTTTTGGTATATAAGTCATTTTAACCTAGAAAAAATATGGAGAAGGCTTTCGGGACGGAGCTCCGCCGTCTCGAGGCGGAACTTGGGCAGGAGCACTTTTGCCCTCCGGCGGAGCGATTCAGCCGGGGGAACTTTCCTCCCAGAGGGGGAAATCATCGTCATCATCATCACCAACAACTCTCCCATCTTGGGGAGGGCAATCTCCATCAAAATCTTCACCAGCACCATCTCATTTCAAACCCTAGTTCATATCTTGTATTCAATCTTGTTACCGGAACTATGGATTGGTGCTAGGGGGTGACTAGTAGTGTTGATTACATCTTGTAGTTGATTGCTATATGGTTTATTTGGTGGAAGATTATATGTTCAGATCCATTATGCTATTTAATACTCCTCTGATCATGAGCATGTTTCTCATTTGTGAGTAGTTACTTTTGTTCTTGAGGTCACAGGAGAAATCATGCTGCAAGTAATCATGTGAACTTGATATGTGTTCGATATTTTTATAGTATGTATGTTATTATTCCCTTAATGGTGTCATGTGAACGTCGATGACATGACACTTCACAATATTTTGGCCTAAGGGAATGCATTGTGGAGTAGCAAATAGATTATGGGTTGCGAGAGTGACAAAAACTTAAATCCTAGTTTATGCGCTATTCCGTAAGGGACCGATTGGATCCAAGAGTTTAATGCTATTGTTAGAATTTATTGTTAATACTTTTCTCGTAGTTGTGGATGCTTGTAGGAGGGTTAATCATAAGTATGAGGTTTGTTCAAGTAAGAGCAGCACCTAGGCACCGATCCACCCACATATTAAATTATCAAAGTAGTGAACACAAATCAAACCAACATGATGAAAGTGACTACATGAAATTTCCGTGTACCCTCAAGAACACTTTGCTTATCATAAGAGACCGTTTTGGCCTATCCTTTGCCTCAAAAGGATTGGGCTACCTTGCTGCATACTTGTTACAATTATCGTTACTTGCTCGTTAGAAATTATCTTGCTATCAAACTACTCGCTACTTACAATTTCAGCACTTGCAGACATTACCTTACTGAAAACTACTTGTCATTTCCTTCTGCTCCTCATTGGGTTCGAAACTCTTACTTATCGAAAAGAGCTACAATTGATCCCCTATACTTGTGGGTCATCAGGTGTTCCTCCGGTATTCGGGAGTTGCATAATCTCATAGTCAGAGGCACATGCATAAGTCATGAAGAAAGCAATAGAAGAAAAAACAAAATGATCATTATGCTAAGCTAACATATGGGTCTTGTCCATCACATCATTCTCTAATGATGTGGTCCCGTTTATCAAATGACAACACATGTCTATGGCTAGGAAACTTAACCATCTTTGATTAATGAGCTAGTCAAGTAGAGGCATACTAGGGACACTATGTCTGTCTATGTATTCACGCATGTACTAAGTTTCCGGTTAATACAATTCTAGCATGAATAATAAACACTTATCATGATATAAGGAAATATAAATAACAACATTATTATTGCCTCTAGGGCATATTTCCCTCATATATACCCTTCCTCCTCCATTTTAGAGATGCCTAAGATTAGAACAAACACTAGAGCTTAGCTCATGTGTCTCCCCTTGTGGGCTTCCTCCTAGGAGAAGAACCATCCATGGTTGCAAGGCCACCATAGGTGAAGACTCCAAGGAGTACAAGACCCCTTTGAGGGAAGATCCATCTTGGATGCAAGCCCCAACTCTCCTAGAGATTGAGATGAACTACTGCTACTTCTCGAGCTTGCGTTGGTTTTTCCCTTGAAGAGGAAAGGGTGATGCAACAAAGTAGAGATAAGTATTTCCCTCAGTTAAAAACCAAGGTATAAATCCAGTAGGAGAAGAAAACGCAAATCACCAATACATGCAAAAACAATAAACACTTGCACCCAACGCGATAAAGGGGTTGTCAATCACTTGACGGTCACTTGCAAAAGTGAGATCTGATAGAGATAGATAAAACTAAACAAAAGATAAAGTAATTATTTTTGGGTTTTTTGGTTTATATATATCAAAATAAAAGATTACAAAACAGTAGATAATATGGTGGGTGGACAAATATGATGGAAAATAGACCCGGGGGGCATAGCTTTCACTAGAGGCTTCTCTCGTGAAGTCAAATAATATGGTGGGTGAATAAATTACTGTCGAGCAATTGATAGAAAAGCGCAAAGTTAAGACGATATCCAAGGCAATATGATTATGTAATATAGGCATCACGTCCGTGTCAATTAGACCAACTCCTGCCTGCATCTACTACTATTACTCCACACATTGACCGCTATCCAGCATGCATCTAGCATAGTAAGTTCATAAAGAACAGAGTAACGCCTTAAGTAAGGTGACATGATGTAGAGGAATAAACTCATGCAATATGATATAAACCCCATCTTTTTATCCTAGATGGAAACAATTCAATATGTGTCTCGCTACCCCTACTTTGTCGCTGCGTGAAATCACGCTAGATTGAACCCAAAGCTAAGCACATCTCCCATTGCAAGAAAGCCCAATCTAATTGGCCAAACCAAACTGATAATTTGAAGATAAATACAAAGATAATAAATCGTGCATATAAGAATTCAGAGAAGATTCAAATAATATTCACAGATAAGCTAATCATAAATCCACAATTCATCGGATCTCGACAAACACATCACAAAATAAGATTACATCGGATAGATCTCCAAGAACATTGAGGAGAACATGGTATTGAGAGTAAAAGAGAAAGAAGAAGCCATCTAGCTACTAGCTATGGACCAGTAGGTCTGATGTAAACTACTCACGCTTCATCGGAAGGGCAATACAGTTGATGTAGATGCCCTCCATGATTGAATCCCCCTCCGACAGGATGCCGGAAAAGGCCCCAAGATGGGGTCTCAGAGGAACAGAAGGTTGCGGCGGTGAAAAAGTGTTATCGTGGATGCTTCTGGTGTTTATGGAATATATGTGAATATATAGGAGGAAGGGCTAGGTCAGAAGAGTCCTGAGGAGGTGGCAAGGTAGGGGGCACGCCCTACACACCTGGGCGCACCCTCCACATTTGTTGCTGCCTCGCGGATCTTCTGACTTGGACTCCAAGTCCCCTAGGTGTCTTCTGGTCCATGAAAAATCATCGTGATGTTTTATTGTCACACCCTGATTTTTTATGACACAACACTTAAGCTAATAAATCATGATAAAGTGTGGTTTGACAAAAACTTTTGCATTATTTGGCTTTTTATTTGGATTTGGTTTTCTGTCTGTGATTTTCAAGTGCTCTTTAAAGTCAACACAACTCCACCTTCTATACCTCATCTCCTTGCCTCAAGCTTCTGCCTAATGATCATGCCATGTGTATAGAGCAATATCTTATTTTCTTACAAAAATAATTTGGCCGAAAAGTATTTTCTAAAACTAGTTTTCCAAAACCCCCTAAATTGAGGTTTGCACTGCAAGTACTTGATTTGGGGTGTGAAAAATATTTCAAAAGGTATATTTGAATCCTATTAGATATAGGACTCCCATAAACCACAAAAATATAATTTAGAAAGTTATTTCACTATTTTATTTAAAAGCTTTTTCTTAAGTCCAGAAATTGTCTTTAATAGGGAAAAATTATTTTATTATTTCAAAAATATTTGACAAAAATCAGGGAAACTCAGTGGACATATATTTTCCATATATAAGCTTTTCAACACATGGTCATGTTCAAAATATTGGACAAAACCTCCCAAAACCATTTCTGCCCATTTCAAGGATTTGAAATATTTCTACAGGGAATATTTTCATAAAAATCCAAGGAAAATCCAGCAAGTCACAAATGCATATTGTGATCACCTTGAAAAGCCTCATATGAATCAAGGTCATTTTGGTTCACCAAAATGCCCCAAAACCCTCTCTGACCAGAATCAAATTTGAACAACTTTGTACTACCAACTTTCTCTCCTTGACCCCAACTTTTGTGAGAATGTTCACATGACCAAAAGAGGCCACTACACAAAGTGGTGCATCAAGGGGAAGTGATTTGCTCAGCTAGATCTACACAAGTTCATTTCTGCTAATTTCTAGGGTTTACAAAAGTTGCATTGGCAACTTTTCCCAAATGAGCTCAAAATTGGTTGAAGGACCTAATTATATGTGCCATTTCACACTGTGGAGTCTCAAGACAAATGGAGACCATCTACTTGCCCAAACCCATATCAAACACCTTCTGCCACTATACCAAAATGCCATTTTGATCTCTTCCACTAATCTCCATGGGCTCAACTTTGTACTACAGCTGCTCCTGACCCTCTTCTACCTCCAGTAACTTTCCCCTAGCCATTGCTCAATCATTGAGGGGTGAAACACCCCCATTTACCTCCCTGGACAGCAGCTTCTCTAACTCCCTCAACCTCCCTCCTCACTCCAATGGCCACCCAGGGCATCCAAAGCCCCTCCCCCTTTCTTTACTACACCCCAGAGCCACCATACATATTTGGCCGCGCCCACCTGGCCTAAAAAATTGTCGTGCCAGCCGTTTGCACGCTCTGGAGCACGCTACAGTGCGCTCCGGCACTGTAGCCTCCCCTTCCAACCGCCTCCGGCCACCTCGGGCCTCCCCAGCGCGCCCGACGAGACGCCTCGACGTCCGAGACACGGCAGCTGGTCGGCCCCCTTCTTCCTCTCTCTCTCTCTCTCTCTCTCTCTCTCTCTCTCTCTCTCTCTCTCCACCTTCCTGCTACTTGCCTTTCCCATGTCCACTTGAATCTCAATGAAACACGCTCACACGCGCGATGCCCTGACGCTCCCCCGCTCCTTCTCTCCCTTCCTCTGGGCGTAGACCACCCCAACAAACACCCCAGACACGCCCATGTGAGCCCCTGTGACATACAGCGACGACAACAACCTCGCCGGCGCATGGGTCCACGGCAAGCCCTGGCCCGGCTATATAAGACCTCCCCGAGCCCTCCTCTCCTCACCACTCGACCTCTATAGCTCCAAAACACCCCCCTGAACCACCCACTCCTCTTCAGAAGCACCCGAGCTCAAGATCGAGCTCGAGCTCCTCCGCTTCGGCTCGCCGAACCTCGATCTGGAACCCCCGAACACCCCTGATTGTTTTCCCCCTGTTTCCCCTCTCTGTAGCTGCCGGAGGCAGCCGAAACCGTCGCCACCCAAAGCTCCTCCGCCGCGTGACCTCGTCACCGGCGAACCAGGACACCCGGGCGACCGCAACCACCTCCACCTGAATGGCGACTCTGCGTTGAGTCCAACCCAGCCCTCCTCTCGCCTCGCCGTGCCCTGCATCATCGCCGGTGAGCCCACCAGCCCATTGTCGCGGGGTTAGGGATGGTGGCCGGGGCCCTTTGTCGGCCTCTCCCCTCCATCGCCCCTCTCTCTCGGCGATGTTCAGGCCCCGCTCGTCGAGGTTTAAACCTGGCGTCTTGGCGTCACACCGATCTTGTTGGGCCGCCTCTCGGATTGGGCCTGCTGCCCTGCGGCTCTTCTCGCCCAGTTGCATAGTGGCCTTTTTCCTTTTCTTTTTCTTTCACTTTTCCAAAAATTCCACAGGATTAAATATTCATCCAAATGCAATAATCCCAACTCCCATATTTTTCTAAAAATCCCACCTATTTAATGGTTTAACTTTCATTCATGTCAACCAACTTTTATGTACTATTCATATTCAAATTCAAATTTGAATATATTTAAACCCCTCTGAAAATCCATTTCTCCTATTCTGCCACTCCAAATCCGAGACTAGGAATTTTCCCCTTCTTAGTTTTCACCCTAGTATTTAACAAAAATAAGTTGACATTTTTCTAAGCACTTTTGTTTTTCTATTTTATTATTGCCTTATTATTCCTGTTATTATTTTGCGTCGATAGTTTGCGTTGCTGACGAAGGAGTTGGACCAGAAGACTTTGAAGACCCAGAAGACTTTGCTGAGCTAGGAAAGCAACCCTTTGACCATGTCTATGAAACCCTTCTTATGCATGTCATATAGCACTTTTATTGCTTGCATCGGAGACATGAAGATGAGGTGACCACATGGGGTGGTTTGCCACCGTTAAGATACTTGCATGGTGCATGACCCTACCTCCTTATGAGGGTTATGCCGGTGGGAGTAGATAGGATGCTATGGTAGTGGCTACGCAAAAAGGGACGGAAATATGTATGGTGATGGAGACAAAGTATTTTCAAAATACTTTTCGAAAACCCCATCGGGTGCCACTTATGCCCGAGGGAGATAATGAGTTAGGTAACCACTTGATGACGAAGTGGTGTACCGAGGCAAGTGTCTGTGTTGTTTTCAAAACGGATTGGTTTAAGTTGCGACCGTTATTCCAACCTTACACGTGCAACCACTCTACCCTTATATGGGAAAGGGCATTATTGATTACCTAGGCCGATACTAGCATGGTGCCCGCATTACTAGTGACGGGAGAGTTGTTGCTCTCTCGGGACGGGTCGTGCTGTGTAGGGCGGCCAAGAACATTTTTATGGGGCACCGGACACACCGTTGGTACCCCGTGCCAGTGGTATGTGATGAATATGGGAGCGAGGCTCCATAATTTTAAGTTGTGAAATGTTGGGCACGGGGGTTAGTACCAATCGAGTGGACTCTATGTTAGTGTCGTCTAGGGAAAGATAGTGATCGTGTGCTTACCCCGGGTACTTGAGGTACCGCGGGTCGTGGATGACACGGAAGTTCCCTGGATCTTGTGGGTAAAGTGTGCAACCTCTGCAGAGTGTAAAACTATTCGAATAGTCGTGTCCATGGTCAAGGACAGTTGGATAACCGCTCTTGGGCTACGTCCAAATGTTTGCAAAACCAGTGAGTGTGTATGGAAAAGTGGAAAGAACTACTTGGGTCAAGTCAAAGAACTTGACATGATTGAGTTGGGTTGATGCCCACTCTAATTATGTTGATATCTGTAACCTATTCACATGCTTACTTGAATTCTCCTGATGCATGTCTTACAAGTTGTTGAACATGTCATTGCACTCAAAACTAGCTTTCTGCAAAATGACCTACTTAGTGTTATATCATGCATTGTTGTACCTTGTTTTCAAAACACGGGTTGCTTGCGAGTACATTCAAAGTACTCATTGGCTTGCCACTGGTTATTTTATCGGCCAGTCTTGAAAGAACAGGATATGATGAAGAATACTTCAGCGACGAACATGCGAACTAGGGCGCTTTCCCAGTCAGAATGCCTGTAGGGTTAAGGCAGATTGCATGGGTCCAAGTTATCGACGAAGATTTCCGCAGCGAAGTTATACTCAATACTTGACCATAATGGTCATAATTTATGTAAGACGGTATGTATGGATGTAAGCCTCTTGTTATTCAGCTTCTGTGTGTCCAGTGAGCATTGATCTCTGGGATCACTATACACGTGCATTCGGTGATCACGACTTATGAGTCGGGGTCCCCACAGAGCTGGTATCAGAGCCATCCTGACTGTAGGAAGCCTTAGTTAGCATGGGCGTTAGATAGGACAAAACCCGTTTTGCAAAACCCTCTATACTCCTCTTCTTTTCTGAGATTTCCAAAACCTAAGGGATATTTTTCCTTATTGACCTCTGCTACCTAACATATTTATCCATGTAATTTTCTTTATTGTGGCATGAATGTTCAGATCCATAAGATTCAAAACAAAAGTTTAATATTGACATGAAAATGATAATACTTCATGCATACTAACAAAGCAATCATGTCTTCTCAAAATAATATGGCCAAAGAAAGCTTATCCCTACAAAATCATTTAGTCTGGCTATGCTCCATCTTCATCACACAAAGTATTCAAATCATGCACAACCCTGATGACAAGCCAAATAATTGTTTCATACTTTTGATGTTCTCAAACTTTTTCCACTTTCACGCAATACATGAGCATGAGCCATGGACATAGCACTATAGGTGGAATAAAATATGGTGGTTGTGGAGATGCCAATCAATAGATATCAATGTGAGTGAGTAGGGATTTCCATGCAACAGATGCACTAGAGCTATAAGTTTATGAAAGCTCAAAAGAAAACTAAGTGGGTGTGCATCCAACTTGCTTGCTCACAAAGACCTAGGGCAATTTGAGGAAGCTCATCATTGGAATATACAAGACAAGTTCTATAATGAAAAATTCCCACTAGTATATGAAAGTCACAACATCGAAGACTATCTATCATGAAAATCATGGTGCTACTTTGAAGCACAAGTGTCGAAAAAGGATAGTAATTAACATTGCGCCAACTCTCTTTTCTCTCTTTTTTCCTCTTTTTTTATTGGTGGGCTTCTTGGCCTGTTTTATTTTTTTGGTAAAGTCCGGAGACTCATCCCAACTTGTGAGGGAATCATAGCTAACATCATCCTTTCCTCACATGGGACAATGCTCTAATAATGATGATCATCACACTTTTGTTTACTTACAACTCAAGAATTACAACTTGATACTTAGAACAATTTATGACTCTATATGAATGCCTTAAGTGGTGTACCGGGATGTGCAGTGACTGAAGAGTGACATGTATAAAAATTATGAATGATGTCTCTGCTAATACTATGTCAACTACATGATGATGCAAAGCAATATGACAATGATGGAGCGTGTCATAATAAACGGAACGGTGGAAAGTTGCATGGCAATATATCTCAGACTGGCTATGGAAATGCCATAATAGGTAGGTATGGTGGCTATTTTGAGGAAGGTAATAGGTGGGTGTATGGCACCCGAGAAAGTGGCGCCGTACTAGAGAGGCTAGCAATGGTGGAAGGGTGAGAGTGCGTATAATCCATGGGCTCAACATTAGTCATAAAGGACTATCATACTTATTGCGAAAATCTATTAGACATCAAAACAAAGTACTATGCGCATTCTCCTAGGGGGATAGATTGGTAGGACAAGACCATCGCTCGTCCCCGGCCGCCACTCATAAGGAAGACAATCAATAAATAAATCATGCTCCGACTTCATCACATAACGACACCATATGTGCATGCTACGGGAATCACAAACTTTAACACAACTATTTCTACAATCCACATTTACTCACAAGCATGACTCTAATATCACCATCTCTATATCTCAAAAAAATTCATAACCAAAGCAAATTACCACACTGTTTAGAGAGACTCTCAAAATAATATAAGTGAAGCATGAGAGTTCAAAAATTTCTACAAAATAAAGCCACCACCGTGCTCTAAAAAGATATAAGTGAAGCACTAGAGCAAAATTGCCTAGCTCAAAAGATATAAGTGAAGCACATAGAATATTCTAATAAATCATGATTCATGCGTGTCCCTCTCAAAATGTGTGTACAACAAGGATGATTGTGGCAAACTAAAAAGTAAATACTCAAATCGTACAAGACGCTCCAAGCAAAACACATATCATGTAGTGAATAAAAATATAGCCTCAACTAATGTTACCGATAGACGAAGATGAAAGAGGGGATGCCATCCGGGCATCCCCAAGCTTAAACTCTTGGTTGTCGTTGAATATTACCTTGGGGTGCCTTGGGCATCCCCAAGCTTAGGCTCTTGCCACTCCTTATTCCATAGTCCATCAAATCTTTACCCAAAACTTGAAAACTTCACAACACAAAACTCAACAGAAAATCTCATAAGATCTGTTAGTATAAGAAAATAAATCACCACTTTTGGTACTGTTATGAAATCATTCTTTATTTAAATTGGTGTAATATCTATTTTATTCCAACTTTTCCATGGTTCATACCCCCCGATACTACCCATAGATTCATCAAAATAAGCAAACAACACATAGAAAACAGAATCTGTCAAAAACAGAATGGTCTGTAGCAATCTGAATACTTTGAATACTTCTGTAACTCCAAAAATTATGAAAAATTAGGACACGAGAGGCAATTTGTGTATCAATCTTGTGTAAAGAAATTCAGAATTTCATCATGCTTTTGTGCTTTTTAAAAATTCTGGGTCTGGGCTCAAAAGTTTCTATTTTTCAGCAAGATCAAATCAACTATCACCGTAAACCATCCCAAAGGTCTTACTTGGCACAAACACTAATTAAAACACAAAAACAGTTATAACCAGAGGCTAGATGAACTATTTATTGAAAAACAGAACCAAAAAAGCAAGAACAAAAATAAAATTGGGTTGCCTCCCAACAAGCGCTATTGTTTAACGCCCCTAGCTAGGCATAGAAACATAGATCTAGGTATTGTCATCTTTGGTATGCAATTCCTTCCTCATCAAATCCTCCAAAACTGTCTTAAAAAATATATCCTTTCATTTATTTCCCTTCTAGTAGATGAACTTAAATCATGAACATGACTTTGATTAGTGATTTTGACATTCATAAACCCGTAATCGGGATCATCACCATATATATCATCATACAGAACACGTATCTCGTTTCTAACGGGTTCCTTCATCATCTTATTCAACCAGTCCCTATTAAATCCTACATAAATTCCCCTTGTAACCCAATAAAAGTCTTCATAGGTTTCAAGGTACAAAGCTTGAGAGATTTCCGAATAGGGAACTCTCCTCCTAAGATTCTCGCTATAAGATTGATAATCCCTAGATTCCAAACTACGCATAGTTTCTTTATCATGGAGGATATCTTCAACCGGAGGGTGTTCAACATCTTTACTATAGAAAGCAAAAATATCCCTAGCCTCTTGTATTATAAAATCAAATTCTCGCATAAGGATGATAGTGGCAATCTTTTTAGCTATAAGATGATTAATATTGGGAAGTTCATAAAACAACTTTTGCAAAGCAGGATGGATGTGCACAAATTTTAGTTATAGTTTGTCAACGAGCATTATAATGGCATCTGCATAACAATTTGTATCGAGAAGAATAGATCTTTTACTAATAGGCATAGACCCCGTACAATCAAATAATTCTTGAATAACACTTTTCCCAATAATATTACCATGCCCCCCACGAAAAGTTTTTGCTTTGTAATTAGGAGGAGTTTCAGTTTCATGATCCAAAGAATAAGATCCAAGTTTTTCCTCAAGATTTTCAATGATAACTTCCTCAGATTCAGACATGGTGGCAACAAATCGATCTAGCAAATGAGCAAACCAAAAGCAAGTGAAAAGACGAACAGAAGAAGGGCGAAGAAAAGGCAAATATTTTCGAAAATCGTTTCAGAAGTGGGGGAGAGGAAAACGAGATGCAAATGGCGAATAATGTAATGCAAGAGATGAGAGTTTTATGATGGATACTTGGTAGGCTAGATGTAGATCTTGACTTGGCGTAGAACTCCCCGGCAACAGCACTAGAAATTCTTCCTGCTACTTCTTGAGCTTGCGTTGGTTTTTCCCTTGAATAGGAAATGTGATGCAGCAAAGTATAGTTAAATATTTCCCTCAGTTAAGAACCAAGGTATCAATCCAGTAGGACAAGAACGCACAAATCACCAATACTTGCACAAACAAACAAACACTTGCACCCGACGCGATAAAAGGGTTGTCAATCCCTTCACGGTCACTTGCAAAAGTGAGATCTGATAGAGATAGATAAAACTAAACAAAAGATAAAGTAAATATTTTTTGGTTTTTTGGTTTATAGATCTGAAAATAAAAGATTGCAAAAAGGTAGATCGGAAACTAATATGCTGGAAAATAGACCCGGGGGCCATAGGCTTCACTAGAGGCTTCTCTCATGAAGGCAAATAATATGGTGGGTGAACAAATTATTGTCGAGCAATTGATAGAAAAGCGCAAAGTCATGACGATATCCAAGGCAATGATTATGTAATATAGGCATCACGTCTGTGTCAAGTAGACCGACTCCAGCCTGCATCTACTACTATTACTCCACACATCGACCGCTATCCAGCATGCATCTACAGTATTAAGTTCATAAAGAACGGAGTAATGCCTTAAGTAAGATGACATGATGTAGAGGAATAAACTCATGCAATATGATATAAACCCCATGTTTTTATCCTAGATGGAAACAATTCAATATGTGTCGCGCTACCCCTACTTTATCACTGGGAGAAATCACGCAAGATTGAACCCAAAGCTAAGCACCTCTCCCATTGCAAGAAAAACCAATCTAGTTGGCCAAACTAAACCGATAATTCGAAGAGAAAGACAAAGATACCAAATCATGCATATAATAATTCAGAGAAGATTCAAGTAATATTCATAGATAAGCTGATCATAAATCCACAATATTACATCGGATAGATCTCCAAGAACATCGAGGAGAACATGGTATTGAGAATCAAAGAGAGAAAAGAAGCCATCTAGCTACTAGCTATGGCCCCGTAGGTCTGAGGTAAACTAGCAGGCTTCATCGGAAGGGAAATAGAGTTGATGTAGATGCCCTCCGTGATCGAATCCCCCTCTGGCAGGATGCCGAAAAAGGCCCCAAGATGGGATCTCATGTGAACAGAAGGTTGCAGCAGTGGAGAAGTGTTTTCGTGGATGCTTCTGGTGTTTCTGGAATATATGTGAATATATGGGAGGAAGGGATAGGTCAGTGGAGTCCCAAGGTGGTGGCAAGGTAGGGGGTTCTCCCTACCCCCTGGGTGTGTCCTCCACCCTTGCCGCCGCCTCGCGGCTCTTCTGTCTTGGACTTCAAGTCCCCTGGGTGTCTTCTGGTCCAGGAAAAATCATCGTGAAGTTTTATTCCGTTTGGACTCCTTTTGGTATTCCTTTTTTGCAAATCTCAAAAACAAGGAATAAAATAGAAACTGGCACTGAGCTCTAGGTTAATAGGTTAGTCCAAAAAATAATATAAAATAGCATATTGGTGCATATAAAACATCCAAAACAGATAATATAATAACATGGAACACTCAAAAATTATAGATACGTTGGAGACGTATCAACTACCTTTGTATCTTTATTTCCTTATTGTTGTTGGTCATGATGCACCTCTTGTATTGCCATTGATTTTAGGAGTACTTGGTGAGAATCTTGTCCAATAGAGTGTTCTTCTTGCGGTTCCCCTTTGTGTTCTTAGTGTTCCTCCTCCAATCCACCTCCAATTCGTGGGGATCCACCTAGGATCTCTACCCTACATCAGTTATTCCAGTCACCATCTTGATGGTTGATTTTATGAGAGTGCCATCAATGCAAAATTGATGTGTCCGTCAAAGTCGCAATGAAATGACCTCCATTAAGACTCCTACTTATTTTTGGCCGACCATCAAGTAGTCCAAGCCTAGCCAAGAGAATGACAAAGTTGACAATCTCAAAAGTGGAGTACCCCACTGCTGCCGGCCATGATAATAATAGGGAGTTGAACCAGCAAAAGGTTGGTTGGGATTTCTACCTCCTACGACCGATGCCATGACCAATGGGGAGCCACAAAATTAGCATCATAGATCAGGCCACTGCCACCAGAACATGAGCCAGTGATGCCCGAGTCATCAATAAACCACATTGAACCAACCAATAGTGTAAGATTTATGCACAAGTTATTCTAACTTATGAGCTTGCATGGCAGGAGCTTACTAGACTGGATCCTCAATCTCATGATGAAGCAGCACACGCTGCCACACCTTATGTGGAGCAATGCAAGACATGTTGCTGGTGTGAAGAATTGTAATGCTCAACTACCCGCGCTTACAAATCCACTAGCACCATCCAGAAATGAAGGCCTGGTCATTGGTGACCATCAAGGTTTGGCCCAGCTGCACACCGGTGGTAGTGAAGGAAGAAGGCACCAAGGAGCAGATGCTAGTGGTGGAAACTAGATGCACCACCTGAGTCACCATACGGAGGTGGGAGGTCGATCCTGTCTTTTCGGAGTTCTATATGTGGACCCATTTTTAGGTATAAAAGATTAAGAGAATTATAAGAGACCATGAGTTTAAAGTACTTTTTTGATTTAAACTTATTTGTCGTTCTTGTGCATAAAGAAGTTATGGATATTCCCCTTAAGAAAGAACTCATGATTTTTCATTTTTTGTACCAAATCATTCTTTAGTTGTCAACATTTCTAATAGAATTACACTCACTAATTAACATTTGTGTACACATGAGGTGATGAAAACAATAGCTAATAATGTGCAATTGATAATGGTCCTATGGATTAATCAGCACACGTTTTCCTTTCCTTTACTTTACAATCACACACTTCCCTTTCCTTTACAATCACATACGTATGTACAACACCACTTATCATAGTAAAAGGGGGTGGGTATACATATAGGTACACAATAGAAACACTTCTGCAACATTGTTAGCTATTTGACTTTATGTTCAAGGCATCCCTAAGACCGACACTAAGGTTATACTGATGCCCTTTCTTCCCAAAGCATGTGGTTGATTTTTGCATCATGGCCACAAACTCATTGTAATCTATGCGTCCATCCTGCAGGAACATTGCCCACCAAATATGTTTGTCAGATTCAAAATACATGATTGAATGATATTTTTTTGTTATAGATATAATCATGGTTAATAAAACTGCAAGTGTATTGTTGATTGTCTAAATTTGGTGATCTTACATTGTCCTGATCTACTTCGCCTATTATGTCCTCAAGTCGAACATCCTCAATCCCAAACTCGTCGCAAGCCTGTTGGAGCTCGTCAGCCGTGATGTATCCACTGCCATCCTTGTCAAAGTATTGGAAGGCAGCATATAGATGGTCTTCCCTCTCAACTTTGTTCAAGTGTAGAGTGGCAGCTATGAACTCTCCATAGTCTATGGTACCGCTGTTATCAATATCGGCCTTAAGAATGAAGTGAAAAAATGAAAAATTACATCACTTTTGGGTTAAAAGTAGTAGCGAAGTTAATCAATATACCAACATTTCATCATCTTTACAATTACCATAACATGTAATACTTTGATTGATCAATACCTACTACCAAATGCAAGAACTTGACTCGTAATTATTTTGTGTGAGATGAATTAACTGTATTTTTACATGATGCATCATATTGGTTATTGTGTTTGTTTGATCCCTCTCAATAATTTAAATGGAAGACTGTGAGTCCTAAAGGATTATGAACTTCCTAATTAGCCAAGGCATGCACAACAAAGACCAAAAAACATAGGGCGGGCTCGGGACTTGATTTGTAGCACAAATACATTTTATTGTCGAGCTTGTGATTTAGTCTCAGCCCAAAACTAGCCCTGCCTAGCACCACGCATGAATTTTTCCATGAGAGGCCCAACAATATCCCAATAAGCAGCCAATGTTTCCTCCTCGCTTTGAAACTCCCCTCTCCCTCCCTCCCTCCCTCCCTTTCTCTCTCTCTATGTGTGTGCGTGTCTGTGTGTGTATCTATTTTACCCCTAGCCGACAGAACACAAGCACACACACACACCCACCGACCTCTCTGCACCTTGTCACTTTGTGCCTCCGAACGTCCAGCTACTACTTTTGTCGCTATGTTTACTGCTCTTGTTGTCGGTAGATCAAGATGCAAGCATGCAAGAGAAAGTGGAGATGAATACATCCACTAAGCTGGTCTGAGTTAACAATGGGAAGATGTAACCCTCTTGTTGGTTGTGAGAAAAATGCAGATGGTGGTGTTATTGAAACCACTGAACAACCACATGTTATTCCTCTTCTTCCAAAACCATTTAAGTAAAATTGTTGGAAGAATTTCAAAAGGATTGAAAGAGTTTATGATGAGGTGATTATTGTTTGTATAATATGCCAAAAGTTCTTCATGGTAATCTGAAAAATGGTACCTATTATCTGTTAAGAGCTTCTAAAAATGTGCATCCTTGCAGTACAAATGAAGTCAACAACCATTTTTCTGAAATTTGAAAGCAGTCATGATTTTCCCTCACTGTTTGGAAAATGGAAAGTTTGATCATGAATATACCCGAGTTCCAATATCCCAATTTTTTATTGGAGTTTTTCATCCATGTTCTCTTGTAGAAGAGTATTGTGATAGAACTATGATGACTAAAGATTGTCCTCAATTCAAGAACATTAGTTGTTAACTATCGAAAAGGAAATTATGACAATGTTTGAAGAACACACGGAGAGGAGTTGATAGAGGTTATTCACACTTGTCCTAGTCGGCTCAGTTAGAAATGAGAATCAAAAATATGATGTCACAAAGTTCTGTTGGGAATGTAAAATTGACACAAAAATCACAAAAAGCCTTAGATTCCTGCCAAATATTTTTGAGTTGGAAACTACATTGAGAAAAACATGAAGATCCCCAGGGAGATGTAAAGACAATAGGGAAAGATGCCTCGGAGGTCACGAGGACTTGTAGCTGTATAGGTTTTGCATTTGCTTCTTCGATAGGTACTTTTCCCTAGTCCTCGATGACTAGCAATGTAGAAGCTCATCAATGACCATCATCTCAATCACAGGAGATTCAAAGAGATTAATGAGGCTGAGAATCCAAGAGGAGATCACATATAGCGAGGCCAACCACTAAAGGTGGCGAAGAAGATTATCAAGACACGACTATTGAGTCGATGACACAACAATGCCTTTTGTGACATCTGCCCAAGGGGACTCACTTTGAGAGGATAACTAAATTTTACCGGGGCTTGCACTTAGTTCTATAGAGTATCCACATGAACATTCAACGTAAGTCAAAGATGATCAACACAAGTCAAGGATAGTCAACGAGAGTCCAAGAAAACCACTATGGTAAAAAAAGTCAAAAGAATACGAGGGAATAAGAAAATCTAGTCTTAGATGGTGAAAAGAAGCAAAGATGGACATGTCTAGAGGAGGCCCAACTAGCTATTTCTTATTCATGAATTGGTGAGAATGATTGTCCCAACATGATCCATAAACACCCTCGCCTTTGACTAGTACTCATAGAACCATGGACCTTTATTACCCATGTATCCCTCAAACCTAAAACCTTCAAGGGTAGCCTTGGTCATTTGTCAAGAATCAAGGCTATAAATAGTCACCCCAAGGATATGTACTCTCATTCAATCCCACTTGAATAAACTCAATAGGAGATCCACATGCCCCCCTCCTTAGGACCAAGGTTCATGGATGCCGGGTTTCGGACTCCAAGGGACTTTCTGAGACTTGGACCATCGGGAGTCATGAGACTTCGAAAGACGCATTTTCTAAATGTTCCATGCAATGAGCACTTATATTGACGTCTCTCCTCCTCACAAAGGTCGCAGGTTGCGCTCCCATGAAGTGACTATACCTATTTACAAAACATCATTGTGTCACTTTGTCGATGTACGATGACCTTAGCTATAATATTGTTTCCAGTGCAACAACAATTAATATGATTGTTCTTTGGAATTCGATCTATGAAATGCGAGGATTATGTATACTTTAAATGTCTCCTTTTTTATTTGCTAGGTGACATAACATATTCAAATCACATTTCTTGTGAACTCCTGGTTAATGGGATAAGCTTGCCATCATTCTTAGTTCTGTAAGACTTTCTATGATGTCACATTGGTATTTTTCGACTCAAAGTATCTGATTTCCAATAGGTACCTCAACTTTGTGTTTCATGGTGAATGTACGCTTATAGCAGGCACATGTTGTCGAGGAAATTTCAAGGCTCTAATGTTGGGTGATATGAAACAGAAGTTTGGAAAATCTTACCTTGATTATACTGAGTTCTTTTGTGTGTTGTATTTCTTGATTTGCATTATAAACTAGGATTTATAAGAATTTGCAATAACAAATTTCATTAAGCCGGAGAGGCCCAACATTGGGTTCATAAAGATAGAAGTACTTTGGTCAATCTTTTTAATGAGTGCAAAGGCTTTGCTGTTAGGAATTGTTCATCCAATAGGGTTGGTATTGCACTTGTGGAGGTGAGGCAGACATCTTCATTAATTACTTTCATGAGCACTAGCCAAATACACAAAGACAATTCACAGTTCTAGAGTATTTGAGCATTCTAGAGTATTAGAGTAAGTCATCTATGAGATATCTCGAGCTAGCGTTTACGGCTGGTGGTATTCGTGTTGTCCCCACCCAGAGTGTTGGTTCCGAGTAAACTCTTATTATGAGCCAAAAAAGTGATTTGCTGTTATGTCTGGTTGATTGCTATATACTTGCATACTAAACATTATAGAAGTCGAAATAATGGAAAGCACAGTCTTTAAAGGTCCCTTCTAAAGTTGACGAGAAATTATTTTCTTAATTTAACTAGTAACTTCTACATTAAATGCTATAACTTATTGTTTGTTAATTTATTTATATTTTTGTACTAACTAAATTTCATCTCCTAAATATTGTATCTTGGAACTGGTGCAAATGTGTGATCTTGTAACTAGCCACTGAGGTTGGAGGCTGATGGTCGTGAAGTTTGATGGTTTAATGGTTGTGAACACAAAAACTTCAAAGATGGATGGGAACTTTGATGTGCGTAATGATAATATTTGAGCTACTTTTGTTTTATAATGTGGATGAGGTAGACATCAAGCCTGTAGTGTTGAGATTGAAGTTGTACCGGGTATGCTTGTGTTGCAACTTGGAATTTGGTTGCATATAGTTGTTTTAACTTGTTATGGTTCAAGACTTCAAGTTTATGTGCGTGGGATAATGTTATGATTTTGTGTTTGCACTTTTTTTCTCGAATACGCACGAGTGTGATTATTCCTTTATAAAGGAGAAGGGGAGGAAAAGTCTTCCCATCAGTTTACAACGACTGTTACACGGCTTTCGCCGACCACCTCCGCAAGATCCGCCTACAGACAGAGCAACTACTCACCCAGTACCAAACTTGCTAGTCATGCGAAAACTCCGTTCCAATCGACTTGATCTATTCAGAATAAATTTTGGCGAGATTGTTTTGTTGCCAAAGATTAAGGAGGCTGAACGGATTCAGCAGTTCAGACCCATATGTCTCCTTAATGTTAGCTTCAAGATTTTCACCAAAGTGGCTACGAATAGGTTAAACTTGATAGCTGACCGTGTTGTCCGTCCATCTCAAACGGCCTTTATGCAAGGACAAAATATACTAGATGGTGTAGTAATCCTGCATGAGACCGTCCACGAGATGCACCGAAAAAACATGAGTGTCAAAATTGACTTTGAAAAGGCATATGACAAGGTCAAGTGGCCTTTCCTTCAACAGGCCCTAAGGATGAAAGGTTTCTCCGATAAATGGCGCCAGTGGATCCACAATTTGTAACTTGAGGTAGTGTGGCCATCAAAGTCAATGATGATGTAGGTCATTACTTTCGCATAAAAAAAAGGACTACGGCAGGTGACTCTATGTCTCGGTGTTATTTAACATTGTCACTGACATGTTGGCGATTCTGATTGAGCGTGCCAAGCAGGACGGCCAGATTGCAGGAGTAGTGCCACATCTTGTGGATGGTGGCCTCTCTATTTTATAATACGCCGATGACACAATTCTTTTTATGGAACATGATCTGGACAAGGCTCGAAACCTGAAACTCTTGCTTTCAGCGTTTGAGCAAATGTCGGGTCTAAAAATAAACTTCCATAAAAGCGATTTGTTCTTCTATGGAGAAGCGGTTGAGGCGGCGGCTGATTATGCTGACCTATTTGGTTGCGCACATGGCCAATTCCCGATTAAATATCAGGGAATACCGATTCATTATCGACGCCTCACCATTGCAGAGTGGAAGCATGTAGAGGAGCGTCTAGAGAAATGGTTGAGTAGTTGGAAAGGCAAACTACTCTCAGTTGGAGGACGGCTGGTTTTGATTAACTCTGTCCTCACAAATATGGTTCTCTATATGCTTTCTTTCTTCCAACTCCCAAAAGGGGTCCTAAAAAGACTGGATTATTTTAGATCCAGATTCTTTTGGCAAGGAGACGGTGAAAAGAAAAAATACAGGCTGGCCAAATGGAGCGTGGTTTGTAGGCCGAAAGACCAAGGAGGGATCGGAATTCATGACTTGCAGGTCAAAAATGAGGCCCTACTCAGTAAATGGTTGTTCAAACTTTTTACTGAGGATGGTGTTTGGCAAACCATGCTGCGCAACAAGTATCTAGGTCAAAAGGTGGTGTCCTGCATTTTGGAAACTGGCGATTCGCACTTTTGGGCTGGCCTAATGGCGGCAAAGAAACATCTCTTCGCTTTGGGTCTTTCACGATAAAGGATGGGTCGGAGATTCGCTTTTGGGAAGACATCCGGCTAAGCAATGCCAGTCTCCGAGAACAATATCCAGGCTTATACAACATTGTTCGCGATAAGAATAATACTATTGCGCAAGTGCTCAGTTCATTCCCTTGAATATTTCGTTCAGCGGGATTTGATCAACCCCGACTTGTGTCATGGCATAATCTTTTATCCCGTGGATTCGATTAACTTTGACACAAGGCCGGGATGTGTTTATTTGGAACCTTACTACATCAGGGTCTTTCACTGTAGACTCTATGTATCGTGCGCTCACACATTCTGAGGTACCAGTGAGTAATAACAAGAAAATTTGGAAGTCCAAGATTCTACTAAAAGTGAAAATTTTCATGTGGTATCTTCATAGGGGGGTTGTGTTAACCAAAGACAATCTCCCACGACGCAACTGACAAGGGAGTAAAAAGTGTTTTTTTTGTACTCATCACGAGACAATCAAACACCTCCTTTTCCAATGCAAGTTTGCACGTTCGACGTGGTCAGTCATCCAAATATCCGCCCACAATTGTTGCCAATATTTTTGGTCATTGGTTGGACGGTATTTCAAATAGGTTCAAAACGCTAATAAGGGTGGGACCGTATGCCTTAATTTGGTCGCTTTGGCTATGTAGAAATGATTTTGTTTTTAATGGAAGAAATGCTTCTCCTCTGAGGTTATTTTACGGTGTATGCAATTGCTACTACGTATGTGGTCTATGTTACAACGACCGGAGGACCAACCGTTGTTCAAGGCGGTCTGTATGCAATTGGAGCGGTGGCTATGGAGGTTTTTCCCAACATGGGTGGCAACATAACCTTGGATCGATCCACCATCTCCATCGACATAGGCATAGTGTCGGTCTATAGGGCTCTCTCTTGTTGCCGATTTGTAGGTTTTTTCATCAATTTTTGTCAGACCTTCATATTGGGCCGTGTGCATCCTAGTTATGCAGAGGCCGGGTGTTATTCATAATGCTTTGTATCTGCTTGATGCTACATTTGAGATAATAAAATCGCCCTTTATCGGAAAAAATGCGAAAACTCCGTCTAGATCCCCTCCTAGAAGCCCTGCTTGTATCCATATCCTGGCCTCGCTATCGAACCGCCGCATGACATGGGTAGTGGAGGGTACCGCGTCGTTGAACACGATATCAGTTTGGTGCTTCCAGATGACCCACATGCCTAGCAGACACAGTGCTCGCATGGTTCACCGTTGTTCCGTGTGTTTCCCTTGTCTAATGCACCATGAGCCTAAGTGTCATCGTCCATTGGACCCAACTCTGGCCAACCTGTTGCCATGCTAATCCAGTGTCACACCTTCTTGGATAGGATGCAGTTCACCATGAGATGATTCATTGTCTCGTCATGCTGGTCACAAAATGGGCATGCGTCCTGGTGGGGTAGTCCACGCCTCGCCAACCGGTCAGACGTCTAGCAATGGTTCTTGAGGGCCATCCATGCGAAGAAGAAGCACTGTAGCGGTGCCCTCGACTTCCAAGTGAATTCAGCCGTTGGGACAACCTCCAATCCTACAAACCACGCCGCATATGTTGAGCATGCGGAGAACTGGCCATTCTTCTCCCAAGCCTAATTGATGGCGTCCTGCACATCATTATTGAGCTGCACTGTCTCTACTCTCATCCAGAGTGTTACGAACTGTTGCAGCGCGATCTCATCCATGTCCGACCCAATGTCCCGTGGCCAGGATGCATTCTCCATAGCTGCAGCCACTGTTCTCGTTGTCCTAACCCTCTTCTGGACCCTGTTGCAGATCAGCGGCGCATGCTCGCCAATGCAGAATCCGTGTAACCATTGATCCTCCCAGAATAGTGTTTCCTTCCCATCTCCTACAACCGCCGTGACCGCTGCCTGGAATAAGGCCACGAATCTTTCGGCACAGTGATAGGGAGTCCCGACCAGGGTATCGCCTTGTCTGTTCTCTAGAGCCAAGGCCATCTCACTTGCAGAGCCATATTAATCCATCGAAGGTTCGGGATTCCTAGGCCGCCAGCCCTTTTAGGCCTATAGACCATGTCCCATGCGACCGCACAAGTTCCACCATTAGCCTCCTTTTTGCCGCACCATAGGAATCCATGGCATATCTTGGCCATCGCTGAAAGCATCTTTGGAGGTAAGTCGAGTCCCAGCATCGTGTGTACCTGAATCGTGCATAGCATCGAGGTAACCAGAATTAGACACCCACTCTTTGGTAGTAATGCTGCCCGCCAGCTGGGCAGGCAGTTCGCCAGCTGGTCAACCAGACCCTAAAACCGCACCTTCGTTTGCTTTCGAATTGTTAGAGGTAGACCCAAGTACTTGCATGGAAACGCCCCACTCGCGCAGCCCATCAAGGTACATACTGTGTGCACCTCCTCCTGAGAGCACTTGATAGCCATTGCAACACTTCCTGTCATGTTTACGTGTAATCCCGATGTATGTCCGAATAGGTCGAAGATGGCTCTGCACACCTTGGACTCAAGCTCCACCGGCTTGAAGAAAATGATCACATCATCTGCGAACATCGAGACTTGCTGGTGCGTGCCGGAGTGGGCAAGGGGTGCTAACAAGCCTTTGGCCGCCACCAATCTGAACAGGTACTACAGCGACTCCATGCAGAGAATAAATACCATTGGGGATAACGGCACCCCTTTCTGTAGCCCTTGACAGTTAAATATTGGCATCCCCAGTATCCTGTTTACCATGATCCTTGTCGAGGAAGTTGCTAGCAGCCTGCACAACCAGGAGATCCATCTCCTCCTAAAGCCCATCTGCGTCAGCACCTCCAGGATAAATGGCCATTGGACAGCGTCAAAAGCCATTAAAATGTCAAGTTTCAGCATGATCGTCGGTCGTTTCAACGCATGTAAATGCCTCGCTGTGGATTGTACCACCATGAAATTGTCGTGCAGAGAGCGTCCCCGAACAAATGCACTTTGGTGGTGCCCAACGAGCTTTGGTAGGTCGTAGGTGAGTCTTGTTGCGAGAAATTCTTCAAATATCTTCACCGCTCCGTGCACTAGGCTCACTGGGCGGTAGTTTTAGATATCCACAGCCCCTTCTTTCTTTGGCAATAGCATAACAATCACTTTGTTGATGCTCGGCAGTCCCCTCATATCCCCATAGAAGAAGTCATCCAATGCTCGCATGAAATCTAACTTGATTATGTGCCAGCAAGTCATAAAGAAGCGATCTGTGAACCCATCCGGCCCCGACGCTTTGTCCATTGGCATGGACTTGATTGTCTTCTCCACCTGTTCCACCGACAAAGGCTCCTCCAGATGTGCCAAGTCCATGGAAGGAAGGCCTAGCGTATCCAAGTCGATGGTGTGATTTCTTGCCGGCGCCGAGCCAAACAAGGCCGCATAGTACTCATCCACCACCTCCGAGAGCGGTTCTGCCCAGTGACTACCTCGCCATTGTGTTGCATGGCCGTGATCATGTTCTTTCGCTGGCGATGCCATGCATGCCGATGGAAGAATTTCTTGTTCGCATCCCCCTTATTCAAGCGGAGGAGGTGAGATCTCTGCCTGGCGATAGTCTGCTCTAGAGAGCTGAAGCCCAACAGCTTCCTTTTCAACACATTTCGTAGACCATGCTCTTTATCAGATAGGGGCCTTAAGTTCGCATCCATATTAAGCCTGTGTATGACTTCCATCGCAAGAGCCACTTGCAATCGCACATTCCTGATCCACTTGTCACTCCACCTCTGCGGTGCCCTTTGCGGTCATTTTTAGCTTGGTGTCTAGTGCCATGTACGCATTTCCTATGGATGGTACGGATTGCCATGCCTCAGCCACCACCTCATAGAAGCCCTCGGCCTTCGGCCAAAAAGGACTCAAACCTGAATCGGTGCCCCATCATGAAGTCCGCGTCTATGTCCAGCAAGAGCGGGCAATGATCCGATATTAATGATCCAAGGGCAGTCAGTAGGCTAACTGGAAACTTGTCCTCCCGTGAGTTAGTGACAAAACCATGGTCTAACTTCTCCATCATAGGTTCTCGCCTCTCATTTGTCCACGTATACATCCGCCCATTCAGGTATCTCTTTGAGCTCAAGTCGGTTTAACAATGCTCGCAGACGAGCCATCCTCCTCCCGTTAATCAGTGTATTGCTCTTGTCCTCCGGGTTGACAATCAAGTTAGATTCACCCACTAGAGCCCAAGGCCCCGCATGCAAGTCACGGACGTCCTTGATCTCATGGAGGAACTGCACATTTTCCGCATCCCCTTGGGGGCCCTAAACTCCCGTTAACCACCACATGCAGTCACTCACTCCTGCTAGAGTCACAAGCGACGTGAGTGTGTTCTCAGTTGTGTGTGGGTTTGAAAGTGCCACCACTACAGTATCCCATGCAATGAGCACACCTCCGCGTGTCCCTAGAGCCGGCAGGTAGAAAATTTTCTTAAGTTTATTTCCGAGACAATGCCGGACAATTTAGATTGTTACAACTTCCATTTTCGTCTCTTGGAAGCAAACTATGCTTTGATTAGCTACCACCATGACTTAGTATATTGCATTCTGCCTCGCTAGAGACTTTAAGCTGTGGATGTACCACACGAGAAGCTTCGGAGGTTGTGAAGCCATATGAAAGACCCACACAAGACCACCAAGCCGCATAGTCTACTGCCCACCAACCAGGTCCACAAGCCCGTCCTGTAGGGGAAGTATCTCCTGCGACCATCCGAACAAAGCTAGGATGGTCGTGATGTGGCTGTTAGTGAGCGGCTTCTCAAACAACTTTGCATACGCTTGGAGGGCTTCCTCTCCTATGATCTCAGCTTCACGTGCCAAGCATAGCTTCCGAATGAGAACGACCTGCTACTTAGTTGCCTTAGAGCCATTGGCCTTCCCCTTGGCAACGCGAACACTATGTCGCGGCGTCGTAACCAGCGGTCTTCTTTGTCTAGGCCTCCTCGCCTGCGTTGGCTGTGCACGAGTAGTCGGCTGAGCGAGAATCGGTGTCAGCGTGCGATGTATCTCAACGCACAACTGCTCAACCTCGGAGCGTAGTGACGTCGACCGGGCTGCATGTGCCTCCGGCGACACAAATTCCTGTTGCGCTGAGAGGCTAACCGTGAGCCATTCGTTTTATGTCTCCATGGGCACGTCTCCTCATGCTCGTGCAAATGAGCCATCTCCATCACAGGGCCATCCAGCAAATCCCTTATCTCATAGCTACCCACGTCCTTATCCAGGTCATGGCCCACCATCGAGGGAGTTGGCCTGGCCTCAGCAACGGCCACATGATCTTGCGGCAACAAATCCCACGAGCCAGTCCTCAAACACGGTGATCTCGCTGGGCCCGCATCGTTGTGTCCCTCCTGGCTCCCGACAGCTATCGCATCAGCTGCCAGCCTGTCCTCACCACCCGACTGATGGCATGGCTAGCGAACAGAAGCAGGGGAGCTCCTGTATTGCTCCTGCTTCCGAACAGAAGCAATGAGCTAACAGAGAGTTGGTCTGACAAACCCGGTGGGACCGATTGCATGTTTCGGTGAGACCAAGCGATGGCCATGGTGGGATAGACAAGGTTGCTTCTTCGTGGACCCTTCGTGGGTGGAGCCCTTCGTGGACTTGCACAACCATTACCCTTCGTGGGCTGAAGTCTCCATCAATGTGGATGTACGATAGCACCACTTATCGGAACCACACCAAAAATCTCCGTGTCTTCATTGTGTTTTCACATTCCAATCCCATCCCTTTACTTTCTTGAAATTAGCATGTTTTACTCTTTCCGCTGCTTATACTATTTCCATGCTTGCTTGAAATGTATTGTGAATGCTTAAACTTGTTCTAAATCTCCACCTTAACTTGAAGAAGTTAAAAACTGCTACTTTTGCTTGTTGAGGTCTAATCACCCCCCCCCCCCCTCTAGACACCTCTTCTCAATCCTTTCAATTGGTACCAAACCTTTGTTCTCCATTGCTTTGGTTTAATCACCATTCAAGGAAGATGGATGTGTCTACAGTTGGGAGTATTAGATGTAGAGTGCCTATTCTTGATGGCGAGTTTTATAGTGCTTGGAAAAATGAGATGCTTGAGATTTTCAATGAATATAATTTGAACAAGTATATTACTAGCCCTTGTGTGTGTCCTAATTATCCCTTGCATCCTACCCCCGATGATTATCTTAGAGCTATTGGTCTTATCATTAGAGGATTTCCTAGAAATTTGCTTGTATGCTTGCCTACATTTGAATGTGCTTATACTATATGGAGATATCTTGAGGAATGATTTCCAAACTATTCTTTGAAAAATCTAGATGAGATTCCTCAAAAGTCCATAGCTTTTCATAAAATGAATCCTAGTGATCCTAAATTTGGTGACTGTTTATTTGAGCTTCGTGACCTCAACGTGCCAAAGGAGATGTTGGAGTTATTAGCGGCATCATCTCACAGGTCATTAGAATTCATAAAGATGCACATTGTCATGGTCATAAATCTAATGAATCACTCTAGGTGATGATCAATCACAAGACGATGTTGAACATGGATATTATGACGAGGATGATGATAGTAACTTTGATCTTGATGAGTCGATGAGACACTTTGGTCTTATGACTAACCTTCATGGTTACATGGCTGGAGGAAAGAAATGGGTTCTTGATAGTGGATGTACCGATCACATGACCGGAGACAAGGATATGTTTTGTGAGCTTGCTGAGAATGACGGCCCCAGAAAGTATGTCACTTTTGATGATAACTCAAAGGTAAGGTGATTGGCCTTGGTAAGGTGGCCATCTCACATGACAGCTCCATCCAAAATTTTATGCTCGTTGAATCTCTTGGCTACAATTTAGTTTCCGTGTCATGACTAGCCGATTTTGGTTTCAATGTTCTATTCACTGAAGTAGATTGCTAAGTGTTTCTAAGAGATAATCATAATATGGTCTTTACTGGTATGCGTAGAGGTGATCTATACATTGTTGATTTCACTAAAAAGGCTCAACCTAAAACTTTCTTTATTGCTAAGTCTTCTAAAGGTTGGTTGTGGCATAGAAGTTTAGGTCACGTGGGCATGT
Source organism: Aegilops bicornis (assembly GCA_021605145.1). Lineage (NCBI taxonomy): Eukaryota > Viridiplantae > Streptophyta > Magnoliopsida > Poales > Poaceae > Aegilops > Aegilops bicornis. The sequence goes on from CM038673.1 coordinate 267,917,795, forward strand.
GAAATCTTGATAAGCTTATTAAAGGTGATCATATCCTTGGTGTTAAAGATGTCATATTTGACAAGGATAGACTTTGCAGTGCTTGTCAAGCAGGAAAACAAGTTGGAGGAAGTCATCCCGTGAAGAACATCATGACTACGAGAAGACCACTCGAGCTACTTCATATGGATATTTTTGGTCCCAACGTCTACAAGAGTCTCGGTGGTAACTCGTTCAGATTGGTCATTGTTGATGATTTTTTAAGATTTACGTGGCTGTTCTTTCTTGATGATAAATCATAGGTCCAAAAGATCTTCAAGAACTTTGCTAGGAAGGCCCAACATCAATTTGAAGTGAAGAACAAGAAGGTTCGGAGCGACAACGGAACGGAGTTCAAGAACGCCAATGTGGATACCTTTCTTGATGAAGAAGGGATTTCACATGAGTTCTCGGCTACGTACACACCTCAACAAAATGGATTTGTTGAGATGCTTGTTGAACCGTGAATACATGCATGTTGAATATTTTTTTGGAACGAAGGCTGGGGGGGGGGGCTGCTTTGAATTAACGAAACCATCAGCCGGCCAGGATTACACAAGGCCACCAAGCGATAGCGACTAAAAGATACAATGGAGCTTAGTGAACAGCTAACAATGCAACACACACTAGAGCAGAAAGAAAATACATGAAGAGCCCTGCTAGTAGTGTCGAAGCCTACTGCACATAGTCAGCAGAGAGAGGAGGAGCAGAGAAGCCTCGATGATCAGCCGAAGGCCAGAGAAAGGTGTGAACTATCTGAACCCAAGGGCAAGGGAAGAACATCGCTCCCAACGCCGAACAGGAACCCTTTCCTCTCGCCTAGGCTCGAAGGTGCCGCACCGTCGGATCGTTGGCGCTCACCTGAGAACTAGAGCAGACGCCAGCCGGATCCCCATCGCAGACAAGTTGCACAGCCCTCGCCACGCTGCAGGCACACACCACAGCTGCACTGCCACCTCTCCTAAACAACCAAGAGCAGAAGGATAGCCGTCAGGAGGTCGCCGAAGAAGAAAGCTGCAGAGGCCAAGAGGCGGAGCAGGGGTGCACCAGGTCCCGTTCCATGACCGCAAGGACTCTTGCATGAACGAGCACCCTCCACAGAAAAAAGCAAACTTGGCCTCACAGCTGAGGGACGCCCACCGACCACCTCATCCCTCACCCGAAGAACCAGACACCCAAGACGGCGCCTCCAACAAGCACGCTGTCGGTGTCAAAACCAGCGGATCTCGAGTAGGGGGTCCTGATGATTGCGTCAAGGCTGATGGTAACAGGAAGCAAGGGAGACAGATGTTTACCCAGGTTCGGGCCCTCTCGATGGAGGTAAAACCCTACTTCCTGCTTGATTAATATTGAAGATATGGGTAGTACTAGAGTAGATCTACCACGAGATCATAGAGGCTAAACCCTAGAAGCTAGCATATGATGGTATGATTGTAATTGTGATCGGCCTTCTAAGGACCAACCACTCCGGTTTATATAGACACCGGAGAGGGCTAGGGTTTACATGGAGTCGGTTACAAGGAAGGATATACAATATCCGGATCGCCAATCTTGCCTTTCACGCCAAGGAAAGTCCTATCCGGACACGGGTCGAAGTCTTGAGTCTTGTATCTTCACACTTCCATAGCCCGGACGATGTATACAGTCCGGCTGTCCGGATACCCCTTAATCCAGGACTCCCTTAGTAGCCCCTGAACTAGGCTTCAATGACGATGAGCCCGGCGTGCAGTCTTGTCTTCGGCATTGTAGGGCGGGTTCCATCTCCGAATACTCCAAAGTACTTGTTACGACGAATAGTGTCCGGAACTCCATCAATGTTGTACTCCTTGGCTTCTGTGCCTCAATAATGACCATCTACATGTGTCGAGCGAATGCGAGGAGCCGAGGTGTTTTTCGCATTTACCACCCTCAATCTTTTGGGCTGACCGCCTATTTGAAGAGACGGGGATTCTCAGATCCACACCTCACTCCTCCCCCTCGAGCAAGCATCCAACAGAGCACTCCGGAAAAACCATTCCAACATGGCCGGTCGTCACAGCTCTTCTGCTCGCTCTCCTCGCCCCAAGTCGGGGGACTGGGAAGAGTGTTCAGTTCCCTATAGCCGTTTGATCGAGTTACAAATCCAAGGGTTTCTTCCACCAACATTCATGGTCCCTGTCCGAGCCGGAATAGCCACCTATAATGGCGGGGAGCATGCGGAGAGATCTCCGAATCTGTCTCCAGAGGAGCGAATATGCCTCATCCCGCATCTGCTAAGGGGCATCGGGTTTCCTATCCACCCGTTCCTTCACGGGCTCCTGGAGTTCTACGGCCTCCAGTTACACAATTTCACCCCTGCCTCTATACTACATATAGCAGGGTAGGTTGCCCTTTGCGAGCTATTTTTAGGCTGCGAGCCTCACTTCGGGTTATGGAAGAAGTTGTTCTGCCTTGTCCCCCGCAACCAGGGAGAATCCCTATGTCAGGTGGGTGGGGCCGAAGTATGGCGCATTGCCGAAACCGGATACCTATCCGGCACTCCCAAGAAGGTACTAGAGAACTGTCCTTCAGAGTGGTTCTACATTGACGGCGCTCCCCTTCCGGATCCAGTCCGGACAGGTCTCCCCCAGTTCAGTAATGCCCCGCCGAGGGCACGTCTAAGCTGGTGCCCCCGAGGCCCCCACGAGGAGGATACCAGGTAAATACATTACCTGATGAGCCGGATAAAGTTACTGGACAACTCTGGACTGATGATAGTCGAGGTTATGGCAATATGCATAATACGGGGAGTGCAACCACTTCAATATTGGGGGAAGCCCATGTGGCACTTCAACGGGGAAGATGATGCCACCCGCTGTGGCCGTAAGGGTCCGGACTCCACCACTGCTCTGGCAAGGATATTGTCCGATTTGTACAAAGGGGAAGAGGAGGAATTACTTCACATCAAACCGCGAGAGGGATTCTCCATGTACAACCCCCCAAACTGGGTAAGTTGTCGTTCCTTTCCCTACGTCACTTATTGTGGCGTTCTTTGCTAAGATCATCTGCCTCGATATTCCCGAGCAGGAACTGAGGAGGGCCGTAGAAGGAATCTCCAGCCCCTCTCCGCAATCGGAGGACCCCGGAAGGGTCCTAGATCCAGGTCTCGAAGAAGATCCGGATATTACCGTGGAGCTCGTCAACGGGATATTTTATCAAGCGAGCTGTGATGGCGCCTCAGTGGCCATTACTGCCGACTATCCCGGACCGCTTCCTACGTCGCGCGTAAGCCAAGTCGAAAAACCCTATCCTCCGAAGAGGACTCCCTTTAGATGTCATGCCTTACCCTTGAAGTGTCGTGTTTTTGCAGAGACGACGATCAGAGTGTGGGGCCGAGCACCTGGGGACTCGTCGGCCAAGGGCATCCGGATCGGGCAGGCTCAAGAGGAAGGCGGTAAGGGTCGACTCGCCACTACAGTGGTAAGACAAAAACTTGTGCTGTGATTATGGTATTTTGAAGTATGACAGCACCCTTTGTGTTCTGGCAGGAAGAGGAGCAGCCGGACTATATCCGGGATCTCGCTAACCACGCCTCCACCGGCCGGATTCCGTAACCAGACGAGAGCGGAGGTGGGAGCGGGGCCGATGCCGCATAGTTCTCCGACAGATTATGTGGATATGCTCTCAGCCACGAATTCCGAAGTAGAGAGCGCCATGAATCACAGGCGCCGACGGGCCGTACTTCGGAACAACATCTTTTCCGAAGAGGCATTTAATGCCTTCAATTCGGGAGACGCATACATCCGAGCTGCTCAAGGCGGGCTTGCCCGAGCGGCATTATACCAAAGATATACGGGTAAGAAAATTTGGTAAGCATGTGTAGCAGTAGCCCCTGAGACTTGAAACAGTTGGAACAACTGTTTTAAGGATCAATTTATGCATAGGTCCTTGTAGATAAGAATGAGCAATTGTCTCGGGAGCTGGAGGAATGCGAGGCCGAACTGAGGGCCGCAGTTGCCAAGTTAGAGGAACCCCAAAAGCCCTCATCTGGTAACAATTGTCACAATTGTACGAAGATGCACCAGTTAGTAAATGGCTGATATGACAAGTCTAACAGAAAATTCTGCAGACAATCCCGGGGTGAATCCGGAGGGCGTAAGAGAGGACGCATCGCATCTCAAAAGGCAACTGGAGGCTGGCGAACGCATTCTTACGCGAGTTAGGCAGGAGAAGAACGATCTTCAAGATGCCAAAGTCTAGCTGGACGTGGAGTTAAAAGATCTCCGCGCTTAGCTGGCGGACTCCGTGAAGGAGAACAAAAGGCTTCGACGCGGCATTTATGGTAAGTGCCTAGACGAACTGTAGTATAGTTCGGCGAGGAAGTATATTGAAAGAATTCTACTTGCAGGAATGTTAACGGGTCGCCCTGAGGAGGAAATGCCCTCATCTGCAAGTGATTTACTGCAAGACCTTTTGCAACTGCACGAGCGAGCTCGGCAAGTGATGCAGGGTGTTGCTCAGGCTTTGTGACCATCAAGCTTGCTACCGAATGGCATGGGGGAGCTTGTGGATATGCTTCAAGGAACACGGCGGCGCTTCCGATTGTGGAAAGTGTCCGCTTGCCGGCAAGGCGCAAGAGAAGCCTGGGCTATGGTGAAGACGCGCTACACCAAGCTGGAGCCGAACCATATGGCCGAAGTAGGACCGGCAGGGCTTGATGGGCAAGAAATTCCCGTGAGTCTGGTATATGACCAGGTAGCATTAGCCGCTAAGTATTCTCAACAGGATTGTAAGCTAGATAGCCTGTTGGACGGTATAGAGGAGGAATATAGTCATTCCAAGTGACTGTGTAATTCAATGGACATAAGTACTCCCTAGCCGGATTGAAATCATTTGTCATGGCGGACATTTTTGCTTCAGCCCCCGGATCCTATAGTCCGGGGTGTGTCCGAATACCCACTCAGTTATACAAAACCGGGGTATGCGTGGACACCAGGCGTAGGGGTCATAAGTGCTTGAACAGACAAGTACCCAACTAGTTATGTTATATTACATGGATAGTAAGAAACATCTTCCAGGGAGAATAGTTTTGTTAGGGGTTCCTTTCCTTGGGAAAGCATGCGACAATGCACATGTCCGGACTGCGAACGATTGCGCAAGATACAAAACTTCTGGGGATTTGCGTTATAATAAACGAATACATTTTTTGTTCACCGACCGAATATTCTCTTAAGGAAGCTAGCTTTAGGCTTCACCGAGTCTGAGGTACACATCTGGCTGAACCGGCAGTAACAATCGCAGAGGTGCTCCCCTTATGCCCTAGCCAAATTAACGGGAACGTAGGGCATAAACACAAGAGCCAGGCAACCCAGCTTGGCAACATCTTAAGTCATATCGATGCATATATGGAAAAAGGCACATATGGAAAAAGAATGCATATGTGATGGGCAGAAAGCCATGTGAGTAATTATTTTTAGCTTCTGTATAGGAAGCCCCCAGGTATTGCTTACACACTTAGTGCGGCCAGAGTGATCCGAAAATCCGCACTGTATTGAATAATTTGTGTGAAGAGAGAAAAAGATCGAGAAAGGAAAAAAAGATGGAGCATATTTAAAAAGGAGGGGTTAGGAGACGAACACTGAGTTCGGCGCTAGGCGTAGAACCTCCGGAGTCTGGCCGCGTTCCATGGGTTCGGCTTGAGTCTGTTATCGGATGCGTTACGTAAGCGGTACGCTCCTCCAGTGAGAACTTTGTCAATGACGAAGGGACCCTCCCACTTGGGTTTGAGCTTGTCCTTCTTCTTCTCCGGTAGGCGTAGAACGAGCTCGCCAATATTGTAAGTTTTGGCCCGCACTTCTCTGCTTTGATATCGTCGAGCCTGTTGCTGATAGAATGCAGAGCGGGCTTTTGCGACGTCACGCTCCTCCTCCAGGGGATCTAAGTTATCATGCCGATCTAACTCGGCTTCCTTCTCTTCGTACATGCGTACGCGTGGCGAATCATGTATTATGTCACAAAGTAATACTGCTTCCGCGCCGTACACCATATCCGGTGGTGCGATTTGGCATGGTACGCAGCCCCCAGAGTACGGAGTCGAGCTCCTCTACCCAGTGCGTATCCGACTCTGTCAAGGATCGCACTAGTCTGGGTTTGATGCCGCTCATGATGAGACCGTTTGCCCGCTCTACCTGGCCGTTTGTTTGGGGATGGTAGACGGAAGCGTAATCGAGCTTAATGCCCATTTTTGCGCACCAAGTTTTCACTTCGCCGGCTGTGAAAATTTAGCCATTATCGGTGATGATGCCGTCGAGCCTTGTGTCGGTGCATGACCCCGGATATGAAGTCTATTCTTGGTCCGGATTCAGCCGTTTTGACTGGTTTAGCTTCTATCCATTTGGTGAATTTGTCCACCATGACCAATAAGTATTTTTTCTTATGGCTTCCCCCTTTAAGAGGTCCGACCATATCCAACCCCCAGACCGCAAAGGGCCAAGTTATGGGGACTGTTTGGAGAGCGGTAGGGGGCATATGACTCTGATTGGCAAAGAGCTGGCAACCAACGCAATCTTTGACAAGGTCTTGTGCGTCTGCTCGGGCCGTCGGCCAATGGAAACATGTACAGAAGGCCTTGCTGACTAATGCCCGAGCCGCGGCGTGGTGCCCGCCCAGGCCGGCATGGATTTCGGCCAAGAGCTGTCGCCCTTCCTCTTCGGAGATGCATCTTTGGAGTACTCCGGTAGCGCTTTTCTTGTAGAGTTCCCCTTCGTAGACTTTGTAAGCTTTAGAGCGCCGGACAATGCAGCGTGCTTCATTTTGGTCTTCGGGAGCTCCTGCCTATTTAGGTAGGCCAAGAAAGGCTCGGTCCACGGGCGATTACAACCATGATTTCGTGGGCGAGGATGTTATTTCGGTGGTAGAACCTCCGACTATGTCCGATGGTTCGAACGGGGTGTATTCGGATCCGTGCTAGTATTGCGGACTCTCTTCCCATACTACGAATGGCTTGAACATCCGTTCTAAGAATATGTTAGGTGGGGCGAAATTGGCGTTTAGCGCCGATGCGAGCGAGGACATCCGCCGCTTGATTGTTTTCTCGAGCCACATGGTGGAATTCGAGCCCCTCGAACTGAGCTGACATTTTGAGGACGGCATTACGGTAGGCCACCATTTTCGGGTCCATGGCATCAAAATCTCCATTTATTTGTGATATTGCGAGGTTTGAATCCCCACGCACTTCTAGGGGTTGAATGCCCATAGATACTGCCATTCGAAGACCGTGCAACAGGGCCTCGTATTCGGCTGCCATGGTTTGTATGATATGTAGAACGGGAGGAGCTCAATGGCCCATTTGGCAATCCGGCCCGTAGCATCGCGGTTATTTATTATGTCATTGAGTGGTACTTCGGAGGCCACCGTAATCGAACACTCTTGAAAGTAGTGTCGCAGCTTCCGGGATGCCATGAACATCGCGTATGCTATTTTTTGATAGTGTGGGTATCGGGATTTGCATGGGGTTAGGACCGCGGACACATAGTAAACCGGCTTCTGGAGCGGGTATTTGTATCCGTCGGCCTCTCGTTCAACGTAGCACCGCGCTTACAACTTGATGCGTTGCAGCTATGTAATGACATAGGTTCATCGATATTCGGCTATGTAAGTCTTTGGATTACTGGCCAATAAGGTCTTTATTGCATCCAGTCCGGGCGCGGCTGCATCCGTCCACACGAAGTGTTCGGTGCGCCGAAGAAGGCGATAAAGAGGTAATGCCTTTTCTCCTAACCTGGAGATAAAGCGGCTTAGAGCAGCCACGCATCCGGCTAGTTTCTGGATGTGCTTGAGGTGCATTGGTATAGCCAATCGTGATGTGAGCTTCGGATCTTTGCCGGATTCGCTTCAATTCCTTTGTTGGAAACGATGAAGCCGAGTAGCTTCCCTGAGGGGACGCCAAAAATGCATTTTCCGGATTCAGCTTGATGTCGTATGTCCGGAGATTGTCGAATGTAAGCCTCAAGTCATCTATTAGGGTTTTGACGTGTCTTTTTTTTATGACCACTTCATCCACGTATGCCTCCACTGTTTTGCCGATTTGCTTTTCCAGGCATGTTTGAATCATGTGTTGGTAGGTTGCACCGGCGTTCTTGAGCCCGAAAGGCATAGTGTTGAAGCAGAACGGGCCATATGGCGTTATGAAAGCTGTTGCGGCTTGGTCAGACTCTGCCATCTTTATTTGATGGTACCCAGAGTATGCGTCGAGGAAACACAGCGAGTCGTATCCTGCTGTGGCATCAATGATTTGATCGATGCGAGGGAGGGAAAAGGGATCCTTGGGGCAAGCCTTGTTGTGGTCTTTAAAGTCGACACATAGGCGCCAGGATTTGTCCTTCTTTGGTACCATTACCAGGTTTGCCAGCCAATCCGGATGCTTGATATCTCTGATGAATCCGGCCTCGAGTAGTTTGGCTAGCTCTTCCCCCATGGTCTGCCGTTTGGGCTCTGAAAACCGTCTTAGAGTCTGCTTGACCGGTTTGTATCCTTTTAGTATATTGAGGCTGTGTTTGGCCAATCTGCGTGGGATGCCTGGCATGTCCGATGGGTGCCAGGCGAAGATGTCAAATTATCGCGTAAGAAGTCTTGCAGTGCGGCGTCCATCGCGGGGTTCAGCTGTGTCCCGACGAAGCTGTCTTCGTGGGGTCCGTTGGATGGACTTGGAATTTGACTATCTCGTCTGCGGGTTTAAACGAGGTGGACTTGGGTCACTTGTCGAGTATCACGTCGTCCCTGTCCACGGTGGCCTGATGTTGTTAATTCTTCGCTGCCGGGGCCTCGGATAATGCCTCCAAAGGCTAAGCGCTGCGGTTTTGTTTTCGACGGCGCGACGTCCGGATCACTGGCTAGAGTGATGATTCCATTGGGCCCGGCATTTTAAGTTTCATGTACCCGTAATGGGGTATAGCTTGAAAGCTTGCAAACGCGTCCTGCCCTAAAAGGGCGTGGTATCCGCTGCTAAAAGGGGCCACTTGGAATGTGATTTCTTTGGACCTATAATTCTCCGGGGTGCCGAATACCACGTCAAGTGTGATTTTTCCCGCACACCGCGCTTCCCGACTAGGGATAATTCCCCTGAAGGTTGTGCCGCTTTGTTCAATGCGGCCTTTGTCGATTTCCATCTTGCTGAGTGTCTCTTCATAGATCAGATTTAATCCGCTTCCGCCATCCATGAGCACTTTAGTGAGCCCAAAGCCGTCCACGATTGGGCTAAGAACCAGAGCGGCTGGTGCTCGGACAGTACGGAATCTAGGTTCGTCACTGGCATTGAAAGCTATAGCAGTGTCGTTCCAGGGGTTCATCTTGGCCATATGGCAAATTTCTGCGGAGCTTCGATGAGCTCGCTTGCGCCTACTGTTTGAGGCAAAAGTCTCGAAGACTGTTAGTACCGTATTGTGCTCGTTGGCGGGATGTTGTTCTGTAAGAAGATCCTCGCCACTTTTCGCAACCTGCCGGAGTATCCAACATGCCCTAAGGCTATGAGTTGGTGCTGTGTCCGGAGTGCTGTGGAGTTTACATGGCCCATTGTGACATTTTTCCGTCGGTTCCCATACAGGGTGGGCTTTGGTTTCTTGGGGATTGGATCGGACGACGTACGAGAGTTCGCCCATTTATTCCGGACAAAGGTTTTGGTGAAAGCCGGATTGTCCCAAAATTCTTGAGTTTTCTAGACGCTTTCCATCGCACAGTACTTCTGTACTATGATCGCTAAGTCCGCAAAGTGTACTATGTCACGGTGACTTATAGCATTAAGGATTCCTTTGTCCGTGCAATTTTTGTAAAAGAGCGAGACTACGTCCTCCTCATGGCAGTCCTCGACTTTGTCTAGCGCAAGGAGGAATCTGGCCCAGTAATGATGTACTATCTCCTGGGGCTCTTGCCTGATATGGGAGAGGCGATTTAAGTCCGCGCGGGTGGTTATAGCTGAATCCGGATTCTGATCCGATCTAGCACCCCTGGGCATAGAAGCTTCCGAGTTCAACAGCTCGGGATTCGGGACGTTGCCCAATCTTTCCGGCCCCGTGCCCGGTTCTAAGTCCGGGACCCGGGTCATATCATCCCCCGGGCGGGTGTCCGGCTCCGGGAGCTTGGCGATCCGGACATAATTCGTCCTCAAAATAGAGGGATACTCCTTGTGTGGTTCCTCCGATACCGCTCTCTCATGGGTGGCCGGCGGGGATTTAATGTCCCTTTGGTCGGGTTTAAGCCCGATCCGGTCATAGTCCGTTGCGACTCCCAAAGTGGCGATGCGGTCCAAGAGCTCATTAAGAGAAGAGATTTCTATCGGATCCATCTGTTCGGCGAGTTCCGAATCGATGTTAAGTTTATGCTTGATGACCCGAGAGGCCATCGTCGGCGCGACAGCCGATGGGGCGGCCATGACGAAGCCGCCTAGTCGGAGAGTTTGGCCTATAGCCAGAGCTCCCCCTGCGGTAATGTTGTCCCCGACAATGAGACGAGCCATCGAGCCTTGCAGCGACGACACAGAGGAACTCTCAATGAAAGCACCAATGTCGGTGTCAAAACCGGCGGATCTCGGGTAGAGGGTCCCGATCTGTGCGTCAAGGCTGATGGTAACAGGAAGCAAGGGACACAGATGTTTACCCAGGTTCGGGCCCTCTCGATGGAGGTAAAACCCTACTTCCTGCTTGATTAATATTGAAGATATGGGTAGTACAAGAGTAGATCTACCACGAGATCGTAGAGGCTAAACCCTAGAAGCTAGCCTATGATGGTATGATTGTAATTGTGATCGGGCTTCTAAGGACCAACCTCTCCGGTTTATATAGACACCGGAGAGGGCTAGGATTTACATGGAGTCGGTTACAAGGAAGGAAATACAATATCCGGATCGCCAATCTTGCCTTCCACGCCAAGGAAAGTCCTATGCGGACACGGCTCGAAGTCTTGAGTCTTGTATCTTCACGCTTTCATAGTCCGGGCGATGTATACAGTCCGGCTGTCCGGATACCCCTTAATTCAGGACTCCCTCGGACGCGACACACTAGGCGCCGCCGCCCGCCAACCCGAGACGGGCTTTGGGTTTTCACCCAGGGTCTGGAATGGGGGTGAAGAGGAGAGCCCTCAACGGCGCCTCCAGCGAAGAACACGACGCGCACACGCGCCGTCGCCGTCGTGACCGAAGGGCCAGCCAAGGGTTTCCCCCGGGCTCGAACCTGAGAACCCGCACCCCACCAGCACCGGATCTGGCGACCAGAGTCGCAGAAGGGTATGACCGGTGGGGAGGAGAGAGCAGGGGAGGAGGGCACCTGACCTTCAGATCTAGGGCAGAGGGACTCCGCGCTGTGACCGCCCGCCGTATCCTCGCTGCCCGGGCAGCCGAGGATGCCGGCCACCTCTTCCAGCGTGCGCTGCCAGTCGCGGAGGCAGTGCCGCCTCGCCGTCCGGGGCCGTCGCCCCGGCTTCCAGGTCCTTCGCGGGGGTACGAAGCAAGCGCAGCACCTCACCGCCACCTTCTTCGACGACCCAGCAAGCTTGCCTGTCGATCCCCTCAGGTGGCGGCGAGGAGGGGCTGGGAACGCATGTTGAATATATGTTGTTGTTCTTTTATTTGAACTTTGCTTGCCGACCTCCTTTTTAGATTGCCGAATGTTCTACTACAGTGATGATTCCGTCGTAACCAACAGGCTTTTGGTCGGGCCTTGGGCTTTATTGACGGGCTTGTGTTTTAGTAAACGCTTGGTCTTTCGCACGCCCAGCCCGGGGATTGGCTTGATATTTTTTTAGCAAAAAAAGGGTTCTAGAACGATATATGTCAAGATGTGAGGGGAGGAAGCTTACAGCCTGCATGAGCTGAGATATCTCCGACTCCTTCATGTTGGCGCCCACCCTCTCCAGTCCAGCCTTGAGCTCCTCGTAGTTGATCTGCCCGCTATTGTCGGTGTCCATCATCTTGAACATCTCCTTGAGCCCTGCAATCTCCTCCTCTGATAAGTTCTCGGCAATCACCTGCAGGCGCGCAGCCACAAATCTCCTCAATTCCCAGATTCACATGGATACGGTGGCCTTATACTAGCATAGATGACGGCAATGACACCGGTGCTCACTCTCAATGCCATCTTCTTGAGCTTGTTCATCGCCGAGAACTGCTTCAGGCGGGAGAGAACCGCCGAGTCGAGCGGCTTGTCGGGTGCCTCTCCGCTCATCTGCAGCCAGGGGTGGCCTGCATGCAGCATAGAACATTTGCAAGATGTCAGTAGGTCTAGGTCTAAGTGCAACGCGACGGCGGCGAGCGGACTGACAGAGGACTTGGTGCGCGGTGAGCCGCTTCTTGGGGTCCCTGACGAGCACCTTCCGGAGGAGGTCCTTGGCGCCCTCCGACACGCTGGGCCACGGGTCCGACTCGAAGTCCAGCGTGCCGTTCAGCACCTGCTCGAATATCCCCTGCTCTGTCTCTGCAATCCATGGCAAAAAGCATGTTGTGCCGCGGTTTCAGAGCTGCATATGTGACCAGCATGACATGAGTCTACCTGCCCAGAATGGAGGCACGCCGCATAGCAGGATGTACACGATGACGCCGGCGCTCCACACGTCAGCCTCCTGGCTGTAGCTCTTCTTGAGCACCTCCGGCGCCACGTAGTACGGGCTCCCCACAACGTCGCTGAACATCTCGCCTGCACCAAAATTCCTGCCTCAGCTCACTTCTCAGGCTTGAGGTCAATTGTATTCATGGAGGTTTACCTGGTCGGAAGAACATGGAGAGGCCGAAGTCGATGGTCTTCAGCGCCGCGTCCTCCTCATTGCCCACGAAGAGGAAGTTCTCAGGCTTGAGGTCGCGGTGCATTACGCCCAGCGAGTGGCACGACTCGACGACGGCCACGATGACACGGGCGAGCTCGGCAGCCTGCCGCTCGGTGTAGTGCCCCCTGCGCACGATCCGGTCGAACAGCTCCCCGCCGGCGCACAGCTCCATCACAACGTGCACCGCTACCGCGTCCTCATAGGCTCCCCGGATGGAGATAATGTTCGGGTGGCCGGCGAGGTGGTGCATGATCTGGATCTCCCGCCGCACGTCCTCCACGTCCTCGTCGGTGATGAGCTTCCGCTTGGCGATGGACTTGCACGCGTACTCCAGACCAGTTGCCTTGTCCACGCACAGGTACGTCGTGCCGAACTGCCCCTGCCCCAGCTTCCGGCCGAGGCTGTATTTGTCCTTGAGGTTGTCGGTCTTACGCCGGAGGACCGACTGCACCTGCAGCCCGGCACTCGAGATGCGCTTGATGTGCCCCGACGGCTTCTTGGGCCGCGACTGCTGTCTCGGCTGCGGCTGAGCCGGCTGCGATGACGGCTGCTGCTCCGACGGAGGAGGAGGAGGAGGGGTATTGGCCTCTTTCTCCGCTGGCTGAATCTGCTGTTGCGGGGGCGGTCTCGCCGGTTCGGAGATGACGATGGGAGCTGGAGGGGCCGTAGGGGTTGGCTCAGGCGTAGGCGGCTTGACCTCGGGGGGAGGAGTGGAGGCGGTGGGCTGTACAACGGGGACGGAGCGGGAGGTGGTGGTAGGCTCGGAGGGGCTACTCGAGGGAGCGGCCGAGCGGTTGCGCCAAATGGAGCCGGAGATGGTGCTGAAGAAGCCGTTCTTGGCGAAGCTGCGTCGCGCGCCGACGCAGACGTTGCCCATCGGGCGCGTGCTGCGGCGGCAGCGGCGGCGAACGATGACGACGGCGATCAGAGCACAGGGTCTGTCCTCCGCTGTATGAGTGGCATGGCCACGGCAGCGGCGGCGGAACGGGGCGCGTTCCGCCGGGAAACAACGACCAATGTCGGAAGCGGAGAGGCGTGGGTTATTGGTGGTCTCGGTTCGTGGGAGAAGATAGCCGGGGAACAAACAGGAGCTAAAATTGGAAAGTGAGAGGAGAAAGAAACAGAGTGGTAGCAGGAAAACACTAATTTTGGAGGGAAATGAGGGAGGATGCGGTTAACAACTCAACTGTGATAACGCGCGTGAGATTGGTGTGAGCGTGGAACGAGTTTGCTCATACTTGCGTAATACACTTCGCTTTCTGGTTGTATAAATATCCTATATAGATTTTTTTTAATAATTACACAAAAACCTTTAAAATAAATTTAACTTACTTGCGCACTAGTATATAAATTAAAAAAAAACAACATTGATTTCATAGCGAAAAGACAACATCTGTTTGCTATTATAGGTCACTATTCATGTTATTTTGATAAAAAATTGTTTTTTTAAGAAGTCAAAGAAGAATTTTCTTTCTTTGGAACTTTCCTCACGAGTATAATAAAAGGTCAAGTTTATTTTAAAAATATTTTTAGAAATATTGTCTTTTTGTTAAATTACTAAAAAAAATGCATATAGAGGTGCTGTGTTCTTTCCCCCGCGTGCTTGTAATCGTAACAAAACCTTATTCGGTTTCTCTTGGTAATCCAATTGGAACCGGGGCGTTGAGCCCTTTTCCTCTAAAAAAATGCATATAGAGTACATATGTATCCATAAACCAAACATTCGCGTCCATGTCCTTCTTCATTAATCAAGGACAAGTCTAGCCAGCGGCCGATTTTTCGCTAGTCCTTCCAAGCCGCCGACCTAAAATAGAAATTTTTGATCCCCTAATCTCTAAAAGGTACTTCCTCCGTCCCGTAATGTAAGACGTTTTTTGACTCTAGTGTAGTGTAAAAGAACGTCTTACATTATGAGGCGGAGGGAATAATAATTTGTCCTCTCTAATTGGTATAAGAAAAGAATTCTAGTAATTCACATATTACTCCCTCCGTCCTGAAATGTAAGATGTTTTTTGAGTCTTATATTTTGGGATGGGGAAGTAGAAAAAGTATTATGTAAACAAAAAGTATTACTAAAGTATCCGTGTGAAAAGGTGTGAATGTATGTAATTCGAGTCTTCAAAATTTTAAAAAGTCATAACTTTTAAACCGCGTGTTGGAATTAAGATATGTTTTCAAAATTTTAAGAAGTCATAATTTTTAAACCGCATAGGTATGTTTTGACAAACTTCTTTGTGTGCAATTTAGTCTTTGTTTAGTGCAACTGTTTAACTGTCGATGTGCAACTAGCTAACAGTTGATGTATAACTTTTTTCTCTAACCATGGACATGTGTAACTAGCTAACCATGGACATGCCACCGAGAGTGTGAACTCCAAGGTCGTGCGTGAACACCTACCGCAACAGTACATGTGCAACTATGCGGACGAGAGTGTGCAAATCCGCGGCCACACATGTGCGACTATTCCGACGAGAATGTGCAACTCCGCGGCCGTGCGCGAGCTAGTGCGCCAATGAGAGTTTGCAACTTCATGGTCATGTGTGTTCGACTATCCTGTCACTTGGGTGCAACTCCCCCAATGTTATGTAAACTACTATGCCGGCAAGAGTGTGCAACTCCCGCAGGAAAGAGAGTGGGCTCCTATGCCGATGAAAATGTGCAACTTTGCACCCGTGCGTGTGCAACAATGCGAGCAAGATTGTGCAACTCCGCTGTCACGCACGTGCGACTATGCCGATGAGAGTGTACAAATCCGCGGTCATAGATGAGGTTCTACACCAACGAGAGTGTGCAACTCTGTGGTCGTGCGTGTGCGACTATGCCGCCACATGCGTGCAACTCCCGTTGTCACGTGTTCTACTACGTTTTTGTTTTCTACTATTCCCAACATGTGAAACCCCGCTGCCACGTGTGTGCGACTATGCCGACGAGAGTATGCAACTTCACGACCGTGGGTGATCCACTAAGCCGATGAGAGTGTGCATCTCTATGGTCGTGCATGTGTGACTATGCACACGAGAATGTGCAACTCTGCGGGCGCGTATGTGTGACTATGTTGATGAGAGTGCAACTCGGCGGCCGTGCATGAGCTACTATGTTGACGATAGTGTGTAGCTCTGTGGTCTTGTGCTTGCGACTATGCCACCGCGCGTGTGCAACTCACGCCGTCGTATGTGAGCTACTATGCCGACGAGAGTGTGCACTTCCACGGGCGCGCTGTGCAACTATACTGACGCTCATGAGCACCTATGTGGCCCTGCGTGTGCGACTCTGGGAACAAGAGTGTGCAACTCTGCGACCACATGTGTGCGACTATGCCGACAAGAGTGTGCAACTCCACGTTCGTGCGTGACATACAAGATTGACGTGAGTGTGCAACTCTGTGGTCCTGTGTGTGCGACTATGCCGCTGTTCATGTGCAACTCCCGCAATCGTGCATGAGCTACTATGATGACGAGAGTGTGCACCTCCGTGGTCGCATGTGTGTGACTATGCTGACGCATGCCTGCACCTCCCGATGTCGTGCATGTGCAAATATGCAGATGAGAGTATGTAACTACATAGTCATACGAGTGTGATTATGTCAACGAGAGTGTGCAACTGCGTGACAGTCGATGTGTGGCTTTCATCCTACCCATGGACACCCCGTCTCAACACCCTACTAGTAGGATGTGTAACTTCCGCAGCTGCCCCAGCCAAGTCCCTAACAGTCGATTTGCAACTCTAAAAGGATGGTTGTGCAACCTTTGTCATTACCTCATGGATGTGTGATTTTCACCACCTCAACTACTCTTGTTAGTGAGATGTGTAACTACGTCAGTTGTCCCGACCAACTGCTTACCACTCGATGTGCGACTTTGGTTGTTGCCTCGGTCGAGTGTTTGGCATCCTTGCAACATGATGTGGACTACTTGTAGCATCGGCATGATTCCAATTTGAAGCAGTAGTTGATCGAACTTTACACGTCTAACTAAACTTGAGTAAACAATGCACACACGAGATGTTGCGGTGCTAGGCAGTGAGTGGCGGCAAACATCTTCAAGCACTAGGTCCAAGCAACTTTCCTCCTACCTTGTGGATGTGCAGTTTCACCACCCCTAACAACCCCCTGTCGTCGAGATTGTAATTTCCTCTGCTGCAATAGCCAACTGTCTAACAAATGATGTGTAACTTTTCCTTACCCGTGGACACCCCTCCCTAGCTACTCCTACTAGTAGGATGTGCAACTCTGATATCTTCCCCAGCCAACTCCCTAACGGTCGATGCGCAACTTAAAAAGCATGGTTGTGCAACTTTGCATGGCTTCGCGAGGACGACATCGCTTCACCTCCATCACCAAGACAAAAAGGGACATGATGAGGCCATGACGATGTTGCTCCGGCTCCATAGACCGAGGTCTCCCCGATGACTTGCTTACCCCAACCATAAAAGATTTGTCAGTCACATCTCGAGCACTACTGTGGGTACGGCTGTGGACGCCCCCACCCCCAGCTACCCTTTCTAGTAGGATGACATGCTAACCCCAGCCAGAGTGGACTTGTCAGACACACCCCGAGCACCGCTGTGGGCGTGGTTGTGGACACCTCTGCCCCAACTACCCTTTTTAGTAGGATGTGCAACCCTTACAGGTATCAAGGCCAAGTAGGCGTCGTCCGATGTGCAACTCCAAAAATAAGGTTGTGCAAATCTTCTTATAATATTTAGAAAGTTGAGATGATAATTGACAAAAACATATACATGTTGGTGTCTGACGAAAGGCAAAAATGTAGAAGCAGCCACAAATACACACACGAAAATAGAGTGTGTGTTCGTCAATTAACATAGCAATTCACAATGACAGAAGTACAAGAACCGCACAATACACACACGAGTTGCACTTTTTATCATCTAGCATACACACCAGTAGCAATTCTATGAATCCACGTAACATGAATTTATTTATAAATATGAAAACAGAGGAGAAAATACAAGATGTAAATTGCTACCCACAATACTGAAGGTTAGGACGCGTCAAGATTCTGAAGCAGGCATAGAAATACGCGATTGAAGCAAGATACATGCATCAAGGGGATGAACAACTGCACACCGGCATCTGGACACGCAAAAGACACGCAAAACAAAACCAGTTCTGATCTTGTCTATAAAGGGTTGACCTCCTGGATGCGGTATATCCAGGGTGAGCGATGTCGATGGAGCACGCGGTGGAGAACCGGATGATGTAGGAGCACGACCACGCGAGGTTGCTGGAGTGTGGAGTTGTGTCGTTCCCGGCGGCATGTCTATAAGAGTGCAACTCTCTGTATCGCTCGTCACTATGGAAGACTAGGATTAGGCCGTGAAACACAATTGCATTGGTTGGTGCACTGGGCACGTATATATGATGTACAGGATGGGGGCCACAACCTCAACTATACAAGAAAACTAGGAGATGGGCCCTAGACACAATATACATGCACAATATATTCAACACCCCTCCGCAGTCGAAGCGTCGGCAGAGACACACAGACTGGAACAAAACTCCTCGAAGGTGGAAGTAGGTAGTCCCTTAGTCATCACATTGGTGAACTGTTGTGCGGTCCGAACATGGAGAACCCGAATGCGTCCAAGGGCTACTGATACATCCATTTTGCATCATGCTTTTATGTTGATATTTATTGCATTATGGGCTGTTATTACACATTATATCACAATACTTATGCCTTTTCTCTCTTATTTTATTAGGTTTACATGAAGAGGGAGAATGCCGGCAGCCGGAATTCTGGACTGGAAAAAGAGCAAATATTAGAGATCTATTCTGCACAACTCCAAAAGTCCTGAAACTTCACGAAGAATATTTTTGGAATATATAAAAAATATTGGGCAAAGAAAGCACCAGAGGGGGGCCACCAACCAGCCATAAGGGTGGAGGGCGCGCCCTACACCCCTAGCCGCGCCTCCCTCCCGTCCTTGTGGGCCCCCTGGCAGGCCTCCGACGTCCATCTTCTGTTATATGGTGTGTTTCGACCTGGAAAAAATAAGAAGGAAGCTTTCGGGACGAAGAGCCGTCGTCTCGAGGTGGAACTTGGGCAGAACCAATCTAGAGCTCCGGCGGAGCTATTCTGCCGAGGAAATATCCCTCCCGTAGGGTGAAATCGAAGCCATCGTCATCACCAGCGATCCTCTCATCGAGAGGGGGTCAATCTCCATCAACATCTCACCAGCATCATTTCCTCTCAAACCCTAGTTCATCTCTTGTATCCGATCTTTGCCTCAAAACCTCAGATTGGTACCTGTGGGTTGCTAGTAGTGTTGATTACTCCTTGTAGTTGATGCTAGTTGGTTTATCCGGTAGAAGATTATCTTTTCAGATCCTTAATGATAATTAATACTCCTCTGATCTTGATCATAAATATGCTTTGTGAGTAGTTACGTCTGTTCCTGAGAACATGCAAGAAGTCTTGTTATAAGTAATCATGTGAATTTGGTATTCGTTCGATATTTTGATGAGATGTATGTTGTCTCTCCTCTAGTGGTGTTATGTGAACGTCGACTACATGAGACTTCACCATTATTTGGGCCTAGGGGAAGGCATTGAGAAGTAATAAGTAGATGATGGGTTGCTAGAATGACAGAACCTTAAATCCTAGTTTATGCGTTGCTTCGTAAGGGGCTGATTTGGATCGATATGTTTCATGCTATGGTTAGGTTTACCTTAATTCTTCTTTCATATTTGCGGATGCTTTCGAGAGGGGTTAATCATAAGTGGGAGGCTTGTCCAATGAAGGGCAACACCCAAGCACTGGTCCACCCACATATGAAATTATCAAAGTAACGAATGCGTATCATATGAGCATGATGAAAACTAACTTGACAACAATTCCCATGTGTCCTCGGGAGCGCTTTGCCTTATATAAGAGTTCGTCCATGCCCGTCCTTTGCTACAAAAAGGATTAGGCCACCTTGCTGCACCTTGTTTACTTTAGTTACTTGTTACCCGTTACAAATTATCTTATCATACAACTATCTGTTACCGATAATTTCAGCGCTTGTACGAAATACCTTGCCGAAAACCGCTTGTCATTTCCTTCTGCTCCTGTTGGGTTCGACACTCTTACTTATCGAAATGACTACGATAGATCCACTATACTTGTGTAACATCCCAATTTTCAATTTGGATGTTATACATAGGTCATCATATGCGTAACATATTTTCTTTGCATTTTGGTTATGATCCTAGAAATCTTAAGCAACTCAAGGACCCAAGTAGAGAGTTGGAGGTTTCATTTATTTTCATATTTGAATTTTCTCAAATTTAAAAAGAGCATCAACTTGATTTTAAATATTTTTTCTCTCCAATTATTTCAAATAATAAAATTAAAAGAGAGAAGATAAAATGACTTCTCCAAAAGAGAGGAATAATGGAGAAGAAATTTTAAAATCGAATTAATATTTTAATTGCATCTATTTGAATTAGAAAAATATGCATTTTCCAAAATTGCATTTTAGGCCAGAAAAATGTCCACCTTGTTCTAAATATTAGATTTAGACGGAGAAAATTATTTCTGGTATTTTTAGATTTTTTATATATTTTATTAGGATTTTTCTTTCGTGTGAAATTGTTTTTTTTAAGTTTCGTCGCGTGACTGGGCCGAAGGCCCAGCCGAGACAGGCCAGCACGCTCGCGCCCGCCGCCATCCTCCCGGGCGAGAGGAGTCCCGCCACCGCCCGCCGAGAGTCCGGCTCGGACTCCCATCGCCGCCGCCCACGTCGCCCCCACGGGCCTTTAAAAAGCTGCCCGCCGCCTCCTCCTCACCTCGCCGCCCTTACCGCCCATTGCCTACGCCGCCATGCTTGCCTGCCATCGCCGCCATCGCCATTCTTCTTTGTGTGACCATCCTCATTGGCCGTCGCCACTTGGCGAGCCGCCTCGCCCGCCAACCGCGAGTCAGCGCCGGAGTTGTCGTTGACCTCGCCGTTGTTTTCTCTGATTAACCGATAAGAAAGCCGTTCGGTTTCCCCGGTTTTCTCTCGGTTTTTTTAGGGTTAGGGTTTTCTCGGTTTTTCCGATCGGATCTAATTAGCAACGTTCGTCTGTTAATCCGCGGTAGCGAACGATTTTCGCTCATTTGTTTCTGTTAGCGAACATTCGTTAGTTAGGTTTTTCTTTTTATTTAATTTTCGGCCAGGGACCTACCCGCTAATACTTTTATCATAGATTAGTCCCTGAACTTCAAACCCTCGTTACTTTTTGCTCGTTTGTCCAAATCCAGTGAAACCAACGCCAAAATCTTCATCTTGTTCCCCTCTTTCCAGTTAACCAACTTGAAGATGATTTTGACAATTTAAAATTTGGTTTCAAGCAGATTTAATTTCAAACTTCTTCTGATCGTAGTTTGAGTTTCGTAGCTCTGATTCGATTGATTCTTTTTGCAAATCGCAGCTCTTCAATTGAACTTTCAGTTTTGATCTTTTCTCTTGAGTTTTACCCTTGCATCTTATGCTTGAGTGCTTATGTATGCTATTGTTTGTTCACGATAGAGTTTTCGGAGTGCGAAGCGTGCTACTACGAGTCACTAGGGTTTTCAGATCATCATCAAGGCAAGTAACATTTTGATCATACCCCTTTATTACCCAGTTTTTATGCGTTAGTTCAATCCTGAAACATTGCATGAGTAGGTTTGAATACTTGTGGGTAATGGGAAGTAGTTGATGAGATAGAACCTATTGTCTTATTCAAACCTGGAGTTACTTCTACGTTATGCTGATACTGCAATGCTATGCTCGTAGACGTGGTTTGGTTTCAGAGTATTCATGAAAGATGTGAGTGATTATTGTTAATTAAGGTTTAGCTTAAGGTGGCTACTTTAACACACATCTAGGTGGATTGGTTGTGGGCACCTGGGGAAATCCATTGTTGTCCAAGGAGAATCCCGGGGTATCCGTGTGATTTTTCTTATGGTTTTCCACCCAAGCTCAAAGGGATCATTATGTTATTCATGCTGGAAACTTTTGTGTGCAGCCACAATCCATTATGGGCTCTGGCATAGTTGAGTATGTTGTGTGATCTCTTAAAGTGGTAGACTAGCAGATGTAGGGGATGTAGGTGGTACTGTCTACCCGCCGTAACGAGCTAACGCTTCTGAAAGACTGTGTCTCGGTCATCCGTTTCTCTAACATCATGTATTGCGAGAAATCCAACGGAGGAGATCGAGTCTTGTGGGGAAAAGTGCGCAAATCTCTGCAGAGTGTATAAACTAATCATGGTTAGCCGTGTCCCCGGTTACGGACATCTTGAGTATCTGGTGCTTGAATTATTATGTTGATCTCATCACTTTACTTAATTAATTTATTGGGTTATTGATTATTAATTCGGGATTGAGATGGAGTTACCATTCTCAATGTTTTCAACAACCTTTGTAATTAAAAAAATATATTCCTTTGTTTTAGGGAAAAACTAGCTTTCTGCAAATGATAACCATAGAGCCTCCACCAGCCATATATGCATATAGTTATAGCTGTTTCATGTTCATTGCTCTATAGAGTTATTTTTCCAGCATATTCCATGTGCTGACCTACACAGGCTGCAACGTATTATGTTGTAGAGTTTTCAGACGAAGCGTAAGGTGCGCTAGGTCGTTGTCATGCACTCAACTATGCCGTTGGAGTTGATGGACTCATTTACATTCGAAGCTTCCGTTGTTATCTTATTTAGATGGGCTTCCGCCATATTATTGTAATAAGTTCTCTTTTGAGACATTCGATGTAATAAGTGTGTGATTGAACTCTGTTATAAATCCTCGAGTACTGTGTGTGTCAGCATTACCGATCCAGGGATGACACTTATACACAGAGATTTGACCGTCTAAGGTCGGATCGCTACAAGATGGTATCAGAGCACACGCTAACTGTATGACACGACCATTAAGATAAGCCATAGGACCCTCTTCTCTACTCATTTCTGACTCTTCTCCATTTTCTACTCTATAGATGGCGGACCCAAGGAACACGTTTGCTCAACCGGATGAAGACACACCTTTTGGATGACACTTGAAGGAAGCCACTAGATACCTGAACATCAGAATACCAAGTTTGAATGGGACCTACACCGCCACTTTACCGGAAGAGGAGAGCTGGATGATTCGAGTTCATGTTCCAGGAAGGACCTTCACGCCAGTTACTGAGCCCATAGAGTTTTCCTTTGAAGCACCAACCTGGAGTCTAGGAAAGAGCATGGCAGCCCACATCGCCATGGGACGCATCGACGAAGTTTAGCACAAGGATCTAAAGGACACCATCTACCAGATATGTGGATGCCGAGATGAGCAATGGGAGATGATTTGCACCAGGTGGGATAAATCCATTGCATCCTACATCCAGGAGTTAAATCAACACATTCATTGTCAGGAGAACAAGATGTGTGCCAGCATGATAGACATGAAAAAGGTGATGACCAGGAACATGGAGATAGAAGAGGAACTCAAGTCTACACGCGATGGATATGAAGAGGAAATTGCAGTGTTACTGGAGAAGAATGAAGACCTGAAGAAGAAGCTAGGAATATTTATGGGAGATCCTGCGACAGAGGAGGACAACCACCCAGAAGACTACATCATCATCGACAACACCGACTCCGACCCTGATAGTGATGATGATTATGAAGATGAAGCTGGAGCAGATATCATGGAGTCTTCCTCCAATCAAAATTTCTAGTCGACCACTAAATTATCAGTAGTATTTCCCCCATGTACATAGTAATAGTCCAAGTATTTTGTAACGATAGTTAGATCGATTGTATGCCCTTGTTTGAATTGAGTGGTGTGATATGAATGTGTCTGTCTCATGTGCATATGGGTAGTGATTTCTCTTTAGACCTCACTCTATTCTATTCTCACCCATCTAAACCTATCAGATGCCTCCGAGACGTGATCCCGGATTTGTCTTCCCACCAGAGCTCACTCAGTTGATCCAATAGCAGAATGCCTTGATGCAGTTGCTAGTCCAGAACCAAGGGAACAACAACAACAACAACAACAACAACAACAACAACAACAATAACAACCCATCGCCACCACCTCCAGTTGACAACTGAGCCTGTTTTCTAAGGTTGAATCCGCCGGTGTTTTCCAGTAGCACCGAGCCAATTGTTGCTGATGACTAGCTCCGCAGGATTGGAAGGGAGCTAACCACCGCAGGTTGCACAGATGCTGAGAAGGTGCCGCTTTGCCGCACATCAACTGGATGGACCCGCAGCCTCATGGTGGGAGAATTACACAGTCACTTTCCCATAGCAAATGTCACTTGGGATCAGTTTCAGCAAGCTTTCCACACAACACATGTCTCAGTTGGAGCAATGAGTATGAAGAAGCGTGAGTTTCACAACTTACGCCAGGGAAATCGTACTTGGCACAGTACGTGGAAGAGTTCAGTAAGTTAGCTCGTTATGCCCCAGATGATGTGGCCACAGATGCCGCAAAGCAGGAGAAGTTTATGGAAGGGCTGAATGATGAGCTGAGTATGCAGTTGATGGTGGCAACATTTGCTAACTACCAGGAGTTGGTAGACAGGGCTCTTATGATAGAAGGCAAACAGCAACAGATAGAGAGCCGCAAAAGGAAGTATGGACAGGGGAAGTATAATTCTGGAGCTCAGCAAAAGCCTCGCTTTACCCGTAACTCGGGAGGTTACACCATAACCATGGAGGCCACACTCATAAATGAGGAAGCTCACATAACCACAGTGGCCCCAAGAATGGAAATGGGAATGGAGCAAGCAGCAGCCAGAACCGTTCCAACCCAGCAACACCCGCTAAGAAGGATCTGAGTCATGTCACCTGTTACAAGTGCGGGAAGACTGGACACAATGCCAATGATTGTTCTGAGTTGAAGAATGGAAATGGAAATGGAAACTCTGGGAAGAAGCCCAATCCCTTTACCAGAGGTCAGGTGAACCACATCAACATGTAGGAGGTTGAAGATCAGCCGGATGCAGTGATTGGTAAGTTTTTGATTAAGTCATTTACCACTCTCGTTCTTTTTGACACTGGCGCATCGCATTCATACATATCAAGGGGATTTGTGGACAAGTTTAAGTTGCCAACCTTAGCCCTTAGGTCACCCATGTTAGTAATCTCAGGAGCAGAGTATATTGCCAGCCGTTCTGAGTTGAGGAATGGCAATGGAAATGGAAACTCTGGGAAGAAGCCCAATCCCTTTACCAAAGGTCAGGTGAACCACATCAACGTGGAGGAGGTTGAAGATCAGCCGGATGTAGTGATTGGTAAGTTTTTGATTAAGTCATTTACCGCTCTCGTTCTTTTTGACACTGGTGCATCGCATTCATACATATCAAGGGGATTTGTGGACAAGTTTAAGTTGCCAACCTTAGCCCTTAGGTCATCCATGTTAGTAATCTCAGGAGCAGAGTATATGGCCAGCCGATGGTGTGATCGGTTACCACTAACCATTGGTAGCCACGTTTTCCCCTCAGACCTAATAATTTTGGAGTCACAAGGATTGGACGTGATACTAGGCATGGATTGGCTATCGAAGTATGGAGGAAACATCGACTGTGCTAGTAAGTCAATTTTACTCACCACCCCGGAGAGAAAGAGGATCAAGTATGTATCTAGGCATACACCAAGGAGGACCCAAGTAAATTCTCTCTCGGGAGTTGTTCAGGAAGAAGTGCCTGTTGTTAAGGATTACCCAGATGTATTTCCAGAGGAACTACGAGGCATGCCGCCAGACCGAGATATAGAGTTTTTGATAGAGTTGTTGCCAGGCACTGGACCAATATCGAAGAGGCCATACTGGATGTCCGGAAATGATCTGGAGGAAATTAAGAAGTAGATCAAGGAGTTACTGGAGAAAGGTTATATCCGACCAAGCTCATCACCGTGGGGAGCCCAGTGCTCAGAGTTGAGAAGAAGGATGGATCTTTGAGAATGGTTGTTGATTATCATGCATTGAATGAACTGACGATCAAGAACAAGTACCCACTACCGATGATCAATGATTTGTTTTACCAGCTACAAGGAGCCAAAGTATTCTCCAAGGTCGATCTTCGATCAGGATACCACCAGCTGAAGATCCGACAACAGGATATACCTAAGACAGCTTTTACCACAAGGTATGGGCTATATGAGTACATGGTCATGTCTTTTGGATTGACTAATGCCCCTGCCTATTTTATGAGTATGATGAACAAGGTGTTCATGGAATTTTTGGATAAGTTTGTTGTGGTGTTCATTCATGATATTTTGGTATACTCGAAGAATGAAGAGGAACACAAGGAACATCTGCGATTAGTTCTCGAGCCGCTCAGGGAACATCAGTTATATGCCAAGTTCAGCAAATGTGAGTTTTGGTTGAAAGAAGTTGGATTCATGGACATGTTATATCAGGAGAAGGTATAGCAGTAGACCCTACCAAGGTTCAGTCTGTCAGTGAGTGGTTGGCACCCACCTCAGTAGGAGAGATCCGCAGTTTTCTGGGACTCGCAGGATATTATAGGAGGTTCATTGAGAATTTTCCCAAGATTGCGAAACCCATGACAGAGTTGTCGAAGAAGGACACCAAGCTCAAATGGACCGAAGAATGTGAAGCCAGTTTTCAGGAGTTGAAGAAACGTTTGGTTACAGCCCCAGTGCTAATTCTTCCAGATATACATAAGGATTTCCAAGTTTATTGCGACGCTTCTCGCCTAGGACTTGGAGGTGTACTTATGCAGGACGGAAGAGTTGTTTCATATGCCTCACGTCAGCTTCGAACTCATGAGTTGAATTATGCCACACATGATTTGGAGTTAGCAGCCGTAGTGCATGCGCTCAAGACCTGGAGACATTTTCTGATTGGAAACCGTTCTGATGTATACACTGATCATAAGAGTTTGAAGTATATCTTCATGCAGAAGGAGCTGAATCTCAGGCAGAGGTGATGGTTAGAGCTCATAAAGGATTATGATATGAAGCTGCATTATCATCCAAGAAAGGCCAATGTTGTAGCAGACGCTTTGAGCCACAAGAGTTATGTCAATACCCTCGTAAGCGGAGGATTACCGTAGGAGTTAGTTGACGATCTCAAGGAACTTTGTTGGAGATAGTTCCAAGAGGTATTGTTGCAGCAATGGAGGTTCAGTCTACATTATTGGGAAAGATTTGAGAAGCTCAAAAGGATGATAAGGAAATTGCTGAGATAAAGGAGAAGATGAGCAAAGGAAAATCCAAGGGTTTTCATGAGGATGAGGACGAAACTTTATGGTTTGAGGATCGTGTTTATGTGCCCAATAACATGGAGATCAGGAAGTTAATACTTCTGGAGGCTCATGACTCACCATACTCGATTCACCCCAGAATCACCAATATGTATTTGGATTTGAAGGAACGTTTCTGGTGGACAGGTATGAAGAAGGATATTGGCGAGTATGTAGCAGTATGTGATATGTGTCAGAGAGTGAAGGCAGAACGTCAGAAGCCAACCAGATTATTACAGCCTATGCCGACACCCGAATGGAAGTGGGATAAACTTGGCATGGATTTCATCACCGGATTACCCAGGACCCGATCGCGATATGATTCTATCTGGGTAGTAGTTGATCGCTTGACCAAAGTCCCTGTGAAAACCACTTATACGAGCGCGAAGTTGGCCAAGATATATATGACCAGGATCATATGTTTGCATGGAGTTCCGAGGACCATCGTATCAGATAGAGGGACACAGTTTACCTCAAAGTTTTGGAATCAGCTGCATCAGACTTTGGGTACTAGGCTAGAGTTCAGCATAGCCTTTCATCCGCAGACAGATGGGCAGACCGAGAGAGTCAATCAGATTCTGAAGGACATGTTGAGAGCTTGTGCGCTAGATTATGGGTCTAGCTGGGATGATAATTTGCCTTACGCAGAGTTCTCATACAACAACAGCTATCAGGCTAGTTTGAAGATGGCCCCTATCGAAGCTTTGTATGGAAGAAGATGCAGGACACCGTTAATGTGGGATGAAGTCGGAGACCAACAGTTTTTTGGACCAGATTTAATCAAGGAATCTGTAGAGAAGGTTAAGTTGATTCGAGATAGACTGAAGGTAGCTCAGTCCAGGCAGAAGAGTTATGCCGATACTAAACGCAAGGACGTAGTCTATGAGATTGGAGACAGAGCATATCTTCATGTGTCACCACTGCGAGGAGTTAAACGATTCGGAGTTAAGGGAAAGTTAGCCCCGAGATTCGTAGGACCATACCGAGTTCTGGAACGTATGGGAGAGGTGGCCCACAAGTTGGAATTACCCGAAGGATTGCCAGGAGTTCACGATGTGTTTCACGTTTCCCAGTTGAAGAAGTGCCATGCGGAGATGGCCGATATTCCTCTGAGAGATACTGTGCCCCTGGAAGCAATACAGTTGGAGAGTGACCTAACCTACGAGGAGAAACCGTCAAGATTCTCGAGTTTGCCAGCCGAGTTACCCACAACAAGGTTATCAAGCTTTGCAAAGTTCATTCGAGCCAGCATACCGAGGAGGAAGCCACCTGGGAGCGAGAAGAAGACCTACGGAAAGACCACCCACACCTATTTTCTAGCCAACCCGAATCTCGAGGACGAGATTCATCTTAAGGGGGGTAGGTTTGTAACATCCCAATTTTCAATTTGGATGTTATACATAGGTCATCATATAAATATCATATTTTCTTTGCATTTTGGTTGTGATCCTAGAAATCTTAAGCAACTCAAGGACCCAAGGAGAGAGTTGGAGGTTTCATTTATTTTCATATTTGAATTTTCTCAAATTTGAAAAGAGGATCAATTTGACTTTAAATATTTTCTCTCTCCAATTATTTCGAATAATAAAAATAAAAGAGAGAAGATAAAATGACTTCCTCAAAAGAGAGGAATAATGGAGAAATTTTTTAAAATCAAATTAATATTTTAATTGCATTTTATTTGCTATTTTATTTGAATTAGAAAAATATGCATTTTTGAAAATAGCATTTTTAGGCCAGAAAAATGTTCACCTTGTTCTAAATATTAGATTTAGACCGTGAAAATTATTTCTGATATTTTTAGAATTTTCTTATATTTTCTTATGATTTTTCTTTCGGGTGAAATTGTTTTTTTAAGTTTCGTCGCCCGACTAGGACGAAGGCCCAGCCGAGCCAGGCCGGCCCACTCGCGCCCGCCGCCTTCATCCCGGGCGGGAGGAGTCCCGCCGCCGCCCGCCGCCGAGGGAGTCCGAGCATCGCCGTCCCCTGGCGCACATCCCCCCTCGGGCCTTTAAAAGGCGAGACGCCCCACCGCCTCCTCCTCACCCCGCCGCGCCTTGTTGCCTCGCCTCCTCACCATCGTTCTTTCTGCTGCCGCTCTACCGCCCTTGCCGCCGCCTACTATCGCTGCAGCGTGCCGCCGTTGTCGCCATTGTCGCACCGCCTTGCCGTCGAACCCCGCCTCACCCGACCCGTCGAGCGCTGGAGTTGCCGTTGACCTCGCCGTCGTTTTTTCCGATTAACCGGTAAGAAAACCATTCGGTTTCCCCTGCTTTCTCTCGGTTTATTTTTAGGGTTAGGGTTTCCTCGGTTTTTCCGATCGAATCTGATTAGGGGACGTTCGTCCGTTATTCCGCGGTAGCGAACTATTTTCGTTCGTTAGTTTCTGTTAGCGAACGTTTGTTCCTTAGGTTTTTCTTTTTATTTTAATTTTCAACCAAGGACCTATCATCGAATACTTTTATCACAGACTAGTCCCTGAACTTCAAACCCTCGTTACTTTTTGCTCGTTTGTCCACATCCAGTGAATCTTTGTCTTGTTCCCCTCTTTCCAGTTAACCAACTTGAACATGATTTGATAATTTAAAATTTTGTTTCAAGCAGATTTTGATTTCGACCTTCTTTTTATCGTAGTTTGAGTATCGTAGCTCCGATCCGATTGATTTTTTTTGCAAATCGAAGCTCTTCAGTTGAACTTTCAGTTTGGATCTTTTCTCTTGAGTTTTACCCTTGCATATTATGCTTGAGTGCTTATGTGTGCTATTGTTTGTTCATGATAGAGTTTCCGGAGTGTGAAGCGTGCTACTACGAGTCACTAGGGATTTCAGATCGTCAGCAAGGCAAGTAACACTTTGATCATACGCCTTTTTTACCCAGTTTTTATGCATTAGTTTCAATCCTCAAACATTGCATGATTAGGTTTGAATACTTGTGGGTATTGGGAAGTAGTTGATGAGATAGAACCTATTGTCTTATTCAAACCTGGGTGGTACTTATGCTTTATGCTTATACTGCAATGCTATGCTCGTAGACGTGGTTTGGTTTGAGAGTATTCATGATAGATGTGAGTGATTATTGTTAATTAAGGTTTAACTTAAGGTAGCTACTTTAACACACATCTGGGTGGATTGGTTGTGGGCACCTGGGGAAATCCAGTGTTGTCCTACGAGAATCCCGGTGTATCCGTGTGATTTTTCTTATGGTTTGCCACCCAGGCTCAAAGGGATCAGTATGTTATTCATGTTGGAAACTTCCGTGTGCAGCCACAAGCCATTATGGGTTCTGGCATAGATGAGTATGTTGTGTGATCTCTTACAGTGGTAGACTAGCAAATGTAGGGGATGTAGGTGGTACTGTCTACCCGCGTAACGAGCTAACGCTTCTGAAAGACTGTGTCTCGGTCATCCATTTCTCAAACATCATGTAGTGCGAGAAATCCATCAGAGGAGATCGAGTCTTATGGGGAAAAGTGCGCAAACCTCTTCAGAGTGTATAAACTAATCATGGTTAGCGGTGTCCCTGGCTACAGACATCTTGAGTATTTGGTGCTGGAATTATTATCTTGATATCAGGACTTTACTTAATTAATTTGTTGGGTTATTGATTATTAGTTCGGGATTGAGATGGGGTTACCATTCTCAATGTTTTCAGTAAACTTTGTAGTTAAATAAAATATATTCCTTTGTTGTAGAGAAAAACTAGCTTTCTGCAAATGATAACCATAGAGCCTCCACGAGCCATATATGCATATAGTTATAGCTGTTTCATGTTCATTGCTCTATAGTGTTATTTTGCCTGCATATTCCATGTGCTGACCTAGACATGCTACAACGTATTATGTTGTAGAGTTTTCAGACGAAGAGTAATGTGCGCTAGGTCGTTGTCATGCACTCAGCTATGCTGTTGGAGTTGATGGACTCATTTACCTTCGAAGCTTCCGCTGTTATCTTATTTAGATGGCCTTCAGCCATATTATTGTAATAAGTTCTCTTTCGAGACATTCGATGTAATAAATGTGTGATTGAACTCTGTTATAAATCCTCGAGTATTGTGTGTGTCAGCATTACCGATCCAGGGATGACACTTACACACAGAGATTTGACCATCTGAGGTTGGATCGCTACAACTTGTGGGTCCTCAAGACTCTTTTCTAGCGCCGTTGCTGGGGAGTGAATCGCCTTTGGTAAGTGGAATTTGGTAAGAAAACATTTATATAGCATGCTGAAATTTACTGTCACTTGTTACTATTTAAAATAATCCTTTGTGGGGCTTGTTCGGGGTATCTTCACCTCGACCGAAAGAACAAAGAGTTGCTCCTCAACCTACTTCACCTACTAAAAATATTTATTATGAAATTCCTTCGGGTATGATAGAGAAACTGCTAGCTAATCCTTATGCAGGAGATGGGACATTACATCCTGATATGCACCTAATCTATGTGGGTGAAGTTTGTGGATTATTTAAGATTGCAGGCATGCCCGATGATGTTGTCAATAAGAAGGTCTTCCCTTGACCTTTGAAGGTAAAGGCATTGACATGGTATATGCTATGTGATGATATTGGATCATGGAACTACTAATGATTGAAATTGGAATTTCATCAGAAGTTTTATCCTATGCATCTGGTTTATCGTGATCGGAATTATATATATAAATTTTTTGGCTTTGTGAAGGAGAAAGTATTGCTCAAGCTTGGGGGAGGCTTAAGTCAATGTTATATTCATGCCCCAATCATGAGATCTCAAGAGAAATTATTATTCAAAAATTAGGTTTTTTTTAAGATCCATCTATTTTCTGTTTCGTGTTTCCTTGCCTGAGTAGTTCTCGGGAAAAAAAAGAAAAAAAAAGAGTCTGGAGACCCCCGGGCAGTTTTTAGGCCAAAATTTCGGCGACCAAAAATATTTTTTCCCTATCCTATTTTTAGGCTTTTCTGAGTCTTTTGAGACACTCGCCATCATAGTGATTTTTTGTCGCATTTTTTCATCGTCGCTGTCCTGATTTCCGAAAAAAAATAGTCAGAAAAGTTTTGTACCCATCTTGTCAGTTTGACCTGGGAAGAGTTTTGAGACACTCGCCATTATAGTGATTTTTCGCAAAAAAGAGAGCGCAAAAAAAAACAGAGCGAAAAAAATTCTAGAGTGTGCTTTGCCCTTGTTTACGTGCAGCGCCGTGATTTTGTTAGTGTTCTAGGCTCGCGTCTCTAGCACGGTCTAGCCTAGGACCACCACAGTACCGTCGTTAAGCGTTTATTCAACTTTGCATCTCTGAATTGATTATTGCTGACCATTTTTGCTACCACATTATAAGCCTTGCCAGCTCCACATACATCTACATCACGCGTTTGACTCTCCCTGGTAATCGCTCTATCCAAGCTTTGAGAGTTTTGACTACATCGGTTGCCGATCACCTCCTGCTGCTGGGTAAGAACTGGTAAGAATTTGAGATTTTCTTGACGGATTTGTGACACCCACCACCACCACCACTTGTTAGTAGTCTACAGGATCATATTTTTGTGTGTTTCTATTGCTGCTAACCATGCCAGGATCACAAGCCGACGAGATTGACTGGGAGAACTTAACGAACAAGGAGCTTCATGATAAGTTTCAGCAAATGATGACTGAACAGGTGCAAGATGTGCTGAATAATTTTGAAGAGGCCATGGAGAAGATCACTGGCCTTGAGAAGACGTTCGAAACAAAGCTCGATAACAGATTTAATGAACTGCTTGCGCGTCTTCCACCACCGGCTGCACCTGCCGCATCTCTGCAACAACAAGAACAACAACGACTACCTCCATGTCAGGAAACAGCCCTCCGCCGAGCGAGCCGTGTCCCTCTTCAGCCTGGCCAAACTACTTTGGTGCTTCTTGTTGATACTTCTGTGGCTCCTGCTGCTGATGTGGAGGAGGATGATTATGCGGGAGATTACGAGGATGAGGTTGATCAAAATCAGAACTACGTGCTACCACCAGCACCACAACCACCAGGTCGTCCATATGCAAATAATGGCAATGTTAGGGCTCCTCCACAGGTACGAGATCATGACCATCTCCCTAAACTGAAATTGAATATTCACCATTTGAGGGTAGATATGTTCCTGATATATATCTTACATGGGAGTTAGAAACTGAACAACGATTTACATGTTTACAATATCCTGAGGAGAGACATGTTCCTGCTGCTGTTTGTGCTTTCACTAGCTTTGCATGTGTTTGGTGGTCTGAACATTGTAGATTATATCCTGTTCCAGCTACTTGGGCTGCTTTGAAAAGTGCTATGCGTACTCGTTGGGCTCCACCATATTATCAACGTGAATTACTTCAAAAATTGCAGTGCTTAAGACAAGGAAAAAAATTATATAGAAGAATATTATCAGGAATTACAAATTGGCTTGACTAGATGTGGTATTATTGAGGAGAATGAAGCTATGCTTGCACATTTTATGGGTGGATTAAAAAGAGAGATTCAGACCATTGTAGAGTATAAGGATTATAATAATATCACTCGATTATTCCATCTTGCTTGTAAAGCTGAACGTGAAGTGCAGGATCGACAGGCATTGGCGCGAACTAACTTTTCTGCAGGTCGACCTTCATCATGGACACCACGTGCATCATCTACTTCCACTGCACCATCACCTCCTTCAGGTGCCACCTCCAACCATGATACAAGAAAGCAGGCACAACCACCACTATCTGCCAAGAGCACACCTGCCGGGCCTGCACAGAGCTCTTCTTCTTCTATGGCGTCAACAGGGCACACAAGTGATATTATTTGTCGTCGTTGTAAGGGAAGATGACATTTTGCGAGAGAATGCAAATCTCAGCGTGTGATGATTGCTCACGAGGATGGTGGGTATGGAGTCCGCTAGTGACTATGATGAGGAGACTTTGGCTCTTATTACACATGAAGAACACGGTGGAGATGATTATGATCATGAGGCGCAATACATGGCTCTTTGAAGATCTTTTGACAGCTATGAATATTTAGTTGCTCAACGTGTTTTGAGTGTGCAGGTTCATAAGCTGAGCAAAATCAGAGACATAATTTGTTCCATACAAAGGGAGTTGTGAAGGAACGTTCTATTCGCGTCATCATAGATGGAGGGAGCTGCAACAACTTGGCTAGCATGGAGATGGTGGAGAAGCTATCTCTCACCACAAGACTACATCCACATCCTTCCTACATCCAATGGTTCAATAACAGCGGCAAGGTTAAGGTAACACGTACTGTTCGGGTGCATTTTAGTATCTCTACATATGCTGATTGTGATGTGGTACCTATGCAAGCATGTTCATTATTACTTGGTAGACCATGGCAATTTGATATAAAAAATTGTACACCATGGTAGAAACAATCAGTATACTCTTGTTCATAAGGATACAAATATTACTTTGCTTCCTATGACTCCTGATTCCATTTTGAAAGATGATATTCATAGAGCTAGTAAAGCAAAACAGGAGAAAAATAAGAGTGAAAATCAGATTGTGGCAAAACAATTTGAGCAACACATGAAGCCTAATAATAAACCATCTAGTGTTGCTTCTGAAATTAAATTGAAAAGTACATGTTTACTTGCCACCAAATCTGATATTGATGAGCTAGTTTTTAGCAAATCTGTCTGCTATGCTTTTGTGTGCAAAGAGGCATTATTTTCATTCGAGGACGTGCCTTCCTCTATGCCCCTGCAGTCGCTAACATTTTGCAGGAGTTCGCTGACGTCTTCCCACAAGACGTGCCACCGGGTTACCACCTATTCGAGGGATTGAGCATCAAATTGACTTAATTCCCGGTGCATCGCTACCCAACCGTGCACCTTACCGTACCAATCTATAGGAAACGAAGGAGATTATGCGTCAAGTACAGGAGCTGCTCGACAAAGGTTATATTCACGAATCCCTTAGTCCTTCTGCTGTTCCTATTATTCTAGTGCCGAAAAAGGATGGTACGTCGCGTATGTGTGTTGATTGTAGAGGCATTAATAATATTACTATTCGTTATCGTCATTTTATTCCTAGTCTAGATGATATGCTTGATGAATTGAGTGGCTCTACAATATTCTCCAAAGTTGATTTGCGTAGTGGATACCATCAAATTCGTATGAAATTGGGAGATGAATGGAAAACAACTTTTAAAACTAAGTTTGGTTTATATGAGTGGTTAGTCATGCCTTTTGGGTTAACTAATGCACCTAGTACTTTCATGAGACTAATTAATGAAGTTTTACGTGCTTTCATTGGACGATTTGTGGTAGTCTATTTTGATGATATACTTATTTATAGCAAATCTTTGGAAGAACATTTGGAACATTTACGTGTTGTTTTTATTGCTCTACGTGATGCATGTTTGTTTGGTAACCTTGGGAAGTGCACCTTTTGCACCGATCGAGTATCTTTTCTTGGCTATGTTGTTACTCCACAGGGAATTGAAGTTGATAAAGCCAAGATTGAAGCTATTGAGAGTTGGCCGCAGCCCAAAACGGTCACACAAGTGAGGAGTTTTCTTGGACTCACTGGTTTCTATAGGCGTTTTGTGCGAGATTTTCGCACCATTGTTGCACCTCTCAATGAGCTTACAAAGAAGGATGTGCCTTTTGTTTGGGGTACCGCATAGGAAGAAGCCTTCACGATATTGGAAGATAAGTTGACACATGCTCCTTTACTCCAACTTCCTGATTTTAATAAGACCTTTGAGCTTGAATGTGATGCTAGTGGAATTGGATTAGGAGGTGTGTTATTACAAGATGGCAAACCTATTGCATACTTTTGTGAAAAATTGAGTGGGCCTAGTCTGAACTATTCTACTTATGATAAAGAATTATATGCTCTTGTTCGGACCTTAGAAACATGGCAACATTATTTATGGCCCAAAGAATTTGTTATACATTCTGATCATGAATCTTTGAAACATATTAAAAGTCAAGCTAAACTGAACCATAGACATGCTAAATAGATTGAATTCATTGAGACTTTCCCTTATGTCATTAAACACCAGAAGGGTAAAGAAAATGTTATTGCTGATGCATTGTCTCGTTGTTATACTATGCTTTCACAACTTGACTTTAAAATATTTGGTTTGGAGACCATCAAAGATCAATATGTGCATGATGCTGAATTTAAAGATGTATTGCAGAATTGTAAAGAAGGTAGAACATGGAACAAGTTCGTTGTTAACGATGGATTTGTGTTTTGTGCTAACAAGCTATGCATTCCAGCTAGCTCCGTTCGTATTTTGTTGTTGTAGAAGGCGCATGGAGGAGGACTAATGGGACACTTTGGCGCGAAGAATACGGAGGATATACTTTCTACACATTTCTTTTGGCCAAAGATGAGACGGGATGTTGAGCGTTTTGTTGCTCGCTGCACTACATGTCAAAAAGCTAAGTGACGACTCAATCCTCATGGTTTATATATGCCTTTGCCTATACCTAGTGTTCCTTGGGAGGATATATCTATGGACTTTGTTTTAGGTTTACCTCGAACAAAGAAGGGAGGGATAGCATATTTGTTGTCGTGGATAGATTGTCGAAAATGGCACACTTCATACCATGTCATAAAAGCGATGATGCTGTTAATGTTGCTGATTTGTTCTTTCATGAAATTATTCGCTTGCATGGTGTGCTAAACACTATTGTTTCAGATCGTGATACTAAATTTCTTAGCCACTTTTGGAGATGTTTATGGGCTAAGTTGGGGACTAAACTGCTTTTTAGTACTACTTGTCACCCCCAAACTGATGGTCAAACTGAAGTAGTCAATAGAACATTGTCTACTATGCTTAGGGCTGTTTTGAAGAATAATAAGAAAATGTGGTAAGAATACTTTCCTAATATTGAATTTGCTTATAATCGTTCGTTGCATTCTACTACTAAGATGTGCCCTTTTGAAATTGTGTATGGTTTCCTACCTCGTGCACCCATTGATTTGTTGCCTCTTCCATCTTCGGAGAAGGTTAACTTTGATGCTAAACAACGTGCTGAATTGATCTTAAAAATGCATGAGTTAACTAAGGAAAACATTGAGCGTATGAATGCTAAATATAAACTTGCTGGAGATAAGGGTAGAAAACATGTTGTCTTTGCACCTGGAGATCTTGTTTGGTTACATTTGCGTAAGGATAGGTTTCCTAATTTGCACAAATCAAAGCTAATGCCACGTGATGATGGTCCTTTTAAGCTGTTAGAGAAAATAAATGATAATGCATATAAACTTGAGCTGCCTGCAGATTTTGGGGTTAGTCCCACTTTTAACATTGCAGATTTGAAGCCTTATTTGGGTGAGGAAGATGAGCTTACATCGAGGACGACTTCATTTCAAGAAGGGAGGATGATGAGGACATCAATACCATTGTTACACCCACAACCCTGCTACTATACATCTTGGACCGATCACTAGAGCTCACAAGACGCCAATTAAATTACCGGTACTTTCGTTTCTTGGTAATGATTCTAATGTTCATGAGAATATGATGCTGCCTAAATTGGATACATTTGTTTTGCTTACAAATGAAGGGCCTAGCTTGGAGAAGGATGAACATTGGAGCAAGAACAAGCATGGAGTTGATGGCATGCGCAAGGGAGACAACAACAGAGTTTCAAGTGATGATTTCAGGACTTTGAAGCCACCATAATGAGTGCATGAACTTGGATGAAATATACAAGATGCTACTTAATAATTTTCGTCCAGAGGCTATTCTAGGTGCTGCGTCACCTTATTTTTGGGTCAGGCCCATGTAATTTCAAAATACTTCAATATAGGCTGTTTTTAGAGTCCGTATGTTTTGGGAAACAAGAGTTAGGGTGGGTTTCGGACCCCTCATCCAAGGGCCACGAAATCCCCCCCCCCTCTTCCTCCATATATACAACCCCTAGGGCATCGTTTAGACTTTGGATTTTGTTTAGATCAAAAGTTCGCCATAGTTGCAACTTCGCGAATTCGTTTGTGTTCAACGACCAGACCAAGGTGTCACAGAAACCCACCTTCAATAATAAAGCTTTCCTCTTATATTCGCAATATCCAGATTGCGATCTTAGTTTCTTGCCTGTTCTTCGTTTGCTCGTAGGAAACAGGCCCTCGTGGTCAGGCTGATCGTGCTCCGGCGTGGTCAATAACCCTCGGAAGTTGGTTTAGCGATTGCTAAGGCGCGACGTTTCGCACTTCGTAGTCGGATCGTCAAGATCGACTCCCACAGAAAACGATAGCCACCATCTCATCGAAACATCAGGACACCTTTGCCTCTATCAGACGTAATAAAAGTGACAAACTCCATTAACTGATGAATATATACATGCTGATATATATATATATATATATATATATATATATATATATATATATTTCTTATGTGTCCATTAGCTAGGCAAGGTGACTGATCGTGCGTGGATGTACACCGGTCACACTAGACAGAAATACATGACCAATGAATGGTTAACAAAAACCAAGGGGTTTCTGAGAGCCGCTTTTGCAAATGGCCAGAGGACAACATGGTGCCCCTGTGCCTGGTGCAACAATTGGCACAGGAGGACAGAGGATGAAATGGGCAAACACCTGCAGAAGTGGGGTTTTACGCCAGATTGTACGGTGTGGACATTTCATGGGGAGTCTGCCCAACGTGCCAGAGCTGAGGTGCTTCATCGTCGCACCGACGAGCATGGTCCCGGGATGCAAGACATGGTGCAAGACTTTGATGATGCTCAGGACTCGGACGATGAGATGGAGGAATCTGGAAAGGTCTTCAATGAAATGTTGGAGTCTTCATAACGTCCTCTCCACGAGCACACCGAGCTTTGTCAGCTGGATGCCATCTCACAAATAATGGCTCTGAAGGCTCAATTCAACTTGGGCATAGAATGCTATGACACAATTATGACAATATTTGGACGTTTTCTACCCAAAGGCCATGTACTACCTGCAAACTTGTACCAGTCAGACAAAATCCTCCGTGCTCTTAAGATGCCCTATGAGAAGATACATGCCTGTGTGAAAGGATGTGCCTTATTTAGGCTTCAGTATGCGGACTTGAACTATTGTCCCATTTGCAAGTCATCCAGGTATGTTGTGGTAGACAATGGTTCAATCTTGGAAGGCCAACTATGAGGGAAATTATCTTATGCCTTTTCTCTCTTATTTTGTAAGGTTTACATGAAGAGGGAGAATGCCGGCAGCTGGAATCTTGGACTAGGAAATGAGAAAATATTAGAGACCTATTCTGCACAACTCCAAATGTCCTGAAACTTCACGGAGAAATTTTTTGGAATATATAAAAAATATTGGGCGAAGAAAGCACCAGAGGGGGCCACCAGCCAGCCACAAGGGTGGAGGGCACCCCCCCCCCCCGTCCTTGTGGCCCCCCTAGCAGGCCTTCGACGCCCATCTTCTGCTCTATGGTGTTTTTCGACCTTGAAAAAAAATAAGAAGGAAGCTTTCGGGATGAAGCGCCGCCGTTTCGAGGCAGAACTTGGGCAGAACAAATCTAGGGCTCTGGCGGAGCTATGCTGCCAGGGAAACATCCCCCCCGGAGGGGCAAATCGAAGCCATCATCATCACCAATGATCCTATCATCGAGAGGGGTTCAATGTCCATCAACATCTTCACCAGCACCATCTGCTCTCAAACCCTAGTTCATCTCTTGTATCCGATCTTTGTCTCAAAACCTCAGATTGGTACCTGTGGGTTGCTAGTAGTGTTGATTACTCCTTGTAGTTGATGCTAGTTGGTTTATCCGGTGGAAGATTATATTTTCAGATCCTTAATGGTAATTAATACACCTCTGATCTTGATCATGAATATGCTTTTTGAGTAGTTACGTTTGTTCCTGAGGACATGGGAGAAGTCTTGTTATAAGTAATCATGTGAATTTGGTATTCGATCCATATTTTGATGAGATCTATGTTGTCTCTCCTCTAGTGGTGTTATGTGAACGTCAACTACATGACACTTCACCATTATTTGGGCCTAGGGGAAGGCATTAGGAAGTAATAAGTAGATGATGGGTTGCTAGAGTTACAGAATCTTAAACCCTAGTTTACGCGTTGCTTTGTAAGGTGCTGATTTGGATCCATATGTTTCATGCTATGGTTAGGTTTACCTTCATTCTTCTTTCGTAGTTGTGGATGCTTGCGAGAGGGTTTAATCATAAGTGGGAGACTTGTCCAAGGAAGGACAGCACCCGAGCACCGGTCCACCTACATATAAAATTATTAAAGTAACGAACGTGAATCATATGAGCATGATGAAAACTAACTTGACAACAATTCCCATGTGTCCTCGGCAGTGCTTTGCTTTATATAAGAATTCGTCCAGGCTTGTCTTTTTCTACAAAAATGATTGGGCCACCTTGCTACACCTTGTTTACTTTTGTTACTTGTTACCTGTTACAAATTATCTTATCATACAACTATTTG
Source organism: Aegilops bicornis (assembly GCA_021605145.1). Lineage (NCBI taxonomy): Eukaryota > Viridiplantae > Streptophyta > Magnoliopsida > Poales > Poaceae > Aegilops > Aegilops bicornis. The sequence continues at coordinate 267,958,207 of CM038673.1, forward strand.
TTACCCATAATTTCAACGTTTGCAGAGAATACCTTGCTGAAAACCGCTTGTCATTTCCTTCTGCTCCTCGTTGGGTTCGACACACATACTTAACGAAAGGACTACGATAGATCCCCTATACTTGTGGGTCATCAGCTACCTGTTCGCGCAGAAAGTGAATATCCAGCTCGATGTGCTTGGTCCGACGATGATGAATGGGGTTGGCAGAAAGAGACACCGCAGAGACGTTGTCACAGTAGACAACTGTGGCCTGGGAGCCATCGTGATGCAACTCCTGGAGTAGCTGTCGTATCCAGGTGCAGTCAGCAATTGCGTTAGCCACTGCTTGGTACTCGGCCTCCGTGTTGGAACGCGGAACTGTGGGTTGTCGCTTCGACGAACACGAGACGAGGGAGGGACCGAGGTAGACACAGTAGCCGGAAGTGGAGCGACGTGTGTCAGGGCAGCCAGCCCAATCAGCATCCGAATAGGCCACCATATCCAGAGAGGTAGATGCCGTGAGAGTGAGTCCAAGAGACATATGCCATGGATGTATCAGAGAATCCATTTCATGAGTGTCCAATGGGAGTCACGAGGGGCGTGCATATGGAGACACACGTTCTGAACAGTATACTGCAGATCTGGTTGGGTTAGCGTCAGATACTGGAGAGCACCAACGATCGACCGGTAGAATGGAGCATCCGACACGGGCGGGCCCTCGAGAGCAGGAACCTTGGCCTTTGTGTCAACTAGAGTAGCGACAGGATGACAGTTGGGCATGCCGGCATGCTCAAGTAGTTCATGCACATACTTGTGCTGATGAAGAAAGAAGCCGTCAGGTCGCCGAACGACCTCAATGCCAAGGAAATAATGGAGAGCGCCCAAATCCTTGATAGCAAACTCATCACGTAGCCGGAGAGTAATCTGCTGAATAAGGGTTGCGGAGGAGGCCATCAGGATGTTGTCGTCGAAGTAGAGCAGCAAATAAGCAGTCGTGTCACCACGGTGATAGGCAAACAATGAGGCATCTGAGCGGGTGATGCAGAAACCCAGTGTCTGAAGAAACTGGCCATACACTAGTACCAGGCGCGAGGTGATTGCTTGAGGCCATAGTGAGACCGGGACAACAAGCACACATGGCCAGGATGAGAGGCGTCGCCGAAACCAGTGGACTGCTCACAGTAAGCCTGATCCTCAAGATGTCCATGAAGAAAGGCGTTGGAGACATCCATCATTAGAAATGGCTAGCCACAGGACACCGCCAGCTGAAGGACGGTGCGGATCGTGCCTGGTTTGACAACCGGTGCCAACGTCTCAGTGAAGTCAACTCGAGCACACTGCCGAAACCCACAGACAACCAGGCGAGGCTTGTAGTGCTCAAGCGTGCCATCTGAGCGGGTATTATGACGAAAAACCCACTTGCCGCTGATGATGTTGGCGCGAGGAGCCCGGGGAACCAGTCTCCAGGTACGGCTCCACTGAAGAGCGTCGAACTCTTCGTGTGTCGCAGCAAGCTAGTGAGGATCATGTAGGGCTGCTCTGGCAGATGCAGGAATCGGTGACGGCTCGATGGTGGAGGCAGCGAGGAGATACTCAAGATAATTCCATCATAAGAAATTGAATGTTCAACCTACTAATGAAAAATAATTTTTAAAAGTTGTATTTGCATGTTATAAGTTCAGACCTTATATTGTTGATTCCAAAGTAACATTATTCTTGATCATCTTTCTTTATTAAATACCTTATGTAAAAGAAATATGCTAAACCAAGACTTATTAGATGGGTTCTCTTACTACAAGAATTTGATTTGCATATTATTAATAGAAAGGGTGAGAACCCGTTCTGCGCACAACTTGTCTAGGTTAGAAAATGTTCTTGATGACCCACTACCTATTGATGATAGCTTTCCTGATGAAAACTTAATTGTCATAAATGCCTCTCATAATACCCCATGGTATGCTGATTATGCGAATTACATTGTTGCTAAATTTATACCACCTAGTTTCACATACGAGTACAAGAAAAAGTTTTTCTATGATTTAAGACATTACTTTTGGGATGACCCACACCTTTATAAAGAAGGATTAGATGGTGTTATTAGACGTTGTGTACCTGAGCATGAACATGAACAGATCTTATGCAAGTGCCACTCCGAGTCTTACGGAGGACACCACGCTGGAGTTAGAACTGCAATAAGGTATTGCAATCCAGTTTCTATTGGCCCACTCGCTTTAACGATGCCTGTAAGTTTGTCTTGTCTTGTGATGAATGTCAAAGAATTGGCAATATTAGTAGACGTCAGTATATGCCTATGAATTATTCACTTGTTATTGAACCATTTGATGTTTGGGGCTTTGATTATATGGGACCTTTTCTTTCCTCTAATGGGTATACACATATTTTAGATTCTATTGATTACGTTACAAACTGGGTAGAAGCTATTCCAACTAGTAGTGCTGATCATAACACTTCTATTAAGATGCTTAAAGAAGTTACTTTTCCGAGGTTTGGAGTCCCTAGATATTTAATGACTAATGGTGGTTCACATTTTATTCATGGTGCTTTCCATAAAATGCTTGCTAAGTATGATGTTAATCATAGAATTGCATCTCCTTATCATCCTCAGTCTAGTGGTCAAGTATAATTGAGCAATAGAGAGATTAAATTAATTTTGCAAAAGGCTGTTAATAGATCTAGAAAGAATTGGTCTAAGAAACTTGATGATGCTTTATGGGCTTATAGAACTGCTTATAAGAATCCTATGGGTATGTCTCCTTATAAAATGATTTATCAAAAAGCATGTCACTTACCTCTTGAATTAGAACATAAGGCATACTGGGCTATCAAAGAGCTCAATTGTGATTTCAAACTTGCCGGTGAGAAGAGGATATTTGACATTAGCTCACTTGATGAATGGAGAACTCAAGCCTATGAGAATGCCAAGTTGTTTAAAGAAAAAGTTAAAAGATGGCATGATAAAAGGATACAAAAGCATGAGTTTAATGTAGGTGATCATGTTTTGCTATACAACTCTCATTTAAGATTTTTTGCAGGAAAGCTTCTCTCTAAATGGGAAGGTCCTTACATCATTGAGGAGGTCTATCATTCCGGTGCCATAAAAATCAACAATGTCAAAGGCACAAATTCGAAGGTGGTAAACGGTCAAATTCTCAAACATTATATCTTAGGTACTCCCATAAATGTTGAGACCAAAATTATTAATACCGTAACACTGGAGGAGTACATAAGGGACATTTTGTAGAACATTTCAGACTCCGAAAAGGAATAGGTATGTGGTAAGGTAAGTAAACCGACTCCAAAACGTTTCCAATGTTAATTTTTCTCCGTTTTGGAATATTTAAAAAATAAGGAAAATTAAAAGTAGTCCGAAGGAGACACGAGGCCACCAAAAGGGTGGAGGGCGCGCCCTACCCCCTGGGCGCGCCCCCGTCCTTGTGACCACCTCGTGTGCCCTACGGACTCCGTTTTCTTACACAATACTTCTTTTGGTCAGGAAAAATTCATTGTATAATCTCCCGAAGGTTTTGACCACCGTACCATGACAAAATCCTCTGTTTTCGTTTTGAGTTGTTTCTACAGCAGATTTGGAGCAAGATGTCTTTGCAAGAGTCGGTCGTAGAGAGTTGTGTACCTCACCCGACGCCAGGCCCAAGAGCATACATCAAAGCTAACCACTTCAGGCAAGAAACGGAGGAAGAGATGGACGACAAACATACTTCATCAACAACTCCATCATCACCACCCCCGAAGAAAGAGATCTACATACTTGGGTATGGGCACTCCCCTTGGCAACTTCCAAGCTTGGGGGAGTGCCCCCGTATCATATCACCATCACACATTTATCTTTATCGTTTTTCTTATTTTGATCCCTTTGGTTATATCTTGATCTAGTAAAATAAAGTTTTTAATATGATCTAGCATTGAGTTTTGCTTTATGTTCCCTCTATGTAATCAAGTCCGTGAGATATATATAATAAAGAGTAGTTTTGAGTTAAGGACTTTTCTTTCTTCCTAAGATCTTGAGGGAATTAAATAAAAGAAAGAATAAAAAGAAATAAAAGATGATCTATTGATCTTATGGAGAGTAATGACTTCACATGTAAAGAGTATGTTGAATAAAAGTTGTTGAGAGTTGACAAACATAGTTTTGGATATTGTTGCAATTAATTGGAAGTAATAAAGAAAGAGAGGCTTCACACATAAATATACTATCTTGGACATCTTTTGTAATTGTGAGCACTCATTAAAATATGACATGCTAAAAGGTTGATATTGGACAAGGAAGACAACATAATGGGTTATGTTTTCTCACATCTGAATAGAAGTTATATTGTCATGGATCATCCAACATGTTGAGCTTGCCTTTCCCTCTCATGCTAGCCAAATTGTTTGCACCAAGTAGAAATACTACTTGTGCTTCCAAACATCCCTAAACCAAGTTTTGCCATGAGAGTCCACCATACCTACTTATGGATTGAGTAAGATCCTTCAAGTAAGTTGTCAACAACTGCAAACAATAAAATTTGGTCTTCTATTAGTGTGAAGAAAATAAGCTTTATACGAACTTGTGATATGGAAGAAATAAAAGCGACGGACATCATAATAAAGGTCCTTACCACAAGTGGCAATATAAAGTGACGTTCTATTGCACTAAGATTTTATACATCCAACCATAAAAAGCGCATGACAACCTCTGCTTCCCTCTGCGAAGGGCCTATCTTTTACTTTTATCTTCTACCCTAACAAGAGTCTTGGTGATCATCACCTTTCCTTTTTATACTTTTTTCCTTTGGCAAGCTCTGTGTGTTGGAGAGATTCGGATGTATATATCCCCTCGGATGTAGGTTTTCATAAAGTATTATTGTTGACATTACCCTTGAGGTAAAAGGTTGGGAGGTGAGATTATAAGCCCCTATCTTGCTCCGTGTCTAATTCAAACTTTGAACCCATAAGTATCGCGTGATTGTTAGCAATTGTGAAAGATTATATGATAGTTGAGTATGTGGACTTGCTGAAAAGCTCTTTAATTGACTCTTTCTGATGTTATGATAAATTACAATTGCTTCCATGACTGAGATCATAGTTTGTTAGTTTTCAATGAAGTTTCTGATTCATACTTTACCTTGTGAACGAATTTTTACTTTAGCATAATAAATCATATGACAATATATGTTGTTGTTCTAAAGATAATCATGATGCCCTCATGTCTGTATTTTATTTTTATCGACACCTCCATCTCTAAACATGTGGACATATTTTTTGATATCGGCTTTCGCTTGAGGACAAGCAAGGTCTAAGCTTGGGGGAGGTGATACGTCCACTTTGTATCATGCTTTTATATTCATATTCATTGCATTATGGGCTTTTATTACACATTATATCACAATACTTATGCTTATTCTATCTTATTTTAGAAGGTTTCCATGAAGAGGAGAATGCGGCAATTTGGAATTCTCTTTGGAAAAGGAGCAAATATTAGAGACCTATTCTGCACAACTCCAAAAGTCCTGAAACTTCACGGAGCATGTTTTTGGAATATATAAAAAAATTGGGCGAAGAAAGTACCAGAGGGGGGCCACCAGCCAGCCACAAGGGTGTAGGGCGCGCCCTACCCCCTGGGAATGCCGCCCGACCTTGTGGGCCCCCTGGCAGGCCTTCAGTGCCCATCTTTGGCTATATGGTGTGTTTTTACCTGGAAAAAATCAGAGAGAAGCTTTCGGGACGAAGCGCCGCCGTCTTAAGGTAGAATCTAGGCAGAACCAATCTAGGGCTCCGGCGGAGCTGTTCTGCCGGGGAAACATCCCTTCTGGAGGGGGAAATCATCGCCATCGTCATCACCAATGATCTTCTCATCGAGAGGGGGTCAATCTCCATTAACATCTTCACTAGCACCATCTCCTCTCAAAACCTACTTCATCTCTTGTATTCGATCTTGGTCCCAAAACCTCAGATTGGTACGTGTGGGTTGCTAGTAGTGTTGATTACTCCTTGTAGTTGATGCTAGTTGGTTTATCCGGCGGAAGATTATATTTTCATATCCTTAATGATAATTCATACTCCTCTAATTATGATTATGAATATGCTTTGTGAGTAGTTACATTTATTCATCACGACATGGGAGAAGTCTTCTTATAAATAATCATGTGAATTTGGTATTCGTTCGATATTTTGATGAGATGTATGTTGTCTCTCCTCTAGTGGTGTTATGTGAATGTCGACTACATGAAACTTCACCATTATTTGGGCCTAGGGGAAGGCATTGGGAACTAATAAGTAGATGATGGGTTTCTATAGTGACAGAAGCTTAAACCCTAGTTTATGTGTTGCTTCGTAAGGGGCTGATTTGGATCCATATGTTTCATGCTATGGTTAGGTTTACCTTAATACTTCTTTCATAGTTGCAGATGCTTGCAAGAGGGGTTAATCATAAGTGGGAGTTTTGTCCAAGGAAGGGCAGCACCCAAGCACTGCTCCACCCACATATCAAATTATCAAAATAACGAACACGAATCATATGAGCATGATGAAAACTAACTTGACAACAATTCCCATGTGTCCTCGAGAGCGCTTTGCTTTATATAAGAGTTCTTCCAGGCTTGTCCTTCGCTACAAAAAGGATTGGGCCACCTTGCTACACCCTAGTTACTTTACTTGTTACCCGTTATGATCTATCTTATCACAAAACTATCTGTCGTCGATAATTTCATTGTTTGCAGAGAATACTTTCCTGAAAACCACTTGTCATTTCCTTCTTCTCCTCGTTGGGTTCGACAGTCTTATGATGTCTACTACACAACCTTCTTCTTGTAGACATTGTTGGGCCTCCAAGTGCAGAGGTTTGTAGGACAGTAGCAAATTTCCCTCAAGTGGATGACCTAAGGTTTATCAATCCATGGAGGTGTATGATGAAGATGGTCTCTCTCAAACAACCCTGCAACCAAATAACAAAGAGTCTCTTGTGTCCCCAACACACCAAATACAATGGTAAATTGTATAGGTGCACTAGTTCTGCAAAGAGATAGTGATACAAGTGCAATATGGATGGTAGATATAGGTTTTTGTAATCTGAAAAATATAAAAACAGCAAGGTAAATAATGATAAAAGTGAGCACAAAAGGTATTGCAATGCTTCGAAACAAGGCCTAGGGTTCATACTTTCACTAGTGCAAGTTCTCTCAACAATAATAACATAATTGGATCATATAATAATCCCTCAACGTGCAACAAAGAGTCACTCCAAAGTCACTAATAGCAGAGAACAAATGAAGAGATTATTGTAGGGTACGAAACCACCTCAAAGTTATCCTTTCTGGTCGATCTATTCAAGAGTCCATAGTAAAATAACACGAAGCTATTCTTTTCGTTCGATATATCCTAGAGTTCATACTAGAATAACACCTTAAGATACAAATCAACCAAAACCCTAATGTCTCCTAGATACTCCAATGTCACCTAAAGTATCTGTGGGTATGATTATACGATACGCATCACACGATCTCAGATTCATCTATTCAACCAACACAAAGAACTTCAAAGAGTGCCCCAAAGTTTCTACCGGAGAGTTAAGATTTAAAACGTGTGCCAACCCCTATGCATAAGTTCACAAGGTCCTTTGAACGCACAAGTTGATCACCAAAACATACATCAAGTAGATCACGTGAATATCCCATTGTCACCACAGATAAGCACATGCAAGACATACATCAAGTGCTCTCAAATCCTTAAAGACTCAATCCGATAAGATAACTTCAAAGGGAAAACTCAATCCCTTACAAGAAGGTAGAAGGGGAGAAACATCATAAGATCCAACTATAATAGCAAAGCTCGCGATACATCAAGATCGTGCCAAATCAAGAACACGAGAGAGAGAGAGAGATCAAACACATAGCTACTGGTACATACCCTCTGCCCCGAGGGTGAACTACTCCCTCCTCGTCATGGAGAGCGCCGGGATGATGAAGATGGCCACGGTGAGGGATCCCTCGAGGCGAGAGTCTTGCGGAACAGGGTCTCGATTGGTTTTTGGTGGCTACAGAGGCTTGCGGCGGCGGAACTCCCGATCTAGGTTATGTTCTGGAAGTTTGGGTATATATAAGAGGTGTTATCATCGGGAACAAGTCAGGGGGTCCACGAGGCGGCCACGAGGTAGGGGGTGCGCCCAGGTCGGTAGGGCGTGCCCCCCACCCTCATGGTGTCCTTGAGACTCTTCTGTTCCATCTCCGGTACTCCGTGGGCTTCTTCTGGTCCAAAAACAATCTCCATGAATTTTCAGGTCAATTGGACTCTGTTTGGTATTCCTTTTCTGCAATACTCTAAAACAAAACAGAAACTAGCACTGGGCTCTAGATTAATAGGTTAGTCCCAAAAATCATATAAAATGGCACATAAATGCATATAAAACATCCTAGATGGATAATATAATAGCATGGAATGATAAAAAATTATAGATACGTTGGAGACATATCATCTTACTTATCGAAAGGACTGCGATAGATCCCCTATACTTGTGGGTCATCACATACTTTCTCTTCTTGGATCGTATGCACTTTTGATTGGAACTCTAGCAATCATCCGCAACTACTAAAGATCATTAAGGTCAAACCCAACCATAACAATAAAGTATCAAGTCCCCTTTATCCCATACGCAACAACCCCCTTACACGGGTTTAAGCTTCTATCACTCTAGCAACCCACTATAAGCGAATCATGAACGTATTCCAACACCCTATAGCGGGAATTCTTCACATGTGCGCAGCACGGAAGGCACCATAGGACAACACCAAAATAAAACATACAACTCAAACCAATCTAAATCATCAATCAACCCAAAACACAAAAGAAATCTACTCAAAACATCATAGGATGGCAACACATCATTGGATCATAATATGTGGCATAAAGCAGCATGTTCAAGTAGGGGATTACAGAGGGGTGTGGGAGAGTGGACCGCGTAAAAGAGATGAGGATGGTGATGTTGATGAAGATGACCACCGCGGCGGTGGTTCCCCTGGTGGCACTCCAGTGCCACAGAAAGAGAGGGGGAGAGAGTCTCCGCCTTTTGCTTCCTCCTCCATGGCATCCCACCCTAGATGGGGAGAGGTTCTACCTCTGGTCCTTGGCCTCCATGGCGACCATGGCCTTCGCTGGGATCTTCCTCCATGGCCTCTGATGATGATGGCCCCCTCTGGCAGGGTGCCGGAGAGGGCCTAGATTGATTTTTCGTGGCTACAGAGGCTTGCGGCGGCGGAACTCCCGAGCTAGGTTTATTTCTGGATTTCCCTCAATTTATAGGAGTGTTTGGCGTCGGGGACAAGTCAAGGGGACCCATAGGCGATGACAAGATAGGGGGGCGCGTCCTAGGGGGTGGGGCGCCCCCCACCCTTTTGGTTACCCCGGGACTCCTCTCTGGTATCTTTTTGCTCCAGTATTTTAATATTTTCCAAAAATATTCTCTGTAAATTTTCAGCCCATTCCGAGAACTTTTATTTCAGCACAAAAAACGACACCACGGTAGTTCTGCTGAAAACAACGCCAATCCGGGTTAGTTCTAATCAAATCATACCAAAAGATATAAAATTATTATAAACATGGCATGAATACTTCATAAATTATAGATATGTCGGAGACGTATCAGCATCCCCAAGCTTAATTCCCGCTCTTCCTCGAGTAGGTAAATGATAAAAGAAATAAGTTATGAAGTTTGAATGCTAGCATAGTGTATAAGTTTGATCAATGATAGTTCCAAACACCTTTTCTAGCATCATTATATATCATAAACAGTATCTCATCTCATAAAACTTCTCATGATCAAGTAGCAAACTATTCACAAGTTAAAGTATAGACCAAAGTTTCTTGAAAACTAACAAACCATGTTCTTAGTCATCAAACAATTGCAATTCATCTTATTTTCAGGAAGGTTCTATGTAAGAGCTTTGATTTAGCAAATCCCACATACTCAACTATCATATAGTCTTCCATGATTGCTAACACTCAAAGCATATTTTTAGAACAAATAGCATCCTTCAAACACAGAGAAAGATAGGGGCTTAATGTTTCGCCTCCCAACTTATTTATCATATAGATAATTGTCAACAATAATAATTCATGATCAAATATATTTTAATGGCCATATATGCTTGGATATTTCCCCACCACATGATGCTTGCCAACTAAAGAATAATTGAGGTTGAAATAGTAAGAGATACTATTGACTCTTGCATAAAAGTAAATACATGAAAATAAAAGATAGGCCCTTCGCAGAGGGAAGCAGAGGTGTCCATGCGCTTTTAAATGTTGGATGTGCAAACCCTTAATGCAAAGGAATGTCATGTTGTATTGCCCTTTGTGATAGCAACCTTTATTATGCAGTCCATTGCTTTTATTTCTTTACCTCCACAAGTTCGTACAATGCTTATTTTCCCTTACAATAAAATATCATGCATATTTAGGAGCAATTTTTATTGCTTTTTGCACCGATGACAACTTACTTGAAGGATCTTATTCAATCCATAGATAGATATGGTGGACACTCATGGCATGAAACTGCATTTAAGGGTTTTGGATGCACAAGTAGTATGTCTACTTAGTACAAAATTTTGGCTAGCAAAAGATCATAAGCAAGCACCACATGTTAGACGATCCATAACAATATAACTTCTATGCAAATATACCCAAACATAACTCATTACGTTGTCTTCCTTGTCCAACTTCAACTAATTTGCTCGAGTTTGAAAATAATTAATGGGGCTCACAATCATAGAAGATGTCCCAGATAGTATATTTATATGTGAAATATCTCTGCCTTCAATGTTCTTTCATGAATTGTTCAACTGAACAATGTTGAGTTTGCTAACTTTCAATAATTTTTACCGCCTATACTTCTTATAAGTGAAGTCATTACTCCCCATGGGATAACCATATGAAGCATATATAATTTCAGATCTATGGTATTAAATTCATTCAACCATTTACTCATAGGATATAAGTGAAGCACGTGAGTAAATGTCAAACTACTCCAAAAAGATATAAGTGAAGAACACTGAGTAGTCAAATAATTAACTAGCCATGGGAGGACTCTATCTCATTCGAGATTTCAGATCCAATGATTTTATTCAAACATAGACTAAAATGAAAATATGCTCCAAGCAAAACACATATCATGTGACAAATAAAAATATAGCTCCGAGTAAGGTATACCGATGGTTTTGAAGATGAAAGAGGGGACGACTTCCGGGGCATCCCCAAGCTTAGGCGCTTGAGTCTTCCTTGAATATTACCTTGGGTCGCCTTGGCCATCCCCAAGCTTAGGGTCTTTCCACTCCTTATTCTCCTCATATCGATATCTAACCCAAAACTTGAAAACTTCAATCACACTAAACTTAACGGAACTTCGTGAGATGGGTTAGTATGGTAAAGAGTAACTCATTCACTTTGGTACTATCAAAGACAAGATTCACAATTGTTCTCACACAATGCCTACTGTACCATATCATTTCTACAATTTATATTGAGCAATATAATCCATAGAAACTAGAAAACAAGCAAACTATGCATTGAAAACATAATCTGCCAGAAGCAGAACAATTTGTCATGATCTGAACAACAACCATACTTGTGCTACTCCAAAACTTCTGAAATATTAGGAAAACCTAGGCAATTCTTATATCAATTTTCTATAAAAATCAGATCAAAAGCACGCTCCTATGATTTTTTTAAATTCTACCAATGAGCGCAAAAGTTTATGTTTTTCAGCAAGATCAAATCAACTATCACCGTAAGCCATCCCAAAGGTCTTACTTGGCACTTTATTGGAAAAAAAATCTATAAAACATGATTACTATAGTAGCTTAATCATGTGAACACACAAAAACAGTAAGGATAAATATTGGGTTGTCTCCCAACAAGCGCTTTTCTTTAATGCCTTTTTAGCTAGGCATGATATTATAATGATACTCTTCCAAGCCCAATTCCGATGATAGTCTTATTCATACTCCAAGAGATATAAGTGAAGTTCATGGAGCATTCTACAATTAATATAGATTTACCAATATCCAAGCTCAAAATATATAAATGAACCACATGAACCATTCTATAAAGCCATACTCAAAAGATTTAAGTGAAGCACAAAGAGCATTCTATAAAGGCATACTCAAAAGATTTAAGTGAAGCACAAAGAGCAGTATATAAAGACGTACTCAAAAGATTTAAGTGAAGCACAAGGAGCATTCTACAAATCAATGAAGGGCTATCTCACACTAGGACGGAGCATATAGGAAAAGAAAAGAGATATAAACACAAAGGATGCATATCATGTGAACAAAACAAAAACCTAGGTATACCGATAATTGTTGAAGAAGAAAAATGGGGTGCAAACCGGGGCATCCCCGAGCTTAGATGCTTGCGTATCCTTGAGATATTTACTTGGGGTGCCTTGGGCATCCCCAAGCTTGAACTCTTGCCTCTCCTTATTCTTCTCATATCGGCAACTCCTCGTTCTTCGAACACTTCATCGACACAAAACTTAATAAAAAACATTGTGAGATCCATTAGTATAATAAAGCAAATCACTACCTTTAGGTACTGTTGTAAAATCATTCCAATTTCATATTAGCATTATATCTACTGTATTCCAACTTCACCATGGTTCATACCCCCGATACTACCCATAGATTCATAAAAATTAAGTGAACAACACATAGAAAACATAATCTGTCAAGAATAGGACACTGTAGCAATCTGGAACTTTTGTATACTTCTGTAACTTCAATAATGCTAAAAAATAGGAAACTCTAAACAATTTGCAGAGCAGTACTGTGTAAAAGTTTCAATATTTTATCACACTCTAGTAAAAAAATGTGAATTCAAACACTACATCCAAAGTTTCTGTTTTTCTGCTGCACACACCAAACGAGCAATTTAAACATTCTAAAGCCAAGCCTTGACACATTATTTTTATTATGCAATTAATATATACAAGGGGATACTTATTTTTGAGAAAATTCCATGAAAAATTCTACATTGTTTCCATGAGCATGAACACAAGTGTTCAAGGTCGACCCTCACTTCTCCAATGCATAACCTTGCAATCACTTCTCTTTTTGAAAATGTTTTTAGGCATAAGAGGCAAGTAAAATTTGTTGTATTTTCATTCTTTTAATTTTTTTGTTTGTTTCACGCACAATTAAACAAAAATAAAAGGGAAAACAAAATCTACTTAGTGAAGAAAGCAAACAAGCATACACGAGAATATCAAGCCCACGCTATTGCTCCCCGGCAATGGCGCCAAAAAAGAGCTTGATAATCCCCAAGTGCAAGGAATCATCATAGCAATTTCCAAAGGTGGAAGTGATAAGTATGGAGTGTCGAACCCACAAGTAGCTAAAGGTAAGTTCAATATTCTCTCAATTCCTATCTGCCGCTGATACGACTCTACGTACACCGAACGTTTGCTTCCATCTAGAAATGAGAAATAAAACTATGTTGCGGGTACCAAGAGGATAGCTTTGCATGATATCGAAGAACTAAAATATAAAAGTAGATGCTATTAATATAAAGTTAGGATATATTATTATATATTATAAATAGCAAGTGTGGAATAATGATGGATCGGTGTGTGGAATTATCCAAGGCAATTGTTAACAATATTGGTGGTCGTCATTACAATTTTATATGAGGGAGAGGCATAAGCTAAAATACTTTCTCTTCTTGGATCATATGCACTTTTGATTGGAACTCTAGCAACCATCTACAAATACTAAATATCATTAAGGTAAAACCCAACAATATCATTAAACTATCAAGTCCCCATTATCCCATACGCAACAACCCCTTACTCGGGTTTAAGCTTCTATCACTCTAGCAACCCACTATAAGCGAATCATGAACGTATTGCAACAACCTACAGCGGGAATCGTTCACATGTGCGCGGCACGGTAGGCACGATCGTACAACACCAAAATAAAACATACAACTCAAACCAATCTAGATCCTCAATCAACCCAAAAGATAAAAGAAATCTACTCAAAACATCAAAGGATTACAACACATCATTGGATCATAATATGTGCCATAAAGCACCATGTTCAAGTAGGGGATTACAGCGGGGTGTGGGAGAGTGGTCCGCGTAAAAGAGATGGGGATGGTAATGTTGATGAAGATGATCACCGTGGCGACGGTTCCCCCGGTGGCACCCAGCGCCACCGAAAGACAGAGGGAGAGAGTCTCCCCTTTGTGCTTCCTCCTCCATGGCCTCCCCTCTAGATGGGGAGAGGATCTCCCTCTAGTCCTTGGCCTCCATGCGATGATGGAGCCCTCCGGGATCCTCCTCCATGGCCTCTGGTGATGATGGCCCCTCCGGCAGGGTGCCGGAGAGGGCCTACATTGATTTTTTTTCTGGCTACAGAGGCTTGCGGCGGCGGAACTCCCGATCTAGGTTTATTTCTGGAATTTCCTCAATTTATAGGAGTGTTTGACGTTGGGGACAAGTCAGGGGGACCCACAAGGCGATGACAAGATAGGGGGCGCCCTAGGGGGGTGGGGGCGCCCCACCCTTGTGGTTACCCCGGGACTCCTCTCTGGCATATTTTCACTTCTGTATTTTTTATATTTTCCAAAACTATTCTCCGTAAATTTTCAGCCCATTCCGAGAACTTTTATTTCTGCACAAAAAACGACACCATGGTAGTTCTGCTAAAAACAACATCAGTCCAGTTAGTTCTAATAAAATCATACCAAAACCAAATAAAATTGTTATAAAGATGGCATGAATACTTCATAAATTATAGATACGTCGGAGATGTATCAAGGGGGCAGCCAAGGCCACACCCGAGGAGGTTGGCAAAGGGAGCGCCGTTGAGGCGGCTGGCGAAGGTGCCGAGGACGAAGCGGCCGGCGAGGGTGGCGTGGGGGCACGAGGTGCAGCTCAAGAACCGAGTGGGGACGTCCACCTGACGGGGTCGCCGGAAGGCTGTGATCCGTCTCCAACGTATCTATAATTTATGAAGTATTCATGCTGTTATATTATCATTCTTGGATGTTTTACAATCATTTTATAGAAACTTTATATAATTTTTTGGGATTAACCTATTGACATAGTGCCCAGTGCCAGTTTTTGTTTTTTGCTTGTTTTTTACATCGGAGGTAATCAATATCAAATGGAGTCCAAATGCAGCGAAACTTTAGGAGAATTTTGTGGACCAGAAGACATCCAGTGGGCCAGAGAAGCACCTAAGCGGA
The DNA here is from genome assembly GCA_021605145.1 of Aegilops bicornis. Classification (NCBI taxonomy): domain Eukaryota; kingdom Viridiplantae; phylum Streptophyta; class Magnoliopsida; order Poales; family Poaceae; genus Aegilops; species Aegilops bicornis. The sequence continues at coordinate 267,973,441 of CM038673.1, forward strand.
GCCCTGAGGGGGGCACAACCCAACAGGGCACACCTGGGCCCGCCTGGGGGCCAGGCGCGCCTAGGTGGGTTGTGCCTACCTCGGTGTCCTCCAGTACCCCCTCTTCGCCCTATAAATCGTCAAATATTCCAAAAACCCTCGGGGTAACCCTAGATCAGAAGTTTCGCCGCCGCAAGCCTCTGTAGCCATGAGAAACCAATCTAGACCCTGTTCCGGCACTACGCCGGAGGGGGAATCATCACCGATGGCCATCATCATCATCCCGGTGGCCACCATGATGAGGAGGGAGTAGTCCACCTCGGGGCTGAGGGTTTGTACCAGTAGCTATGTGTTTAATCTCTCTCTCTCTCTCGTGTTCTTGATGGCATGATCTTGATGTATCGGGGGCTTCGTTAATATAGTCGGACCATATGGTGTGTTCCCCTCTCTGTCTTGTTGTGATGAATTGAATTTTCCCTTCGAGATTTCGTTTTATCGGATTGAATACTTTTATGGATTTGAGAGCACATGATATATGTCTTGTAGATGAATACCCGTGGTGACAATGGGGTATTATTTTCATTCATTTGATATATGTTTTGGCACTCAACTCACGGATTCCCGAGGGGACATTGGGGTAATCGACGCATATGGGTTGATGCACGTTCTTGTCTTTGTTTCTCCGGTAGAAATCTTAGGGCACTCTTTGAGCTTCTTTGTGTTGGATTGAGTATTATGAATCTGAAAGTATTTGGTGTTATTTTAGTACTAACTCTTTGATAGATCAATTAGAAAGAATAGCTTCAAGGTGGTTTCGTACCCTACAAACAACTTCTTCTTATGTTCTCCGCTAGATAGGAACTTTGGAGTGATTCTTCATCGCATGTTGAGGGATGGTTATATGATCCAATTATATTAGCATTGTTGAGAGATTGCTCTAGCGAAAGTACGGACCCTAGGCCTCATTTTCAAGCATTGCAATACCGTTTGTGCTCTGTTTTATCGTTTGCTACCTTGCTGTTTTTTTATTTCCAGATTATAAAATTATATTCCTACTATCCATATTACACTTGTATCACCATCTCTTCGCTGAACTAGTGCACCTATACAAATTAGCATTGTATTTGTTGTGTTGGGGACACATGAGACTTTTTATTAATTGGTTGCAAGGTTGTTTGAGAGAGACCATCTTCATCCTACGCCTCCCACAGATTGATAAACCTTAGGTCATCCGCTTGAGGGAAAATTGCTACTGTCCTACAAAACTATGCGCTTGGAGGCCCAACACGTGTCTACAAGAATAAAGTTGCGTAGTAGACATCAAGCTCTTTTCTGGCGCCATTGCCGAGGAGGTGACTGCTTGAAGGTATATCTTTAGATCTTGCTATCGAATTTTTAGTTTCTTGTTTTATCACTAGTTTGGTTTATTAAAGAAAACTACAAAAAGTTGGAATTGAGGTTGCATCATATTATTCATATTTTGTGCTCAATTGATAGCAGAAGAATTCAATAAATGCTTGGCATAAATGATGAGCATGATTGCAATTTTATTAGTATGAATTCTAAGAATATCCACGATGCTAATGATATGCAAGGCTACAAGCTTGGGGATTCTATGTTTGATGAAGATGATAATTTTAGTCCCCCATGTTTTGATGAGAAAGTTTATTATGATGAAAGCATGCCTCCTATTTATGATGATTATATTGCTGAAAGTGGGTTTGGAAGAGTGTCAACTCTAGGAAGTAATGATCCCACTATTTTGCAGGGTGTTGAATGTTATTATAATAATTATGAAAGTGGATTTGTAAAGGTCATGACTTTATTTAATGACGAATCCACTATTTCGGAAGAGGTTTCAATTGATTATGAGAACAAAGTTGCTATCTATGATGATTATGGTGATGGCATGTATGCTATAAAGAATAATGATAATCATGAAACTTGTCATCATGATTTTAATTTTCAATCCCATGATAGTTATTAAGTTGAGTTTGCTCCCACTACTATTCATGAGAATAAATTTGCTTATGTGGAGAGTAGTAAAATTTCTACGTTGGTGGATCATGAAAAGAATGCTTTATGTGATAGATATATTGTTGAATTCATTTATGATCCTAGTAAAAATTATTATGAAGGAGGAACATATGCTTGTGGGAACTACAATAATATCACGTTTCCTCTCTTTATGTTGAAAGCTTTGAAGATATGCTTGTTTTGCCATCCTATGCTAGTTGATTATTCTTCCCATAAGTTGTTTGCTCACAAAATCCCTATTCATAGGAAGTGGGTTAGACTCAAATGTGCTAGTCATATGCTTCATGATGCTCTCTTTGTGTTTCAATTCTTACTTTTCATGTGAGCATCATTGAAATCATCATGCCTAGCTAAAAAGGCGTTAAAGAAAAGCGCTTGTTGGGAGACAACCGAAAACTTTTACCAACTGTTTTTGTGTGTTCACATGATTATGCTACTGTAGTAATTTTTGTGGATTTGTCACGACAGATGTCCTTAATGTCAGGACTTAGTCACGAGGCCAACGCATCTATGTGGTAGCTTGAGAGGGGTTGAGTGGGACGAGAGACGCAAGGCGGATCAACACACAAGAAAAGGATTTAGACAGCTTCGGGCCCCCGAAACATCGTCCGGTAACAACCCTACATGCTGTTTGTGGTAGGTCTCATTATGCTCATGAGGGAGTCGCCGTAAACCGGCTCTCCTAGTTGTGTCTAGCCCTCACCATTATTTTCTTCCCCTGTTGGGGTGCCCTACCCCTCCTTATATATGTTGAAGGGGCGGGTTACATGACTAGTCCTAGTAGGATTAGGATTACTCTATTACAAGTGGAGTCCTAGTATTGCTTCCTTTATGGGGGAATATTCCTTAGGCCTTTCCTCTTAAGCCGGTCCACCATCACATGAACCGGCCTTCTAGGCCTTGGGCCTGGTCATCCATCTGACTCGACGTCGGGGTCATCAGTGAGTCGCCAAGTATCAGCCGGGTCTCTGGTGAGTCGCCAAGTCCGGTCGGGTCATACTTTCGGCCGGGTCATATCGCGGGGTATATCCCCGACATTAGCCCCAAGTTTAATTTGGATTTATCCATGTTAAAATGATCTTGCAACATAAACACTAGAATAGAGTTGGCAGGTTGTGCTCTGGGTTAAGAATTCTTGTAAGTCGGCATCTGATCATCCTTAAGTCCTTGTCATTTCCTCCTGGATGAGTGTCCATGATCTCATAGCAAATCTCCTTTAGCAGATATGTTCAAATTTTGCCAATGCTTAAAATGCGGGCTCTTCTTCTCAAAAATCTGGGTCATTAGGCCAGCTTCATAATCAATTTGCTGACGTTGGTTTCTCACAGAGAAATATTGTGAAGAATAATTCATTTGATTCGGCTCCCAATGCTTAACAAAAATATTGGTCTTTGAAATACTCATCTGTTATTCAGCCGGCTTGTAGATATAGAACTTGCCGGTTTATCATTGCCAAAATTGCTGGGTTATAAAAACTGTTGATTCTGGTTTATGACTGTTATGCACACTGGGTCATGATTGTTGCCAACGCCGGGTCACACAATTAATCTTCCTGATTTGCTCAAAACTGAGAATTTGAAGACGTTCCTCCTTTATATGCATATTACGTGTAGCCCCCAAGTCTTAAGAAGGGAGCGTAGCAACAACTTAAGACTTGCTTCAATATAAATGCCGCAACCTTGAAGAAATCCGGGTTGTTCATCTCAATCATCAGTCATAAATTGAATATTCCACCTATGTAGCCCCCAAGTGTCGGTTTGTCATGCTTGCAGCAACCTGGGACTTGCAATTGCCTGATGCCCATAAAAACTTCAACCAGTGTAGCCCCCAAGGGCCAGGTCATTATGCAATAATGAGCAGGGACTTTGTAGATATGATCATGTAGACTTTGAACAACAACGTGTAGCCCCAAGGGCCGGCTCAGCAAGATAATGCTGAGCTGGGACTTTATATATATACTTCATTGAAAATACCATCATATGATGTAACCCCACCATGGGGCTTGAACCCACGTCTACAAGGTTAAGAATCTTGTCCTCCTTCAATATAATGGATTAAGTCTTGTGTACCTTGAATTTTTGATAGGAGCAATTGGTAGCCCCCAAGGGTTGGCTCATTACAATGTGATGAGTCGGGTCTTCAATAAGGTGAGCAAAAAATAACCTTGCATTAGCCCCAAGTGCCATGGTGCATGCTGGCAGTGAGATGGGACTTGCATATTTGATGTAATCTCAATTTGAATAATGTAGCCCCCAAGTGTCGGGTCGTAAGCCTGCAGCGACTCGGGACTATTCCTTCCATTGTAGAATAAATCATATCCGTTGATAAAATAATAGTCATTGCGCTAAAGCGACTTTAAAAACCTCAATCATAATATTGGTTATTGATAACCATAATAAAAATCCAGCCATGTTGGCTATTAAAGATTTGAATAATATAACCTGGTTTGAAAACCGGTTCCTGCAATATGAACCAGTATATCTATACATATACGATGCATGCTATAAAGATGTAATGATGATGCAATGTATGATGCAATGTATGATGATGTATGTGCATGATGACAGAATACTTCAATGAAACTAGCATGATAGCCACTGGAGTATCCTCGCATTACAGCGGCTCTCACATAACCCAACGATGTTTGAACTTGGATAAGTTCGAATACGACTTATCGAGGGTACACGAGGTTGGAGTAGCAGCAAGCCAACATGTAGGTTTAACCAAGTTTCAATGAAGGCGGCTTAGTAGCCTGGGTTCATCCTCGCAATCTGTAAGCCGGCTCTCACATGACCCAAGCGATGTTTGAACCTGGATAAGTTCGAATACGACTTATCGAGAGTACACGCGGTTAGAGCAGCAGCAAGCAAATAGGCAGGATGACCCAGAAAGGTTATGTCCTCTTTGGTCGAATACGCCTATGTTTGAACAAGATAACCTGGTCAAGAGGGTAGTAACACTATGTTCTTTTTGGTCGAATACGCCTATGTTTGAACAGGAAGCCCCCAAGTGACATGCTTACAAGTGTGGCGTTGAGCCGATCAAGAGGGATATTCACAGCCATGCTCGATGAGTAGGAAGCCCCCAAGTGACCATAAGTGTGGCATTACGCCGATCAAGAGGGATATTCACAGCTATGATTCGAATACGATCAGGAAGCCTCCAAATGACCATAATAAGATGAGCACATAAGGCAGGATACCCATGTTTGAACCGCGCATCATGGCAGCAAATTCTCTTTGGCAGCCTTTAATTTTTCTGAGAACTCGAACTTTGTGAGAGACGGATTCTTTTTGAACCGGAATTGTAAACTGGATATTGAGAGCTTTCAAAGCTTTTGTGAGACACAGATTTCCCTTGAGCCAGATTTTAAACTAGCTATTGAGAGCTTCAACGCTTTGTGAAAAACAAATTCCTCTTGAACCGGATTTTGAACCGGAATCTTCATTTTGAGCCGGAAATTTTCTGACATCCTTTAAATTTTCATCAATATAACAGCGGTCTCTGGGACCGGGTTATCTTCCCTCCAATGACCCAGAGTTCTTGAATCTGCTGGAACTGACAACATTTACTGAGTCATGTCATCGTAGCCCCGAGTCTTAAGACTACTCGAGGAGTGGGCTTGAGACTCTCCATACTTGACCGTGATATAAACCGGCATGAGTCATTCAACATATCAGCGATACAATAATCCCCTTTGCAGTAGACCACTTGCCCATGGTGAAGCTGAAATCAATCACGGCCAAGTTGGTCGCGGGAACAGACAGATGAGCCGGCCGCGACGTTGTAAGCCAACACGGACGGGTGAGTCAATCGCAGGCGCAGTAAGCTGCGTGGATGGGCGAGCCCATCGCAGGCGCGGTAAGTCGCGCGAACGGGCGAGGCAGCCATGTCGTGTTGGTGTAGCAGGGGTGGCGACTTGCTCATGTATCCGTCCAGCCGCACAGCACGGACAAACGCTAGTGCAAAAATACTATTGGCGCACGCCCTTTCGCGATACCTTTGTCACGAATAATGATCCTGCGAAAAATACCATAGACCAAAGTAATTGTTCTCAAACAATTTAATATGTACTGATAAAATACATAGAAAGGATGGCACCTGATATTTTTGCTTGGCGAAAGCGGACGTTGGGACTGCATAAAGCTGGACATACTTAGATCAAAAGATAACCGGACAGATGCATGTGGACAGTGTTGCTACCATCGCTTGACGTGTGTAGTATAACGAGTGAGCTGGAGGATGCACTTTATATGAAAATATCCTGCACCCCTGTTCTGTCTCACGCCCACATGCTCAGCACAGTACTCCATCCGTTCTGCTGCTCCATACTTATAGTGCACCAATTCAGCAGAGGCGGCTCAGGGCGCAGCGGTCCAAAGCCATGACCACGCGCAGCTGGGGCAGCCGTCTTGGGAAATAAACCGGAGCAAAGGCGGGTCATCAGCCAGCAGCTCGCGGCAGTAGAGAAATGGTGGAATGAGACCGCAACGGCTCGAGCGCAGTCCGGTGGTGATGGAAGAGGTGCTCGGGCGCGGGTGCCAGCAAGTGCCGCATGAGGTGGCCGAACACAGCAGAAAAACAGAACCGGCCCGCGTGGACCTAGCAACACACTGCAACCACAACGGCTCACGGCGGTGGCTCAGACCAAAGGCTCAACAAGGCGACGGTGAAGGTGGCGCCGGCTTGAAACGGCACTGGCAAGGGGAGGTGAGTTGCGTCAGAGGCAACAGCATAGGTGACGGGGGCACGGGTCACAGCCAGCGCCGACGGGTCTGCAGCGAGCTGATCCGGGGCGGCGCAAAACCCGCGGAGCACCCGGCCGGAGCAGCGGCGGGCGGCTTGGCCCCACTGTGGTTGAGGTGGATCGGCAAGCGACTTAGAGTCCAGCAGAGATGGAGCTGGGTGACTTTGAGAAAAAAGCAGAAGACGAACGAGGCAGGTTCTTCCTCCTCTTCCGGGTCGGACAAAGTTCGTAGGCGGAGGCAGGAGCTGGCCCCGAGGCAAGCGGCGGATTGATTTTCTTCCTTTCCTTGCCTTCAACAGTAGACCACATGGACTATTAATGACTTTAGGTGATTTTAATCTCCGAAACGCACATGGGCTGGGATCCCCATCGGGACCAAAGGAAACCAGCGATCCTCCTAGTAGTAGGTTTTCTCCTGGTTGTCTAGTAGCAATCGGACTCATGAAAAGTAGCAGCAGGAAAACACGCCTAAGCTCCTCGGGAGTAGACGTCGACTTGACGAAAAAACAGCTCCAGCTGATTTTCTTGGCGGGTGTAATAACAGCCATGCGTAATAAACACTCATCCATTGTAGTGATCAGCGCATTAGGTTGCATCAGATGCATCGTGTCACGTGCTAATCCAGATATATATGTATTCTTTCCTTGGTCGGGCTTGGCAACTTGCTATGGCGCAAACCGACATAACCCTAGCTTCTTTCAAATTCTTCTTCGTCTGATCAGTTGCGAACTTCTCAATCCCTGGGAGAGATCCCTCCAAGAACTCAACACCACCATGCGCAAGCCCCACGGTGGGCGCCAACTGTCGTGGATTTGTCACGGCAGATGTCCTTAATGTCAGGACTTAGTCGCGAGGCCAACACGTCTATGTGGTAGCTTGAGAGGGGTTGAGTGGGACGTGAGACGCAAGGCGGATCAACACACAATACAAGGATTTAGACAGCTTCGGGCCCCAGGAAACATCGTCCGGTAACAACCCTACATGTTGTTTGTGGCTAGGTCTCATTATGCTCATGAGGGAGTCACTGTAAACCGGCTCTCCTAGTTGTGTCTAGCCTTCACCATTATTTTCTTCCCCTCTTGGGGTGCCCTGCCCCTCTTTATATGTTGAAGGGGCGGGTTACATGACTAGTCCTAGTAGGATTAGGATTACTCTATTACAAGTGGAGTCCTAGTCTTGCTTCCTTTGTGGGAGAATATTCCTTAGGCCTTTCTCTTAAGCCGGCCCACCATCACAGGAACCGGCCTTCTGGGCCTTGGGCCTTGTCATCCATCTGACCCGCCGTCGGGGTCATCAATGAGTCGCCAAGTATCAGCCGGGTCTCTGGTGAGTCGCCAAGTCCGGCCGGGTCATACTTCCAGCCAGTTCATACCGCGGGGTATATCCCCGACAGTAATCATGTTTTATTGCTTTTGTTTCAATAAAGTTCCAAGTAAATCCATTGGGATAGTGTGGATGATAGTTAATTTGAATCTGTGCAAAAACAGAAACTTTTGTGCTTAGCGCAGGAATTTCCAAAATTCACTGGAACTTGCTTTTTGATCTGAATTTTTTACAGGTGATATATATACAAATTCCCTACATTGTCCTAATTTTTCAGAATTTTTGGAGTAGCAGAAGTATGGTTGTGTTCCAGATCATTACAGACTGTTCTGTTTTTGACAAATTCAGTATTCAATGCATAGTTTGCTTGTTTTCTAGTTACTATGGCCTATATTTCTCAATATAATTTGTAGAAATGATAGGGTAAGTAGGCATTGTGTGAAAACAATTATGAATCTTGTCTTTGACAGCACCAATGTGAATGATTTGCTTTATCATACTAACCTATCTCACGAAGTTCCGTTAAATTTTGTGTGATTGAAGTTTTCAAGTTTTGGGTGAGATATCGGTATGAGGAGAATATGGAGTGGCAAGACCCTAAGCTTGGGGTTTCCCAAGGCACCCCAAGGTAATATTCAAGGAAGAGCCAAGCAACTAAGCTTGGGGATGCCCCGGAAGGCATCCCCTCTTTCGTCTCCAACAATATCGGTAACCTCACTTGGAGCTACATTTTTATTCGTCACATGATATGTGTTTTACTTGGAGCATCATTTTATTTTGTTTTGATTCGCTTTCTGTTATTGAGAATAATGTTTTGCATCTTTTACTTCAATAAAAATGTCAAGTATAGCCTTTTCCATGCTTATTTTAGAAGTATATGAGTTGCTGTTTCAAAACAGAAAGTTTATCGCTGTTGCAAAAATTCCCTAGAAAAGTCAGAATGTGATAAAATGTTGAAACTTTTTGCACAATAATCTCTGAGAAATTTTCTACAGTGTGGTAAATGTTCATAATTTTTGTACTTCAAGAAGTATTGATACTCTTGCATTCTTTACATACTGTACTATTTTGGCAGATTGCTGTTATGGTTGCATTGTTTGCATATGTTTGCTTGTTTAATGATTCTATTTGAGGATAGGAGTATTAAATATGCAGAGGCATTTAGTATGCAATGTTGAATAATAATTTTGGTGATTTTCTATAGTAGATAATGATAAGGTTTTGCATTGATTTATACTAACTTATCTCACGAGTTCTTGTTGAGTTTTGTGTGTGAGGGAGTCCCGGATTAGGGGGTGTCCGGATAGCCGAACTATAACCTTCGGCCGGACTCCTGGACTATGAAGATACAAGATTGAAGACTTTGTCCCGTGTCCGGATGGGACTTTCCTTGGCGTGGAAGGCAAGCTTGGCTATACGGATACGTAGATCTCCTCCCATTGTAACCGACTCTGTGTAACCCTAGCCCTCTCCGGTGTCTATATAAACCGAAGGGTTTTAGTCCGTCGGACGAACAACAATCATACCATAGGCTAGCTTCTAGGGTTTAGCCTCTCACGATCTCGTGGTAGATCTACTCTTGTACTACCCATATCATCAATATTAATCAAGCAGGAGTAGGGTTTTACCTCCATCGAGAGGGCCCGAACCTGGGTAAAAACATCGTGTCCCTTGTCTCCTGTTACCATCCGTCTAGACGCACAGTTCGGGACCCCCTACCCGAGATCCGCCGGTTTTGACACCGACATTGGTGCTTTCATTGAGAGTTCCTCTGTGCCGTCGCCATCAGGAAGGATGCCTCATCCCGTCTTTAAAGACGACATTGTTGCTAAAGGAGCTTTGGCTATCGGCCAAACTGTACGGCTGGGCGGTTTTCTTATGACCGCATGTTCAGCCGCCGCGCCGATGATGACTTCTCGGGTCATCAAAAGCAATCTTCACGTCAACTCGGAACTCGCCGAGCAGTTAGATCTGATGGAGATCTCTTCTTTAAACGAGATCTGGGATCGCATCGCCGCCCTGGGAGTCGCTACAGACTACGATCAGATTGGGCCTAAACCCGATCTGAGAGAGATTAACTCTCCCCAGGTCACCCATCACGTTGATGTGGTGGAGGAACAATGCGGCGACCCTTCATCTATCTTAAGGACTAATTATGTCCGGATTCCCAATCCCTCCTAGCCGGATACCCGCAGAGGGGAGGACGTCACTCAAGACCTGAAGTTAGAGTCAGGCAACGGGCTAGATTCAGTGGACAACATCCAAGAATCCAAGCTTCGGAGTTCGGAAACTCTTTGGCCCTTGAGCCTCAGATTGGGTGGGGTTTCGGATCTAATTCCACCTACCCACCCGAACATAGGCGATCTATCCAATATTAGGCAAGAGCCCGAAGAAAGCGATTACATCATTCTCGGGCGATTCCTCCCGGTTATGAACAGGATAAAGGATCGTCAGCGAGGAAGACGCAATTTCATTCTTCTGCAATAATTGCACGGACAAGGGAATCCTCAACGCCATAGGTCGCCGTGAAATTACACGCTTTGCTGACTTGGCGTCCATAGTACGAAACTACTGTGTGATGGAAAGCGCCTGGAAAACCGAAATAAGATTTTGGGACAATCCGGCCCCGAATACAAACCCAGTCTGAAATAAAAGGGTGCATTATCGCCAATCACCCGGGTTAATCACCAAAAAACAAAAAACCCCTACGGGGCATGGAACCGTACTGGAGGGATGGCTCAATGGACCCTGTAAAATTCATAGTACAGAGGGCGCCACACCAACTCATAGCCTTAGAGCATGTTGGATACTCCGGCAGGTGGCCAAAAGTGGCGAAGAGCTTCTAACCCCAGCTTCCACATGGCACCAGCCCAGGGATACCCGTACGGTATTAACAGTCTTCGAGACTTTCGCATCAAACAATATGCGAAAACGAACACTCCGCAGACTTCTTTGAAGTCTACCAAGTAGCAACAATAAATCCATGGGTGACACGGCTATTACCTTTAATGCCAGTGATGAACCTAAATTCGAACAGCTCGAGCACCTTGACATTTGTCCTCGGTCCAATAGTGGACGGCTTTTTGCCTTACCAAGGTACTCATGGACGGTGGCAGCGGATTGAACCTCATTTATGAGGAAACCCTTGAAAAATGGAAATAGACTGAGCCGCATTGAGCGAAGCAGCACAACCTTTAGAGGAATAATACCCGGTCGGGAAGCATGTCGCGGGAAAAATCACCTTTGGATGTGGTGTTCGGCACGCTGGATAATTACAGGTCCGAGGAGGTCACGTTCCAAGTGGCCCCGTTCAGCAGCGGATACCACGCTCTATTAGGGCGAGAGGCATTCACAATCTTTCAAGCTATACCCCATTATGGGTACATGAAGCTCAAAATGCCCCGGCCCAATGGAATAATCACTCTTGCTAGCGACCCGGACATAGCACTCCGCGCTGAAAATAAGACAGCCGCACTAGCCCTTGATGCACTATCCGAAGCCCTAGCGGCCGAGGAACTGATTGCGTTGCGCTCCACGGTGAACAGGGACGATGGATACTCGATAAAAGATCCAAGTCCACCTCCTTTAAACTAGCGGACGAAATAGTCAAATTCCAAGTCCACCCAACGGACCCTACAAAAACGGCCTCCATCGGGGCACAATTAAACCCTGATGTAGACGCCGCACTACGAGAATTCCTACGCGAAAATTGGGACATTTTTGCCTGGCACCCTTCAGACATGCCAGGAATCCCACGCCGGCTAGCCGAACACAGCCTAAACATCCTAAAAGGATTCAAGCCAGTCAAACAGGCCCTTCGGCATTTCTCCGAACCTAAGAGACAAGCCATGGGAGAGGAGCTAGCCAAACTACTGGAGGCCGGATTCATCAGAGATATAAAACATCCGGACTGGCTAGCAAACCTGGTGATGGTACCAAAGAAGGACAAATCCTGGCGCCTATGCGTCGATTTCAAAGACCTCAACAATGCTTGCCCAAAGGATCCCTTCCCCCTCCCCCTCATCGATCAAATTATCGACGCTACCGCAGGACACGATTCATTGTGTTTCCTTGACGCATACTCCGGTTACCATCAAATTAAGATGGCAGAGCCTGATCAAGCATAGCGGCATTTATCACCCCATACGCCCATTCGCTTCAACACAATGCTCTTCGGGCTCAAAACGCCGGCGCAACATATCAGCGCATGATTCAGACATGTCTGGCAAACCGGATCGGCAAAACAGTGGAGGCATACGTAGATGATTTGGTCGTCAAAACCAAGCATGTCGAAACTCTAGTAGACGACTTGAGGCTCACATTCGATAATCTTCGAACATATGACATCAAGTTTAACCCGGAAAAATGCGTTTTCGGTACCCGGCGGAAAGCTCTTGGGCTTCATTGTATCCGGTAGAGGAATTGAAGCAAACCCAGCCAAGATCCAAGCTCTGTCACAATTGGATATCCCAAAGGACCTCAAACAAATACAAAATTGATTTGTATGCGTGGCGGCTCTAAGCCGCTTTATCTCCCGTTTGGGAGAAAAGGCATTACCCCTTTATCGCCTCCTCCGGCGCACCGAACACTTCGAGTGGACGGATGCCGCCACGGCCGGACTCAAAGAAATAAAAGCCATATTGGCAACAAGCCCAGTCCTGGCCGCGCCCAACATTGGCGAACCAATGCTATTATACATCGCGGCAACTCATCAAGTTGTAAGCGCGGTGCTCGTTGTCGAACGAGAAACGGACGGACACAAGTCCCCCCTTCAAAAACCAGTTTACTACGTGTCCACTGTCCTCACTCCATGCAAGTCACGGTATCCGCATTATCAAAAGATAGCGTACGCGGTGTGTATGGCATCCCGGCAGCTGCGACACTACTTTCAAGAGTGTTCGATAACGGTAGCCTCCAAAGTACCTCTTAACGACATTATAAACAACCACGACGCTGACGGGCGGATTGCCAAATGGGCCATTGAGCTCCTCCCGTTCGACATAACCTATAAGCCACGGCGAGCCATTAAGTCGCAAGTTTTGGCCGACCGTCGCCGAATGGATCAAGCCGAACTCCCTAAAGAGTACGGCACATATTCCAACTGGATCATGCACTTCGAAGGCTCCAAAATGTTGGCTGGCCTGGGGGCTGGCGTCGTTCTGACGTCCCCGACAGGAGATACATTTCAATACGTACTCCAGATAATGTATACGGACTCCAACAACGCAGCCGAATACGAGGCCCTTCTACATGGTCTCCGGATGGCAGTATCCATGGGCATTCAACGCCTAGAGGTGCGCAGGGATTCGAACCTCGCGATATCCCAAATAAATGGAGACTTTGATGCCAAGGATCTGAAAATGACAGCTTATCGCAACGCCGTCCTAAAAATGTCAGCTCGGTTCGAAGGGCTCGAATTTCACCATATAGCCCGGAAAACAATCAGCAATGACGTCTTGGCACGCATTGGCAAAGCGCGATGCCGTCCCCCAATATCTTCTTAGAGAGGCTATTCAAGCCATCCGTATTATGGGAAGGAGTCCGGAAATAACAGCCCGGACCCAACAAAGACCGGCCGACACCGAACATTCTGACACAATTGGAGGCTCTGCCAACGAAGTAACATCTTCAGCCCACGTATTAATGGCAGTCATTGCCCCATGGATGGAACCATTCCTAGCCTACCTAACCAGGAAGGAACTTCTCGAGGACCAAAACGAGGCACGCTGCATAGTGTGGCGATCTAAAGCCTATAAAGTCCATGAGGGAGAGCTTTATAAGAAAAGCACGACCGAAGTCCTTCAAAGGTGTATCTCCGAAGAGGAAGGGCGGAATCTTCTGGCTAAAATTCATGCCGGACACAGCGGGCACCACGTCGCAGCTCGGGCCCTTGTAAGCAAGGCCTTCCGTACAAGATTTTATTGGCTGACGGCCCGGGCAGATGCTCAGGACTTAGTCCAACAATGCGTCGGTTGCCAGCTCTTTGCTAATCAAAGCAACATGCCACCCACCGCCCTCCAAACTATACCCATCACCTGGCCCTTCATGCAGGGGCTTGACATGGTTGGACCCCTTAAAGGAGGAACCCACAAGCAAAAATACCTACTGGTCATGGTGGATAAATTCACCAAATGGATAGAGGCCAAGCCTGTTAAGACGGCCGAATCCGGACCGGTGATAGACTTCATATCAGGGGTCGTACACCGTTACGACGTCCCCCACAGCATCATCACTGATAACGGCACAAACTTCACGGTAGGTCAAACTCTGGTGCAAAAACATGGGCATCAAGCTCGACTATGCTTCAGTCTATCACCCTCAAACTAACGGTCAAGTTGAGCGAGCAAACGGTCTAATCATGAGCGGCATCAAACCCAGATTAGTGCGGTCCCTCAAGGAATCTAACACGCCTTTGGGTAGAGGAGCTCGACTCCGTACTCTGGGGCTGCGGACCACGCGAATCGCACCACCTGATTCACACCATTCTTTATGGTATACGGCGCAGAGGCAGTTCTGCCCTGCGACATAATTCATGACTCACCTCGCGTGCGCATGTACGAAAAAAGAGAAGCCGAGCTCGATCGGCAGGACAGTTTGGACGCCTTGGAGGAGGAGCGTGACGTGGCAAAAGCCCGTTCCGCATTCTATCAACAGCAGGCTCGAAGATATCAAAGCAGAGAAATACGGGCCAAAGCTTACAACGTTGGCGAGTTAGTTCTACGCCTGCCGGACAAGAAAAAGGACAAACTCAAGCCCAAATGGGAAGGTCCCTTTATTATCAACCAAGTCCTGACCGGTGGAGCGTACCGTCTGCGAGATGCATCGGATAACCGACTCGAGCCGAACCCATGGAACGCAGCCCGTCTCCGAAGATTCTACGCCTAGCGCCGGATTCTGAGTTCGTCTCCTTCGTCTGTCTATTTTTTACACATTAGTTGTCTTATATTTCTCTCCTTCTCCCTCTTTTTCTCTTACAGCCTTTAAAGGCTCGTTCGCGCATTGTTCGCACAAACTTGACGCGCTATCCGCGCTCATTATACCTGGGGGCTTCTTTAACAGAAGCTTATTTTTACGGGGTTCATGCCTAACACATGTGTAACGCTTTCGCATGTACCTTTTATTCACCATTATATGCATCGATATGACTTAAGTTTTGGCCAAGCTGGGTTGCCTGGCTCCTGTGCTTACCCCTACGTTCCCGATTGTTCGGCTAGGTGGTAAAGGGAGCACCTCTGCGATTATTCTTGTCGGGTCAGCCAGATGTGTACCTCAGACTGGGTGAAGCCGAAAGCTAAGCGTTCTTAAGGGAATATTCGGTCGGTGAACTAAAGATGATTTCTTGCTTATCTATTTATCTGCCCCCAGATGCTTTTCTGCTTTTTTCGCAGTCCGGACATGCACTTTAAGGCATGCCTCCTGTGGAAAGGAACCTCTAACGGAACTATTCTCCCTGGAAGATGTTTCTTACTAACCATGTAATATAACATAACTAGTTGGGCACTTGTCTATTAAAGCACTAATGACCCCTACGCCTGGTCTCCACGCATGCCCCGGTTCTTACATAACCGTGAGGGTATTCGGACACACTCCGGACTATAGGGTCCCGAGGTTGAAGCGAAAAGGTCCGCCATGACAAACGATCTACAATCTGGCTAGAAGGCATTTTTACATGTCATCTTCAATTACATAGTCAATTTGACTGGGTGTATTCCTCCTCAATACCATCTAATAGGCTGTCTAGTTTACAGTCCTGTTGGGAATACTTTGCGGCCAATTCTACTTGGCCGTACACTAAGCTCACATGGATCTCCTTCCCATCAGGCCCCACAGGTCCGACATCGGCCATGCGGTTTGGGTCGCCTTCATGTAGCGCGTCTTCACCATGGTCCAGGCCTCCCTGGCGCCTTGACGGCAGGCCGATATCTTCCACAATCGGAAGCACCGCCGTGCTGCCTTAAGCCTCTCCGCAAGCTCTCGAAGGCCTTCGGGCAAGGAGACAGATGGCCACAAGGCCTGGGCGACGCCTTTCATCACCTGCCGAACTCGTTCGTGAAGTTGTAAGAGCTCGGGAAGAAGGTCACCCGTAGAACCGGCCATTTCCTCTGCAGGACGACCTGTGAGCATACCTACAGACATAACTCTGTTAGTTGACTTCCTCATCGAACCTTTTTTTGAAGTTCGTTCAAGCACTTACTAAAAATGCCGCGTCGAAGCCGTCGATTCTCCTTCACGGAGTCCGACAGCTAGGCACGAACATCCTTTAGTTCCTCGCCCAGCTGGGTGTCGGCATCTTGGAGATTATTCTTCTCCTGCCTCACCCTCGTAAGCACGCTCTCCCCGGCCTTTAACCGGTGCAAGAGTTGTTGCTTGTTCGGATCTACTCCGGCGCCATCTGCAATGATATTGTCAGATTTACACACACGCCGCACTTCACAACATACTTATCTTTCGAAGTGTATATTACCAGAGGGGGTCTCCTTGGCCTCCCCTCTAGCGGCTAGTGCGGCCTCAAGTTGGGCTTTGAACTCTTCCAGCTCATGGGACAGTTGGGTATTCTTTATTGTAAGATCCTGCATAACAAATGATCCTTAAATCAGTTATTCTAACTATTTCAAGTCTCGGGGCCTACTGGTACATATAACCATCAAATTTTCTCACCCGTATGTCTTTCACATACTGCTCCGTGGCTCTGGCTAGACCATTTTGAGCGGCACAGAGGTGCGCATCTCCTGAATTGAAGGCATCCAATGCCTCTTGGGAGAAACATGCGTCACAAAGAACTGTCCGGCGACGCCTGTGATTCATGGCACTCTCCACCTCGGAATTGGTGGCAGAGAGTCAGTCCGCATCCTCTGTCGGAGGAGTGTCCGACGCACGCCTCGTGTTCGCCTCCGCTTTCAGACCTGGCTTTGGAGCCTGGCTGGTGGAGGCTCGATTGGCAGCCTCGCCGGATATAGTCCGGCGAGCGCTCTTTTTCCTGAAGGGAGCACGAGCGTTAGTATACCTTCCGGGAATAAAACCTGGGAACAAGATGGCATGCCATACCGTTGCGCCGGCGTCTCAATCCGGACCGCACTTCTTTTCAGCCTGCTGGGCCTTGCTGCCCCTTGTTGGCTAGCCACCACAGGCTCGGCCTTCCGCCTGAAGGGCTCCCCCTGCAAAACACCATTGATATACGGTGATCAAAGATAAGCACAGATGGATCATTTTCAAAGTATTGGGACTTCGGTCTCAGTTACCTGTGAGGTTGGAAATATTCCGGGGTAATCGGCCGTAATGGTGACCAAGGCATTGTCGATGCTCAGTTGGTAAAATACCCCATCGATCAGTTCCACGGATATGTCAGGATCCTCTTGGGAGGCCGGATCACCGTTCCCGATCCTCGGGTTGTGGAGGAGGGCTGTTTATATCCTTTATGGCCCGGCGCAATTGTTGCGTCGAAATCATAAAATAAGGTACTTAACTATGGGAATATGGAACGGATGGGCATAAAGAAGTGTCCGCTTACCCAGCTTGGAGGATCGTACATAGAAAATCCTCCCTGCAGATTGACGCGGAGGAACTCCTCCTCTTCTCCCTTGTACAATGCGGACAAGGCCTTCATCAGAGCAGCAATCGATCCCGGCCCCTTACGGCCGCAGCGGGTGGCATCATCCTCCCCGTTGAAATCCCACATGGGGTGGCCTCTATACTGAAACGGCTGCACCCCCCGCATAATGCATGTGGCCATGACCCCAATCATGGTCGGTCCGAATGAGCTAATAATCTTATCCTGCTCATCAGATAAAGGACGTCCCTATCGTTTTCCTTCTGAGGGCGAGCATTATTGAACTCAGGAAGGCCGATCCGAACAAGGTCCGGCAGGGGGACATCTTCTATATAAAACCATTCTGAAGGCCAGTCTTCGGACACCTTCTTCGGGGTTCCGGATAGATATCCGGTCCTGGGGATGCACCATAGTTCGGCTCCGCCAACTTGATATATTGACCCCTCCTGAGAACGGGGCACTAGGCAGAACAGCTTCTTCCACAGCGCAAAATGAGCCTCGACGCCCAAGAACAGCTCGCAAAGGGCTACGAAGCCCGCAATATGCAATATGGAGGCAGGCGTAAAGTTGTGCAGCTGGAGGCCGTAGAACTCCAGGAGCCCCCGGAGAAACGGATGAATTGGAAATCCAAGCCCTCTTATTAAATAAGGGACAAGGCATACCCGCTCTCCTTTGGAGGGATTGGGGACGCTCTCCGCCTGCTTTCCGCCATTATAGGTGGCGAGTCCGGCTCGAACCGGGACCATAAAGGCCGGGGGAAGAAATCCCTTGGTTTGGAGCGTCACTAGCTCGCTGTGTGGGACGGAACATCTCTCCCAATCTCCAGGCTGACGGCTGGGAGGGCGAGAGGAGGAGCTGCGTCTCGATGGATTTCTTTTGGATGCGCTCCGATGAATGCTCGCGAAGGGAAGATGGTGTGATTCGGATCTGAATCCTCCTCTCTTTTATAAGGCAGCTTATTTGCGCAGCTATGGGGTAAAAGTAAAAACACCTTGGCTTTTCGCATTCGTTTCACACGTGGAAGACGGCCATTATTGGGCGTGGAAGCCAAGGAGCACAATATTCGCGAGAAGCCGGACACTATTCAACAGGTACACAGAATTTGGAGAAGAACCCGCCTTGTAACGCCGAAGACAAATCTGCGTGCCGGACTCATCGTCATTGAAGCCTGGTTCGGGGGCTACTGAGGGAGTCCCGGATTAGGGGGTGTCCGGATAGCCGAACTATAACCTTCGGCCAGACTCCTGGACTATGAAGATACAAGATTGAAGACTTCGTCCCGTGTCCGGATGGGACTTTCCTTGGCGTGGAAGGCAAGCTTGGCGGTACGGATCGTAGATCTCCTCCCATTGTAACCGACTCTGTAACCCCTAGCCCTCTCCGGTGTCTATATAAACCGGAGGGTTTTAGTCCGTGAGGACGAACAACAATCATACCATAGGCTAGCTTCTAGGGTTTAGCCTCTCGATCTCGTGGTAGATCTACTCTTGTACTACCCATATCATCAATATTAATCAAGCAGGAGTAGGGTTTTACCTCCATTGAAAGGGCCCGAACCTGGGTAAAAACATTGTGTCCCTTGTCTCCTGTTACCATCCGCCTAGACACACAGTTTGGGACCCCCTACCCGAGATCCGCCGGTTTTGACACCGACAGTGTGGATGAAGCTTTTGAGATTTAGGAAAACCATGATATGAGAGGAATTAAGGAGACACAAAAACTCAACCTTGGGGATGCCCAAGGCACCCTAAGATAATATTTCAAGAAGTCTCAAGCATCTAATCTTGGGGATACCCCAGTAGGCATCCCACCTTTCTTCAACAACAATTATCGGTTAGTATCGGTTGATCCTAAGTTTTTGCTTCTTCTCATGAGTTGTGCTATTCTTGGAATGTCATTTTGTCTTGTTTTGCTTGCTGTTTTAATAAAATACTTAGATCTAAAAGTTTTTAAATAAGAGAGAGTCCTCAAATGGCTACCCATTTACTTAACTACTCGTTTGATCTTCACTTATATCTTTTCGGAGTAGCTTGTCATTTACTCTTGTGCTTCACTTATATCGTATGAGTAAATTCTTGAATAAATTGAATATAATGAAGCGGACATTATATGTTCATATCATGCCTAGTCGTAGCTTCACATTGGGTTTAGAAAGTGAAATCTTTTGAAGCTTGACAATTAAAATATTCACTACTGCAGGATGCTGCTAACGTGACACTACGATAAGAGACCCTTCGACGAAACAGTGTGCGATGCAATAATCGCAAATGGTGGTGTAAAAAACCATCAAAAAAGGTGCAAAATGTTTGCGAATACGGATGCATGAAACACGGTTCAGATTTTAGTTGTGTGTGCAATGCAGGGCATATGGTTCAGTTCAGTGAACTATTTACGATGAGGAGCAACAAAAGAAATGGGCAGCCAGATGAAGGTGTGTACGATATTAATCAAACGGTTCACTGAACTGTTTGTGGTTAGGCAACACAAAGAAATGGTCAACCAGATCTAGGTGTGTGCGATATACGGCATACGCTTCACTCGGATGAACTGTTTTCGATTAGGCAACGCAACAGAAATGGTTCAACCAGATTAAGGTGTGTGCAATGGAGGGCATACAGTTCATTCCGATAAACTATTTGTGTTGAGCCAAGAGAACAGAAATGTTTCACATAAACAAGATGTGTTTAATACGCGGCAAACATCCAATTACATAGGTGGCTAATACACACATGACGTTTCCACACACCAAAGTAAACTATTACATGCATAATTAACTAGGATAAACCATCATCTGATTATCATCTACTTCTTGTGCTAGCTCGATGTTCCTTCTATGCTAATTTTCCATTAATTGATGGCATTTTATGAACACGCCGTCGTTTCCCGCCATTTCCTTACCTGTCATGTAAGTGTCACGGCAGATGTCCTCATGGAAGGACATAGTTGTGGAGCCATTGCAACGAGGTTAGCTTAAAGGGGTTAAACGGGACAAAGGACACGAGGAGTTTATACTGGTTCGGCCCCTTGCGGTGAAGGTAAAGGCCTAGTCCAGTTTGAGGTGGTATTGCTAGTGTGTTGATTACTAGGGAGCAAATGCGCTTTGCCTAGCTCTCGATCTGTTGTTTCTTGCCCTAAGCTGCCCCCGGGTCGTCCCCTTATATACACGGGTTAACGCCCTGCGGCCTACAGAGTCCGGGCCGGCTCATACAAACCTGTCCGGCTCGGTGACTTATCTTACATGCCTTATAATACAAGCTTACATATAGATGGTGGTTTATACTTATGGGCCTTAAGCCGCCTCTCGATTTGTGCCCTTTAACAGGCCTACGTCATGAATGCCACCTTCACATACTCATGGGCTTTGTTTAGATGAACCGTCATTGGGATAACCCGACCCCTCCTAGGCGGGTCATATCCAATAGTCATATCTCCAACATTAGGCCCCAGGTTGATTTGAACTTGTTCATGTCAATCTTCAACACTTAGAAAAATCCCTCTTCACCTTCCTGTGAAAACATCGTAACCCGCCATGACGTCATCTCTGGAAATTGCGGTAACCCGCCATGACGTCACCTGTGGTTAATGCCACACATGGCCCAAATCTTTAATAAATCTTTTCTTTTACTAACCCTCTGAAAATCAAGGCACCCACGCCGTCACATATCCACTTTTCTGTCTCCTTGATTGCCGCGCATGCCACTTATCCGTCCAGCTTTATAAATAGGGCCACGGGTTCAATTCTCATTCTCCCCCTTTGCCTTCTCTCCTTTTCTTCCTACTAACGACGCTCCAGTGTGCCTGAACTCCACCGCCGTCGACCTTCGTCCCCTTCATCAACTCCGGTTGCTGCATCACCCTGCACGGACCAGAAACGCCGCGGCGCTCCTCCGCTGTCTCACCAGCGTCAGTGAGTCTTCTCTTTCCTCATAATAGATCTGTCTTTTAGGGTTTAAGTGTTCATTGGTGTTCGTCCCCGCCCTTCCTTCTCCTTGCTTAGATTCATAGCTTAGATCCGAAAACCACATAAATTTTATGCGGTAGCAGTTTTAGCATTTGTTCTTTGATATCAGAATATATCCCCATTGCAAATAGATCTCATCTGGATGTCCCTATTTTTCGGCCACCGCCACCTTGAACTTAGATTTTATTTCATTTTTCTGAACAGCTGCAGATCCAATTTTATAGCTTCAATCTATGAAACTTATTTGTCCCAACACTTAGTATAATTTGCTCCTGCTAGATCTTGAATATCCGTGCTGGTCATGGCGGCTTACCTCACCGGCTTATACTTACTCATATGTCATTAGTCCTCACTTAAGCCGTCATTCTGAATATATACTATAAATGTTAACTTGTGACTTCACAAATTGATTTGAACTGGCAAAATTTTCCTTTCCTTTAGGCTTTCTCTCTTTACAATGCCACCGAAGATAGTCTATACATGCAATTGGGTTCCCTCTATTGTCACTGAGGGCTCATTCAGAGACTTTGTCAAAGTCGGGTACTTGCCCGCAAAGAGTGTTATGCATTACTGTGCTCCTGAACCGGGCGAAGAAAAACCTCAGCCAAAGGATGGCGAAGTCATTATATTCACTGATCACATGAACTGGGGCTTCTCACCACCCGACTCTAAGTTTTTCCGGGATGTTCTGCACTTCTTCCACCTCCATCCTCAAGACATCGGACCCAACTCCGTGTCAAATATCCGCAATTTTCAAGTCTTCTGCGAAGTATACCTTCAAGAGGAGCCCATCGTCGATCTCTTTAGAGAATATTTTTATTTGAGCCGCCAGACTGAGTAGAAGAATCGGCCCAGCTTGGAACTTGGCGGAATCTCGATTCAACACAGAAGAGATGCTATCTTCCCTTAAGCCTGCCTGCCGAGCCACCCCAAGGATTGGAACCAGACGTGGTTTTACTGCAAATGTACCTCTCCTGCTGATGAGAATCCACTACCGGGTTACCGTGTTTAGAGCCTAGACCCAAAGCACAATCTTCCTGAAAAACTTACCACTGCCGAACGGGAAAAAATTGCTCCTACCATTGCAAAGGTTAAAGCTCTGCTAGGAAATGGGTCACTGGCGTTGATTTGGTCAGGTGTTGGGTTTCTTGGCGGATCATACCCTTGGGTTGCCACACCGGCTTAATGTGTACTTACATTGGTGGTGCAAAGGATCCACTGCGCCACAGCTCCGCACCATTAACTGATGAGGCAGTTAACGAAATGGTTAAGTCCCTTCTGAATGAAGATTCAGAAGATTGCGTTAAAGTGGGTCTGGCCCCTTTCTGCAAGCTTAACCCGCCACCGGATGTGAGTTTCTAAACTTACTTACCTTTAGTTCATTATTCAAATTCCTTATTAACTCAACCTTTAATGACCTTTACAGGCTAAGTCTGACTTTTGGAATAAGAAGTATGATCATGAAGCTGCTAAGAAGTCCAGGGCTGTCAAGAAAGCCGCCAAGAAAGCTGCCAAGAAGACCACCAAAAGAAAGAAGAAACCAAGTGCCTCTGACATGCTTAATCTGGATGACACCTTTGAGTTGGAGGTAGCCCTTGATTCTCTTGGCTCGTTTTTCAATAATCTTATTGACACTGACAATTATCAGGATGACACTGGAGCCAGCCAAGCAGTTGAAGAAGAGGTAACTATTATTTCCTCCGTCTCAGAATCTTTGCCAAGATAGAAACTTCGACAAGTAACCCGGAAAGTAAGGTTTTCACATCCCTTGGCTTATTTAGATCCTCACTTTCTTTTGAAGCAACAGCAACTTGAGAATCGACGTCAGACCCGGACCAGTGGAGGTGAAGAGTTGTCTTTAGGCTTACCGAACACTCCCGCTCGTCGAAAATGTCGAAACGAGGTTCTTTTTAACTTAAACTCTTTTTACCCGCTGGCCGGTTTTATTTGCTTACCACACAACTCTTGTTTGATTCAATTGACCAGGAAATTTCTCGTTCTTCCTCTGGTGATTCATCGCAAACCGAGTTGTCGGCTTTCAAGACTGCCCCTGGGTAACAATGATTACCTTATATTATGTAACTCTTTACACTTTGATACTTATACTGACTTGTCACCACCTGTGCAGCGGTCAAGCAAAGCCTAGCAAGAAAACAAAGGTTTCCAAGCCAACTGAGGATCCTAAAGTTATTGAACCGGAACAACAAGTCTCTGCACCTGATGCTTCTGAAAAACAACCAGATGACCCTGCCCTTGATGTTTGACCTGAGATTCCGGATCTCTGTATTGATGACCCCAATATTAATTGTTCAAACCCTGCACCATCAAGTCCACCTAAGCCGTCAGAGACTCATACTGATGGTATTATGATCACTGGCACCGGCTTTACAGCACCAGGAAATCCAATAGCTTTGGCCATGCATATTGCCAAGCAAGAGGTTATTGAGAGGCGGAAGATGAAGTTTCACATCTCCCATTATACACAACTGAACAGCAGTGAGATACTCTCTAGTTATCTCAGCCAAGTACACTCCAGCCGTGATCTTGAATTTGATATGGTGAAACAAATGCACCAAAAGTATGAGGTATAACTTCCCACTTTAAATAATTATGTACATCCTGCCAGCCCCCAAGTCTACTGGTTATGATAAAATTGAATAGGTTGTATACTTAGAATAATCCATAAACTTTTGTCATAGAATCCCTCCAAGGCCGGTTGTCATACTTAAAATTAAACCTCATGTTTAAGAAAATTAGCATTACATCCGTAGTCCCCAAGGGCCGGTTTAATCAACATGAATGAGCCAGTCCTATTTACCATTGTTGAAGAAAGGAGAGCTTATCTGTGTATGGTCGGCTGTGATTGTTTACAGCACAGCCGGCTCATCAATAAGAAGATACAAGCGATATGCATTAGCCTCCAAGTGCCAAGTAGTCTTGCTTGCAAAGTTCTTGGGACTTTATTCATAAGAGACATTTTACGTGAAGAAATTCTTTGATAGACATTAGCCCCCAAGTGCCAAGTGTTGTTGCTTGCAAAAAACTTGGGACTTATACTCTTGTAACCCGGATATAAATGTATTTGTAATTCTGCTTCATACAGGCTGCTACTGCTGAACTTGAGTCACAGTTAATTGATGCAAAGACTCGGCTGGTGACTCAAGAATCCGAGACCAAGAAAGCTGAGTCAAAATTCCAGTTTAGCATAGCTGAATCGAAAATATTGAAGACCAGTTTTGAGACTGAGAAGCACTTGGGCTGACGAAAACACTGCTTTAACACAACGAGCTGAAAAGCAGAGGCGGCTCTTCAAGAGGTAACCACTGAGCTCACCGGCTTAAAACACCGTGTATCTCAGATGGTTTCTTCTATGTTTGGTGAGTCGCCTTCCTACTCATCAAAAGTGAATACTTGTCGTGATAATATAAACCGGCATTAGCCAATCTGTGATTTATTCAGGTCCTAGGAGTAGCAACCTGAACCAAGACATGGTTGTAAAGCTGAAGGCGGTCTATACCTTTGTCGAGCAGCTGTATACTAGAGCTCAGCGTACACTGGCTACAATCTCTCCGACTAATCAAGCACCAACATTGTTGATAGATGTCTTGAAAAGACTCTCCGTGCTACCCGCCAGGATTGATGAAATGTGGCCTTCTTCTGCAAGAGTCGGTGTTGTGACAGCTTTGAGCCGGGCCAAGGCATGGGTACCAGAGCTTGACCCGACTGAGGTAGCCACTGGTTATCCAAGCATGAAAGAAGATGGCACGCTGTTTGATCAGAAGGACTTCTCTGCTTGTGTGAAAGAGATACGTCCCATGGCGACTATGATTGCCAATGACTCGGACCTTTCAAAGTACCATCGGGCTTATAACAAGGAGAACCAGAAGATGCCGACCCCAGCGTACAGAGTGATGGACTTAATCCCCCCAATCCGTAAGCACACTTTTGCCCCTGAAGTTGAGCCGTCTGATCTTATAGATGACGAGGCTGAATTTCAAGCTTTATCTGGCATCCATTGGTCATCACCAAATTTTCAGACAGTGGAGGAGGACGAAGAACCGGAAAGGGATGACCTAGAGGCCTCTAATCAGCAAGGCCAAGAAGATTGAACCGCGGGGCGGCTTATATATTTAATCTTTGAAAAAACACTTGATCTCACTCGGCTCATGGAGCCATGTAATAGGGTAGTAAAAACATGATTCTGCAGTGCCATCATGCACGTTCCTGCTTTCTTGCACAAGACTGTTGTTCTTCATTGTGAGAAAACATCACTGTAAGCTTATGATAACATGTGATTTATGCTGATCTGATCGATTATTGTCCTGCACACAAAGGAAGTACAAATCTCGTGGCGGCTTACCGCTGGGCGGGTCATGATAACCCATTGAAACCACTGAGGACGAATAGTCCATAACCAGAGCCGGCCTAACAATTGTGAAATAAGATGTCATGCCTATAGTATATGCTTATACAGCCGGCTTATCAGCTTCGTGCAGTTAGAGGTGTTAGAGCTGTAACTCTAAACATAAGAGTATGATACCCTGGCGACTTAAAGTCTGCCATCCTGGCGGGTTATAGAGACCCAAAAGATGCTTCAAATATGAGCCATAAGTAGGGCAGCTGGACCCGACTTGTAAAAAACCAGAAGGCAAAGAAAATATCATAGAGTATAAATAAGAAATCAAAAGAAATTCAAGGCTTTTGTAGGCTGCCAAGGCAAAGTGTGTTCTTCAATGAAACTAGCCTGAGCCACTGGAAGGTACGTGCTTTCCATGAGCCTGACTCATAGAACCCAATCGACATTTGAACCCAGATAAAGTCAGGTCTTGCTCAAAGACTTATCAGGAGTACGCTGGGTCAGAGTAACAACATACATCACGGGCCGATTTATCCAAGTTTCAAGGAAGGCGGCTTATGAAGCCTAGATCTATCCTGACTATCTGTAAGCCATGCTCTCGCATGACAAGCCGCCGTTTGAACCTTAACAAGCTCAGATCTTGGTCGAATACGCCGTAAAGATTGATCGTTAAGAGTTCGACGGGTCAATCGGGATTACCCGACGGAGTTGAGGCAGCTGGTATACATGTAGGATGACCCGGAAAGGTAATGTCCTCTTTGGTCGAATACGCCTATGTTTGGCAGATAACCTGGTCAAGAGGGTAGTAACGCTATGTCCTCTTTGGTCGAATACGCCTATGTTTGAACAGGAAGCCCCAAGTGACATACTGACAAGTCATGCTCGTCAGGGACCTATGTTTGAGCCGTGTTGTGCATCCAACTATCTTTGGTCCCTGAAGTTTTGGAGTCTAGCCTCTTAAATGAATATGATGATAAAGACTCAGCTTCGAGGAAGTGAAACGACAAAGGGCCTGAATTATCAGGGATGCCGGCTTTATTATACTGCTTATAACATATACATCGAGTAACTATGTACATCATGAGAGCCGGTGGCTCAAGTATAGTAGGGCCGAAGATGAGCTATATTCCATGGCCGACGAGTCTCCTCCTCCGACTTGCATGAGTCCTTTTGGTCTCGAACGTCAATAAGATAGTATCACCCATTATGCAGATTCTTGCTGACCACAAAAGGTCCTTCCCAAGGCAGCGTTATCCTTTTGGTCCTGGATGAGCTGGAGCACTAAGTCGCCTTCTTGAAAGGTTCTGGTTTTAACCCGACGGCTGTGATAACGACGTGGGTCTTGCTGATAAATCGTTGAACGAGCCGCCGCGAGATCACGCTCTTCATCCAATAGGTCAAGTGCATCTTGACGTGCCTTTTCATTGTCAGCCTCAACGTAAGCCAGCCACCCGGGCTGAATCGGGACGGATGTCACTAGGGAGAACCGCCTCTGCTCCATAAACCATGAAGAAAGGTGTGTAACCCGTTGATCTATTGGGGGTTGTATTGATACTCCATAACATTGAGGGTAACTCCTCGACCCAACAACCCGGCGTTCTTTGCAAAGGAACCATAAGCCGGGCTTGATACCTCGCAGAATCTCTTGATTTGCTTGTTCTGCCTGACCATTGGACTGAGGGTGAGCCACAGAGGAAACGTCAAGTCGGATATGCTCCTTTTGACAAAATTCTGTCATGGCCCCTTTAGAGAGATTAGTACCATTACATGTTATAATGTTGTATGGAAAGCCAAAATGGAAGATCACCTTCTTCATGAATTGAACCGTCGTTGCTGCATCACACTTACTAACCGGCTCTGCTTCAACCCACTTAGTAAACTTATTGACCGCCACCAAAAGGTGGGTCTTCTTATCCTTGGACCTCTGAAAAGGCCCAACCATATCAAGCCCCCAAGTTGCAAACGACCAAGTAATTGGAATCATCCTCAATTCTTGAGCCAGCATGTGAGCTCGTCGTGAAAATTTCTGACAACCATCACACTTGCTTACCAAATCCTCAGCATCAGCATGAACCGTCAACCAATAGAACCCATGACGAAAAGCATTGGCTACAAGAGATTTAGAGACGGCATGATGACCACAATATCCTTCGTGAATCTCCCGTAGAATCTGACAACCTTCTTCAGGAGAGACACAACGCTGAAACGCCCCTGTGACACTGCGATGGTGCAACTCCCCATTGATAATTGACATTGACTTGGACCACCGGGTTATCTGTCTAGCCAAGATCTCATCCTCTGGCAACTCACCCCAGGTCATGTAAGCCAAATACGGAACCGTCCAATCAGGAATAGCATGAAGAGCCGCCACTAATTGTGCTTCCGGGTCAGGGACAGCAAGATCCTCCTCTGTAGGCAATTTGATAGAAAGGGTTAAGCAAAATATCCAGGAACGTGTTAGGTGGCACCGGCTTACACTGAGACCCTAACCGGCATAAAGTATCAGCCGCCTCATTCTTCCAGCGATCAATATGCTCAACTTGATAACCCTTAAAATGACCCGTAATAGCATCAACCTCTCATCGATAAGCCGCCATGAGTGGATCCTTAGAATCCCAGGTGCCAGAGACCAGTTGAGCTACCAGATCTGAATTGCCAAAACACCTCACCCGGCTTAAATTGATCTCTTTAGCCATCCGAAGACCATGGAGCAGGGCCTCATACTCAGCTGGATTGTTAGTACAAGGGAACATTAGCCGGAGAACATAAGAAAATTTATCACCTCGTGGGGAAGTCAAGACAACTCCAGCCCCCGAGCCCTCCAACTGCCTGGATCCATCAAAGTGAATAGTCCAATATGTGTTATCCGGCTTTTCCTCAGGTGCCTGCAACTCTGTCCAATCATTGATGAAATCCACAAGTGCTTGGGACTTGATGGCCGTACGAGGCACATACTTTAAACCGTGAGGTCCAAGCTCAATGGCCCATTTAGCAACCCGGCATGTGGCTTCCCTGTTTTGGATGATGTCTCCTAAAGGAGAAGAGCTAACCACAGTGATGGGATGACCCTGAAAATATTGCTTAAGCTTCCGGCTTGCCATGAAAACCCCATACACAAGCTTCTGCTAGTGTGGATATCTCTGTTTGGACTCAATAAGCACCTCACTGATGTAATAAACTGGCCGTTGAACCGGGTATTCCTTGCCTGCCTCTTTCCTTTCCACCACAATAGCTACACTGACGACCTGACTATTAGCAGCCACATATAACAACAGAGGCTCCTTATCAATAGGGGCAACAAGAATGGGCGGCTCAGCCAACTGTTTCTTCAGATCCTCAAACGCTTGATTAGCATCATGACTCCAAACAAAATGATATGTATTCTTCATCATCTCATAAAGAGAAATAGTCTTTTCACCTAACCGGCTTATAAACCGGGCTAGAGCTGAAATATGCCCTGCCAGACGCTGAACATCATTAACACACGCCGGCTTAGACAACGAAGTAATGGCTTTGATCTTCTCCGAGTTAGCTTTAATGCCTCTGTTAGAAACCAGAAAGCCCAAGAGCTTGCCTGCTGGTACACCAAAAACACACTTAGCCGGGTTAAGCATTATCTTGTAGACCCGGAGATTGTCAAAAATTTCCTTCAAATCATCAATCAGGGTTTCCTTCTTCCTGGATTTCACCACAATGTTATCTACATAAGCATGAACATTACGCCCGATCCGATTGTGATGGCAATTCTGCATACACCGGTGGTAAGTCGCCTGGGCACTCTTGAGCCCAAAAGGATGGATACATAGCAGAAGGCTCCAAATGGAGTAATGAAAGTTGTCTTCTCCTGGTCCTTAACTGCCATCTTGATCTGATGATAACCAGAATAAGCATCCAGAAAACTCAAACGCTCACAACCTGCCGTAGCATCGATGATCTGATCAATACGAGGGAGAGCAAATGGATCAGCCGGACAAGCCTTGTTTAAGTCCGTGTAGTCCACACACATTCGCCACATGTCATTCTTCTTAAGCACCAGCGTCAGGTTAGCTAACCACTCAGGATGAAAAACTTCAATGATAAACCCGGCCGCTAAACGCCGGGCCACTTCTTCACCAATGGCCTTCCGTCTCTCCTTGTTAAAATGACGACGAAATTGCTTAACCGGCTTAAACTTCGGATCAATATTAAGAGTGTGCTCAGCGAGTTCCCTTGGTACACCTGGCATGTCTGAAGGCTTCCATGCAAAGATGTCCCGGTTCTCACGGATGAACTCGATGAGCGTGCTTTCCTATTTCGGATCCAAATTAGCACTGATACTGAACTGTTTAGATGAGTCGCCAGGAACAAAGTCAACCAATTTAGTATCATCTGCCGACTTAAACTTTAACGAAGGATCATGCTTTGTGGTCGGCTTTTTCAAGGATGTCATATCTGTCGGGTCAACATTATCCTTGTAAAATTTTAGCTCCTCTATTGCACAAACTGATTCAGCATAAGCCGCATCACCTTCCTCACAATCCAAGGCCACCTTGCGTCTCCCATGCACTGTGATGGTGCCCTTATAACCCGGCATCTTAAGCTGCAAGTAAACATAACAAGGCCTTGCCATGAACTTAGCATAAGCCGGCTGCCCAAATAGAGCATGATAATGGCTCTTGATCTTGACCACTTCGAAAGTCAAAGTCTCATACCTAGAATCATGCTCATCTCCAAAGGCAACTTCCAAACATATCTTACCACTTGGTAGGCTGACTTACCCGGCACCACACCATGAAAAATAGTGTTTGACGGCTTAAGATTCTTATCCGTCAGTCCCATGCGACGGAAGGTCTCATAATAAAGTATGTTAATGCTGCTACCTCCATCCATGAGTACCTTACTAAATTTAAAGCCCCCAACCTGAGGCGCCACCACCAGAGCCAGGTGACCCGGATTATCAACCCGGGGTGGATAATCCTCACGACTCTACACAATAGGCTGCTCTGACCACCGCAAATAACGTGGCACCGCCGGCTCAACAGCATTCACAACTCTCTTGTGAACCTTCTGATCCCGCTTACACAAACTACTGGTGAAGACATGGTATTTCCCACTATTCAGTTGCTTCGGGTTGCTCTGATAACCAGACTGTTGCTGTTGCTGATTCCCCTGATTATTCTGCTGGTTGTAATTACCTTGGTTGCCGTGGCCTTGAAACCCGGAATTTGAGTCGACGCCTCCACGACCTAGACCATGAGAGCTGGACCCTGAACAGTCGTCCGGGCCATGGTTGTGTTGGATGCACTCCCTAAAGCTTCTCATTATGCTGCAATCTTTCCTCAGATGAGTAGCCGGCTTCTAATCCGTTCCGTGTTTTGGACATGGCTGGTTTAATACTGCATCAAGGTCAAACCTTGTCCTTTGAGCCGGCGGTCCCTTACGATGCTGGTTATAACTGTGCGCACCGGTGTTAGCCACAAAATCATCAGCCTTTCAGTTATCGTTGCAGCCCTGATTGGTAGGGTTGTACTGCTACCCCTTCATGTCGCTACTCTTCTTTCCCTTTCCCGATCATTCATCCTCAGATTCGGGGTCCTTGGTACCATCAGAGTTGGCATACTTAACAAGAGCCGCCATAAGCTCCCCCATGTCATTGCAATGACGCTTAAGCCGTCCAAGCTTCTGGTTGAGTGGAATAAAACGACAATTTTTCTCCAACATTAGAACCGCTGATCCGACATTGATGTTATCTGAAGAATGTATGATAGTCGAGACCCGGCGCACCCAGCTGGTCGTTGACTCGCCATCAGCTTGAACACAAGAAACTAAATCCACGATCAACATTGGCTGCTTGCATGTATCTTTGAAATTCTGGATGAACCGGGCCTTCAGCTCTGCCCATGACCTGATGGAGTTAGTCGGTAGCACCTTCAACCAGGTACGAGCCGTCCCTTCCAGCATCATGGTGAAGTACTTAGCATATGCAGCCTCACTAACATCCAACATCTCCATAGCCATCTCATAACTCTCCACCCAAGCCTCAGGGGGCTGATCTGCCGTGTAATTGGGCACCTTACGAGGGCCTTTGAAGTCCTTGGGCAAACGCTCGTTCCATAGAGCCGCCGTTAGACACGGCACACCAAAAGCTCTAGAGGTTACACCGCCTCAATCAAGCCGTTGCCGGGTAAACGGTAGCGGCCGATGAGCCGCCTTTCGGCCTCGGCGTGCTTTCCGCCTCGGGTCAACCAAATCCTGTGCATTGGCACCATTGCGCACCGGGTCATGACCATGAGGTTGGTTACGACGCCGCTCGGTACTCGAAACTGTTGGCGAGTCAATGTGCCTACAGTAGCTCCGGATTGGACGAGGGTCGAATGAATCCGATCACGACCATAGGAATAAGCCTGCTGCTGTACCAAAGCCATTTGAAGAAGCTCTCTAGCCCTTCTGGTTTCAATCGCCGTTGGAGTTTCGCCCTCGACTGGCAGAGCCGCCAATCGCGTAGCTATAAAAATCATGTTGTCTAGAGGGGTGGAGTAATGACCCGGCGGTGTCACCACATGCTAAGGCGGGGTGTTATTCATATGCGGAGAGCCTGTCACGCGCGGCTGACCCAACATTCCGCCCCCACATTCTTTAGCCATCTGATTTACCACCGGCGGGTTACTGGCCCCCGCCCCAGGTGTGTTGAAGAGGTCCCTCGACTCATACACCGAGGGCAAACGACTCCGGTGCTTTCTCCTCAAGACTTCATTTGAAGCGTTCTGATCCACCATAAGCCGGTATGAATCCGCTGCGCTTGGGCATTCAAAACGGCCCGTTCTGCAACCATCCTGGCGTTTTCCGCTGCCAAGTCCGCCTTAGCTTGCGCAATGTCATCACGCAATTTAGCCACTTCCACCTCATGTTGTTCCTGGTTGTTTGGGGTTACATCAACCTCCATCAGAGTCGCCAGTGCGTCTAATAGATCTGCCAAAACTTGAGCAGGTGGCCGTGCTGAACCGCCAGCACCCGCTGCTGTCACCACTGCTACACTAGGAGTCACGGCCGCAGCGGCTGTCAAACCAAGAACCGGATGAGTGCCTGCCATGAAGATCGCCACCCTGTTCTGCGGCTCACGGGTGTCCGGAATACTGTCGCCATCGGAACAGCCCCCAAGCCGTCCGTCTTGTAGTTGATACATTGAGTTGGTCTCACCGTGAGACATAGAGCCTTCCAATTCAGCCCCATGGATACATCCAACAAAGGCACGCTTCACAGTGGGCTTAACTCGGGCGGGTCGTGCACGCCGAGCCTTCTCAACAATGTCGGTGCAGATGTCCGGATCAGGGCCCGGTTCGCCGATCTTGCCGATGAAGACGTGGACTCCGACGAAGGGGACCTGTACCCGTAGGCAATTGAGCCGGCCTCGGGGCCCCAGCCTGCATCGACGATGTAGAGCTTGCCGCGATGACTCTTGGTCATCTGGCCCACAGCGTATCCCTTGATCCCTTCGAAGCTGCCCTTCAAGAACTCAAAACCACCCTGCGCTGGCCCCACGGTAGGTGCCAACTGTCGTGGAAGTGTCACGGCAGATGTCCTCATGAAAGGACTTAGTTGTGGAGCCATTGCGATGAGGTTAGCTTAAAGGGGTTAAACATAACAAAGGACACGAGGAGTTTATACTGGTTCGGCCCCTTGTGGTGAAGGTAAAGGCCTAGTCCAGTTTGAGGTTGTATTGCTAGGGTTTCGATTACCAGGGAGCAAATACCCTTTGCCTGGCTCTCGATCTGTTGTTTCTTGCCCTAAGCCGCCCTCGGGTCGTCCCCTTATATACACGGGTTGACACTCTGCGGCCTACAGAGTCCCGGCCGGCTCATACAAACGTGTCTGGCTCGGTGACTTATCTTACATATCTTATAATACAAGCTTACATATACATGGTAGTTTATACTTATGGGCCTTAAGACGCCTCTTGGTTTGGGCCCTTTAACAGGCCTACGTCATGAACCGCCACCTTCACATACTCATGGGCTTTGTTTAGATGAACCGTCATTGGGATAACCCGGCCCCTCCTGGGCGGGTCATATCCATTAGTCATATCCCCAGTGAGGGAGTCCTGGACTAGGGGGTGTCCGGATAGCCAAACTATCATCACGGCCGGACTCCAAGACTATGAAGATACAAGATTGAAGACTTCGTCCCGTGTCCGGATGGGACTTCCCTTGGCGTGGAAGGCAAGCTTGGCGATATGGATATGTAGATCTCCTACCATTGTAACCGACTCTGTGTAACCCTAACATATCCGGTGTCTATATAAACCGGAGGGTTTTAGTCCGTAGGGCGAACAACAATCATACCATAGGCTAGCTTCTAGGGTTTAGCCTCCTTGATCTCGTGGTAGATCTACTCTTGTACTACCCATATCATCAATATTAATCAAGCAGAGGTAGGGTATTACCTCCATCGAGAGGGCCCGAACCTGGGTAAAAACATCGTGTCCCTTGTCTCCTGTTACCATCCACCTAGACGCACAGTTCGGGACCCCCTACCCGAGATCCGCCGGTTTTGACACCGACACCCAACATTACTGGTTTCCCGCGACCCAACGATATTGCGCATAAACCTAGGCGGCGCGCGACGCACGGAGGCAACAAGCACAGCCTGTAGCACATCCACCTTTTTCTAGCACATCCACTTTTTTCAAGCATGCCAACCAACCAAAGCGCCGCCTTTGCCATCAACCTCGTCGACGAGGAAAACGAGTAGGCGCCACGCCCTGTCGAGGCCGAGGCGCTCCCCGGCAACACGATGGACGATGCCGTGATGCGTGTCATCGTTAGGGGTGAGAAGACCCTTGGTGCATGGCGCTTCAGCGCCGCGGATCAAGATAGGCATGTCAGCGGCGACAGGCTGCAGCTCGCCGTAGGGCAAGCTAGGCGCGTCCGCGCTGATAGGCTGCGGCTCGCCGCACGGCGAGACCGTTGGAGCGCCGCAGAGCGAGAGGATCGGCGCGCCGCACAGCAAGAGCGAATCCATCGACACTTGCCTGTTGTCGACAGGGCATCGCAACTCGGTACACGTCCCGTTAGTACCCCCATTCTTCACCAGGAGTGGGAAGAGGCCCTCTGCATCGTACTTGCACGAGAGGCGGGCCGTGCCGTACTTGCACTAGACGCCCGCCGCGCCGTTC
The DNA here is from genome assembly GCA_021605145.1 of Aegilops bicornis. Taxonomy (NCBI): domain Eukaryota; kingdom Viridiplantae; phylum Streptophyta; class Magnoliopsida; order Poales; family Poaceae; genus Aegilops; species Aegilops bicornis. The sequence goes on from CM038673.1 coordinate 268,008,543, forward strand.
GCATGGGGCGTGCCATTCGCCTTGTCCGCGGCCCGCTCGATGCCAACGTGCTGGTCGGTAGGCTCGACCGTCTCCTTGGCCCAGGTGTCCACCTTGGCGCAGTAGAGGAACATGGCCGTCGCATCCTCGAGCTGGTGATCTCTGATGAAATAGCCAACTTGGAGCTCGTTATCGCGCTCTAGATGTACAGCGAGCATGTCGACCACTTGGACGAACGCCTGCACGAGTTCAGGCAGAGCCAAGAGCTACCATAGGCAAGGGCTGCTAGTCATGGTCTCATGGACGTGTTTTATTTTATGGAGTCGTTTCGACGTGGATAGCTATGTATTCAGAGCAATCATAGTATTGCTCTGTTTATTGCTCTGTTTCAATGTGTCTACTCTGTTTTTCGTTCTTATATGTTCTGTTTCAATGTGTGTATATACGCTTTCCATTCTGTATATGTGGATGGTAATATCTAGACTCAAATTAATAATATATATATATTTATTGTTCATTAGTTCATCATAGAATATATATATATATATATATATATATATATATATATATAATATCATCACATATACGTGATGATACTTGACTACTAGGTACAATGCATAAAATTGAAAGCGAACAATACTAACACTAATAATCCCTCACAGGCGATATTCCGGCAGCCCCTCACGGCAACTCCACAGTGCGGGCGTCTTCCAGTCTTGACAGCGGTACTCCGCCTCCTCCGCCTCGTAGCGCTTGATGTACTGATCTGCCTCTTGCTGGCGTACGAGCGCGAACTATCTTGCCATTTCGTTGGGCACCCACCGGAGCTCCTCGTCGATGGCTGCCAGAGCTTATCGGCCCTCCTCCACGTTGCGACGAAGCGCCCAACGCCTTTGACCTTCCTCGTGAAGTACCAGTCTTCATACACGTCCTCCGCATGACGACGCATTCGCCCCCAAAGCTCTGCTGCCTCCATTTTCCAGGCGGCATCACGGGCTTCACAGGCCTCCTGGTACCTGGCTTCCTCCTCCGCCATCTCCTTCTTAAACGCCACTTGCCTAGCTTGCTCAGCCGGCGGCAGCGACTTCCACAGACAAAGATTGTACTGGCCCCAAAACCAATCCAAAGTTGGGGGGTCCGGCGAAACCTCGTCCGGCGGCGCGTAGGGGTCCTCATCGCTTCTATTCAAGTGAGCGTCATCGGGGGGCGATGACTCATTGTCAGAGCTTGGGTAGACCGGCGGCGCCATGGCAGAGATTTGTGTGTGTGTGTGTGTGTGTGTGTGTGTGTGTGTGTGTGTGTGTGTGTGTGCGTGTGAGAGAGAGAGACAGAGAGGGCGAGTGAGGGGAGGATGTAGCTGAGAATGCAGGCGGGATGATGATACGTCTCCATCGTATCTACTTTTCCAAACACTTTTGCCCTTGTTTTGGACTCTAACTTGCATGATTTGAATGGAACTAACCAGGACTGGCGCTGTTTTCAGCAGAATTGCCATGGTATTATCTTTGTGCAGAAACAAAAGTTCTCGGAATGACCTGAAACTTCACGGAGAATATTTTTGGAATTAATAAAAAATACCGGCAAAAGAATCAAGGCCAGGGGGCCCACACCCTGTCCACAAGGGTGGGGGCACCCCTGCCTCGTGGGCCCCCTGGTGCTCCACCGACCTCAATTCCAACTCTATATTCACGTTCGGGGATAAAAAATCAGAGAGAAGGATTCATCGCGTTTTACGATACGGAGCCGCCGCCAAGCCCTAATCTCTCTCGGGAGGGCTGATCCGGAGTCCGTTCGGGGCTCCGGAGAGGGGAATCCGTCGCCGTCGTCATCATAAACCTTCCTCCATCACCAATTTCATGACGCTCACCGCCGTGCGTGAGTAATTCCATCGTAAGCTTGTTGGACGGTGATGGGTTGGATGAGATTTACCATGTAATCAAGTTAGTTTTGTTAGGGTTTGATCCCTACAGATTGATGTTGCTATGACTTTGCTATGCTTAATGCTTGTCACTAGGGCCCGAGTGCCATGATTTCAGATCTGAACCTATTATGTTTACATGAATATATGTGAGTTCTTGATCCTATCTTGCAAGTCTCTAGTCACCTATTATGTGTTATGATCAGTTAACCCCGAAGTGATCATAATCGGGATACTTACCGGTGATGACCATAGTTTGAGGAGTTCATGTATTCACTAAGTGTTAATGCTTTGGTCCGGTACTCTATTAAAAGGAGGCCTTAATATCCCTTAGTTTCCAATAGGACCCCGCTGCCATGGGAGAATGGGACAAAAGATGTCATGCAAGTTCTTTTCCATAAGCACGTATGACTATATTCGAAATACATGCATACATTACATTGATGAACTGGAGCTAGTTCTGTGTCACCCTATGTTATAACTATTGCATGAGAAATCGTATCCGAAATAATTATCCATCACCCATCCAATGCCTACGAGCTTTTCACATATTGATCTTTGCTTAGTTACTTATCCGTTGCCACTGTTACAATTACTACAAAACTGCTACTGTTACTTTTGCCACCGTTACCGTTACTTCCATACTACTTTGCTGCACATATTAAATTATCCAGGTGTGGTTGAATTGACAACTCAACTGCTAATACTTGAGAATATTCTTTGGCTCCCCTTGTGTCGAATCAATAAATTTGGGTTAAATACTCTACCCTTGAAAACTGTTGCGATCCCATATACTTGTGGGTTATCAAGACTATTTTCTGGCGCCATTGCCGGGGAGCATAGCTCTATTCTTTGAGTCACTTGGGATTTATATCTGCTGGTCACTATGAGGAACTTGAAAGAAGAAAGAACTAAGATTTTTCCCTCAACTACGAGGGGAGGTAAGGAACTGCCATCTAGCTCTGCACTTGATTCACCTTCTGTTTTGAGTAAGCTTGTGACACCTAAACCTGCTTCTGCTATTAATTATGATATGTTGCATGTTATTGATGATGCCACTTCTGCTATGCATGATACTTATGATGAAACTACTTCTATGCTTGATACTGCTGTGCCGGTGAATTTCTTGATGAACAACTTGCTAGGGCTAGAGAGAATGAAATTATTGAAACTGATAATGTTGATGAAAGTGATGATGAAGATTCTCCCCCTAGATATGAAATGCCTGTTGTGCCTGAGGGTTATGTTATGGATGAAGAAACTGCTAGAGACCTTCTTGATTGCAATGATAGAAATGATCTTAAGAAATTATTAGCTAAGCTGAAAGAAAAATCTCTGAATGCTAGAATGAAATATGACCCTGCTTTTGCTACTTCACCTATCTGTGTTACTGATAAGGATTATGATTTCTCTGTTGATCCTGAGATAATTACTTTGGTTGAATATGATCCTTTTTATGGCTATGAATCTGAAATTGTTGTGGCACATCTTACTAAACTATATGATATAGCCACCCTGTTCACTAATGATGAGAAAACTCGCTACTAGTATATCCTCAAGTTATTTCCGTTCTCATTAAAGGGTGATGCTAAAACATGGTTTAATTCTCTTGATCCTGGTTGTGTGCGTAGTCCCCAGGATATGATTTATTACTTCTCTGCTAAATATTTCCCCGCTCATAAGAAACAAGTTGCTTTAAGGGAAATATATAATTTTGTGCAAATTGAAGAAGATTGTCTCCCACAAGCTTTGGGGAGGCTTCTCCAATTACTTGATATCTTTTATAATGGACTAACCGATGCTTTCAGAGACCACCTGGATAGTTGTGCTGGTTGAGTTTTCAGAGAAAGAACAGTTGATCAAGCTGAATTGCTATTGTATAATATGTTGACTAATGAAAATAATTGGACACTTCCTGAACCAACTCCTAAGCCAACTCCGAAGAAAAGGGGTATTCTATTTCTCAGTCCTGAAGATATGCAAGAGGCAAAGAAATCTATGAAAGATAAAGGTATTAAAGCTGAAGATGTTAAAAATTTACCACCTATTGAAGAAATACATGGTCTTGATAACCCGACACAGGTAGTAAAGGTAAATTCTCTCTATAGATTTGATGAAGGTGATATTCCTCGTTATAAGTCTACTAGCCAATGCTTAGATGAGTTTGATAATTTTATTGTTAAACAAGAAAACTTTAATGCTTTGTTGGTAGACAATTGAAACGAAATGCTTATATGATTGAACACTTGAGTGATTATATGTCTAGAGTTAAAGGTGATCTTAAACTCATTAGCAAACATGCTTCTATGGTTACCACTCAAGTAGAGCAAGTGCTTAAATAACAAGAAAAATGATAATGTTGTTAGAGTTATGACTAGAGGGGGTAAAATGACTCGGGAACCTTTGTATCCTGAGGGCCACCCTAAGAGAATTGAGCAGGATTCTCAGAGAACTAATGTTGATACACCTAGTCCTTCTAAAAGGAAGAAAAATAAAAATGATAGGACTTTGCATGCTTCTAGTGAGCCTGTTGTAGACACACCTAAGAATCCAAATGATATTTCTATTTCTGATGCTGAAACATAATCAGGGGATGAACATGAACCTAGCGATGATGTTAATGATGATGTTCATGTTGATGCTCAACCTAGCAATGACAATGATGTAGAGATTGAACCTGCTGTTGATCCTGATAACCCACAATCAAAGAATCAATGTTATGATCAGAGAGACTTCGTTGCTAGGAAGCATGGTAAAGAAAGAGAACCATGGGTTCAGCAACCCATGCCTTTTCCTCCTAAACCATCCAAGAAAAAGGATGATGAGGATTTCGAGCGCTTTATTGAAATGATTAGACCTATCTTTTTGCGTATGCGTTTGACTGATATGCTTAAAATAAACACTTATGCTAAGTACATGAAAGATATTGTGACAAATAAAAGAAAGATACCAGAAGCTGAAATTTCCACCATGCTTACTAATTATACTTTTAAGGGTGGAATACCTAAGAAACTTGGAGATCCAGCAGTGCCAAATATACCATGCACCATTAAAAGAAACTATGTTAGAACTGCTTTATGTGATCTTGGAGCCGGTGTTAGTGTCATGCCTCTCTCTTTATATCGTAGACTTGATTTGAATAAGTTGACACCTACTGAAATATCTTTGCAAATGGCTGATAAATCAACTGCTATACATGTCGGTATTTGTGATGATGTGCCTGTTGTGGTTGCAAACGTTACTATTTTAACGAACTTTGTTATTCTTGATATTCCCGAGGATGATAGTATGTCGATTATCCTTGGTAGACCCTTTTTGAATACTGCAGGGGCTGTTATTGATTGCAACAAGGCAATGTCACTTTTCATGTTAATGGTAATGAGCATACGGTACACTTTCCGAGGAAACAACCACAAGTCCACAATATCAATTTTATTGGAAAATTTTCAACTTTTTCTATTGGAGGTTTTGAATTTCCTCTTCCTACTGTCAAGAAGAAATATGATATTCTTATTGTTGGGGATGTGCATATCCCCATTGACGTAACCTAGTGTTATTCGAAATTTCTACGGTTCCAGAAGAGTTTGTTAACAAGACTTGATCAACCTTGTTAGTGGATTCCTTTTGATGAGCATGAGATGGATGAAGTTAGAAAGCACAACCTTCTGTACCCTCCTTTTACTTCCTATTTTTTAGATTAAATAAAGCAAAAGTAGTATATTCTGTCTGTTTTCTGAATTATCCGTGCAATAAAAAATACCCCCAAAATAAAAGTTCTCCAAATGCCCTGAAAATGAAATATGATTTTTTCTAGAATATTTGAGAATATCATGCTTGAGAACACAACAGGGGAGCAAGCACTGGCCACGAGGTCCAGGCGCACCCACCCCAGGTGCGCCCCTGCCTCGTGGGCCCTGGTGGCCCCCTCCACTTATTCCAGCAACCACACACTCCTTCTTCCTCCCAAAAAAATCACCAACCAGCTCAAGCACGAGTTCCAGCTCATCTTGCTGCCATTTTCGATCTCCTTTCTCAAAGCTCCACTCACAAAACTGCTTTGGGGGATTGTTCTTTGGTATGTGACTCCTCCAATGGTCCAATTAGTTTTTGTTCTAGTGCTTTATTCATTGCAAATTTTTTCTGCTTAGGTGACCCTGTTCTTGAGCTTGCATGTCAAATTTATTTAGTTCCAAGTAGTTCTAATGCATGATATAGTCCCTAGGCACTTGTGGGAGTAGTTGCTATCAATCTTGTTGAGTTTGGTTCATTTTTATTTTGAGTTACTAAAAATTCCAGAAATTTTCAGAAAATGATGAAGAGATTATTGAGGGGCTCTTCGAGCCGAAGCTCGAAGGATAAGCAAAGTGAAGAGGATAAGAAGCCCAAATATAATCTCCCTCACACTGCGGAGGTTCGGCCGTGTGAATGGCCTTGTGATGAGTTCTTGAGAGCAGTCGGGATTCATGATGATTTTTATTAATTGGCTAAGAATGCAGGCCTCACCGACTTCCTCCACGACCAGCTCGATCAGTATCTCCTACTCACTAATATTTTTGTGCGAAATTTTCATTTCCATGCTAGTTTATTTTCTTTTCTAGTCTTCTTCTTGTGTGTTTGAATAACCTTAAGAAAAACCAAAAAAGAATTAGTTGTAGCTTTTAGCTAGTTTACTTTCCATGCTTGTAATAGTAATAAATTAAAGAAAACCCAAAAAGATTTCTTGTTCTTCTTTTGCTTGTTGGGAGCTTTCCCGTGTAAATAGTTTTATTTCTTTTCTTTGGGGGTCGAGAGGAGAAGACCATTATGAAAATATTGAAGTGGCTCTTATATGCATTATTGTTGATTTAACCAGGAGCCCATGTTACCTTATCTTATCCTTTGTATTAAGATGCCTGCAGATTCCAGCTTAGTCCAATGCACATGCACTATTATTATTATCCACACCATTCGGTCGTGCAAGAGAAAGGCAATAATGACGATATATGATGGACTGATTGAGATGAGAAAAACTGGTATGAACTCGACCTCTCTTGTTTTTGTAAATATGATTAGTTCATCGTTCCTGATTCAGCCTATTATGAATGAAACATGTTTGCAATGACAATTAGAGATTATAGTTGCTTATGCCATGCTTAATTAGCTAGGAGTTTATAATGGTTTACCTTGGGTGCCAACATGCTATTAAAATGGTTGTGATGTGGTATGATAGGGTGGTATCCTCCTTTGAATGATTTAAGTGGCTTGGCTTGTCACATGTTCACGCATGTAGTTGAAACAAAATCAACATAGCCTCCACGATATCTATGTTCATGGTGGATTATATCCTACTCATGCTTGCATTCAATGTTTATTAATTTTAGTGCATGTTCATGACTATTTTCGCTCTCTTGTTGGTCGCTTCCCAATATTCTTCTAGCCTTCACTTGTACTAAGCAGGAACACTGCTTGTGCATCCACTTCCATAAACCCCAAACTTATTCCATATGAGTCCACTATACCTTCCTATATGCGGTATCTACCTGCCGTTCCAAGTAAATTTGTATGTGCCAAACTCTAAACCTTCAAATGAAATTCTATTTTGCATGCTCGAATAGCTCATGTATCAACTAGGGCAGTCTGTATCTCCCATGCTAGGCGGGTATTCTCAAGAGGAGTGGACTCCGCTCCTCACTCACGAGAAAATGGCTGGTCACCGGGATGCTCAGTCCCATGCTCTAAGCAAATCAAATCGAAATAATTGCAAACAAAACTCCCCCGGGGCTGTTGCTAGTTGGAGGCACTCGTTGTTTCGAGCCAGCCATGGATTGATGCATGTTGGTGGTGGGGATTATACACTAGTAGAAAAACACCTATTAGTCCCGGTTCGTAAGGGCCTTTAGTCCCGGTTCATGAACCGGGACTAATGGGTCGTTACTAATACCTCCCCCCTTAAGTCCCGGTTCTAACATGAACCGGGACAGATGGTCCTCCACGTGGCCGGTCTTGAGCCGAGCGGGGGGCTTTGGTCCCGGTTGGTGGCACCAACTGGGACCAAAAGGCATCCACGCGTCGACATTCCAAAGGCTGGGGTTTTGTTTTTTTGAAAGGGGGTGGGGTTGGGGTTTTGGGGTTAATTTAGGTGTTTCATATATTGTGTTAGCTAGCTAATTAATAGAGAGAAGTGTCCTCTCTTATGTCCGTGCTTGGTCGACGCCTTCGTACTATATACATATAGCCCTCGACACGCTAGCTAGTAAGAAAATGAAGGGAACCATCGAGTCTGAAGTTCATCTTGCATACCGAGAGAAATGATCGATCGACCTCTCCTTCTCCGAGAGATTGGTCGAACAATTTAAAACAAGTTTTTGTATCATGTACGTCCGACGCTACTGGCTACATACATGTACAATATATAAGATCTCTCAATTACAGTCCCCTAGCATTTGAAATCAACTTCCACATGGTATTCTCCGGCTTTATTGATGACGTGGTCAAGAAAGAATCCCACCAATTCCTCTTGAATTGCCTTAATGCGATCTGGTTCTAGGAGTTCATTCCGCATCTGCCACGTCTAATTTGAAGAAGGGGGTTAATTAATACATATATATGAATGAAACTCAACAGAAATGATGGTGTAATAAAATGAAATTGTGAATATTATTAATTGCTTACGCACTTCATATTGTCTTGGAGAGTAGCCCCGCTTGTTTTTCAAAGTCGCGTTGTAGATGAACTCGCACACGTAGTATCCACATAAATCATTCCCTTGTTCCTGCCACAAGCACTTTACGAGAAATAGAGGTCAATCAAACTGATAATGAAGCATTATAAATGGCATTGATGAAAGTATAGCTATAGAATCAACGGAGATGCGCACAACTAGCTAGCCAAGAGTACTTACTTTCGGTATATATATCGCAGCTCCTTCGGCAGTCCGGAGCTTTTGCGGTGAACTGTTTCCAAACCCTGCAAGACAAAGAAAATAATTATTATTACTTGAGATATCAGGAAATGAACAAAAAGTTGCCGCTATGGTGCGATAATGATCGGTTAATTGAACTTACTTGCTGAGCATTTCAGTCATGTCCGCATACGTGCTGGGATCTTTCCGTCTCGAGTCTAAGACGGTTACTAGTCCACGCTCAAGCTTAATCTCTAGAAGAATATAGTGGAACCTGCACATGCATGCATAACTCATCAATTACATTACTATAACCTCGCTCGAGTAATAAGGGAAACCGAATATGCAAACGATCAGTAACACTCACTTGCCGTTAGAAGGAAAGAGTATGGTATCTTTGTTTTGATTTTTCATCAACGATTGTAGCAAGTTGTCCTCGGCCTCTTTGACGTGCTTTTCAACCAGAAATGCATCTATGATATTTGTGTTAATGAACCCAATATCATAGATTTCATTTTTTTTGCACTCGACAATCTTCAGTCTGCATAATGTATTGAGGATAATTAATTATAAATACATGCAATGAAAGAGCCGAGCTATATATAGAGACTTAATGATAGAAATAGTACTTACAGGCAGTAGCAAAAGACCGTTAATTTATCGATGGCCTTTTGATTGAAGAACGCGAAGAACTCCTCAAATGGAACACACAACAGATCAGTTCCAACGAGGTCGTGCTCCTCTTTAATGTTCAGATACAAACAATTCGTCCCCCCAGACTCTCTGCAGGTTTTCATGTACCATCGATGCAAAAAAAAGGTTTTCATGTACCAAGTATGGAATCTTCGCATCATCGTTGTTAGAGATTTTTCATATTTGACGAGAGGCTTCCCGTACTCGTATCTGTGTTCGTCCACCTTCATGTACTCAGGAAGTGCATCGTCAGGCAGGTAATCTTGTAGATTGCCATAACCGGCCACCATCCCTGGAACATTAGCGACGATGTTGCCGCTAGATACATTGAGCGGGGGGCACGATTGGTTTGCTTGTTCGCCAAGCTGGTCAATTTTTTTCTTAGCTGCTCGTTCTTTTGCTCTTTGATGTCTGACAGTACTTCCCGACCGCTGCGCTTGGAGATATGTCTGTTCGGTAATGCGCTCATAGTTGGTTCTCGGCGGAGTCTTTGCCGGTTTCCTCAGGGCAGCCAGAGTGCGCTTCGCATTCACCGGATCTACCTTCTCCTCCGGAGGTGGACGTCTCTTTGCTTTCAACCCTGCAAACCAGTCATCCACTTCGGTCTGCGCGATCTTCGCGTTTTCCTCCTCGGTCCTCTCGTACGGTAACTTCTCTGGAGTCTTCAGAGAAGGACCGTATATGTATTTCCTCCCGCCTTTGGCTGTACTGCTAGACGCCGGCAGAGCAGACGGAGCGGATGTCTTCTTTTTTGCTTGCTTACAAGGCGGAGGAGAAGGACTACGATGCGCCGGAGCAGCCGGAGCGGCGGCGGGTCTCTTCCGCCCTTGCTGACGAGGCAGAGAAGGAGGAGGTTGGCTGCTCGGGCGCGCCGGCGCAGGCGGAGAAGGAGGCGGAGTGCCGCCACGCGCCGGAGAAGGAGGCGGAGTGCCGCCACACGTGCCCTGATCGTCACTCGCCGGAGGAGGAGGCGGTGGAGGAGGCGGAGTGCCCTGACTCGCCGGAGGAGGAGGAGGAGGCGGAGGCGTCCAGTTCGGAAGGTTGATGAGCTCCTTCCGCCATAGGCATGGAGTCTTCAGAGCTGAACCCAGCCTAGTCTCCCCTTCACCGGTAGGGTGGTCAAGCGGGAGGTCCTCAAATCCCTCCGTTATTTCATCCACCATGAACTTAGCATATCCTTCTGGAATCGGCTGGCAGTGATAAGTTGTTCCGGGTCCACTAGGATAAACTTGGCCAACAACCGCCTTGACATTCAAAGTCATCCATCGCGCCATAATGTGGCAACTTTGAGACTCCGTGATACCATCCACGGGATAGCCGGCAGGAGCCGTCAAAACATGCTCGGCTGAAGCAGCTCGGTGGAAGCCACGCTGCTTCTCCGGCTGAGATGGCGGGGTAGCTTGGGGGAAGCTTGGCCGGTCGTTTGCTGCAATCTGCTGCTTCTCGTTCCTCTTCTCGTTCCTCTAGCCCCATTACCCTTTCGTGCAGCGCCTGCAGTTGGTCCTGCTCCAGTTTCTTCCTCCTCTCATGGTTTTTGTAACACCCTGCGTCCGGAAAACCAACCTTCCACGAAAGGGAGCCTGGCGTGCCTCGTGTCTGTCCAGGGTGCTCAGGATTCCCAAGGGCCATTGTGAGCTCGTGCTTCTCCCTGTTTGGAAGGAACGTCCCTCGCTGCGTTGCATCGATATAGTGTCGAAGCTTCCTGACTGGTATTTGCAGTTGCTCGTCCGTCCTCGGCACTTCCACATTACAGGTCCAAGGTTCCGCCAGCCCGAAGAACCAAGTCCGCAACGGTGCAGCGATACATTTTCTCTGGTTCCATCCCTTTTCAAGCGAGATCATGCTCAGCCTTGGACCACTTAGGCGGGCTTTGAGGTAGCCACGACCCCGTGCGATGGTGAAGCTTCTTCTTCGCAGCATTTTGCTTGTTTGTCGCCGACATCTTCTTACTCTTTTCCGATGTCTTACGGGCCACAAATGCGGGCGGTGATCTTTGATCTTCTCATATTTGCCGATGAATTCTGGTGTCTTATCTTTCTCGACAAACTGGTTCAGCTCTTTCCTCCACCTCCTCATTAGGGTTGCCATCTTCTTAAGATCACAAGACTTGATTAATTGCTATTTAACTGGCTTGTCCGGATCCTCCTCTGGCGGTAGGGTGAAATTTGCCTTCACTCGGTCAAAGATCTTCTTTACGCATATCATTGACATAAGACACCTCGTGGTCTTCCTCCTTAGGCTTATACCATTGATGGATGCTGATCGGGATCTTGTCCCTAACAAGAACCGTGACCGAGCAGAAAATGCCTTCCTTGTCCGCATGGGTTCAATCGGTTCGCCGTCGGTAGCGATTTCTATGATCTCAAACTTTTCATCCGAGCTCAACTTTTTCTTGGGCCTCGTCTTCTTACCGAAGTTGTGCTCGATCCGGAGGGCTAGAAATTATAAGGAAGAAAGGCGAGAGTAATTAATATGTGTACATATACCAAAACAATGGATGCATCAATTAACTAGTCAAGACGGGCTTAACTAATATATATACTGGCGGACTCGGTTCGCCACCGGGCGATCGGCATGGTCTCCTTCGCTTGTACCTCCATTGTGTCACCGGAGCCATCATGAACATAGTACTCTTCTTGTACCGGCATTAATGGGTGAAGCCATCATGAACATAGCCCTCTTCTTCACCCAGTCCGTGTCGTTGAGAAATGACGCAACTTCATCACTTCCTTGTGCGCTTATTTGCCCCAACATCGCTTGTTTTTCTTCGTCTCGGGAGTGCTCCATAGTTTCTGCAAATATTTACAACATGTCAATTATTATTCAAACATGGTACATATGGATATATATATATATATATATATATATTAGTGGCAAACGCAGAACTAGCTAGCTAATCACAATAAGGAATCATGTTAGTTTGGGTGGCCTCGAGAGAGTTAATTTGTCGGGTAGGGGCGCGGCGGGAGGGGGTAGGAGACCAACATCGTTTTCTCTCTAGGCTTTGGGGTCGCCTCGACACAACGCTTCAAGGGTTAATTTGGGTGGCCTCGAGAGAGTTAATTTGTCGGGTAGGGGCACGGCGGGAGGGGTAGGAGACCAACATCGTTTTCTCTCTAGGGTTTGGGTGTCCTCGAGAGTTTTGGTCGAGCGAGAGGGCGAGGGGGTGCTGCCGTTGTATAAGTTATCACGGTCGAGAGGGGTATATATATCGACCGCCCCTCATGTCGAAGTTATCTCGAGGGGGTTATATCGACAACGACGCGACATACATATACATGGGAAAATAATGTTATCGGGGAGGGGGTATCGGTACCCCCCCCCTGTGTTGAAGTTTCTTCTTTCTCCTCTATTCCTTTCTTCTTCTTCTACTCTTCTTTTTCTTCTTCTCGCGAGAAAGGAAAATAAGGAAAAGGAAGAAAAGAGGAAGAAGAAAAAAAGAACAAAAAAAAGAGGAGAAGAAGAAAGGAATAGAGGAGAAGAATAAAAATAGAAATTTTCTATTTTTCTTCTTCTCCTCTTCTTTTTCTTCTTATTTCCTCTTCTTATTTATTTCTCCTCTTCTTCCTCTCCTCTTCTTCTCCTTTCTTCCTCTTCTTATTTTCCTTTTTCCTCTCATTCTTTTAGTATTGCTTGTTCTAAAAATGTTCAAATAGAAAATTTCGAAAAAACAAAGGTTTTGCCTAATGCATTGTTCATATGAATATACAAACATTTGCATATTTCTACAATAATTAATGTCACCAAAAAAATCTATGAACAGAAAAAAACCTAACTTTTCTAAAATGTATCTTTTGCATATATGAAAACATTAATACACATATGAACAAAAATACATATATGAAGAAAAACATGCTTTGAACAATTTTTTATACATTTTGAACATCTACATACACATAGCCACATACATACACATATACATTATATATATATATATATATGAACAAAAATTAAACTAATAAAAGTGAAAAAAAGCAGAGCCGGTCTTGTGTGGCGCTCTCACAATGGCTGACTAGATAGCGATGGTGACGGTGGGGGCGGGACGACGGGGCAGGGGGCTCGGGCGGCACTGGGGCGGGCAGGCGCTGGCTCGGGAGGCCGGGCGACGAGGACGACGCTGGTTCGGGGCGACGGCCTTGGCGGCGGCGGCGGCGAACAGCGAGGTGGAGCAACTGGCGGCGTCGAGGAGGGTCGGCGTTGTCGGGGGGCAATGGCGGCGAGATTCTGATTTTTGCAAAGTGTTTGCTTATATAGCAAAGCCATTGGTCCCGGTTCGTGAAACCAACGGTACTAATGCACCCTTTAGTCGGTTGGTGCCACCAGGGACCAAAGGCCTGTTTTTCGGCAGCCCAAAGGGCGGGAAGCGGCGACCTTTGGTACCAGTTGGTGCCACGAACCGGTACCAATGGCCCCCCTTTAGTCCCGGTTGGTGCCACCAACCGGGAACAAAGGCCAAGTTGCGTCACGCGTCAGAGGCAAAGGTTAGTCACACCTCGCCAGTTGAGAGGGGCGCGCAGTGGTTTATAAGCCCCACTGCCGCACCCCTCTCAACCTCCTCTCCATCGCAGGCTTAAGGGCCTACTTGTTACTGCTATGCCTGATGGGCCTGCTGGCCCTGCTGCGGGCCTGAATCCTGGCCCATGGATGGGTTCTAGCCGTATTCAGGCTGTGGTGGCCCAGTAGGTGGCAATTTTTTTGTTTTTTTGTTTTCTTTACTTATTGTTGCTATTTTTATTTTTTTCCATTTTTTGTTTTGTTTTCTGCAATATTTATTTTCTTTTGTTTTTTGCTTTATATTTTTAATTATTTTTTCTTTTAGTTTTAGGAAAAATATAAACTTTCTGTCAGTGCCATTACTTTTCAAATTTGAAAACACTTTTTTTGTTTTTTTGTTTTCTTTCTTGCTTTATTTATTTTATTTTGTTTCTACTTACAACAAAATACTTATTGTAGTTTTTTTGTTTTGATTTCTGCATTATTTATTTTCTTTTGTTTTTTGCTTTATTTTTCAGTTCTTTTTTACTTTTAGTTTTAGGAAAATTATAAACTTTCTGTTAGTGCCATTAGTTTTCAAATTTGAAAACACTATTTTTTTTTCTTTCTTGCTTTATTTATTTTATTTTGTTTCTACTTACAACAAAAAACTTATTGTTGCTATTTTTAATTATTACGAGGGCCGAACCATAAGACATTAAAGCATTTCGAATGAACTCTGAAAAAGTTGAAAGTTGGCATGGTATCATACTCGTCAGTTACAAAGTTGGCATGGTATCATCATAATAGTTGCGGGAGAAAGTCTTCACTTTTTCTTCGCTTGTGTCATTTCCTTCTTGTGCCGTAACCATGGATAATCTTCATCGTTTATCAGGATGCTGGGATCAGCATTGACTTTGAAGGGAGGAATTTCATGAAACTTTTCATAATCTTCAGACATGTGTGTCTTGTCCTCCACTCCCACGATGTCCCTTTTTCCTGAAAGAACTACGTGGCGCTTTGGCTCATCGTATGATGTATTCGCTTCCTTATCTTTTCTCTTTCTCGATGCGTAGACATGTCCTTCACATAGATAACCTGTGCCACATCATTGGCTAGGACGAACGGTTCGTCGGTGTACCCAAGATTTTTCAGATCCTTGTTGTCATTCCGTCTTTGTGGGTCTACACTGCATACTCGCCTCTGACAGATTGACCCATTTGCACTTAAACAAAGGGACCTTAAAATCATGTCCGTAGTCAAGTTCCCATATGTCCACTATGTAACCATAATATGTGTCCTTTCCCCTCTCGGTTGTTGCATCAAAGCGGACACCGCTGTTTTGGTTGGTGCTCTTTTGATCTTGGTCAATCGTGTAAAATGTATTCCCATTTATCTCGTATCCTTTCCAAATCAATACAGTCAAAGATGGTCCCTGGACAACAAGTACAGCTCATCACAAACAGTGTTGTCACCTCGATACGTGCTTCCAACCAACCGCTGAAAGTCTGATGTGTTCACATGTAATCCGATCGTCGCCTTTGCTCCGGGTGTTTGGAGCGCAGACGTTCTTGTGTTCATCGACATAAGGGGTCACCAAGGTAGAGTTCTGTAGAAGCTGTAGTGTGCTTGAGACCAAGAATATCCGTCCTGCATATTATTGAGTCCCTTCCAAGCGTGCCTTTTCGGTCAGTCTCCCCTCATACCGCGATTTAGGGAGACCTATCTTCTTAAGGCCAGGAATGAAGTCAACACAAAACCCGATGACATCCTCTGTTTGATGGCCCAAGGAGATGCTTCCTTACGGCCTAAGCAGCGATTCACGGACATATTTCTTTAGGACTCCCATGAACCTCTCAAAGGGGTACATATTGTGTAGAAATACGGGGCCCGTAATGACAATCTCGTCAACTAGATGAACTAGGGCGTGCGTCATGATATTGAAGAAGGATGGTGGGAACACCAGCTCGAAAGCCCGACAAGACATTGCACCACATCACTCCTTAGCCTTGGTATGATTTCTGGATCGATCACCTTACGAGAGATTGCATTGAGGAATGCAGATAACTTCACAATGGCTAATCGGACGTTTTCCGGTAGAAGCCCCTCAATGCAACCGGAAGCGATTGCGTCATAATCACGTGGCAGTCATGAGACTTTAGGTTACGGAACTTTTCTCCGGCATATTTATTATTCCCTTTATATTCGACGAGAAGCCGGTTGGGACCTTCATCTTGAGCAGGCATTCAAAGAAGATTTCTTTCTCTTCTTTCAGAAGAGCATAGCTGGCGGGACCTTCATATCGCTTCGGAGGCATGCCCTCTTTTTCGTGCAAGCGTTGCAGGTCCTCCGTGCCTCGGTGTATCTTTTGTCTTCCCATACACGCCCAAGAAGCCTAGCAGGTTCACGCAAAGGTTCTTCGTCACGTGCATCACGTCGATCGAAGAGCGGACCTCTAGGTCTTTCCAGTAGGGTAGGTCCCAAAATATAGATTTCTTCTTCCACATGGGTGTGTGATTCTCAGCGTCATTCGGAACAGCTAGTCTGCCTGGACCCTTTCCAAAGATTATGTGTAAATCATTGACCATAGCAAGTACGTGATCACCGCACGCATGGCGGGCTTCTTCGGTGATCTGCGACGCTTTGAAATGCTTGCCTTTCTTTCGGCGGTGATGGTTGGTCGGAAGAAATCGACGATGGCCGGTACACATTCTTCCCGCAGCTTGCCGGTATATACTATCGGTGTCAAGTAAACAGTGCGTGCATGCGTGGTATCCCTTGTTTATGCGTCACGAAAGGTTACCGAGAGCGGGCCAATCGTTGATGGTCACGAACAGCAACGCCTTTAGGTTAAATTCCTCCTGTTTGTGCTCATCCCACGTCGCATTACACCGTTTCCATTCCACAGCTGTAAAAGTTCTTCAACTAATGGCCTTAGGTACACATCAATGTCGTTGCCGGGTTGCTTAGGGCCTTGGATGAGAAGCGGCATCATAATGAACTTCCGCTTCATGCACATCCAAGGAGGAAGGTTATACATACATAGAGTCACGGGCCAGGTGCTATGATTGCTGTTTACGCTCCCGAAAGGATTAATGCCATCCGCGCTTAAAGCAAACCATACGTTCCTTGGCTCACTTGCAAACTCATCGATTACTTTCTCTTGATTTTTCTCCACTGCGACCCGTCGTGGGTGCTCTCAACTTCCGTCTTTCTTCACGGTCCTCACTGTGCCATCGCATCAACTTGGCATGCTCTCCGCTTTCTAAACAGACGTTTCAACCGTGGTATTATAGGAGCATACCACATCACCTTTGCAGAACCCTCTTCACGGGGGCTCGCCGTCAACATCACCAGGGTCATCTCGTGCGATCTTATACCGTAATGCACCGCATACCGGGCATGCGTTCAGATCCTTGTACGCACCATGTAGAGGATGAAGTCATTAGGGCATGCATGTATCTTCTACACCTCCAATCCTAGAGGGCATACGACCTTCTTTGCTGCGTATGTCTTTGTCGGGCAATTCGTTATCCTTTGGAAGCTTCTTCTTCAATATTTTGATAGCTTCTCAAATCCTTTGTCGAGCCTGACATTCTCTGCCTTCCTTTGCAGCAATTCGATGCAGTGCACCGAGCTTTGTGTTGCCATCTTCGCAATTGGGGTACAACCCTTTTTTGTGGTCCTCTAACATGCGATCAAACTTCAGCTTATCCTTTTGACTTTCACATTGCGTCCTTGCATCGACAATGACCCTACGGAGATCATCATCATCGGGCACATCGTCTGGTTCCTCTTGATCTATAGTAGCTTCGCCCGTTGCAGCATCATCATGCACATCGTCTGGTTCCTCTTGATGTTCAGTAGCATCACCGTATTCAGGGGGCACATAGTTGTCATCGTACTCTTCTTCTTCGCCGTCTTCCATCATAACCCCTATTTCTCCGTGCCTCGTCCAAACATTATAGTGTGGCATGAAACCCTTGTAAAGCAGGTGGGTGTGGAGGATTTTCCGGTCCTGATGAAGACTTTGTATTCCCATATATAGAGCATGGACAACACATAAAACCATTACGCTTGTTTGCCTCAGCCACTTGAGAAAATCATGCACGCCCTTAATGTACTCGGAGGTGTGTCTTGAACCGTACATCCATTCCCGGTTCATCTGCATGCATTATATATAATTAAGTGTGTCAAAAATCATTCTGAGAACATCATGAATAGATAATTAAGTGAACAAATTAATAGAAGTTCATCATCACATTAAAACCAAAGTACATACATAGTTCTCATCTAACAACATAAAGCTCTGCAGAGCATCTAAATTAATTAAACCATACACTGAAACTATGTAAAAAAATTCAATGCGAAAACAAATGCGATCATAATCGCAACCAATGTAACAACTGATCCAATGGCATAATGATACCAAGCCTCGGTATGAATGGCATATTTTCTAATCTTTCTAATCTTCAAGCGCATTGCATCCATCTTGATCTTGTGATCATCGACAACATCCGCAACATGCAACTCCAATATCATCTTCTCCTCCTCAATTTTTCTAATTTTTTCCTTCAACAAATTGTTTTCTTCTACAACTAAATTTAACCTCTCGACAATAGGGTCAGTTGGAATTTTCGGTTCAACAACCTCCTAGACAAATAAAATCTATGTCACGTTGGTCGGCATAATTGTCATAAACAATAAATGAACCAATAGTTATGAAAAGATAATATATACCACATCCGAATCATAGACAGGGGACCCGAGGGCCGGCGAGGCGGATACCAAAACCATCGCACTATATAAGATGCAATAATAAAAGTAAGAAAATTATACAAGTATCTATATAAACATACAAGTAAGAATTTTTTCTTTCTTTCAGAAAGAAGATAAGATAAGAACAAGAGGCTCACCACGGTGGTGCCGGGCGAAAGATCGGCGCGGGCGATCGACGGCAGTGAAGACGGGGACAGGACGTGACGGACCGCTAAACCTAGACAAATATTAAGGAAAATGGAGCTTGGAGGTCGAGCTTGGAGAGGAGAAAGCTTAAGTAGTGTGGCTCGGGCATTCCATCGAACACCTCGTGTGCATAGGAGGTGAGCTAGAGCACCACAAAGCTCTCCCTCCCCGCCACGAAAAAATAGAGCCTTTGGCGGTGCTCGCTTTCATGCGAGGGTATATATAGGAAACTAATTGGTCCCGGTTGGTGACTTGAACCGGGACTAAAGGGCAGCGTTTGGTCCCGGTTCGTCCCACCAACCGGGACCAATGGTGGTGGGCCAGGAGCGAGGCCCATTGGTCCCGGTTCGTCCCATCAACCGGGACCAAATGGTCCAGACGAACCGGGACCAATGGCCCATGTGGCCCGGCCGGCCCCCGGGGCTCACGAACCGGGTCCAATGCCCCCATTGGTCCCGGTTCTGGATTGAACCGGGACTAATGGGCTGGCCGGGCCTGGACCATTGCCCTGTTTTCTACTAGTGATAAACTTTACCATTCTGCATGGGAACCGCCTATAATGTGTGTAGCATGGAAGATATCAAGATCTCTCGGTTGTTATGTTGACAATGAAAGTATGCCGCTCAAAATATTATTCATCTCTATTTTAAAATCGAGCTCTGGCACCTCTACCAATCCCTGCTTCCCTCTGCGAAGGGTCTATCTATTTACTTTTATGTTGAGTCATCACCCTCTCATTAAAAAGCACCAGCTGGAGAGCACCGATGTCATTTGCATCCATTATTATTAACTTATATTGAGTATGACTGGATCTCTTTTACCATGAATTACAAATGTTTAGTCAGTCCTTGATCTTCAAAGGTGCTCTGCATTTATGTTTCGCGGTCTCAGAAAGGGCTAGCGAGATACCATCTTGTTAGGTCATATTATGATTGTTTTGAGAAAGTGTTGTCATCCGAGATTAATTATTATTGCTCGCTAGTTGATTATGCCATTGATATGAGTAAATATGAGACCTAAATGTTATTGTGAATATGGTTAGTTCATAATCTTTGCTGAAAACTTGAATGCTGGCTTTACATATTTACAACAACAAGAGCAAACAGAGTTTGCAAAAGTTTTTCTTTATCACTTTCGGTTTGTCAACTGAATTGCTTGAGGACAGGCAAAGGTTTAAGCTTGGGGGAGTTGATACGTCTCCATCGTATCTACTTTTCCAAACACTTTTGCCCTTGTTTTCGACTCTAACTTGTATGATTTGAATGGAACTAACCCGGACTGACGCTGTTTTTAGCAGAATTGCCATGGTATTATTTTTGTGCAGAAATAAAAGTTCTCGGAATGACCTGAAACTTCACGGAGAATATTTTTGGAATTAATAAAAAATAATGGTGAAAGAATCAAGGCCAGGGGGCCCACACCCTATCCACGAGGGTGGGGGCATGCCTCTATGCCTCATGGGCCCACTAGTGCTCCACCGACCTCAACTCCAACTATATATATTCATGTTCGGGGAGAAAAAAATCAGAGAGAAGGATTCATCGCGTTTTACGATACGGAGCCGCCGCCAAGCCCCAATCTCTCTTGGGAGGGCTGATCTGGAGTCCGTTCGGGGCTCCGGAGAGGGGAATATGTTGCCGTCGTCATCATCAGCCTTCCTCCATCACTAATTTCATGATGCTCACCGCCGTGCGTGAGTAATTCCATCGTAGGCTTGTTGGACGGTGATGTGTTGGATGAGATTTACCATGTAATCGAGTTAGTTTTGTTAGGGTTTGATACCTAGTATCCACTATGTTCTAAGATTGAGGTTGCAATGACTTTGCTATGCTTAATGCTGGTCACTAGGGCCCGAGAGCCATGATTTCATATCTGAACCTATTATGTTTTCATGAATATATGTGAGTTCTTGATCCTATCTTGCAAGTCTATAGTCACCTATTATGTGTTATGATCCGTTAACCCCTAAGTGACAATAATCGGGATACTTATCGGTGATGACTGTACTTTCAGGAGTTCATGTATTCACTAAGTGTTAATGCTTTGGTCTGGTACTCTATTAAAAGGAGGCCTTAATATCCCTTAGTTTCCAATAGGACCCCGCTGCCACGGGATGGTAGGACAAACGATGTCATGCAAGTTCTTTTCCCTAAGCACGTATGACTATATTTGGAATACATGCCTACATTACATTGATGAACTGGAGCTAGTTCTGTGTCACCCTATGTTATAACTATTGCATGTTGAATCGCATCCGACATAATTATCCATCACTGATCCAATGCCTACGGGCTTTCACATATTGATCTTTGCTTAGTTACTTTTCCGTTGCCACTGTTACAATTACTACAAAACCGCTACTGTTACTTTTGCCACCGTTATTGTTACTTCCATACTACTTTGCTGCAGATATTAAGTTATCCAGGTGTGGTTGAATTGACAACTCAACTACTAATACTTGAGAATATTCTTTGGCTCCCCTTGTGTCGAATCAATAAATTTGGGTTGAATACTCTACCCTCGAAAACTGTTGTGATCCCCTAGACTTGTGGGTTATCAGACGACGTGAGTAAGGTAGTATTTATTGGCGGCCGGAATCTAGATTGACGGGAACAATACACACGCTGGTTGCTGGAATTTACGAGTACTGTAGTTTGAATTACACAAGATTCCTGGAGTAAAATCCATGTGTGAACATAATAGCTGACGGTTTCCAATATAGAACCGTGTCTGATTAATGACCCCCATGACTCACCTACCAAACCTCGAGCCGCGAGATAAGAGTGCCAATCATTTGGGGGCTGGTTGTCTTGCCAGATCTTTACATTTTCTTTTTTGAACACCAGATATTTACATCGTCTCATGATATTTTAACTCACACACAAGTACACAAAAATATGATTTTTCAAACCGTTATGGTTAGCCGTTGCATGTAGATGTAGTTCAAATTTGAATTACGGTCATTAAATGGCTAGAAAATCACTTAAATGTCTTTAAAAGGTCAAACTTTCTCCAGTTTGTGAGTTACTCCGGTTTGTGAGGGGTGTGTGTCCAAACTTTCGTCAAACATGCCAATTTTTTTAGCACATCATCTTAGTGGCATGACATTACATCAAGCAATGTTTCTTGTTTTTCTGATCATTTTTTTATTTTTTAAAATTAAAATGCCATGGCACTCCATGCATGTACGTCCATGCCGTGAGACCAATATGTTTGAAAATTCCTTCTAATTTACTCCACATGGAATTAACTCGCACACAAGTACACAAATATGATTTTTCAAACCGTTATGGTTAGCCGTTGCATGTAGATGAAGTTCAAATTTTAATTATGGTCATTAAATGGCTAGAAAATCACTTAAATGTCTTTAAAAGGTAAAATGACCCTTGAATTTTTCTGAATTTTCACATGATAGTTGTATTAGTGCATGCTAAATGTAGAAAAAAAATTAAGGACGTAAGAGGAAGCTATCTCCCATTCGTCATCAAACATGCATTGTTCCCTCTCGGAACCACGAGCCTTCTAGTGAGTTGCTCCGGTTTGTGAGGGGGTGTGTCCAAACTTTCGTCAAACAGGCCAATTTTTTTACCACATCATCTTGGTGGCATGACATTACATCAAGCAAGGTTTCATATTTTTCTAATCTTTTTTCAATTTTCTGGAATCAAAATGCCATGACACTCCATGCATGTGTCCATGCCGTGAGACCAATATGTTTGAAAATTCCTTCTAATTTACTGCACATGGAGTTAACTCACACACAAGTACACAAATATGATTTTTCAAACCGTTATGGTTAGCCGTTGCATGTAGATGTAGTTCAAATTTGAATTACGGTCATTAAATGGCTAGATAATCACTTAAATGTCTTTAAAAGGTCAAATGACCCCAAGAATTTTCCAAATTTTCACATGAGAAAAAAATTTGAAGGTCGTAAGAGGAAGCTATCTCCCGTTCATCATCAAACATGCATTGTTCCCTCTTGGAACCACGAGCCTTCTAGTGAGTTGCTCCGATTTGTGAGGGGTGTGTGTCCAAACTTCGGTCAAGCATGCCAATTTTTTTACCACATCATCTTGGTGGCATGAAATTACATCAAGCAATATTTCATGTTTTTCTGATCATTTTTTAATTTTTTGGAATTAAAATGCCATGGCACTCCATGCATGTGTCCATGCTGTGAGACCAATATGTTTGAAAATTCCTTCTAATTTACTGCACATGGAATTAACTCACACACAAGTACACAAATATGATTTTTCACACCGTTATGGTTAGCCGTTGCATGTAGATGTAGTTCAAAACTAAATTACGGTCATTAAATGGCTAGAAAATCACTTAAATGTCTTTAAAAGGTCAAATGACCCCTAGAAGTTTCCAAATTTTCACATGAAAGTTGTAGTAGTGCACGTTAAACATAGAAAAAAACTTGAAGGCCGTAAGAGGAAGCTATCTCGTGTTCGTCATCAAACATGCATTGTTCCCTCTCGCAACCACGAGCCTTCTAGTGAGTTGCTCCGGTTGGTGAGGGTCGTGTGTCCAAACTTTCGTCAAACATGCCAATTTTTTTACCACATCATCTTGGTGGCATGACATTACATCAAGCAAGGTTTCATGTTTTTCTAATCATTTTTTAATTTTTGGAATTAAAATGCCATGGCACTCCATGCATACATATGCATGTGTCCATGTCATGAGACCAATGTGTTTGAAAATTCCTTCTAATTTATTGCACATGGAATTAACTCGCACACAAGTACACAAATATGATTTTTCAAACTATTATGGTTAGCCGTTGCATGTAGATGTAGTTCAAATTTGAATTATGGTCATTAAATGGCTAGAAAATCACTTAATGTCTTCAAAAGTCAAATGACCCCTGAAATTTTCCAAATTTTCACATGACAGTTGTATTAGTGCACATTACACGTAGAAAAAAATTGAAGGCCGTAAGAGGAAGCTATCTCCCGTTCGTCATCAAACATGCATTGTTCCCTCTCGGAACCACGAGCCTTCTAGTGAGTTGCTCCGGTTTGTGAGGGGTGTGTGTCCAAACTTTCGTCACACCTGGCAAATTTTTTACAACATCATCTTGGTGACATGACATTACATCAACCAAGGATTCATGTGTTTCTAATTTTTTTAATTTTTTGGAATTTAAATACCATGGCACTCCATGCTTAATTGTGTCATAGCCGTTAGACCAATATGTTTGAAAATTCCTTCCAATTTACTGCACATGGAATTAAATCGCACACAAGTACACAAAATATGACTTTTCAAACCGTTATGGTTAGCTATTGCATGTACATGTAGTTCAAATTTTAATTACGGCCATTAAATGGCTAGAAAATCACTTAAATGTCTTATAAGGTCAAATGACCCCTGAAATTTTTCCAAAATTTGACATGACAGTTGTATTAGTACTACAAATTTTCTCGCACATTTAAAACACCATCTGTTGCCACTTTACTCCAAATTCGTCTTTCAAAGCTGATAAAAAATATCTACAACATCACACACAGTTGTTTTGTAGGAACCATTCATGATGAAAATATCTTGGTCTATTTAAGTCTTCCTCCTTAAGCTTCGCCGCCTCGTCTGCACCAGTGCCGGCAACCCACGAATCCACGAATCTTGATCCCCATTCCTGCACCCCCTTCTTGCAAAGATGACACCATGGAAATGCTTCGTGAAGGCCCGTATGATGGCCGCGTCCCCCCGAGCGCCCCCACCTGCGCCGAGAGCACGGCCGCCTACACCGATAGTGCCAGCGCATCCACATTGAGCATGGCCGCTTCCACCGAGAGGGCGTCTACGGCAGCCAACAGTGCAGCTGCAGCAGCCGACGGCTGTAGTTGCTGCTGCAACGTCGGCTCCAAACACCAAGAGGGCTCGAGCAACCGTCTGTGCCGCCGATGTCGCCCTGGCCTGGGTCGAGGCCATCCACGCCAAGATCGAGGATGCACACGCCAAGATATTCCAGGCCACCTCGGAATCCAGCATGTGACCCACGTTCGAAAAGGCGGCAGTGGCCATGGAGCACCTGCTTCCTCATGAGGTCGCGGAGCGGGAGATGGAGATGCAGGAGGCAGCGGAGATCAAGGAGCGCCGGGAGGAGGAGTTCCGCATGGCCGATGTCGAGGTAGAGAAGAGTCTGTCCATCGAGGAATTAGCGGTGGAGTACCAACGCGAGCTCTCGTGCAACAACTACTACGAGTACTACAACCTTGAGGGCAGCGCCAAGGATGAGGACGAGGACGCGGTCGACTTCAGCAGGGGGGACACTGAGTCCACCAACGGCGGCATGTCGCCAGGACAAGTCATCGATGTCTCATCTCACACCGGCGATGCATAGGCCGGCGCGGCGACGGATTTGTTAAAATTATGCGTACTTGGGCTTTGTTTTTAATGTTGGTCTTTTTTAGAGCAATGTTTAGGTCAACTGGCTCTGATTAATTACTAAAATTGCTCGATTCAGTAAGTGTGGTCTGTCTTTTGTACGCTCTTTTGTGTGCCAGATTAGCAAGCGATGTTAAAATAGGCAATGAGGTACCCGGGGAAATTTCCACCAAAATTTGAATTATCAAACTCATCCCATGTGTGTAAAGCAGAAGAATCGTTTGTGATGCACAAATTGTTCAAAGTGATTGGTCCGGCGGCGCCACGCGCAAAGTTTCCCTCCACATTTCCAAAATTTTGGCCTACCGCCAAAATATCTACCCCTGCCCCCTCCCCCATTCCCCACCCCCTTTTCTCCCCGACCAGAAGTCACATTTCCCCTGTTTCCTCCTTCCTTCCTTCCTAAGCTATAGCCGCTACCTCGCTTGCTTCCTCGCTCTCGCCGTCTCGCATCCTACCGCCGGGGTCGCCATGGTCTTCTTCAAAGACCTCTAGCGGTTCCTCCTCCGGGTACGACTCCTTCACCACCCAGGTATGCCTCTCTTCTCTCTCTCGGGCCATGACTTGGAATGAAGGATTTTTAACCGGCGGTCGATTTGAGTCATTTCTTCCTCTTGTAGCTCGCTAGAACCATCAGCGGCAACGAATGGAGCGGGGTGGCTGAAGAACTATCTGCTCATTGTCATCATCAATCTACATGAATGAAGCTAGTTGCGTTTGAATCTCTGGACAGTGGGAGGAAGTTTCAGGCTTGTGCAAAGAAGGTTAGACCCTCTTTCGTTGTTACAAATCATTTGTTAGATGTGATTCAGACAGTGTCACGGTCCCAACCCATTCATACCACACCTTCAACCAAACGCATCCTAAGACACTGTCAAAGTTTGTAGCTAGCATCTAAACTTGTTGCCATCTAATCAACGGTGCCATTAGAAAATTATTTGGCACCGCTTCAGCAGTTTGTGCAGCCAACTTTGGTCCACACATCCGTGCAGCCAAGCAACAGAATACTAAATCTTTTTGGCATAAAGGAACTGGGCATCAGAGCAACTAGGTGCTCCGGAGTCCGGGCCCCTGATTTTTTCCGCTGCATCGACTCGCTAGTGCAGGAGAACGGTGCAAGATGTAGCAACAGTTTCCTTGACACTAGTGTTGGCATACATAGTGGACGGCCTTAGTGCTATTAGTTCTATGTTACTAAATTTGTGCAGGTACACACCTGTTAGTATCAATTTGCTGTCATCCAAACACTGTCACTATGTTGTTGCAGTTATATTTACCTTCCTCATAAAATGTTCAACTTGTTATTTATTGTATATGAGTAAGAACTTATAGCATTGTTGTAGTTAATTATAGCTTCTGATGTTCCAGAATTTGGTTGTTGTCTCAGTAGCAATTATTTCATTTGCACATTGATCCTTTTGAGAAGATATGTCATAATTAACATGTTTCTTCAGTTTTTCAAAATAAGCATTGGTGATTTCTATGTTGCCATAAACCCATTTCCCCTACAATTGTTACTGATCTAGTTTTAAATATTATAGGATGAATGAAAGTTTTCTTACTTGGAGTGGGTTGATCTAGAGTGGCCACAGTCTTTGAAGATGTGCCTAGCAAAGCTCTGGAGCATGTATGAGGAAGAGAACAGAGGTAGGCTTAGAGAAAGTGCTGTCAACGCTGAAGAATATTTGAAGATGTGGGATAAAAAGAGGAAGGTGTAGAATGAGCTCAAAATTTTTTAAATCATACTTTGCTAAGATGGTGTTGGCGAAGGAGGAGGCACTTTCGTAGTTGGCCAGTGAAAAACAGGTTCTTACTGAACTGAAAGCAGAGGTGGATAAGACGATCCTGGATGATCTCGATCAGGGAAATGAATGTATTGTTCTAATATTGTTCTTATGAAGTTGAACTAGCTATGTGTTGTACTATGTTGTTTTCATGTAGCTATCATACTGTGATGTTATAATATATTTATGTGCCTGATATGAAATTGGCAAACACCTATTCGATATGAAATGTGAATTTGCGTAATACTAGAATTATGAATTGTAAACTAATAAACCTGCTAAATGTGTCATGGAACTATGGAAATGGTTCTAGCAGTAAAAGCGCTTGTGATGGATAGCCCAATGCCACACAGTTTTCTTCATCAAATCGTGTGTGACGTAATTGATAAAAGCAAGCAGTTAACCAAGGCAGAGCATGCGTGATAGTTACACCTTTCATATACGAGCCTACACATAAAACTGTGTGGGATGTACATACGAACGCAAATGTTTTCCCTGGATTGACTGTGTGGGATATACATAAGAACAGATACATATTCCTTGGATTGACTGTGTGTGATATACATACGAACGGAAACATTTTCCCTGGATTGACTGTGTGGAATGTACATAAGAACGGAAACATATTCCTTGGATTGACTGTGTGATATACATACGAACGGAAATGTTTTTCTGGGATTCACCATGTGGGATGTACATACGAACGAAAATGATTGGGTTTTGCTGCCTCGCCCAATCGCACACGAGCTCATTTTTCCCCAGCCTGTGTCCCAGGAGGGCCTATCCCCGACGGTTTCTGGGTCATGTGGGAAGGACCTTTGTTTCCCTCTGTGAAGGGCCTACCTTTTACTTCTATGTATTTACTTTCATGCAAGAGTCAAGGTTTTTCTCTCTATTCCTTTTTATTTTTCTCTTTTGGCAAGCATCATGTGGTGAGGAAATATCTAAGCACATATATCCAGTTGGATATGGGTAGCATGAGTTATTATTGTTGACATCACCCTTGAGGTGAATACGTTGGGAGGCGAAATTATAAGCTCTATCTTTCTATGTGTCCGGTTGAAACGTTTTGCTCATGTGTATGCGGTGAGTGTTAGCAATCATAGAAGACTATATGATGGTTGAGTATGTGGAGCTCTTACTTAGACTCTGTTGAATAAGTTTAATTGCAATTGTTTGGTGACTAAGAATATAGGTTGTTGAGTTTCAAGAGAATTCATTGTTTGAACCTTAACATGTGAATTGGTTGCTACTTTGTCATGATGAGTTTTATGAGAAAGAGTTGCTGTTATGATCCTAGGGAAAGTGATTGAAATTATCATTGATCAAACTTGTGCACTTTGCTAGCATTCACACTTCATAAATTATTTGTTTGTCATTTACCTACTCAAGGACGAGTAGGAATTAAGCTTGGGGATGCTGATACGTCTCCGACATATCTGTAATCTACGAAGTATTCGTGCTATTATATTAAAATTCTTGGATGTTTTACAATCATTTTATAGCAACCTTATATCATTTTTGGGACTAACCTATTAACATAGTGCCAGTGCCAGTTGCTGTTTTTTTGCTTGTTTTTTCACATCGGAGAAAATCAATATCAAATGGATTCTAAGTGCAGCGAAACTTTTCGGAGAATTTTTGTGGACCAGAAGACATCCAGTGGGCCACAGAAGCACCTGGGGGTGCCCCGAGGGGGGCACAACTCACCAGGGCACGCCTAGGGGCCCAAGCGCGCCCAGGTGGGTTGTGCCCACCTTGGTGGCGTCCCGTACCCCCTCTTTGCCCTATAAATCGTAAACTATTAAAAAACTTGGGGTAACCCTAGATAAGAAGTTCCGCCACCGGAAGCCTCTGTAGCCATGAGAAACCAATCTAGACCCCCGTTCCGGCACTCCGTCGGAGGGGAAAATCATCACTGGTGGCCATCTTCATCATCTCGGCGCCCACCATGATGAGGAGGGATTAGTCCACCCTCGGGGATGAGGGTTTGTACTAGTAACTATGTCTTTAATCTCTCTCTCTCTCTCTCTCTCTCTCTCTCTCTCTCGTGTCCTGATGGCACGATCTTGATTTATCGGGGACTATGTTAATATAGTCGGATCATATGGTGTTTCCCCCTCTCTATCTTGTTGTGATGAATTGAGTTTCCCTTTCGAGATTTTGTTTTATCGGATTGAATACTTTTATGGATTTGAGAGCACTTGATATATGTCTTGCGTATGAATAGCCATGGTGACAATGGAATATTATTTTGATTCACTTGATATATGTTTTGGCCCTCAACTCGCGGATTCCCGAGGTGACATTGGGGTTATGTACGCATAGGGGTTGATGCACGTTCTTGTATTTGTTTCTCCTGTAGAAATCTTAGGGCACTCTTTGAGGTTCTTTGTGTTGGATTGAGTATTATGAACCTGAAATTATTTGGTGCTATTTTAGTACGAACACTTTGATAGATCGATAGGAACTTTGGAGTGATTCTTCATCGCACGTTGAGGGATGGTTATATGATCAAATTTTATTAGCATTTTTAAGAGATTGCACTAGCGAAAGTACGGACCCTATGCCTCATTTTCAAGCATTGCAATACCATTTGTGCTCCGTTTAATTGTTTGCTACCTTGCTATCTTTTATTTTCAGATTATGAAAATATATTCCTACTATCCGTATTACACTTGTATCACCATCTGTTTGCCGAACTAGTGCACCTATACAAATTACCATTATATTTGGTGTGTTGGGGACACAAGAGACTTTTTATTATTTGGTTGCAGGGTTGTTTGAGAGAGACCATCTTCATCCTATGCCTCCCACGGATTGATAAACCATAGGTCATCTACTTGAGGGAATATTGCTACCGTTCTACAAAACTCTGTGCTTGGAGGCCCAACACGTGTCTACAAGAATGAAGTTGCATAGTAGACATCAGGCCGGTGATGGCCGGCGGCGACGGGGTGACGGAAGGTACCTGCTGCTGAAAGGGAAACACCTTCTCATCAAAGTAAACGTGTTAGAAGGTGAATACACGATGTGGGACAGGGTTGTAGCAGCGGTAGCCTTTAGTGTTAGGTGGGTATCCCAGGAAGATGCAAGCGACAGACCGAGGTGCAAGCTTATGAGGCGCAGTGGCGGCGATGCTAGGATAGTAGAGACAACCGAAGATGCGAAGCTCATCATAAGAGGGTGGTGCACCAAAGACAAGATGATGGGGTGCAAAGTTCCTGCGAGTACAAAACGGGCGGATGTTAATGAAGAGTGATGTGGTGACGAGAGTGTCAGGCCAAAAGCGCGAACGCACATTGGAATAAAGGAGAAGCGTATGAATGCAGACATAAGAGTGCGAAGAACGCGCTCAGCGTGACCATTTTTTTGCGAAGTGTACGAGCATGTGAGACGAAAAGTCGTGCCATGTGTGGTGAGGAGAGAGCGAACAGGTAAGTTGTTGAACTCCTTCCCGTTATCTGTTTGAAACACAAGGATGGGACTACCAAATTGCATGAACATAAGAGTAGAATGCAACGAGAGTGGAGATGACATCGGACATGCGCCCCAATGGGAAGGTCCACACATAGTGCAAATATTCATCAAGAATAATAATATAATAAAGATAGCCCATATTACTCGCTACTGGAGAGGTCCAAACATCACTCTAAATTAACTCAAATGGGTACATTGCAACATGAGAGGATACCCTAAAAGGAAGGCGAACATGTTTGTCGAGGCAACAAGCATGACAAGAGTGATCGTCGATCTTATTACACGTGAATGAAAAACTCCGAAGTATATGACGAAGGGTGGCTGATACGTCTCCAACGTATCTATAATTTTTGATTGTTCCATGCTGTTATGTTATCAATCTTGGATGCTTTACAATCATTTATAGTAATTCTATATCAATTTTTGCTACTAACCTATTGACATAGTGTCAAGTGCCAGTTGCTGTTTTTTCCATGTTTTTTACATCGTAGAAAATCAATACCAAACGGAGTTCAAATGCCACGAAACTCCACGATGATTTTTTATGGACCAGAAGGAAGATGTTGGGCCCTGGTTGCACTGGGAAGTCTCATGGAGGGACAACCCACCGAAGCGCCAGAGGCCCAGCGCGCCACAGGGGGTTGTGCCCACCTCGGTGCCCCCCGAACAACCTCTTTGCTCACCCAATATCCTAGAAACCCTAGAAGCGTCGAAGAAATATTCATCCAACCGTCGTCGAGTCCAGAACCACAAGATCCAATCTAGACACCATCTCGGATGGGGTTCACCACCTCCATTGGTGCCTCTCTGATGATGCTTGAGTAGTTCTTTGTAGACCTTCGGGTCCGTAGTTAGTAGCTAGATGGCTTTCTCTCTCTCTCTCTCTCTCTCTCTCTCTCTCTCTCTCTCTCTCTCTCGCTGGATTCTCAGTACAATGGTCTCTAGGAGATCCATATGATATAACTCTTTTGCAGTGTGTTTGTTGGGATCGATGAACTTTGAGTTTATGATCAGATCTATATTTTTATATTCATGAGAGTTATTTGAGTTTCTTTGATCTCTTATATGCAAGATTGCTTGTAGCCTCGTATTTCATCTCTGATATTTGGGTTTTGTTTGGCTAACTTGATCTATTTATCTTGCAATGGGAAGAGGTGCCCGGTAGTGGGTTCGATCTTACGGTGCTTGATCCCGGATGTAAAGGGAAACAACACGTATGTATCGTTGCTACTAAGGATAAAACGATGGGGTCTATCTCTACATAGATAGATCTTGTCTACATCATGTCATCGTTCTTATTGCATTACTCCATTTCTCCATGAACTTCATACACTAGATGTATGCTGGATAGCGGTCGATATGTGGAGTAATAGTAGTAGATGCAGGCAGGAGCGGACTACTAATCTTGATGCCTATATAATGATCATTGCCTGGATATCGTCATAATTATTTGAAGATCTATCAATTGCCCAACAGTAATTTGTTCACCCGCCGTTTGCTATTTTTCTCGAGAGAAGCCACTAGTGAGACCTACGGCCCCTGGGTCTTCTTTCTCATATATTTGCCTTTGCGATCTACTTTTCTCTTGCATTTATTTTCATATCCATTAAACCAACAATACAAAAATACCTTGCTGCACTTTATTTTATTTGGCATTCGATCTATCAATTTACTACAAAATTATCTCACGTCTGTTTGCCTATCTTCAGGCGCCATACCATGGAAGGGATTGACGCCCCCTTTAACACGTCGGGTTGCGAGTGGTTATTATTTGTGTGCAGGGGTTGTTTACGTGTTGCTTGGTTCTCCTACTGGTTCGATAACCTTGGTTTCATATTTGAGGGAAATACCTACCACCGCTATGCTGCATCATCCCTTCCTCTTTGGGGAAATACCAACGTAGCTTCAAGCGGCATCAAAAGAAATTTCTGGCGCCGTCGCCGGGGAGGATCTTCAACATATACCAGATTCCTAAGCACAAATCTCATATCCTCACAATTTACATTATTTTCCATTTGCCTCTCATTTTCCTCTCCCCTACTTCACAAAATTTGCCGTTTTATTCGCCTCTCTTTTCCGTTCGCCGTTTTGTTGCCGGATGTGGTGAACATGACTCAGGAGAACACCAAGTTATGTGATTTCTCAAAGACTAACAACAATGATTTTATTGGCACTCCGATTGCTCCCCCCGCCACTAGTGCGGAGTCTTGTGATATTAATACTGCTTTCCTGAATCTTGTTATGAAAGATCAATTTTCCGGTACTCCTAATGAGGATGTTGCATCCCATCTTAATACCTTCGTGGAATTATGCGATATGAAAAAGAAAACAGATGTGGACAATGATGTGGTGAAGATGAAATTATTTCCATTTTCTTTGCGTGATTCAGCAAAAATTTGGTTCTCTTCTTTGCCTCGCAATTATATCGATTCTTGGAATAAGTGCAAAGATGCTTTTATCACTAAGTATTTTCCTCCCGCAAAAATTATTTCCCTTAGAACCCAGATCATGAATTTCAAGCAACATGAACATGAGCATGTTGCACAATCTTGGGAAAGGATGAAAATGATGCTAAGGAATTGCCCAACTCATAGGTTAAATATTTGGATTATCATACATAATTTTTATGCGGGATTGAATTTTGTTTCTCGTAATCTTTTAGATTCCGCCACGGGTGGTGCCTTTATGGAAATTACATTGTGTGAAGATACCAAATTTCTTGATAATATTATGGCAAATTATTCACAATGGCATACCCAAAAGGGCTCCTACTAGTAAAAAAGTTAATTCTGTTGAAGAAATTTCTTCTTTGGATGAAAAAGTTGATGCTCTTATGAAATTGGTTGCTAGTAAAAGTGATCCTATTAATTTTAATGATATGCCTTTGCCTACTTTGATTGAGCAAAATAGTGATGCCATAAATGTGAATTTTATCTCTCGAAATAATTTCAACAACAATGCTTATAGAGGTAATTTTAATCCTAGGCCTTTTCCTAGTAATTCCTCTAATAGTTATGGTAATTCCTATGGAAATCAATCTTATAATAATAATAGGAACACCTATGATCTTGAGAATAATATCAAAGAATTTATCAACACACAAAAAGTTTTCAACACTTCCATAGAAGAAAAGTTGAGTAAGATTGATGACTTGTCTAGAAGTGTTGATAGAATTGCTCATGATATGGAAAATCTTGAGATGAAAATTTTTGTGCCTAAAGTAGATGAATCAATTAGAGCTCTTTATTTTGCTATAGATGAAATTAAGAAAAGAACCGCTATGCTTAGAGCTAAAATATAATTTTTTAGAAAAAGCGTTTTCAAGTGATTTCTTTCAGAAAAGTGATGAAGATCTTAAAATGATTGGTGTTTCTTCTATTGATTCCTTGTTTAGTAAAGTTAAGATTGATAAAAAAGGAACTGGAGAAGAGTCAACTTTAGGTAGAAGGCGTCCCAATATTTCGGAGGGTGAAAATCTTGTTGAGAAAATTGATGAAAGTGGGTTTGGAGAGGTCAAAATTTTAACTAGTGATGTGCCCACTCTTTTGGATTACAAGGACTTTAATTATGATAGTTGCTCTTTGATTGATTGTATTTCTTTGTTGCAATCCATGATAAATTCACTCCATGCTTATGAACAAAATAAAGCTTTTACTAAACATATTGTTGATGCTATGATGAAAGCTCTTGAAGAAAAATCAGAATTAGAAGTTTCAATTCCTAGAAATTTCATGATGAATGGGAACCTACTATCAAAGTCAAAGATTAAAAATTATGAGAGTTTTGCTTTGTGTGACTTGGGTGCTAGTGTTTCTACAATTCTGCAATCTTTATGTGATGTGCTTGGTCTTACCGATCTTGAAGAATGTTC
Organism: Aegilops bicornis; assembly: GCA_021605145.1. Lineage (NCBI taxonomy): Eukaryota > Viridiplantae > Streptophyta > Magnoliopsida > Poales > Poaceae > Aegilops > Aegilops bicornis. Next base: position 268,042,988 of record CM038673.1, read on the forward strand.
TTTGAAATTGCACTTGGCGAATTCTTCTATTAAAAGCCTATGGGAAGAATGAATGATGCTCTTATTCTCGCAAATAGGAATTATGTGCCCATAGATTTTACTGTTCTTGATATTGATTGCAATCCTTCTTGTCCAATTATTCTTGGTAGACACTTTTTACGCACTATTCGTGCCGTGATTGACATGAAAGAAGGCAATATTAAGTTCCAATTTCCTTTCAGGAAGGGTATGGAAGACTTTCCTAGAAATAGAATTAAGCCCCCTTATGAATCAATCATGAGGGCATCTTATGGATCTCGAACCAAAGATGACAAAACTTAGATCCTTGCTTTATGCCTAGCCAAGGGCGTAAAACTATAGCGCTTGTTGGGAGGCAACCAAATGAATGAAATTTATTTTTGCTTATTTCTTTCTGTTCTTGAGTGTTAGCAAAATTATGCTACTGTTATGATTGGGTTTTTTGTGTTTTAATTAGTGTTTTGCAAAGTAGAACCGATAGGATCTTCTTGGGTGATAGTTGTTTGGTCTAGCTGAAAAAGACAGAAACTTTGCGCTCACAAAAATAATTCTCATTTTTTATCAGAAATTGATTTTTTCCTGATTATTTTTGCAGCAGATTAATATACAAATTTCTCAGGTCGTCCTATTTTTTCAGAATTTTTGGAGTTCTGGAAGTTTTCGTTTAAGTCAGATTGCTACAGACAGTTCTGTTTTGACAGATTCTGTTTTCTTTGTGTTGTGTGCTTATTTTGATGGCTCTATGGTTTTCTTTGATGAGTTTTTGCCATAGAAAAGTTGGAAAAGTAGATATAATACAAAAACAAAATATGAATTGGTTTGATGCAGTACTTATAGTAGTGGTTTACTTTCTTACACTAACGGATCTCACGGAGGTTTTGTTGAGTTTTGTGTGATTGAAGTTTTCAAGTTTTGGGCTATCTTAAGATGGATGAAGGAAGGATAGAAGAGCCTAAGCTTGGGGATGCCCTGGCATACCAAGATACTATCCAAAAATGAGCAACCAACTAAGCTTGGGATGCCCCCGAGTGGCATCCCCTCTTTCTTCCAACAACTATCGGTATTTTACTTGAACTATATTTTTATTCATCAAATGATATGTGTTTTGCTTGGAGCGTGTGGTATGATATGAGTCTTTGCTTGTTTTATTTTGTGTTTTAAGTCATCAATCCTTGCTGGACACACCTATTTGACAGAGCCAGACTTATTTCATGACTTGTTAGAATTGCTCTCTTTGCTTCACTTAAATTTTTATCAGCAATGGATTTGCTCTAGTGCTTCACATATATCTTTTTGAGCACGGTGTGCTTTATTATTTTTGAACAAATGCTCTCTTGCTTCAGCTAGATTTGTTTGAGTGTTAGTAAAATTTTCAAGAAATTCTCTCTTGTTTCACTTAAATTATTTTGAGAGAAAGAAAAAGAATTATGCTCATGAGCTTCACTTATATTCGTTTGAGCTTATGAAAAGCAACACATGAAAATTAGTCCCAAAGTGATAGATATCCAAGAAGGATATAATAAAAACTTTCATGAAGATCATTGGACAAAATAAACTTGATTCTTAGTAATAGTTTTGAGATATGATGATGTGATATGTGATTTATGTTGGTGAGTAATTATGCTTTAGTAAGAATATTGGTGTTACGGTTTGTGATTCCCTGTGCAAGTACAAAAGTCAATAGTCATGCAATGAAATTATATCCTACTTGTGGTGCATTATTCGGTGTTATTTATGCTTAATGCTTGCTTATGAGATTATTTGTTTCTTGGTTGGTCGCTTCCCAATCTTTTGCTAGCCTTCATTTTGCACTAAGTATGACCTCTACTTGTGCATCCAAAAACCCTTAAACCAGTTTTGCCACATGAGTCCACTATATCTACCTATATGCAGTATTCTTTTGCCGTTCTAAGCAAATTTGCATGTGCCATCTCTAATGTTCAAAATAAACTTCTATTTTCTGTGTTTGTTTTGCTCGCGAAGCGGTGAAGGGTGGCTAATATTTTCCATGCTAGATGTGTTATTCTCACGATGAGTGTTTATTCACTTGTCATTCCACGAGAGTAAGGCAAAGGTATTAGGGATGCCCAGTCCCAAAATGCAAAAAAAATTGAATTTACTTGATGTTATCAAATAATAAATTCCTTGGAAAGTGTTGGTATGGATGGCACCCATGGATAGGGTTAGCCATGGAAAGTGAAAGTATGGTGGAAAAAGGAATAAACTTTATTTTCTGTTTGGGAACCGCCTATGGCATACCTAGCATGGAAACTGTTCGGAACTCTATGTCGTTTTCGTTTGTGGGATGGATACACCTCCCAAAATGTTTTTATCTCTAAGTTTTTTGCTTTGAGCTCTGGCACCTCTACAAATCCCAACTTTCCTCTGCGAAGGGCCTTTCTTTTACTTTACGCAATTTTTATTTTGAGTCTCCATCTTCTCTTATAAAAGCACCAACTAGGAAGCAATATGATCATGCTTAAGTATTGGGTGTAGCTAATATTCGAGTGTGTTTCATGAATGGATCAATGTTTGAGCATGATGGGCTAGGGATAACTTATTTTAGCGTCGATATTTTGAAAGGCATGGTTGCTTGTTGATATGCTTGAGTATCTAAATTATCATGTCAAAACTAGACTATTGCTTTGAACAACTAAAAGTCCAAATGTCCATGCTATATAGAAAGAAATATGATATGACATGTGAGGTAGCATTCCACATCAAAAATTCTGTTTTTATCACGTACCTACTCAAGGATGAGTAGGAGTTAAGCTTGGGGATGCCGATACGTCTCCAACGTATCTATAATTTTTTATTGTTCCATGCTGTTATGTTATCAATCTTGGATGTTTTACAATCATTTATATTCATTTTATATCATTTTTTGGTACAAACCTATTGACATAGTGCCAAGTGCCAGCTGCTGTTTTTTCCATGTTTTTTACATCATAGAAAATCAATACCAGACGGAGTCCAAATGCCACGAAACTCCATGATGATTTTTTATGGACCAGAAGGAAGATGTTGGGCCTTGCTTGCACCTGGGGGGAGTCCCGAGGAGGGGACAACCCACCAGGGTGCGCCAGGAGGCCCAGGCGCGCTCTGGTGGGTTGTGCCACCTCGGGTGCCCCCTGGACCACCTCTTTGCTCTATAAAGACAACAATATTCAAGAAACCCTAGAAGCATCGATGAAATATTCCTCCAACCGCCGCAGAGTCCAGAACCACCTGATCCAAAATAGACACCATCTCGGATGGGGTTCACCACGTCCATCGGTGCCTCTCCGATGATGCGTGAGTAGTTCTTTGTAGACCTTTGGGTCCGTAGTTTGTAGACCTTGGAGATCCATATGATGTAACTCTTTTGCAGTGTGTTTGTTGGGATTGATGAACTTTGAGTTTATGATCAGATCTATCTTTTTATATCCATGAATGTTATTTGAGTTTCTTTGATCTCTTATATGCATAACTGCTTGTAGCCTCGTATTTCTTCTCCGATATTTGGGTTTTGTTTGGCCAACTTCATCTATTTATCTTGCAATGGGAAGAGGTGCCTGATACTGGGGTCGATCTTACAGTGCTTGATCCTAGTGACAGAAAGGGAAACAACACGTATGTATCATTGCTACTAAGGATAAAACAATGGGGTGTATCTCTACATAGATAGATCATGTCTACATCATGTCATCATTCTTATTGCATTACTCCATTTCTCCATGAACTTAATACACTAGATACATGTTGGTAGCGGTCGATGTGTGGAGTAATACTAGTAGATGCAGGCAGGAGTCGGTCTACTAATCTTGGATGTGATGCCTATATAATGATCATTACATGGATATCGTCATAATTATTTGAAGTTCTATCAATTTCCCAACAGTAATTTGTTCACCCATCGTTTGCTATTTTTCTCAAGAGAAGCCACTAGTGAAACCTACGGCCCCCGGGTCTTCTTTCTTTGCGATCTACTTTTCTCTTGCATTTATTTTCAGATATATTAAACCAAAAATACAATAATACCTTGCTGCACTTTATTTTATTTGGCGTTCGATCTATCAATTTACTACAAAATTATCTCACGTCCCTTTGCCTATCTTCAAGCGTCGTACCCAGGAAGGGATTGACACCCCCTTTAACACATCGGGTTGCGAGTGGTTGTTATTTGTGTGCAGGGGCTGTTTACGTTGTGTTGCATTGTTCTCCTACTGGTTCGATAACCTTGGTTTCATATCTGAGGGAAATATCGCAGCTGTGATGCGTCATCCCTTTCTCTTTGGGGAAATACCTACGTAGCTTCAAGCGACATCAGTGGCGGGGTTGGGTTGACCCAAGAGAGCATGCCAAAGATCCATACATGTGGCAAGGGAAACAATTGCAGCGAGGTGGTGGAGGCACTGGAGTGGACCGGGTAGAGCTCGTCGGGCCTGTCACATCGGTGGAGTACCATCGGGGTACGAGTGTCCTTAAAAGAAAAACCACACTCATCAAACTCAACGGTAACATGATTTTCACGTGTACAAGAATGAACAGAGACAATATGTTTTATAAGCTCCGGAGAAACTAAGATGTTAGATAATCACAATGGAGCAAATGTAGACGCAAAAGATGCATGTCCTATGTGAGTAATGGGAAGTGAGGAACCGTCACCGACGGTGACGCGAGCGAAAGTGTGGACATGATAGGAGGTCTGGAGGTTACCGGGATGAGCAGCCATATGCGCTGTAGCTCCAATGTCCATATTCTCGGCGTTCTGGGAACGAGGGTCCCCAGACTTGCCTGCCTGCAGCCCACGGCACGGCTATGCTAGCAGGCCCGTACGACCCATCTTCATCAACAAGACATTCAAGACCCTCGCGAGGGGCCAAACCTCGCGAGGCCGACGCTGCAAGACCCCCTCAGGAGCGGCCTCACCGGGCTGCCTCGCGAGGAGCGGAGAAATCAAGCAAGGCAAACCTCGCGAGGCTCTCGTGACATGAGCCATGACGATCAAGACCAGGCGGGCGCCATCGCGCGCAGCGTCCTTGTTTCCTCTTGGGTGCTAAGGAGGTAGGCGCAGGCGTGGAGTACGGAGGCATCAAGTAAAGGTTTCCATATCGGTGCAACGAGACCAAGACCAGCAGGACGGAGGTCACCGTGGAGCCCAAGACGGCGTCATCACCAGAGCCTTTCGCAGGCGAAGACCGCTTTTGTCAGGATAAGCTGTACTAGTTGTCCCCTTTCAAATTGGCCGTTGTTGGCTCCCTTCCCGCTCAATATTTGGGAAGAGGACCAGGGCCTCTATAAATAGGACTAGCCACCACGGTAGGAGGCAACTGATTCAGATCATCCTCACATCCACAACTTCGCAGAGCACAAGAACACCTCAACCTCAGGAGGCTGTTCTTTCCTTTGTACTGTTGTTCATCAGCCCAAGAGGCAATCCACCACCAGCACACTGGAGTAGGGTATTACACCACAACGGTGGCCCGAACCAGTATAAATCTTGTGTCTTTGTGTTGTGAGTTCGCCGAGTTTGTCCGCGAGATCTTAGCGAGCTAGGGCGTAGATCGGTAGGGAGGAAATCTTCGCGCGCACCCCAGTGTTCGAACCTTAAGGGTTTTGCCGGAACTTGTGATCCGAAATTTGGCACGCCAGGTAAGGGTGCGTCAGAGTTTCCTTTCCGTCGTCTCACGTCCAGTTGCTCCATCGACCCCATGGCCGATGCTCGTTGTGCTCGTGCATAGCATAGGGCTGCCCTAACCACCCGCTTCGCTCAGACGGCTCCCGTCGGTGGGCCACCTCGTCGTTTTTCGTCTCCTGCCGCCACCGGTCCAGTGGGGAATGAGCAGCAAGCATCCTCGCTGCACTCCTCAGTGTGGCGGGACGGCCGCACCGCCACTCCATCGCTGACCTCGGCCGGCTCCTAGTCCCATGATCGTCGCGCTCCCATGGACGCACGGGCCGCGCTCCTCATGGCGCACGAGCTCCTGCGCTATCACCCGGTCGACGACCTCTACAAGGACTGGCTCGACCGCATCGCCGAGCTCGTCCGCGCCGCAGGGGGATCCCCAGCGCCGTCCCTCTCTCCACCTCACGCTCCGCCAGCTACGGGCAACATAGCTCATAGAGTGCCTCCACCACCTCTGCCCCAAGACGGTGCCCTGGCGCCAAGGCACGTGGCCCCACGACGCGACCCGCCGCGTCCTACGCCCGTGCTTGAAGAAGGAAGCTGTCAAGAAGTCCCTCCACCATAGGAGAACGCTCCGCCACTCCTCGCACCGCCGCGCCAGGATTGTCTGCCACGGCAGGGCCCGCGCCGCTTGCCGTGGCGGCACGTGGGCGTCAAGATCAAGCTCCACCTCCAAGACGGGCCCCGGCAACCACGGCCGGCTGCCGCGCCTTCACCCCCGAGTTGCGTAGCGTCGCCTGGCCGGGCAAGTTCAAGCTAGATCTCCCTCCTCGCTACGACGGCACCCCCGACCCCGCGGAGTACCTGCAGCTGTATGAGCTGAGCATCGAGGCGGCCAACCGGCGACGAAAAGGTCATGGCGAACTGGTTCCCCATGGCACTCAAAGATGGCGCCCTCTCGTGGCTCCTGAACCTGCCTCCGTGTTCGATCTCCTCCTGGGACGAGATGCACGACCGCTTCGTCGCCAACTTCCAGGGCACTCGTGACCGCCCGCCGGCCGCGGGTGACTTGCGCCGCGTCAAGCAACAACCAGGAGAAACCATCCAGAAGTTCATCCAGTGCTTCAACAACATTCGCCTCAAGATCCCCAAAGTGATGGACGAGGCCATCATCTCTGCGTTCTCTGATGGCGTCCGAGACGTCAAGATGAAGGAAGAGCCCGCTATCCATGAGGAGTTGCGCACATCTCAGGAGCTGTTCAACCTGGCGACCAAGTGCGCAAGAGCTGAGGAGGGGTGCCTCCCCCTCCTCGAGCTGCCGGCTGCGGACCCGGAGGAGAAGAAAGCCAAGGCCAAGGACGTGAAGCGCAAGGGAGCAGCCATGCTCGCAGCGGAGCCGGACACCAAGCGAGGCAGAGATCAGCCCGAGTCATCCAAAAGCAGTCGACCGTTCTGCGCCTTCCACAACCTGAATACCCATAACACCAGCGACTGCCAAGAGCTCAGAGCCATTCGTGAAGGACGTTTCGATCGACGCCCCGAGCGCAGCGATCGGGGCTACGGCCGAGGAGGAGGACGTGGTGGCGGGCGCTGGGATGACCGTGGCCCACGCCAGGAGTGGTGCGACTAGCCTCGTGAGGACCGCTGGCAGGATCATCCTCGCGAGGGCGCCTGGAGGGACCAGCCTCGCAAGGATCACCCTCAGGGCAACGCCGGTCTTCCCCCGCTGCCACCACCACCGAGAAGGAACGACGACCACCATCAGGACGACGGGGCTGGGGGCTTCCAGGAGCTGCATGCTATCGCTTGCATCTTGGGCAGAGCCCAGGCCCCAGCCTCGCAGCGCATCTTCAAACAGTTTGCTCGTGAGGTGAATGCAGTCCTCCCCAAGCTTGAGGACACACACCCACTCAGGTGGTCCCAGTGCGCCATCACCTTCAGCTCGGCAGATAGCTCAAGTGTGCTGCCACCGCTAGCGCCCTCCCGATGCTTTGTTCCCTAGTCATCAGCAACGTGCAAGTTACCAAGACCCTCATCGACAGCGGCGCAGGACTCAACGTCCTGTCCGTCGACACGTTTGATAACCTCCAAGTGCCATATGACCAGCTTTAGCCTACCAAGCCTTTCTCAAGAGTGACCGACGGCTCCACCACATCGATAGGGCAGGTCCGCCTCCCTGTCACCTTCGGAGAACGCAAGAACTACCGCACCGAGCTCATCGACTTCGACGTCGCGCACATTCGTCTGCCATTCAACGCCGTCCTCGGGTATCCAGTCCTGGCCAAGTTCATGGCGGTGACACACCACGGCTACAACGTCCTCAAGATGCCGGGAAGCGGCGGAATCATTACGGTCCCATGCGAGGATCCGGGGGCTACTGTCGGTGTTCTGGGAACGGGGGTCCCCAGACTTGCCTTCCTGTGGCCCACGGCGCGGCTGTGCTAGCAGGCCCGTACGGCCCATCTTCATCAACAAGACATTCAAGACCCTCACGAGGGGCCAAGCCTTGCGAGGCGGACGACGCAAGACCCCCTCAGGAGCGGCCTCACTGGGCTGCCTCTCGAGGAGCGGAGAAATCAAGGCAGGGCAAACCTCGCGAGGCTCTCGTGACGTGAGCCATGATGATCAAGACCAGGCGGGCGCCAGCGCGTGCAGCGTCCTTGTTTCCTCTTTGGTGCTAAGGAGGTAGGCACAGGCGCGGAGTACCGAGGCATCAAGCAAAGGTTTCCATATCGGTGCAACGAGACCAAGACCAGCAGGACGGCAGGACGGAGGTCACCGTGGAGCCCAAGACGGCGTCATCACCAGAGCCTTTCGCAGGCGAAGACCGCTTTTGTCAGGATAAGCTGTACTAGCTGTCCCCTTTCAAATTGGCCGTTGTTGGCTCCCTTCCCGCTCAATATTTGGGAAGAGGACCAAGGCCTATATAAATAGGACTAGCCACCACAGTAGGAGGCAACTGATTTACGTCATCCTCACATCCACAACTTAGCAGAGCACAAGAACACCTCAACCTCAGGAGGCTATTCTTCCCTTTGTACTATTGTTCATCAGCCCAAGAGGCAATCCACCACCACCACACTGGAGTAGGGTATTACACCACAACGGTGGCCCGAACCAGTATAAATCTTGTGTCTTTGTGTTGTGAGTTCGTCGAGTTCGTCCGCGAGATCTTAGCGAGCTAGGGCATAGATTGGTAGGGAGGAAATCTTCGCGCGCACCCCAGTGTTCGAACCTTAAGGGTTTTGCCGGAACCCGTGGTCCGACACATATACCAGTCGCCACCATCGGTGTAGGTGGACAGAGAGGGACCGGAGTGCAGGGCGCCAAGAGCGTCGGGTCCCAAGGCGCAGGTGGGACCGCCGGGTCCCAAGGCGCAGGTGGGACCGCTGGGACCAACGACTAGGACGGGGCCATCAGGGGCAGCAGCGGTAGCCCTCCTGGCTACGGCGGCCGGCCATAGGAGAGAGGCCCGTAGGCGCCACGTAGGGCTGCGGCGTAGTGTAGAATGTATGATGCGAGGGAGGCCTCACACCGAGGATGCCTGGTGCAGGAGCGTGGGGAACCGACATAGAATAAGCATGCACTACGCTAGTCCACGGGTTCTGGCCGGCGTACCACGGAGCTGGCTGGAACTGCTGATGGGGACGGGCAGCTCCTCCCTGAGCCTCGTTGCCCTGCTGCTGCTTGCGGCCACCTCGACGGCCCCCGCGGTGACCCCCGTTAGCGGCCGGCGGGGGTGGCTAGAAGGGGGTGGTCGGCACCTATGGGAAGGCCGACGGGGGAGGGAGGGCCGGCGCGGGACGCGGTGGTGGCAGCACTGACGCCCCATGATTGTCGGTGGTTAGAGCGGTGTTGGTCGCCCGGGTCCGGGCCATCTTCATCCGCCTCTCCTCCAGCTTGAGATACGCGACCACCATGGCAAAGGTAGGCTTCGAGATGAGGGTAAGGTTGGAGGCGGCGTTCCCAAAGTCCTCGTCGAGACCGGCGGTGAGGGTGCTGATGAGGAGCTTATCGCCGACCATCTCGCCGAGATCACTGAGCTCGTCGGCGAGCTTCTTGAGGCACATGCAAAAGTCGGCAATGGACGAGTCAAGCTGCTGGCACCCATAAAACTCGCCGTGGAGGAGGACCTTGCACTGAAGCTTGTTGTCGATGAAGAGACTGTTGAGCTTGGTCTAGACAACGTAAGCGTCGTCATCATCATCCACCAACGTGTGGAAGAGGTCCTTGGAGATGGTGAGGTAGAACCATCGGATGATGGTGGCATCGAGGATCATCCACTCCTCGTCGTTGACTATGAGGATGGAGTCCACGATGTCGTCGACATGGCCATGGCGCAGGTACTCTCGGAATACAAAAGAAAAATACCGCTTCCAAGCGGAGTAGCAGGCGGTGGGTTGATCAAGGACCACCGGGACATGCTCGTGGATATTCAGATCGCGAACGAAAGTCACGTCCGGACCGGTGAAGGGATTGGTAGCGGTGGAGGATCCCTTGGCGCAAATGGTTAGTCTTGTGGGGCGGCTAGGGGCGGCATGGCTAGGGTGGGGTGGGGTGAGAGGGGCGCGGCTAGGGTTAGGTACGGAAGCGGTAAGGGTGGCGGCGGCAACCTGCGGCGGCGGCTAGGGGAGACCGGCGGCGGCGACGGGTGGAGAAGTTGGCGGCGGCGAATCATGATGGTGGCCGGGAGAGGCCGACGGTGGTGGCGGGCGGCGGCGGCGGTGGAGGAGGTTAGCCACGGCGATCGGCGGTGGCGGCTGGAGAGAGCTAGCGGCAGCGGCGGTGGGTGGAGGAAGCGGCGGCGGCGGCGCGATGGAGGCACGGCGCCGACGGCTAGTGTAGGTTAGGACTTACTTGTGATAGATACCATGTGGAAGACTAGGACTAGGCCATGCAACACAATTGCATTGATCGGTGCACTGGGCACATATATATGATGTACAGGATGGGGGCCACAACCTCAACTATACAAGAAAAATAGGAGGTGGGCCCTAGGCACAATATACATGCACAATATATTCAACAGTCACTATTCCCTCTGATGTAGCAATTGCTCAAACATGACGGGAGAACATCAGTGGGAACAATCGAAATGGCCTACCTAACCCCCTCCACATGGACGTCCGCTGTGATCAGGCACCGGCGACATAGGACGCCTTCATCATGGACCCCACATCACCAGATGCTGGGGCTTCTCGCTATAGCCCGGGCTTGTTGTTCAACAAGGTTCAAGCAGCTGACCCGATTGCATACCACATCACAAGGGTGTCGTGACGCTATGGAGGTGTGTCGGCGGCGGATGGCGTATATTGGGGCGGAGGCGGCAGCGGTAAGGCCTGCAGGAGGCCCATGGATCATACGACCCATAGGAAGACCATGGATGCCACGACACGAAGGAGGGCCATCGTTACAATGGCCCATATGTGGACCATTGTTATTGCAGCCACTAGGAAACAGAGGAAAGAGAACTGTAGGATATTACTGCGACTACATGCAAACAAATAAACAAGGAACTAACACTAGGATATTACAATGATTACACAGATTACATCCACTTGGCATCAAAGTTGCCAACAGAGCAAATACAGGGAACAAAGCAGCATATTACATACATTGGGCATTAAAGTTGGCCACCAGCACAAATAAACGCAGCAACAAAACAAGTCCTGAACTGAAACCACTTCAGAAGAGCTCAAGAAACAATTCCTGGGTACCCACGATACTGGCGAGAAGCTTAGCAGGCTTATTAGCTTTCTATTGTTTGGTTATTAAATCTTTCAACTCTTGTTATTGCACCAGAACGTGTGTATCTGTATTTAGGGACTTCCTGATGTAGGGTAGAACCCTAACGGCCCGATCTTTCACGAGAGGAGCGGATCCCAACTAAGAACACGAAGAACACGAGGGGAAACATGAGGGAAAACACAAGAGAATCACTCAAACCAACAAGATTCGATTACACATGCGCTAGATCCAAGAACACAAGAAGAGGTACACGATCCATGATCAACAAAGGACGATACAAGATGATGTAGGGCGGAACCCTATGTGGATGATCTTTCACGTTGGAGCGGATCCTACGGTGAATCACGAAGAACACGCGGAAGAACAAGAGGGAAACACGGGGAAAACGAGAGAGAAGTCACTCAACCAACAAGAGATCAATCACACAAGTGCTAGATCACCGATCACATAAGGTGGCACAAGATTCAAGATCAACAAAGGAAAGATACAAACGGTAGCCGTTCTTCTCCGTGAGGAGGCCTTGATGGGGTCCACCCTAGAAGGGGGTCTTGAATCCGCTTGGGGATCTTCTCCAGAGAGGTCCCGATCTCCGAGGAGAAGTAGCCAAGTGGATGAGCAAAGGCTCTCACACAAAATATGAGCTAATCCCATGCTACCTTAGAAAGAGGAAGGGGATGGAGTATATATAGTCTAGGGGGCGAAGGGGTACATGGGACTCGTCCCGGATACACTACACGCAGGCAGGGGAGGCCGGATGTCCGGGCGTCGGGCCGGATGTCCGGGTCTTCGCGAGGCGTCGGATGTCCGGGCTATTCGGCCGGATGTCCGGGCTGGGGCGGCCACTTCTGCCGAATCGGGTGAGAGGTGCCGGATTTCAAGCTTCAGGCCGGATATCCGGGCTGGGGGCCGGATGTCCGGGGCCGGACGCCGGATGTCCGGGCCCTGTAGCCTTGGGAAGCTTGGCTAATGCTGAGGTGGATGCTCCAGGGGCCGGATGTCTGGGGCTTCGGCCGGATGTCCGGGGCCTGGGAGCTGAACTTGCCCGTTTCCGTTGGTTCTCTTCATCCATGGACTTGGTGGCTTGTCCGTCTTCACGTGCACCCTCGAGAGGTTCCCCTTGACACCTAATCATGCATAGCATATCGGACTTAGGTAGTAGCCATGTCTCGAGTGGATCATATGTGATATCAATAAGGAAGGAAGTCACCTCGTTCTCGAGAGCTCTAGCTCTAGCTCGTGTCATGGGTCCTCTTGGCTCTTGATGAGACGGTTGTGGATGCATGGGGATGATCGTGGGATGCTCCGCATCATCTCCCCCCCCCCCCTTGGGAGAGATCCGACCTCGGGTCAAAAGCTTCATCTCCATGGTATGGTGCGAGGTCCTTGACGTTGAAGATGTCGCTCACGTTGTATCGATCATGTAAGCATTGTCGTTGTAGCGTGCGAGCACCTTGAAGGGTCCATCGGCTCAACGTAGAAGCTTGGACTTGCGTTCTTTGGGGAAGCGGTCCTTGCGAAGGTGTAGCCACAGTAGATCACCAATGTCGAAGACGATGGGTTGCTTGTTGGCGTTGAGCTTGGTTGCTTGTCGTTGTGCTTGGCGCTCAATGGTGTGCCTTGTATCTTCGTGCATCTTCTTGATGTAGCTTGCTCGTGCACTTGCATCCATCTTGGTGCGCTCTTGGAGAGGAAGTGGTAGAATGTCCAATTGGGACAACAGGTTGAAACCGTAGACGACCTCGAAGGGGGACTTGCCGGTAGTCGAGTGTCTTGCACGGTTGTAGGCGTACTCGGCGATGGGTAGACATGCCTCCCACTCCTTGATGTTCTTCTTGATCAAGACACGAAGTAGAGTGGATAGTGTGTGGTTCGTCACCTCCGCTTGGCGTCCGTTTGAGGATGGTATCTTTGAGGAGAACAAGAGCTTGATTCCGAGCTTGGCGCATAGGGTCTTCCAAAAGTAACTCAAGAACTTGACGTCACGATCGGAGACGATTGTCTTTGGTACGCCATGTAGTCGCAAGATTTCCCTACAAAAGAGATTTGAAACATGTGAAGCATCGTCTATCTTGTTGCAAGGAATGAAATGTGCCATCTTAGAAAATCTATCCACAACAACAAATACGAAATCCTTGCCATTTTGAGTCCTAGGCAAACCAAGTACAAAATCCATACTAATGTTTTCCCATGGTTGATAAGGAATAGGAAGAGGCATGTAAAGACCATGAGATTGAGCTTTAGACTTAGCTTTGCGACATGTATAGCATCGGGTGGTGAAGCGTGAGACGTCATGGAACATCTTGGGCCAAAAGTAGTTGTTGGAGAGCGTGGTGAATGTCTTGTCACGTCCAAAGTGTCCCATGAGTCCGCCTCCATGAGCCTCTTGCAAAAGGAGCAAACGAAGAGAAGACTCGGGAATGCAAAGTTTGTTAGCTCTCATAAGATAACCATCCTTGATGTAATATTGTTCCCAAGAAGTATCGTCAAACACTTAGCATAAGGAGAAGCAAAAGATGGATCATGCTCATACAAGTCTTTTATATGCTCAAAACCAATAACATTCAACTCAAGTTGAGTGACAAGCATGCATATGCGTGAAAGCGCGCCGGCAACTACATTTTCTTTACCCTTAATGTACTTGATCACATAAGGAAAAGATTCAATGAATTCACTCCATTTTGTGTGATGCTTGTTTAATTTAGTTTGACCTTTGAGGTACTTAAGCGTTTCATGATCGGTATGGATGACAAACTCATGAGATCTAAGGTAATGTTCCCAAACATGTAGCACACGCACTAAAGCATACAATTCTTTGTCATAGATGGGATAATTAAGTTGAGCACGGATAGTTTTCACTAAAATAAGCAATGGCTCGTTTTTCTTGCATCAAAACTCCGCCAATTCCGGTACCACTTGCATCACAATGAACCTCAAAAGTTTTGTCAAAATTGGGAAAAGCGATAATCGGAGCATGAGTAAGCAAAGACTTGAGCTCATCAAAAGCGGTTGATTGCAAAGTACCCCAAACAAAGGGAGTATTCTTCTTACTCAAGGCATGCAAAGGAGCAGCAATTGTGCTAAATCTTTCACAAAGCGACGATAAAAACCCGCAAGACCAAGAAAACTTCGCACTTGTTGCAAATTGGTGGGTTGGGGCCAAGTTTTAATAGCTTAAATTTTAGATTCATCAACATGGACACCCTTTGAGGATACTACAAAACCCAAGAAAACCACCTTGTCAACTCCAAAAGTGCATTTTTTTCAAGTTTGCATAAAGGCTTTCCTTGCGAAGAGTTTGTAACACAGATTTTACATGATTGATGTGCTCTTTCATGGTTTTGCTAAAAACAAGAATATCATCAAAGTAAACCACAACAAAGACTCCAATGTAAGGACGAAGCACATGATGCATAAGGCGCACGAAAGTACCGGGAGCCTCCGAAAGACCCATAGGCATCACTAACCACTCATATAAACCAAATTTGGTTTTGAAAGCAGTTTTCCATTCATCACCCTCTTGTATGCGGATTTGATAATAGCCACTTTTAAGGTCGATTTTTGAGAAAAAGTTGGCTCCACTAAGTTCATCAAGCATATCATCTAAGCGAGGAATGGGATGCCTATAGCGAATGGTAATAGCATTTATAGGTCTACAATCGGAACACAAGCGAAAACTTCCATCGGGCTTAGGCACAAGTATAACGGGAACGACACAAGGGCTTAAGCTTTCACGTACATGACCGTTGTCGATTAGTTGTTGTACTTGCCGTTGAATCTCCTTGGTTTCTTCGGGATTGACTCGGTATGGAGCTTTGTTTGGTAGAGGAGCTCCGGGGATGAGGTCGATTCAATGCTCAATGCCTCGAAGAGGAGGTAGACCCGGAGGTAGCTCATCGGGAAAAACATCTTGAAATTCCTGCAAAAGAGATTGAAACACCAAAGGTAGCTCGTGAATGGTGTTAGTTTTTGGTTCTCCATCCTTGCACACAAGGACAAAGTGCATCACACTCGATGAGTTCTCACACACTTCTCTCATCTCACTTTTGGTGGCAAATAGGATGAGGTTTTTCTCTAGGCTAAGAGGCGCTCAAGTTTGGCTTGTGGCTCTCACTCACTTTTGGTTGGATCACTTTCTCGCTCTTGTCTCTATGATGGGTGGCTTGCTTGTCGGCTATCACTTGAGTAGGAGACATAGGTCGTAGCACATATTCCTTCCCTTTCATCTTGAATCTATAGTGATTGCTGCGCCCATTGTGGATGACACCACGGTCGAATTGCCATGGTCGACCTAGAAGTAGGTGGCAAACGGTCATTGGGACCACATCACATTCCAACGTGTCTTCATAAGCACCGATTTTGAAGGAGACTTGGACCGTATGCTCGACTCGTATAGTGCCGGAGTCACTTAGCCATTGAACCTTGTAGGGATGCGGGTGCTTCCACTTGACCAATTGAAGTTTGGAACATAGTTCTTCACTTGCCAAGTTGTGGCAACTACCTCCATCGATGATGACCTTGACGGACCTTCCGTTGATGCCGGCCTTTGTATGGAAGATGTGGCATCTTTGGTCGTCTTCTTGTTGATGTTGAAGGGTCAAGACCTTGGAGACAACTAGAGCGGGCTCGAATCCTCATCGCAAAAGACTTGATCATCTTCATCTTCGCTCACTTGCGGTGCATGGCCACTTGATCAAGGGCTTCCATCTCCTCATCACTCATTGAGTCATAGGTCTTTGTCGTCGTTGAGGATCATGGTGCGCTTGTTGGTGCATTCAGAGGGACTTGTGGCCTCGGCACCGCAAGTGAAACACTTGAAGGAGCTTGTTTTGGTGGTCTCATCGGTCGGAGTAGATGATGAAGCACGCGGCTTGAAGTTGCTTGTAGTAGGAGGAGGACGACTTGAACTTGTCAACTTTCTCTTGTAAATCGACTTGTCGTCGTTGGTTGTAGAAGGTTTGGTTGATGTAGATGTTGGAGGAGTCGTTGAAGCTTGGTTGTTGGAGAAGCCGTAGGTCTTGGATGAGTACTTGGCGTACTTGAAGTCATCTTGCACTTGGCGTTCCGCCTTTGTAGCTTGATGCACGAGCTCAATGAGGGTTGAGTATGGTTGGAAGTCAGCGATCTTCTTGATGGGATGATTTAGTCCATTCAAGAAACGTGCCATAGTTTGCTCATCATCTTCCTTGACATTGGCTCGAATCATGGCTATCTCCATTTCCTTGTAGTATTCTTCAACACTCTTTGTTCCTTGCTTGAGTAGTTGGAGTTTCTTGAAGAGGTCGCGGTTGTAGTAGGTTGGCACAAAACGTGCTCGCATGACATCCTTCATTTGAGCCCAAGTGGTGATTGGAGGTTCACCTCTTTCTTGTAAATCTCTCAATGATTTGTTCCCACCATATGAGCACATAGTCTTGGAACTCAAGTGATGCCATAGCGATTTTCTTCACTTCATCGTAGTTGTGCAACCGGAAGATTTTGTCAACCTTCAATGCCCATGAGAGGTAGTCTTCAGGGTCATTGCTTCCATTGAACTTGGGCATGGTGAATTTTAGCTTGCCGTAGCGTTGCTCTTCATTGTGTTGTTGGCGATGTTGATGATGACGTCCTTGACGTGGATTGTAATCGTCTTCATGTTGCTCTTGGCGTGGAGGAAGACCATGATCAACTTGCCCTTGTTGAACTTGAGGTTGGGGTGGAGCTTGACGAGCTTGTGGAGGGCTTGAGGAACTTGACGTTGTACATGAGGTTGGTAGTTCCTCTCTTGGATTTCTTCTCAAGGGCTTCCTCTTGATTGCGCCTGCTCGCGATTGCGGTTGGCGAAGGCTCTACTTGATTCTTGAAGGGCACGTTGCGCCTCAAGAGCTTGCGCCTCACGTTGTTGTTGTTGAAGACGTTGAGCCTTGGCGTCTTGTTCGTCTTGGTGAAGACGCGCTCGTTCTTCCTCTTGTTGACGACGAAGACGTTGTCGTTCTTGAGCTTGAGCAAAAGCGTCTTGGTTTGATAGAGGACGAGGAACTTGATCATCAACTTGTTCTTGTGAATGCTTGTCATGTAGCGGGTTGCGAGATGCCTGACGGTCTTGACGAGCGGCACGACGAAGAGTGTTCGAAGTAGGTGTACTTGAGTCGTAGAAGGTGTCGTCGGAGTGTCGACTCGAGCGGCTCCGTCTTGATGATGAAGAAGTTGAATGATGCCGGTTTCTCATCAAAGCGCCAGATCTCGTCCCATTCTTGCATCATTCTCTTGCTTGTGAGCGTCCGAACTTGTTGTCGAAGTAGTCCCTTGTACGTTGCTCGGAGAGTCGCAAGTCGGTGGCGTAGATTGTCGATGCGGTCGCTCATTGTTTGTTGTTCTTGGTGCAACGCTTCGTTGTGCACCAAAGAGGTGGCTCTTGGTGACGATGATGACATGTCATCGTCTTGCTCGATGAAGAGTGGGTTGGTAGAAGTACTTGGCCTATCCATCATTCCAAGCAAAATGTGAGTGGTAGAACGGAGAAGAACTTATACCAATGTACCTTTGACCGATGTTGAAGATGAATCAAGTTCACTCAAATGCGGACAATGAAATAGGACTATTGGTACCGATTCTTGTCGGTTCTCACACCTACACAAATGAAAGCTTATGGTGGAGCTCGGTTAGGATGGTGGCACAAAATTTGATGCAATTGTAAGTGAGACTCAATAATGTTGGAAATGATTCACAAATTTGCAAATGCAACAAGTAGACCAATAGCAAGATATGGTACACGGAAACACACACGCAAATAGATAATATGGGGTTATGCAACCAAGGATGAGCCAAAATGTGGAATTCACCAAGATGCTTTTGTTGCACAACACTAGAGAGAAGCTAGCACGATTGCACAATAGGCGGACACGAACTTGTGCACAACCTACTAAGCAAAAATGCAACGACTTCTATCCCAAGTATGCTATATGTATGTTGTTTAGATGTGTTGATCCAAGATGATCAAGTATGACAATCTTAATGTTGTATGATGCTATGGTTCTTGCTCATAAGCTCTTTGCTTAAAAGCTTGATTGGCTCTTTCTCTTTTGAGCTCATTTCTCATGCAAAACTTCACGAACCAAGATAGCAATTGTGTATGCGATGACAACTTTGTGACACACAAGTTGATGCCAAGATATGCACCACTTTGGTATGGTATGTATGTTATGGAGTACGATCATTAATGTGCACAAGTCACGTTGCCGGCAATACTCAATGGCTAGTCTCGATGGGTAAGCAACGCAAAAGATGGGCTATGATGGTTATCAATGCAATTGCAAGTAATGACAAAGATGTCGACGATGTTACCGTCCTTGGCGAAGATGAGCGGTGGTGATGTTGATGTTGAACTGTACCTAGATAGCCGAAACACAAAAGGATACGGAAACCCCAACTCAAATTCTCAAAGCAAAATTTGGCAACATTGTCGGAATTGGTAGTGGGAAAGGCTATGGTGGTGTTATGCGGAAGTGGTGGAGGTATATGGAAGTGTATGTGGGCACATGGACAAAATTTGGAGAGAGTTAGGCGGTAAACGGGGTGGTGGATGGGGATTGATGCTGCCAGGAGCCGGATTTCCGGGCAGGAAGCCGGATGTCCGGGGCGCCGGATGTCCGGGCTGGTCGGGCCGGATGTCCGGGCTCTGGGTCCGAGGACGAACTCGATGAACATCGCGTGGGGAGGTCAAATCCGGGGCAAAATACGGGCGATTTTGTGGATGGAAATTGTGGAAATAGTGGGGAAATGCTAGATCTACCTGCAACACACGAAATCCGCGGAAATCCAACAAAACTTCATCACACTAACAAATCACAAAAAAATTGGGGCTATTTTGTGGGGAATTTTCAGAATTAGGACAAAAACAACAAAATCAAGCTAGAAAAGAGGGGTAGGGGCTCCAAAAACGTGATCAACGTGGCTCATGATACCAAGATGATGTAGGGCGGAACCCTACATGGATGATCTTTCACGTTGGAGCGGATCCTACGGTGAATCACGAAGAACACGCGGAAGAACAAGAGGGAAACACGGGGAAAACGAGAGAGAAGTCACTCAACCAACAAGAGATCAATCACACAAGTGCTAGATCACCGATCACATAAGGTGGCACAAGATTCAAGATCAACAAAAGAAAGATACAAACGGTAGCCGTTCTTCTCCGTGAGGAGGCCTTGATGGGGTCCACCCTAGAAGGGGGTCTTGAATCCGCTTGGGGGATCTTCTCCGTAGAGGTCCTGATCTCCGAGGAGAAGTAGCCAAGTGGATGAGCAAAGGCTCTCACACAAAATATGAGCTAATCCAATGCTACCTTAGAAAGAGGAAGGGGATGGAGTATATATAGTCTAGGGGGCGAAGGGGTACATGGGACTCGTCCCGGATACACTGCACGCAGGCAGGGGAGGCCGGATGTCCGGGCGTCGGGCCGGATGCCCGGGCCTTCGCGAGGCGCCGGAAGTCCGGGCTATCCGGCCGGATGTCCGGCTGGGCGGCCACTTCGCCGAATCGGGTGAGAGGTGCCGGATTTCAAGCTTCAGCCGGATATCCGGCTGGGGCCGGATGTCCGGGGCCGGACGCCGGATGTCCGCCTCAGAGCCTTGGGCAGCTTGGTCGATGCCGAGGTGGATGCTCCAGGCTGGATGTCCGGGGCTTCGCCGGATGTCCGGCCCGGAGCTGAACTTGCCTGCTTCCGCTGGTTCTCTTCATCCATGGACTTGGTGGCTTGTCCGTCTTCACGTGCACCCTCGGAGGTTCCCTTGACACCTAATCATGCATAGCATATCGGACTTAGGTAGTAGCCATGTCTCGAGTGGATCATATGTGATATCAATAAGGAAGGAAGTCACCTCGTTCTCGAGAGCTCTAGCTCTAGCTCGTGTCATGGGTCCTCTTGGCTCTTGATGAGACGGTTGTGGATGCATGGGGATGATCGTGGGATGCTCCGCATCACAAGAGGTAAACGATTCTTCTCCGTGAGGAGGTCTTGATTGGGCCACCCAAGAGGGGGTCTTGAATCCGCTTGGAAGGATCTTCTCCGGTGGAGGCACGTCTCCGAGGAGAAGGAAACCAAGTGGATGAGCAAAGCTCTCACACAAACATGAGCTGATCCTTTGCTAACCCTATCTAGGAGGTGGGAGTGGTCTATATATAGTCTAAGTGAAAAAGAGGGGCGAAGTGAAGGGGTACATGGGCATCAGCCCGCAGCTGGACGCGGCCAGGGTCCAGACGTCCGTGAGGCGCCGGTCGTCCGGAGGCTCGAGGGGTCCCGGACGTCCGAGGGTCTTCGGAAGTCCGTAGATTTCGTTCTGTTGGCAGGCGCACGGTCGTCCGGAAGGGCTCGGTCGTCCGGAGCCTGGGAGTGGCCGGTCGTCCGTATCCTGAAGCTCTGGCCTGCCTCTCTTCTCTTGGTTGTACCATCTTCCAGGGGTCGGACGTCCGTGCCTGGCCGGTCATCCAGGGTCTGTAGCTTCCAAAGCAGCTCTTCTTCTTCATCCTTGTACTTGGCGTCCTCGCTAGCTTGTCCGTTGGGTGTGGTGGCTCCATGGCTTTCCTCCAAGTACCTGATCATGCATAGCACACACGTTGGAGGTAGTAGCCATGTCTGACATGTAGAAAGTGAAAGTTCGGAGAGGAGCGAGTTCACCTTGTGTCTAATGGCGTGTAGTTGAGGTCTCGTCATATGTATCCTTGGGGCTTGGAGAGTAGTCGGAGTGTACATGGGGATGAACGTGGGATGTTCCGCATCATCTCCCCTCCCTTGGGATAGATCCGACCTCGGATCATGATCCTCATCACCATGGAAACGGTTGTCGTGGACAGACTTGTAGTTGGACGAAGTGGAAATCATGGCGCAATCCAAATACTCCAAGTTGTCGCCGGAAGAGTATACATGCAAAAAGAGCAAACACAAACGACACTTGGAAATACAATGGTTAGCGCACACAAAGTGTCCATCAAGTAAGCATGGGTCCGTGCGACAAGATCGTTCGTGACAAAGCACATGAAGCTTATCAAGATGATCTAGAATGATATGCAAAGCATTCATTGGAGAAAAAGCATTCATTGTGCACATAAATGTGTTGTGAATATGATCCATCCAACCACGGTGCAAAATGATGTCATAGTGAGACGGTTTATCAATAGCATGAATATGGCAAGGGATGCTCAATATGTGTATGTTATCATGCAATTGATGGTAGGCAAGATGATCATTATGTATTAAAATGCCATCAAGGAACATCACAACAAATTTGCTAAGAAAGTGCTCAAGCTCATATATCATGGATGACATAGAAATACAAGATGCACCAAGGCAAACTTGTTATGGGAGTTGTTGTACCATAGGTCAATGTCGTGGTGGAAATGGTGGTCCGTTGGTGAATCCACTAAGTCCGTGCACTCCTCAACTTGAAGGTTCATAGGGTCCATCTCCAATGTCGGTCCTCCATCCAATAGATGTATCATGTAGACAACAAGAAGGAAACAACAATGAAAGAATGCCCCATCCAATATGCGTATTTGAGGATGGCTCAAAGGGAAGGAGTTCACCTTTAGGAGTTTCTCAAGGATGATGGAGTTGCACATCATGTATGCCTTCACATAACCAATATGTCTCATGACGGCAATGCCTTGGGAATCCTTCAAAATGAAAGAACATGACAAACACTCGGAAAAACAAATGAGGTTAGTGGAAGTGCAAAACCTATCATTCGTATGGTAAGATACCCAGCAAGTGTATGCATTATGCTCATCATAAGAAAGGACAAGGGAGCATTTCATAGTATGGAGGCATATGATGTGATAACAACCAAATACAATTGGCTAAATCAAACAAGCATGCATCACAAGTAAGGTGCCAAAGTCTCCAAGATCAATAAGCATAGATGCAACAATTGGAGGCAAGCGACAATGAACAAGATATATCATGTGAGAGGCATGAACATATATGTCATCAACCCAAGAAAGCGAGTAAGAGTGGAACATGGGTGATGCATCAAAGCAAGCAATCATAGTGATCAAGTCAAGCAAGATAGTAGTGCGAAGATGCAACATACTAGAGTTAATCATGTCATGGGTGCAAATAGTGGGCATATATAATGCACATGACATATCACGATCATGAAAACAAGATATGAGGAAAATAACATCAATGTATTGGCGAGAGGCCATATGTAAATAGCAATGGAACATCATGACTCTCCCAACACAACAAGCATCAATAGCATGAGGCACATGATTAAACATGGCAATAGCAACAAGGATCTCCACCAAGCATGCAAATACACATAGGAGTAGCATAATGGTGAATCATGGGTATATGCAAGCAAGGATCACAATTGCATGGCAAAGCATAGAAGCAAGCATAACATGCAAAGTGAACACGAGAAAATGGGCATAACATAACAAGTGATATATAGCCCAAAGCCGTGTGAGAGCCAAGTAGAAGAGATGCGTGTAGTCCTTGCACGAAGGGAACGGTGGGAATGATAATCCTCGGGATCCCAAATCATCGTTGCCCTCAAGAGCTCGTTTCGTCAACTCTTGGGATTGAGAGGTTGACGAGTGTATGTGGGTACCTACACAAAACAAAGACAAAGGAAAACTTGTGTGTGCGTGGTAGATGTACACATCATCCATCATGATGCGCACGTGCTTGTGTTGGTTAGCACAAAATATCCAATGCTCAAATAGATGAGATGTGTGATATAGAAACATGTCATCCATCATGATAGGTTTGTTATTATGTATAGCATAATGGAGACTCAAATTGTGTAATGCATCATGAGAAATATGTAGAGCATTGTTATTCATGGAATGCATATGGTGCAAGCAATCATGGGAATCATGCAAAGTATGGAATGCATCAAAATCTCCTAATATGTATGAGGAAACTATGGGGGTCTCCTCATGAGAATTTGTAGAAACATCACATGGAGAATATTGACAACATCCAAAACAAAAAATATTTGGTTCTATGTGATCATGGCATGACATAGTAGATGAATTGCGCAAATCATGTAATTGAAGCATGGCAATATCATCACATGAAAAACAAAAGCCAATGACCATCATCTCGTCATCTATGCCATAAGTGCAAATGGGATTTATTTTAGTGGGGCATGCATAGTTACTATGTTGAGATTGAAATGATGCTATATGGAAGATGTCACTCATAGCATATGACAAGTTCAAAGGGTTGTCGAACATGATGTGACCAAAAGAATTTTCACATGATATCCTATGGAGCATAGCATCACAACTAGGCAATTCAACATGCTCATCATCATATTCATCATAAACAGGTAAGTCATGACATGAAGAAGTCGCACTAGCATGAAGCATGGCAATAGGTTTGTCAACATCATGGGAGCAATTGATGTCAAGAGAGTCCACTAGTGGGACAAGAGAAGCACCATCACCTATGTTACCTTTGGGGCATCGCTCATGTGTTGTAGGTGAGGTGTCGAAGATCCACTCGTTGTCATCTTCATCTTGATGGAACCATGTGGGGGTGCATCATCGTCCACCATGGCCATCATCGTCTACATTGGAGGTATGGACTCATCGAGGATAGGCATATCGTCATGTAGGAGACCTAGCACCAAAGAAGAAAACACACTCGGAGTAGAGGCTAAGTCGTTAGAAATCATAGTGGCCTCACATGCCGTGTCGACTACCTCACTCACTAAGTGTTGTGGCTCACTCACTCCCGGTATGATGCTCTCACTCATATGGTTGGTGGAGTCACTCATATTTCTCTCAACCTCGCATAGGATGTGTGGCATGCTCTCAAGTGTGGGGCTAGTGGTGGTCACACTCATCCTCTCATACGTAATGCATTCAATGTCATATAGGGTGGAGTCACTCATCTCACTCATGGGTTGGTGGCTCTCCTCACATGGAAATTGGGTCATCTCATGATATGTGGGTGTCGGAGAGATGTTGGTGCAAATGTCTCCATGCTCAAATCCTATCGCCGCCTTTGTTGAATGTATAGTCCCATGCTCAACCTTCTTGTCACCGTCTTGTTGTTGGAGGCCCATATGATGTGGCACCTCGTAGCTCGTCTCCATGACCGAAGGGAATTTCCCATGCTCGGCCATCTTCCTTGAGGGATTTCCGAAGATGGAAGTGTCGCCCTCGCTTGTAGGTGGTCGCCTTGTTGTTGAAGATGTCGATGTAGGCGAACTCACGGGAAGTAGGCGAAGATGTCGTACGTCCAAAGGCGAAGATGCCTTGAGAACACTCGGCGAAGATGCCGAAGTGGTTGGTGTAGTAGCCGTAGCGTTCTTGTGGTGGTGCTTGTCTCGCGGTCTTCTCTTGTGCTCATGAAGCTTGGACTTGGCGTGAAGTAGAGCTTGTTGGGACTTGTGCATTTGCGCTTGTTCAACATCTTCATGATGATGGTGTCATTGTCGCACTTGAGCTCGTAGTAGATGTCGTTCGTCGTCGTCGTGCACATGTTGCTTGGAGGTGTCTTGCCCCTCATGACGATGTTGGCGATGGTCGCCATGGAGATGTGGACGTGGACGACTTGCGCTTGCATCTTGTTTGCGCTCAGAAGATGATCGACTTGCTCGCCGCCGCCTTGATGATGATGAAGGGGAAGAATACTTGTAGTCGGTCACCATGTCTCGTAGTTGACCCTTTAGCTCGCCCAACTTGGTGTCGATGTAGTCCCTTTTCCTTGCTTCAGAGAGTCGTATGTCGATGGCGAGGTTGTCGAGGCGCTCTCGCAAGGTAGATTGTGCACCTTGCATTTCGTGTTGTAGTCCGAAGATGGACATTTTGGTGATGTAGTTGTTCGCTACCGTTGTTGTCAAAGACCGGAGATGAAATGCCTTGCCTATCCATCACAAGACTCGAGCAAATATGAGTGGGAGAAAGAGAAGAACTTATACAAAATGTACCTTGACCGATGTTGAAAATGGATCAATGATCACTCAATGATGTAACAACGAAATAGCACAATTGGTACCGATCTTGTCAATTTCTCACACCTACACAAGTAAGGCTTATAGTGGAGCTCGGTGAGGATAGTGGCACAAAAATTTGATGGAAAATGTTAGCAAGAGTCAATAATGTTGAAAGAGATTCACAAATTCGCAAGAGAAACAAGTAGACCAATAGCAATGAATGGCACATGGAAACACACACACACGGATAGATAAATGGGGTCGTGCAACCAAGGAATGAGCTCAAAATGTGGAATCCACAGAAAACGCTCGTGTTGCACAACTCAAGAGATACGCTAGCACGATTGATCTAAAGGCGGATACGACACTTGTGCACAACCTATAAGATGCAA
This sequence comes from Aegilops bicornis, assembly GCA_021605145.1. NCBI lineage: Eukaryota > Viridiplantae > Streptophyta > Magnoliopsida > Poales > Poaceae > Aegilops > Aegilops bicornis. The sequence goes on from CM038673.1 coordinate 268,068,679, forward strand.
AATGTATCAACTTTCTATCCCAAGTATGCTATTATGTATGGTTCCCGGTGTTTCTCTCAAGATGATCCAAGATGATCGGATATGACAATCTTATATGTAATGTGGTATTATGCTATGTCACTTGCTTACAAGCTTCTTTGCTCTTTCTCTTTTTGCTTAAAAGCTTATTATTATTTTTGTGGCCACTTTTGCACAATGCACAAACTAAGATAGCAATTGTGTATATGCGGGAACAAACTTGAGACACACGAGATGATATGATACCAATATGATATGGTATGTATGCAATGGATGGTGTAGATCACTAATGTGCACAAGTAGCGTGGCCCGGCAATACTCAAATGGCTAGTCTCGATAGGCAAGTGACGCAAAATGGGCTAGGGGTTAAAAATGCAATTCCGAGAATGTATGATGATATCACGATACCAAGTGGATACCAAGGTGAAGTTGATACCACAATGGTGTAGTCGATCGTAGTAGTCTGTGGCGATGATGAGTGGTAGTGACGTCGAAGTCGAACCGTACCTAGATAGCCGAAACACAAAATGACACGGTTACCACAACTCAAATTCTCCAAGACCAAAATGTGTCAAAATCGTCGAAGTTGGGTAGCGGACAAGCTATGGTGGTGGTATGCGGAAGTGGTGATGGTATGGGAATGTGTATGCGGAAGTGGTGGAAGTGGCTAAAAGTTTTCGGGGAAGAAAAATTCAGTTTCGTCAGGGTTTTACGGACGTCCGGAAGTTGCGGTCGTCCGGTCGTCGGACGTCCGACGGGGCTTGGAAATCTGTAATTTTAGTTCGGTTTAGGTGTTCCGGTCGTCCGGGAAAGGTCGGACGTCCGGAGGTCGGGGTCAACGCCGAATGTGATTTTGGGCGGAATTTTGGGATTTTCTTAAGGGCAAAATTCGAGGGAATTTGTGGAAGGGAGGTGGGGAAAATTGGGGAGATGCTAGATCCACTCGAGGCAAAGCAAATCCATGGATCAAATCCAACAAAACTTCATCACACTAACAAATCACAAAGAAATCTGGGGCAATTTTTGGTGGGGATTTTTGAATTTAGGATGAAATCAACAAACCTAGGCTAGAAAATACAACGGGGAGGCTCCGAAATCGTGATCAACCTGGCTCATGATACCAAGATGATGTAGGGTAGAACCCTAACGGCCCGATCTTTCACGATAGGAGCGGATCCCAACTAAGAACATGAAGAACACGAGGGGAAACACGAGGGAAAACACAAGAGAATCACTCAAACCAACAAGATTCGATTACACATGCGCTAGATCCAAGAACACAAGAAGAGGTACATGATCCATGATCAACAAAGGACGATACAAGAGGTAACCTATTCTTCTCCGTGAGGAGGTCTTGATTGGGCCACCCAAGAGGGGGTCTTGAATCCGCTTGGAAGGATCTTCTCCGGAGGAGGCACGTCTCCGAGGAGAAGGAAACCAAGTGGATGAGCAAAGCTCTGACACAAATATGAGCTAATCCTTTGCTAACCCTATCTAGGAGGTGGGAGTGGTCTATATATAGTCTAAGTGCAAAAGAGGGGCGAAGTGAAGGGGTACATGGGCATCAGCCCGCAGCTGGACGCAGCCAGGGTCCGGACGTCCGTGAGGCGCCGGTCGTCCGGAGGCTCGCGGGGTCCCGGACGTCCGAGGGTCTTCGGAAGTCCATAGATTCCGTTCTGTTGGCAGGCGCATGGTCGTCCAGAAGGGCTTGGTCGTCCGGAGCCTGGGAGTGGCCATTCGTCTGGGTTGGGCCAGTCGTCCGTATCCTGAAGCTCTGGCCTGCCTCTCTTCTCTTGGCCGTAGCATCTTCCAGGGGTCGGACGTCCGTGCCTGGCCGGTCGTCCGGGGCATGTAGCTTCCAAAGCAGCTCTTCTTCTTGATCCTTGTACTTGGCATCCTCGCTAGCTCGTCTGTTGGGTGTGGTGGCTCCGTGGCTTTCCTCCAAGTACCTGATCATGCATAGGACACACGTTGGAGGTAGTAGCCATGTCTGACATGTAGAAAGTGAAAGTTCGGAGAGGAGCGAGTTCACTTTGTGTCCAATGGCGTATAGTTGAGGTCTCGTCATGTGTATCCTTGGGGCTTGGAGAGTAGTCGGAGTGTAGATGGGGATGAACGTGGGATGCTCCACATCACTTCCTTAGTCCTTCTCTTCTTGTCGCAGCACAACTGATCGATGTCTTTCAACTTGTAGTTGAGACTCAAGAAGCCGAACTAATTCAGGCAACGAGTTCGAAGAGCTTGTGCCAGCATTAGTGGCCAGTAACTTGAACACTACATCAATATAGGACTTTGGGGTTGTCTCACTATCTTCAAGATAGTTTTTATCAGCTTACTTGGAGACAAATAGGGATATCTCACTATATTAAACCTTATCTGCATTACTTCCTTCACCATTGCATAATGTGGTTCTCTTCTCCAATATTTTGTCGGCATTCCAAAAGGGAAACAAGCAGGGACGTCATAGGTTTAGCATGTTGTATATGAAAATCATTTTGGTAAACCAATTCAATAGTAAAATGGACAGGATAACAACATGAAACAAACATATATCTATGTACTATGATCACTGTATGGTCTATATCATTCTAGTTTATGTTGCCAAATCGAGATAGAGACAAAGTTCAAATCATATATGTTTAAGACAAAGCATCATAGACTGAATATAAGTGTGAGAAACAAGACAACACTAACAATACTTGTAATGTGCATGACATGAGAACATAACTTTTTATACAATTGAAACTGAAACCAACATAGAGCAAGTTACAACAACAAACCAGTGAAATAAACAGGTTTAAAACATACCTGTTGCACCATTGGAGTTTCAATTGTATCCTACAAATTTGAAATTAGTTGGTAGGAGTAAATACAGTGATGCAAGGGCAAAGGACTATGAACCATAGCTACAGAACCTAAACTGAGAACAATTCTTCTTCTACTTCAGGTGTTGAGTTTGGGTTCAGAGTGGTGGTCCTCGTGCTTTGGGCACTGCACTTGCCTTACTAACTCCTCGTGTTTGGGTGCTCTGGAGACGGTGATGTGTCAACTGGAACTGGGTTACTATCTGCTGGGGTAGGTGTTAGAAGGGGTGTAGCTGGTTCTCTGTCCAACTGGGTAGGGGTAAAATTTGCGAGAGTCTGGGTTATGTGTGGTGGGAATGGTTCTTGGGCAAGTACAACCATGGCTCTATCTGCATCGACGGGTAGCACTGTCTTTTCTGAAGACCGTGTTTTTAGTCCCTTAGATACTGCCATCACCCCTTCCAATTGAAATGGCTGATAAAAAAGAAAAATAATTGAATGTACAAATGTTGTATGATAGACAGGTGCAATGGATAGAAGAGGCATGAAATAATTAACATTTATGTTGTCTAACCAAACAGGATAGCATGACACAATTTCACATATATTATGGCTAACTAAACATGATAGCATGACACAATTTCACATATATGATGGCTAACTAAATACGACAGAATAACATAATTCAAAATATGATGACTATGTAAACACGATAACATGATATAACTATATGATGTGTTTATTAAATACGTTGGCATGCCATAATTCACATACATGCCATCTATGGAAACATGATGCTATGATATAATTCACGGATAGGATGACATAATTCAGAATATGATGATTGTGCAAACAAGATGAGATGGTATAACTACATTATGTTTTTATTAAATGGGCTGGCATGCCATATTCCAGATACATGTTGTCTATGTAAACATGATGGCATGATATAATTCAAATGTATAATTTATATACCAAGCAAGTAAGCAGATGGCAATCGCATATATGTTGTCTAAACTAAGAAGATGGCAATCAATATTGTGTATATGATGTAAAAATTAAGCAATGCAAGACAATACATGCATGACATGAGCAATATAAACCTGCCAAGTTTGAGCATACACCTCAGGGGAAAATAGGACTGGTCATCTATCTCTGAATCCTCCTATGAGGAGTTATATGTAACCAGCAAGATATCTGCTTCAGGAGGTAGCATTGTCTGCTCTCAAGACCTTGTTTTCAGTCCAAATTTTCCATCACCGATTCAAATGGCTGATGGATAGGAAGAGTAGTTGAATATACAAACATTGTGGACAAATAGAATACATAAAACAAAAAAAGGATGGCATGATATAATTCAAATATATGATGCTTGGCTAAACAAAATGGCATTGCATAATTCACATATATAATGCCTTGCAACAAGATATCATTGCATAATTCACATATAGCCTTGCAACAAGATGGCATTGCATAATTCACATATATGGTAATTAGACACTAAATAGGTGGCATTCGCACAAACTATGTCTAAACGAAGCAAATGACATAACAATGCAAGACACCATATGCACGATATGAGCAATATAACCCTGCCAAGTTAGAGCATTGATATCGCTTGAAGCTATGTAGGTATTTCCCCAAAGAGGAAGGGATGATGCAGCACATCACCGGTAGATATTTCCCTTAGAAATGAAACCAAGGTTATCGAACCAGTAGGAGAACCAAGCAACACAACATAAACAGCCCCTACTCACAAATAACAACACCTCGCAACCCGACGTGTTAAAGGGGTTGTTAATCCCTTTTGGGGTACTGCGCCAGAAATTGCGTGTTGACGGGAGAAAGTTGTAATAGATTGAATAAATAGATCGCAAATAAAATAAAGTGCAGCAAATTAGTTTTGTATTTTTGTTTTAATAGACCTGAATAAAAAGTGCAAACAAAATAGATCGCATAGCAAATATATGAGAAATAAGACCTGGGGGCCGTAGGTTTCACTAGTGGCTTCTCTCGAGAAAAATAGCAAACGATGGGTAAACAAATTACTGTTAGGAAATTGATAGAACTTCAAATTATTATGACGATATCTAGGCAATGATCATTATATAGGCATCACGTCCAAGATTAGTAGACCGACTCCTGCCTGCATCTACTACTATTACTCCACACATCGACCGCTATCTAGCATGCATCTAGTGTATTAAGTTAATGGAAAAACGGAGTAATGCAATAAGAATGATGACATGATGTAGACAAGATCTATCTATGTAGAGATAGACCCCATCATTTTATCCTTAGTAGCAACGATACATACGTGTCGGTTCCCTTTCTATCACTGGGATGAAACATCGTAAGATCGAACCCACTACCGGGCACCTCTTCCCATTGCAAGATAAATAAATCAAGTTGGCCACACAAAACCCAAATATCAGAGAACAAATACGAGGCTATAAGCAATCATGCATATAAGAGATCAAAGAAACTCAAATAACTTTCATGGATATAAAATGATAGATCTAACCAAAATCTCAAAGTTCATCGATCCCAACAAACACACCGCAAAAGAGTTACATCATATGGATCTCCAAGAGACCATTGTATTGAGAATTCAGCGAGAGAGAGAAAGCCATCTAGCTACTAACTACGGACCCGGAGGTCTACAAAGAACTACTCACGCATCATCGGAGAGGCACCAATGGTGGTGGTGAACCCCATCTAAGATGGTGTCTAGATTGTGTCTGGTGGTTCTGAACTCTACGGTGGCTGGATGAATGTTTCGTCGATGCTTCTATGGTCTCTGGAATAATGTGGTATTTAAAGAGCAAAGAGGCGGTCCAGGGGGCACCCGAGGTGGGCACAACCCACCGTATGCGTGCTGGCCTCTGGCGCTACTCGGTGGGTTGTCCCCTCCTCGGGACTCCCCCCAGGTGCAACCAGGGAAAAACAATCTTCCACCTGGTTCAAAATAAATCATCGTCGAGTTTTGTGGCATTTGGACTCCGTCTGATATTGATTTCTTGTGATGTAAAAAACATGGAAAAACAGCAACTGGCAATTGACACTATGTCAATAGGTTAGTACCAAAAAATGACATAAAATGGCTATAAAACATCCAAGATTGATAATATAACAGCATGGAACAATAAAAAATTATAGATACGTTGGAGATGTATCACCATCCCCTAGCTTAACTCCTACTCGTCCTCGAGTAGGTAAGTGATAAAAACAGAATTTTTTATGTGGAATGCTGCCTATCATGTCATATCATATTCTTTTCTTTATAGCATGGACAATTGGACTTTTATGTGATTCAAAGCAATAGTCTAGTTTTGACCTAATACTTTAGATAATCAAGCATATCAACAAGCAACCATGTCTTTCAAAATATCAATGCTAAAATAAGTTATCGCTACCCTATGATGATCAAACATTGATCCATTCATGAAACACACTAGAATATTAGCTACACCCAATACTTAAGTACGATCATATTGCCTCCTAGTTGGTGATTTTTATGAGAGACTATGGAGACTCAAGTTCAATTTTTTTTTGCATAAAGTTAAAGAAAGGCCCTTCGCAGAGGGAAGTGGAGATTTGTAGAGGTGCCATAGCTCAAAGCGAAAAACTTAGAGATAAAAACATTTTGGGAGGTGTGCCCATCCCACCAACGAAAATGACTTAGAGTTCCCAACACTTCCCATAGGCGGTTCCCAAACAGAAAATAAATTTTATTCCTTTTTCCACCACACTTTCACTTTCCATGGCTAACCGTATCCACGGGTGCCCTCCATACCAAAACTTTCCAAGGAATTTATTATTTGACAACATAAAGTAAATCCATATTTGCATTTCGAGACAGGGCATCCCTAAGACCTTTGCCTTACTCTCATGCAATGACAAGTGAATAAGCAATCATCTTGAGAATAACACATCCAGCATGGAAAATATTAGCCACCCATTACCGTTCCGCGAGCAAAATAAACACACAAAAGAGAAGTTTATTTTGAAAATTAGAGATGGCATATGCAAATTTGCTTAGAACGGCAAAAGAATAGCGCATATAGGTAGATATAGTGGACTCATGTGGAAAAACTGGTTTAAAGGATTTTGGATGCACAAGTAGAGATCATACTTGGTGTGAAGTGAAGGCTAGCAAAAGATTGGGAAGCGACCAACCAAGAAACGGATAATCTCATAAGAAAGCATTAAGCATAAATAACACCGAGTAATGCACCACAAGTAGGATATAATTTTCATTGCATGACTATTGACTTTCGTACTTGCATAGAGAATCATAAACCTTAACACCAATATTCTTACTAAAGCATAATTACTCATCAACATAACTCACATATCACGTCATCATATCTCAAAAATATTACTAAGAATCAAGTTTATTTTGTCCAATGATCTTCATGAAAGTTTTTATTATATCCTTCATGGATATCTATCACTTTGGGACTAATTTTCAAGTGTTGCTTTTCATAAGCTCAAACAAATATAAGTGAAGATCATGAGCATAATTCTTTTTCTTCCTCTAAAAATTATTTAAGTGAAGCGAGAGAGAATTTCTTTAAAATTTTACTAAACTCAAATAAATCTAAGTGAAGCAAGAGTTCATTTCTTCAAAAATACTAAGCACACCATGATAAAAAAGATATATGTGAAGAACTAGAGCAAGTCCATTGCTCATAAAAATTTAAGTGAAGCATAGAGAGCAATTCTAACAAGTCATGACAAAATTTTGGCTCTATCAAATAGGTGTGTCCATAAAGGATTGAAAACTTAAAACACAAAATAAAACAAGCAAAGACTCATATCATACAAGATGCTCCAAGCAAAACATATATCATGTGACGAATAAAAATATAGTTTCAAGTAAAATACCGATAGTTGTTGGAAGAAAGCGGGGATGCCACTTGGGGGCATCCCCAAGCTTTGTTGGTTGCTCATTTTTGGATAATACCTTGGGATGCCGTGGTGTCCCCAATCTTAGGCTCTTCTATCCTTCCTTCTTCCATCGTAAGATAACCCAAAACTTGAAAACTTCAATCACACAAAACTCAAGAAAACCTTCGTGAGATCCGTTAGTGTAAGAAAAATAAACCACTACTATAAGTACTGTATCAAACCAATTTTTATTTTGTTTTTGTGTTATATCTACTATATTACAACTTTTTTATGGCAAAAACTCATCAAAGAAAACCATAGAGCCATCAAAATAAGCACACAACACAAAGAAAACATAAGCTGTCAAAATGTAATAGTGCAGAGTAATCTGATTTGTTCGAATACTTCTGGAAGTCCAAAAATTCTGAAAAACTAGGACGACCTGGTTAATTTTTATATTAATCTTCTGCAAATAGAATTGGCATTTTATCACGTTCTGGTGATTTTTAACAATTATTTTCTTGAGCACAAAGTTTCTGTCTTTTTCAGCAAGATCAAACAACTAACACCCAAGAAGATCCTATTGGCTCTACTTGGCACAAACACTAATTAAAACACATGAAACACAATAATAACAGTAGCATAATTGTGATAAAACTCAAGAACAGAAAGAAAAAAAGCAAAAGTAAAATTTATTCATTGGGTTGCCTCTCAACATGCGCTATAGTTTTACGCCCTTAGCTAGTCATAAAGCAAGGATCTAAGTTTTGTCATCTTTGGTTCGAGATCCATAAGATGCCCTCATGATTGATTCATAAGGTGGACTAATTCTTGTTCTAGGAAAGTGTTCCATACTCTTCCTCACCGGAAAATGGAACTTAATATTGCCTTCTTTCATATCAATCACAGCACCGATAGTGCGTAAAAACGGTCTACCAAGAATAATTGGACAAGACGAATTGCAATCAATATCAAGATCAATAAAATCTATGGGCACATAATTCCTATTTGCAAGAATAAAAACATCATTAATTCTTCCCATAGGCTTTTTAATAGTAGAATCCACCAAGTGCAAATTCAAAGAACATTCTTCAAGATTAGTAAGACCAAGCACATCACATAAAGATTTCAGAATTGTAGAAACACTAGCACCCAAGTCACACAAAGCAAAACACTCATAATTTTTAATATTGACTTTGATGGTAGGTTCCCATTCATCATGCAATTTTCTAGGAATTGATACTTCTAATTCCAATTTTTCTTCAAAATCTTTCATCATAGCATCAACAATATGTTTAGTAAAAGCTTTATTTTGTTCATAAGCATGGGGTGAATTTATCATGGATTGAAACAAAGAGATACAATCAATCATAGAGCAACTATCATAATTAAAGTCCTTGTAATCCAAAAGAGTGGGCACATCACTAGCTAAAGTTTTGACCTCTCCAAACCCACTTTCATCAATTTTCCCAACAAGATTTTCACCCTCCGAAATATTGGGACGCCTTCTAACTAAATTTGACTCTTCTCCAGTCCCTTTTTCATCAATCTTAACTTTACTAAACAAATAATCAATAGAAGAAACACCAATCATTTTAAGATCTTCGTCACTTTTGCGACAGAAATCACTAGAAAATGCTTTTTCTAAAAATTCTCTTTTATCTCTAAGCATAGCGGTTCTTTTCTTACTTTCATCTGTAGAAACATAAAGAGCTTTAATTGATTCATCTACTTTAGGCACAAAAATTTTCATCTTGAGATTTTCCACATCATGAGCAATTCTATCAACACTTCTAGACAAATCATCAATCTTACTCAACTTTTCTTCTATGGAAGTGTTGAAAACTTTTTGTGTGTTGATAAATTCTTTAATATTATTATCAAGATCAGAGGTGTTCCTATTATTATTATAAGATTGATTTCCATAGGAATTACCATAATTATCTGAGGAATTACTAGGAAAAGGCCTAGGATTAAAATTACCTCTATAAGCATTGTTGTTGAAAATATCTCGAGAAATAAAATTCACATCTATGGCATCACTATTTTTCTCAATCAAAGTAGACAAAGGCATATCATTAAAATCAATAGGAGAAATTTTACTAGCAACCAATTCCATGAGAGCATCAACTTTTTCACTCAAAGAAGAAATTTCTTCAACAGAATTAACTTTTTTACTAGTAGGAGCCCTTTCGGTATGCCATTGTGAATAATTTGCCATGATATTATCAAGAAATTTGGTAGCTTCACCCAAAGTAATTTCCATAAAAGTACCACCCGTGGCGGAATCTAAAAGATTACGAGAAACAAAATTCAATCCTGCATAAAAAGTTTGTATGATCATCCAAAGATTTAACCCATGAGTTGGGTAATTCCTTAGCATTATTTTCATCCTTTCCAAAGATTTTGCAACATGCTCATGTTCAAGTTGCTTGAAATTCATGATCTGGGTTCTAAGGGAAATATTTTTTGCGGGAGGAAAATACTTAGTGATAAAATCATCTTTGCACTAATTCTAAGAATGGATACTATTGCGAGGCAAAGAAGAGAACCAAATTTTTGCAGAATCACGCAAGGAAAACAGAAATAGTTTCATCTTAACCACATCATTGTCCACATCTTATTTCTTTTGCATATCGCATAATTCCACAAAGGTATTAAGATGGGATGAGGCATCCTCATTAGGAGTACCAGAAAATTGATCTTTCATAACAAGATTCAGCAATGCAGTATTAATATCACAAGTTTCCGCACTAGTGGTGGGGGGAGCAAGCAGAGTGCCAATAAAATCATTGTTGTTGGTATTTGAGAAATCACATAACTTGGTGTTCTCTTGAGTCATGATGACCACATAGCAAGATTGCACTCAAAAACAGATCCGGCAAGAAAACGACGAACGGAAAAAGATAGGCGAATAAAACGGCAAATTTTTGTGAAGTGGGGGAGAGGAAAATGAGAGGCAAATGGCAAATAATGTAAATTGAAAGGAGATGAGACTTGTCATTAGGAACCTAGTATATGTTGAAGATCCTCCCCGGCAACGGCACCAGAAATCCCTTTTGATGTCGCTTGAAGCTACGTCGGTATTTCCCCAAAGAGGAAGGGATGATGCAGCACAACGGCGATAGGTATTTCCCTCAGAAATGAAACCAAGGTTATCAAAGCAGTAGGAGAACCAAGCAAACATAAACAGACCCTGCACACAAATAACAAAACCTCGCAACCCGACATGTTAAAGGGGTTGTCAATCCCTTTCGGGGTACGACGCCAGAAATTGTGTGTTGACGGGAGAAAGTTGTAATAGATTGAATAAATAGATCACAAATAAAATAAAGTGCAGCAAAGTATTTTTGTATTTTTGATTTAATATATCTGAATAAAAAGTGCAAATAAAATAGATCGCAAAGAAAATATATGAGAAATTAGAGCCAAATGAGGGTTTCACTAGTGGCTTCTCTCGAGAAAAATAGCAAACGGTGGGTAAACAAATTACTGTTGGGCAATTGATAGAACTTCAAATAATTATGACAATATCCAGGCAATGATCATTATATAGGCAACACGTCCAAGATTAGTAGACCGACTCCTGCCTGCATCTATTACTATTACTCCACACATCGACCGCTATCCAGCATGCATCTAGTGTATTAAGTTCATGGAAAAACGGAGTAATGCAATAAGAACAATGACATGATGTAGACAAGATCTATCTATGTAGATATAGACCCCATCATTTTATCCTTAGTAGCAATGATACATACGTTTCGGTTTCGGTTCCCTTTATGTCACTGGGATCAAGCATAATATGATCGAACCCATTACCGGGCACCTCTTCCCATTGCTAGATAAATTGATCAAGTTGGCCAAACAAACCCAAATATCGGAGAAGAAATACGAGGCTACAAGTAATCATTCATATAAGAGATCAAAGAAACTCAAATAACTTTCATGGATATAAAAAGATAGATCTGATCATAAACTCAAAGTTCATCGATCCCAACAAAAACACCGCAAAAGAGTTACATCATATGGATCTCCAAGAGACCATTGTATTGAGAATTCAGCGAGAGACAGAAAACCATCTAGCTACTAACTACGGACCCGAAGGTCTACAAAGAACTACTCAAGCATCATCGGAGAGGCACCAATGGAGGTGGTGAACCCCATATGAGATGGTGTCTAGATTAGATCTAGTGGTTTTGGACTGTGCGGCGGCTGGATGAATATTTCGTCGATGCTTCTAGGGTTTCTAGAATAATGTGGTATTTATAGAGCAAAGAGGCGGTCCGGGGGGCACCCGAGGTGGGCACAACCCACGAGGGCGTGCCTGGGCCTCCTGGGGCGCCCTGGTGGGTTGTCCCCTCCTCGGCACTCCCCGAGGTGCAACCAGGGCCCAACATCTTCCATCTTGTCCATAAATCATCGTCGAGTTTCGTGGCATTTGGACTCCGTCTGATATTGCTTTTCTGCGATGAAAAAAACATGGAAAAAATAGCAACTAGCACTTGGCACTATGTAAATAGGTTAGTACCAAAAAATGATATAAAATGACTATAAAATGATTATAAAACATCCAAGATTGATAATATAACAGCATGGAACAGTCAAAAGTTATAGATACATTGGAGACGTATCAAGCATACTCCTCGGGGGGGGGGGGGGGGATAGGATTGGAAATATGTCTCTGAAACCAACTCTGAGGAGCTATCCGCAATTAGCAAGATATGAGCTTCATTAGATAGCATTGTCTGATCTCAAGACCTTGTTTTCACTCCAGATTTTTCCATCACTGTGTCCAATGGCTGATGCACAGGAAGAGCAGTTGAATGTACTAACATTGTTGACAAATATAATACGTAATGAGAAAAATAATGGCATGCTATAATTCACATATAAGATGACTGGCTAAGCATGATGGCATTGCAAAATTCACATGTATGATGCCTAGCTAAATGATGTCTACTACGCAACTTTTTCTTGTAGACTTGTGTTGGGCCTCCAAGCGCAGAGTATTGTAGGACAGTAGAAATTTTCCATCAAGTGGATGACCTAAGGTTTATCAATCCGTGGGATGTGTAGGATGAAGATGGTCTCTCTCAAACAGCCCTGCAACCAAATAATAAAAAGTCTCTTGTGTCCCCAACACACCAAATACAATGGTAATTTGTATAGGTGCACTTCTTTGGCGAAGATATGGTAATACAAGTGTAGTAATGATAGTAGATACTGATTTTTGTAATAGGAACAATAAAAACAGCAAGGTAGCAATTGATAAAACGGAGCGCAAACGGTATTGCAATGCTTGAAAATGAGGCCGAGGGTCCGTACTTTCGCTAGTGCAATATCTCAACAGTGCTAATATAATTGGATTATATAATCACCCCTCAAAGTCCGATGAAGAATCACTCCAAAGTTCCTATCTAGCGGAGAACATAAGAAGAAATTATTTGTAGGGTGCGAAACCACCTCGATGCTATTGTTTCCGATCGATCTATCCAAGAGTTCGTACTAAAATAACACCAAATAATTTCATATTCATAATACTATTCAATCCGATAAAACAAAATCTTAAAGGGAAAACTCAATTCAAAACAAGATAGAGAGGGGAAAACACCATATCATCCGACTATATAAACAAAGCCCGCGATACATCAAGATCATGACATCTCGAGAACATGACACACACACACACACACATACACACACACACACACAGAGAGAGAGAGAGAGAGAGAGAGAGAGAGATTAAACACATAGCTACTAGTACAAACCCTCAGCCCCGAGGGTGGACTACTCCCTCCTCATCGTGGTGGCCGCCGGGGTGATGAAGATGGCCGCTGGTGATGATTCCCCCCCTTCGGCGAAGTGCCAGAAGGGGGTCTAGATTGGTTTTCGGTGGCTATAGAGGCCTGCGGTGGCGGAACTTCTGATCTAGGTTAACCCCGAGGGTTTTTGGAATATTTGGTAATTTATAGGGTAAAGAGGGGGTGCGGGAGGCCACCGAGGTGGGCACAACCCACCTGGGCGCGTCAGGGAGTTGTGCCCCCCTGGGGCACCCCCCATGTGCTTCTCTGGCCCACTGGTGATCTTCTGGTCCATAAAAAATCCAAAAAAAGTTTCGCGGTGTTTGGACTCCGTTTGTTATTGATTTCCTGCGTTGTAAGAAACAAGCAAAAAATAGTAACTAGCAGTGGCACTGGGTCAATAGGTTAGTTCCAAAAACTGATATAAAGGTGCTATATAATGATTGTAAAACATCCAACAATGACAATATAAAAGCATGGAACAATAAAAAAATTATAGATACGTTGGACACGTATCAGCATCCCCAAGCTTAATTCCTGCTCATCCTCGAGTAGGTAAATGATAAAAATAGGATTTTTGATGTGGAATGCTGCCTAACATGTCATCTCATATTCTTTTCTTTATAGCATGCACATTTGGACTTTTATATGGTTCAAAAGCACGTTCCAATAAATTTTCAAAATTCCTGGAGTGAGCGCAAAAGGTTCTGTTTTTGGACAGAATCAAACCAACTATGATCCACACTATCCGAAAGGCTTTACTTGGCACTTTATCAAAACAAAAGCAATAAAACATTATCACTACAGTAGCATAATCATGTGAACACACAAAAACAGTAAGTAAAAGTGTTGGGTTGTCTACCAACAAGCGCTTTTCAATACCATTTAGCTAGGAATGATGAGTTCAACGATGCTCACATAAAAGTAAGAGTTGAAACATAAAGAGAGCATCATGAATCACATGGCAAACAAATTTAAGTCTAACCCACTTCCTATGCATAGGGATTTTGTGAGCAAACAATTTATGGGAACAAGAATCAACTAGCATAGGAAGGCAAAACAAGTGCAACTTTAAAAGTTTCAACATAGAGAGAGGAAACCTGATATTATTGCAACTCCTACAAGCATAAGCCTCCCTCATAATAATTTTCAGTAGCAGACCCTAAGCTTGGGGATGGGCAAGGCACCCCCAAGGAAAGATTGAAAGAAGATCCAAGTGTATTTTAGTATTTTTGAAGAAATTCTCTCTTGCTTCACTTAAATTAATTTGAGAGAAAGAAATATTATGCTCAAGATCTTAACTTATATTTGTTTGAGCTTTTCAAAAGAAATACATGAAAATTAGTTCCAAAGTATAATTAAAACTTTCATGAAGATCGCTGGAAAAAATAAAGTTGATTCCTCGTAATAGTTTTGAGATATGATGATGTGATATGTGAGTCATGTTGATGAGTAATTATGCTTTAGTAAGAATATTGGTGTTAAGGTTTGTGATTCCCTATGCAAGCACGAAAGTCAATAGTTGTGCAACGAAATTACATCCCACTTGTGGTGCATTATTCAGTGTTAATTATGCTCAATGCTCGCTTATGAGATTATTCATTTCTTGGTTGGTCGCTTCTCAATCTTTTGCTAGCCTTCACTTTGCTCTAAGTATGATCACTACTTGTTCATCCAAAATCCCTTAAACCAGTTTTTCCACATGTGTCCTACCTATATGCGGTATTCTTTGGCCGTTCTAAGCAAATTTGTATGTGCCATCTCTAATTTTCAAAATAAATTTCTCTTTTGTGTGCTCATACCGCTCGCGAGGCGGTGATGGGTGGCCGATATTTTCCATGCTAGATGTTTTATTCTCATGATGAGTGTTTATTTACTTGTCATTGCACGAGAGTAAGGCAAAGGTATTAGGGATGCACAATCCCGAAATGAAAAATGAATTTACTTTATGTTATCAAATAATAAGTTCCTTGGAAAGTGTTGGTATGGAAGGCACCCGTTGATACGGTTAGCCATGGAAAGTGAAAGTATGGTGGAAAAAGGAATAAACTTTATTTTTCGTTTGGGAACCGCCTATGATATATCTAGCATGGAAAGTGTTGGGAGCTCTAAGTCGTTTTCGTTTGTGGGAAAAGTATGCCTCTCAATATATTTTTATCTATCAATTTTGCTTTGAGCTACGCACCTCTACAAATCCTTACTTCCCTTTGCGAAGGGCCTTTCATTTATTTTATGCAATTTGTATTTTTAATTTGAGTCTCCACCTTCTCTTAGAAAGCACCAACTATGGGGCACTATGATCGTACTTGAGCATTGGGTGTAGCTAATATGTGAGTGTGTTTCATGAATGAATCAATGATTGAGCATGATGGGCTAGGGATAACTTATTTTAGCGTTGATATTTTGAAAGACATGGTTGCTTGTTGGTATGCTTGAGTATTTAAGCCCTCATGTCAAAACTGTCGATATGAGGAGAATAAGGAGTGAAAAGACCCTAAGCTTTGGGATGCCTAAGACACCCCCAATGAAATGTTCAAGGAATATCCAAGCAACTAAGCTTGGGGATGCCCCAGAAGGCATGCCCCATTTCGTCTCCAACATTATCGGTAACCTTACTTGAGGCTATATTTTTATTCATCACATGATATGTGTTTTGCTTGGAGTGTCATTTTATTTTTCTTGGATTTGCTTGCTGTTATGTTTGCATATGTTTGTTTGTTTAATGGTTCTATTTGATATTAGAAGTATTAAATATGCAGAGGCATTTAGTATGCGATGTTGAATAATAATTTTAGTGATTTGCTACTGTAGAGAATGATAAGGTTTTTGCGTTGGTTTATACTAACTTATCTCACGAGTTCTTGTTGAGTTTTGTGTGGATGAAGTTTTTGAGATTTAGGAAAACGGTGATATGGGAGGAATTAAGGAGACACGAAAGCTCAAGCTTGGGGATGCCCAAGGCACTACAAGATAATATTTCAAGAAGTCTCAAGCAACTAAGCTTGGGGATGCCCCGGTAGGCAACCCACCTTTCTTCTTCAACAATTATCGGTTAGTATCGGTTGAGGCTAGGTTTTTGCTTCTTCACATGATGTGTGGTATTCTTGGAATGTCATTTTTTTTTGTTTTGCTTGCTGTTTTAATAAAATTCTTATATCTGAAAGACAATTTGAACAAGAGAGAGTCCTCAAATAGCAACCTATTTACTTAACTACTCGCTTGATCTTCACTTATATCTTTTTGGAGTAGCTTGTCATTTGCACAAGTGCTTCACTTATATCTTTTTTAGCATGGTGTGTGTCGGATTGCGGGTTCCGGCAAAACCCTTAAGGTTCGAACTCTGGGGTGCATATGAAGATCTCTCCCTCCCCCTAGCTCACTCACTCACCACGATCTCAAAGCTCAGCTCGTCGAACTCGAAGAACAATGGACACAAGAGTTTATACTGGTTCTTGCCACCGATGTGGTGTAATACCCTACTCCAGTGTGGTGTGGTGGATTGCCTTATAGGCTGAGGATGAACAAGTACAAGGGAAGAACAGCCTCCTAAGGGGAGGTGTTCTTGAGCTCGGTGAGCTTGTTCATGTGAGGGTGGAATGGATGTGATCCAAAGTCCGTCCCTTTCCTACGGTGGTGGCCAGTCCTATTTATAGACGCCCCGGTCCTCTTCCCAAATGTTAGGCGGGAAGGGATCCCACAATAGCCAATTTGAAGGGGGACAACTAGTACAAGCTATCCTGACAAAAGGTGGCCTTCGCTTGCTAAAGGATGTGGTGGTGACGCCGTCGTGGGCTCCTTTAGCACCGAAGAGGAAACCAAGATTGCTCACTGGGCGCCTGGCACTCGCCTTGATCGTCATGGCTCACGTCACGGGAACCTCACGAGGTGCCTCTCACCTTGATCTCTCTGCTCCTCGTGAGCCAGCCCAGTGAGGCCACCCCTGAGGAGGTCTTGTGTCGTCCGCCTCGCGAGGGTCTTGAGTGTTTGCTGGTGAAGATGGGCCATACCAGGCCGCTAGAGGAGCCACCCCGTGGGCCATAGGTAGGCAAATCTGGGGACCCCCATTCCCAGAACACCGATAGTAGCCCCCGGGCTCAAGGATCGCTCAGACTTTGCGTTGAGGCGAAGCCAAGGGGCAAGTGTGGAGCGCCGCGGGCTCCAACCGCCTGTGGCCTTGATTGATGCGTGGCGATTGACGAGACGTGGGCGTCTCCGCTTCCCAACGCTGCCTCGGCAACTGCCCGACTTGACGAGTCCCTGGTGCATGCAGAAAAAACCATCATTACCTGCGATCTCGGGGGTCGCCGGTTGGCCTTCTCCTGCTATAAATGGGGAGGGGGCAGAGCCCTCGTCACCCATCTATTTTCGTTCCACTTGCTTCTTCTTCCTTGATTCACTGCTAGCAGCGACACCCATGGCGCTGATACAGAGATTCTCGGCCGCTGAGAAGGGAAAAGCCCCCGCGACGAGCCGGGGCCACTTCCGCCGAAGAAGAGGCTGGCCCGCCACCGCGACGTCATCGTGAGGCCAGAGGTGACGAGGCCTTGGCATGAGCGGCCTCCCCTCGGATATCTGCTACCTTTGTATGCCCAGGCTGAGGGCTCCGGAGGAGGAGGCGGCAATCAGCACCGTCCACGCCATGCTTTTGGTCATCAAGGCCAAGGTGGCGCTGCGGCTGCCGCCTCAGAACCCACGCCGAGGGCTCCTCGTGTGAACTGGTGGTGTGGGCGGTGATGCCTCCGCGCTCTTGGATTCGCTGCTCGCAGTTCTTCTCCACCGAGATGCCACCGAGGGGTCCCCTCGAGCTATGGTTGCAGCACGCCGAGTGCGATGCCCCGGCGACGGGGGCAGAGGTTGAGGTCATCTCCCCGGGCAAGATCTTCATGACTCGCGTATGGGGTGAGGTCGCCCGAGTTTGCCGTGCGGAGGGCGCCCTCGCCATCCACTTCGAATATGACGGCGCCTCCATGATGTTCTTCAAGGTCTTCGACGGGGAAGGCCGCCGCCCGGAGTGCTACCCTGGAGGGGGTCGTCGGGGCGACACAACGGCAGGAGCTAGGCCAGATGCTGGCCTCACCAGCGGTTCCTTCAGAAGCAATGATGGTTCTTGGGAGTCCAGCGACTCTCCCGAGCCCTACCAGACTCTGAAGACGAGCGACGACAGCTACGTGCCCCCGAGCTCTCGCCGTGCCCGGAGTGCAGCTGTGGTTTCCGCCCGCCGCCGCCGTTGATCTGGATGGGGTTGGTGTCGGCCTCCCGTGGCCCACTGTTGATGATGGCGTCACCGGCGTTGGCGCTTGTAGATAGGGCTCCTAGAAACCTTCTTCTTTTGTTCCTTGCAAGGCATCAAGATGAACCCCGTGGGGGCGTGTAAAGGATCTATAGCGCCTTTTGTTAATATTGCCCTTTATGAAGATTTACGACTGGATGTCTTGCTTCGGCTCCGTCCCCCTTTCCGACCTCGCGTTAGCTTGGTGCTCTACACCGACAGGTCTCGGTCCCCAGGCAGGCTGCAGCCGTCGCTAGTATGCCAGGTCGTGTTGCCGTGGTCAAGGCCAGGAGATTAGCGGCCCGAGGTCCAGTAAGAGCTCCTGAGGTGCGATGCTCATGAGGTCCCCTTTAGCGTGCAAGCCGCTACCTGAAGGTAGGAAAGGAAAGCGGCGTCGTGGTAGCAAGGCTGCAAGAGATGGGAATCCTATGCGGCAGCGCGTGGCCGACCCAGGTGCGAAATTTATCTTAGCGGTCCAGAGTCGACTCCTTGTGCTGCGCCAGGCTCGTGCATCAATGGCCATAGTGTAAACGGGTTAGGCCCGTGTGAGCTTTCGCCTTTTTACCACGCTCTTTCGTGTGCTCTACGTCCTCAGGTCCCGGCCCTTGAACGATCTCAGCCGCCGCTGGTATGCCAGGTCGCGATCCCGTGGTCAAGGCCATGGGGTGAGGGTTGGAGAGCCAGTAAGAGCTCCTAAGGCGCGATGCTCAGGTGTCCCCCTTTAAACGCACAAGAGAATTGCATGGGAAAAGAAGGTGCTCGCGGTACCGCCCACTGTCATCCTCGGGAAGTTCCTGCAGGTTAGTTGGAGAGAGAGCATAGCACGTGATCGCGTTGGTTACCGAGCTGCTGATTGTTCCACAAGAAGACGAAGCCACTGAGGATCTGATGAGGTGACATGTGCGGAGCAGGCCACGAGCCAGAGCTCGATCTCTCCGGTTTATCAGCGTTGTAGGGATGGACCCGAGCACAAGCGTTGTGCCGGTATGTGGAGTTTTCACCACGGGGTAAACAGGAGATCGGTTGGCAACGCGGGATGCCGCGGGATGTAATCAAATAAGCGACAACCGTAAGAAAACCATGCAAGGAGATAAGATAGTTCAGGTAGATGCAAGAATGATGTATGCCACTCGGACGGACCCGAGCGGCCTGGGGAGGGAGAGAGAGATTAAAGACATAGCTACTGGTACAAACCCTCAGCCCCGAGGGTAGACTACTCCCTCCTCATCGTGTTGTCCGCCGGGATGATGAAGATGGCCACTAGTGATGATTCCCACCTCCGGTTCAGTGCCGAAACGGGGTCTAGATTTTTTTTCGGTGGCTACAGAGGCTTGCGGCGGCGGAACTTCTGATCTAGGTTAACCCCGAGGGTTTTTTGGAATATTTGGAAATTTATAGGGTAAAGAGGGGGTGCGGGAGGCCACCGAGGTGGGCACTACCCATCTGGGCGCGCCTGGGCCCCCAGGGGCGCGCCTGGGCCCCCAGGCGCACCCTGGTTGGTTGTGCCCCCCTCGGGGAACCCCGAGGTGCTTCCCTGGCCCACCGGTGGTCTTTTGGTCCATAAAAATCCACAAAAAGTTTCGTGCTGTTTGGACTCCGTTTGATATTGATTTCATGCGATGTAAAAAACAAGCCAAAAACAACAACTAGCACTGGGCACTGGGTCAATAGGTTAGTCCCAAAAACTGATATAAAGTTGCTACAAAATGATTGTAAAACATCCAAGAATGATAATATAACAGCATGGGACAATAAAAATTTATTGGTACCTTGGAGACATATCACTAAACAAGATGGCATTGCATAACGCACATATATGATATAGAAACTAAATAGATGGCATTCACACAAAGCATGTCTAAACTAAGTAGATGACATATTTGATGTATAAAGTAAGCAACGCAAGGCGCCATATGCATGATATGAACAACATCAGCATGCCAAGTTAGAGAAAAGACCTCAAGGGGTAAATAGGAGTGTTCTGCTCCCTCTGAATCCCCCTCAGAACAGTTGTCTTCCTCTTGATTACAGTCTGGAATGGGGGGAGGGGAGCTGCCTCTGCGCCCACCATGGACCGATGTCTGCATGGCATTTTATTGCCTCGCAAGGCTCATCTCTTTTGCTCTACATGTTCAGTATAATTGAATACAATAACTGACGTGCATAGGAATAAAACATAGTAAGATTATGTAAGGAGTGCATGCAGAAATCCAGAGTGATGGTAGCAAATTGTGGATAGACCGAAAACCAATGATAGCAGGCAACTAATAGCTTTTGTTAAAAAATGCAGATAATGGCTCCTTTACTATTTGTTTACCACCCAACATGAAACTCATAGTAGACACCCGAGATTAACCAGATACTAGACAAATACTATTTGTTGCTGCCCCGATATGTACCCCCAACACTTTTAAAACCCAAGTTTGAGCAGTAGTTTGGACCTGACTCGGAGTCTAAGAGGTGAACAAGACGATAAAGTAGCAGGTAATATTAAGCGATGCATAACATAAGCAGACACGAAATAGTGTGACCTCTCTTACAGACCTGTGTAGTCCTCAAGGTCATCTGCTCAGTTGATGATGGTAATGCATTTCTGGTGGTTGCCGGCAGCGGGGAAGAAGATCTGAGGTGGCGAAAGACAATCTAGAGGGCGGATCCCTGATGTGATGGACCATTCAATCATTGGAGCATCTGAGCTGGGGTGGACGATGTCGTGGTAGGAGCGGGACAAACCACACAAGGTTTTCTTTGACATCTATCCGTAACAGAAGTAATTCTGTAAGGGTGTCACAACCCTAGATTAATGTTTGTAAATAGTGGCATTGCATCCATGCATCATGTCTAAATTTATTTGAAATATGAATTGGGGGTGATCAAACCCTAGCACCAAAATAACTCAACTAGGTTCAACTTAAAAATATTTTCAATGAACCCAAAGTGCCTTAAGAAAAGCTCATGATTTTTGGTTAAGGTGGAAACCTCTACCAAAAATGATGAATATATTTCTAGGTAATTATGGATTTTTGAATTAATTCATATTGTATTTGGGTTGGAGAAAATAAATCCTATAAATATTTTTACTGCTCCAATAATTCTGAAACATTTTGTGGAGCTTTGGGATAAACCATGTTGCATCCACAAAAGGTTCGAGAAGCTGCAAAAATAATTTGGTTAGTAAACCAAATTCAAAACAGAAGAAAAAAAAGAAAAGCAGAAGGAAATAGGAAAGCAGAGAGAGAGAGAGTGCTCACCTGGCGGCCCACTACTGTGCGGCCCAGCCCAGCTGCACAACTTGTCGTCTTCTTTGCTGGACAGAAGGATAGGGCACGTGGTCGCCGCGCGCCGGCCACCTCCACCCTGCCTGGCTGCCCCCTCGTCGCCCTGGACGCCTCCCACAACGCCACACAGCCTCTCGACCCTCTCCCACTCTGCCTCGGCCTCATCCCCTCCTCCGTTTCGCTCTTCTCCCCACAACCGACCGCTACCGTTGCCGCTGCTCGTCGTTGCCATAGCCACCGCCTCCCCCTCGTTTCTCCGGCCGGTCCACGAGCTCCGCCATCGACCGCTATGTCATCTCCGCTGATGCACGCGACCGGAAGGCCCTCGGGGTGCCGGCCCCGACCTCTTCTTCAGCGTCGGCTACAACAGACATCCACCATCGATTTGCCACCGGCCGAGCTTCCACAAGCACACTGGCCATCCCTACGGCACTGTTGTGAGCCCCCGAGCATTTTCCCCCTCTTCCCGCGGTCAACCCCTTCCTCTAGCCAGCCTAACCACCGGAGCCGAGAGCTCCATGCCGCCGCCCTGGCGAGAGCCTGAACCAGCCGCTCCCACGCGCGTCATCATTCTCCTCACCTCACTAGGAGCCTGATGAGCCCCTTGGAGAGCTCCTCCGTGAGCTTTAGCATCGTTTCCAACGTAGCCCGTGGCTCTGCCACCGCCAAACCTCGACGCCGACGTAGTTCCCGACCACGCTAGCTCCAACCAGTGGCACCACTAGATGTGGCACACTCCCAGGAGTTGAACAAGCCTAGCCGCACGTCAAACCATCATCGGACGGTGATTTCCGAAGACCTCCGGCACGGTTTCGGTCACCGGCGGCTAAACGTTGATGATGATGACATGGCCAAAGTAGTTTAGGGTTAATGGCGTAGTTAGTTAACACCTAGTGACACTGACCGTGGACAACAATGATTCAACTGTTACATGTTGCAGTAGTTGAACCCATTCCTTCGCATGACCTGTCTTTGCCACAGTAATTAGTAAAAACCCACTAGCATGAGTAGTAGTCGTTTGAGCCATGATGTGCCTACTCATTCGTGCTTTCTTGTTATGCCTACTATGCTTAGAGTTGTGTCAGGTCTGATTCATGTGGGATGGATTGGAATGGGAATGAACATGTCCTATTGTTGAGAGCTAAGTGCGTGAACACGATTTGGTAAAGGTAGCGATGAGAGGCCATGTAGGAGTACATTGTTGGTTGTCTCATTGAATCCGTCCTTAGGAATTGAGTTATGTGTCTGTGATCCCAGACAGTTACTACCACACATTGGGATCCTTAATTGACTCTCTCGATTTATTAGCTGTCTCGATCTCTATCTAGGAGTTGCAACTATGTTCTGGTGTTTGTAGGATATGTGTTGGAGGCCGTGCATAGCGCTAACCCTATGGGTGGGCTGTGATGTGATAGATACACCGTGGCATGGTGTATCGGGGCACCCGTTTGGTGCACACATCATTCGCAGCCGTAGTGGAAACCGCGGCTGGACTTCCTTGCGGATGGAACTCAAATAGGCGATAAACCTGGACTAGAGTCTTGTGTGGTTAGTTAGGTCATGGACGACACCCTCGCCAGGCTTCCGCTTGAAGGTTACCGAGATACATGACATGGTGGGAGCGTGTGTGAAGAAGCACACCCCTGCTGGGTTATAAATGATCTATTCCAATAGTCGCGTCCGTGGATATGGACTACTTGGAAAGCTTATATGGTTCATAGATAACTTGAAGTGGATACTCTAAAATGCGCAAGATAAGCGTGAGTGCTATGGATGGCCTTCTCGCAGGGAGAAGGGAGCGGATCCATAGTGGTGTATTGATATGGTGAATTTGTGGACTCTTGTGCACTTTCTCACCCCAAAAAAAATGCTAGTAGACGTAGTACATGATAGCCACTGAGTCAAAGCTGGCTTGATGTTGTTAAACTCCACAAACCCCGTGTCGATGCTGATGTAAGTGTTGATGAGTACATTTGTACTCATGTTTTCTTAATTAATGTTTGCAGAGAGACTTCGGTCTCACTAGTAGTTCTACATGGGCTTCGACGATTAGCTTGGGAATCCCAGATAGAGGTCTGGTTCCTTTGGAGGGTCTTGTAGATAGACATGCTAGTTCCTATCCTTCTTTCTATTCACCTATGTGTACTTAGACAGGATTAGCGTCCGCATGTGCTTGTTGCTTCATATGACTTTGTATGTTGGGTCATGAGACCCATGTTTGTACTGTCATGCTATGTATGGCTCCTCGGAGCCTTTTAAATAAACACTTGAGTCATAGATGTCGGCGTCCTGGGAACAGGGTACCCAGACTAGCCTACGTGCAGCCCAAGGCGTGGCTCCGTCAATGGCCCGGTATGGCCCAGCTTCAGCAACAACAACTCAAAATCCTCGCGAGGGGCCAAGCATCGCGAGGCGGACGACACCAAGACCCCCCTGGGGGGCGGCATCACTAGGCTGGCTCCCGAAGAGCGGAGATATCTATGCAAGGTACACCTCGCGAGGTTCATATGACGTGAGCCATGACGACCAAGGCCAGGCAGGCGCCAGCGGGCGCAGTGTGCCAGTTTCGGTGCTAAGGAGGCAAGCGCAGGCGCGGGGTCCCGAGGAATCAAGCAAAGGTTTCCATATCGGTGCAACGAGACCAAGACCGCCAGGACGGCAGGACGGAGGTCATTGCGGAGCCCACCGCGGCGTCACCACTAGAGCCTTTTGCAGGCGAAGACTACTTTTGTCAGGATAGCTTGTACTAGTTGTCTCCCTTCAAACTTGGCCGTTGTGGGATCCCTTCTGGCCTACATTTAGGAAGAGCACCAAGGACATTATAAATAGGATTTGGCGACCACCATAGGGAGGAGGGATCCATTCCACCCTGACCACCTCATTAGCTCATCGAGCTCAAGAACACCTCACCTCCCGAGGCTGTTCCACCACTGTACTAGTTCATCCTCTACCCCTCGAGGCAATCCACCACAAAGCTGGAGTAGGGTATTACGCCGCAAGGTGGCCTGAACCAGGAAAAACTGTTGTGTCTTTTGTCCCTTGGGTTCGTAGAGCTAGGTCATGGAATCGTTGAGCAGGCAGACTGGGAAGGGGGAGTTCTTCACACGCACCCCAGAGTTTGAACCTCTTAAGGGTATGCGGAACCCTGAATCCGACATTTGGCGCACCAAATAGGGGGTGCGTCAAAGTCTCTCTTCCGTCGGTCGACCCGCCGCCGCTCCACCGCCTCCATGGCGTCGAGCCCGTGTTGAGCGTCGAGCCGCTCTCGTTGCTCGCGTCACCCAGAAGGCGCCCGTCAGCGGACCTCCCTGTCATTCCTCATCACCTGCCACCAACGCGCCACCGGCTCGGCGGGGCACGAGCAGCAAGCTTCATCACTGCACCCCTCCATGTGGCGAGATGGACGCACCGCCACCCGATCACTGACTCTGGCTGGCTCGTCGTCTCACGCTCGTCGCGGGCCAGCGAACACGCAGGCTGCGCTGCTAATGGCCCGCGAGCTCCTGCACAACCGCCCCATCGACGACTTCTACGAGGACTGGCTAGACCGCATCGCCGAGCTTGTCTACGCGGCTAGGGGCTCGCATGCACCATCCCTCTCGCTACCTCGCTCGCCGCCCGCTGCGGGCGATGTAGCCCATGGAGCACCACCGCCACCTCCCCGTCAGGACGTCGCCATCAGTCCAAGACGCGCGGCCCCACGGCATGACCCACCGCGCAGGGCACCCATGCGCGAAGAAGAAAGCTGCCAGGAGGTCCAGCGGCCGCAAGAAGGTGCTCCAGCGCTCCCTGCACCACCGCGTCAAGACTGCGCGCCGCCTGCGGTGGCGGCGCGCGAGCGCCAAGACCAGGCTCCACCTCTACAACGGGCTCCCGTGAGCATTGCGGGCTGCCGAGCCTTCACTCCCGAGCAACGCAATGTCGTATGGCCGGGCAAGTTCAAGCCCGACCTGCCTCCGCACTACGATGGCACCCCCGACCCTGCGGAGTTTCTGCAGCTCTACCAGTTGAGCATCGTGGCGGCCAACAACGGCGAGAAGGTCACGGGGAACTAGTTTCCCATGGCTCTCAAGGATGGTGCACGCTCGTGGCTCCTGAAGCTGCCCGTGGAATCGATCTCCTCCTGGGGCGAGATGCGTGAGCGTTTCGTCGCCAACTTCCGATTTCCTCCTGGGGCGAGATGCGCGAGCGTTTCGTCGCCAACTTCCAGGGCACTCGCGACTGCCCGTTTGCTACAGATGACCTGCGACGCATCAAGCAGCAGCCAGGGGAAACCCTGAGAAGTACATCCCGCGCTTCAACAGCGTTCTCCTCAAGATCCCCAAGGTTTCGGACGAGGCCATCATTTCGGCGTTCTCCGATGGTGTCCGCGATGTCAAGATGAAGGTGGAGCTCACCATCCATGAGGACCTGTGCACAGCTCTGGAGATGTTCAACATGGCAACCAAGTGCGCGAGAGCTGAGGAAGGACGCATCTCCCTCCTCGAGCTCCCAGGGACCGACCCAGAAGACAAGAAGGCCAAGGCCAAGGACGTGAAGCGCAAGGGGGAGGCCGTGCTCGCGGCTGAACCAGAAATGAAGCGCGGCTGCGACCACCCAGAGTCATCCAAATGGAGCCGTCCGTTATGCGTCTTCCACAATGTACATAGCCACAACACCGATGATTGTCAGGTGCTCAGGGCCATACGTGATGGGCACCTCGGTCGATGCCCCGAGCGCACCGATCTAGGCTACGACCGCGGAGGATGTTGAAGTGGAGGACGCTGGGACGACCGCGGCCCCCGCCAGGAGTGGCAAGATCAGTCGCGTGAGGACCGTTGGCAAGGCCAGCCTCGCGAGGGCGCCTTGAGAGATCAGCCTCATGAGGACCGTCCTCAGGGCAACGCCGGCCTCCCTCCGCTGCCACCACCACTAAGGAGGAACGATGACCACCACCAGGACGAGGGGGCCGGGGGCTTCCAGGAGCCACGCGCCATCGCCTGCCTATTGGGCGGCACTCAGGCCCCAACCTCTCAGCGCATCTTCAAGCAGTTCGCTCGCGAGGTGAACGCGGCCCTCCACAGACTTGAGGCCACACGCCCGCTTAGGTGGTCCAAGTGCACCATCACCTTCATCTCGTTCGACCATCAGCTCGCCCGTTATCAGCAATGTCCTTGTCACCAAGACCCTCATCGATAGCGGTGCGGGGCTCAATGTTCTTTCCATCGAGACGTTCGACCGCCTCCAAGTGCCATATGATCTGCTGCAGCCCACCAAGCCTTTCTCAGGAGTGACCGACGGGCTCCACCACCCCGATAGGGCAGATCCGCCTCCCTGTCACCTTCGGCTAATGTGACAACTACCGCACCGAGCTCATCGTCTTTGACGCCGCCCACATCCGCCTTTCGTACAATGCCATCCTTGGGTATCCAGCCCTGGCCAAGTTCATGGCGGTGACCCATCATGGCTACAATGTCCTCAAGATGCTAGGGAACCGCAACATCATCATGATCGCCTGCGAGGAGAAGGACGCGGTGTGCTCTCTCGAGCGCGCCTACCAGGACGCGGTGGTCGAGGACCCAGAAAACGAAGGCGCAATCTACCCTCCTGAGGTTGTCCCCAAGAAGAAGAAGCAGCTGCTCTGCTAAGAGCCTCAGAAGATCGGTGTCTCCAGTAGCACCACCTTAGGACCTGCACCCACGGATGGGGCGCCTCCCTCTCTCGCATAGGAAGGCGCACCCGGCGCCCTCCTCAGGCTGGGCTCAGCGGCTCTCTTCTGGAGGGCCTCTGACTTAGCCAATGCCACAAGGGAGGCGCTCGGGCACCACATGGAGGCATGCTGCATCGCACGCTTCCCTCACGAGGGCACAAGGCATGGGTGCCAGGTGCTCAGGAGTTCATCACCAAGTCAACCGAGGAGCTTCAAGAGGGCCACTGGGAGGTTCTCCGTACTCTAGGAGATGATTTGGAGGTGGAGGGTAGCAGGGGGGAAAGGCTGGCTCGCCGGAATCAAGACGGGGCTCAGCTGCGGCCGAGGCGACATAGGGAGCTGGGGAGGCACTCCGATGATGCTCTGAGGGGTCGGGAAGAGAGCTGGGAGGTGGAGGAGGCTGATGAGATGCTCGGGAGGGGCGCAAGCTCTATTTATAGCTGGGGCAGGGTGCAGCCGAGCTGAGCTTCACCGACGAGTCCAGCAAAAGCTCTGGCAGGCATAGAGGTCATGAGGAGGAGCAAGAACACGACAAGAGGGGAGCAGACGAGCTACGGAGGTTCACAGAGACGAGCAGTGCCAAGGGTCACGAGGAGGAAGAGGACAGAGTATGAAGACGACGACCGGCAACAGTTTGTCCATGGGCACACGGCGACAAGCTCCAATGAGCGAGCTACAGGAGGGGGAGAGGGGTCTAGGGGGATGGCGATGGTTCGGGGAGGCTGCTAGACATGCATGGGCGCGCTGGAACAACGATCACGAGCAGGGCCCGAGCAAAATGGCATCCTGGATGCACTCACTTCATGCCAAGTCGATGGTCACCACAGGTGTAGGCATGGAGAGAACAAGAGGGACTGCAAAGAGTTGTCTGGTGATTTACCCTCCAAGTTAGGGTATAACATAGGTGATAGCTCGATTAAAGATGTTGTGGTTAGATGGGAAGTGACCTCTGAAGTTTGCTGTAGCAAACTGTTGCATGAAACTGTGATCTACAGGGATAGCTCGGTGATAAAATAGCATGTCTCAGAGGTTTAGGGTAGGAGGAGCAAGAGTCCTGTTAATTATGAAATCATTTGGACTAGTGTTTAGCATAGTTGCTTTACAACTACACAAATTGGTCCAGAAAGAAAACCAGGAAGTAGCACTCACATAGATTGATGCCTTGGGCTAGAAATGAGCATGTCAGGATTATTTGGGCATATGAGAGTGCCATAAAAATTTCATGCCATTTGGCCAAACCAAAATGGTACTTCCTTCATCAAGCACCTCTCTGGACAGAATGTTGGGAAAAATCTCGAGGGAAAATGGCAGAATGAAATGAGCCAAAATCTTGTGGAGATAGGTTATATAGATAGGAGAAGGCTTAGGAAAAATTTCAGCCATAATGGAGCAAGATAAAATATACTTGCTTCACAAACTGAAAATTTGGATAGAAGCAAAGAATTGATCCTGGGCTCACATAGATCAATGCAATGACATGAAACTTGGAGGAGGCTGATGATATGAGCACGTGAAGGAGTGTGCAAAATTTCAACTCATTGGGTTATCCTAGCTAGTACTTCCTTCACAAAGAATTCCCTAAGTCGAGAACTTTGAGAAATTGCTCAGAAATATTTACTAGGAAAATTGAGTTGAATTTTGACAGGAGGTAATGATATGGACATGAAAACGTGTCCAAAAAGTTTGGGGTCAATCAAGCAAAGATTTAATGATGACAAGGCAGAATAAGAAAAGGAATATTTGTGAATTATCTTTAATGATGAGAAGGAAGGATTTTGACATATCTGTGGAAGATATGACCAAAACAATTTATGAGTATTATTTGGGATTTTGGGAGTGATAGAAATATAGGTTGCTTCAGAACCTAGGGCAGACATGGTTATTCCTTTAAAAGAAAAAGGAATATTGCCAATAAAAAGAATATTGGGATTGGGCTAAGATGAAAATGGCACTGTCCTGTGGATGATATGAGAATGACAAGCCACTCTGGAAAGACAGGAGACATTGTCTCCTCCAATTTCCAGACCACATAGTCGGGGAAAAAGAATCTTCAGGCCAAAATCTCAGAAAATCAAAAGAAAAAGAAAGGGCCAAAATTCAGGGTGTGACAACCGTGTTCTAGTTTGTCACTTTTTGGGGCTCATTTACCATAATAAGGCTATGCATTAATGCACATAATTCAAATTCAGACAGTCGGTGCATGAAAAAGTGCACAAAAATGGTCTCGAAAATCTTGCTCCTCGTATTTAGTGTTTTTTCATGCCTTTTACCAGAAATGGGCAGAGATTTCAAGGATATGTGTGGCAAGAGACAGCCACAAACATGTAGTTTACCGGTTTTTCAACTCTAGAAAAATGAAAAACATGATACCTGGCATGGTGCCATGGTCTGACATCACTGTGCTACGGTAAATTTTTGAGATGGTTTGGCTAATGTCGTCATACACACTTTTCATAAATCAAACTATTACCAAGGATGTTTTGTGGTTTTGAGAGGGAAATCACCAAGATTGAAGGGGAATCTAAGTTTCCTTCGTCGTTTGTCCTTGAGCTTTTTTCTACAATCGACATACACCCTACAAAGCAACATGTTGAAATTTGACACTTTTCTGGGCTCATTTACCATATTTAGATCATTGTGTGCATTTTCAATATGTTTGGCACAGGTACAACAAATCTCAGCTGCAGCTACACGGGTGTGGACATGGACTGTCGCTCAATCGCGGTGCATCCTACTGTGCACCCGCGCAATCCGCGTGGCTGTGTTTCCAACCAATTAGAACGCAACCCATAATAGGGTGAGCGCACACGGTTTCCAGAGGCTACAGAAATGAACCATGTGCGATAATAAATGACCAAAATTGTAGGAGAATCCAAATTTCCTCCATCATTTGTCCTTGAGCTCTAAAAAACCACCGCACTCTACGGTTGTCTGGCCACTCCACCAAGAGTTCTATCCATGTGTCGTTCATGCCACCGTGCCGCACACTAACTCGTAAGGAAGCGATGACATCCCGCCGTGCTGAGTTCCTCGCTGCCAGCGACCACCCACTAAATGGACTTAGATTTTATTTACCATTATTGAATGTGTCTCCCTTGTCAGTCTCATCACCAACCATCTATATAGCAGACTCGACGACGATCTTCGACATTACTGCACACAGTTGGTTTCTTCAACTGTGTGCCCTATAGAGCGCAGAAATATCACACTCGAGTATCCATCATTGCTCTTCTATGTAACATCTACCTCATTACCCATGGGCAGACTTATTGTTGAACATGTGCACTGCTCTAAGTCATTCTACACACTTCGTTTTTGCGAAGCTTTTTGTCAATAAACACCCACAATTTTCCCCACTTCTTGCCGACTCGTGGACAAACTAGGCGGGTGGGAAGCTTGTGTGGTTGCATGCGGTAACCTGTGCGGTTGCGTGGGAACATACTCACCAACGATACATTTGGCACCTCTTCAAGCCCACGATCAAACGAAAACACGTGTGGGATCCTCAAGTGTGCACTGACATCCTCATCAAGGAACGCGGTGACAAGACATTATGATTACAGGCCGGCCGGCCCCCATTTATTACAGCGGCCATTTAACCCTTGGGACATTTCCATTTTCCCCATAACTTTGTCCCCACCTCATCTTTACCCTTAAAAATGCGGTGCTCAACTATATCCCTATTCCGTTAGAAACCCTTAAGGAAATACCCTTCCGTGTCATTTCCGTCGAGTAAAGGCCTTTGACCGTCATCCACACATTTCCTAGACATAGTTGCCCCTGTGTGGATATGCCACTTACAAATGGGGCCTACCTTGTAAAAAGAAAAAAAACAAATCTCTCTCACCTTCATGTATCACTTACATGTGGAACCTAAAGAAGAAAAAACAAAAAAACACTCTTCCTCCTCCCTTTCTAACTTACATGTGGCGACTACCAAAAAATTAATAAAAAAGAAAAGGAAAAAGTCCCTCTCTCTCCACCTCATGGTCTCTCTCTCATATCCGGCGATCCCTGCGCTACCGTTGCCGCTTGCTCGCAACGCATGGACGCCCTCTTCCTCCTTCATTGCTCTCTCTCTCTCTCTCCCGCACACACACACACACACACACACACACGAAAGAACGACATAAGCGCCTGGTTCATGCCGTAGTTGGATTGGACCTCACACGCGCAGCCAACGATAGCTCCAAACATCGAAACATGTCGACGAGCTCCAACAACCTCCACCGCATCGTCCAGTGGAGGAATTGGACCGAGGTGTGTCGTAGGGACAGATCCTTCCCGGTCTTCCCCGACTCAGGCGTCGCGTCGCCGCTGCCGATCTCCATCAACAGTGGACATCGACAAATTCCCTCGCGTTATCTAGCTTTCTAATGACCCCTAGAATCTCATGGCGCACCCACGAGTATCCTCGCGTCCGTGAGCCACCACCCTCGAGCAGCCGCACCAGCGTGCGCCATTGATGAGAAGGAGGTCATCTCTGAGTGCCTACAACCTCATAGACCCACTCTACATGCTTAGGTGTGAAGCTTCCATAACCATCCACCTTGACCAACACCTCCACACCCACTGCCATACCACCCCGAGACCGACCCCATGGTTATCAGTCTTAGGCGCGGCGCCCCTTGCTAGTGATGGCTATTGGCTGAGTCGTGCATGCCTCACCACGACCAAGCATAGACCAATTTTGACCCTCACCGTGGGTCCCATGGCCCACACGTCACAAAGAGAGAGGTTGAGACTTTTTTTGTTTGAGGGTCCTCGGTCCACTTGTAAGAGACAGGTGAGGTGAGAGAAAAAGATATAGTTTCTATTTTCTTTTTCCAAGGTAGGTCCCATGTGTAAATGAAATAAGCTCATAGGGGCAATTATGTCCAGGAAATGTGTGGATGATGGTTAAAGGCCTTTGACCGGACAGAAACAGTACGGAAGGGTATTTCCATACGGGCTCATAACAAAACAGGGGCAATATTGAGCACCGGTTTGTTTTAGGGGTAAAGATGAGGTCGAGATAAAGTTAGGGGGAAATGGAAACATCCTTTAACCCTTGTGTCTCTTCAACCTTTCAATCGCACCCCAGTATTGCAAGAAGCACACCACGACGAAAAATTCTGAGAGGTTATCCCGTGCGACTCCAATGGCGCTCCCAACGGCTGCCAACGACGAGCGGAAGTTCACGATGCATGTCATAGTGGACACCCACAAAAGGTTCTCGGAGTTCTCGGTGGTGTACACCTACAACCCGACTTGCCTGGAGAACTCCAACCACACTATGGAGTTATTGCTTGCTGCGGAGAAGTACAAGGTGGTTGGGTTCGACCTCAAGTACACTCGCGCTCCTATCAGGTCTTGTCACAAGGTCGCCGTGGCCCAGATGTGTGTGCGCAATTACATCCTTGTCTAACACTACTGCTGGCCACAAGGCCTTGCGAGCATTTCGCCGGGTTTGTCAATAGTCCCCACTACGTGTTCACTATGGTGGACATCACCAACGATGTAAAGATGCTCAAGAATTCGGGCATCATCTGCCAGAATATTATCGACATCCGGTGCCAATACAAGATTTGGGGCAACAAGAAGCATGAGAAGAACTCACTGGTTCACCTCGCCGAGGCCATCATCGACCCCTAATACAGAGACATGAAGGATTCCTACAACAAGGACAAGCGCGCCTGGCACTCGGCCTGGATGGAGAAACTCGACAAAGCTCACACCGTGTACGCGGCCAAGGAGGCATACACGAGATACGACATGTACAGGCAGATCATTGACATGAGGAAGTGCCTCCTTCCCCAAAACGGCCAGTGATCTAGCCGGAAGCAGAGCAATGGCAAGCGTCGTCACAACAAGAAGTAGATGATTACATGATCATTTCTCCTAGTATAGTATGCATGTAATTGTTTACTTTGGTGTGTCCAAATGTTATGTGTGGAGTCAATTATGCAATTGTATGTTTGGTTTGGTTATGCAATCATGTTCTTATAAGTATATATGCTGATGTTCTATAGATAGAGTGTAGATGTTGTGCGGACAAAGTAAATCACATCGCACATGGAGTAAACTAGGGAAACTGTTGGTGATGATTTCATCAATTGCCGATAATTGTATACCAGCAAGTGTTTGCCCACAACACACATGGCTTGTTAACAGGAACCTTCTACATTGTTATCGATCTTCCCACTCAGTTTTATTACTGACCTATTTGCCATGTATTACACACATCTTGTTATGTTAAACCATTTCTGTTGTTTTGGCTCATCACAAACAGTTCGTCCAAGTGAACTATATGGCAGCTATCGCACACACCTTGATCTGGCTGACCGTTTTGGTTGTGTTGGCTCACCGTAACTAGTTCATCTGAGTGAACTGTATGCCGTGCATCGCACACACCTTGATCTTGCTGATTGTTTCTGTTGTGTTGCCTAATCAAAAACAGTTCATCCGAGTGAACTGCATGCCGTATATTACACACACCTTGATCTGGCTGACCATTTTTGTTGTTCTGATCATCACAAACAACTCGTATGGATCAATTGTATGCCACGTATCGCACATGCAACTCTAATCTGAATCATGCTTAATGTCTCCGCCATTGCACACAATTCGTCTTATTGGCGACGGTTTTATTTGAACACCATTTGCGATTAATGCATCGCACATAGTTTGGTCCAAGGGTCTCTGATCCATGTGTCGCATTTGGACCATCCTGAAGCAGGGTACATGAGCCAAAAGACGCAAACGGTCCTATCCACGGTTTAGCAGCAGCCGTCGGTGACCGTGCGTGAGGGTGCAAAGTGATATAATGTGTTACTTGCTAGATCGGTGTGACTTAGGATCGGAGTCCCGAAAAGATATGGGTGCAGCGGGAACTTCTACAATAGTGACTATGCGGTCCTAGCGCAGCTCCATTCCACAGGGATCTGAGAGGTGCCTTCTCGCTTACTGTTGTATCAACTGAGTCTTCTTAATAGCTTCCTACCTGGCCATGTCAAATGTTGTGAGTAAATTGAATGTACTCGCAAGTCCAAAGTATCTCACAGTCGCACCAAACAAACACATCAAGTTGCTCAAGCATGAGATTGCTCTCAGACCATAAACTATAATAACAACTAGTATGAACATCTATCAGGTCTTATCTACTCGAGTAAAACACTAATCAACATCCAAAGCCTGAACTAGCAATATGCCAGTGCAACCATGATAAGCTAGGGCTTATCCTGAACATGATTAATTACTAAACTAAAGTCCGTCCACTGATGTGATCCATGCAATAGCTTAAAAAGCACTTGTAAAAACAACAGTACAATAGCAACACTGCCATACGATGATCACTACTAGATTAAGTCTTTCCACCAACTGTGATCATCACAATAGCAAAAAATAGTAAGCATTTCATGTTCTTCGTGGTCTTATGACATCTTTCTCAAGCTCTAGGCATTGGTCAAGTCCTCACATCCACGATGCAGGCCATCTTGCACCAACCTCTTGCTTTAAGAACTGGTATCTTAAAGTTAATGAAGGTACTCAAGTTATTAAAGGTGTTGCCTCCGACTAGATAATCCTTGTGTGACTTCCTGAAACTGGATCCATTACCGAGGACGTGGCTATTCATATAGATTTTAAACACACACTTTGCAAAGGTTGTACACTTTAACCATGCTACGGACATCAGTCTGACAAATCCGACTCACGAGCATGACACTCTTACTGCATCACGGGTATCCATTGAAGCTCATGGGAGAGAGGATTTGGGACCCTCCCGCCCCATTGCAAAACTTATTCCACCCGAGAACCTATGAAGTTTCAGATATATCCTCAACCATCCCAGGCCTTCAAAGTGTAGCATAGCAATCCTGAATTAGAGACATTATTGTCTCCAACCTTCCCATTGGGTCACACACGAAAGAGGCATTCGTGCAAAGCCCATATAGTACTTTCCCACTTAGGCAAGTGTGGTTGTATGTGTTAGTTTGGTTATGTGACACTTTGTCCCATCTGTCTGGAGGAGGTTGTTATTGGTTCCAGTTTACTACTGTACTATGGTGTACCTGCAACATATGTCTTGCACAAAAAATAAACAAGTGACATTAATAAGTAATAAGAGTCTATCTCCAGTTAGTATTACCACTAGTAAGTAGGACAAAGCATAAATAATAAGCATTTACGGTACAATGGAAGTAAATAACAAAGGGTAAACAAATCACGCAAACATGTCGACAGAAACCGACCAATGAAGCCAAAAATAAGCAAGAATAAGAACGTGTGAAAACATAGGGTCTTCATCAGAGAAATTGACTTGCCTTGATAGTTGGGGTCTACCACGGAGTTCTGGTAGTGCCCGGTAACACATATGGGGATTTTAGGGTTCCAAAATGGCCTAACAAGGGCCAAGGGCAAAATGGTCTTTTCACCCTATGCAAAGTTAGTGTTAGTGCTGCCAACATGGAGTGCTCGAAAAGTAGGGATGTGAGTGTTGGAATTGACAAAATCGGGTGTACGATAAAGAAGTTGTGAGAGGCAGAAGTCCAGGGACCTATATATGACTAAACTAATTACCAGGAGGCCCCAAGGTTCAAATCAGCTGGTGCCTTTTACATAAATACCTTTTCCATATAGGAAAGCCTATTCTGGCGCTTTAAACTTTTTGTGATTGAAAGTGCATCTGCCTCCAATACATTTTCTTTATCAAAAATGTATTCTACCTAATATGCAACCAGTTCAATAGATCGGGCCAGCCAGCCATAGGCTAATACCGTGTGTCTTCTGTCTCTCCTCCCCTACCTCCTTTTTCTACCTTGACAAGGAACAGAGGAGGGCTCGCCCTCGGTCGCTACTGCTACTCCAGCATGAGGGAGGGTTAGGCAAGGGGGATAGATTCCTATCTTAATCCTACGCCCCTATGTGGTGGACTAGGGGCGGCAAAAATGACAAATCTGACCTATGGACAGAAGTAATTCACAAAATGAACTGTCCTGCAAAAATTCACATAGCTGACCCCCATGTGTAGCGCCCGACAACCAGGCACACTACACTGTGCAGCGCCTGGCACTCACGCACTACACATCTGGCCAGCATGCCACACCTGGGCCAGACCCGGTCCCACGCCTAGCCGTGCATCGCCTTACAACTAGGTGCCACACATGTAATGTGCAGCGCTTAGCAGTTAAGCGCTGCACATTCTGTTAACAAGGCCCTGGTTGGCCCCCCTCCCCCACTTCCCCACCCACCCACAACCCCCACTCCAACCCCCACTACATCTCTTTACACCAGCGATTTCCCCTCTCTCCCCTCTCAAATCCTTCCCCAAATCTTGCAGATCTGAAGATTTTCTCTGTTGATTTTGAACCCAATCCCTCCCTCAAGGTAATCTCCTATGATCCCCTCATTTTCATCCAAAAAATGCTCACATTTGCTCATTTCTTGCTAGTTTGGGCAAACCCTAGTTTTTCATGGATTTTGAAATTTGTATCAAAATATGAGATGTTTGTTTGACAATTTGCTAGGGTTAGGCTTCTTAGTAAGTTTGGGTTAGGGTTATGGGTGTTGTTATGTTGGGGTTAGGGTTAGGGTTGTTAGTATGTTAGGGTTATGCTTATGGTTAT
This sequence comes from Aegilops bicornis, assembly GCA_021605145.1. Taxonomy (NCBI): domain Eukaryota; kingdom Viridiplantae; phylum Streptophyta; class Magnoliopsida; order Poales; family Poaceae; genus Aegilops; species Aegilops bicornis. Next base: position 268,106,039 of record CM038673.1, read on the forward strand.
TGTTAAGTCAAGGTTAGGGTTATTGTTTCATATCTATGTTAGAGCTTTATTTTGTGTTAATCTTCGGAATATGTTGCGTTGTGTTTTTGTATTTATTCTAGGGATGGAAAGAACATGTGTTTATGTTCATCATGTGGACAAAGACGCCTTTTTGAAAGGCAATATTGAATCGGACCCGGATGAGCTTGACATGGTGTTTGAGAGTAGTCCTAGCTATGTCGAGGTCTTGGAACAAGTGAGGAAAGATTTTAATTGGATGGGCCCAAGTTATATCGTTTAGTTGGAGGGAAGGCATAATGTGGTTTTTGGAATGCACATCCGTTGGAAGACCATGTGTGTGAACTCCGAGAAACATTGGGTTTCATACAAGGAGACAGTGGCCGAATCACTAGACAAGGCTCTTGAGTTATTTGCTACGAAGAAGGTTGAGTCTAGTTTGCATTTGGACTTGAACTGGGACGCCTTCCTGTTGGTTGCTACTAATCCCACACCCATGAACCAAGATAAAATGAGTGAACCTGCTTTGACTCAACAAGTGAGGTGAACATTGAGCCTGATTTCAAACAACTAAAATGAAGCTTTGCAAGAGAAGAATGATGATTATGAGGACGATGACAATGAAGTTGATCTCCATGACAACAATGTGGGTGATCTCGATAAATATTATGTGGAAGAGGCAATGGACCATTCCATTCCTAATTCCCTTGGCTATGCATCGGAGTCGGATGACAAAGGTCCCAAGGAAGAAGTTGATGAGGAGGGGTTCATGGTGAAGGAGGCCCAAGCTTTCCAGAAGGTATTCCGGCGGGATCACCGGACACCATTGTTCAGTCTCACGGATGAAGCCGTAGTAGATGGTGGAAAAGGTATATTTCTTGGCGTTAGGCCAACTTCTCACCGGGATTGGGAACACGGCAAGAATGGGATTTCTCCTAGGTCTGAGTTTGGAACCTTCTTGGAATTGAAGATGTGGCTCGACGTCTACTCATTTACGCATTATCGTCCACACAAGGTAGTTCACTCGGACACCAATGTGCGTTACATGGTTGCATGTTAGGAGGACCGATGCCCATGGATTGTGCGTGGAAGACCATGGAAAGGAGGACCCACTTGGCACATAGTGAGTTGTGTACCAAGTCACATGTGCCGAGGCAAGAAGATGGATGGAAAGGTTGTCTCCCAAGACCACAGACACCTCACACCCAAGTTCATTGCTTACAGGCTTTCCAACTCAATATCCGCACTTCCAACCATGAGCATTCAAGCCATCCTGCACCTTGTTAAAGCCATATTTCATTACATGGTGAAACACGACAAGGCATGGAAGGCGAAGCAAGCCGCATTCAGTATGTTGTATGGTAATTGGGAGGAAGCCTACAACCAAATCCCTAGGTTGTTGGGAGCTACGTCCTCCACTAACCTAGGCATGGTGCATGTGGTCGAGCCTCATGGGGAAAAACAAGCATTCACAATGGAAGGACCGTCTGAGTATTTGGCCATGCATTTTAGGCGTTCGAGCAATGCGTGAGGGCTTTTGAACACTATTGCCTAGTCATACCCATTGATGGCACGTTCTTGACCGTACAATGCAAGGTCACTCTATTGGTTGCAATAGCAAGTGATGCCAATAACCGGGTGTTGCGTTTGGCTTTTGCTTTGCTTGAGGTGGAGAACAATGATAGCTGTGAGTGGTTCTTGCATCTTTTGATAACCAAGGTATTACCGGCTCAAAGGGAAATTTGTTTCATATTGGATCGCCATCAAGGAATTCTTAACGCGGTGGGCATTGACATTCCCGGGCATGCTCCAGTGCACCATCGATGGTGCATGAGGCACTTCTGTTCATACTTCTATAGGGCATGTTGCCTTAAGGAGTTGGCCGATGATCTTCAAGAGTGCTATCTCGCTTTCTCCAACTAGTTGTTCGCCAACTTATACAACCAATTTCTCACACACACAAAACTTGATCCTGGGGGTCTTGACTTTCTCAGAGAACATTCAAGAAAGGAATAAGTGGGCACATCCTTTTGACGAAGATGGCCAGAGGTTTGGTCAAATGACAAGCAACATGGCAGAATGTTTCAATAGGGTGCTCAAGGGTGTACATGCATTACCTGTGACGGCAATAGTTCAAATCACATTTGACAAGATGAATACATACTTTCTAAAGTATTCAATGGAAACAGATAAGAAGATTGCGGGTGAGAACAAGCACAAGTACAATAATTCCCACCAAAGATTGATGAATGGTTGGAATTTCAATCATAGAAGGAGGACTCCCAACAAACTATATTATATAACAATGATGATTGGTTGCATGAAGTGAAAGAGGCAGGAGGAACCACAAACGATGGACGCCAACATGGAGGACGGGCTTTCAAGGTCTCCCTAACATGGTGTGATTGCTCTTGCGGGAGGCCATTGTTGCTTCATCTCCCATGCTCGCACTTGTATACCGGAGCTTGCGTTAGGAATGTGGATGTCAATCACCCGCTCACCGTGAGTGAGTCTGAGTTCTCAATCATGACGATTAAGAATACATGGGATCCTCGATTTCACCCATACTTTGATGTATCACAATGGCCAGAGTACTATGGAGTTCAACTATGGCCCGATCCAGATTGGAAGGTCATTAACCGGGGAAGACATAAGACAAAGCATCTTAGAGGTGACACGGATGGATGGGGCCATGGTGGTAGTCGAGAATCGGGCAACGGACTATTCCAAGAGCCTCGTGAGGTAGCCCATTGTGGGGAGTGCAAAGGTGGGGGAGACAACAAAAGAACTTATACCAAACCAAGAAAGAGATAAAAGAAAAATGATGCAAGCATAAGCCAACAACGAGATACACAAGTTCCTAGCCAAGCAAATAGTACCCAACAAGGGCCAAGCCAAGCAAGTGGTAGCCAACCAAGTGCTAGCCAACAAGTGCCAAACCAACCAAGTAGTAGCCAACAAGGGCCAAGCCAAGGAGGAACCAAGCAACAAAGATGGAAGCAATTAGGACTTACAAGAGGTCGTGGTGGTGGTAGAGGCCGTGGTGGTGGTCTTGGCCGTGGTGGTGCTCTAGGCCGTGGTGGTGGACATGGTTGTGGTGGTGGTCTTGGCCAAGTTCGGGGTAGAGGAATGTTTGAATACCTAGATGGACCATTTTCATATGTGGCTCACTAACTATAATGTTGCAATTTACATGTTTTTTCATATGTTGTTCTTGTCCTTATCACTAGCATCGTGGACTTAACACGGTAGATGCCCTAGCAAAAGGACTTAGGTGTGGAGCCATCATAGCTAGGTTAGCTTGAAAGGGTTAAACGGGACAAAGGACACAGAGAGTTTACCCAGGTTTGGCCCCTCTCGACGAGGTAAAAGTCTACTCCTGCTTTAGGTTGTATTGCTTGGGTTTCGATTACTAGGGAGCGAATACGCTTGACCTAGTTCTCGATGAGTTGTTTCTTGAGTTAACCCGCCGCCGGGTCACCCCTTAATATACAGGCAGGCTAAGGCATAGCCTAGTGGTGGGGAGGGGTTGATGCCTTCCCACTCACCCAGGTTCAAGGCATGGTACTTGCAATTTGGGTTTGTTGGACCAATTATAGTAGGGGGTTCCCTTATAGTCTTTCTATCAAAATAAAACCTTAATATAAAGGTTGATACCCAGTGGTTCACAGAGTCTGGCCGGCTCAGACAAACGTGACCGGCTCAGTTTCTACTAAGCTTGCCTTACAATACAAGTTAAACATATGGCGGCTCATCCCTTTGGGCCTTAAGTCGCCCCTGGGTCTTGGGCCTTCAATAATCTTTCTTTATGAACCACCATCTTCATGTCTTCTTGGGCCTCATCAGGCTTCTTCATCTTTAAGCCGCCAATAGCGTGACCCGGCCCCTCCCGGGCGGGTCATATCCAATAGTCATATCCCCAACATTAGGCCCAGGTTGATTTGAACTTGTTCACATCAATCTTCACTTCTTGACTTAGCTGAATCTTCCATCGTCAATTCTGTACTTATTCATTATAACCTGCCATGACGTCGCACCTCAGCATCATGTTAACCCGCCATGACAACATTTCGCATTAACTTTGCACAAAGCCCAGGACCTCTCAACAGATATTTTTCCGTAATGGACCTCCCAAAAATCGAGGCGTTCACATAGCCAAATAATCATTTTTTCGCCTCCTCGATTCCCGCACATGCCATCTATCCACTTCCTTATAAATAGGGACATGGGGTCCTTCTTTCACTTTTGCCTTGCCCCCTCGTCTTCGTCTTCTTCCTTGCGACGCCTCAGCCAACCCAAGCTCCACCACGGCCGTCTCCGTCTAGCGTTCTCAACTCCGACCACTGCATTGACCTGATAGGACTAGAGCACCGCGGCACACCTCTGATGTTCCTCAACATCAGTAAGTATTCACTTTTCCCCGTAGCACATCTGCATTAGGGTTTTCACCGTTCATCGGTGTTCTTCACCGTTCCTCATTTTCCTTTCTTGGTCATGTAGTTTGATCTGAGTATGGTATCGAAGTTGTGTGGCAGTAGTTTAGCACCCCTTTGCAATCATAGAAGATTCTCCCTCTATACAAAAAATTCCATCTGAGCATATGAGTTCTTTTGCTGCCGCCACCTTAGGTTTAGAATTTACTTTATTTTTCTAAATTATTACAGATCCAAAACCATAGAACCAATCTTCGGAACTTGTTTGTCCATCACTTTTCAAAAATTCACTTATAGATCTATAAACGTATAGGCGGCTTATAGGAATTGTTGTACTGAAAACATATAGGTGGCTTATACGACAGCCATAACCCACCATATAGCATTACTCCCATCGTTAAGCCGTCAGTATATGCTCACAATCTGTATAACCCAGCATTGTCTTCCGATTTAACCATACTGATCTTTTATATCCCTTATTCTTCTGATTATGAACCGGCCTTGCATTACACACTTACTTTTTGATCATTGACCGGCTTAACAGCATAACCTTAAACCGGTAATATATTTTTTTAGGCTTTCCTCAACAAAATGACCAAAACTCTCACCTCCTACAACTCGGTTGCTTCCCCGGTTACCGAGCAAACACTGAACGAGCATGTTCAAGTGGGCATCTTAGCCGCGAAGAACGTGATTCATTGGAGAGCCCCAGGCACAGAAACCACTCCCGACCCCAAAAAAGGCGAGGTTATTTTCTTTACTGATCATATGCTCCAAGGGTTTACCCCACCCAGCTCAAAATTATTTCGAGATGTGCTGCATTTCTTCAAGCTTCATCCTCAAGATATCGGGACCAATTCTATTTCAAACATCTGCAACTTCCAAGTCTTCTGCGAAGTGTATCTTCAACAGGAGCCCACTTCTGAACTGTTCAGGGAATTCTACTACCTGAACCGCCAGACGGAGTTCACAGACGGGCCCAACTTAGAACTAGGGGGCATTTCAATTAAGAGGCAGAAAGATACACTTCTCCAGAAGGTGAAAATCCTCCTAGCCATCTGAAGGATTTGAACCAGACTTGGTTCTATTGCAAAGACACTTCTCCAGAAGGTGAAAATCCTCTGCTGGGTTATTGTGAAAGCTGGCTTCGCAACAGTCATCCCCTCCCGGAGCGAATCAGTAACAAAGAACGGGCCAAATATATGCCCATATTTTCAAAGATCGGAGCATTGTTGGCCAATGGCTTGATTGGAGTCGACCTAGTTCGTTGCTGGGTCGCATGGAAGATCTTGCCCTTAAGTTGCTGGTTCGGCTTAATGTGCGAATATACCGGCGATGTTAAAGATCCGCTGCGTTATTCTCCAATTCGTCGAGATGACCAACAGATTAACGAAATGACCAAGACTCTGCTTCACAAGAACTTAGAGACTTGTAGCAAGGTGGGGATAAACCCCTAGTGCACCCTCGACAAGCCGCCAACTATAAGTATTTTTCGAGCATCTTTCAATGAACTCGTTGTTTATCAATCTGCCTTCTCATTATTATTTGAATTTCTGCAGGCTGACTACCTCTTCTGGAGCAAAAAACTTCAGGATAAATTGGTCAAGAAGACCAGGACCAAGAATAAGGCTATCAAAAAGCCTTCCAAAAAAAGACAGATGCAATTGACCCATTTACTCTTGATGACGGGTCGGAGGTAGAACTTGATTCCCTTGGCTCTTTCTTTGTTCATCTTATTGACATTGATTACTATCAGGATGATGGGGAAGGCAGCCTTGCAGATGGTGAAGAGGTAACTACCCTTTCCTCCGACTCAGAACCTCTGCCAAGACAGCAAGTTCATCAAGCGAGCCGGAAAAGTAAGGTTTTCTCACCCTTTAGCTTACTTGGATCCCAACTTTCTATTGAAGAAACAGCAACATGAAGTTTGTTGCACAACCCAAAACAGTGGCAGTGGGATTCTCTCCTCCGACTTACCCAATACGCCGGCTCCGTGCAAGCGCCCTCCAGAGGTTTAATAGATTTCCGAGTTAGTTTTTCCCAAGGCGGGTCTTATTCGACAACCTCTTAACCCTTTTCATTCAAACTATCAGGGAACTTCTCACTCTTCATCAGGTGATTCAACTAGGACTCAGGTTCCTTTGTTCAAGACCGTTCCTGGGTGACAACACTTAAGCCTGCTTGATTTAACACTTTACTCAACTGATATACTAATCTCATCATGTATTTTTACTTTTAGTGCTATGGACAAACCCAGCAAGAAACCGAAAGTGAGTAAGCCGAGTGACGACCCAAAAACTGCTGACCCGGAGAAACAGACAATATCTGAATCTTTGCATCAAACCTTCGAAGCATCCATGGAAGATCCGCTGCAAGAGGAGCACCATGTCACCATGGACTCCATGAATGTTGACCCAGAGAATGCTAAGCCGCCCAGTCACGCTCAGCCGGCTTAAGAGACTGAAGACGTAATGGTCACTAGGACGGCTTATACAGCACCAGGCAACCCCACCGTCTTATCCAAGCACAGTGCCAAGGAAGAAATTTCAGTTGTTGATAAGGCCAAGTGGAAACTGGATCTGGAGAGGTATGCTCAATTCAATGCCCATGAGATTCACGCAGGTTATCTGAACCGCTTTCACACCAGCCAAGACTTTGAAGACGGCATGGTTAACCTCATGAAGGAGGGCTTTGAGGTAAGCACTAACAAAAACTTCTTATATAAGTATATATCTGTCAGCCGCCAAGTCTACTGAATATGAAAAACCTGAATATGCTGTAGACTTAAATATCCTGGTTAATCTTGTAGACATGTCATATCAATTTGTAATTGCTGAATCAAAACGAGTAGTCCCCAAGGGCTAACTTAAACTGGAAAGTTAAGCTGGGACTTCAAATAGTAGTGCTTAATTTCGCACATGTAACCCTCAAGGGTCGGCTTAATCAGCATGGCTTAGCCGGGACTTATCACCATATTTATGAATAAACTCCAAACATGTAGCCCCCATGAATCAGCTATAGTTGTAGAAATTTAGCCTAGTCCGCATAAAGTTGTCTTCAAAAAGAGCAATGTAGATTAGCCCCCAAGTGCCAAGTAAAATACTTGTGTTATGCTTGGGACTTTAAAGAAGACGATCATCATAATCATATAATGCTGCTGACTCGCCTTATATTTCAGGCTGAATTAAATATGAAATAATCTCAAGTGGCGAATCTGCGTCAAAACATCCAGTCCCAACAATTAGAAACTTCAAAGGCCAAATCAGAGCTGAAAACCGCCTTATAAGAGACCGAAAGGTTGAAAAGGGATTTCAGCGCTCAGAGAACCGGCTGGGACACCGAGAAGGCAGCTCTACTAAAAAGAGAGGAAGATGCCGAAGCTGCCCTTAAGCCGGTGACTGACGAATTGTCCAGCTTGAAGCATCAAATCAATTGCATGACAGCCGCCATCTTTGGTAAGTAATATTATACCTCAATCTTTCAAATCAATGTTGAACAATCATTCAGACGGTTTATCCATATTGTTGGTAATGCAGGCCCTAGGGTTTCCCACTTTGGCTCAGATATGCACATGAAGCTGAAAGCCGCCTACACTCTTGTGGAACAATTATACACTAGCGCGCAATGAGCTATAGCTACCGTCTCTTATACCAAACAGCCACCTATTTTTATCAGAGAAACAATTGGACAAGTTGTCAGTTGTACCCCAAAGGGCAGAGGAAATAAAACGGTCAGCCGCCAGGTCTGGCGCCATTACTGCCCTGAGCTGGGCCAAAGCATGGCAGGCAGAGCTTGACCCGGCGGAGTTGGCTACTGGCTGCCCAAGCTTAAAAGAAGACGGGTCTCCCTTCACTGCAGAATACTTCACCAAAATTGTCAGGGAGATGCGGCTGTTCGCAAGCAAATTGGCTGAGGAATCTGAGCTCTCCAAATATTACGCGGCTTATACCGCTCAAAATGAAAAATTGAATGCGCCAGTTTATCCAGTCATGGACCTGATTCCTCCAACACGTACGCACACTTTTTCCCCTGACATTGATCCCTTCACGCTCAAAGATGATGAGGCTATATTCAAAGCTGTAACTGGTGTCAACTGGACATCACCTGATTTCCAGCCAGTGGAGGAGGAAGAACCAGTGCAGGATGACCCGGAAACTTCAAACCGTCAAGATCAAGGCAACTGAACCACAAGGTTTCTCTGATACTGACTTTCGGCTCTTCGTGAAAAAAACAATGAATCATTTGGGCTTGGAAAGCCATGTAATAAGGTAGTAAAAACAATGATCTGCCATGCCATCGTGCATGTTTATGTGCATAACATTTTGAGCCGCCGATCTGATACTGAAGATCTGCTGCTTATGCTCATAATTTTATCAATCATGCTGATCATGTTATCATAATCCCTGTACACAAGTAAATAGCATGTGCCCTGGCGGTTCACACCAGGGCGGGCTATCAAACCTTACATACTCATAACAAGTAAATAACATACCTGTGAGATTTGTTCATACTGCCGGCTTACAACACCAGATGCAGGAAGGGTAACAGCCTAAAAACTTAGAGCACAGAACTCCAAGTGCATAATCAAATCATACTGGTGACTTATCGTCCAAAGCCAGGCCGGGTTATTAAAACCGTAGATATGCTAAAATATGAGCCATAAAGATTACAGCTACATGGCATGAATCGTTTTAAACCATATGTTAACATGGTACAAGAATATGAACCCAACAACATTCAAATAAAAGAATAAACCAGAAAAACAAGGCTTTCATAGGCTGCCAAACCTTAAAATCAAGTGTTGTTCAAGGGCCGCACAACCACTAAGTTAATCCTTTATTCAAACCTGTAAGCCGGGCCTCGCATGACCAACCGTCGTTTTTATTTTGACAAGTTCAGGGTCTTTATAAGATTGACTGTCAAGAGTACGGCGGGTCATTCCAGGATTACCTGGGCTGAGTGGCAGACATAAAAAGGCAAGATAACCCGGAGTTTTGGTGAATACACCCGGTGCCCAAGCCGATCAAAATGGTAAATGATATAGGCAAAGGTGTCCCATCTTTCGATGAGATGGTGGCTATCGTTTAGTATGAAGTCGACTTTGAAGATCCGACTATGAACGTGCGAGGACGTCACGCCTTAGCAATCGCTAAACCAACTCCGAGAGGTTATTGACCACGCCAGAGCACGATCAACCTGACCACGAAGGTCTGTTTCCTGCAAGCAAACGAAGAACAAGCAAGAAACTAAGATTCCAATCTGGATATTGCGAATATAAGAGGAAAGCTTTATTGATCAAGGTGGGGTTCTGTGGACGCCTTTGTCCGGTCATTGAACACAAACGGCACGCGAAGTTGCAGCTATGGCGAACTTTTAATCTAAACAAAACCCAAAGTCTAAACGGTGCCCTAAGGGCTGTATATATGGAGGAAGAGGGGGAATTTCGTGGCCCTTGGGGAAGGGGTCCAAACCAACCCTATCTCTTGTTTCCCCACACATACGGACTCTAAAAACAGCCTATACTTATGTATTTCGAAATTACATGGGCCTGGCCCAATTATAAGGTGACGCAGCACCTAGAATAGCCTCTGGACGAAGTTTATGAAGGGGCATCTTGTATATTTCGTCCAAGGCTTCATGCACTCATTATGGTGGCTTCAAAGTCCTGAAATCATCACTTGTAACTCCGTTCTTGTTCCCCTTAGCATGCCATCAACTCCATTCTTGTTCTTGCTCCAATGTTCATCCCTCTTATCCATGCTGCACCCTTCATTTGTAAGCAAAACAAATGTATCCAATTTAGGCAAAGATCATATTCTCATGAACATTAGAATCATTACCAAGAAACGAAAGTACCTGATAATTTAATTGGCGTGCGCGAGCTCTAGTAATTGGTCCAGTATATGTAGTAGTAGGGGGCTGTGGGTGTAACAATGGTATTGATGTCCTCATCATCCTCCCCTTCTTGAAATGAAGTCGTCCTCGATGGAAGCTCATCTTCCTCACCAAATAAGGCTTCAAATCTGCAATGTTAAAAGTGGGACTAAACCCAAAATCTGCAGGCAGCTCAAGTTTATATGCATTATCATTTATTTTCTATAACACCTTAAAAGGACCATCAAAGACGTGGCATTAGCTTTGATTTGCGTAAATTAGGAAACCTATCCTTACGCAAATGTAACCAAACAAGATCTCCAGCTACAAAGACAACATGTTTTCTACCCTTATCTCCAAAGAAGTTTATATTTAGCATTCATACGCTCAATGTTTTCCTTAGTTAACTCATGCATTTTAAAATCAAATCAGCACGTTGTTTAGCATCAAAATTAACCTTCTCCGAAGATGGAAGAGGCAATAAATCAATGGGTGCACGAGGTAGGAAACCATACACAATTTCAAAAGGGCACATCTTAGTAGTAGAATGCAACGAATGATTATAAGCAAATTCAATATGAGGCAAGCATTCTTCCCACATTTTCTTATTATTATTCAAAACAGCCCTAAGCATAGTAGACAATGTTCTATTGACTACTTCAGTTTGACCATCTGTTTGGGGATGACAGGTAGTACTAAAAAGCACTTTAGTCCCCAACTTAGCCAATAAACATCTCCAAAAGTGGCTTAGAAATTTAGTATCACGATCTGAAACAATAGTATTTGGCACACCATCCAAGCAAATAATTTCACGAAAAAACAAATCAGCAACATTAACAGCATCATCACTTTTATGACATGGTATAAAGTGTGCCATTTTCGAGAACCTATCCGCGACAACAAATATGTTATCCCTCCCCTTCTTTGTTCGAGGTAAACCTAAAACAAAATCCATAGATATATCCTCCCGAGGAACACAAGGTACAGGCAAAGGCATATATAAACCATGAGGATTGAGTTGTGAGTTAGCTTTTTGACATGTAGTGCAGCGAGCAACAAAACGCTCAACATCACGTCTCATCTTTGGCCAAAATAAATGTGTAGCAAGTATATCCTCCGTCTTCTTCACGCCAAAGTGTCCCATTAGTCCTCCTCCATGCGCCTCCTGCAACAACAAAAGACGAACGGAGCTAGCTGGAATGCATAGCTTGTTAGCACGAAACACAAATCCATCGTTAACGACAAAATTGTTCCATGTTCTACCTTCTTTACAATTATGTAATACATCTTTAAATTCAGCATCATGCACATATTGATCTTTGATGGTCTCCAAACCAAATATTTTAAAGTCAAGTTGTGAAAGCATAGTATAGCTTATTTAGACAATGCATCAAAGAATAACATTTTCTTTACACTTCTTGTGTTTAATGACATAAGGGAAAGTCTCAATGAATTCAACCCATTTAGCATGTCTACGGTTCAGTTTTACTTGACTTTTAATGTGTTTCAAAGATTCATGATCAGAATGTATAACAAATTCTTCGGGCCATAAATAATGTTGCCATGTTTCTAAGGTCCGAACAAGAGCACATAATTCTTTATCATAAGTAGAATAGTTCAGACTAGGCCCACTCAATTTTTCAGAAAAGTATGCCATAGGTTTGCCATCTTGTAATAACACACCTCCTAATCCAATTCCACTAGCATCACATTCAATCTCAAAAGTCTTATTAAAATCAGGAAGTTAGAGTAAAGGAGCATGTGTCAACTTATCTTTCAATATCGTGAAGGCTTCTTCCTGTGCGGTACCCCAAACAAAAGGCACATCCTTCTTTGTAAGCTCATTGAGAGGTGCAGCAATGGTGCTAAAATCTCTCACAGAACGCCTATAGAAACCAACGAGTCCAAGAAAACTCCTCACTTCTGTGACCGTTCTCAATAGCTTCAATCTTGGCTTTATCAACTTCAATTCCCTGTGGAGTAACAACATAGCCAAGAAAAGATACTCGGTCGGTGCAAAAGGTGCACTTCCCAAGGTTACCAAACAAACGTGCATCACGAAGAGCAATAAAAACAACACGTAAATGTTCCAAATGTTCTTCCAAAGATTTGTTATAAATCAGTATATCATCAAAATAGACTACCACAAATCGTCTAATGAAAGCACGTAAAACTTTGTTCATTAGTCTCATCAAAGTACTAGGTGCATTAGTTAACCCAAAAGGCATGACTAACCACTCATATAAACCAAACTTAGTTTTAAATAGTGTTTTCCATTCATCTCCCAATTTCATACGAATTTGATGGTATCCACTACGCAAATCAACTTTGGAGAATATTGTAGAGCCACTCAATTCATTAAGCATATCATCTAGCCTAGGAATAGGATGACGATAACGAATAGTAATATTATTAATGCCTCTACAATCAACACACATACGCGACGTACCATCCTTTTTAGGCACTAGTATAATAGGAACAACACAAGGACTAAGAGATTCGCAGATATAACCTTTGTCGAGCAGCTCCGTACTTGACGCATAATCTCCTTCGTCTCCTCTGGATTGGTACGGTATGGTGCACGGTTGGGTAGCGATGCACCGCGAATTAAGTCAATTTGATGCTCAATCCCTCGAATAGGTGGTAATCCCGGTGGCACGTCCTGTGGGAAAACGTCAACGAACTCCTGCAAAATGTTAGTGACAACAGGGGGCAAAGAGGAAGGCACGTCCTCGAATGAAAATAATGCCTCTTTGCACACAAAAGCATAGCAAACATATTTGCTAAAATCTAGCTCATCAATATCAGATTTGGTGGCAAGTAAACATGCACTTTTCAATTTAATTTCAGAAGCAACACCAGATGGTTTATTATTAGGCTTCATTTGTTGCTCAAATTCTTTTGCCACGATCTGATTTTCACTCTTATTTTTCTCTTGTTTTGCTTTATTAGCTCTATGAATATCATCTTTCAAAATGGAATCAGGAGTCATAGGAAGCAAAGTAATATGTGTATCCTTATGAATAAGAGTATACTGATTGTTTCTACCATGGTGTACGGAATTTTTATCAAATTGCCATGGTCTACCAAGTAATAAGGCACATGCTTGCATAGGTACCACATCACAATCAACATAATCAGCATATGTAGAGATACTAAAATGCACCCAAACAAAGACGTGTTACCTTAACCTTGTCGCTGTTGTTGAACCATTGGATGTAGTAAGGATGTGGATGTGGTCTTGTGGTGAGAGATAGCTTCTCCACCATCGCCATGCTAGCCAAGTTGTTGTAGCTCCCTCCATCTATGATGACGCGAATAGAACGTTCCTTCACAACTCCCTTTGTATGGAACAAATTATGCCTCTGATTTTGCTCAGCTTGTGTTACCTGCACACTCAAAACACGTTGAGCAACTAAACATTCATACATGTCAGCATCTTTAGCAGCCATGTATTGCGTCTCATGTTCAGAATCATCTCCACCGTGTTCTTCATGTGTAATAAGAGCCAAAGTCTCCTCATCATAGTCACTAGCAGACTCATACCCACCATCCTTAGTAGCAATCATCACACGCTGAGATTTGCATTCTCTCGCAAAATGTCCTCTTCCCTTACAATGATGACAAATGATATCACTTGTGTGCCCTGTTGACGCCATAGAAGAAGAAGAGCTCTGTGCAGGCCCGGCAGGTGTGCTCTTGGCAGATAGTGGTGGTTGTGCCTGCTTTCTTGTATCACGGTTGGAGGTGGCACCTGAAGGAGGTGATGGTGCAGTGGAAGTAGATGATGCACGTGGTGTCCATGATGAAGGTCGACCTGCGGAAAAGTTAGTTCGCGCTAATGCCTGTCGATCCTGCACTTCACGTTCAGCTTTACAAGCAAGATGGAATAAACGAGTGATATTATTATAATCCTTATAGTCTAGAATGGTCTGAATCTCTCTATTTAATCCACCCATAAAACGTGCAAGCATAGCTTCATTCTCCTCAACAATACCACATCTAATCAAGACAGTTTGTAATTCCTGATAATATTCTTCTCTGAAATTTTTTCCTTGTCTTAAGCGCTGCAATTTTTGAAGTAATTCACGTTGATAATATGGTGGAACCCAACGAGTACGCATAGCAGTTTTCAAAGCAGCCCAAGTTGCTGGAACAGGATATAATCTACAACGTTCAGACCACCAAACACTTGCAAAGCTAGTGAAAGCACAAACAGCAGTAGGAACACGTCTCTCCTCAGGATATTGTAAACATGTAAATCGTTGTTCAGTTTCTAACTCCCAAGTAATATATATACCAGGAACATATCTACCCTCAAATGGTGGAATATTCAATTTCAGTTTAGGGAGATGGTCATGATCTCGTACATGAGGGGGAGCCCTAACATTGCCAGTATTTGCATGTGGACGACCTGGTGGTTGTGGTGTTGGTGGTTGCACGTAGTTCTGATTTTGATCAACTTCATCCTCGTAATCTCCCACATAATCATCCTCCTCCGCATCAGCAGCAGGAGCCACATAAGTATCAACAGCAGCACCAACAGTTTGGCCAAGCACAAGAGGGACACGGCTCGCTCAGCGGAGGGCTGTTTCGCGACGTGGAGGTAGTCGTTGTTGTTGTTGTTGTTGTTGTAGAGGTGCGTTAGGTGCAGCCGGTGGTGGTGGTGGAAGACGCGCGAGCAATTCATTAAACTTGTTATCGAGCTTTGTTTCGAACGTCTTCTCCATGCCATCTATCTTCTCCATGGCCTCTTCAAATCTGTTTAGCACATCTTGCACCTGTCCACTCATCATTTGCTGAAATTTATCATGCAACTCCTTATTCGTCATGTTCTCCCAGTCAGTCTCGTCGGCTTGTGATCCTGGCATGATTAGCAGCAATAGAAACACACAAGAATATGATCCTACAGACTACTAACAAGAGGTGGTGGTGGGTGTCACAAATCCGTCAAGCAAAACTCAAATTCTTACCAGTTCTTACCCAGCAGCAGGGGGTGATCGGCAACCATTGTAGTCAAAACTCTCAAAGCTTGGATAGAGCGATTACCAGGGAGAGTCAAACGCATGACATAGATGTATGTAGAGCTGGGAAGGCTTATAATATGGTAGCAAAAAGGGCCAGCAATAATCAATTCAAAGATGCAAAGTTGAATAAACGCTCAACGACGGTACTGTGCTGGTCCTAGGCTAGACCGTGCTAGAGACGCGAGCCTAGAACACTAACAAAATCACGGCGTTGCACGTAAACAAGGGAAAAGCACACTCTGGAATTTTTTTCACTGTTTTTTTTTTGTGCTCTTTTTTTGCGAAAAATCACTATAATGGCGAGTGTCTCAAAACTCTTCCCAGGTCAAACTGACAGGATGGGCACGAATTTTTTTTGACTTTTTTCGGAAATCAGGGCAGCGACGACGAAAAAGTGCGAGAAAAAATCACTATGATGGCACGTGGCTCAAAAGACTCAGAAAAGCCTAAAAACATGATAGGGAAAAAAATTCGGCTGCCAATTTTTTTTTCCGAGACCTACTCAAGCAAGGAAACACGAATCGGAAATTAAACGACCTCGAAAACAAACCTAATATGTAAGTAACTCGGATTGGTGGTGGATATATGGTGGTAGGATATGGCAGCGGTGCTGGTATATGGATACGGATTCGTGGTGGTATATGGATATGGATTGGTGGTGGTATATGGATGGCAGGGGCGATGATGATGGTGCGGCAGCGGCGTGACAACTTATGACCAGTACTCGAAACTCTAAGACTAGACTCTAAGACCAGCAACTAGACACGACGATGCAACCGCAAATTCAACAAAGCAAAATACTGAAAAGACTATGCAAACGCTCAGACTGGTTCGGATGTGATGAACTAACCCTAAATTTTTTTTGTGGCTTTTTCGTGGACTGTAGGTATGGAGGACAGACTCGATCTAAACTACGAAAAACTGGAAAATCTCACCGAGCAACCTGGAAATCTGATACCACTTGATAGAGGCAAAGGTATCCCATCTTTCGATGAGATGGTGGCTATCGTTTAGGATGAAGTCGACTTTGACGATCCGACTACTTAACGCGGCGAGGACGTCGCGCCTTCGCAATCGCTAAAACAATTCCGAGAGGTTATTGACCACGCCGGAGCACGATCAACCTGACCACGAAGGTCTGTTTCCTGCAGGCAAACGAAGAACAAGCAGGAAACTAAGATTGCAATCTGGATATTGCGAATATAAGAGGAAAGCTTTATTGATCAAGGTGGGGTTCTGTGACGCCTTTGTCTGGTCGTTGAACACAAACGAAGTACGCGAAGTTGCAGCTATGGCAAACTTTTAATCTAAACAAAACCCAAATCTAAACGGTGCCCTAAGGGCTGTATATATGGAGGAAGAGGGGGGAATTTCGTGGCCCTTGGGGAAAGGGTCTGAAACCAACCCTATCTCTTGTTTCCCCACACATACGGACTCTAAAAACAGCCTATACTTATGTATTTCGAAATTACACGGGCCTGGCCCAATAATAAGGTGATGCAGCACCTAGAATAGCCTCTGGACGAAGTTTATGAAGTGGCATCTTGTATATTTTGTCCAAGGCTTCATGCACTCATTATGGTGGCTTCAAAGTCCTAAAATCATCACTTGTAACTCCGTTCTTGTTCCCCTTGCGCATGCCATCAACTCCATGCTTGTTCTTGCTCCAATGTTCATCCCTCTTATCCATGCCAGGCCCTTCATTTGTAAGCAAAACAAATGTATCCAATTTAGGCAGCATCATATTCTCATGAACATTAGAATCATTACCAAGAAACGGAAGTACCTGATAATTTAATTGGCGTGCGCGAGCTCTAGTAATTGGTCCAGTATATGTAGTAGTAGGGGCTGTGGGTGTAACAATGGTATTGATGTCCTCATCAGTAAATATAGCTATGTTCATTGAACAGGAAGCCCCTAAGTGACCTTTAACAAGCCATCAAGGTAGGTTACCTATGTTTGAACTGTACATTGTAACAAGTTCTCTTTGGCAACCTTTTAACTTGGATAGAAAAGACCCCAAGTCATTTGGAACAAGGCGTATAAGCCGGATCAAAGGGTAGTCATAGCTATGCTCAGTGAGCAGGAAGCCCCCATGTTATTATTAACAAGGCGTGCAAGCCGGATCAAGAGGGTAGTCATAGTTATGCTCAATGAGCAGGAAGCCCCAAAATGATCTTATGAATTGACAATAAAGACTCAGATACTCATAAATGAACCGACAGAGGCCCTGAATTATCAGGGATGCCGGCTTTATTATACTAATCATAATATATACATTGGTACAAATATGTATAAGACAAGAGCCAGGGGCTCAGGTGTAATAAGGCCGAAGATGAGCAATGTTCCGTGGCCGGTGGATCTCCTCCTTCGACGTGCACGAGTCCTTGTGGTCTCGAACGTCAATTGGGTAGTACGACCCGTTGTTCATATTTTTGCTGACCACAAAGGGGCCTTCCCAAGGTGGGGATAACTTGTGCATATCTGTTTGATCCTGGATGAGCCTGAGCACCAAATTACCTTCTTGAAAGGTTCAAGTTTTAACCTGGCGGCTATGATTACGACGCAGATCTTGCTGGTAAATCACAGAACAAGCCGCCGCAATGTCACGCTCCTCATCCAGAAGGTCAAGATCATCCTGACGTGCTTTCGTATTATCAGTTTCAACAAAAGCCGCCACATGGGGGTGACGGATGTCACTAGGAAGAACCGCCTCTGCTCCATAAACCATGAAAAAAGGCGTGTGGCCCGTAGATCTGTTGGGGGTAGTAGTGATACTCCATAGTACCGAGGGCCCTCCTCAAACCAACAACCCGGCATCCTCTGCAAAGGGACCATAAGCCGGGGTTTTATGCCTCTCAAGATTTCTTGATTGGCTCTTTCAGCTTGATCATTAGATTGGGGGTGAGCCACTGATGAGACATCAAGACGAATATGTTCTCGTTGACAGAATTCTTTCATAGCACACTTAGACAGATCAGTTATGATGCTGTGAGGATAACCAAAACACAAAATCACCTTTTTGATGAATTGAACCACCGTTGCCACGTCACACTTGCTGACCGGCTCTGCCTCGACCCACTTCGTAAACTTGTCAACTGCCACCAGGAGATGAGTCTTTTTGTGCTTGGATCTTTTTAAAGGCCCAACCATATCCAGCCACCAGACTGCAAACGGACAAGTAATTGGAATCATCCTCAATTCTCGAGCCGGTGAGTGAGCTCGTTTGGAAAGTTTCTGACAGCCATCACATTTGCTAACCAGATCTTCTGCATCAGCATGAGCCGTCAACCAATAGAACCCGTGACGAAAAGCCTTAGCCGCAAGAGATTTAGAGTTGGCATGATGGCCACAATCTCCTTCATGAATCTCCTGTAAAATCGCACGACCCTCTTCAGGAGAAATACAACGCTGAAACACCCCTGTGACACTTCATCTGTGCAACTGACCATTGACAATAGTCATCGACATAGACCGCCGAGTTATCTGCCTGGCCAAGGTTTCATCTTCAGGTAACTCACCCCAGGTCATATAAGCCAAATATGGAACTGTCCAATTAGGAATAACATGAAGAGCTGCCACCAACTGTGCCTCCTAGTCAGGGATAGTAAGATCCTCCTTCGTAGGCAATTTAACTGATGGGTTATGCAAAATATCAAGGAAAACATTGGGTGGCACCGGCTTACGCTGAGAGCACAGCCGGCTTAAAGCATCAACCGCCTCATTTTTCCTACGATCAACATGTTTCACTTGATAACCGTTAAAATGACTAGCAATAGCATCAACCTCTCGGCGATAAGCTGCCATGAGTGGGTCCTTGGAATCCCAAGTTCCTGAAACTTGCTGAACTACCAAATCTAAGTCAACAAAGCACCTTACCCAGCTTAGATTCATCTCTTTGGGCATTCGAAGACAATTGAGCAAGGCCACATACTCAGATACATTGTTAGTACAAGGGAACATCAACCTTAAGACATAACAAAATTTATCACCTCATGGGGAAGTCAAAATAACTCCAGCCCCTGAGCCTCCCAATTGCCTAGACCCATCAAAATGAATAGTCCAATATGTGTTATCAGGCTTTTCCTCAGGCATGTGTAGCTCTGTCCAATCATTGATAAAATCCACAAGTTCTTGAGACTTGATAGCTTCTCTGTTTTGAATAATATCCCCTAAAGGAGCAGAACTGACCAAAGTGATGGGATGAGTTAGATTGTGGGTTCCAGCAAAACCCTTGAAGTTCGAACTCTGGGGTGCGCACGAAGATCTTTCCCTCCCCCTAGCTTGCTCTCTCACCATGATCTCAAAGCTCAGCGCGTCGAACTCGAAGAACAAGGGACACAAGAGTTTATTCTGGTTCGGGACACCGATGTGGTTTAATACTATACACCAGTGTGGTGTGGTGGATTGCCTTGTAGGCTGAGGATGAACAAGTACAAGGGAAGAACAACCTCCTGAGGAGAGGTGTTCTTGAGCTCGGTAAGCTTGTGTCGTCGAGGGTGATCTGAATGATCCGTCCCCTTGCTAAGGTGGTGGCTAGTCCTATTTATAGAAGCCCGGGTCCTCTCCCCAAATGTTAGGAGGGAAGGGATCCCACAGCGGCCAATTTGAAGGGGGGTAGCTAGTACAAGCTATCCTGACAAAAGGTGGTCTTCGCCTGCCAAAGGCTCTGGTGGTGACACCGTCATGGGCTCCGCGATGACCTCTGTCCTGCCGTCCTACCGGTCTTGGTCTCGTTGCACCGATATGGAAACCTTTGCCTGATGCCTCGGGACTCCTCACCTGCGCTTGCTCCTTTAGCACCAAAGAGGCAACGGGTACTCTGCACCCGCTGGCGCCCGCGTGGCCTTGGTCGTCACGGCTCACGTCACGGGAACCTCACGAGGTGCCCCTCGCCTTGATCTCTCCACTCCTCGCGAGCCAGCCTAGTGAGGCCGCCCCTGAGGAGGTCTTGTGTCATCTGCCTCGCAAGGCTCGGCCCCTCGCGAGGTCTTGAGTGTTTGCTGGTGAAGATGGGCCGTACCAGGCCGCTGGAGGAGCCACGTCGTGGGCCGCAGGCAGGCAAGTCTAGGGACCCCCGTTCCCGGAACACCGACAGTAGCCCCCGGGCCCAAGGCGGCTTCAGACTTGGCTTCGAGGCGAAGAGAAGGGGCAAGTGCGAATCGCCGCGGGCCCCAACCGCATGTGGCCTTGATTGATGCGTGGCGACTGACGGGACGTGGGCGTCTCCGCTTCCCCATGCTGCCTCGGCAACTGCCCGACTTGACGAGTCCCTGGTGCATGCAGAGAAAACCATCATTACATGTGGTCGTGGGGGTTGCGAGTTAGCCTTCTCCTTGCTTCTTCTTCCTATTCCACTCGCTTCTTCTTCCTTGCTTCATTGCTTGCAGCGACACCCATGGCACCTATATGTAGATTCTCGGCCGCTGAGAATGGAAAAGCCCCCCGCGATGAGCCGGGGCCGCTTCCGCCAAAGAAGAGGATGGCCCGCCGCCGTGACGTAGTCGTGATGCCGGAGGTGTCGAGGCCTTGGTATGAGCGGCCTCCCCCCGGATACCCGCTGCCTTTGTACGACCAGGCCGAGGGCTCCAGAGGGGGAGGCGACAACCAACGCCGTCCACGTCGCGGCCATGGTCGCCACTCCGCGGTGGCGCGCGCCGTCGCCCCAGGAACCCACGCCGAAGGCTCCTCGCCTGAACTGGTGGTGTGGGCGGCGATGCCTCGGTGCTCTTGGATTCGCTTCCCGCAGTTCTTCTCTGCCGAGATGCCGTCGAGGGGTACCCTCGAGCTATGGCTGCAGCACGCTGAGTGTGATGCCCCGGCGACAGGGACAGAGGTTGAGGTCGTCTCCCCAGGCAAAATCTTCATGACTCGCGGATGGGGCGAGGTCGCCCGAGTTTGCCGTGCGGAGGCCGCCCTCACCATCCACTTCGAATACGACGGCGCCTCCATGATGTTCTTCAAGGTCTTCGACGGGGAAGGCCGCCGCCTGGAGTGCTACCCCGGAGGGGGTCATCGGGACGACACAGCGGCAGGAGCCGGGCCAACCGCTGGCCTCACCAGCGGTTCCTCCAGCACCAGCGACGGTGCTTGGGAGTCTAGTGACTCTCCCGAGCCCTACGAGACTCCGGAGACGAGCGACGACAGCTACATGCCCTCGAGCTCTCGCCGTGCCCGGAGCACAGCAGTGGCGTCCACCCGCCGCCGCCGTTGATCTGGATGGGGTTGGCGTCGGCCTCCCGTGGCCCACTATTGATGATGGCGTCGGCGGCGTTGGCGCTTGTAGATAGGGCTCCAAGAAACCTTCTTCTTTTGTTCCCTGTGAGGAATCGAGACGAACCCCGTGGGGCGTGTAAAGGATCTGTAGTGCCTTTTGTTTAATATTGCCTTATTATGAAGATTTACGACTGCATTTCTTGCTTCGGCTCCGTCCCCCCTTTCCGACCTCGTGGTTGCTTGGTGCACTACGCCGACATTTCCCAGTCCCCAGGCAGGCTGCACCCGTCGTTGGTATGCCAGGTCGCGATGCAGTGGTCAAGGCTAGGAGGTGAGCGGCCCGAGGTCCAGTGAGAGCTCCTGAGGCGCGATGCTCAAGAGGTCCCCTTTAGCGTACAAGCAGCTACCTGAATGTCGGAAAGGAAAGCGGCGTCGTTGTAATAAGGCTGCAAGAGATGGGAATCCTATGCCACAGCGCGTGGCCGACCCAGGTGCGAAACTTATCTTAGCGGTCCAGAGTCAACTCCTCGTGATGCGGCAGGCTCATGCGTTAATGGCCGTAGTGTAGCCGGGGTAGGCCCGTGCGAGCTTTCCCCCTTTAACCATGCTCTTCCATGTGATCTACGTCCTCGGGTCCCGGCCCTCGAGCGAGCTCAGCCGCCGCTGGTATGCTAGGTCGCGATGCCGTGGTCAAGGCCAGGGGGTGAGGGCTAGAGAGCTAGTAAGAGCTCCTGAGGCGCGTTGGTTAGGTGCCCCCCGTTCAACGCGCAAGCGAATTGCATGGGAAAAGAAGGTGCCCGCGGTACCGCCCGCTGTCATCCTCGAGAGGTTCCTGTAGGTAGGTTAGTTGGAGAGAGAGCATAGCCCGCGGTCGCGCTGGTTACCCAGTTGCTGATTGTTCCACAAGAAGACGAAGGCACTGAGGATCTGATGAGGTGACGTGTTTCCGGAGAGGGCTGCGAGCCAGAGCTCGATCTCTCAGGTTTATCAGCGTTGCAGGGATGGACCCAAGCACAAGCGTCGTGCCGGTATGTGGAATTTTCACCACGGGGTAAACAGGAGATCGGTTAGCAACGCGGGATGCCGCGGGATTTAATCAAACAAGAGACAGCCGTAAGAAAACCACACAAGGAGATAAGCTAGTTAAGATAGATGCACGAACGATACATTCCACTGGGATGGACCCGAGCGGCCTGGGGATGATGCAGCCCAAGGGTCGCCCCCGACAGAGCAAGCTAAGGATGCATAAGGATACATGCCGCAGGGACAGGCCCATGCGACCTGGGAATCGTGCATCCCGAGGGGCGCTTCCAGCTGAGTAAACTTGGAAAATGTAACCTGGTACTGTTGTCGAAGGAGACCTGAGGTAGCCGAAGGCGCGCGATGAAGGAGTCGCTCCTCATGAGCCGTCGGGACCCTGAGCCTCGGGAGGCTGATGAGGACATCAATACCATTGTTACACCCATAGACCCTACTATTAAATATAATGGACCAATTACTAGAGCTCGCGCATGCCAATTAAATTACCAGGTACTTCCGTTTCTTGGTAATGATTCTAATGTTCATGAGAATATGATGCTGCCTAAATTGGATACATTTGTTTTGCTTACAAATGAAGGGCCTAGCTTGGAGAAGGATGAACATTGGAGCAAGAACAAGCATGGAGTTGATGGCATGCGCAAGGGGAACAAGAACGGAGTTACAAGTGATGATTTCAGGACTTTGAAGCCACCATAAGGAGTGAATGAAGCCTTGGACGAAATATACAAGATGCCACTAATAAATTTCGTCCAGAGGCTATTCTAGGTGCTGCGTCACCTTATTATTGGGCCAGGCCCATGTAATTTCGAAATACATAAGTATAGGCTGTTTTTAGAGTCCGTATGTGTGGGGAAACAAGAGATAGGGTTGGTTTCGGACCCCTTCCCCAAGGGCCACGAAATTCCCCCACTCTTCCTCCATATATACAGCCCTTAGGGCACCGTTTAGACTTTGGGTTTTGTTTAGATTAAAAGTTCGCCATAGCTGCAACTTCGCGTACTTCGTTTGTGTTCAACGACCAGACAAAGGAGTCACAGAACCCCACCTTGATCAATAAAGCTTTCATCTTATATTCGCAATATCCAGATTGCAATCTCAGTTTCTTGCTTGTTCTTTCTTTGCTCGCAAGAAACAGACCCTCGTGGTCAGGTTGATCGTGCCCCGGCGTGGTCGATAACCTCTCGGAGTTGGTTTAGCGATTGCTAAGGCGCGACGTCCTCGCACGTTTGTAGTCGGATCGTCAAAGTCGATTTCCACCAAAGCGATATCCATCATCTCATCGAAAGACGGGACACCTTTGCCTCTATCAAGTGGTATCAGAGTTCCAGGTTACTCGGTGAGATTTTACAGTTTTTCATAGTTTAGATCGAGTCTATTCTTCATACCTATAGTCCACGAAAAAGCCAAAAAAAATTAGGGTTAGTTCATCCCATCCGAACCAATCTGAGCCTTTGCATAATCTTTTCTGTATTTGCTTTGTTGAATTTGCGGTTGCATCGTTGTGTCAAGTTGCTGGTCTTAGCGTCTAGTCCTTTAGAGTTTCGAGTTCTGTTCACACGTTGTCACGACGCCGCTGCCATATATCACCATCGCATCATCATCGTCGGTGCTGCCATATACCACCACCGCGCTAACTTCGTCACCGCTGCCATATACCACCCCTACATATTCACCGCCAATCCGAGTCCATATATGCCAACATATATCCGCCACCAGTCCGAGTTCCACCAAATTCATCTCCGCCACCAGTCCGAGTTCCACCAGTTTCATGTCTGCCACCAGTCCTAGTCCGAGTCCAGTATTTTGTTACTCTGTTTTGGTTTTCCAGATCACGCCATACTCCGAGTCGTGACAGAGAAGGACTCCCCAACTTCCGTGCTACCCGCAGTAGAAAAATAGTTCCAGTTTCAAAAAAAACTAAGTCTGGAAAATTCTGGCTAGGCAGTTTTTAGGCCATTTGTAGACTTTTTCGAAAAAAAATTGTTGCGGAGCAAAAAAAAAGAGGAAAAAAAGTGCAAAAAAAAGTGAAAAAAAAGAAAAAAAATTCAGAGTGTGCTCCTCCCTTGTTTACGTGCAGCGCCGTGATTTTGTTGCTGTTCTAGGCTCGCGTCTCTAGTACGGTCTAGCCTAGGACCAGCACAGTACCGTCGTTGAGTGTTTATTCAACTTTGCATCTCTGAATTGATTATTGCTAACCCTTTTTGCTACCATATTATAAGCCTTCCTAGCTCCACATACATCTACCTCGTGCGTTTGACTCTCCCTGGTAATCGCTCTATCCAAGCTTTGAGAGTTTTGACTACAACGGTTGCCGATCACCGCTTCTTCTTTGGGTAAGAACTGGTAAGCATTTGAGATTTGCTTGACGGTTTTGTGACACCCACCACCACCTCTTGTTAGTAGTCTGTAGGATCATATTCTTGTGTGTTTCTATTGCTGCTAACCATGCCGGGATCACAAGTTTATTAGACCGACCGGGAGAACATGACGAATAAGGAGTTGCATGATAAATTTCAGCAAATGATGAGTGGACATGTGCAAGATGTGCTAAACAGATTTGAAGAGGCCATGGAGAAGATAGATGGCATGGAGAAGACGTTCGAAACAAAGCTTGATAACAAGTTTAATGAATTGATCGCGCGTCTTCCACCACCACCACCGGCTGCACCTAACGCACCTATACAACAACAACTACTACTACCTCCACGTCGCGAAATAGCCCTCCGCCGAGCGAGCCGTGTCCCTCTTGCGCTTGGCCAAACTGTTGGTGCCTTGTTGATACTACGTGGCTCCTGCTGGCGATGCGGAGGAGGATGATTATGTGGGAGATTACGAGGATGAAGTTGATCAAAATCAGAACTACGTGCAACCACCAAAGACTACAACCACCGTGTCGTCCACATGCAAATAATGGCAATGTTAGGGCTCCCCCTCAGGTACGAGATCATGACCATCTCCCTAAACTGAAATTGAATATTCCACCATTTGAGGGTAGATATGTTCCTAATATATATCTTACTTGGGAGTTAGAAACTGAACAACGATTTACATGTTTACGATATCCTGAGGAGACACGTGTTCCTGCCGCTGTTTGTGCTTTCACTAGCTTTGCGTGTGTTTGGTGGTCTGAACATTGTAGATTATATCCTGTTCCAGCTACTTGGGCTGCTTTGAAAACTGCTATGCGTACTCGTTGGGTTCCACCATATTATCAACGTGAATTACTTCAAAAATTGCAGCGCTTAAGACAGGGAAAAAATTCGGTAGAAGAATATTATCAGGAATTACAAACTGGCTTGATTAGATGTGGTATTGTTGAGGAGAATGAAGCTATGCCTGCATGTTTTCTGGGTGGATTAAATAGAGAGATTCAGACCATTCTAGACTATAAGGATTATAATAATATCACTCGTTTATTCCATCTTGCTTGTAAAGCTAAACGTGAAGTGCAGGATCGACAGGCATTGACGTGAACTAACTTTTCTGCAGGTCGACCTTCACCATGGACACCTGTAACATCCCAAATTTTCAATTTGGAATGTTATACATAGAGCATCATTGCATATCATATTTTGTTGCATTTTTGGCGATCCTAGAAATTCTACACAACTCAAGGACCCACGGAGAGAGTTGGGGATTTCGTTATTTTCATATTTGAGTTTTCTCAAATTTTGAAAATAGGATCATTTTATTTTAATTATTATATCTTAAATTATTTCTACTATCAAAATATGAGAGAGGGAATAAAATGACTTTCCCAAAATAAAGAAATAACGAAGATTTAATAATAAAATCAAATAATATTTTATTTCGGAGTTTTTCGCCTTTTTATTTGAATTTAGGAAAAATACGTGTTTTTCAAAATTGCATTTAGGCCCCAAATAAATGTTCATCTAGTCCAGCTTCATTTTAGAAGCCAGGTAAAATATATTTCGGGATTTTTGGAGTCCGTTTAGTATTTCTTTTTATTTTTCTTCTGTGCGGAATTATTTAAAAAAAACGCCACCGACCTTGGGCCGTGCCCGAGCGGGACTCGCTTCGGGGCACTATAAATAGCGCCGCTGGCGCCCTCAGTTCGAGCCGCCTGGCCACCCACCCGCCCGCCCACGCCCACGCCCAAACCCTAACTCCTAACCCTAGCGCTGCGCCGGCGAGATCCGCCGCCATTCTGCCGTCAGCCGAGTCATTGCCGGACCCGCCGCCGCCGAGATTCGCCGCGCCTCGACTTCCGTGCCTTCGGTTTTTTTAAAACCGAACGGTTTTCGTCGGTTTATTTTTTTAGATAGGTTTTTTTCGGTTCGGTTAAATAGCGAACTATCGTTCATCGTTCATTTTTAACGAACACGTTCGTCAGATTAGTTTAGTTAACGAACTCCGTTCGTTAACCTGTTCGTCGTTTTTCTTTTTCTCGGATTTAATCCGCGATTTTTCCGATCGCGATTCCTGATCCGATTTTCGTTTTAGTATAACTTTTCGCTCGTTTATTGGAATCAGGCGATTCAGGCGCCTGGAGTTTCGTCTCGAAACCTCTTTCCAAATAACCTACTTAAAAAAGTTTTTGCTTCTGTAAAATTTGACTTAGATCCAGATTAGTAAAACGGAGCTGTTTTCTTTCGTCGTTTGACTTTCGTTGCTTCGTTTGATTCGTTTCTTTTTGCAAACCGGAGTTCTTAAGTTGAACTATCTAGTTATATCTATTTGGGTTTTACCCGTGCATTAGATGAGTACTTATTTTATGCTTGTTTGTTTGTCTGCGATAGAATACCCGGAGTGCGCCGCCTGTTACTTCGAGTCTCTAGGTTTCGCGGATCATCAGCAAGGCAACTAACACTTTGATCATACCTTTTCTACTACCCAGTTTTTATGCATTAGATCTATCCTCAAACATTGCATGATTAGGATCTAATTAAACTGTGGGTTATGGAAAGTAGTTGAGGTAGTACCTATTACCTGTTTATTTTCAAACCCTTGGGAGTTACTTCTACGTTTGCTTATTATGCCATGCTATGCCGATGAGACGTGGATTGGGTGAGTGTATTCCATGACAGATGTGAGATTGTTAAATTAATGGTTTATTTAAGGTGGCAACTTAAACACACATCCTGGGTGGATTGAGGCACTGGTTTCCATCAGGACTTGCTCAGTATTTCTTCGGACCGCCACCCGTGCTCAAAGGGATCATGAGATTATTCAAACTAGAAACTTACGTGTGCAACCACAAGCCATTATGGGCTCGCATAGTTGATTAAGTTGTGCGAACTCTTACGGGTAGACTAGCGATGTAGGGGAAAGTAGGTGTACCGGTCTACCACTGTGTAAGGTGCTAGCGCTTCGAAAGACTATGTCTCGGTCATCCGCTTCTCAAACATCATGTAGTGCGAGAAATCCAACGGAGGCGATCAAGTCTTGTGGGGAAAAGTGCGTAAACCTCTGCAGAGTGTATAAACTAATCATGGTTAGCCGTGTCCCCGGTTATGGACATCTTGAGTATCTAGTACTTGGATATCATGTGAATCTCATCATGTTACTTCTAACTAATATTGTTGGGTTTTTAATGACTACTTTTAATTGGGATTGAGAATGCTGTCAACCATTCTCAATGTTCAACAACCACCATGATAGTTAAATAAATTTATTCCTTTGCAGTAGGGAAAAATTGGCTTTACGCAAAAACTGTAACCATAGAGCTTTCCACCAGCCATATATGCATGTAGTATAGGCTTGTTCTTTCATTATTCTCTATGTGTTACTTTGCCAGTATATTCCATGTGCTGACCCGTTTTGGCTGCAACGCGTTTCATGTTGCAGACTTTTCGCATTTACGAGTAAGGTGCTTAGGTCGTGGTTCTATACTCAGTGATGCCGTTGGAGTTGATGGACTCGCTTATTCTTCCAAGACTTCTGTTGTTATCGTTATTAGATGGCCTTAAGCCATATTTATTTTATTAAGTTCTCTCTTGAGACATTCGATGTAATAAGTGTGTGATTGCTACTCTGTTATAAATCCTTCGAGTACTGTGTGGTGTCAGCATTACTGATCCAGGGATGACACTTGAGCACAGAGATCGGACTGTTTGAGGTCTAGTCGCTACAACAGCACGTGCATCATCTACTTCCACTGCACCATCACCTCCTTCAGGTGCCACCTCCAACCGTGATACAAGAAAGCAGACACAACCATCACTATCTGCCAAGAGTACACCTGTCGAGCCTGCACAGAGCTCTTCTTCTTCCATGGCGTCAACAAGGCACACAAGTGATATTATTTGTCGTCGTTGTAAGGGAAGAGGACATTTTGCGAGAGAATGCAAATCTCAGCATGTGATGATTGCTACTGAGGATGGTGGGTATGAGTCCGCTAGTGACTATGATGAGGAGACTTTGGCTCTTATTACACATGAAGAACACGGTGGAGATGATTCTGATCATGAGACGCAATACATGGCTGCTGAAGATGCTGACATGTATGAATGTTTAGTTGCTCAACGTGTTTTGAGTGTGCAGGTTACACAAAGTGAGCAAAATCGGAGGCATAATTTGTTCCATACAAAGGAGTTGTGAAGGAATGTTCTATTCAAGCGTCATCATAGATGGAGGGAGCTGCAACAACTTGGCTAGCATGGAGATGGTGGAGAAGCTATCTCTCACCACAAGACCACATCCACATCCTTACTACATCCAATGGTTCAACAACAGCGCAAGGTTAAGGTAACACGTACTGTTCGTGTGCACTTTAGTATCTCTACATATGCTGATTATGTTGATTGTGATGTGGTACCTATGCAAGCATGTTTCTTATTACTTGGTACACCATGGCAATTTGATAAAAATTCTGTACACCATGGTAGAAACAATCAGTATACTCTTGTTCATAAGGATAAAAATATTACTTTGCATAATTCTGTACACCATAAGTATGACTCCTGATTCCACTTTGAAAGATGATATTAATAGAGCTAATAAAGCAAAACAGGAGAAAAATAAGAGTGAAAATCAGATTGTGGCAAAAGAATTTGAGCAACAAATGAAGCCTAATAATAAACCATCTACTGTTTCTTCTGAAATTAAATTGAAAAATGCATATTTACTTGCCACCAAATCTGATATTGATGAGCTAGATTTTAGCAAATCTGTTTGCTATGCTTTTGTGTGCAAAGAGGAATTATTTTCATTCGAGGACGTGCCTTCCTCTTTGACCCTTGTCATCACTAACATTTTGCAGGGAGTTCACCGGCGTCTTCCCACAAGACGTGCCACCGGATTACCACCTATTCGAGGGATTGGGCATCAAATTGACTTAATTCCCGGTGCGTCGCTACCCAACCTTGCACCATACCGTACCAATCCAGAGGAGACGAAGGAGATTATGCTCAAGTACAAGAGCTTCTTGACAAAGGTTATATACGTGAATCCCTTAGTCCTTGTGCTGTTCCTATTATTCTAGTGCCGAAAAAGGATGGTACATCGCGTATCTGTGTTGATTGTAGAGGCATTAATAATATTACTATTCGTTATCGTCATCCTATTCCTAGGCTAGATGATATGCTTGATGAATTGAGTGGCTCTACAATTTTCTCCAAAGTTGATTTGCGTAGTGGATACCATCAAATTCGTATGAAATTGGGGGATGATTGGAAAACAGCATTTAAAACTAAGTTTGGATTATATGAGTGGTTAGTCATGCCTTTTGGGTTAACTAATGCACCTAGTACTTTCATGCGATTAATGAACGAAGTTTTACGTGCTTTCATTGGACGATTTGTGGTAGTTTACTTTGATGACATATTGATTTATAGCAGATCTTTGGAGGAACATTTGGAACATTTACGTGCTGATTTTATTGCTCTACGTGATGCACGTTTGTTTGGTAACCTTGGGAAGTGCACCTTTTGCACCGGTCGAGTGTCTTTTTCTTGGTTGTGTTGTTACTCCACAGGGAATTGAAGTTGATAAAGCCAAGATTGAAGCTATTGAGAGTTGGCCGCAGCCCAAAATGGTCACACAAATGAGGAGTTTTCTTGGCCTTGCTGGATTCTATAGGCATTTTGTGAGAGATTTCAGAACCATTGCTGCACCTCTCAATGAGCTTACAAAGAAGGATGTGCCTTTTGTTTGGGGTACCGCACAGGAAGAAGCCTTCACGGTATTGAAAGGTAAGTTGACACATGCTCCTTTACTCCAACTTCCTGATTTTAATAAGACTTTTGAGCTTGAATGTGATGCTAGTGGAATTGGATTAGGAGGTGTGTTATTACAAGATGGCAAACCTGTTGCATACTTTTACGAAAAATTGAGTGGGCCTAGTCTGAATTATTCTACTTCGATAAAGAATTATATGCTCTTGTTAGTACTTTAGAGACATGGCAACATTATTTATGGCCCAAAGAATTTGTTATCTGACCGATCATGAATCTTTGAAACATATTAAAAGTCAAGCTAAACTGAATCGTGGACATGCTAAATGGGTTGAATTCATTGAGACTTTCCCTTATGTTATTAAACACAAGAAGGGTAAAGAAAATGTTATTGTTGATGCATTGTCTCGTCGCTATACTATGCTTTCACAAGTTGACTTCAAAATATTTGGTTTGGAGACCATCAAAGATCAATATGTGCATGATGCTGATTTTAATGGTGTATTGCAGAATTTTAAAGGGAGAACATGGAACAAGTTAAATGCGTTAATGATGGATTTGTGTTTCGTGCTAACAAGCTATGCATTCCAGCTAGCTCTATTCGTCTTTTGTTGTTGCAGGAGGCACATGGAGGGGGATTAATGGGAAACTTTGGCATGAAGAAGACGGAGGACGTACTTGCTACACATTTCTTTTGGCCAAAGATGAGACAGGATGTTGAGCGTTTTATTGCTCGCTGCATTACATGTCAAAAAGCTAAGTCACGACTCAATCCTCATGGTTTATATGTGCCTTTGCCTGTACCTAGTGTTCCTTGGGAGGATATATCTATGGACTTTGTTTTAGGTTTACCTCGAACAAAGAAGGGGAGGGATAGAATATTTGTTGTCGTGGATAGGTTCTCAAAAATGGCACACTTTATACCATGTCATAAAAGCGATGATGCCGTTAATGTTGCTGATTTGTTCTTTCGTGAAATTATTCGCTTGCATGGTGTGCCCAATACTATTGTTTCAGATCGTGATACTAAATTTCTTAGCCACTTTTGGAGATGTTTATGGGCTAAGTTGGGGACTAACTGCTTTTTAGTACTACTTGTCACCCCCAAACTGATGGACAAAATCAAGTAGTCAATAGAACATTGTCTACTATGCTTAGGGCTGTTTTGAAGAATAATAAGAAAATGTGGGAAGAATGATTGCCTCATATTGAATTTGCTTATAACCGTTCATTGCATTCTACTACTAAGATGTGCCCTTTTGAAATTGTGTACGGTTTCCTCCCTCGTGCACCTATTGATTTGTTGCCTCTTCCATCTTCGGAGAAGGTTAATTTTGATGCTAAAGAACGTGCTGAATTGATTTTTAAAATGCATGAGTTAACTAAGGAAAACATTGAGCGTATGAATGCTAAATATAAACTTCTTTGGAGATAGGGGTAGAAAACATGTTGTGTTTGCACCTGGAGATCTTGTTTGGTTACATTTGCGTAAGGATAGGTTTCCTAATTTGCGAAAATCAAAGCTAATGCCACGTGTTGATGGTCCATTTAAGGTGTTAGAGAAAATAAATGATAATGCATATAAACTTGAGCTGCCTGCAGAATTTGGGGTTAGTCCCACTTTTAACATTGCAGATTTGAAGCCTTATTTGGGTGAGGAAGATGAGCTTCCGTCGAGACGACTTCATTTCAAGAAGGGAGGATGATGAGGACATCAATACCATTGTTACACCCATAGCCCCTACTATTACATATAATGGACCAATTACTAGAGCTCACAAGACGCCAATTTAATTACCAGGTACTTTCGTTTCTTGGTAATGATTCTAATGTTCATGAGAATATGATGCTGCCTAAATTGGATACATTTGTTTTGCTTACAAATGAAGGGCCTAGCTTGGATAAGGATGAACATTGGAGCAAGAACAAGCATGGAGTTGATGGCATGCGCAAGGGGAACAAGAACGGAGTTACAAGTGATGATTTCAGAACTTTGAAGCCACAATAAGGTGAATGAAGCCATGGACGAAATATACAAGATGCCACTTCATAAATTTCATCCAGAGGCTATTCTAGGTGCTGCGTCACCTTATTATTGGGCCAGGCCCATGTAATTTCGAAATGCATAAGTATAGGCTGTTTTTAGAGTCCGTATGTGTGGGGAAACAAGAGATAGGGTTGGTTTCGGACCCCTTACCCAAGGGCCACGAAATCCCCCCCCCCCTCTTCCTCCATATATTACAGCCCTTAGGGCACCGTTTAGACTTTGGGTTTTGTTTAGATTAAAAGTTCGCCATAGCTGCAACTTCGCGTACTTCGTTTGTGTTCAACGACCAGACAAAGGCGTCACAGAACCCCACCTTGATCAATAAAGCTTTCATCTTATATTCGCAATATCCAGATTGCAATCTCGGTCTCTTGCTTGTTCTTTGTTTGCTCGCAGGAAACAGACCTTCGTGGTCAGGTTGATCGTGCTCCGGCGTGCTCGAGAACCTCTCCAAGTTGGTTTAGCGATTGCTAAGGCGCGACGTCCTCGCACGTTCGTAGTCGGATCGTCAAAGTCGATTTCCACCAAAGTGATATCCATCATCTCATCGAAAGACGGGACACCTTTGCCTTTATCAGAGGCTCTGGGGGCCCGAGTGGGTCATCGAGGCTCGTTGCCATCTCCACCCGGACTGCGTGATGCCTGGCTTCCTTAGTAGACATGACACTCCGCAGGTGGAGCTGGAAGGCGGTCGCCACGTTCGGCAAGCCAAATGGCATGCAGACGTAACTGTGGGTTGGACCCTCGCAGCGCCCAACACGCGAAGGCCAGAAGTGCTCCTGAGATGCGGCCCTGTTGAGCCCTGGAATGTCGATGCAGACGCGCAGCACGCCGTCCTCGCCAGGATGCAGAGCTGCGCCAGGTCGGCGGCGGTAGCGGCGCATGGT
This sequence comes from Aegilops bicornis, assembly GCA_021605145.1. Lineage (NCBI taxonomy): Eukaryota > Viridiplantae > Streptophyta > Magnoliopsida > Poales > Poaceae > Aegilops > Aegilops bicornis. Next base: position 268,139,696 of record CM038673.1, read on the forward strand.
CCTTGCTTCTTGAAGCTCCTGGGTGGCCTTGATTATGAACTCCTGAGCACTGGGCGCTCCTCGCCCAATGCCCTCTTGAGGGAAATGTGCCACAAAGCACGCCTCCACGTGGTGCCCGAGCGCCTCCCTCGCGATGCTGGCTAGGTCTGAGGCCCTCCAGAAGAGAGCCCTCGAGCCTCGCCCGAGGAGGGCGCCATGCGCGCCTTCCTATGCAAGGGAGGGAGGCGCCCCAGGTGCGGGCGTTTATCCTGAGGTGGCGCCGCTGGAGACGCCGCTCTCCTGAGGCCCTGTGCGGAGTAATTGCTTCTTATTCTTGGGGATGGCCTCAGGAGGGTACAGGGTGCCCTCGCTCTCGTGGTCTTCGATTGCTGCGGCTTGGAAGGCGCGCTCTAGGGAGCACCCCACATCTCTTGCTTTGTAGGGGACTGTGATGATTCCGCAGCTTCCTGGCATCTTGAGGACGTTGTAGCCGTGGTGGGTTACTGCCATGAACTTGGCTAATGCTGGGTACCTAAGGATGGCGTTGTACGGCAGACGGATGTGGGCGATGTCGAAGTCGATGAGCTCGGTGCGGTAGTTGTCGCGCTGGCCGAAGGTGACAGGGAGACGGACCGGCCCTATCGGGGTGGTAGAGCCGTCGGTCACTACTTAGAAGGGTTTGGTAGGCTGCAGCTGGTCGTATGGTACTTGGAGGCTATCGGATGTCTCGACGGCCAGGACATTGAGCCCTGCGCCGCCGTCGATGAGGGTCTTGGTGACTTGGATGTTGCTGATGACGGGCGAGCAAAGCATCCGGAGAGCGCCAGCAGTCGCCGCGCACTTGAGCTGGTCCGACGAGCTGAACGTGATGGCCCATTTGGACCAGCTGAGCGGGCGCGTGGCCTCGAGCTTGGGGAGGGCCGCGTTCACCTTGCGAGCAAACTGCTTGAAGACGCGCTGGGATGCTGGGGCCTGAGCTCCGCCCCCGATGCAAGCGATAGCGCGCGGCTCCTAGAAGCCCCTAGCCCCCTCGTCCTGATGGTGGTCATCGTTTCTTCTTGGTGGTGGCGGCAGTGGAGGGAGACCAGCATTGCCCTGAGGGCGGTCCTCGCGCGACTGGTCCCTCCAGGCACCCTCACGAGCCTGGTCCTACCAGCGGTCCTCATGAGGCCGGTCACGCCACTCTTGGCGGGGGCCGCGGTCGTCCCAGCGTCCCCCACCTCGTCCTCCTCCTCGGACGTAGCCCCAATCATTGCGCTCGGGGCGTCGACCGAAGCATCCATCTCGGATGGCTCTGAGCTCCTGACAATCGTTGGTGTTGTGGCTATGTACGTTGTGGAAGGCGCAAAACGGACGGTTGCTCTTGGACGACTCGTGGTCGTCCCGGCCGTGCTTCGTGTCTGGCTCCGCCACGAGCACGGCCACCCCCTTGCGCTTCACGTCCTTGGCCTTGGCTTTCTTCTCCTCTGGGTCGGCAACATTGAGCTCGAGGAGGGAAGGCACCCTTCCTCAACTCTTGCGCACCTGGTCGCCCTGTTGAACATCTCCAGAGCCGTGCATAGATCCTCGCGGATGGCGAGCTCCTCCATCTTGACGTCGCGGACGCCATCGGAAAACGCTGAAATGATGGCCTCGTCCGTCACCTTGGGGATCTTGAGGCGAACGGTGTTGAAGCGTTGGATGTACTTCTGCAAGGTCTCTCATGGCTGCTGCTTGATGGAGCGCAGGTCACCCGCGGCTGAAGGGTGGTCGCGAGTGCCCTAGAAGTTGGTGATGAAGCGGTCGCGCATCTCACCCCAAGAAGAGATCGACCCCGGGGGCTATTTCAGGAGCCACGAGCGAGCACCATCCTTGAGAGCCATGGGGAACCAGTTCACCATCACTTTCTCCTCGCTGTTAGCCGCCTCAATGCTCAGCTCGTAGAGCTGCAAGAACTCCCCAAGGTCGGGGGTGCCGTTGTAGCGAGGAGGTAGGTCTGGCTTGAACTTGCCTGGTCAGAAGATGCTAAGCAGCTCCAGAGTGAAGGTGTGGTAGCCTGCTGTGGCCACCGGGGCCCTTTGTAGAGGCGGAGCCTGCTCTTGATGCCCGCGCACCGCCACCGCAGGCGGCACGCGGTCTTGTCGTGGTGGCGCCAGGAGCACAGGAGCGTTTTCTTGCGGCCGGGGAACTTCTTGGCACCTTCCTTCTTCACGTGCGGGCGCCCGGCGCGGTGGGTCGCGCCGAGGGGCCGCGCGTCTTGGCGCCAGGGGGGCCGTCTTGGTGCAGAGGTGGCGGAGGCGCTCTATGGGCTACGTTACCCGCGGCTGGAGGAGGGCGAGGTAGCGAGAGAGACGGGACAGGTGAGCCCTCGGCGGTGCTGACGAGCTCGGTGAGGCGGTCTAGCCAGTCCTCATAGAGGTCGTCGACCAGGCGGTAGCGCAGGTGCTCGCGTGCCATGAGCAGCGCGGCCTACGCATCCATGGGTGCGCGACATGCGTGGGACGATGAGCCGTCCGGAGTAAGCGACGGGGTAGCGGTGCGGCCATCCCGCCGCACCGAGGAGTGCATCGAAGATGCTTGCTGCATGTTTCCCACCGGGCTGGTGGCAGCGTTGGCGGCGGGTGATGGAGAACGATGGGGAGGCCCACCAACAGGGGCCGTCTGAGCGACGCGGGCGGCCAAGGCTTCCCGGCGCTCGGCGCGAGCTCGGTGCGCGTCTGCCATGGACGTGGTGGAGCGGTGGAGCGTGGATTGATGAAAGGAAAGCTTCGGCGCACCCCTACCTGGCGCGCCAAATGTCGGATTGCGGGTTCCAGCAAAACCCTTGAGGTTCGAACTCTGGGGTGCGCACGAAGATCTCTCCCTCCCCCTAGCTCGATCACTCACCACGAGCTCAAAGCTCAGCGCGTCAAGAACAAGGGACACAAGAGTTTATACTGGTTCGGGCCACCGATGTGGTGTAATAACCTACTCCAGTGTGGTGTGGTGGATTTCCTTGTAGGCTGAGGATGAACAAGTACAAGGGAAGAACAACCTCCTGAGGAGAGTGTCGGATTTGTGGTTTCGGCAAACCCTTGAGGATCGAACACTGGGGTGCGCACGAAGATCTCTCTCTCCCTAGCTTGCTCTCACAACGATCGCAAGGCCTAGCTCAACGAACCCAAAGAACAAGAGACACAAGAATTTATACTGGTTTGAGCCACTGATGTGGTGTAATACCCTACTCGAGTGTGCTGTGGTGGACTGCCTCTTGGGACGAGGATGAACAGTTACAAGGGGAAGAACAGCCTCCTGAGGAGAGGTGCTCTTGTGCTTGGTGAGCTTGTGTCGTGGATACGGATGGAATGGCTCCGATCCAAGATGAGATGAGATGAGATCAGATCAGATGCCTCCTATGGTGGTGGCTAGTCCTATTTATAGAGGCCCTGGTCCTCTTCCCAAATATTGAGCGGGAAGGGATCCCACAATGGCCAAATTTGAAGGGAGACAACTAGTACAAGTTATCCTGACTAAAGGTGGTCTTCGCCTGCCAAAGGCTCTAGTGGTGACGCCGTCTTGGGCTCCATGGTGACCTCCGTCCTGCCATCCTGCTGGTCTTGGTCTCGTTGCACCGATATGGAAACCTTTGCCCGATGCCTCGGGACTCCTTGCGTGCGCTTGCCTCTTTAGCACCAAAGAGGAAACGAGGACTCTGCGTGCTGGCGCCCATCTGGCTACGGTCGTCATGGCTTGCGTCACAGGAATCTCGTGAGGTGCCCCTTGCCTTGACCTCTCCGCCCCTCGTGACCCAGCCTGGTGAGGCCGCCCCCGAGGAGGTCTTGTGTCATCCGCCTCACGAGGCTTGGCCGCTCGCGAGGGTCTTGAGTGATTGCTGGTGAATACGGGCCGTACAGGGCCGCTAGTGGAGCCACGCCATGGGTTGCAGGCAGGCAAGTCTGGGGACCGCCTTTCCCAGGACGCCGATAGTAGCCCCCGGGCCCAAGGTGCGCTCGGACTTGGCTTCGAGGCGAAGCCAAAGGGAAAGTGAGGAGCGTCGTGGGCCCCAACAGCCTGCGGCCCCGCTTGACACGTGGCGATTGATTGGACGTGGGCATCTCCGCTTCCCCACGCTGCCTCGGCAACTACCCGACTGACAAAAGACTGGCGCGGGCAACGCTTGCCTTCATCGCTTTTCTTCGTCTTGTTCCAGATCTCCTTTCTTGCTCCCGGCTTCCGAAATCTCCAGATATGCTTCGATTCCCTTTCGAGACAGCGACCAATGGCACCCCGAAAGGTCAAGGTTGCTTTGCCGTCTGCCTGGTACAAGCCGGCTCTGGACGCGCCCAATGTCTCAGAGAAGAACCTCACCGCCACGCGTCTGCTGACGGCGGGGGAGAACAACAGAAGGGGAAGACCGAGCTCTGGTCTGGCTTCGTCGAGCCGAAGGCTTGGAGAAGTACCTTCTACCCCTTCTTCATGAGCAGCGTCGTTGCGGGGCTGGTTCCCCCCTTCTCCGACTTCTTCTACGCTGTCTTCAGCTATTACAGGCTGCAGGCCCTTCATCTTCATCCCAACTCCGTTCTTCTCCTATCGATCTTCGCCTTCTACTGTGAGGCGTACGTCGGGGTGATGCCGTCCGTGGCTCTGCTGTACCACTTCTTCTTCCTCCGGATCAATGACAGCCACACCTTGGGGTGCGCCAACTTCATCACAGCCGGCAAGGCCAACGCGATCTCGAAGGCTGGAAAGAAGGCCGAGGGCTTTGGGAGAAAATGGGTCATGATGGATGCCAAGCGCGTCCACCCACGGTTGACGCTACCGACGGAGATGCCCCAGTCCGACGAAGGGTGGCTCTGCGCGAAGCTTAAAGACGACCGGGAGAAGCCAGTGCTGGAGTAGATGACCGCCGACCTGAAGCCAGGCAACGCGAAGGCGGCGAAGATGACAAGGGCCATGCTCCTGAGGGAATTCTTGATGCTGCGCATGGCTCCGCTCCAGGCCCGCTCACGCCCCTTGTGGATGGTTGGGGGCGTAGGAGATAAGCTTCGCTTCAGTCCGGAGGCCTTGTCTGGAGAAGAGCTAGCTGTGTCTCTCCGCCTCTTGGTCGGGGACGGCCAGGAGTATCCGCCGAGTGCCTTCATTACCTTGTTCCTTCGCAAGGACGGGGCGTAGGCCGCGGCCTCCATGCCCACCTTTGACGGGCGCGGGCTAGTGCCGCCGGTGCCCCCTAGCGTCCCGATGGCGATGGTGCCGGTGGTCGTGTCTTCTGGCGATTCCCACGGGGACGAGGAAGAGGAGCGCGACTCGGAGGCGGCCCCCGAGGGGATGGGGGAGACCTCCCCCATGTGCAAGGCCGACATCCTCCGCACCCTGCCTGACGACGATGACGAGGCTGATGTCCTCCTGGAGAAAGAGGAGCCGCCCGTGTCTGGGGGCTCCTCGAGGCCTAAGGCTAGCCCCCTGAGGAGGCCACCGGCCGAGGTTCTAACGAGGGGCAGATCGACACTGATCTCCCGAGACGACGCTCCTGCTCTGACACCGCCCGGAGCTGCTTCCGGCCCATCTGCTGCCCCCTCTTCCGCTCCTGGAGCCCGTGCACCTGTGCCTCAGGCTGCGAGGCTCTCGGGCTTCCAGCTTAAGAAGCGGAGGGACTACACCACGGTGGACCAGTAAGTGTTCTTGTCCTGCCTTGTTCTTGCTTCTACTGCTTATCCTTGATGCTTCTCCGTTGTGCAATTAGGCTGACGCCCGCGGCGAAGAAGAGGAAGGAGGAAGAGGTGGTGCTGCTCGGGGTCATATCGCCTACAGTGGCCGCACCCCTCTCCATGGGTGAGGGCAGCGACGGTGCTCGCGCTTCTCCGGCCCGATCATCCTCGCGAGGCTTGGGGGCGCATCCTCGGGAGGAGTCAGACCCCGTGGCCCCGCTGGCTCTGGAGATGCCAACGCCCGGCTCGGTCTCCGAGGTCCCCAAAGTTCAGGAGCTTCCTGCCTCCCAGGCCATGCCGGGGATGTCGCCTCCTCCCCCTTCTGCCGCACTACTATCTCCGGGTCCTTCCGCCTCCCCTGACGTCCTGGAACGCGCCCTTTCCGCGATGACCCTGCTGCGAGAAGATCTTCAGGGCGCCGACCCCCGCATGGTAGCCGGGTGCCTCGAGCTGGTTTCTGGCTGGCTTCACTCAGACGTGTCCGTTCGGGCGGCGCTAAGCTAGGCAGCAGCAACCTCCGAGAAGGACATGCAGGCCGCCGCCCAGGCCGCAGCCGCTCACAAGGTGGCGCTGAAGGACATCGGGGCCGCCGAGGATCGTTGTCAGTCGCTGGAGGCTGAGCTGGAGACCATGTGCAGCGAGCATGCGGCTGAGGCTCGAGACCGCAAGGCGGAGGAGGAGAAGATGATGGCCCGAGAGGACGCTGCCAGAGGTCGCGACGCCGAGCTGGAGCAGTTGGCGAAGGCGCAGGCTGCGGAGCGCAGCCGGCTGGAGAAGGTGGAGAAGAAGGTGGAGGCGGAGAAGGCCGAGCTGGAAGCCAAGGCGCAGGTCCTGGCGGAGGACCGCGCGACCTTCAAGCTCCTCGAGGAGAGGTCTCGCAAGGCGCTGCGGTCGCTCTATGAGAAGGGCTTGGACGAGCCGCTGGCTACCAACAACGAGAGCCTCGCCCAGCTGCTTCCTTATCTGGTCGCGGCGCTTGAGGAAGTCGTGAGCGGCATCAGCCCCTTGGCAGATGAAGAAGCCCGCACCTTTCCTCAGCCACGTTGACGCGCGTCTATAGCCACATCCATCTTCGTGATCCCACCGCCCACCTTGACGAGCTGCTGGAGCCTGTGAACACCGAGCACTGCGCAGCTGCTGCCGAGGCCGTGAAGGGTCAGGTGGAGGCCCTGCTGAAGAGGTTCGGCGCCTTCGACCCCGCGCCCTCGACTGGCGGTGCTGCTGATCCTGCAACTCCGGTGAGTGGTGTAGGTGAGTCCAACACCGCTAGAGAAGAAGCATCCCTTGCGGGCGACGGCGGCGACGTCCGGGGATGACGAGATGACTTGCTGGCGACTCCTTTCTTGTTTGGTTTTTGCAAAATGCACCATGCCTCCTGGAGGCATTTAGACTTGCATTTGGTACCGGGAGGACAATATGTCTTGTAATATTTGCTTGAGATTTTGCGATTTCCTTCCCATTTGCTTTACATTCTACGTCGGCAGGGCCCGACCCCGCGCATACCTCAGCCGCCGTTGGGTCATCCGGATCACCAGGACGAGACCAAGGGGTGAGGGGCTACGTGGACAGTTAGGCTCCTGAGTCACGATGCTCAGGAGTCCCCCTTGATGCTCAAACGATCTTCATACCTTTTCCCTCGCCGAGGCTTGGCTTGGGAGGGGCACGCGATGATCAGGTCCGAGGGACCTGGCGGGGTGGCATACGCTTGGGCGTGACCCGACCGCAGCCCCCGTGCCCAGCCCCCTCGCGCGACTCTCCCTAGGGGAGGTGTTGCGATGAGGCCAGACACTGGGCTCAAGGGTTCCCTGAGGTTGATACATCCATGGGACCGGAGCGGGGGAAGACACAGGCGGAGGGGAGTATGAGGGTTGACTTGTTCGGGTGAAGGGTGGGCCGGTGGGGCTGCCGCCGCCGGACAATGTGTGGGAGTAGAGGGATGGCCTAGCCAATGTCATAGGGTATGATGGCCAGCCACTGTATAGGAAGAGGACGAAAGATTTAACAAAATAAAGAAATACAAATGGATAGGTGGTTGATCCCATATGCCTGTGTACGAGACCTGCTGGGTCCACCTGAGAAGGGGATTATGTTGGGAGGAAGGAGATTCAAAGAACGGCAGCCGAGTGAACTAGTTACATACATAGGCAAATAGCCACTAAAAAAGCAAACAAGTTAATGGGTTCTTAGAAGAAATATTTCAGACAAAATAGATAATTATGACACATAGGCTAATGCATGAAACACTCAGATGATAAAGGTGCTTAAACAGATAAAGTACAACATCTAGACCTTCCCGGCATGCTTGATCATGACGCTGCGGCTGTCCGTGTACTCGTCAATTACGGGAAGCAAACACGCCCTCATGTCCAAGATCCGCATGTACATGTCGTAGCATGTGTATGCGTCCTTGGCCCTACAGCAGTGGTAGACGAGAACCTCGTCCCGCACACATACCTGGGCGACCGCGATCCATTGATCCCTGTCAGGAGACGAATGGATGGGCACAAGGTCTATTCCTGTGACCTTGTGCTTTCTCATCATGTAGGTACTGCTTGAACTCGGCAAGGCAGAGCTTCACCGAGTCCGAATCATTGGTGTACATCACATTCAACTAGGTGCAACCATGGGACTTCACGGCAAACTCAAAGGTGAACTCCTTGCTGAAGCCCATATACAGCAGGCTCACCCCTCGGATCGCCATTGGAGTCTCTTAAAGTGAACGAGTGGATAGGTGGCGGCAGCAGTTCATATTTTAGCTCTGGGGGGAATGGATTCAACAGTAAACTAAGTGTGTGCAGACGAAAAAAGTTACTACCCCTCCCTCGCCCGCTGCACGCCCGTCAGAACATGCACCCTCGGCGCATTCAAACGCCTCCATTAAGAAACCTATTCCAGCCACACGTCGGTTCACGAGCGGGTCTATATTGGTACTGTAATAGCAAGTGTTAGTGGTCACTTTACTTAAATTTAATTAGCTTTAATAGAAATTTATTCTTAAAACAAGCAATGCCTTGGCTCGTTCTATTAGCGCCACAAGATTAATATGCACAACAATTAGAATTATTATTCTCATGACGCACATGATCAACACATTTGTCGCACTTCCACACGGATAATACTACCAAGTTTGAACTGTTTGTTATGGTTGCTATCCTCTGCATCATCATGCCGTGTTTCCTAGCTTGCAAGATTCAGAACCAACAAATAAGATTCAAATAATAAGTACATCAAAGATTCCTAAACATCTCATTAATTCCCAGCTTGCAAGATTCAGAACCAACAAATAAGATTCAAACAATAAGTACAACAAAGATGCCTACACATCTCATTGATTACCAGCTTGCAAGATTTAGAACCAACCCATTAGAGCCTTTTGATAAACTGAATATCATGATTAAATCCATCTTGGCTAGCCATGTCATACAACCCGAGAACTTGGTGAATGCTCTTGACCATCACAACATCTGTAATTGAGTATTCATGTTTGCACAGATAAGAAAGATCATCATTACTATAATAGTAGCACTAGTTGAAGCAAACTTTATTTCCAAACGAGAAAAGATTGCGATAGAATAGCTTTATTTAAAAAATAGAACATTAGCACAGTATGACAAAGCACAATCATGTTGATAAAGGACAGTACTGACCGGTGTGAGGGACCTTATGCCGCCACGACTCGATGTGGTGAACCTGCAACTCCACTCAGATGAGGTCAGCCTGCAGATCAATGATTCAATTCATGCCCCTTTTTCTGCAGTTCACCTGAAATGAAGCAAAGATTGCATCATTCAGCTTGCAAGAAGTACTTGCTCTCGTGAGCTCGTAGGTTCTTCTTTAGTAGTTGCACTAAAATTCAGCAACATTAAGGTTGACTGTCCTGCTCATGTAAGGTGTGATAACCCACAAGTGTAGGGGATCACAATAGTTTTCGAGGGTAGAGTACTCAACCCAAATTTATAGATTCGACACAAGGGGAGCCAAAGTATATTTGAAGGTATTAGCAGCTAAGTTGTCAATTCAACCACACTTGGAGATTAATTATCTGCAGCAAAGTGATCAGTAGTAAAGTAGTATGATAGTTTTGATAGTAGTGACAACAGTAACGATAACGGTAATAGTGATAGCACTGATTTTATAGCAAGTGTAACAATGATGATAGCAGTAGTAACTTAGCAGAAACAATATAAGATAAATTCATAGGCATTGGATCGGTGACTTGTTGGATGATATTCATCATGACACAGTTATAACCTAGGGCGATATGGCACTAGCTCCAGTTCATCAATATAATGTAGGCATGTATTCCGTAAATAGTCATATGTGCTTATGGAAAGAACATGCATGGCATCTTTTGTCCTACCCTCCCGTGGCAGCGGTGTCCATATTGGAAACTAAGGGATATTAAGGCCTCCTATTAATAGAGAACCGGAACAAAGCATGAACACATAGTGAATACATGAACTCCTCAAACTACGGTCATCACCAGGAGAAGTCCCGATTATTGTCACTCTGGGGTTGCCGGATCATAACATGTAGTAGGTGACTATAACTTGCAAGATCGGATCTAGAATATGGATATAATTATGATAACATAAACGGTTCAGATCTGAAATCATGGCACCCGGGCCAAAGTGACAAGCATTAAGCATAGCAAAGTCATAGCAACATCAATCTTAGATCATAGTGGATACTAGGGATCAAGCCCTAACAAAACTGACTTCAATTAGATGATGAATCTCATCCAAATCCTCACTGACCAGCGAGCCTACGAAGGAATTATTCACTCCCGGTGGGCATAATGGAATTGGCGATGGAGAAGGGTTGGTGATGACGAAGAACGAAGATCCCCCTCTCTGGAGCCCGAAACGGACTCCAGATCTGGCCTCCCGATGAAGAATAGGAGGTGACGGCGGCTCCGTCTCGTCGATCCCAATAATTCTTTCTCCCTAATTCTTTTTGGAAAAATAGGATTTTATAGCGTCGATTTCAGTGGTCTTGGGGCCACCGGTGGGGCAACCCATTTGGCGCGCTAGGAGAGGGGGCATGCCACAGTGGGTTGTGCCCACCAGTGCCCCTCTACAGTGGATCTTGGCTCCAGAAATTCTTATTTATTGAATAAAAAATTCTCGTAAAGTTTCGTTCCATTCCAAGAACTTTTATTTCTGCACAAAAACAACACCATGGTAGTTCTGCTGAAAACAACGTCAGTCAGGGGTTAGTTTCATTCAAATCATGCAAATTAGAGTCTAAAATAAGAGGAAAAGCGTTACGAAAAGTTGATACGTTGGAGATGTATCAACTCCCCCAAGCTTAAACCTTTGCTTGTCCTCAAGCAATTCAGTTCATAAATTGAAAGTGGAAAAGAAAAACTTTTACGGACTCTTTTTCTCTTGTTTTCATAAATACGCTTAAACAACACCCAGGTTTTCAGCCACATTAAAACTAACCATGTCGACAAGAACTCCTAAAGATTATAATGACTCATATCAATGACATAATTAGCTAGTGAGCAATAATAAGATATCTCAAACGACAACACGTTGTCAAAATAACCATGATATAATATGACAATAGTGGTATCTCGCTAGCCCTTTCTGAGACCGCAAAACATAAATGCAGAGCACCTCTAAAGTTCAAGCAGCGACTAAACATTATAATTCATGGTAGAAAAGATCCAGTCATGATGCACCCAACATTAGCTACACACAATGCATAAGTCATGACAGCTGTGCTCTCAGGTTCTAGCGCTTGTTTTAGAAGGTGATGACACAACATAAAAGTAAACACATAGTCCCTTCACAGAGGGAAGCAGTGATATGCAGATGTGCTAGAGCTCAATTTTTTTTAAAACAAAGGTAAATGATATTTTGAGACATGCACCCTTCTCATTTACTTCATGACCATCGGTTATCAATATATTCCATGCTAAGCACGCTAGTGGCGGTTCCCAGGCGATAAAACTAAAGGTTTTGACTCCATTGGGAGTTTTTGTTTGATTATTTGGGACTGGGCATCCCTATTACCGCCCTTTTCTGTGCGATGGCGAGTGAATAAACACTCGACCTGAGAATAACCCGCTTAGCATGGAAGAAACCGACCACCTCCTGTCGTTCCATGAATGATCCAGACACACAAAACGGATATTTATTTAAAAGTTTTAGAGGTGGCACATACAAATTTACTTAGGACGGCAGGGTAATACCGCATATAGGTAGGTATGGTGGACTCATCTGGAATAACTTTTGGGTTCAAGGTTTTTGATGTACAAGCAGAATTCCCACTTAGTACAGGCGAAGGCTAGCAATTAGATTGAGAAGCGTCCAGCTAGAGAGAAATAATGGTCATAAACATGCATTATGCATAAGTAACATTGGACACTAGCATGAGTAGGATATGAACACCATGAACATAAACATCACAGAGGCTATGTTGGTTTTGATTCAACTACATGCATGAACATGTGCCAAGTCAAGCCACTCGAATTTTCAGAGGAGGATACCATACCATCATACTACATCACGATCATTTTAACGCGATGTTGATATCCAAGATAAATCATTATCCACTCCCAACTACTTATGCATGGCATGAGAAACTATAATCTCTAGTTGTCATTGCAAACATGTTTAATCATAATGGGCTGAATCATGGATACTAGGTTAAACATATTTACACAAACAGAGCAAGTCGAGTTCATACCAGTTTCTCTCTGCCACGACCAGTTCATCGAATGTCGTCATTATTGCCTTTCACTTGCACGACCGAACGATATGAAAATAATAATAGTGCAAGAGTGTCGTGGACTAAGCTGGAGTCTGCAAACATTTTATTCAACAGGAGAAGACAAGGTAAAATGTGCTCTTTATTAGATCAACAGTTATTCATATGAGAGCCAATCAACATTTTCATCGTGGTCTTCACCTTGGTATAACTCGCATAAAAAGAAAAGAAATTCAGAGAAACACACAGAAATATTTTTGGAGTTTTTGGTTTTCTTGAACAAGCAAATAAAAGGGAAAAGCAAAAACGAGAAAACTATTTACACGGGAAAGCTCCCAACAAGCAAAAGAAGAACAAGGAAATCTTTTTGGGTTTTCTTTTTAATATTACTACTAAGCATGCATAGAAAGTAAACTACTACAACTATTTTTTTTGGTTTTTCTAAAGTTTTTCAAACACACAAGAAGAAGGCAAGAAAGTAATCTAAGCATGGATGATACAATGAAAAAGTGTGAACACCGACTAATGAAATATGTGGACATGAATGTAATGTTGGTGGGAACACGTACTCCCCCAAGCTTAGGCTTTTGGCCTAACTTGGTAGTCGATCAATAGCCTGGATAGTAGTTGGCGTGGTAGCTCACGGAGGCTCTCGGTGCGGATGCCACGGCATGCCTTGCTGCCTCCACTGTTGCGTTGTGAGCTTGGGCCTCGCTCTCGAGAACAAAATATCTTCCTTTGCTGTCATAGTCAAAAAGAGCAGGCGTAGGCAAATATGTGTGCACAACAGATTTTTGGTTAAACATTAGATTGTAAGCGAAGTTATCAACCTTTCCCTTGAGAATCTTATGATCTTTTAAGGTTACAAAATCTAAATACTTCATGGGTAGGATAGGATCAAAGGGCAAAGGTGATACACCCGGCCCTCGTGCTAATCGCGTAGCATATATTACACCATAGAAATAGCCAATGTTAACGTTGTGCTGAAGTCTGCGTGCAACAATTGCTCCAAGGTTATAATTCCTTTCATTGGCGAGAGCAATGTGAATGAGGCCCAAGTCTGGAGCACAGAGTGTACTACAGTCTTGCTTGCCTGCTATACATTTCCCATTAAATAATGCAAAGTACTGAATTGCGGGAAAGTGAATGCTCTTTATTCTACCTTGTGTCACTCCCCTCGTCTCATCGCAGCAAAGACTAGTTAAGAATGTTTGATACTCAGCCCTTGGCAGTTCGTCAAGCGAACCCCAGAACGGGAATTTGCAGTGGTAAGAAAAATTCTCTAGTGATATGGTAAATGAATTATCATAAAGCATAAACGATACATTAGACTCACGGGGAAGGAATTTAAATCCTTTGACAAATGATTAAGTGAGAAGGTGGCGTTGTTCGCACTTATCTGAAAGGTAGGGACGGAGACCGGCATTGTGAACATATTGCTCATATTCCTCTTTAATACCCACACACATCATATACTCATCGCAACGCCATAAGCATGTTTTCGTGGCGGCATCTCGAGTAGAACTTTCACTTGGTTCATGATGTCTACTACGCAACTTTATTCTTGTAGACACGTGTTGGGCCTCCAAGCGCAGAGTTTTGTAGGACAGTAGCATTTTCCCTCAAGTGGATGACCTAAGGTTTATCAATCCGTGGGAGGTGGTTACAGAGGCCTGCAGCGGCGGAACTTCTGATGGTTTCTCTATTTATAGGATTTTTTGGCGTTGGTTTGACGCTATGATGGGCCTCGAGGTGAGCACAACCCACCGGGGCATGGACAGCCCACCAGGAGTGCCCTGGTGGGTTGTGCCCTCCTCGTGGCTCTTCTGGCCCTCCCACAAAGCTTCGGGGTCTCTTTTGTTCAAAAAAATCATCAAAAAGTTTTGTCCAATTCCGAGAACTTTTATTTCTGCACAAAAAACAACACCACGGTAGTTCTGCTGAAAACAGCGCCAGTCCAGGTTAGTTCCATGCAGATCATACCAAAACCATACAAAATTGTTGTAAACATGGCATGGATACTTCATAAATTATAGATATGTTGGAGATGTATCAGCATCCCCAAGCTTAATTCCTACTCGTCCTCGAGTAGGTAAATGATAAAAGAAATAATTTATGAAGTGTGAATGCTAGCAAAGTGCATAAGTTTCATCAATGATAATTTCAATCACTTTTCCTAGCATCATAACATCAATTCTTTCTCATAAAATTTCTCATGTTAAAGTGGCAACCAATTCACATGTTAAGGTTCAAACAATGAATTCTCTTGAAACTCAACAACCTATGTTCTCAGTCACCAAGTAATTGTAATTCAACTTATTCAACAGAGTTTAAGTAAGAGCTCCACATACTCAACCATCTTATATTCTTCTATGATTGCTAGCACTCACCGCATACACATGAGCAAAACGTTTCAAACAGACACATAGAAAGATAGGGGCTTATTGTTTTGCCTCCGAACATATTCACCTCAAGGGTGATGTCAACAATAATAACTCATGCTACCCATATTCAACTGGACATATGTGCCTAGATCTTTCCTCACCACATGATGCTTGCCAAAAGAGAAAAATAAAAAGGAATAGAGAGAAAAACTTTGACTCTTTGCATACAAGTAAATACATAAAAGTAAAAGATAGGCCCTTCGCAGAGGGAAGCAGGGTTTTCCATGCGCTTATTTGTTTGTATGTTCAACCCCTTAGTGCAAAAGAACGCCATGTTATATTTCCCCTTGTGATGGCAACCTTTATTATGCAGTATGTCGCCTTTATTGCTTTATCATCACAAGTTCGTACAATGCTCAACTTTCGCTTACACTAAATGATCTTACACTTTTAGAAGCAATTTTTATTGCCTTATTGCACTGATGACAACTTACTTGAACGATCTTGCTCAATCCTTAGGTAGGTATGGTGGACTCTTGAAAATAAGATCTAGGCTTCAGGGTTTTTGGATGCACAAGTAGTATCTCTACTTGGTGCGGAATTTTTGGCTAGCAAAGATGGGGGGCAAGCACCACATGTCGAAGGATCTATGACAATATAACTTCTATGTGAATATGAACAAACATAAATCATCACGTTGTCTTCCTTGTCCAACGTCAACAATTCTGGCATATAATATTTTGATGGGGGCTCAAAATCACAAAAGATTTCCACGATAGTGTGTTTGCATGTGAAAGTTCTCTTCCTTATACTAATTATCCGTGAATTGCCTGTATGACCAATATTGTGATTGTCAAGCCTCAAAATATTTCACTTTCTAAACCCAATGTGAAGCTACCACTATGCATAATATGATTTCAACTTCATGACATTCAATTTATTCAACAATTTACTCATAGGATATAAGTGAAGCACAAGAGTAATTCCATACAAAAGAGCTTCGTTGACGGGATGTAAGTACTGCTTACCTAGCCTCCCTGGCAACTATTTGAGGACTATTTTATTTGAAAACTTTCAGTTCTAAGTATTTTATTAAAACAACAAGAAAAACAAAATAAAATGACAATCCAAGACTAGCATAACTCATGTGAAGAAGCAAAAACTTAGGCTCAACCCATACTAACCGATAATTGTTGATGAAGAAAGGTGGGATGCCTACCGGGGCATCCCCAAGCTTAGATGCTTGAGACTTCTTGAAATATTATCTTGGGATGCCTTGGGAATCCACAAGCTTGAGCTTTTGTGTCTCCTTAATTAATCTCATATCACGGTTTCCCTAAATCTTAAGACCTTCATCCACACAAAACTCAACAAGAACTCATGAGATAAGTTAGTATAAACCAATGCAAAAACTTTATCATCCTCTACTGTAGCAAATCATTAAAATTATTATTCAACATTGCATACTAAATGCCTCTGCATATTTAATACTCCTATCCTCAAATATAATCATTAAACAAGCAAACATATGCAAACAATGCAAACATAACAGCAATCTGCCAAAGAATTACAGTCTTTAAAGAATGCAAGAGTATCAATACTTCCCTAAATCCAAAGGTTATGAAAATTTGCCACACTGTAGAAAATTTATCAGAGCTCATTTTGCAAAAAGTTTCAACATTTTATCACATTCTGATTTTTCTTTGGAATTTTTGTAACAGCGGTAAATTTTCTGTTTTCAAACAGCAACATGTAGACTTGTAAAATAAGCATAGTAAAGGCTATCCATGCCACTTTTATTGAAATAAAAGATGCAAAACATCATTATAAATAGCAGCAAGCAAATCCTAACAAAATAAACTAATGCTCCAAGCAAAACACATATCATGTGACGAAGAAAACGTAGCTCCAAGTGAGGTTACCGATAATGTTGGAGACGAAAGAGGGGATGCCTTCCGGGGCATCCCCAAGCTTAGTTGCTTGGATCATCCTTGAATATCACCTTGGGGTGCCTTGGGCGTCCCCAAGCTTATGGTCTCATCGCTCCTTATTGTTCTCATATCGACATCTCACCCGAAACTTGAAAACTTCAATCAGACAAAACTTAACGGAACTTCGTGAGATAGGTTAGTATGATAAAGAACAAACCATTTCACTTTGGTACTGTCAAAGACAATATTCATAATTTTTTCCACACAATGCCTACTGTAGCATATCATTTCCATAATTTATATTGAGCAATATAGGCCATAGAAACTAGAAAGCAAGCAAACTATGCATCGAAAACAGAATCTGTCAAAAACAGTCTGTAATGATCTGGATAACTACCATACTTCTGCTACTCCAAAAATTATGAACAAATTAGGATCACCTAAGAAATTTTTATATTAATCTTCTGCAAAAAGAATCAACTCAAAATCACTCTACTGTTAAAAATGAGAATTATTTTCGTGAGCGCAAAAGTTTCTGTTTTTCAGCAAGATCAAATAAACTACCACCCAACATGACCCCAAAGGCTTTACTTGATACTTTATTGAAACAAAATCAATAAAACATGATCAATACAGTAGCATAATCATGTGAAAACAAAAAACCTATAGGTAAAGGTCTTGGGTTGTCTCCCAACAAGCGCTTTTCTTTAATGCCTTTTAGCTAGGCATGATGATTTCAATGATGCTCGCATAAAAGATAAGAATTGAAACACAAAGAGAGCATCATGAAACACATGGAAAGCACATTTAAGTCTAACCCACTTCCTATGCATAGGGATTTTGTGAGCAAACAATTTATGGGAACAAGAATAACCTAGCATAGGAAGGCAAAACAAGCACAACTTTAAAACTTTCAACATAAAGAGAGGAAACTGGATATTATTGCAATTCCTACAAGCATGTGTTCCTCCCTCATAATAATTTTCATTAGCATCATGAATGATTTTAACAATATAGCCATCACATAAAGCATTCTTTTCATGATACAAAAGCATAGAAAACTTATTACTCTCCACATAAGAAAATTTGTTCTCATCAATAGTAGTGGACGCAAACTCAACAAAATAACTATCATGTGATTGAAAATTAAAGTCCTGATGACAAGTTTCATGTTTATAATTATTCAATATAGCATACATGTCATCACCATAATCATCATATATAGGAACTTTGTTGTCATAATCAATTGCAACCTCCTCCAAAATAGTGGATTCATCATTAAATAAAATCACAACCTCTCCAAATCCACTTTCATCAATATAATCATCATAAATAGGAGGCATGCAATCATTACAACAAATTTGCACATCAAATCTTGGGTGACTAAAAATATCATCTTCGTCAAACATAGCATCCCCAAGCTTATGGATTTGCATATCATTAGCATCACGAATATTCAAAGAGTTCATACTAACAACATTGCAATCATGCTCATCATTAAAATGTTTTGTGCCAAACATTTTATTGACTTCTTCTTCTAACAATTGCGCAAAATTTTCTGAACCATCTTTTTTAAGAAATATATTATAAAGATGATCAATAATATTATGCAACCTTAATTCCATTTTTTGTAGTTTTCTTTTATAAACCAAACTAGTTATAAAACAAGAAACTAAAAGATTCAATTGCAAGATCTAAAGATATACCTTCAAGCACTCACCTCCCCGGCAATAGCGCCAGAAAAGAGCTTGATGTTTACTACACAACGTTATTCTTGTAGACACGTGTTGGGCCTCCAAGCGCAGAGTTTTGTAGGACAGTTGCAATTTTCCCTCAAGTGGATGACCTAAGGTTTATCAATCCATGGGAGGTGGTTACAGAGGCCTACGGCGGTGGAACTTCTGCTCTAGGTTAACTTCTGATGGTTTCTCTATTTATAGGATTTTTTGGCGTTGGTTTCACGCTAAGATGGGCCTCGAGGTGAGCACAACCCACCGGGGTACGGACGGCCCACCAGGCATGCCTAGGTTGGTTGTGCCCTCCTCGTGGCTCTTCTGGCCATCCCATAAAGCTTCAGAGGTCTCTTTTGTTCCAAAAAAATCGTCAAAAAGTTTCTTCCAATTCTGACAACTTTTATTTCTGCACAAAAAACAACACCACGCTAGTTCTGCTGAAAACATCGTCAGCCCGGGTTAGTTCCATGCAAATCATACAAAAACCATATAAAATTGTTGTAAACATGGCATGAATACTTCATAAATTATAGATACGTTAGAGACGTATCAGTTCAACATATGATCGGCGAGCAGAGCTGTCACTAGTAGATGCCCCCGAGGATATCCTCCTCGAAGAACTCCTTCCAAATAGGTTCATCATGTTCGCGTACAATTTTCTGAAAATTTTAGGATGAAAAAAATTTGTCAACAAAACTTCAATAAATTGATAGCAACTACTCATAAGGATGCATAGAGGCCATAACAAGCATTCAAACTACTTAGAACTCTAAGAACTCAACATGCAAGCTCATCTATAGTAGCACCAAGAGTAGCTAATTATTCAAAATATAAACCACAAAAACAAAAACTAATTGGACAAATGGTAGAGTCACATACCAAGCAACAATCCCCCGAAACAGTTTCGGAATTGGAGCTTCGAGCAAAGAGATCGAAATCCGCGGGTTTTAGAGCACGAACACGGGAGAGAGAGCAATGGAGATTGCTTTCTGGAGGTAAGTGATGATGTGGGAAGAAGAGATAAGTAAGGGGGCCCACGTGGGGACCACAACCCACCAGGGCGCACAGGGTCTCGCACGCCTGTGTGGGTTGTTCCCACCTGGTGCACCTCCCTCTGATATTATTTGCACCAGAAATTCAGAAATATTCAGAAAAACCGTATTAAATTTTTAGAGCATTTTGAGAACTTTTATTTTTATTTAACTAATAAATACAGAAAAAAATGTAGGGACAGAAGGTAGTGCTTACTAAATTCATCAACTTCATACCGTTCAAAAATGATCCATTATTAAGGTTGATCAGGTCTTATTAACAACCACTTTCGATTAGCGTGAAACGTAAGAACTTTCATAAATCACTAAGTTACCTCAATGGGGATATGAATGTCCCCAACAATAAGCATTTCATATTTCTTTTCGACAGTAGGTAGAGGTATTTGAAAACTTCAAATAGTGATTGTCAAAGATTTTTCAATAACATTAATACCATTCACCTGGAATTGTTTCTTTGGAAAGTGACCTTGCTTTTATTGCAATCAATAACAGCCCCTGCAGTGTTCAAGAAGCGTCTACAAAGGATAATCGACATGTTGTAATCCTCGGGCATCTCAAGTATAACAAAGTCAGTCAAAATAGTAACATTAGCAACAACAACGGGCACATCCTCACAAATACCGATAGGTATGGCAGTTGATTTGTCAGCCATTTGCAAAGATATTTCAGTAGGTGTGAGTTTATTAAAATCAAGTCTTTTATATAAAGAGAAATGCATAACACTAGCACCAGCTCCTAAATCACACAAAGCAGTTTTCACATAATTCTTTTTGATAGAGCAAGGTATAGTTGGTATTCCCAGATCTCCAAGTTTTTTAGGTACTCCATCTTTAAAAGTATAATCAGCAAGCATAGTGGAGATTTCAGCTTCTTGTATTTTTCTCCAATTAGTGATGATGTCTTTCACATACTTTGCATAAGGAGGCATTTTCAAGATATTAGTCAAGCGAGTACGCAAAAAGACTCGTCTCAGCATTTCAGCAAAGCGTTCAAATTCTTCATCATCTTTCTTTTTAGTTGACTTGGGTGGAAAAGGCATAGGTTTTTGCCCACGGTTCTCTTTCTTTACCGTATTTTCTAGCAATGAAGTCTCTTTTATCATACCTTTTATTCTTAGGTTGTGGGTTATCAAGATCAACAGGTGGTTCTATCTCAACATCATTATCTGGTTCTTTTTCATTATTTGGTTGAGTGTCTTCATGAACTTCATCATTATATTTTTCATTGTCACTAGGTGAGTGTTCATTACCAGATTGATTTTCAGCATCAAAAATAGAAGTTTCATTATCATCATCAGGAGTTTTTTCTATTTCAGGTTCACTAGAAGTATGCAAATTCCTATCATTTTTCTTCTTATTTTTTCCTTTCTAAAAGGACTAGGTGCATCAGTGTTAACTCTTTGTGAATCTTGTTCAATTATTTTTGGGTGTCCCTCAGGATAAAGTGGTTCCTGAGTCATTTTACCTCCTCTAGTTGCAAGTCTTATAGCAAAGCACTACTAGGGAAAACCTTATGCACAGAACTTTAGCAGTAGCGAGGGTCAAAAAAGCATTTGGTGCTAAGTAGCGATAGCGGCGCTTTGAGCAAAACCGCTGCAGATAAAGTTCTAGCAGTAGCGCGTCTTGCTCTAAACACGTTACTACTAAAATTCCCACGGCTTAGCCGATAGGCTACACATAGTAGTAGCGACCTATATCGAACCGCACTACCGCTACTTTCTTTGTAACAGCGCGTTTTAATCTAAACTCGCTACTGCTAAAGGATATAAAATTAAATGGAAAGCAAATAGAAAGGTAATTGAAAATGAAAGAAATAGAATAAGGTGAAAGGAAAAAATAAAATGTGTAGAAAACTAAATGAAAATGTGTGATAAAGAGAAAGGAGTAGCAGTAGCGTGTATCCCTGAACGCGCTGTAGCTAACGTAGTAGTAGCGCGCTTCCTGGAATGCGCTACTGCTACTTCTGACTTAACCACGGGGTTCGTTCTTCCCCACGGCCACTTCCCCCAAATCCAACTCTCCACACTCTCGCCGCCGCCGTCGTCCGTCGGCCGCCGTGCGCTCTCCGCACACCCTCTATGTCGCCCCGACCCCAGATTCAACGCCGCCCCCGCCCCCGACCTCAACGCCACCCCGGACGCCGCCCCCGACCCTGACCTCGACACCACCATCCGCCGCACGCCCGAGCCCCGACCCTGACCTCGACGCCGCCTGCCCCTCCCTCGTCGCAGGCACCCGAGGTGAGCACGCCTGCTCCTCCCTCTCCCCTACCTCTGCCTAGGGTTTCTTTATATTTTAGTTGCATCAAATTAGTTAGGGTTCATGTAAGAGTGGAAACAAATCGGATGCGGATGCGGCTCAAATGAGTTAGGGTTCATGTAAGGGTGGAAACGAATCAAATTTCTAAGATGAATCATAAAACGAGTAAATTTTGACCACTTATTTCACTTTATAGTTGGATAATTGGAATATCCGCTACCACTTTCCACCCCTATAGGTTCATCAAATTAGATGGTAATTAGGGCTGTAGTTCCTAGGTACTAATTAGCTAGTAAGAACTAGGTACTAATTAGGGATGTAGTTCCTAGGTGCCATGTCCGGGACTGGGCTACGCCGGGGTGGTACTGGGAGGCGCTACCTACCGGGGGACGCAGGTTGGTGAGGAGCCAGGCTGTCGTTGACCCGAACCTTCTTTGGTGGCGGTCACGTGGGCCAGTGACGGTCCAGAGGCTCGAGGACTCCACGGAGGTGGTGCTTCACCGTGTCAGTGAGGAGGATGCGCATGCCAGTCGCTACTTGTTTGCGTTGGAGCATGGGTTTTCCAATACCTGGCAGGTTCTCCAGAGATCTCACTGGACCTATGATCCCGTGATGGTTCCTTCTCTGTGGGTGTCCACCGCCCGCGCCGATACCCGTCGTGTGCTAGGGTTTTAGTTGTATTAGTGATGTATATGTATGACACTATTCGTGATGTATTAGTGATAATATTCGACGATGTACGGACACATGAGATGATTTACTTTTGCTTATTGAATGCATGCTAATTTGAGTCCTATAAGATATTTTGAAATGTATATCTTGTGTTGCTCAATATCCAAGTGGCCGGTCATGTTTGCAGGTTACACCTCTGACTGGCCTATGTTTTGCCGGAGTGTTGATTCATTTTTGTTCTGGCAAATTTCAGGCGCTCGATATGTCCTATTTGAGCAAAGGTCATGCCAGATTTTTCCGTGAATTTTGGCATGACTTGTGCCAGAATATGTAGGAAATATCGAGTGCCCCGGATTTGTGTGTTGAGCATCCTGGTAGTTGTCTTCGATCAATTTTCAATTAATGTTTTAACTATGAACATAGGAAATGTCTGACGACGAAAAGGATTTCCATATTTGCAAATACTGCGAAGACGAGCGGGGCCTGTGCGACGGAATCTTCCTAGATGATGATAGGCGCTTGACATCAAGTCGGGACGAGAACTTCAAGTGGATACAGAAGTCACAACGACAAGTCTTTTTCGTAATTAAGCATGACATCTGCTTCATTTGCTTCAACTTATATTTTTTACTATTCTACTAGCGTATCCCCGCCATGCAAGAGTTTTTGTATTGGATAAGATAGGTTTCAGTCATACTATGGAGGTAAAGAAAGTTTACTTGAAGACCGAGCATGGTTATATTTTCCACGCAAAATTATACAATTCAGACGACTACACCTGTTTTGGATGCAAAACATGGCGAGCACTATGCAAGACTTATGCATTTGAGCATGATATGGTTATCACCTTTGATATTCGTCCGGAAGATGATATTGAAGGTAATACCGGCATCTGGGTCGATGTGCAGACGCCTCCAGTTATACCATTATGTAAGTTTCTCAACCATATTTATGTCTTTGATATTGTTTTTTCAAAAATAGTTGACAACTAATTTGTATTGTCGACTTATTTCGATTGCAAACAAACATGTCCAGCGCTTGGTAGACAGGACCTACTCTTTGTCCGGGGGCTGAACTAAACTATGAAGAGCTAAGTCATTATGTTTCATGGCTTGAGGATCTTGATACTGTCAAGACAAATTTTCTTCCTGGATTTAGAAATGTTAGTACTAAAAACGTGCGACCAATAGTGTTCGTAATGAACTACGGTCACATCTTTTAGGAAGGATGGTAAGATTTTTACTATTTGTCCTCAGTGCATCTTTTTCATACATTATTTTTGAAGCTAAACTTAATTGCTAAGTATGTTACCATACGATGTTCTTCAACAGGGACTCCCGATGAATGTTGTGCCTTATGGGATCGAGACTAAAGGTACCATGAATATTATTAGCTTACGGCCAAGATATCCTATAGATTACTTTAGTGCATTCAAGATTAGCGACGGATGCTTAATAGTGCAAGACTGGACCAAATATGTGATGGGGGAGCGCAGAGAAGTACTAGGGGGCAGCAAGCAGGCGCTACCCACGATTAGGAGACAGGTTCATCTGCATGCTCCAACTTGATCAAGGAGGAGAGCTACACATGTTTTATGTTATTTTACCTAAGAGAGAGCAGCAGGAGTGATTAGCTAGCTAGAAATGAGTTTGAGGATGATGATGTGCTACACTATTACTATGATGATAAAATAGCTAGTGTTGGTGGTAATGACTATGATGATTATTATTAGCTAGTGTTAGTGGTGATTAAATAAATATTGTTCGTGGTAATGACCATGATGATGATTAAATATCTTGTCTTTGGCGGATTATATTCAAGTGGAGGCAACATGTGGTGCACATCGAAAGTACTACTAGTCCAAACTAGATCAAGTTTGGATTAGTAGTATACTTTGACATGCACCACATATTGCCTCCACTTGAACCTAATCCACCTTCATTTGACACATCGTTATGGACATAATGATGTAAACCTCATAACCGGTATTGTACCAATATTTGTATGATGGCGCATAAATACACTAAAAATGAAAAAATAAAAAAGAATACTAGTAGCTATGGAGAGAAAACACGCTGCAAAGAGTTACATTAGCGATGGCGTGGGAGTGAACAAACGCTGCAGCTATTCGTCCTAGCAGTAGCGCGTGCGGGCACGCGTTACTGCTAAGCAATAGTTGTAGCGCCTTATTAGTAGCGTGCCTACCCGCGCTACTAGTGAGCACAAAACCAGCGCTACTGCTAGGGTTTTCCCTAGTAGTGAAGTCATGCATATTATGATTCATTTAATCAAGCAATTCTCTTTGTGATTTAGCACTTGTTCTAACTGAGTTGAACCATAGAAGCATGTTTTCCAACACCTCTAACATCATTTGAAATTCTAAATAACAAGTCACTCAAGCAAGCAATCATATCAGAATTGTATTTCAATTGTTTCATAACATTTGCATTGAAGTTATCTTGTTTTCTAATATAGTTTTCAAACTCATAAAGGCATTGGCTAGGGTGCATATTGTGAGGATTGTCATTATCATTGAACTTCATTAAATAATTTACCTCTACCACCTTAGGCAGTGGTGGTGTATTAAGCACATGTATTTCTTTAACATCCTCAGCTTTAATACCTTTTTCCTTCATAGATTTCTTTGCATCTTGCATATCTTCAAGACTGAGATATAATATACCCCTCTTCTTCGGAGTGGGTTTAGCCGGTGGTTCAGGAAGAGTCCAATCATCATAATTTTTCAATATGTTATTCAATAATTCTTTAGCTTTTCCAACAGTTCGTTCCCTGAAAACACAACCAGAACAACTATCTAGGAAGTCCCTAGAAGCATCGGTTAGTCCATTATAGAAGATATCAAGTATTTCATTTTTCTTAAGCGGATGATCAGGCAAAGCATTAAGTAACTGGCAAAGCCTCCCCCAAGCTTGTGGGAGACTCTCTTCTTTAGTTTGCACAAAGTTAAATATTTCATGTAAGGCAGCTTGTTTCTTATGAGCATGAATTTTTTATCCAGAGAAGTAATAAATCATATCCTGGGGACTACGCACACAACCAGGAGCAAGAGTATTGTACCAAGCTTTAGCATCGCCCTTTAATGAGAAAGGAAATAATTTGAGAATATAATAATAGCGAGTCTTCTCATCATGAGTAAAACGTGTGGCTATATCATTCAACTTAGTAAGATGTGCCACAACAGTTTCAGTTTCATAACCATGGAAAGGATCAGATTCAACCAAAGTAATTAACTCTGGGTTGACAGAGAATTCAGAATCCTTATCATCAATAAAGATAGGTGAAGAAGCAAACTTAGGATCATATTTCATTCTAGCATTCAGAGATTTTTCTTTATACTTGCGTAATAATTTCTCAAGATCATCTCTATCCTTACAAGCAAAAATATCTCTAGTTGTCTCCTCATTTATATCTAGGTACCTTAGGACCTTCCGGTACCTTAGGCAATTCATATCTAGGAAGGCTAGTTCTAGCAGGTGTTTGACGAGATTCAATTTCAAGCTCATCATCAGATTCAACAACGCCATGTTGTATTACTCTAGCAATTTGTTCATCAAGAAATTCACCAAGTGGCACATCATCATCAAGCAAGGTACTAGAATCATCATAAGCATCATTCATAGTAGAAGTAGCATCATCAATAACTTGTGACATATTAGAATTGATGGCATGTGGTGGTGTTGCAAGTTTACTCATAAGAGAAGGTGAATCTAAAGCAGAACTAGATAGTAGTTCCTTACCTCCCCTCATTTTCAAGGGATAAATCTTAGTCTCAGGATCCTTGAGATTCTTCATAATGATAATATGATAATAATCCCAAGTGACCCAAAATATATAGTTATGCTCCCTGCCAACAGCGCCAGAAAAAGGTCTTGATAACCCACAAGTATAGGGGATTGCAACAGTTTTTGAGGGTAGAGTATTCAACCCAAATTTATAGATTCGACACAAGGGGAACCAAAGAATATTAGAAGGTATTAGCAACTGAGTTGTCAATTCAACCACACCTGGAGATTAATTATCTATAGCAAAGTGATCAGTAGCAAAGTAGTATGATAGTTTTGATAGTAGTGACAGCAGTAACGGTAACGGTAACAGTGATAGCAGTGATTTTGTAGCAAGTGTAACAATGATGATAGCAGTAGTAAACTTAGGAGAAACAATATAAGATAAATTCGTAGCCATTGGATTGGTGACTTGTTGGATGATATTCAACATGAGACAGTTATAACCTAGGATGACACGACACTAGCTCCATTTCATCAATATAATGTAGGCATGTATTCCGTAAAATAGTCATACGTGCTTATGGAAATAACTTGCATGACATCTTTTGTCCTACCCTCCCGTGGCAGCGGGGTCCATATTGGAAACTAAGGGATATTAAGGCCTCCTTTTAATAGAGAACAAGAACAAAGCATTAACACATAGTGAATACATGAACTCCTCAAACAACGGTCATCACCGGGAGAAGTCTCGGTTATTGTCACTCCGGGGTTGCCGAATCGTAACAGTAGTAGGTGACTATAACTTGCAAGATCGGACCTAGAACATGGATATAATTATGATAACATAAACGGTTCAGATCTGAAATCATGGTACCCGGGACCAAAGTGACAAGATTAAGCATGGCAAAGTCATAGCAACATCAATCTTAG
Source organism: Aegilops bicornis (assembly GCA_021605145.1). NCBI lineage: Eukaryota > Viridiplantae > Streptophyta > Magnoliopsida > Poales > Poaceae > Aegilops > Aegilops bicornis. The sequence continues at coordinate 268,166,764 of CM038673.1, forward strand.
AACATAGTGAATACTAGGGATCAAGCCCTAACAAAACTAACTCGATTACATGATGAATATCATCCAACTCCTCACCGACCAGCGAGCCTATGAAGGAATTACTCACTCCCGGTGGGGAGCATCATGGAATTGGCGATGGAGAAGGGTTGGTGATGACGAAGAACGAAGATCCACCTCTCCGGAGCCCCAAACAGACTCCAGATCTGGCCTCCCGATGAAGAACAGGAGGTGACGGCGGCTCCGTCTGGTGGATCATGATAATTCTTTCTCCCTGATTTTTTTCTGGAAAATAGGATTTTATAGCATCGGTTTCAGGGTCTGCGGGGCTACCAGGTGGGGACAACCCACCTGGGCATGCCAGGAGAGGGGAGCGCGCCCTGGTGGGTTGTGCCCACCTAGGTGCCACTACTAGGGAAAACCCAAGTAGTAGCGCCGGTTTTGAGGCTATCAGCAGCGCGGGAAGCCGTGCTACTACTACGGTGCTACAGCTAACTGTTAGTACTAGCACGGTCTGTACCCACGCTACTACTATTGACTATGACAGCAGCGCTTTTCCAGAACGCGCTACTATTAGTTAGTTGTAGCGCTTTCCTAGCCCCGCGCTACTGCTATAACTTTCATCATTTTCCCCCCGCTTCCTACCCCATTTCAGTTTCAATAAAATGTAATTTCCAGATACTAGGTACTACTAGATATCTGCAATTTCCAGATATCAATTTCATAAAGCATTATAGGTATTGGGTAGTACTCCCTCCGTTCCAAATTACTCGTTGTGGTTTTAGTTCAAAATTTGAACTAAAACCACGACGAGTAATTTGGAACGAAGGGAGTACTAGATAACAATTTCATATATAGTCAACATCCATCCTCAAACAGTACTAGGTGATATCGACGACGATCATCATATGTAGTTCTAGATGATATCGATGACGATCATCATATGTAGTTCTAGATGATATCGACGACGATCATCATATGTAGTTCTAGATGACATAGCCACATACACACATATGTAGTACTAGATGATATCAATGACGATCATCATCCTGAAGCCTGGGTGGTGGCTGTTACTGATAGTAATTAGGATGGCCTGTCCAACACGAAGATTCTTGCCAACGAGGAATCTCCTCCACCCAACCGAGTTTAAGTGTGTGCGACTGTTAGTGTCCATGCGGTAAGTATAGGTGGTGACGGAGACCCTTGTGGTAAGGCGTAGTCAGCTGAGCCTCTTCATCAGGCTCAATACGACAACTCATAGATAGGTTCTTTGGCAATTTCTGAATAAGAAAAACATATCAATTAATAAATAGCCTCGCACATACTCCTGCAAATATATTTCTATTAAGTATATATTTCTACACTATCAAAAGACACAGTACTACACATTTGTACTAATTAAGCATGAACTCTACTAATAAGTATATATGGATTAATTACACTATTAATAGTTCCTTGGATTCTACACTAATAAGCATGTGATCAGACTCTACACTAATGCATATCATCGACTAGATTCCACACAGCATATCATTGGACTCTACACTAAGCATATCATCGGATAATTTGCATTTGTAAGTATAACAATTAAGCATATATATATATATATATATATATATATATATATATATATATATATATATAATCATCAAATTACTATAGTCAGTATAACATACCATTTCATGCCGGTCGACCATGGTACTTGTCAGGCGGGTCACGAATGGCACCCCGACAAAGTCATCACGTGGCGGAATTATGTCCCATAGGTTGCACACCTCCTCCTCGCTCAGCCTCATTCTTTGAGATACTATGGCTTCATGAAGTGGGTTCTCATCATCTTCATCGAGTTGGTCCTCATTATCTTTATCATCTTCATCATCTTCGTCATCTTCGTCATCTTCATCATCTTCCACCAGGTTGATATAAATGACAGCCAGCTTGGGTCTTTCTGCTCTGAAGGAGAAGCTGATCAACTCGCCACCAGTAAGACACATGCAGGCGAGGAAATGGGCCCATCCATCTCCTCCAATCTACGACATATTGCGTCCTTTCTCGACCTCCATAGTGTACGGCCCCCCAGGAGCCTCAAATGTCACAGTGTCTCATGTCAGCTTGTCGAATTTCAACCTCACATTGCATGGAACGATCTGTGTAAAAAAAGAAAAATGACACAACGCAGTAATGCGAACACTAAAAATAAAATAGTTGTTACATTTCTTCTAATTTCTTACCGCCGCATGACAAAACTCGGCTGGAAGTAGATGTCGAACAGCTTGCTGGGCCAAATTGCCGGCGCACCTTGACTTGCACAGTCGACATGGTGGTGATGGTGGTGGCGCCATTTTCCTAAAGCAATATGAGCAAAGGATTAACGATCCACTTCACAGGAAAGAAAAACAGTAGCATGTGATATTTTTGGTTCTTCCACGAGAAGCAATTTGATGGACAATTATAATCCTAAGATCTAGTAACATATTAGATGACAAGGTAGCACCTACCTTCGGTGGCACCTATTGCCGAAAAAACTTTTCACTAATATCTACCAAATCAGGGTACCACCTACCAAGACATTTCATCTAATTTGGCCCCTATTGCTTAAGATAATTGATTAAAAAAACAAGTGGCAAATTTAACTAAATTGGCACCTACATTTTGCCAAAAAATAACTTATTACAGAAAAACAAAAGCATCTAGGTATCCATGTATATAAAAATAACAATAAATGGTGCATATTAAATCAACTAAATCAACTAGCCTACTAAATCAACTAAATCAACTAGCATACTAAATCAACTAAATCAAAATGTTCTAAATCAACTAGCCTACTAAATCAACTAAATCAAAATGTGGCATATGAACCAGCCTACTAAATAAAAATGTAGCAGGGAGGAGGGGTTGTGGATGGAGGAGGGAGAAGAGAGTAGGACGGAGGAGGAAGGCAGAGCGAGGAGGGGCCGGCCGGCGGCGAGTGGAGGGAGGACGCAGGAGGAAGGCAGAGCGAGGAGGGGCCGGCCAGCAGCGAGTGGAGGGAGGACGGAGGAGGAGGGTGGTACCAAGTCCAGCGAGGAGGAGGAGGTGACGGCAGCGCAGAGGGAGGAGGGGCAATGGGGGAGGACCGACGCGGGGGGTTTGAGGGGGAGATCGAGTGAGTGTGAGTGTGAGTGGATCGGATAGAGGAGAGTGGAGAGTGGAGAGTGGAGAGTGGGAGATGGAATGGCTTAGCAGTAGCGCGCTATAGAGAAAGGCGCTACTGCTAAACGACCTAGCAGTAGCTCCTTTCACAAAGAACGCCTTCGCTATGTGTCAAAGATGTAAAAATAGACATCAAAAATACATTGATCAGCAATGATCTTTTTGTGTACAATCTGATTTGTCAATATGAGTCCTCACTGGTTTAGTAACCGGGGAAGACTCATATTGCGGCCACAAATTTTACACATAGAGTTCAGTGAAGAACAAGTACTTGTGATAGTTTGAGAAGTAACATATTTAAGGTGGTAGAAACCCTCTTCGCGGAGCGAGGTGGGACTATTTTTTTGGTAAACTTAGTAGTAGCGGGTATTATTGGAATGCACTAGTGATATGATCTGTAGCAGTAGCGCTCTTCGCGCTAATGCCCTGCTGCTAAAACTAGCTTCGCGGCGGGGTCGGGGAATTATAGCAGTAGCACGGCTTTGAGGAGGCGCGCTACTACGAATTTTATTTCAGCAACGAGTTCTGCTCTAGCGCCTCTGCTATATAGCAGCAAATGACTTTTATTTTAAAACACGCTGCTGGCAAGATTCTGTGTATAGGCTCTCCGGTGGATCTTGGCTCCAAAAATTCTTATTTATTGAATAAAAAATCCTCGCAAAGTTTCGTTTCATTCCGAGAACTTTTATTTCTGCACAAAAACAACACCATGGTAGTTCTGCTGAAAACAGCGTTAGTCCGGGGTTAGTTTCATTCAAATCATGCAAACTAGAGTCCAAAACAAGAGGAAAAGCATTAGGAAAAGTAGATACGTTGGAGACGTATCAAGGTGCAACTATAATTTGCTTATCCTTTTATGGTGACAGTAACGGCTCATCTTGCAAATGCTAATAAAATGTTGCACGAGATTACTAGCAGAATTTGATGAAGATTTTGGAAACTCCAATCACCTTTTCTGTAGTTCCACCAAAATTGAGAGATGTTTCCCACGTGACATTTTAGTTGAACTGCACAAGACACTCGTTCCAAAAAAAGTGTTTTGTGCGGTTAGAAGCGATCCGACCTCAGACGGTCAAATCTACGTGTTGATGTCATCCTGGATCGGTAATCTTGACACACACAATACTCGAAGGATTTATAACAGAGTAGCAATCACACACTTATTACATCGAATGTCTCAAAAGAGAACTTATTACAATAAATATGGCTTAAGGCCATCTAATACGATAACATCGGAAGGCTTGGAAGATAAAGTGAGTCCATCAACTCCAACGGCATAGCTGAGTGCATGACAAACGACCTATGGCACCTTACTCGTCGTCTGAAAAGTCTGCAACATGATACGTTGCAGCCCGAAAACGGGTCAGCACATGGAATATGCTGGCAATATAACACAGTAGAGCAATGAACAGATAAATGCTATCACTACATGCATATATGGCTGGTGGAGGCTCTAAGGTTATATGTTTTTGCGAAAAGCCAATTTTTCCCAACAACAAAGGAATATATTTTATTTAACTATCATGGTGGTTGAAACATTGAGAATGGTACCCCCATCTCAATCCCAATTAGAAAGTAATTATCAACCAAACAACTTAATTTAGAGTGATGAGATCAAACCAATAATTCAAGTACCAGATACTCAAGATGTCCATAACTGGGGACGGCTAACCATGATTAGTTTGTACACACTGCAGAGGTTTGCGCACTTTTCCCCACAAGCCTCGATCTCCTCCGTTGGATTTCTCGCACTACATGGTGTTTGAGAAACGGATGACCGAGACACAGTCTTTCAGGAGCATTAACTCTAACCCCGGGTAGACAATACCAACCTACATCCCCTACATCTGCTAGCCTACCACTAGAAGAGGTCACGCAACATACTCAACTATGCCAGAGCCCATAATGTCTTGTGGCTGCACACGGAAGTTTCTAGCATGAATAATCTTATGATCCCTTTGAGCCTGGGTGGTGGACCATAGGAGAATCACACGGGTACCCCGGGATCTCCTAGGACAACACTGGTATAACCCAGGTGCCCAACACCAACAATCCACCCAGATGTGTATTAAAGTTGCCACCTTAAATTGAACCATTAATTAATAATCTCGCATCTGTCATGGATTCACTCAAACCCAATCCACGTCTACGAGCATAGCATGGCAATATAAGCATAACGTAGAAGTAAATCCCAAGGGTTTGACAATAAAACAGGTATTAGGTTCTACCTCATCATCTACTTCCCAATACCCACAAGTTAATCACATCCTAATCATGCAATGTTTGAGGATTGTAACTAATGCATAAACACTAGGTATGAAAAGAGTATGATCAATGTGTTACTTGCCTTGCTGACGATCCGCAAAACCTAGTGACTCGTAGTAGCACGCTTCACACTCCGGGAATTATATCTTAAATAAAACAATAGCATACATAAGCAATCAAGCAAAGATGCACGTGTAAAACTCAAATAAGAAGATCTAACCAGAAAGTTTAACTGAAGAACACCGGTGCAAAAAGAATCAAATCAAACGGAGCAACGAAACTCAAACTGCGAAAGAAACAAGGTCTGATTCCTAATCTGGACTACAGTCACATTTTACAGTACCAAAATCTTGTTCAAGTTGATTAAACAGAAAGAGGGCTTCAAAAGAAGATCTAGGCGCTTGAATTGCCTGATTCCGATAAACGAGCGAAAAGATAAACTAAAACGAAGATCAGGGCAGAAATCGTGATAAAAAATAATCATGGAAAAACCCTGGAAAAAGAAAAACGAACGAATAGGCTAACGAACGAACGTTCGCTGTCTGGGACTAACGGGTGAACAGCGTTTGTTAAAACGAACGTACGGACGAACTTCCGCTATTTAACTAAACCGGGAAAAATCGAACCGATCTAAATAAATAAAAAACAAATCTAGGGTTTTCGAAATAAAACCGATCGGTTTTAAAAAAACCGGCGGCTACCTCGGTGAACGTGTCGGCGGGGAAACTCCGGCGTGGCAACTCCGGCCAAGCGACGGCCAGTGGAGCGAAACGGGCAGGCGGGTCGTCGGCTCCGAAGCGGCGGCGGCCTTGTGTAAGGCTCAGCGGCGGCATGGATCGGGCGGCAGTGGCGGCTAGGGTTTCAGGGGCGGGCACGGGGTGGGCTGAGGCGGTGGCTCGGGCGGGCTTTAAAAGGGCCCCGGGCGCAGTGTCCTAGCAGGACACGACCCGGTAAGTCGGTGCTCCTCTTTTTTTTAAAAGAACCTCACACGGAAAAACAATTAAAAGAACGGACTCCAAAAATTCTGAAATAAATTTTCACGGTCCTCTAATAATATTACGGACAAAGTGAACATTTGTTTGGGCCTCGAATGCAATTTTAAAAATGCATATTTTTCCTAATTCTAATAAAAATTGCAAAAAAAACTCCAAATATAATTTATTTATTGATTTTAATATTTTTCCTCCAATATTTCGTTTATTTTGGAGAAGTCATATTATCTCCTCTCATATATTTTAATAAGAAATATTTTTGGAGAGAAAAAAGTATTTAAAACCAAAATGATCCTTGTTTCCATATTTGATAAAATTCAAATATGAAAAACGTGAAATCCCCAACTCTCTCTGTGGGTCCTTGAGTTGCTTAGAATTTCGAGGATCGCGAAATGAAATGCAATTAAATATGATATGCACGAATGACCTATGTATAACATTCCAAATTGAAAATTTTGGATGTTACAAACCTACCCCCCTTAAGATGAATCTCGTTCCCGAGATTCGGGTTGGCTAGAAAATAGGTGTCGGTGGTCCTTAAGTATATCATCCTCTCGTTCCCAAGTGTCTTCCTCTTCGGTATGGTGGCTCCACTGAACTTTGCAAAACTTGATAGCCTTGCTGCGAGTAACTCGGCTGGCAAACTCGAGAATCTTGACAGGTTTCTCCTCATATATCAAATCACTATCCAACTGAATTGCTTCCCGGGGCACTGTATCTCTCAAAGGAATATCGGCCATCTCTGCATGGCACTTCTTCAACTGGGAAACGTGAAACACATCATGAACTCCTGGCAGTCCTTCGGGTAACTCCAACTTGTAGGCAACCTCTCCCATGCGTTCCAAAACACGGTACGGTCCTACAAATCTCGGGGCTAACTTTCCCTTAACTCCAAAACGTTTAACTCCTCGTAGTGGTGACACACGGAGATATGCTCTGTCTCTGATGTCATCGACAACCTCCTTGCATTTTGAATCTGCATAACTCTTCTGTCTGGACTGAGCTACCTTCACTCTATCTCGAATCAGCTTAACCTTCTCTTCAGACTCCTTAATCAAATCCGGTCCAAACAACTGGCGGTCTCCAACTTCATCCCACATCAACGGTGTTCGGCATCTTCTTCCATACAGGGCTTCGAAAGGTGCCATCTTCAAACTGGCCTGGTAACTGTTGTTGTATGAGAACTCAGCGTAGGGCAAGTTGTCATCCCAACTGGATCCATAATCTAATGCACAAGCTCTCAACATATCCTCCAGAATCTGATTGACTCTCTCGGTCTGTCCATCTGTCTGCGGGTGAAAAGTTGTACTGAACTCCAGCCTGGTACCCAATGTCTGGTGCAGCTTGTGCCAAAACTTTGAAGTAAACTATGTTCCTCTATCTGAACGATGGTCCTCGGAACTCCGTGCAGACATACGATCCTGGTCATGTATATCTTGGCCAACTTTGCGCTGGTATAAGTGGTTTTCACGGGGATAAAGTGAGCTACTTTGGTCAAACGATCCACTACTACCCGGACAGAATCATATCCCGATCGGGTCCTGGGTAATCCGGTGATAAAATCCATGCCAAGCTTGTCCCACTTCCATTCGGGTATCAGCATAGGTTGCAGTAATCCTGCTGGCCTCTGATGTTCTGCCTTTACTCTCTGACATACATCACATACGGCTACATACTCGGCAATATCCTTCTTCATTCCAGTCCACCAGAAATGCTCCTTCAAATCCAAATACATCTTAGTGTTTCCGGGGTGTATCGAGTATGGTGAGTCATGAGCTTCCTGAAGTATCAACTTCCTTATCTTTATGAGCTTCAACCATCTCCTTTGCCTGAGGTTCAGCTCCTTCTAGGTAAAAATGTACTTCAAACTCTTGTGATCCGTGTACACATCGCAATGGTTTTCAATAAGAAAATGTCTCCAGGTCTTGAGCGCATGCACTACGGCTGCTAACTCCAAATCATAGTGGCATAATTAAACTCATGCGGTCAAAAATTTTTTGAGGCATAAGAAACAACTCTTCCATCTTGCATAAGTACTCCTCCAAGTCCTAAGCGAGAGGCGTCGCAATACGCTTGGAAATCCTTGCGTATATCAGGCAGAATCAGCACTGGGGATGTAGTCAAACATTTCTTCAACTCCTAGAAACTTGCTTCAAATTCTTCAGTCCAATGGAACTTGGTGTCCTTCTTCAACAATGCCGTCATAGGCTTCGCAATCTTGGAGAAATTATCAATGAATCTCCGGTACTATCCCGTGAGTCCAAGAAAACTGTGGATCTCTCCAACTGAGGTGGGTGCCAACCACTCAGTGACTGACTGGACCTTGGTGGGATCCACTGCTATATATTATCCTGATATAACATGTCCAAGAAATCCAACTTCCTTCAACCAAAACTCACATTTGCTGAACTTGGCATATAACTGATGTTCCCTGAGCTTCTCGAGAACTAAACGCAAATGCTCCTTGTGTTCCTCTTCATTGTTCGAGTATACCAAGATATCATCAATGAACACCATGACAAACTTATCCAAGAACTCCATGAACACCTTGTTCATCATACTCATGAAATAGGCAGGGGCGTTAGTCAGTCCAAATGACATAACCGTATACTCATATAACCCATACCTCATGGTGAAAGCTGCTTTAGGTATGTCCTTTTCTCGAATCTTCATCTGGTGATATCCTGATCGCAGATCGGTCGTCGAAAACACTTTAGCTCCTTGCAGCTGGTCGAACAAATCATTGATCATCGGTAGTGGGTACTTTTTCTTGATTGTCACTTCATTCAATGCATGATAATCAACAACCATTCTTAACGACCCATCCTTCTTCTCGACCAAAAGCACTGGGGCTCCCCTTGGTGATGAAGTTCGTCTAATGAACCTTTCTCCAACAACTCTTTAATCTGCTTCTTAATCTCCTCTAGATCATTTGCGGGCATCTGGTATGGTCTCTTCGATATCGGTCGGGTGCCTGGCAATAAATCTATCAAAAACTCGATGTCTCGATCTGGCGGCATGCCTGGTAACTCCTCTGGAAATACATCTGGGTAATCCTTTACTACAGGCACTTCCTCCTGAACAACTCCCGTGAGAGAATTTACTTGAGTCCTCCTAGGCGCATGCCTAGATACATACTTGATCCTTTTTCCCTCCGGGGTGGTGAGTAGAATAGACCTACTAGCACAGTCAATGTTTCCTCCATACTTCGATAACCAATCCATTCCCAGTATCACATCCAATCCTTGTGACTCCAGAATTATAAGGTCTGAGGGGAAAACATGGCTACCAATGGTTAAGGGTAACTGATCACACCATCGGCTGGCCATATACTCTCCACCGGGTGAGCTTACTGGCAAGGGTGTCCTAAAGGCTAAGGTGGGTAACTTAAACTTATCCACAAATCCCCTTGAAATGTATTTATGCGATGCACCAGTATGACATAAAGCAAGGGCGGTAAATGACTTAACCAAAAACTTACCGATAACTGCATCAGGCTGTTCTTCAACCTCCTCCATGTTCACGTGGTTCACTTGTCCCCTGTTGAAAGGGTTGGGTTTCTTCCCGGCGCTTTCATTGCCATTTTCGTTCTTCAATTCTAGACAATCATTGGCGTAGTGCCCAGTCTTCCCGCACTTGAAACAGGTAATGTGACTTTGATCCTTCTTGGCTGGTGTGGCTGGGTTAGAGCGGTTCTGATTGCTGCCTACTCCATTCCCGTTCCATTCTTGGGGCCACTGTGGTTATGCATACTTCCTACATTGTGAGTGTGGCCTCCATGGTCATGGGTCAATCCTCCCGAGTTCAGTGTGAAACGAGGCTTCTGCTGAGCTCCTGAATTGTACTTCCCTTGTCCATACTTCCTTTTACGGCTCTCAGTCTGCTGCTGCTTCCCTTCCATCATAAGAGCCTTGTATACCAGCTCCTGGTAGTTGTTAAATGTTGCCACCATTAACTGGGTGCTCATCTCATCATTCAGCCCCTCCATAAACTTCTCCTGCTTCGCGGCATCTGTGGCCACATCATCAGGGGCAAAACGAGATAACTTACTAAACTCATCTACGTACTGTGCCACAGTATGATTTCCCTGGCGCAAGTTGCGAAACTCACGCTTCTTCATGCTCATAGCTCCAGTTGAGACATGGGCTGTGTGGAATGCTTGCTGAAACTGATCCCAAGTGATATTGGCTATAGGGAAAGTGGTTGTGTAATTGTCCCACCATGATCTTCTTTGGTCCATCCAATTGGTGTGCGGCGAAATGCACCTTCTCAGCATCTGTGCAACCTGCGGTGGTCAACTCCCTTCCAATCTTGCGTAGCCAGTCATCCGCAACTATTGGCTCAGTGCTACTAGAAAACACTGGCGGCTGCAACCTCAGAAAACGGGCTAAGTTGTCAACTGGTGGTGGTGGTGGCGGGTTGTTATTGTTTTTGTTGTTGTTGTTGTTGCCTTGGTTATGGACTAATATCTACATCAAGGCATTCTGCTGCTGGATCAACTGGGTGATCTCCGGTGGGAAGACAAATCCGGTGTCACGTCTCGGAGGCATCTGATGGGTTTAGAGGGGAGAGATTACAATAGAAATGAGGTCTAGTGAGAAACAACTACCCATATGCACATGAGACAAACACAATCATATCATATCACTCAATCAATCAAGCAAGGGCATACAAGCAGTCTAGAACTAACGTTAGAAAAGTGCTCGGACTACTACTATATAGATGGGAAAGGACTACTAATTATATGGTGGTCATTCTAGAAATTTTGATCGATGGAAGACTCCATCATATCTGCTCCAACTTCGTCTTCATAATCATCATCACTACCATCAGGGTCGGAGTCGGTGTCGTCGATGATGATGTAGGCTTCAGAACGAATTTCCTTGGGTTCGTCATCTTCTCCTCCTGGCGCGGGGTCTCCCAAGAATACTCCTATCTTTCTTATCAGGTCGTCATTCTTCTCCACGAGTATCGTCATTTCCTCCTCATATCCATCGCGTGTAGACTTGAGTTCCTCTTCTACCTCTGTGATCCTAGTCATCGCCTTCTTCAAATCTAACATGCTTGAGAACATCTGGTTCTCCTGGCGTCGAATGTGCTGGTTTAACTCCTGGATGAAAGCTGCAATGGACCTATCCTTCCTGGTGCTAATCATCTCCCATTGCTCATCTCGGCACCCACATATCTGGTAGATAGTGTCCTTCAGCTCCTGTTTGTAGATTTCTCCAATACGTCCCATGGCAATGTGGGTTGCCATGCTTTTGCCTAGACTTCAGGTGGGTGCATCAAAGGAGAACTCTATTGGCTCAGTGACTGGCGTGAATGTTCTTCCTGGAACTTGAACTCGAATCATCCATCGCCCCTCTTCTGGTAAAGTGGCGGTGTAGGTCCCGGTGAAGTTTGGTATTCCAATGTTCAGGTACCTAGTGATTTCCTTCAAGTGTCGTCCAAAGGGTGTGTAATCATCTGGTTGTGCAAATTGTTTCCTCGAGTCCGCCATCCTAAAGAGTAGAAAATGGAGAGGAGTCAGAAATGAGTAGAGAAGAGTGACCTATGGCTTTTCTTAGTGGTCGTGTCCTACATTTTAGCTCGTGCTCTGATACCATCTTGTAGCGATCCGACCTCAGACGGTCAAATCTCTGTGTTCAGTGTCATCCCTGGATCGGTAATGCTGACACACACAGTACTCGAAGGATTTATAATATAGTAGCAATCACACACTTATTACATCAAATGTCTCAAAAGAGAACTTATTACAATAAATATGGCTTAAGGCCATCTAATACGATAACAGTGGAAGGCTTGGAAGATAAAGTGAGTCCATCAACTCCAACGGCATAGCTGAGTGCATGACAAACGACCTATGTCACCTTACTCGTCGTTTGAAAAGTCTGCAACATGATACGTTGCGGTACGAAAGCGAAATTGACACATGGAATATGCTGGCAATATAACACAGTAGAGCAATGAACAGATAAATACTAAGAATACTAGGCCCGTAAGGGTTCAATTTTTCTGGTTTTTTTTGGATTTTTTTACGGTGTCCTGGTAAAGCGACGTGTGTAACCCTTCTAGAGCTATCTGCGTTTTTCACCTTTGATTGATCGTGTGCCACGTACTCTCCGCGTGTCCGTGCGTGCGCTTTCTGGAAAACTCGGGCGAAATCATGAACCGCTTATGGGCCTATAAAAAGCCCGCCTCGCCAGAAGCCCTCGCTTGGCGAACCACCTCTCCTCTACTGCCTCCAGGCTCGCGAATGACCACATAATGGAGAAAAATAGCATGGCCGCCGCCGCCGCTTCGGACTCAAGGGTGTAGAGCCTGATGGCTCCGTCGAGGGCTGCGGGGAGAAGGGGAGCAGCTTCCTGCCAGGGCAGCCGATCTGGGAGGATGCTGGTGGTGGCGCTGGGGTGGGCAATGGGAGAAGGACGTCGACTCGCGGTCCCGCACCTGCTGCTTCGCGGTCATCGACCACGGCGTCGCGCACGAGAAGCCGCCGCTCGACGCCGTCAAGTCTCACCCCCGAGCACTAGCATCGTGATCCGCGTGGAGAGCCCAGCCGTCGAGCAAGATCCCCTCGGCGGCCTCCTGCTCCTCGCCTTCGAGATCCTCGGACGAGCAACCAAGTCCAGGTGAGATTCTCTCCCTTCTCTCTTCTGCGCGTCCCTTCCTCTGTCCGGAGTCGATTTAAGCCGTGAGGTAGAGATGCAGCTCCGTATTCATCTTCATTCTTTTTGCTTGCTACTTTTATGGCTCCACAAAGAGTACAAGAAGCCTAAGCATACAAATTCTTCTGCTTCATCTCAATTTTGAGCTGTTTATTTTCATATAGATCACTTATTTGAGCAGAGATATGACAAATTTCACACTGGAAAATGTTGTAATCTCATGCAAAATTGAGGGATCATGTATATGTAGAAAAATATCATTGTTTGCTTTTTTAAATTTCAGAGTGTACTATTTGTGTAATGTATGCGCCCCCATAAACTGCAGCTACATTTAAATGTTATCTGGCCACAATTGTGAGGAAGTTTAGGGTAACGAACAAACAAAAAAAAGTACGCAGACTTCAATTAGCAGGAATACTTCTGAAAAATTGTACATTCGAAAAAAGAAACAATTTTAATCATGCATCTTGCCATGCTTTCTTGCAGGACAGCCACACCCTTTAGGGTTATTAATCGTATTTTTTATCGCTCGACAGAGCTTGTGCATATCGCCAAGTTTTGAGTATTCATAAGCCCATAAATAGAGGCACTTTTGAACTCAATTTTGTCATGGTTTACAGTCAGGTTACATCTGACCCACAACTTATATAGTGTTGTGTTTTATGCAACATATACTCGATAATTAGATCATGTCAGTAATTAGAACATATCAACAGGTAACTATCATGGATGAAATGGTGCCAATACACCGAATTAACAAGTTCAGGCACAAACTGAAAGAATGCTTCATCTAGCGATTGCATGTTTCCCTTCTCGATGCTAGCGGCCGTCAACACCGAAGACCAGCAAGGTAAATAAACACCAACCATCGATCTTGGCAAACCCAGGGGGTAGAATCTTGGAAGTACATTGAACTGAGTGTCTATTCTTTTTGCAGATTTGATTTTGGCCAGATGGACAGGACGTCGATCCTGGGGGACACGATCGACTACGTGAAGGAGCTGTTGGAGAGGATACAACGGCTGCAGTTGGAGTTATAGGAGTCACGCTGCTGTGGGTATGGCTGCCGAGTGTGTTCCAGCAGCAGAACCCCAACGAGATGCTGGCCAGGAAAAGCTCCAAGGTGAGGAATTGAAGCCACCCACTGTCGCCAGAGGAGAGCCGCTTCATTTTTGCTATAACTTGAAAAATAGTGAGAGCAAGATACTTTGAGTATCGTTTTCTGCGAGGAATCGATGAGTAGCAATTTGATTAGTTCGGTAGGTGTAACACACATTCACACAATTCTGAGGCAAAAAATCTACGTTTAGCTCGCAGACTCTTGCTTGCTAAAAGTTTAGAATGAAAGACCGGCGAGTTGATTGTTTCAACAAAGCATGGTTAATTGATTTGAGAGTGTGTGAAATGAATTTGAAAGGCATTTTGGACAAACATCCTGGTGATGGTGTTGTGTGTGTGCTGGTACTGTTTTGTGCTACGTGCTACTACTTCCATGCCGTTATGTGAGGGATTCAGAGATTCAGATATGAGAGAGGCTACTGCTGGGATATGGATTACTACAAATTGTTTGCTGCTCTAAGTTGTATGTTATTGCTGCTCTAATTTGTGTGTTGCTGCTTGGGTGAAGGACAGTGCTGCTGCAATAGATGGAACAAAGTAATAGAGATAATGATTCTGCTACTAATAGGTTGTTGCTATTTTTACCTTTTGCAGTTGCTAATTCTGCTCTGGGTTATGTAGTTTGTATTAGCTATATCTTTACCAAGTACAAATTATTTTGGAAGCATGGTTGATTTGTTCCTTCTTTTGTGTTATTTTGTGGTCCCTTTTGCATTGATATGACTTCTTTTTGCTATTAGACATGCTCATTTGAAGATTGAGTTATCAATATCAATTATGGTTACCTATCGGCGTCTAATCAGGTCTACAAGGTAGTGTTATTTCTCTTCTATTTTTGTGATTCTTCATATGGCAGAAAATGGTATGGTCAGCTTATATCATAAATCCCATAAGAAGGACTACATGACATGATATCATATGATTCTTATATCAGCTCTATTGTGTTTTCCATTATTTTTCTAATGTAGAAAGCTATTGTTGTGCAGAAATGTTGGTACAGTAGACATTCTATCAGGTGTCTGTGTATGTGTTCCCTTAGTTGCAGTGAGTATATATCTGAACCATCATTCCGTTTTACTGCTGGAAATATTGGTCCCACTCCACATAATCCGTCTAAGCCTAATGTATTTTTCCTAATATTTATTATAGTATTAACTCATGAACTGTGAGAAGGGTATATTTCATCTTTACAAGTTCCATCAGTATTAGTTCTCCATTTTACATCAAAAAAGTGTAAGCGTACAGACAGAATGCATCATCCATATGCATCATTTATCCATTTGTTTTCTTTTAAGGTTATGATGTTGTCCCTTGGAAAGAAAATTCAAAATCCAGTATCCATAATGTTCCAGACATTAAGGTGAACATGTACAGAGCATTTTTCTGAATTTGTATGTATAGAAGTGTTTCTCATCAAGTTTCGTCGGTAAGGTGTTCATATTTATTTATACCACAACTCTATTGTAGTAGATATACATGTCAATATTTTGAGCCTACTTATGGAGACTACCTTCTATATGTGGTACAAGTTAATTCAATCCAGCTCGGCCATCGTAGGCATTCTGGCAGGTGTGTTGTTCGGAGGAGGGGCCAGATGTCCTAAACAGGAGATGTGAGTGAAATACTTCGATATTTATCACATTATTTTTCAGCTGATCGCTAATTTCCGGGACCGAGTTTCAAGCTTTGCATTGATCTCTATTTGGTTTGCTGCACTTATGTCATCTACAATTTGTAGATATTCTCACAATTTTTTGTGTTATGATTAGGAGTAGGGTCTTGGGAAGCATACAAGTGTCCTGAAGTAAGCATTTTGCACAGGCCGTTCAGGGTACCACACTACTATTTTGCTTGCATGTTCATACGAGTATTGATGAATGAAATATAGCTTCAAGAGTGCCTCTTCTATAAACAGAATATCAAATTGGTTGTTTAATGTGCTCCTCTGTAATTACAAAGTTAATCATGTGTTAGCTAAATGTTTGCATTGTAAAGTGTACTTACCCTTTCTTCTTTTGATAATGGGCTGCAAACATTTCCAATTTTCATGTCCTTCTATTTTGGGAAATTTCCTCATCAAATGCACTCTATTTTTCTCTATGTAGATTAATCTACCATGAACTCTCTTATGAGATTATTCTATTTAGTATTGACCAACAGATAAGTCATGGTTGATCTTTATGGAATCGTTACAAAGTGTTATCCCTTACATGAAGAGGTTGATGATCTCTTCCTATCCATGAAGCAAATTACTTCCTCCGTAAAAGTAATATAAGAGAGCTTAGCAGTTTTGTCTCAACTAGCTACTACCACTATGCCGTAGTACCATAGATTTCTTATGCATGTACCGACAAGATGTACTCTTCCTCTATATAAACCACTTTGCTACAAATCAAGTCTTTGCACGAACTACCAAATCTTACAAAAAAAGAACAAGTATTTTACCAATCCTTATGGCGCGGCATGCAACCACACAACTACAACGCCCCGAGGACAATGTACAAGAGTTGCTCAGCTGCACAAGAATGGAAGAAGAAAATTAGAAATACAAAATAACGAGAAGAGTCTGGAGCAAGACCAGGGAAGAAGAATTAGAAATACAGAGCAACAAAAGGCAAGCCTTCAGCAAGAAAGGTCAATGCAAACAAGGATCCTCAAAAAAACGTCTCTGAAATCAGTCCATCGAGAGCTAGGACGTGCATCCAAAAACAACTTCAACATTGTCTACATATCAAACAAACCACAGCTTCATCTCTCTACCACTACATCACATAGGCAAACTCAGCCGGAGGATCAACATCCCAGGTCTGAGAAAAGAACAACAGCTCTGCAATTATATGCATCTAGTACCCACTATCACTACATGTTGTAGATCACTTATAGATGTACACCAACTAGATGTACCTTTTTCTTGTATAAACTACTTTGCCATGAATAAGTCTAGGGATGACTTACCTAATATTAAACAAAACTAAATAGCTTAGCAATCCATGTGGCGCGGCGTGCCGCCGCACATTACCCGCTAGTACTATCACTACATGCATATATGGCTGGTGGAGGCTCTAAGGTTATATGTTTTTGTGAAAAGCCAATTTTTTCCTACAACAAAGGAATATATTTTATTTAACTATCATGGTGGTTGAAACATTGAGAATGGTACCCCCATCTCAATCCCAATTAGAAAGTAATTATCAACCCAACAACTTAATTTAGAGTGATGAGATCAAACCAATAATTCAAGCACTAGATACTCAAGATGTCCATAACTGGGGACACGACTAACCATGATTAGTTTGTACACTCTACAGAGGTTTGCGCACTTTTCCACACAAGACTCGATCTCCTCCGTTGGATTTCTCGCACCACATGGTGTTTGAGAAACGGATGACCGAGACATAGTCTTTCAGAAGCATTAACTCTAACCACGGGTAGACAGTACCAACCTACATCCCCTACATCTGCTAACCTACCACTGGAAGAGGTCACGCAAAATACTCAACTATGCCAGAGCCCATAATGGCTTGTGGCTGTACACGGAAGTTTCTAGCATGAATAATCTTATGATCCCTTTGACCCTGGGTGGCGGACCATAGGAGAATCACACGGGTACCCCGGGATCTCCTAGGACAAAACGGGTATAACCCCAGGTGCCCAAAACCAACAATCCACCCAGATGTGTATTAAAGTTCGCACCTTAAATTGAACCATTAATTAATAATCTCACATCTGTCATGGATTCGCTGAAACCCAATCCACGTCTACGATCATAGCATGGTAATATAAGCATAACGTAGAGTAACTCCCAAGGGTTTGATAATAAAACAGGTAATAGGTTCTACCTCATCATCTAGTTCCCAGTACCCACAAGTTAATCACATCCTAATCATGCAATGTTTGAGAATTGTAACTAATGCATAAAAACTGGGTATGAAAAGAGTATGATCAACGTGTTACTTGCCTTGCTGACGATCCGCAAAACCTAGTGACTCGTAGTAGCACGCTTCGCACTCCGGGAATTCTATCGCAAACAAACAATAGCATACATAAGCAATCAAGCAAAGATGCACAGGTAAAACTCAAAGAAGAAGATCTAACCAGAAAGTTCAACTGAAGAACTCCGGTTTGCAAAGAATCAAATCAAACGGGGCAACGAAACTCAAACTACGAAAGAAACAAGGTCCGATTACTAATCTGGACTAAAGTCAAATTTTACAGTACCAAAATCTTGTTCAAGTTGATTAAACAGAAATAGGGCTTCGAGACGAAGATCTAGGCGCTTGAATCGCCTGATTCCGATAATCGAGCGAAAAGATAAACTAAAACGAAGATCAGGGCAGAAATCGCGATTGAAAATAATCGCGGAAAAACCCTGGAAAAAGAAAAATGGACGAACAGGCTAACGAACGAACGTTCGCTTTCTGCGACTAACGGTTGAACACCGTTCGTTAACATGAACGTATGGATGAACGTCCGCAATTTAACTAAACCGGGAAAAATCGAACTGATCTAAATTAATAAAAAAATGAATCTAGGGTTTTCAAAATAAAACCGATCGGTTTTAAAAAAACTGGCGGCTACCTCGTGAGCGATGTCGGCGGTGGTGGAAACTCCGTGGTGCGGTGGGCGGCAATGACGGAGCGGCGGCAATGACGGCGAGGTCGTGAGACTCTGGCGTGATGGGGCAACCTGGCCTTGAGTCATGACAATGGCGTGGATCGGCGGCGAAATTTGGCGGCTAGGGTTTGGTAGTAGCGAGGTGGGAGGCGGCGGCTCGGGCCGGCTTTAAAGGGTCCCCGGGCGAAGTGTCCTAGCCGTACAGGGCCCGGTAAGTCGGTGCTCCTGTTTTTTTAGAAAAAAACCTAACGCGGAAAACAATTAAAAGAAATACTAAACGGACTCCAAAAATCCTGAAATAAATTTTCACGGTCCTCTAATAATATTGCGGACAAGGTGAACATTTATTTGGGCCTCTAATGCAATTTTGAAAAACGCATTTTTCTAATTCAAATAAAATTGCAATAAACTCCAAATAAAATTTATTTATTGATTTTAATATTTTTCCTCCAATATTTCGTTTATTTTGGAGAAGTCATATTATCTCCTCTCATATATTTTAATACGAAATATTTTCGGAGAGAAAAATTAGTTAAAACCAAAATGATCCTTGTTTCAATATTTGGTAAAATTCAAATATGAAAAACATGAAATCCCCAACTCTCTCCGTGGGTCCGTGAGTTGCTTAGAATTTTGAGGATCGCGAAAGGAAATGCAATAAAATATGATATGCATGAATGACCTATGTATAACATTCCAAATTGAAAATTTGGGATGTTACAGCAGTTCACCAAAAGGTCACAATAGCAACAAGGTGAAATGGATATCCCTATCTACACAAAAAGATAGAAAGTAAACCGTTGCTGGTCAATAAGAATATACGAAACATACAGGAAATGAAAAGAAGCGTCTTTATTATGTTCATGGCAATCACGCAAGGACAATAGAAATTTTAAACGTCGGCAATGCTTCATGTTACCGGAAGCATTACGATCAACAATGACATTCGTCAAATATGGGATTACTTTAATGGTGGCATTGCTTGTTTACCAGATACAGAAATCAACACCAGCTAAAGAGATGGTTTAAGGGCATGGAACCGTGGGGACACCAGGTCACTCAGCACCGTAAAGAAGCAACTTACTTATCATACTGGGGAAAACAGCAGGAGTACCATTTGTAACACAGTTTAATTGCATCATATCACTGAAGGCATCAAATTAAAAATATCATTCGTTAGACATGTCCTTAAGGTAACAGTGTGACCGCTTCATTTTTCATGCGCCCTTACATTAACAATAGCAAAAAGATGGTATAAGGACATGCGACAGTGGACGCATCAGCACAATTTACCTACAAGGAGGCATAAAGTGGTGATGCCGAGTTTGTTCATGCTCTGTGAGGGCAGCAAATCTAATCATGGAGACCTTTTACTATGTGAGGGCACCAAATCTAATCCTAGAGACCTTTTACTATGTGTGGGAAGCAAATCTAATCCTGGAGACCTTTTACTATGTGAGGGCAGAAAATCTAATCCTGGAGACTTTTACTATGCGAGGGCAGTAAATCCAATCCTGGACATACTCTGTTGACTTGTCCACCAGCCGCCACTTTCTATCCTTTTTTCAACCGATAATAGATTTGTTCCTTATCCAGTTTGTACTGCGTATTCCCATTATTTCCCTTTTCAACCAAGAGAGCGGTTGGGTATCCAGTCTCTACTACTTTCCCCCTGTTATTTTCTCTTTGAATCAAGTCCTAGATTCATGCTACGACTTTCCCCCCCTTTCTTCATTGTTTGAACCAAGTCCTAGATTCGAATGCATGAAGTAGATTTACCTCTAATAATACTAAAAATTTAGGTGGATTTGGAAGAGCTGATGGAAGTAGAAAAAGATGCACATGCAGACACGTGGGGCTGAGGCGATGAGCAAGGCCGCTTCGAAGAACTTGTACACGAGGGTCATCGGGATGTCGGCGGGCAGGTTGGATCTGCGCCTGTCTGTGAGGGGAGGAAGAAGGGCCGGAGGACCTCCCGAGCCGGCGCTATGTCGGAGCGAACAACATGGGCAGAGGATCGGGACCTGCCAGTAGCTGTGGGTTTCCTCCCTCGCCGATGATGACCACGTGAACGATGCACCTTAGTCCTCAACACACACCGGCCGAAGGGATCTGGCCGAATCTGTGACCAGCGGTGAGCAGAGAGAAAATGCCGCTACCGCTTTCTTGTTTAGATCTGGAGAGGATGAGAGAATGAAGAGAGCAACCCTAGTAAATCAAGCGCTCAGGCCTCTGCGTACATATATAGTGGAGTGGTTATCTTTTCTCTCCACAACAAGCGTTTCAATTTGTGTACTACGTGGCATTAGAGAAAAGAAACTCTCTATTTAAGGTGACTAACTGTAGGACTCCTATTTACTAGTAGTAGTATTGTTCACTTGTGCTTCCCGGCCCTCCATCCATTGAACAAACCCATGGGTGAATAAACATACAGTACTAGTATATAGAACCAACAAGTTCGAACTATTTTGCGTGGTTAAAAGTTGAGGGCGGGGATTTTCCTAGGCAGTACGCGCGGCAGTTTTCGTGTAGGCGGTTTGACAGATAGGCGAGGAGGGTGAGGGAGTAGCGGATTCAACTTACTTACTGCTGGAAAGGTCGGGCTATGAGATTTGACGGCGCGTTACTGCTGGAAAGGCTTGTGATATGACTACTCACTATAGTCATTAATTACTGGCGCTTCTGACCGGGTGATGCCCCTTATACATTCCGCACTCTAATCTGGTGCATGACACGTCGACCTGGATGCTGGCTCTCCCACATGTCGGCAAATTACGTAGTAAGATGGAGCAAAGAATTATGCGGTATATACTAGTACTACTACTCACGTCGGAGGAGTGCAAACCACGGCAGCCCAGTGAACCAGCAGTAGAAAACAATGTGGTGATATGGCCATAAAAAACAATGTACTACGGTCCAGACTGTAGCATGTACAGTACTACTCCTCTTTGTTTGGATCCCTGAGTTAGAGCTAGTTTCGGTTGAAATAGCCTCAAAGTATCCAAACTGGAGGGGCTAGTTTGAGCTAGTTTGCTCTAATCCAGCTAAGAAAACTAGCCCGGTGGAGAGGTTCTAATTAGGTTAGTTCTCCTTGGGCCCACTAAAAGAGAACTAAAAAAACCTCCCCTGCCTGCACCAGATCGCTCCCTCCCCCCCCCCCCCCGCACGACTCCTCTCTGTTCCCCATCGGGCCACCCGCCCAAGCGCTTCTCCGCCGCTCGCCCTCTCTCTCCTTCGGCCGCCCTCTCCCT
This sequence comes from Aegilops bicornis, assembly GCA_021605145.1. Lineage (NCBI taxonomy): Eukaryota > Viridiplantae > Streptophyta > Magnoliopsida > Poales > Poaceae > Aegilops > Aegilops bicornis. The sequence goes on from CM038673.1 coordinate 268,188,862, forward strand.
CCGGCCTCCGAAGCTTGCCCCGCTCCCCCTTCACCAGACGTTTTCTCCCTATATCGTGCGCGGCGGCGGCACATCTACCAGGGAGGTCGCGAGAGGGGTGAGTTTGTTCGTTCCTTCTCTGTCTCACAGCCATATCATTGATCTTGCTCGCTCTAGCGCTAATTCTGATTTGGAAAAGTAGATCCTGATTAAACTTGGTATAGATTTGTGGTGCACACATGGAATTATTTGATGCTGCTTGAGGAGGTAATAAATTTTCTAGAGGCCCAAAGATTCAGTTCACCTTTCTAGGTATTTCAGTTTCAGGCTTGCATTATTTCTAGAGGCCCAAAGATTCAATTCAACTTTCTAGGTACTTCATTGCCAGGCTTGCATTATTTCTAGAGGCCCAAAGATTTGGTTCGCTGCCGTCGGCAAGCGGTCCTGCCACCCATGTTGGTGTAGACCTCAACTTGCAAGCGCCGACGTTGGAGGGGTTCCCGGGGCTTGGGCTCTACAGATCCTTCCTCTAGAGCGACGATGATGAGCTCCTCCCTGGGTGCGTGAGGGGATCCGGGCTCCCTCCCTATCGTGAATGACTTCCGTGATGAGTTAGCTCATGCTTTCTTTCATGGAGTGTATTTTTTTCGTGAAGCTTGATTGACAACGTGTATGTTTAAGTGGGATATCTCATTTGTATGGACAAAGTAAAATTTATCATGTTTTGCATGCTTGATTTGTAAAGATGGTTCGTTTATGTCAATTGTGAGCGGGAAGAGGCCACACATGAGCCGGCCACACCAAATCCGACAGGAAATAGGGTCCAAAGTGGTCAAATGATTGAGAAAGAGCATTTATTGTCAATCTAACCCTGCCATCCATACACCTCGTGGGTTAGAGTTAATTCAGGGCTAGAATCTAACTCTAACCTCTAACTGAGTTAGAGTTCTCCTCGTCTCGGTTCATCGCCATCATACTTTCCCCATTCCTATCTTTTTAATATCCTGCGAATCAAAGAGGCCCTTAGACCGGTTTAGGTCCGGTCGTTTTTTATAAACATGTTATGTCCAAAATTTAATGAACGTGCTCCGGTTTCTATGAAAATAACCCGATTTCAGTAGTAATTCATTCTTCTGCGGGTGGTTTGCATGTAATTCGTGAGGTCTGAAATTTAAAGTACCCCAGCAAATGCTTCGAGTCGTGCATGCACAACGACCCAGAGGTTCTATGTCCCACATGTCGGCGAAAGGAAGCACGTGGAAATAGCCTAGGAGTACATATAGGAGGATAAATGCGTGAAAAAATATGTACTGTGAAGCGTAGCTGCGGTTCGAAAAGGAGACCTAAAGTGATGACATGTATAGGTCGCACGCACCCAACTAGTGGTACTAGACATACGACTACTTTTTTCCCTAAAAAAAAGAGGTACGAGTGTTCAGTACTCCTATTCAATCAACACGAGTCCCATCTGACAACAGCGCGTGCTACACCTAGCTCTTCTCGCTCGTTTCTCTCTCCTAATCCTAAACTCAGCCGACGCACGGTGGGCGGGGTGGGGATTTGCCGATGGTCAGTTTGCTCAACTGTGGCCCCACCTCATAGTGAAAACGTTACGACTGGAATAAAAATGCCATATGTACTATACTAATAAAACATTAAGGCCACGAGGCGATGTAGTGTTGGTTACAGGAGGCAAGAAGAAAGATGCATCCATCTACTACGTCCACATCCTCGACTCAGGGCGGCGGCCCACTGAACGACCTAAGTAGTAGCTGCTTTCATGGCCAGGTCGACGTGCTTCCGAACAATGGCGTCCAAAGATTCTAGCCGTTGGAAGAAGGCCAACATCTTTCTGGCCTCGCTGGCCTTGTAGTGGCCTATGTAGACGATTTCCTCATAGACGTGTATGTGCACGTCGACGATTTCTTACATGGCGGTAGCTGCGCATGACGCCGCCTCGAGGTGCACATTCTTCGTCGTGACCTCACGGCACTGCAGGCCACCAGGGATTGAAAGAGTTTGTCACCATGGAGTCCGATGAGGGTGGCAGGCAATGAGCAGCCTGGGCGCGCGGGTTGGAGCAGTATGGCAAGGTCGTCATCACACTTCTTAACGGCGGTGATCTTGCGGATGGAGTGGACCATCATGTCGTCCATGCGAGAGGCGAAGCCAGCGTCGGCGAGGGCTATGACGCCGGCAGTCGCCAGCACCGTCTGGAAACGCTGCATGGTGCGGGGCCGCAGGCTGGCGTCTTGGATGATTTGCCACAGCCGACCGCCACTCGCATCCATCTCCTCCGTAGGTGCTTGTGGCTTTTGGTCACTTGGTCTTGGATTGGAGTGAGCAGTGTTGCGCAGAGACTAGGAGTAGATGGATTGGAGTGGTGTGGCACCTTTATATGAGAGTCCAAACTCTGTTGCATTCACATCATGCTGGCTCTATTCTGCTTCTCCAATTAATTCCCTCTGCATGCTAATTGAGGATGAATCTTTGACCGTTCAATGTCTCGGGAACCGATACCCGCTCCCTCCTTGGCATTCAAGCCGTATCAATGTAAATGCGGGTCAAGAAGATACTAGTTACTAGTACATTGTGCACATGACCGTGTGAAGTGCGACACGAACGACACATGCATGTTTACTTGTTCCACTTTCTCGTTTTGAACTCGTGACTTGTAGTAACGCTCAGTTTTGAATATACTTTACAAGTTTGGTTGTTGCACCAATATATACAACACTCCCTCCATGTAGGTTGGGTCACTGAAGTCAAAATTAGACACAAAACACGATGGAGACGGACCAGTCTACCTCCGTCCTAGTTTATTTCTCCCCATCGTAATCTGTGCCAAATTTTGACCATAAATTTTACTAGCAAAAGGTTCATTCATGTCACCAAAAATATATCGTTTATAACTATGTTCAAATGCAAATCAAATGATATAATTTTTTTTAACATGCAATAACATTTTGTCGGTTAAATCTTTGATCAAAATTTAGCACAAATTACAAAAGGCACTAATAAACTAGGACCTAGGTAGTAGTACACCAGGTCATAGGGGTGAGTGTATGCGCGTGTATATGAGTGCTTGTGTCCGTACCGTGTTAAAAAAATGTAAATGTATGTCAAAAAGAGACTAGTCAGTACTAGCCCTGCCAGGACCATTTTCAAAAGAGGTGTAGTGGCCTTGGATCTCTTGCTATCGGAACACTCCGGCAAGTCATCGATAGGCGCAACATACTCCGAAGAGGTACGCTTCCCAGATTCCTTGCTGGTGTCCCTGCTAGCCTTCTTCTTCCCTTTGATTTCCTTGGTGGGAACTGTGGCTGTCGCGGCCTCTGCCGCGAGGCGTCCCGGTACATCTTATCCACACAAATAATTGTGTCCTTCTCGTCTGACGGAACGGAAATGACTCCCACTCGCCCTGGCATCTTCAAGGTGTTGTAGGCATAGTGGGACGCCGCCATGAATTTTGCCAGAGCTGGGCATCCAAGGATTCCATTGCACGGCAGGGGGAGGTCGACCATATCAAACAGAACCTTCTCTATGCGGTAGTTCAAAACTCCTCCGAATGTCACTGGCAACGTGATCTTTCCCTTAGGATGACTCCTACCGGGGTTGATTCCTTGAAATGTGCATGTGACCTTGAGTTCCTCCTTTGCTATCTGAAGATTGCTGATGACCTTTGGGGAAATCATATTCAACCCGGCCCCGTCGTCAACCAACATCTTGTTGACTTTGAGGTTGCGGATCATTGGTGAGACCAACAACGGCAAGCATCCTACCGTAGTGGTGCGATCAGGATGGTCCTCTTCGTCAAAGATGATGGGCGTGCGTGACCACTCACTACAAAAGACACATCCGTGACATTTTGGGCCGAACGAATTTTTTTTCTGTCATGCTTATGACACTTGTATGACGATAACTGTGACAAACCCCGGTATCATCATAGATGTGGTGGGCTCCTACTTCTATGAAAAAAATCATGACAGAAAAAGGGCTTTTCGTCCTGGCCGGGCCGGAGACGCAGCTGCATGACATTCTTTGGGCCGTCCATGACGGAAAAACCGTGGTAGAAGCAAGGGCGAGGAAAATATCAGGGAGTTCCCGGTTACGGTGGGTGGTCGGGGGCCGAGCGATGCACGCTTCTCTCGTACATACACGCGTGTTTGCGAGGCGATGCACTCTAACTGAACCCGAGTGAGGCGTTGGGCTTTAACTAAACCCGAGCGATGGCACTAGCTATGTAACTGAACCCGAGCGATCGATCCCTTGCTATTAACTAAACCCCAGTGATTCATCAGCTACTGCTGCTAACTAAAGTCGATCGATGCTACCTCTTGATGAACAGTGAGCGTTGTTGGGGGGGGGGGGGTGGATGAACAGTTCCCGTTGGGAGGTTGGATGAACAGGACCCCGTGGTAGTAGAGGCCGTTGCCGCTAGATGAACGGGACCCCGATCGAGCCAGTTGGGGGTGGATGAACAGGACCCCGTGGAGGGCTAGATGAACAGGACCCCGTGGAGGACTGGTTGAACAGTAGCTAGTGGAGGGTTGGATGAACAATAGCCCATGGAGGGGTGGTTGAACAGGACCCCGTGGAGAGGGTTGGTTGAACAGTAGCCGGTGGAGGAGCGCGCGGTGGAGGCTGGATGAACAGGAGCTCGTGGATGAACAGTTGCAGGTGGAGGCTGGAGGAGGTCGACGGTGGATGAACAGTAGCCCGTGGAGTCAGTCGATGGTGGAGATGAACAGTATCCCGTGGAGTCCCGTTTTGTGGTACGCCACACCCCTCTCGATGATTAGGACCCCCGTTTCGACCGTAACGCTCCAACACAAGTCTGTTTCCTCCGTTTTGCGGTACGCCACACCCCTCCCGATCAACAGGACCCCGTTTCGACCAAGAGAAGTCTGTTTCCTCCGTTTTGTGGTACGCCAGACCCCTCCCGATGAACAACATCCCGTTTCGACCGTGGCCGGTCGAACACAAGGCCGTTTCCTCCGTTCTGTGGTACGCCAGGCCTCGTTTCCGTCGGCTGTTCCGTCCAAGCTGGTTGGCTCCCGACGAACACGACGACGCATTCCGTTCCGACCCAGCCGTTTGGCTCCCGATGAACACGACGATGCATTCCGTTCCGACCCAGCCGGTTGGCTCCCCATGAACACAACGATGACGCAGCTTCTTCGTTCCAACCCAGCTATGTACACGAGCCCTGGCCATATGTATGCGCGAGTAGGCGTTCGAGACCCCGCCCGTATGTACGTACGTGGTCGTATTTACTTTCTTGCACCCTGGCCGCAGTACGTACGTGTAGATGCTACGTGCGCGCCTCTACTATGACATGTGCACGCCTCTACTAGGACACGTGCCCTTCCCTACACGGCCACCGTTCATCGTTGCAGCCTGCAGACACACCGATCGACCAGTATGTACGTACAGGTTCGCGACCAGAATGACAACGCTGCGTATGCTTCGACCGGGTGGGTTCCGACTGTCAGGCACTTCCTTGCGTGCTAAGATGTAGCTGGTGAGTCCCAGCAGTCAGGGGCCAATCATTTTTTTGCCTGTAATATGGACGCACTTCCTTGCCTGCGAAGATGTAGCTGGTGGGTCCCAGCAGTCAGGGGGGAAACGTTTTTTTCACGAAATACGGTGGCTTGTCCGGTGGGTCCCTACTGTCAGGTGGAGGAATCATTATTTTGCATGTAATAAGGAGGCATTTCCTTGTGTGCGGCCGTGGACCCAGCTGTCAGCCTCTGCACGTACAGTCCACGTATGATGGATATCGTTCGTTCACCATGTTAACCACGGCGTGCCGAGAGCACTAGGGCGGTGAACGACGGCAAGGCCTAGGAAGGGAACGACACGGAGCCGGGGAAGACGCGGCAGTGGATGCCCACACGGAGGGGAGTACGTGGGTTGACTGCTTCGGCTGCGGTGTGAGGCTACCGTCATCGGAGAATAACTAGAGGTGTGGGTGAGTATAGAGGGATGGAATGGCCAGCGGTGGCGGCCTGGGACACAGAGGCGGAGGAGCGGTGACACGGCCGACGCTTGTTTGGGCGGCTGGAGCAAGAAGACCAGAGGTTGAAGAAGCACTACGGCGGTTGGATGGACATCGTATGGTCACTGGAGCTAGAATTGTTCATATTGACTAAGTTGACAAAGGCCTCCATCCCCGTCATCTTAGTAGGCCCACAAGTCAGCCTCCCACTATGGTGGGTCCCAGCTAGCAGGGGGGTATTCATTTTTTTTCTGCATAATAATGAGGCACTTCCTTGCATGGGAAGATATAGTTGGTGGGTCCGACCTATCAGCGGGGGGGGGGGGGACATTTTTTTTGCGAAATATAGAGGGCCTTCCGGTGGGTCCCAGCTGTCAGGTGGAGGAATCATTTTTTGCGCGTAATAAGGAGGCATTTCCTTGTGTGGGCCCCTACTGCCAGCCTCTTCCGATGGCTGTTGTATGTTGACCTCATTGCCGGAGAGCACAAACCACGGTGGGCGAGTGAAACCAGAAGGGGCGACCCGGGCCGTGAAGCCACCATGATGGATGCCCACGTTGAGGGAATCTGTGGCTGAGTGGTCGGCTACCGGGTGAGGCTGACATCGTCGGAAAGTAACAGGATGTGCGGGTGCGTAGAGGGATGGTGATGCGGAGCATCCCTCGGTCATCCCCATGGACCTTCCATCGACTATCCAAGCTCCAAGTGGACCCATGACAAGAGCAAGAGCTCGTGCTATTCAATCCGAGGTGACATCACTCCTATTCGAGTTCCCCTTTTCTCAAGTGAGACATGGCCGCTACCTAAGTCCGAGACACTATGTGTGATCAGGTACAACGTTCAAGCCAAGGAACCAAGAGCTGAAGAAGAAACTACAGGCTTCAACTCTCTGGACAGCCCGGAACTTCCGACCCGCCCGGAGCTTCCGGCCTCCGACGACATCGACCAGCCCGGGCGTGCCAACTATCTGGTTAGCCCAGAACCTGCCCGGAACCCGTCCCGGACCTTCCGGCCCCCGGAAGCCAGCCCAGCTCCACCCGCGCCAACTCTCTGCTTAAGCCGGACCCTGCCCGGACCTTCCGTCGCCCGAAACTTCCGGCCCTGCCTGCGCGCAGCCAATTGGGCCGAGGACCGTGTGCCCCTTCGCCCCGTGAACTATATATACTCCCCCACCTCCTCCTATTTAGGGTTAGCATTGGTTTTAGCTCATATTTCGTGTGAGAGCCCTTGCTCATCCACTCATCCACTTGGTACTTCTCCTCGGAGCTCACGACCTCTTCGGAGAAGATCCCCCAAGAAGATTCAAGACCCCCCTCTAGGGTGGCCCCATCAAGACCTCCTCACGGAGAAGAACGGCTACTCGTGTATCTTTCCTTTGTTGATTTTGAATCTTGTGCTACCTTTTATGTTCGATGATCTAGCCCTTGTGTGATCGATACTTGTCGGTTTAGTGATTCTCTCGTCTGTTTTCCCTTGTGTTCTACCGCCCATTCGTCGTTTTTTCCCCGTAGGATCCCCTCCAAACGTGAAAGATCTCCGATTAGGGTTCCGCCCTACATCATCTTGGTATCATGAGCCACGTTGATCATGTTTTTGGAGCCCCTACCCCGTGTTTTCTAGCTTGATTTTGTTGTTTTCGTCCTAAATCCGAAAATCCCCACCAAAAATAGCCCCAATTTTTTTTGTGATTTGTTGGTGTGATGAAGTTTTGTTGGATTTGATCCACGGATTTGCTTTGCTTCGAGTGGATCTAGCTTCGCCTTCCTTATTCCCTTCTAATTTCTTCTTTTTCCCCTCAGGATTTGGGGTTTCCCCCCAATTTTTCCGCCCAAACCCTCGATCCCGAAGTCCCTGTTCTTTGCAGAATCACGAGCACCGGAACTTCCGGCCCAGCCCGGAAATTCCGGACCCTGGACCTTCCGACTTGCCCGGAACTTCCGGCCTAGACAGAAAGGTCGCACATCTTCGGCGACTCCCGCTTCTTCGGCAACTCCGACCACGGTGCAGCGTCATCTTCGCCAACGTACTGAAGACCGTGCATCACATCATCGTCCACATTCGCATCCGTTTGGAACCTTTAACCGTAAGCAAGGACGGTAATCTCGACGACATCTTTGTCCAAACCTTGCCATTGCATTGATAAACATCATAGCCATCTTTTGCGTTGCTTACCCATCGAGACTAGCCATTGAGTATTGTAGGCAACGTGACTTGTGCACATTAGTGATCATACTCCATAGCATACATACCATACTATCGTGGTGCATATCTTGGGATCCACTTGTATGTCACAAAGTTGTCATCACATACACAATTGCTATCTTGGATCGTGAAGTATTGCATGAGAAAAGAGCTCAAAAGTGAAAGAGCCACCCAAGATTTTAAGCAAAGAGGAAAGATAAGCAAAGAGCTTTGAGCAAGAACCATAGCATCATACTACATTAAAATTGTCATATTGGATCATCTTGGATCATAGCGAAATACCATACATATAGCATACTTGGGATAGAGATCGTTGCATTTTTGCCTAGTAGGTTGTGCACAAGTTCCGTATCCGCCTATTGTGCAATCGTGCTAGCGTCTCTCTAGTATTGTGCAACAAGAGCATTTTCGTGGATTCCACATTTAGGCTCACTTTTGGTTTGCACAATCCCACTTATCTATTTGCATGTGTGTTTCCGTGTACCCCTACTTGCTTGGTCTACTTGTTGCATTTGCAAATTTGTGAATCTTTTCCAACATTATTGAAGCTCACTTACAATTGCATCAAATTTTGTGCCACCATCCTCACCAAGCTCCACCATAAGCTTTTATTTATGTAGGTGTGAGAACCGACAAGGATTGGTACCAATAGTGCTATTTCATTGTCCGCATTTGAGTGAACTTGATTCATCATCAACATCGGTCAAAGGTACATTGGTATAAGTTCTTCTCCTTCTACCACTCACATTTTTGCTTGGAATGATGGATAGGCCGAGTACTTCTACCAACCCACTTTTCCTCGAGCAAGACAACGACATGTCATCATACGTCACCAAGAGCCACCTCTTTGGTGCACAACGCGCGTTGCATCAAGAGCAACAAGTAATGAGCGACCGCATAGACAACCTCGCCACCAACTTGCGACTCTCCGAGAAACATACAAGAGACTACTTCGATAACAAGTTCGATGCTCACAAGAAAGAGAATGATGCAAGAATGGACGAGATCCGCACCTTGATGAGGAACCGACATCATTCCAGTTCTTCAGCCTCAAGACGGAGCCGCTTGAGTCGACACTCGAGCGACACCTTCTACGACTCAAGTACACCGTCATCGAACACTCTTCGACGAGTCAGCAGCGTCAAGACCGTCATGCGTCTCGCAACCCGCTACATGACAAGCATTCACAAGAGCAAGTCGATGAGCAAGTCCCTCATTCTCAATCAAACCAAACCGCTTTTTCCCAAGCTCAAGAACGACAACGACTACGGCGCCAAGAGGAAGAACGAGCGCGTCTACACCAAGACGAACAAGACGCCGAGGCTCAACGTCTTCCAACAACAACAACGAGAAGCGCAAGCTCTTGAGGCACAACGTGCCCTTCAAGAATCAGGTCGAGCCATCGCCAACCGCAATCGCGAACGTCGCAATCAAGAGGAAGCCCTTCGAGAAGAAATCCAAGAGAGGAACTACCAACCACGTGTGCAACGTCAAGCTCCTCAAGCTCCTCCACAAGCTCGTCAAGCTCCACCTCAACCTCAAGTTCAACAAGAGCAAGTTGATCATGGACTTCCTCCACACCAAGAGCAACATGAAGATGATTGTCATCCACGTCAAGGGCGTCATCATCACCATCACCAACAACACAATAAAGAGCAACGATATGGAAAGCTCAAATTCACCATGCCCAAGTTCAATGGAAGCAATGACCCCGAAGAATACCTCTCATGGGCATTGAAGGTCGACAAAATCTTTCGGTTGCACAACTATGAGGAAGAGAAGAAGATCGCTATGGCGTCACTTGAGTTCCAAGACTATGTGCTCATATGGTGGGAACAAATCATTAAGCGACGACAAGCAAGAGGTGAACCTCCAATCACCACTTGGGCTCAAATGAAGGATGTCATGAGAGCATGTTTTGTGCCCACCTACTACAACCGTGACCTCTTCAAGAAACTCCTACTTCTCAAGCAAGGAACAAAGAGTGTTGAAGAATACTACAAGGAAATGGAGATAGCCATGATTCGAGCCAATGTGAAGGAAGATGATGAGCAAACAATGGCACGTTTCTTGAATGGACTCAATCACCCCATCAAGAAGATCGCCGACTTCCAACCCTACTCCACCCTCATTGACTTCGTGCATCAAGCTACAAAGGCGGAACGTAAAGTGCAAGATGACTTCAAGTACGAAGTACTCGTCCAAGACGTACGGCTTCTCCAACAACCAATCTTTAACAACTCCTCCAACATCTACATCAACCAAACCTTCTACAAGCAACGACGACAAGTCAAGTTACAAGAAAACTTCGACAAGTTCAAGTCGTCCTCCTCCTAATACAAACAACTTCAAGCCGCGTGCTTCATCATCTACTCCGACTGATGAGACCGTCAAGACAAGCTCCTTCAAGTTTTCACTTGCGGCGGCTGAGGCCACAAGTCCTATGAATGCACCAACAAGCGCACCATGATCCTCAACGACGATGGCACCTATGACTCAATGAGTGAAGAGGAGATGGAAGCTCTTGAGCAAGTGGCCATGCACCGGCGAGTGAACGAGGATGAATATGATCAAGTCTTTTGTGAAGAGGATTCGAGCCCCGCTCTCGTTGTCTCCAAGTTCTTGACTCTTCAACATCAAAAAGAAGCAGACCAACGATGCCACATCTTCCACACAAAGGCCAGCATCAATGGAAGGTCCGTCAAGGTCATCATCGACGGAGGTAGTTGCCACAACTTGGCAACTGAAGAACTATGCTCCAAGCTTCAATTGGTCAAGAGGAAGCACCCGCACCCATACAAGGTTCAATGGCTAAGTGACTCCGGCACTATACGAGTTGAGCATACGGTCCAAGTCTCCTTCAAAATTGGTGCATATGAGGACACTTTGGAGTGTGATGTGGTCCCAATGACCGTTTGCCACCTTCTTATTGGTCGACCATGGCAATTCGACCATGGTGTCTTCCACAACGGGCGTACCAATCACTATAGCTTCAAGATGAAAGGGAAGGAATATGTACTACGACCTATGTCTCCTAGTCAAGTGATAGCCGACAAGCAAGCCACCCATCATGGAGAGAAGAGTGAGAAAATGATCCACCAAAAAGTGAGTGAGAGCCACAAGCCAAACTTGAGCGCCTCTTCGCCTAGAGAGAAAAACCTCATCCTATTTGCCACCAAAAGTGAGATGAGAGACATGTGCGAGAACCCATCTAGTGTGATGCACTTTGTCCTTGTGTGCAAGGATGGAGAACCAACAACTAACACCTCTCACGAGCTACCTTTAGTGTTTCAATCCCTTTTGCAGGAATTTCAAGATGTTTTCCCCGATGAGCTACCTCGGGTCTACCTACTCTTGAGGCATTGAGCATCGAATCGACCTCATCCCGGGCGCCTCTACGGCACAAAGCTCCATACCGAGTCAATCCCGAAGAAAGCAAGGAGATTCAACGGCAAGTACAACAACTCATCGACAACGGTCATGTACGTGAAAGCTTAAGCCCTTGTGCCGTTCCCGTTATACTTGTGCCTAAGACCGATGGAAGTTTCCGCTTGTGTTCCGATTGTAGACCTATAAATGTTATTACCGTTCGCTATAGGCATCCTATTCCTCGCCTAGATGATATGCTTGATGAACTTAGTGGAGCCAACTTTTTCTCAAAAAATGATCTTAAAAGTGGCTATTATCAAATCCGCATTCAAGAAGGTGATGAATGGAAAACTGCTTTCAAAACAAAATTTGGCTTATATGAGTGTTTAGTAATGCCCATGGGTCTATCGGAGGCTCCCGGTACTTTCGTGCGCCTTATGCATTATGTGCTTCGCCCTTATATTGGAGTCTTTGTTGTGGTTTACTTTGATGATATCCTTGTGTTTAGCAAAACCATGAAAGAGCATCTTCATCATGTTAGGGCTGTTTTGCAAACCCTTCGCAAGGAAAGCCTTTATGCAAACATGAAAAAAATGCACATTTGGTGTTGACAAAGTGGTTTTCTTGGGTTTTGTTGTATCCTCCAAGGGTGTCCATGTTGATGAATCTAAGATTGCAGCAATTAAAACTTGGCCCCAACCAACCAATTTGCAACAAGTGCGTAGCTTTCTTGGTCTTGCGGGGTTTTATCGTCGTTTTGTGAAAGACTTTAGCACAATTGCCGCTCCTTTGCATGCCTTGAGTAAGAAGAATACTCCTCTTGTTTGGGGATCTTTGCAATCTACCGCTCTTGATGAGCTCAAGTCTTTGCTTACTCATGCTCCGATTCTTGCTTTGCCCAATTTTGACAAAACTTTTGAGGTTCATTGTGATGCAAGTGGTACCGGAATTGGTGGAGTTTTGATGCAAGAAAAACGAGCAATTGCATATTTTAGTGAAAAACTCTCCGGTGCTCAACTTAACTATCCCATCTATGACAAGGAATTATATGCTCTAGTGCGTGTGCTACATGTTTGGGAACATTACCTTAGACCTCATGAGTTTGTCATCCATACCGATCATGAAACGCTTAAGTACTTAAAAGGTCAAACTAAGTTGAACAAGCGTCATGCCAAATGGAGTGAATTTATTGAATCTTTCCCTATGTGACCAAGTACATTAAGGGTAAGGAAAATGTAGTTGCAGATGCACTTTCTCGCATATGCACGCTTGTCACTAAACTTGAGTTGAATGTTATTGGATTTGAGCACATCAAAGACTTGTATGCTAATGATCCATCTTTTGCTATTCCTTATGCTAAGTGTTTGACGCATACTTCTTGGGAACAATATTATATCAAGGATGCTTATCTTATGAAAGCTAACAAACTATGTATTCCCAGTCTTAACCCGTTTGCTTTCGTTTTGCAAGAGGCTCATGGAGGCGGACTCATGGGACATTTTGGAAGAGATAAGACATTCGCCACGCTCTCCAAGAACTACTTTTGGCCCAAGATGTTTTGAGACGTCTCACGCTTCACCAACCGATGCTCTACATGTCGCAAAGCTAAGTCTAAAGCTCAATCTCATGGTCTTTACATGCCTCTTCCTAATCCTTATCAACCTTGGGAAGACATTAGCATGGATTTTGTACTTGGTTTGCCTAGAACTCAAAATGGAAGGGATTCCGTGTTTGTTGTTGTGGATAGATTTTCCAAGATGGCACATGTCATTCCTTGCAACAAGATAGACGATGCTTCACACATTGAAAATCTCTTTTGTAGGGAAATCTTGCGACTCCATGGAGTACCAAAGACAATCGTCTCCGATCGTGATGTCAAGTTCTTAAGTTATTTTTGGAAGACCCTATGCGCAAGCTCGGAATCAAGCTCTTGTTCTCATACGCATACCATCCTCAAACCGAAGGCCAAACGGAGGTGACGAACCGGACTCTCTCCACTCTACTTCGCGTATTGATCAAGAAGAACATCAAGGAGTGGGAGGCATGTCTACCCATCGCCGAGTACGCCTACAATCATGCAAGACATTCGACTACCGGCAAGTCCCCTTCGAGGTCGCTTCACGGCTTCAACCCGTTGTCACCATTGGACATTTTACCTCTTCCTCTACAAGAGCGCACCAACATGGATGCGAGTGCACAGGCAAGCTACATCAAGAAGATGCACGAGGATACAAGGCACACCATCGAGCGCCAAGTACAACGACTAGCGACCAAGCTCAATGTCAACAAGCAACCCATGTTCTTCAACATTGGTGATCTAGTGTGGCTACACCTTCGCAAGGACCGCTTCCCCAACGAACGCAAGTCCAAGCTTCTCCCTCGAGCCGATGGACCTTTCAAGGTGCTACCACGCTACAACGACAACGCCTACAAGATCGACCTACCACGAGAAAAGTACAATGTGAGCGACATCTTCGACGTCAAGGACCTCGCACCGTACCATGGTGATGAGGATTCTGATCCGAGGTCGGATCTTTCACAAGGGGGGAGATGATGCGGAGCATCCCTCGGTCATCCCCATGGACCTTCCATCGACTATTCAAGCTCCAAGTGGACCCATGACAAGAGCAAGAGCTCGTGCTATTCAATCCGAGGTGACATCACTCCTATTCGAGTTCTCCTTTTCTTCCAGTGAGACATGGCTACTACCTAAGTCCGAGACGCTATGCGTGATCAGGTACAACGTTCAAGCCAAGGAACCAGGAGCTGAAGAAGAAACAACGGGAGTCAACTCTCTGGACAGCCCGGAACTTCCGGCCCGCCCGGAGCTTCCGACCTCCGACGACATCGACCAGCCCGGGCGTGCCAACTATCTGGTTAGCCCGGAACCCGTCCCGGACCTTCCGGCCCCCTGAACTTCTGGCCCGCCCGGACCTTCCGGCCCCCGGAAGCCAGCCCAGCTCCACCCGCGCCAACTCTCTGCTTAAGCCGGACCCTGCCCGGACCTTCCGTCGCCCGGAACTTCCGGCCCTGCCTGCGCACAACCACTTGGGCCGAGGCCCGTGTACCATTTCGCCCCGTGAACTATATATACTCCCCCACCTCCTCCTATTTAGGGTTAGCATTGGTTTTAGCTCATATTTCGTGTGAGAGCCCTTGCTCATCCACTTGGTACTTCTCCTCGGAGCTCACGACCTCTTCGGAGAAGATCCCCCAAGTGGATTCAAGACCCCCCTCTAGGGTGGCCCCATCAAGACCTCCTCACGGAGAAGAACGGCTACTCGTGTATCTTTCCTTTGTTGATTTAGAATCTTGTGCTACCTTTTATGTTTGGTGATCTAGCCCTTGTGTGATCGATACTTGTCGGTTTAGTGATTCTCTCGTGTGTTTTCCCTTGTGTTCTTCCGCCCGTTCGTCGTGTTTTCCCCGTAGGATCCCCTCCAAATGTGAAAGATCTCCGATTAGGGTTCCGCCCTACATCAGATGGCCTGGTAGTAGCACAACCAGCCACGGGAGGAGGGAGCAGGCAGTCCCGCTGGCGCTGGTTTGGGCGGCTGGAGCAGGAAGATCAGAGATTGAAGAAGCACGGCGGCTGGAGCAGTCACTTCTCTGTGTTGAGTAAGTTGACAAAGCCTTGCGTACGCGTCAAAAAATATTAGGACAGCGTCATCGTCAACCTAGTAGGCCCAGAAGTCAGCCTCGAAATCTGTCAAAAACAACATACAACCCATTTGCCATTATTTTCAATAATTTACAGCCCATTTGCTAATTTTTAAGGATATTTGAAGCCCATATTCTTTGTATTAGCATTACAGACCATGTATTCTGGGCACTGCTAAAAAATTCAACGAAATTTTGCATATTTCGGGTGGGGACTGAACTCTTTTAATCATGAAATTTCGAGTCACGTTAAAAACAATTTTTTTAAAATTATATCAAAATAAAACTCAAAAAACAATTCTCCGCAAAAAATATGAATGAAATTTAAAATCTTAACTAGCAAGATGCCCGTGCATTGCACGGAACATGAAGATGCGTTTGTATGAGTAGTTTATTTTGCAGGAGAAAAGACGATATTTTAATGTAATTGCTAGTTGGCTTTGGTTTTTATAAGAGTAGAGAGTAGAGAAATCCAAAAAAAAAGATATTTTAATGTAATTGCCTGTTGGCTTTGGTTTAAAAATTTACAGCCCATTTCTTACAACTTATAGCCCATTTTCTAGGGAAGCCCATTTCTTACTACTTACATCCCTCCTCGTCTTGAAAGATTTGCAGCCCAACAGGGTTGAGAAAAGCAAGTAGGCCTCAGTTTTGGTATTCTCCAACAAAAAAAGAACTGGGCTAGCCATTTTCAGAAACAAAAAAGATATCAACTGGGCTCATCTTGTGCTTAAATAAAAGCGTAAGCGTGGGCTAGACGGGCCACAGCCCCATACGGTAGCGGTTGAGCTCCGTCTCTGATACTAAAAAACAGCTCAGCGAGCTGCTGTGATAGAGGCAAAGGTGTCCCGATGTTTTGATGAGATGGCGGCTATCTTTTTTGTGGGAGTCGACCTTGACGATCTGACTACGAACGTGCGAGACGTCGCGCCTTAGCAATCGCTAAACCAACTTCCGAGGGTTATTGACCACGCCGGAGCACGATCAACCTGACCACGAGGGCCTATATCATGTGAGCAAACGAAGAACAACTAAGAAACAAAGATAGCAATCTCTAAATTGCTAAAATAAGAGGAAAGCTTTATTAATGAAGGTGGGGTTACGTGGACGCCTTGGTGCAGTCGTTGAACACAAACGAAATCTGTGAAGTTGCAGCTATGGCGAACTTTTAATGTAAACAAAACCCAAAGTCTAAACAATGCTCTAAGGGCTGTATATATGGAGGAAGAGGGGGGAATTTCGTGGCCCTTGGAGGAGGGGTCCGAAACCAACCCTAACTCTTGTTTCCCCACACATACGGACTCTAAAAACAGCCTATACTTAAGTATTTCGAAAATACATGGGCCTGGCCCGATAATAAGGTGACGTGACACCTAGAATAGCCTCTAGACAAAATTTATGAAGTGGCATCTTGTATATTTCGTCCAAGGCTTCATGCACTCCTTATGGTGGCTTCAAAATCCTGAAATCATCACTAGTAACTCCGTTCTTGATCCCCTTGCGCATGCCATCAACTCCATGCGTGTTCTTGCTCCAATGTTCATCCTTCTCAAAGCTAGGCCCTCCATTTGCAAGCAAAACAAATGTATCCAATTTAGGCAGCATCATATTCTCATGAACATTAGAATCATTACCAAGAAACAAAAAGTACCTGGTAATTTAATTGTCATGCGCGAGCTCTAGTAATTGGTCCAGTATATGTAACAGTAGGGGTTGTGGGTGTAACAATGGTATTGATGTCCTCATCATGCTGGGTCCCTGGTGTTATCCGCTTTGTTGTGTAATTTTATCGTTTATTGACTACATTGACAATGGCGTGGGACCTAGTTGTCAAACAATTAGGAGGTAGTATTTTTTGGCTTGTAATAACGAGGCACCTACTTGCATAATGCAATGACCCTGGTGGGTCCCTACTGTCAGCCTCTCCATGTACAGTCATCTCCTGTTTCCTCTCGGTTGTTGACCATGTTGACAATGCCAGACGGCGGCGGGCACAGCAAGCGAACCAAGCGGGGAATGACGGTGAGGCCTCAGACGGGAACGAACAGCAGCCGTGGAAGATGTGGTAGTGTAGTGGCAGGTGGAGGGGAGTATGAGGGCAACAACATGCAACTCAAGCTTACAAACGGTACAAAAAGCCGAAGGACTAATTGTTCATCAAATTTTTAGACAAAACCCAGATTGAACTTGGCAGTAACATCTAACCCAACCACTCTTTTTCGCAGTCACAAACAAATGGATCAGTCTGATCCATAAAATCAACATCCTGTGCAAAAAAACTATTTCAGGATGACTACAACTTGTTGTAAATAGAAGTCGAGCACGTTTAGAAGCCCATTTGTCCACCTGAAACTTATTTTTGTTTTGCTGTTCAACGTGTCCTTCCGTGAGAAATCTCTTGCGGTAAAACTTAAGCCTCATGGACAATAGTAACCTCACATTCAACAGGAAGAATGTGACAAATCTTCTGTTTGCCTGGTTGGATGCATATCCTTCCATCGTTATTGTCCTCAAACGAGTGTCATGCAAACTGAGAAAATCCTGGTGCTTATTACGCCACCGATTGGTTATACATTTTTCTCCTGTGGTCGTAGTACCTAAGTAGACATGCAGATTGTAAACAGTTAAGGTCTGAAAAAAGAGTATGTCGAAAGAGCGATAGCTGAATGGTTAGTTCTAGTACAATATATACGGGCTTCCAATGTGCATGAAATCATCACCTCTATATATAAATTCTCCAGAGATCAAAAGCATCGTAGCAAGCCAATAATTATGTTTAGATCAAAACTAGACATTTCGATATATAAGATCTTGACAGAATCCAGCAGCATTGATAGGCTATCCATGGACGAACTCTTCATTGAGCATATAACTAATATTAGTACCCAATGTGTACTCCAAGATAATATAAAACTTATGCGCACAAATGAAAAATGCAGCTTATGATTACAAATGTGTAGATGATAATATACAAGACGAAAAGTGAGGAGCCAAACACCAACTTCCCGTGATCATTAAGCGGATCATGAATTACACCCAAGGTCTCCGGTTTGGTAGCGAGGCAGCGATTATTTGCGAAGGTTTATAACAATTATCAAGGAGCAACCTTTGAAATGAAGGGGCATCTTCAATGATGAGTCGTTGTCCTTTAAAACAAATTCCAATGCTTTTTAGGTGAGGCGACTTTATTTGTAGACAACTGATAGGGATTTCTATTCCCAAAACAATCAGCAAGCGCTCCAGGGCAGGGTAACTAGAGTGGATGATGCTGCAGTGAGGCCTCCGACAGATAAACTACCACAAGCGAAAGTATTTTTAGCAGTGGGAGTCGAAGCATTTGTACCAGATCGTCTGGTAGATGGCACCGGGCAAAGGTGGCAGTGTGGAGAGAGGAGGAAAACCGCGAGATGGACAACGATGGTGTGGGCATGAATTCTTGGTGTGTTCGTGGTATGAAACTTTCATGGTAATGGTAGAACTCAAACTGCTGGAGTTTTTCGAATTTAGGGGATGTCAGCCAAGCGTCCACCATGCCGGGTATGGACAGCAGGTAGCGTGTCAGGATGCAGAGGCCTTGAACAGGGCCCTGCTGGTGAGAGGAGATGATGGCTCTCAGGAGATCGAATTCAGGAAGGACAGATATCTGACGACAATCAAGATTGAGGGGGCGGTGCGCCATAGAGGGCACCACCGAGTTGAGAGGACTTGTGTGCGGCAGCAATCATTAATGGGAAGAAGTGAGATGATCTCCGCAAAGATGACGTCCGGGAGATCGCTGATGCGGTCCACCGGAGATTCTACCAGTTCCTCAGATCCGGGTGGGAGGGGGGCTCGCCGCTTCTCCCCGCGCTGCCGGGTGCGCGATCTACAACCGGCGTCGCCGCTGGCGGGAGCCTCATCTTCTTGGCGCTGGGGCCAGCCGGCTCCATTTTCCTTGTGGGCATCAGGCCGAGCTCACGGGTTTGAGCAGAGTAGCTAGAGACGAGCCTAGTGGCAGTGCGAGTGGGGAAGAAGGAGGGTTGGGGTTTTCTGTATGAGTGGAAGATGAGGAGCATGTGTTTTATGTACGAGTGAGGAAGAAGGTGAGCGGGGGTTTTCTGGACGAGTGAGCAAGATGGGGAGCGGGGGGGAATTGGGGGAGGCAGGCGGGAGAGTGAGCTGCAGTATACGTGGAAGCGAGGAGGATGGAGGGTTTTTCTGGGATCGCCCACTCTTTAAGAAATATGGGCCTCCCCTTGCAAAAAACAAAAACAAATGGGCTTTAAGATGGATAGGCTTTTGTATCGGCCCAGTAAGGTGCCCGTGTTTCGTACTGGAGGGCCTTGTGCTAGAGGCAGCCCGAGACACTCTCCAGCTTATTGCCTGTAACATCCCAAATTTTCAATTTGGAATGTTATACATTAGGTCATCATTGCATATCATATTTTTATTGCATTTTGGCTTGATCGTAGAAATTCTTCGCAACTCAACGACCCACGGAGAGAGTTGGGAATTTCGTTATTTTCATATTTGAGTTTTCTCAAATTTTGAAAAGTGGATCGTTTTATTTAATTATTTTCTCTTCGAATATTTCTTTTATGAAAATAAAAGAGAGAGGATAAAATGACTTCCTCAAAATAAAGAAATATTGGAGATTTACTATTAAAACCAAATAAGAATTTTATTCGGAGTTTTATCGCTATTTTATTTGAATTAGGAAAATATGCGTTTCCAAAATTGGAGTAGAGTCCCAAATAAATGTTCACCTTGTCCGGTAGATTTTTAGAGGATGGGGAAAATTTATTTCAGGATTTTTGGGGTCCGATAAGTATTTCTTTTCTTTGTTTTTTTGTGCGGTATTATTTAAAAAAATGAACCGACTCCGGGCCGTAACCGGCCAGGACTCCCCAGCCGCCCCCTCTTATAAGCCGCCGCCCGCGACCTCCAGCCCACCCGAGCCCACTCACGCCTAACCCTAACCCTAAGCCGCCGCTGCCGCCGGATCCGCCGCCGTCGCGCCGACGCCGATGTCGCCGACGACGTCGACTCCCGACGCCGCCGCCCCTCGCCCGCCTCGCCGCCGACCACCGCCACCGCCGCCGTCTCCGCCGGAGCCCGCCATCGCCCGCCGCATACTGCCGGACTTCGCGGAGCCTCACGGAGGTAGCAACCGCCGCCGCCGCCGGTTTTCTTCGGAAAACCGTACAATTTTTTTTAGAACCCGCGGTTTATTTTTTTAATATAGATCGGTTATATTTTTTTGGTTTAGCTTATTTAGCGAATGCCCGTTCGTTCGTTCGTTTTAATGAACGAATTTCACCGTTTAGCTGCAGACAGCTAACATCTGTTCGTTAGCCTGTTCATCAGTTTTCTTTTTCTAGGGGTTTTCCGCGATTTTTTTCGATCGCGATTTCTGACCCGATTTTCGTTTTAGTTTATCTTTTTGCTCGTTTATCGGAATCAGGCAATTCAAGTGACTAGAGTTTCGTCACGAAGCCCTCTTTTTTTAACCAACTTGAACTAAGTTTTTGCTACTGTAAAATTTGACTTAAGTCCAGATTAGTAAACGAAGCTTGTTTCTTTTACAGTTTGAGTTTCGTTACTTCGTTTGATTTGATTCTTTTTGCAAACCGGAGTTTTTAAGTTGAACTTTCTGGTTAGATCTTTTATTTGAGTTTTACCCGTGTTTCTTATTGAGTGCTTATTGTATGCTTGTTTGTTTGCGATAGAGTACCCGGAGTGCGAAGCGTGCTACTACGAGTCTCTAGGTTTCACGGATCATCAGCAAGGCAAGTAACACTTTGATCATACCTCTTTACTACCCAGTTTTATTGCATTTAGATCAATCCTCAAATAATTGCATGATTAGGATCTAATTAATATGTGGTTTTGGGAAGTAGATGAGGTAGTACCTATTGTCCTGTTTATTACCAAACCTTTGGGTGTTACTTCTACGTTGCTTATATTGCTATGCTATGCTCGTAGATGTGGATTGGGTGAGCGTATCCATGACAGATGTGAGTATTGTTAATTAGTGGTTAACTTAAGGTGGCTACTTTAATACACATCTGGGTGGATTGAGGCACCTGGGGAACCCAGTGTTGCCTGTATTTTTTGGAAATCCCGGGGTACCGTGTGATTCTCCTATGGACTGCCACCCAGGCTCAAAGGGTTCATAAGATTATTCATGCTAGAAATTTTTGTGTGCAGCCACATGCCATTATGGGCTCTGGCATAGTTGAGTAAGTTGTGGGAAACCTTTCCATGATGGGCTAGCAGATGTAGGGAATTGTAGGTGTACCGGCCTATCTATCGGTTAAGGGGACCTCTTCGGAAAGACTGTGTCTCGGTCATCCGTTTCTCAAACATCATGTAGTGCGATAAATCCAACGGAGGAGATCGAGTCTTGTGGGGAAAAGTGCGCAAACCTCTACAGAATGTACAAACTAATCATGGTTAGTCGTGTCCCCGGTTATGGACGTTTTGAGTATCTAGTTCTTGGATTATCATGTGGATCTCATCACTCTTAATATAAGTTGATTGGGTTTAATGATGATGCTTAATTGCGATTGAGTTGGGTGAACCTTCTCAATGTTTAACAACCACCATGTTAGTTAAATAAAATTTATTCCTTTCTTGTAGGGAAAAATTGGCTTTCCGCAAAAACATATTAACCATACAGCCTCCACCAGCCAAATATGCATGTAGTGATAGCTATTATTCTGTTAATTACTCTTGTGTTACCTTACCAGCATATTCCATGTACTGACCCGTTTTCGGGCTACAACGTTCATGTTGCAGACTTTTCAGACAAAGAGTAAGGTGTCTTAGGTCGTGATCTTTCACTCAGTGATGCCGTTGGAGTTGATGGACTCACTTCATCTTCCAAGCCTTCCGCTGTTATCGTATTAGATGGCCTTAAGCCATATTTATTGTAATAAGTTCTCTTTTGAGACATTCGATGTAATAAGTGTGTGATTGCTACTCTGTTATAAATCCTCAAGTACTGTGCGTGTCAGCATTACAGATCCAGGGATGACACTGATGCACAGAGATCAGACCGTTTGAGGCCTGGTCGCTACAAGATGGTATCAGAGCACACGCTGACTGTAGGACACGACCACTAAGATAAAGCCCTAGATCACTACTCTCTTCTCATTTCTGACTCCTCTCCATTTTCTACTCTTTAGGATGGCGGATGCAAGGATCAAGTTCACACAACCGTATGAAGATACACCATTTGGACGACACCTGAAGGAAGTCACTAAATACCTGAACATTGGAATACCAAGCTTCACCAGGACCTACAATGCCACTTTACTAGAAGAGGAGCGCTGGATGATTCAAGTTCAAGTTCCAGGAAGGACGTTTACGCCAGTTACTGAGCCCATAGAGTTTTCCCTTGATGCACCCACCTGGAGTCTAGGCAAGAGCATGGCAGCCCACATCACCATGGGACGCATTGGAGAAGTTTACCACCGGGATCTCAAGGATACTATCTACCAGATTTGTGGGCGCCGAGATGAGCAATGGGAGATGATCAGCACCAGGAAGAATAGATCGATTGCCGCTTTCATCCAGGAGTTAAACCAGCACATTCGTCACCAGGAGAACCAGCTGTGCGCAGGCATGATAGACATGAAGAAGGCAATGACCAAGATCAAGGAGCTGGAAGAAGAACTCAAGTCTACACGCGATGGATATGGGGAGGAAATGACGATACTCGTGGAACTAAATGATGATCTGAAGAAGAAGCTAGGAGTGTTCAGGGGAGACCCCGCGCCAGGAGGAGAAGACGATGATTCCACTTGCCCGAAGAACTACATCATCATCGACGACACCGACTCGGACACTGACGATAGCGATGATGACTATGTTGATGAAGCTGGAGCAGATATTATGGAGTCTTCCACCGATCAATTTTTCTAGTCAACCACCATATCAGTAGTAGTATTTCCCCATGTACATAGTAGTAGTCCGAGCACTTTTAACGATAGTCCTAGACCGATTGTATGCCCTTGCTTGATTGATTGAGTGATATGATTGTGTTTGTCTCATGTGCATATGGGTAGTGCTTTCTCACTAGACCTCTTTTCTATTCTAATCTCTCCCCTCTAAACCCATCAGATGCCTCCGAGACGTGACACCGGATTTGTTTTCCCATCGGAGATCACCCAGTTGATCCAGCAGTAGAATGCATTGCTGCAGATACTAGTCCAGAATCAGAATCAAGGGAACAACAACAACAACCCACCACCACCACCACCTGTTGATCACTTAGCCCGTTTTCTAACGTTGAATCCGCTGGTGTTCTCCAGTAGCACCGAGCCGATAGTTGCAGATGATTGGCTCCGCAAGATTGGAAGGGAGTTGACCACCGCAGGATGCACACATGCGGAGAGAGTGCGTTTTGCCGCACATCAGCTTGATGGACCCGCAGCATCATGGTGGGAGAATTTCACAGCCACTTACCCCATCGACACTGTTACATGGGACTAGTTCCAGTAGGCTTTTCGCACTGCCCATGTATCAACAGGAGCTATGGCCATGAAGAAACGCGAGTTTCGCAACTTACGCCAAGGAGGACGCATAGTTGGCCAGTATGTGGATGATTTTAGTAAGCTAGCACGTTATGCCCCAGATGACGTTGCTACAGATGCAACTAAGCAGGAGAAGTTTCTGGAAGGACTGAATGATGAGTTGAGCATGCAGTTGATGGTTGCAACTTTCAACAACTACCAGGAGTTGGTAGATAGAGCTCTCATGATTGAAGGCAAGCAACAGCAGATTGACAGCCGCAAGAGGAAGTATGGACAAGATAAGTATAATTCTGGAGCTTAGCAGAGACCCCGTTTTACCCCGAACTTGGGAGGACCTTTTCAGCATAACCATGGAGGTCACAATCACAACGGAGGAAGTTCGCACAACAATAGTGGCCCAAAGAATGGGAATGGTAATGGAGGAAGCAAAGGCCAGAACCGTTCCAACCCAGCAACACCCGCCAAGAAAGACCTAAGCCACGTTACTTGCTACAAGTGCCCGAATACTGGACATTATGCCAATGAATGTCCTGAAGCAAAGAATGGAAATGGCAATGTAAGCTCCAGGAAGAATCCCAACCCTTTCAATAGGGGACAAGTGAACCATGTTTGCATGGAGTTCCGAGGACCATTGTATTAGATAGAGGAACCCAGTTTACCTCAAAGTTCTGGCATCAGTTGCACGAAACTTTGGGAACTAGGCTAGAGTTCAGTACAGCCTTTCACCCGCAGACAGATGGACAGACTAAGAGAGTCGATCAGATTCTGGAAGACAAGTTGAGAGCTTGTGCGCTAGATTATGGATCTAGTTGGGACGACTATCTGCATTACGCAGACTTCTCTTATAACAACAGTTATCAAGCCAGTTTGAAGATGGCCCCTTTCGAAGCTTTGTACGGAAGGAGGTGCAGGACACCGTTGTTGTGGGATGAAGTTGGAAACCGTCAGTTGTTTGGACAAGATTTGATTGTGCAGTTCCCCTGAAATCATCTTCATTGTCCTGAATCTGAAAAGATAGGAAAACAATAGCTATACTTAAACGGTGTTGCAAAACAGTAGCACATATCAATAGCTCAGCATGACAAAACATGATCATGTGGACGAAGGGGATACTGATCTGCCTGAGGAAGATTATATATAATTACATAAGTCCTTGGTTGATTTGCACCTTCGGCTCCACTGCTTGTTTGCTCCTCCACACATGACAGGATCGTTCTGCACTGCAATCGGCAAGTCAACGTACGAATAAGCTTATTTCATCTTGTGGTGTTCATTGTACCTAGTTACGAATGTAGGAATACCTGGAGCACCATGAGGTTAGCTGACAGCAGGTAGATGTAGCCATATAAATTTTGTGTGGTGCTACCAAAATTGAGGTTTGTATCCTTCCCCGTTATGAGAATTCTTCTTGAAGTTGGTAGAATGTGACGGTTTGTTCTTTGCATCAAACTCGCCTTTCCCCTGAGATTTTTTCGTGTTGTTTTGGGGCTGGTTGGGCTGGAAGTTCTTCTCGTGTACCATGTGGGCACTAGAAGCTCCCTCAGTGACCCGAGCACGTGAGTCTTTTTCTCTCGCCTTCTCTTAAAAATGAAGAGTGCTAATGAGATCCGAAACCGAAAACTCATGTCTCTTGTTTTTCAGAGAAGTAGCAAAATCGTTCCACGAAGGTGGAAGGTTGGCAATGATGGACCCAGGAACTAATTTTTCCGGCAACACACACTTAAAGTACTCAAGTTCCTTAGCGAGTGACTGTATCTCATGAGTCTGCTGAACAACAGAGCGCTCATCATTCATCTTGTAGTCACAGAATTGCACCATGATCGCATAACTTCGTTGCAAATACCGAGGCCCCAAATGTGGCCTCGAAGGCCCACATGTCTTTGCCGCTGTCAAACGACATATATGAATCCACAATGGAATCGTCAAGAACACTCAGCAGGGTGGCTTTGAATAGGGTATCCATGTTCTCAAAAGCTTCCTCCTGTGTAGGATTAAGATCGCCCTGAGGCTTACCCTTAGTGGCGTCATAGCATTACATGATCTGAAACCAATATACTGCTCTTGTGCACCACCTTTTATATTGCACGCCCTTAAAAGTAGGCGGCTTCAAAAGCGCAGCAAAACCACTCAGAGTAAATTGCCTATAATCAGGTTTTTGGATTGGATTGTTGAATAGAGCAGTTTACTATGAGATTTAATCTGAATCAACGGTAAATAGAACATGATGACAATTGCAAAGATCAAAGTAATGATGTGGACTAAACCAGGAGGACAGAATCACATACTATACAACGAGAGCAGAACCGCTGTGGTTGATGTTGTCACTCATGTCATTGATGAAGAGGTTACCGAGGTTGGGGAAGAGGGCTGTCGTTCGGAGGACTGCAGTCCCTTCTCGCGGTGCACGCTGGAAGGAGGGCTGAAGAAGAATTGTGTGGTGGTGCTAAGATCTGGAACGGTGCAAAACCATATGATACAGCGGCGGCTAGGGTAGAGCGTGTCAGGTCGGTCGTGCGAGTAAGATCAAGTATAATAGTAGGCCTTTGGCCCAAACCCCACGTCCAAGTCAATAATAGCCCCACTATCCAAAAGAATTAGAAATGGCTGAGTAATTAAGGTGTTCGTTAATTATTAATTAATGACTTAATAAATTTCAGACCAACAAAAATATAGACCATGTGGATAGTGTTTGTCCTTGGACAGGCTCATTCCCGAAGAGCGCATGCAGCTCCGTTCGCTTCGGCACCACTCCCTTGCTTCTTATCGAGGTCGGTGCCAACAAACAAGTCCCATTCGAGCAATGGAATCTACATAAGAATGTAACTTGGTCCAGTGCTGCCTCCGGCACTTCTTTCTCTTTCTTGTGCGAACAAACTAGAACCTGCCAGCGCGTGTAGGTTTCCTATTATCATGCTCATGCAAATGCTGGAATAGATCACATTATAAAGTGGTGCAACTCACACTCACCTAGCAGTATGGGACTAAACTTTAGTCCCACTCACACAACACTTAGAGCATGGTTAATAGTATATCCAACATCCGTTTATATGAAGTTGACACATCATCTAGAACCAACCTAATAGCCTACTAGTACAATAGTTAGTCACTTTAGTATAATACTATGTCATTAATAATGGCCCCACCTTTTGTCTCACAAAGTATGTTGGAGCTCCTGCTACATCCTGCTACAAGTTTACAACCCTCTTCCCTTCTCTCTCCTCTTCTCTCTCCTTCAACTAAGCACAAAATACTATATTTAAATCCTTATAGCCTGCTTATGTCATCTAATTGTAGTACCTGCTCTAAAGTTATTCTCCACTGTGTAGTCTAAAATGTCGGGCGTGTAGCGGGCGGTGCCCTCGGTCGACGCACCACTTCAACGGCGGAAGCAGTGAGAGGTCATGTCCCCCTGACTTGCCATCAATGTGGAGCGATGGGCTAAGCTGGCGCCAGGCGGGAAGCGCGCGCGAGAGGGGGGAGGGGTTTTTGTTGGGCCAAGAAGGTGAGAAGCCAACTTGGGATCGGTCCGGACGGGGAAATATCATGTGCTCCCATACTCACTAGTAGTTTCATGCATATGACACTAGTCTATGTTACTACTCCCTCCTTTCCGGTTTATAGGGCTTATCTCAAAAACTTAGTTTTTCCATTTTATAAGGATCAATTTGGTTGTTCCCCATCACAAGTTTAGATTTCAAGGTGCATTAAATAATTGCATGCAAGTATGAAGAGAAAATTGACCAATGCATGTACTTTATATATGCATGCATTGCAATTAATATAAACATAAATTTTTGAGGAAAACAAGATCATTAATTGGGTGCTTTTGCAAATTACAAAAAGTATTCCACCACTCATCATCTACCTTGGTTGGTCAGATTTTCGAATTGAGCCCTATAAACCGAAAAAGGAGGGAGCCCTATAAACCGGAAAGGAGGGAGCCCTATAAACCAGAAAGGAGGGAGTAGTACAGTAATGTTATGATGGCTTCATTTATTACCTTATAGACTCATCTTGTCTTGGGAAACGTATGTTACAGTAACATATTATGTTACCACTTCTCATTAACTACTTACCACATAAGAAAAAATTTCTTGGAGTGCGCGAAGTGACTCCCACTATAACTAGCCGCACAAAGTGTGGGCTATGTAGAGGGCGTAGTAAGCAAGCTTCTCATCGCTCATGAAGTTTACATGACACATCAAAGTAGTAGTTTTTTTTTCAAAATGTACATCAAAGTACCAGTGTAGTAGTCTCCAAAAAGGGCCGACCATGTCCATGGCTACCATCCCATCCGCGCTCCGTCATTGAGTATGTGCACGATTCACGTGCCATTCAAGAAAAAAACTGCGTACGTTCCATTGAAGAAAAAAAATTAAAAACAAACACGCCACCGCGTTGTGGTCGAACTTTGATTCGTCCACGCGTGGTTCCCGACCCTCCACTAAGTGAACAATTACCAAACGCATCAAATTATCACGGGAGCTTCCTCTTCATTAAGAAATGAGCTCCACCGTGTACCCGCACGCGTGTGTTAGGGAATGAGGCATAGAGTGCGTGCGTCTGTGCGTGCAATTTTTCTCTTCGTGCACGTACTCCTTTTTTTGTGGGTGATTCATGCACGTACTCGGCCTACGTTGGTGATCGTTGGTGAGTCTCACTTATCTCTACATGTCAACATGTACATCTACATCTGCATCTACGTCTACACTACATCTACATCTACATATACATATGCATATACATATACATATACATATACATATACCTCTACTATAGTACAACAAGTTTTAAACATGAGACCAGCCATTTTCTTGCATGACACGACCAGCCCGTATCGCTTCTTGCTCCTCGTCTCTCTCAAAGTGCGTCCGACAGGCGATTTTGCCGTCGATTGAGGTCGGTTCGCTCACACTCGGTCCCACATGTTATAAATCAAAAAAGAATACTCTGACCAGCAGACCATTGAAAGAAGTACATTTTCACCCTCAAATGTAAGTTGATGGACAAATAACTCCCCAAAGTCAATTTCGGTACAACTTTTACCCTCAAATATCTAAAACCGGGTATATCACCCCCTTGAGCGGTTTTAGTGTTCACATGTTAGTGTTTAGGAGGTTCTGATTGTTGGCTAGGAATTGACTAATTATTTACACTAATGAAATAGCAACGACGCCGTCGGAAGCCGCGGATGTCGTCGGAGATGTACCCAATGGACCCCGACCTTCCCTACAAGGAGAGGAGATCGTGCAGGTGCCTTTCAAGCTCAAGGGGTCGTCGGGCTACCTCGTCGGCTCGTCGCCCGCCTCATAGTGGGAGTAACTTAGGTAGTAACATAAGGCACTCCAAGAAAATTTTGCTTATGTGGCATGTAGTTAATGAGGAGAGAGATCTTTAGAGTAACATAGTAATATGTTATAGTATAAGTTACTCCCCACTATGACCAGCCTTGGCCTCTCCCAGTGCTCCACCATGTATAGCTGCTAAGCCTGCCACGTAGGCATAAAATATGATGTGGCAAGTTAATTAAGAAGAGAGAGACTAGTTTGGTGACCCCAGGAAGAAATGGTGGAAAGACAGTTTTGAGTCTATAGCTAATTAAATGAAGCAAGCTTAGCAACAAAAAACTAAGCACCTATGCATTGGAGACTTGACTTGCTAAGCCCTTTAATGCACTTAGCACTTCATCTAAGCACATTTGATTGGAAGAGGTCTTAATTCCATACGGTATCATAATATGATACTCAACTCTCTCTTTCTTCATTTAATTCTACGCCACCTCATCAAATTTACCTACTACTAGTTGGCATGCATGATACTACTTATAATACTCCCATTACAACCAACCTAGTAGAATTAAAATACCTAATCTGAATGGGCACCGCCCGATCTCTTTGTCCTCCTCCAGCATCCGGCAGAAGAAGAATCGTGCAAGACACCGGCTGTATTCGCTCGCGTCGCCTTGGCGGTGGCCTTCATGGGATACACTCGGCGGTGGGATCCCGTGTTCTACTTCTCCTCTATGATGGCAGTGGGCGGGGATGTGCTGCCCGTAACCTCGTCGACATCTGCAACGGCTTCTTTTTCTACTTGCATGTCGCGGCTACGAGCGCATCGACGACGGATGGCGCAGTCGCAGACACTTGAGGTGATGTACGACGCGGTGTCGTCGAGGGCAGCGACGATGCCCATGCCGTCGTGCTCCCCGACAAGCCGGCGTGGAGAAAATCGGCACTCTTCCTCGAGCTGTATTGGAGAGGCCAGCTGCGGAACCACGTGCTGGCTTAGTGCGGCAACTGCCTCTGACGGGCTAGTCGAGGTAGGTGGAGAAGCGAGCTGCCTCGCTTGTAACTACCGGGATCGGTGGGCCACCCCTTCCTGCTCATCGGATGCCGCCGAAAGAGTGGACAAAATGGTGGAAGGAGGAGCTTGGCCAGCGTCCTGCTCCCGAACGGACGTGTGTGGCCGGAGTTGGTTTCTCGCATTCCACGCGGTTTTGAATGTAGGTTTATGAATCCGGCGAGGAGGCGGGTACAGCTGGGAGTGCAGTGGGCGGCGCCCTGGGCCGGCGTGCCGCTTCAAATGACGGACGCAGTGAGAGGTCGCGTCTGCCCTGACCCCCTTGACTGTGGACCTTGACGGTGTACGTCACCTTGTGTCCAGATCTGAGATGCCACATGTACCAGATGAATAATTCCAAGCTCGACCACCGTGATGCAAGAGGTGCGAGCCGAGGAACACTGTTGGAGACACCCCCTCAGACTAGCCAGAATGGGTAGTAACATAGACTAGTAACATGCTCATGTTACTGGTCTATGTTACTACCTCTATAGTAACATATGTGTGGTAACATGCAACACTTCATTTATTAGGCTATAGACACATCTTGCCTTGATATGTGTGATGTTACTACTTTCCTCTCTTTCTTCATTTATTGCTTGCCACATCATCTACTTTATCTGGACATGTGTGATGTTACTACCTATGTTACTCCCACTGTGGTAGTCTCAGTGTGTGCTTCTCGTCGTTCTGCGAGTTGATGGGACACATCAAAGTTAATACGTAGTATTTAGTACTCTCTCCAAAAAGGGCCGACCATGTCCATGGTACCATCCCGTGCTTGGTCATTGAGTACGTGAACTATTCACGTGCTATCGAGGAGGAAAAATATTGCGTAGCACTAGGTGCCATCGTAGTGCATGACTCACTTACGCACTGCTTATCTCCATTTTCTTGCATGACACGTGCACCTTGATGCTAGATGTCCCGCCTGTTGGCAAAAGGATGAACAAAGCTCAAGTCAAAAAAAAGAGTGGAAGAACATTGATTCCCGAAGACCGAGAAGGAGCAAGGAACCTCGTGGTGGATCGTACGCACTCATAATATTTTATATTATTCAGAGATATAAAATCGACCAATCATCTCCATAGTAGACCAGAAGAGTACGAAACACGGCAGCCCAGTGTAGTACTACATGGCTAACCTACGCTATCACCATATTTCTTGGCCTCTGTGCGACACCTAGCTCTAGTAATCCAGCAGCCCGTATCGCTTCTCGCTCCTCGTCTCTCTCAAAGTGCGGCGTGCTGGCATTTTTGCCATCTATTGAGGTCGGTTAACTCATCACATATTACCGACTCTTGGGTGGGATAGTTTTTTTGGTGGGTTTGGGGCAACTTGCTCCAACTTAACCCTCATGTTTGGATACTTTAGGGTTATTTGAGCTCCAACTAGCTCAAACTAACTCTAACCCATGGATCCAAATAGGGCCAAAGTTAGTCTCGGAAAATGCATTAAGCCCTATATACATGGATAGACGGAGTACATGATACTAGCAAACGCTCACCACTAGTAGTAGTTCATAGGTTGGTTTCGATTTTTGATTCAGTTGATGTGCTGCTACCGTCAAATATTCGTGTGTGGTTGTTTCTAGAATAAAAAAGGAGGTACCCCTACCTATGTTACTCCCACTATGCCTAGCCTAAGGTTAGTGGGTGATCTTGCGCTTGGGTCTTCGCCTCTTCCGGAAGTCGAACAATAATTATGGTACTACAGTAGTACTTCTAGACATCTGACACCAAATGAACTGCTGCATGTCCACCGCTTGTAAGCAAAAGTTTCTCCTCGTGCTGCGAGCCACCGCGCACGCGTTGGTGAGGGAGAAGGCGTAGTAAGCAAGCTTCTCATTGTTCTGCGAATTGATGGGACACATCAAAGTTATTTAGTAGATACTCTCTCCAAAAAAGGGCTGACCATGTCATGGCTAACCCCCCCACCCCATCCCGTGCTCCGCCGTTGAGTACGTGCACTATTCACGTGCCATCGAGGAGAAAAAATATTGCGTAGTAGGTGCCATCGAAGTGCATGACTCACTTACACACTGCTTATCTGATTATCTCCATTTTCTTGCATGACACGTGCACCTTGATGCTAGATGTCTTGAGTGTTGGCAAAAGGATGAACAAAGCTCACGTAAAAAAAGAGTTGAAGAACATAGATTCCCGACGACCGAGAAGGAGCAAGGAACCTCGCGGTGGAGCTTCTGCAAGGAACCTTGCGCATTTTCCCCTGTTTTTTGCCGCCTGCCCACCTATAACCAAATAAAAGAACATGAACTCTTCCCTAACCACTAGAGACGATACATTAGGATGCTAAGTTGAAGATGTTTTATAGTTTATATTGATAACCACGCAAGAAGCCACACATGTACAGGACGCATGCAGCCACTCATGTACACATGCCAACGCATTAACTCATGCCGATCCAACTCATGCACATACGCGCATAGCATGGAGCACACAACGCATGTACACAACACATGCATGCACACACACTCGGCCGCAGAATGCACGTGAATGACACACGCATGCGCACACACTCGGCTGCATGGAGGCATGCGCCATCTGCGTCAACATCCAGTTCGTCGTGCTACGGCAAAGATCGCACACAATGGCGCCTACGCATCTCTTGCAGCACCTCTTTGCCGTTGTTGCTCAATGACAAGTCAGAGACGAAGACAACCGCAGCCTCGGACTTAGAGCTAGCACCGATGGAAAAGCACGCACGCTGCACGCACATGAGCACGTACGGAGTGCCCATGATGTGGAGCGTCCCCAGTCGCCTCTACTCCTTCTGCGCACGTTGTCTATCAAGGCGGCTGCATGCCTAATGATGATGTGGGTGAGATCTTCTAGGTCTGAGATTATTACGAGGAAAATTATGGGGAGTGGGATCTCATGCAAGAGCCTAGCTATATGCGAATTCCTATACAAATAGAATAAATGGGAAGAAAGAGAAAGAGAGAAGGTTGAAAAAAGTACTACTCCCTCTGTCTAGGTGTGTAAGTCGTCTTATGAAAACCAAATAATCCCAAAACACTTAGGCGTGATGCATTAACTTCTACATCATTTCTTGTTTCTTGACATATCAACCAATAAGAGATGTGGGGTGTGCATGCTTTTAATGACTTGAGACTAGCAAACATAACATGCAGTGGTTAGTTCATTGCATGCAATGCTATTAATTAGAAAATAAACATTAAGTTCTCTCGTTTTCCCCTCCTACTTGGTCACGGTGCACAACCTAAGATGACTTATTCACCTAGACGGAGGGAGTAGTAATGTTATAACCAACCTTGTAGCCCACACTACTATATGAGTGACTATAAATGATGGCTATACATGACATGGCAGTTTCTTATAGCCATCAGTTGGCTATACTATTAACCGTGTTCTTAGGCTTGTGACACTAGTCTAAGTTACTACCTCCATAATGCAAAGTAACATAGTAGTAGTGTCATACTAGTTGGCTTCATTTATTACCTTGTAGACTCATCCTCTCTTGGAAAGCGCTATGTTACAATAACATATTATGTTACTCTAAACACATCTCTCCTCATTAAATACATGCCACATAAGCAAACTTGTCTTGGACTGCGCTATGTTACTACATACGTTACTCCCACTATGAACTGCTGCACGTCCACCGCTTGTAAGCAGAAGTTTCTCCTCGTGCTGCGAGCCACCGTGCACGCGTTGGCGAGGGAGAAGGCGTAGTAAGCAAGCTTCTCGTCATTCTGTGAGTTGTCGTGTGTTGGCAAAAGGATGAACAAAGCTCGCCTCAAAAAACAGAGTGGAAGAACATAGATTCTCGACGACCGGGAAGGAGCAAGGAACCTCGTGGTGGAGCGTCTGCACTCATAATATTTTATAGTATTCAGCGATATAAAATCAACCAACCATCTCCACAGTGGACTGGAAGAGTACGATACATGGCAGCCTAGTGTAGTTACATCATACGACATGGCTAACCCATGCTATCACCATATTTCTTGGACTCCATGCGACACCTAGCTCTAGTAATCTAGCAGCCCGTATCGCTTCTCACTCCTTATCTCTATCAAAGTGCGACGGGCTAGCGTTTTTGCCGTCTATTGAGGTCGGCTAACTCATCACATGTTAACGACATGCCAAGAGCATTCTAAAAAAATACTGTACTATATTGTTATGCCAAGAAGAGGAAGCGCTTTGACCGATGGGCCAAACGAGACAGGCATGCCGTGCCGTGAGTGGTTCCAGTTTCTCGTTTTGAACTCGTTTAGAACACTTGGTTTTGACTACTGACAAGATTTTATATAGGGCCTAATGTATTCTTCGAGGATGCCTTTGACTATTGATAAGATTTTGTATAATTTAAAATTTATATCATTCGAAGGTCCTTTCACGTTCCGTTTAAAAAAAGATTATTTCACGTACGAATTTGACTGTATGCTTTCAGCAACTTGCATGTGCTATACTACTCCTATTTCTATACTTTAACTTAGCTAGAGGTTAGACTAACTCATGACTAACCCTGAACTAACTGTAGCCAAAGAGGTGTTTGGGTGACAGGGTTAGATTGACAAAAAATGCACTTGATGGAGAGAGAAAAGTGATTTTTCAGTGGGCGCAATGAGAACTATCTCCAATTAGCACCTCTTGGGTGGGATAGTTTTTTTTTGGTGGGTTCGGTGCAACTTGCTTCAATTTAGGCCTCCTTTGATTTACAGGGTTTGCATTGGAATTTTACAGGATTGACACCCTCTGGAACTTTCCCTTTACATGTTGTTTGATTCTTAGGATTGCATTCCTCAGGACCAATCCTATAGGAACTTCTTACTTCATTTTTACAGGAAAACAAGCATGAGGTTGGACTTCTTGGAAAAAAATCCTCTGTTTTGCTACCCAACGTAGGATTTCAGTGGATGGTACATCCTATTCCTGTACGTTTCCTATTCCTGCGCTTCCTAAACCCTGTGAATCAAAGGAGCCCTTAACCCTCATGCTTGGATACTTTAGGGCTATTTGAGCCCCAACTAGCTCAAACTAACTCTAACCCATGGATCCAAATAGGTCCAAAGTTAGTCTTGAAAAACACATTAAGCCCTGTATAGATGGACATACGGAGTACATGATACTAGCAAACACTCACCATTAGTAGTAGTTCATTGGTTGGTTTCATTTTTTATTCAGTTGTTGTGCTGCTACCGCCAATATTTGTGTGTGGTTGTTTCTAGAGTAAAAAAAGGAGGTACTAGTACTTACTGCGGGAAAGGCGAAGTGATGGTTGCTTCGCCCGAGCAACTTATTACCTTGGGAATATGGGAGTACCAGCAGATTCAAGGAACAGAGAAATGATGGTTGCTTCGTCTGAGCAACTTACTGTGGCGAAGGTGGTGCGCTGTGATTTGATTGCTCACTAGTCATTACTATTGCGGTGCAACGACCGGGGTGAATCTTTCCCTGCAGTTGTGCACTCAATATTGCTGCATGGAAGGTGGAGCCGGATGAAGGATGTCCCACATGTCGGCGAAACGAAGTTGAATGGTTTCTAGCATTGCTATCAATCCTTCAGGATTTGTTTATATGTACGCATAATTTTAATGAAATTGTACTATGATGCTATCAAGGTTTCAACTTTGGTTCCAGCAGGAAAAAAAGGTTTCAACTTAGGATTCGTGTGTCCTCTTGCCTCAAGATTATCTCGTTACAACATTCCATCAAATACAAATGAAACTACCATGGCTGCTAATGCATCTCAATGGTTTGTAGATGAGCGCCAATATTCACATCACAACTGAAGACAAAGTTGTGAGGAGGTGTACAAATAAAGAAAAATATATAATTGATCGATGTTGTTCGTAGGCATGGCTCCATTTCCTGGGCACAGTGTTCATTGCTTGGCTGCCAGTTTCACCCAGCTCTGTAGCCAAAAATGAGGTGTATGAAGGACACCACAATCCGATCCTTTTGTGCGGCTCCACTAAAATCGAGCGGACCATCCCAGTTTGCAAAGATATCCAGTCAGTGTGATTAGAATAATAGTGGAACTAGCTGATGAAACATAACACACACAAATAGAAGCCGATCACCTCTGCGATCTCTATTTAGGACTAAGTACTTGTTGGAGAAGATTAGGCATGGAGTTGGATGAGGAGGATAGCAAAACCAATCTCCCTTTTTGCAGTCCCACAGAAATGTAAAAACGTTGCCCGAGTGACAATTTGGCAGAACTGCACAAAACACTCTTAAGAAAAAAGTGATTTGTGCAGTTCACCAAAAGGTCGCAATAGCAACGAGGTGAAAATGGATAGCCCTGTTTGCTAAAGGAGGTAGAAAAGAAACAATTACTGCCCAATAACACGAGTTGAAGACACATACGCCGACAAAAAAGAAGCATATTCCATGGAATAAGGGAAAGATAGCAGCATGGTAGTTTATCAAAAATGGTTTGAGGACGAGATTGCAAGATGGAAAGTACGCCGGCCGAGATATGTTTTGAGCAAGCAACTAAAGAAGATCCACATCCAGTAACGTGTGAAGATAGGCAGTGGAGCAAGGCCGGAGGAAGCCGTATCTGAGGGCCGTCGGGATGTTACTAGGAGGGCGTCGGCGGCTCGGATCTTCCCATACTGCGGCAGTGAGCAAGTGGCGAAGGCCCTACCTTGTCGGAGCTTGGTCAGAGAGAACGGCGGGTACCGCAGATCGGGACGTGCTGCCTCAACGCCGTCGAACGGAGAAATGATGCACATCCTCCCATTCCACCAGCGAACGAGATGCGGCCGGATCACTGATCAATGGAGAGAAAGAGAGGCCACTGCCGCCTTGTGTGAGATGGTGTTACGAGAGACAAACCCCAGTAGGTAGGATCTGTTATATATAGTGGAGCGGATTTTTCTATTTTCCCCACGGCAATCGTTTTATATTCTGTACGTGCCATTGAGGAATATATAAATTTATTTAATACTAACGCGTCAAGTCGAACTTTGTTCCGTCTAGGCATTGTACCCGACCCTCCTTCGAGTAAACAACCACTACACACGTCAAATTATCATGTGCACTGCCTTCTCGTACAGAAACGAACTCCACCGTGTACTTGCGCGGGTGTGGCCGGGAATGAGATGTGAGTACGTGCGTCGTGCGTGCACCTCTTCTTTAGGTGCAGGTACATACGTGGGTGGGTGTGAGAGATATGGTTTGTGCAAAACAGAGGCAATGTGTCGATGAAATCCCAAACAAAAAAACGTAACATATGCAACATGTGTGAAACAGAGTCATGGACGTGAGATATCGATAGAATCAAAAACAGGGATGAAGTGTGTGGCTGCGCGATCGATAAAGAGTGCCATCGAATTTGTGTTTGCCCACGTCAAAGATACAGGCGGTATGGCCCACCGGAATTTTAGAGGGCAGAGGTGCAGTTTTCTCTTTGGCATGGATACCTACCTACAACATTCGACTATCGGTGTGTGTGGGGGGGGGGGCGGAGGGGGCAGAGACAGATCGACTAGTATATGGGTGGGGAAGGAGAGGGACCTAGCTATGTATTGAGAGAGAGAGATCGGCATCCATGGATATGTGGAGCAGAGGAATAAGGTTGGGAGAAAGACAAAGGTAGAGTGTCAGAGGGTTGGTGGTGGAGTGGCATCTCACAAATGGTGGGATAGGCCTGCTAGACAAACGGAGGGTACGAGTGCAATATCAATAAGAGAGGGCGGGGGATGTCTGTCAGTCTATGCACGTGCGTGTGAGAGACGGGTCAGGATGTATGCAAGGATGATGAGGGGAGACGATATGGTTGTGGTAAGCATACGTAACTACAAAATAAGATCAACCATCGTGTGTCTGAGAAAGGAGAGACATAACTAGTGAGGTATGTCTATCAGTGCATGGGGAAAACGAATTATAGTCGACCTGGCTATATGTAGGGAGATCGGTACGTATACATGCATGCATGTGTTAGAAGAAAATAAGGTCCAGAGAGACAGATAGGGGGAGAGGGTGCGGCTAGGAGGTTGTGCGAGAGGCCTACCATGTCGAGGGGGGAGGAGTATGCGAGTATGAGATCGATGAAAAGAGGGGCAGGAGTATGCACCTGCGTGGAACCGTATTGGACATAGGGGGGCATGAACAGTGAAAAGAGAAGAGGGAAAGTATTAGCATAATTGGTTTGATGCCAAAAGTTGGCATGCCAAATTCTGGCAAGTGCCAAATATTGGCTAGAGATTGGTTGCTTGCCAATTTTCATTGTCAATCTCACAAAAAGTTGCCAGATGTTGGCAACTTCTGATTTTGCGAAATGTTGGCTTGCCAAATATTGGCAATGCCAAATGTTGGTACCAAACCAATTATGCTCTATGTGTTTGTGGTAGGCACACTTGGCTAGAGAGGTATATCGACCGATTTGTGCCGGAAAGAAGGAGCCAGGGGTCCTACACACACCGCGGGTGAACGACCTAAATAGAAATAACCAACACGCGCGATGGAGGGGACGCAGAGGGAGGGTGAGAGTGGGGCGGGCGTGTGCATGCACGATAGAAAGTTAGGTCTAGCTAGCTACAAAGAGAAGATGATCGTGAAGGTGTAAAAGACGAGCAAAGATCATAATTCATTATAAAAAAAGTGGATACGGATACTTGAAGAAGATATCATAATGTAGAACATTGATTATAATTTGGGCTAATGTGTGGCTTTTGCAGCTTAGGGCTAAATACTTGTCATATTGTAGGGGGTGGGGCACTATACTTTGTGTGATAAACATGGTGTACGTATGGAACGTGGTTTAGATTATGAATATATAGTTAGTACATCAAATGTATTATTATTTGGAATCAACATCAAGTGTATTCGAAAAATTGGATTTGAGTTCATGTAGTACACATAGTTCGTATCTATCTCTATAGTAATCATGTGGTGTGTTGTTAAGGTAATACACGAATGATGGTTGAAGTTGGCAATAATCATGATTGTAGATTCTTAAGGAAATAGAGAAACGAATTCAAATTTAGTTTGAATTGCAGCGGTAGTATAGACATTTGGAATGCACTAAAATGTTGGCTTCAATGACAAGGTACCCGTCGCGTAGGTCTGTTTTCGGCATTGCAAGGCAGGTTCCTCCTTCCGAACTCGAAAATAGTCTTCGGACATATCGAACGTGTCCGGACCTGTAACACACACACCACACACAACCGCACAGAGAATGTAATTTTTACACGAGTCCAATCCGCTAACAACTTTTTGCAATCATGACATCCCGTCTGCCCGGTCTTAAATTTTGAACCGTTTTTCATCTGCCGCTTCACGTTTCGAGACGCGGTTGCCATTGGCACGTCTTGTCAAAGAAGAGATCATGTCCCCTTATTGCAGGATTCTCATCAATACGGGCATGGGTAACCCAACCGTACCATTTACACAGTCCTTGGGAATCGGCGAGTTTTGAGGCGAGTGGGGAGGCGTTCAATATTCACTCCCTCTATAAGGGGATAAGGATTCCCCCTTTTTCTCCCACGCCTTCTCTCTTCCTCCGCCCTTCAAATCTTGAGCTCCAGCGCCCAAGTTCTCATCTTCTACCCACTCAAGCTAGCACTCAACCATGTCCGAATCCGGAGGTCAAGGCAAGTGGATGGTCTCGTCCGTCAAGGAGAAGGACATTATTGAGCTTCGGGCGACCGGGTACTTGGCGAAGGAAATCGCCCACCGTCTTCCAGCCCAGGGGCAAATCGTCCCCATGCCGACGCCCAACGAGAGGGTGTTATTCATCCCTCATTTCCTCCGCGGGCTAGGGTTTCCACTCCACCCTTTCGTCCGCGGGCTGATGTACTATTACAGGATAGACTTCCATGATCTATCCCCGAACTCCTTCCTCAACATCTCGGTGTTCATCGTCGTGAGAGAGGCCTTCCTCCACATCCAACCCCACTTCGTGTTGTGGCTCAAAGTCTTCAACATGCAGCCGAAGGTAGTGGATGGCCAGCACGCGGAGTGTGGAGGAGCCATGGTGAGTAAGCTGGCCAATGTCTCCTGGCCAAAAGGCACTTTCATGGAGATTGTCAAGGAATGGCAGAAACAATGGTTCTACATCACAGAACCCCGCGGCATAAACTGGGCCGTGGCTGCCGAATTTAACTCCGGCGCTCCAATGCGACTCACCTCCTGGGCCGAGAAGAGCCCAAACTGGTGTTCGCCAGACGAGCTGATAGCTCTCCAGACGCGCGTTCAAAGCATGGTGGACGAGAATGTCAAACTTGTCGATGTAATCCAAGTGATGCTGGTTCACCCGATCCTCCCTTGTCAAAGCCGAAAACGCCCCCTTTGGGAGTTCAATCCGAGGAGGCACCAAACCTTGGAGAGGCTCTTCGAAACAACTCACGAAGATGCCTGGAAGTTGCTCTTCAAGGGCAACGAGACACCGCCAGCCACGGATTTGGATCCTCGGCACGACATTAACCACCCCGCCAGCGAGGTAAGTTTCTAACGCGTCCTCTACTTGTTTGCTTCAAGGAGGATATCTAAACTTTTACTGTCATTGCTTCTTCAGGAATGGATGGAGAGGGTGAAGCGGATCCAGTTCTGGCTCCGCTATGTGAAGAACCAGTCATTCGCGTTTAGCGAAGATGCTGGTGCCGATGCCCTATACAGTGCCGGCGAAGAAGGCCAAGGGTGTCCAGGGTGGCCCCCGTCGCAAGGGCGCTTCGAACGCGACGTCCGAAGACAAGACCCGCTACTCCGCCGCCGAAGATGACGACGATGAGGAGGAAGAGGAGGAGGAGGAGAACAACCCTCCCCCTGATGAGGGAAGGAAGAAGAGGGCGGCCTCCATGAACCTAGAGGCGGGTACGTCCAAGAAAGGGAAGGGCTTCTTCGCGGATAACTCCGCGTGGGACGTTGACAGCAGTCCGGAGCGACAACCCCCGCACTAGGCCTCAAGCTGCATCGTAAGTGCTATGACTCCTGCATACCCATATGTCCAGCCTCTCCTCTTCAATCTATTGACATGGTTAATTGTGCTATTACAGTCCGACTCATGACAGCTTCCAGCGATCCTCATCGGGGGGTTCGTTGGACTCAAAGGCGAGTCTCCGCCGGCCGCTAACTCAGCGAGTCTTCGCCAGCCGCTAACTCTCCCAAGGCCAAGGACGACAATGAGGTGCTGTCTCGGAGGGCTGCTCCAGTCCGGGGAGAGGCTCAGGCCACTGTCAGGGAGGTGCTAGAGGGCGAGACCTCTTCCGCCCGGACACATGGGGGAACAGATCCCCATGGAGATGGGCGAGGAGGGCCGTATTCAGTTCGGCCCTCAGCCGGATATGATTATGGAGACCAATACCGCTCCGGAATCTGGCGAGCAACCTCCTTCGAAAGAGGGGGGTGTTCCAATTCCACCGGTGACCCCTGTCCAACCAGGGGCACCGGATAATCTGCTGGAAGCGCTGTGAGGCGCTTCCATTGTGGATGAGCACCGTGTTCTTATGGTCACGGTGATTGAAAGGGTTCAGTTTGCCAAGAGCGGACTAACCAAAGCCTGCAGTAGCCTGCTGACAGGTTTTGAGGTAAGCGACGCAAAGAGAGAAAATCCCAATATAGACAGTAGCCCCTAAGACACTGTCCGGTGTTCGGAAAGAAAAGCCGAACACAGGACCAATCCTTTATTTGCAGGAAACTAACTAAATTTGCCTGGCATGAATATGCAGGCATCGTTGCTGGCCGCGGCCTCACATACTGCCGAAGTCTCCGAACTGAAGTGGAGACTGGAGCAGGCCAGGGAGGAGCTCGGCCAGGTGAAGAGGCGGCTCCAGGAGAATCAAGGTATGTTATAACCCGTGAAATATTCGTAAAGAGTAAGATTATATATATTGACCGAAGTGTCATGATATGTATAGGAGCAACGGCCGAGGCCGAGGCCCTGAAGAAGGCCCTGGCCGAAGCCGAGAGGAAGGCGGTCAAGGAGCAGGCCGCCAGTAAGACGCTCAAGGCCCGGGTCAACGAGGTCTAGAAGGAGCTCCAGGACGCGGTGGGGAAGTGCAAGGCCTTGGAGCGCGATGCGTCAGCTAAAGAGACCGAACTCGCCAAGGCTCATCAGAGCGGAGAGACAGCACGGAATGAGGCCCAGGGCGCCCTCCAAGAGATCCAAGAGGCTAGGAAGGTCGCGGCGGGTAAGGCATTCAGTATGCAAAGCAAATATGTGTAGAGGAAGTATCTTTTACTAACCGGATTCGTAGTTCTCCAGGGGCTTTTGCTGATCTGCCATGAAGTGTGGCCGACACCGCGGAGTTCTTTCGAGCCGAAGAAGGGAGCTCCACGGAGAAGCTATTCTAGTCGCAATATCTTGCGCCAGAACATCCGGTGCCCTTCAGCGATCAGCTAAAACAGCTGGTCGAGCTGCACAGGGTGGCCGAACTGGCCCTGAGGGATTTGATAATCCGGTTGTGGCCAGCCGAAGCTTTACCCGGCCGTTACTTCATCCTTGTGAAGCGGC
This sequence comes from Aegilops bicornis, assembly GCA_021605145.1. Taxonomy (NCBI): domain Eukaryota; kingdom Viridiplantae; phylum Streptophyta; class Magnoliopsida; order Poales; family Poaceae; genus Aegilops; species Aegilops bicornis. Next base: position 268,231,381 of record CM038673.1, read on the forward strand.
TAGTGGATGCCTGTCCTCGGATGGAGGTCGTCAAGCGGTCCGTCTGCGCATCGAGGGCGCGCGGTCCGCCTTCTCCTATGTCAAGGTCTGGTGGGCGAAGATGGACGCTGTCAAGTTAGCGACCGAAGGGCCGCCTGAGGGAAAGGAGCACCGCACACCCGAGCGATACTTTGGTGACGTCTTGGAGGGGTCCCGCATTGTTGCAGATCATTGTGCAAAGGACATGATCTTTGAATGAATGTATTCAAGTTGCCTCTACCTTGTATGATACAACAAAGCGGGTTTGTAATATAATTCTTGTTAAGTTTTTAATTTTACCTCCTGTGCGGCGGTTGTATGAAATCTAAGGGTTGGCCAGTCGTCGGCTTCTGCCCCCACGTAGGTAGTAAGGAGGTGTTCGGGATGGAATCTAAACAATCTGGATCCAATTATATGGTCCTTGAAGGAGTTTTTTAGCGCAACGAACCAGGCAACCAGACTATTCGGCTTTAACGCCCTCCGTTAGCCATAGGAGTTCGACAATAAAAACATGGACGCAGCCCCTAGTATTCGAACTAGAGTGCTATAAGCGTCTGATCGGGAAGTACCGATCCTTCGCGTAGCGTGGAAGAAATCTCCAACAATTTGCATCCTCCGAACAGCTGACCGGCTCTCGCCGCATCATGACAGTCAGTTTTCGACTTTCTCTACTGAGGTGCTCCTTTGGATAAACCAAGGCACAATCACAGTAGTTCTCACTTTACTACCTTAGCCGATATAGCGGAACGTAAGGTAGCAAGCACAGCAGCCGGGCAACCCAACTATTGACCAAAGACATGATTCGGAGCCAATGCATATAATGCTAAATTCGGGGTGCCAAACTATACTATAAAAAGTGTTTGGACTTTCATTGCCGTAGCGTGGGGTGCTGGGGAGCCCCTGGCAAATATGGAACGTACCAAAGTGTACGGGTGCTAAAATATAAGTTATCAAAAGGGAAACAGAAAGAGAGCAGGGGTAATATCTGGGGCCCTTGAACTTGGGACGCGAATTGTTTCCATTATAACTGGATTAATGTGTCAAAGCGCATTGATACAAATAGTGCGATAAGCAACCAAGTTTTTATGCGGCCATAACCAAGGCGAGCTGCGTGTGGGTCCTGACAACAGGTAGAGTGATCGTTGAATTGACCTCTAGAAATTCCCCTGTACATCTGTGCTTCTTGCCATCCTGGTATATTTATCCTTTTACAGGACCGATGATTAGGCCGTTTAAAGAAGGCCTATGTAAAAGAAACCTGGAAAAGGAAATAGTGAAAATATATGTGTGTCCGGGATCGGTCGAGCCGAACTGTGGATCACAAGCTAGCTGTGCCTCCGTCGATGCCCATGAAATTTCGAGTGCGTAATTATGCACGTGTGGTACGAATGCCACTACGTGATCGGGGATGGGACGGAGGCCAAATTGCTAATCGAGCTCTTGACGAGCCGAGCTGTCCTATTGCAGTGTAGTGCGGACCGTCTTAACGGTGTCCACGGGCTCGGCAGTCGGATTACGGTTCTGCTTGAGAAGGCCGCTCTGTACTTCTGCTGCTAGGGCGGCGGTGTCCTCCTCTGTATGGAGGGAGCGTTCCGTGTTTCCATTGACCGTTATGACGCTGCGTGGACCGGGCATCTTGAGCTTAAGATAAGCATAGTGATGTACCACATTGAACCGAACAAATGTCGTTCGTCCAAGCAGCGCGTGATAGCCGTTGCGAAAGGGGACGATATCGAAGATTAATTCCTCGCTTCGGAAGTTATCCGGAGATCCGAAGACTACCTCTAGTGTGATTGAGCCCGTACAGCGGGCCTGTACACCTGGTATGACTCCTTTAAAGGTAGTCCTTGTGGGCTTGATCTGTAATGGGTTAATGCCCATTTTGCGTACTGTATCCTGATAGAGCAGATTGACACTGCTCCACCGTCCATGAGGACTCGCGTCAGGTGGAATCCATCAATGACTAGGTCTAGGACTAGTGTTGTTGATCCGCCATGCCGGATACTGGTCGGATGATCCCGACAATCAAAAGTGATCGGGCACGATGACCATGGATTGAATTTTGGGGCGACTGGCTCTATCGCATAGACGTCCCTTAGTGTGCGCTTGCGCTCCCTTTTGGGGATGTGTGTAGCATATATCATGTTCACCGCCTTGACTTGAGGGGGGAACTTCTTCTGCCCCCTTGTGTTCGGTTGCCGGGGCTCTTCGTCATCGTCCTCACTTTGTGATCCCTTTTCCCTATTCTCGGCGTTTAACTTGCCGGCCTGTTTGAAAACCCAACAATCCCTATTGGTATGATTGGTTGTTTTGTCTGGGGTGCCATGTATCTGGCACGGACGATCGAGTATGCGGTCCAAGCTGGATGGTCCCTGACTGTTCCTTTTATACGTCTTCTTCCACTGACCGTACTTGGAGCCGCTAAATCTGGCGTTAACTGTAGTGTCATCGGTATTATCACCATTTCTTCGGCGCTTGTTCTGTTACGTCGGAGCTTGCCATTGCTATTTTTGACCTCTGAGGGGCTCGCCTCGCTGGTTGTGTTTTTACTACGAGCCAGCCAACTATCCTCACCTGCGCAAAAGCGGGTCATGAGTGCCGTAAGGGCTGCCATAGATTTCGGCTTTTCTTGGCCGAGGTGGCGGGCGAGCCATTCGTCATGGATGCTATGTTTAAAGGCCGCTAGGGCTTCGGCACCCAGACAGTCAACGATCTGGTTCTTTTTAGTTAGGAATCTAGTCCAGAATTTCCTGGCTGACTATCTAGGCTGTTGGACTATGTGACTTAAGTTATCGGCGTCTGGTGGCCGGACATATGTACCTTGGAAGTTGTCAAGGAAGGCTTCCTCCAAGTCCTCCCAGTTGCCGATGGAATTTTTAGGCAGGCTGTTTAACCAGTGCCGAGCTGGCCCTTTGAGCTTCAGTGGGAGGTATTTGATGGCGTGGAGGTCATCCTCGCGGGCCATGTGGATGTGGAGAATAAAATCCTCGATCCATACCGCGGGATCGGTTGTTCCGTCGTATGATTCAATATTGATGGGTTTGAACCCTTCGGGGAATTCATGGTCCATTACTTCATCAGTGAAGCAAAGAGGGTGCGCGGCGCCTCTATATCGGGCCGCGTCGCGACGTAGTTCTGATGGAGTCCGTCTGCGGTTGTCGGCCCGGGCGTGACTAGGTTTGTCACGTCCGAATAGGTAGCCATCATCGCGCGTTGAGGAACGTCCTCGTGATCCGTAGATTGATCTCATATGTCCTGCTCTAATGTCTAGGTCTTGACGAAGGTCATATGTATACCACGAGCTGTCTTATCCCTGCCTTTACGGCGAGGTGGGAAGGTTTGGTTTTCGGCTCGGGTTGCCGTTTTATCCCGACCGTGCGGTTGCCGGTCGACCGCATTGTGTGATGCTGGTGCGGGCTCTGGTGCCTCATCATCGAACTGAGGTAGCAAGTTGCGCTTCGTGTAACTTTTGGTTGGGTGTTTAAGGCCGTATTCTTCGGCTGCTAGGAAATCGGTCCATCTGTCAGTGAGCAGGTCTTGATCAGCTTGAAGCTGCTGCTGCTTCTTTTTCAGGCTCCTCGCAGTGGCTATTAGCTGAAGGTTAAAGCGCTCCTGCTCGAGAGGTTCCTCATGCACGATGAAGTCTTCATTCCCGAGGCTCACCTCCTCCTCGGAGAGGGGATGGTAACTACCATCCTCCGAGTCTTCTTCCATGGCCTGTTCGTCAGGGCTGACTTGCCCATGTTCCTGATTGTCTCGCTCGGCAGTCTGTTCATCGGGCTCCTCTGTGTCTTCGGCACCATCCGGAGTGTTGTCGTTTCCTGTGTCGGTGTTGTTGTCTCTACTGCAGCGCGATTTAGAGTGGCGCCGCTGACACCGCCGCTTTGGTTATGTCTTAGGAGGGTCCTCCTTCACTAGGTTTTTCTTGTCATCGCCGCTATTATTTTTGGGCGTATCTACCATTTATACGTCATACGAGGAAGTGGCCATCCATCATCCAGTAAATGGCGGATTTGGTTCCTGCTACTCGTCAGCATCGTCGTCCATACCGTCGATGTCTTCGGAGTCATAATAAAGCATGTCGGTTAAATCCTCCACTGTGGCTATGAAGTGGGTGGCGGGTGGGAAGCAAAATTCTCCATCATCAGCCCCTAGTTTGGCTGTGAGTCCCCCGCCAAGGACAGGTTCTTTAATGAGTTTAGCACATCGCCCAAAGGTGAGTGCTAGAAGATGTTTGCGGCACTGAATTCGAAGATCGATAAATGACCAAGTTCGGCGTCCGCGGGCTTTTATGGTTTGGAACTTATGACCGGAGACGAGTTTGGAGTTCCGATAACGCAGATGTCCCATGAGTTTAATCTGTGTGCGGCTCCAACGCCGCGGGATCCGTGGCCTCCGTGGTGGGGTTGAGCTTCCCATCCTCAGATGGCGCGATCTGCTCCGAATCTAATGCCAGAGCAGTTACGGGGGCAATCTCCTGAGCGTGGTCCGATGACAGATTTAGGTCATGCGTATCAGAGTGACAGGGAGCAGCCGCCGCAATCTAGAATCCGGCGAAGATCAAGTCTCCACGGATGTCCGCAACGTAGTTCCAGCTTCCGAATCTGACCTGGTGGCCAGGGGCGTAGCTACCGATCTGCTCTAGATGGCCAAGCGAATTGGCCCGCAGGGCGAAGCCGCCGAATACGAAGATCTGTCTGGAGAGGAAGGTTTCCCTTTGGATAGCGTCGCTGTGGACAATAGAAGGAGCCATCGAACCTCTTGAGGATGACACAATGGAACTATAAATGAAAGCACCAATGTCGGTGTCAAAACTGGCGGATCTCGGGTAGGGGATCCCGAACTGTGCGTCTAAGGTCGATGGTAACATGAGACAGGGGACACAATGTTTACCCAGGTTTGGGCCCTCTCTATGGAGGTAATACCCTACTTCCTACTTGATTGATCTTGATGAATATGAGTATTACAAGAGTTGATCTACCACGAGATCGTAATGGCTAAACCCTAGAAGTCTAGCATGTATGACTAAGATAATGAATCTGCCCCTTCCAGACTAAGTCCTCCGGTTTATATAGACATCGGGAGGATCTAGGGTTACACAAGGTAGGTTACAAAGATGGGAATCTACATATTTGGTCACCAAGCTTTCCTTCCATGCCAAGGTGAGTCCCATCCGGACACGGGTGCAGTCTTCGGTCTTCGCATCTTCACAGCCAATCAGTTCGGCCCATGGATAACAGGTCGGACGCCCGAGGACCCCTTAGTCTAGGACTCTCTCAACTGCTCGTACACAGTGTACTCAGGGTGCTAGCAATAAACCAAGGTAGCTCATCATCTCAGTTAGCGCAGCATGTGATCCCGAGGTTCCAATGGCCGTTGTGTGTCACACGACCTGCCTCGTGGGTTCCATCTAAAAGCAAAGATGTTTCAAAGGACTGAAATGACTGATACATCTCCAACGTATCTATAATTTTTTATTGTTCCATGCTATTATATATTCTGTTTTGGATGTTTAATGGGCTTATTTATACACTTTCATATTACTTTTGGGACTAACCTATTAACCGGAGGCCCAGCCCAAATTGCTATTTTTTTGCCTATTTCAGTGTTTCGCAGAAAAAGAATATCAAACGGAGTCCAAACGGAATAAACTTCGGGAACGTGATTTTTGGAACAAACGTGATTCAGAGAACTTGGAGTGGACGTCAAGCAACAGACGAGGAGGCCACGAGGTAGGGGGGCGCGCCTACCCCCCCAGGGCGCGCCCTCCACCCTCGTGGGCCCCTCGTGGTTCCACCGACCTACTTCTTCCTCCTATATATACCTACGTACCCCCAAACCATCAGAAGCGACCACGAAAACCTAATTCCACCGCCGCAACCTTCTGTACCTGTGAGATCCCATCTTGGGGCCTTTTTCAGCGTCCTGCCGGAGGGGGCATTGATCACGGAGGGCTTCTACATCAACACCATAGCCTCTCCGATGATGTGTGAGTAGTTTACCTCAGACCTTCGGGTCCATAGTTATTAGCTAGATGGCTTCTTCTCTCTCTTTGGATCTCAATACAAAGTTCTCCTCGATTCTCTTGGAGATCTATTCGATGTAATCTTCTTTTGCAGTGTGTTTGACGAGATCCGATGAATTGTGGGTTTATGATCAAGATTATGTATGAACAATATTTGAATCTTCTCTGAATTCTTTTATGTATGATTGGTTATCTTTGCAAGTCTCTTCGAATTATCAGTTTGGTTTGGCCTACTAGATTGATATTTCTTGGAATGGGAGAAGTGCTTAGCTTTGGGTTCAATCTTGCGGCGTCCTTTCCCAGTGACAGCAGGGGCAGCAAGGCACGTATTGTATTTTTTCCATCGAGGATAAAAAGATGGGGTTTATATCATATTGCATGAGTTTATCCCTCTACATCATGTCATCTTGCTTAAAGCGTTACTCTGTTCTTCTGAACTTAATACTCTAGATGCATGCTGGATAGCGGTCGATGTGTGGAGTAATAGTAGTAGATGCAGAATTGTTTCGGTCTAGTTGTCACGGATGTGATGCCTATATACATAATCATACCTAGATATTCTCATAACTATGCTCAATCCTATCAATTGCTCGACAGTAATTTGTTCACGCACCGTAATACTTATGCTATCTTGAGAGAAGCCACTAGTGAAACCTATGGCCCCCGGGTCTATTTTCCATCATATTAATCTCCCGTTATTTCCATTATTGTTTACATGCTTTCTTTAATTTTACTCTTTATCATAAAAATACCAAAAATATTACCTTATCATCTCTATCAGATCTCACTCTCGTAAGTGACCGTGAAGGGATTGACAACCCCTTTATCACGTTGGTTGCGAGGTTCTTATTTGTTTGTGTAGGTGCAAGGGACTTGAGCGTGACCTCCTACTGGATTGATACCTTGGTTTCTCAAAAACTAAGGGAAACACTTATGTTACTTTACTGCATCACCCTTTCCTCTTCAAGGGAAAACCAACATAGTGCTCAAGAGGTAACAAGAAGGATTTCTGGCGCCGTTGCCAGGGAGGCTCACACCAAGTCAAGTCAAGATTTGAGTTCCCATCAACGAGCCATTTCTGGCGCCGTTGCCGGGGAGGTGTGTGCCAAGTCAAGTCAAGACATACCAAGTACCCATCACAAACTCTTATCCCTCGCATTACATTATTTGCCATTTGCCTCTCGTTTTCCTCTCCCCCACTTCACCCTTGCCGTTTTATTCGCCCTCTCTTTTCTGTTCGCCCTCTTTTTTGCTTGCTTCTTGTTCGCCCGTGTGTTGGATTGCTTGCTTGTCACGATGGCTCAAGATAATACTAAATTGTATGACTTTGCCAATACCAACAACAATGATTTTCTTAGCACTCCGATTGCTCCTATTACCGAAGTTGAATCTTGTGAAATTAATGCTGCTTTGTTGAATCTTGTCATGAAAGATCAAGTCGCCGGCCTTCCTAGTGAAGATGCCGCTACCCATCTAAATAGCTTTGTTGATTTGTGTGATATGCAAAAGAATAAAGATGTGGACAATGATATTGTCAAGTTGAAACTATTTCCGTTTTCGCTTAGAGATCGTGCTAAAACTTGGTTTTCGTCTTTGCCTAAAAATGGTATTGATTCTTGGAATAAGTGCAAAGATGCTTTTATCTTTATTTATTTTTCACCCTCTAAAATCATCTCTCTTAGAAACGATATTATGAATTTTAAGCAACTTGATCATGAACATGTTGCACAATCTTGGGAGAGGATGAAATTAATGATACTTAATTGCCCTACTCATGGTTTGAATTTATGGATGATTATATAAAATTTCTATGTCGGATTGAATTTTGCTTCTAGAAATCTTTTAGATTCGGCCGTGGGAGGCACTTTTATGGAAACCATGTTAGGAGAAGCTACTAAACTCCTAGATAATATTATGGTTAATTATTCTCAATGGCATACCGAAAGATCTACTAGTAAAAAGGTGCATGCGATAGAAGAAATTAATGTTTTGAGTGGAAAGATGGATGAACTCATGAAATTTTTTTCTAATAAAAGTGTTTCTTCTTATCCCAATGATATGCCTTTGTCTACCTTGATTGAGAACAATAATGAATCGATGGATGTGAATTTTGTTGGTAGGAATAATTTCGGTAACAATGCTTATAGAGGAAACTTTAATCCTAGGTCATATCCTAGTAACTCCTCTAATAATTATGGTAATTCCTACAACAACTCTTATGGAAATTTTAATAAGATGCCCTTTGATTTTGAGACTAGTGTTAAAGAATTTCAATGCCTTGCTTGAAGAAAAATTGCCTAAGATTGATGAATTGGCTAGGAACGTGGATAGACTTTCTCTTGATGTTGATTCTTTGAAACTTAGATCTATTCCACCTAAGCATGATATCAATGAGTCTCTGAAAGCTATGAGAACTTCCATTGATGAGTGCAAAGAAAGAACCGCTAGGATGCGTGCTAAGAAAGATTGCTTTGTAAAAGCGTGTTCTTCTAATTTTTATGAGAATAAAGATGAAGATCTAAAAGTTATTGAGGTGTCCCCTATTAAATCTTTCTTTTGCAATATGAATCTTGATAATGATGGGACTGGAGATGAGTCAACTTTACATAGAAGGCGTTCCAAAAATTCAGAGTTTTTAGGTCTTGATGCAAAAATTAGTAAAAGTGGGATTGAAGAGGTTAAAACTTTAGATAGCAATGAACCCCTATTTTGGATTTCAAGGAATTTAATTATGATAATTGCTCTTTGATAGATTGTATTTCCTTGTTGCAATCCGTGCTAAATTCTCCGCATGCTTGTAGTCAAAATAAAGCTTTTACTAAACATATCGTTGATGCTTTCAAGCAATCTTATGAAAAAAAGCTTGAGCTGGAAGTTTCTATCCCTAGAAAACTTTATGATGAGTGGGAACCTACTATTAAAATTAAAATTAAAGATCATGAATGATATGCTTTGTGTGATTTGGGTGCTAGTGTTTCCACGATTCCAAAAACATTATGTGATTTGTTAGGTTTCCGCGAATTTGATGATTGCTCTTTAAACTTACACCCTGCGGATTCCACCATTAAGAAACCTATGGGAAGAATTAATGATGTTCTTATTGTTGCAAATAGGAACTATGTGCCCGTAGATTTTATTGTTCTTGATATAGATTGCAATCCTTCATGTCCTATTATTCTTGGTAGACCTTTCCTTAGAACGATCGGTGCAATTATTGATATGAAGGAAGGGAATATTAGATTCCAAATTCCGTTAAGGAAAGGCGTGGAACACTTCCATAGAAATAAAATTAAATTACCATATGAATCTATTATGAGATTCACTCATGGATTGCCTACTAAAGATGGCAATACCTAGATCTATCTGTGTTTTTATGCCTAGCTAGGGGCGTTAAATGATAGCGCTTGTTGGGAGGCAACCCAATTTTATTTTTAGTTTTTTGCTTTTTGCTTATGTTTAGGAATAAATATTTGATCTAGCCTCTGGTTATATTTGTTTTTATGTTCTAATTAGTGTTTGTGCCAAGTTAAACCTATAGGATCTTCTTGGATGATAGTTATTTGATCTTGCTGAAAATCCCAGAAACTTTCTGTTCACGAAAACAATTGTTAAATATCACCAGAACGTGATAAAATACTCATTCCAATTGCATCAGACCATTAAATAAATTTTCTAGGTCTTCCTATTTTGGTAGAAGTTTTGGAGTTCCAGAAGTTTGCGTTAGTTACAGATTACTACAGACTGTTCTGTTTTTGACAGATTCAGTTTTTCGTGTGTTGTTTGCTTATTTTAATGAATCTGTGGGTAGTAAAATAGTTTATAAACCATAGAGAAGTTGGAATACAGTAGGTTTAACACCAATATAAATAAAGAATGATTTAAATACAGTACCTTGAAGTGGTATTTTGTTTTCTTTCGCTAACGGAGCTCACGAGATTTTCTGTTAAGTTTTGTGTTGTGAAGTTTTCATGTTTTGGGTAAAGATTTGATGAGTATGGAACAAGGAGTTGCAAGAGCCTAAGCTTGGGGATTCCCAAGGCACCCCAAGGTAAATCCAAGGACACCAAAAATCCAAAGCTTGGGGATGCCCCGGAAGGCATCCCCTCTTCCGTCCTCATCCATCGGTAAATTTACTTGGAGCTATATTTTTATTCACCACATGATATGTGTTTTGCTTGGAGCGTCTTGTATGATTTGAGTCTTTGTTTGTTAGTTTTCCACAATCATCCTTGCTTTACACACCTTTTGAGAGAGACACACATGATTCGGAATTTGTTAGAATACTCTATGTGCTTCACTTATATCTTTTGAGCTATATAGTTTTTGCTATAGTGCTTCACTTATACCTTTTAGAGCACGGCGGTGGTTGTATTTTATAGAAATTATTGATCTCTCATGCCTCACTTATACTCCCTCCGTTCCTAAATATAAGGTGTATAGTTTTTGGCACGGAAATTAAAGAATGCACATGTAGGGAAAATATCACGAGTTTTGGGCGAGATTACACATGACTAATTGATATGAGAAAATAGAAGAGCTTGCCTAATATAAGGAAATGTAATCGAATTCCTAAAAAAGTTATCCAAACGAGTGGTGCAACGCAATACACCTTATATTTTGAACTTTTTCTTAAAAATCTATACACCTTATATCAAGGAACGGAGGGAGTATTATTTTGAGAGTCTTAAATAACATGGTAATTTTCTTTAATTGTGAAATTAATCTTCCATATTGAGTTCATTGAATATCATGAGAAGTTAGATACTTGATAAGTGTTTTGAGATATAAAGGTGGTAATATTAGAGTGTGCTAGTTAAGTAATTGTGAAATTGAAAAATACTTGTGTTAAAGTTGGCAAGTCCCGTAGCATGCACGTATGGTAAAAGTTGTGTGACAATTTTGACACATAGGTGTTCTTTTATTGCTTTCCTTATGAGTGGCGGTCGGGGACGAGCGATGGTCTTTTCCTACCAATCTATCCCTCTAGGGGCATGCGTAGTAGTACTTTGCTTCGAGGGCTAATAAACTTTTGCAATAAGTATATGAGTTCTTTATGACTAATGTGAGTCCATGGATTATACGCACTCTCAACCTTCCACTATTTTCTAGCCTCTACGGTACCGCGCATTTCCCTTTCTCACCTTGAGAGTTGGTGCAAACATCGCCGGTGCATCCAAACCCCGTGATATGATACGCTTTATCACACATAAGCCTCCTTATATCTTCCTCAAAACAGCCACCATACCTACCTATAATGGCATTTCCATAGCCATTCCGAGATATATTGCCATGCAACTTTCCACCGTTCCGTTTATTATGACACGCTTCATCATTGTCATATTGCTTTGCATGATCATGTAGTTGACATCGTATTTTGTGGCAAAGCCACTATTCATAATTTTTTCATACATGGCACTCTTGATTCATCGCATATCCGGTACACCGCCAGAGGCATTCACATAGAGTCATATTTTGTTCTAAGTATTGAGTTGTAATTGTTGAGTGGTAAATAATAAAAGTGTGATGATCATCATTATTAGAGCATTGTCCCATGTGAGAAAAAGATGATGGAGACTATGATAACCCCACAAGTCGGGATGTGATTCCCAACTAAATAAAAAAACCGCCAAAGAAAAAAAGGAGAAGGCCCAAAAAATGAGAAAAAAAGAGAGAAGGGACAATGTTACTATGCTTTTTCCACACTTGTGCTTCAAAATAGCACCGTGGTCTTCATGATAGAGAGTCTCCTATTTTGTCACTTTAATATACTAGTGGGAATTTTTCATTATAGAACTTGGCTTGTATATTCCAATGATGGGATTCCTCAAAATGCCCTAGGTCTTCGTGAGCAAGCAAGTTGGATGCACACCCACTTAGTATCTTTTGTTGAGCTTTCATATATTTATAGCTCTAGTGCATCCGTTGCATGGCAATCCCTACTCCTCTCATTGACATCAATTGATGGGCATCTCCATAGCCTATTGATTAGCCGCATCAATGTGAGACTTTCTACCTTTTTTTCTTCTCTCATAACCCGCATCATTATACTTTACTCGACCCATAGTGCTATATCCATGGCTTGCGCTCATGTATTGCGTAAGAGTTGAAAAGGCTGAAGCGCGTTAAAAGTATGAACCAATTGCTCGGCTTGTCATCAGGTGATGCATGTTGAGAACGTTTGTGTGACAATATTGAAACATAGCCTAACTATATGATTTTGTAGGGATAAGCTTTCTTTGGCTATGTTATTTTGATAAGACATAATTGCTTGGTTAGCATGTTTGAAGTATTATTGGTTTTATTCAACGTCAAACTTTTATCTTGAATCTTCCGGATCTAAATATTCACGCCACAATAAAAAGATTTACATTGAGAATTATGCTAAGAAGCATTCCACATTAAAAATTCTGTTTTTATCATTTACCTACTCGAGGACGAGCATGAATTAAGCTTGGGGATGCTTGATACGTCTCCAACGTATCTATAATTTTTTATTGTTCCATGCTATTATATATTCTGTTTTGGATGTTTAATGGGCTTATTTATACACTTTCATATTATTTTGGGGACTAACCTATTAACCGGAGGCCCAGCCCAAATTGCTGTTTTTTTGCCTATTTCAGTGTTTCGCAGAAAAAGAATATCAAACGGAGTCCAAACGGAATGAAACCTTCGGGAACGTGATTTTTGGAACAAACGTGATCCAGAGGACTTGGAGTGGACGTCAAGCAACAGACGAGGAGGCCACGAGGTAGGGGGCGCGCCTACCCCCCAGGGCGCACCCTCCACCCTCGTGGGCCCCTCGTGGTTCCACCGACCTACTTCTTCCTCCTATATATTCCTACGTACCCCAAACCATCAGAAGCGACCACGAAAACCTAATTCCATCGCCGCAACCTTCTGTACCTGTGAGATCCCATCTTGGGGCCTTCTCCGACGTCCTGCCGGAGGGGGCATTGATCACGGAAGGCTTCTACATCAACACCATAGCCTCTCCGATAATGTGTGAGTAGTTTACCTCAGACCTTCGGGTGCATAGTTATTAGCTAGATGGCTTCTTCTCTCTCTTTGGATCTCAATACAAAGTTCTCCTCGATTCTCTTGGAGATCTATTCGATGTAATCTTCTTTTGCGGTGTGTTTGTCGAGATCCGATGAATTGTGGGTTTATGATCAAGATTATGTATGAACAATATTTGAATCTTCTCTCAATTCTTTTATGTATGATTGGTTATCTTTGCAAGTCTCTTCAAATTATCAGTTCGGTTTGGCCTACTAGATTGATCTTTCTTGCAATGGGAGAAGTGCTTAGCTTTGGGTTCAATCTTGCGGCGTCCTTTCCCTGGATGTTAGGGCAGCAAGGCACATATTGTATTGTTGCCATCGAGGATAAAAAGATGGGGTTTATATCATATTGCATGAGTTTATCCCTCTACATCATGTCATCTTGCTTAAAGCGTTACTCTGTTCTTATGAACTTAATACTCTAGATGCATCTTTGGATAGCGGTCGATGTGTGGAGTAATAGTAGTAGATGCAGAATCGTTTCGGTCTAGTTGTCACGGACGTGATGCCTATATACATAATCATACCTAGATATTATCATAACTATGCTCAATTCTATCAATTGCTCGACACTAATTTGTTCACCCACCGTATACTTATGCTATCTTGAGAGAAGCCACTAGTGAAACCTATGGCCCCCGGGTCTATTTTCCATCATATTAATATCCCGTTATTTCCATTACTGTTTACTTGCTTTCTTTACTTTTACTCTTTATCATAAAAATACCAAAAATATTATCTCATCATCTCTATCAGAGCTCACTCTCGTAAGTGACCGTGAAGGGATTGGCAACCCCTTTATCGCGTTGGTTGCGAGGTTCTTATTTGTTTGTGTAGGTGCAAGGGACTTGAGCTTGACCTCCTACTGGATTGATACATTGGTTCTCAAAAACTGAGGGAAATACTTACGCTGCTTTACTGCATCACCCTTTCCTCTTCAAGGGAAAACCAACGCAGTGCTCAAGAGGTAGCAATGACCGTGCGTGTATTATTCAAAATACATTTCTAAGGAATAACTTTAGATTATCCAACTTTTGGTGAATGTGGTTACGTGATCCTAATGTTAGAGTTAGTAAATTCGTTTAAACCGAATGGAAGAGAGATTAGAGTCCCAGAGTATAGATGAAGAGTAAAAGATCCTAATACCACCCAATGCGATGTTGGCCCGCAAGACACACAAACATGTTAGTAAAAGTTTAGCAATGTGTAGACTTGACTTCGGCCAAGGAGTGTGGAAGGGGGATTCCTACAGGCAGTCGGCTCTGATACCAACTTGTGACGCCCCTGATTCAATCGTACACTAATCATACACGCAAATGTGTACGGTCAAGATCAGGGACTCACGTGTAGTATCTGTGGACTAAACTGTAGAATGCTAGAATAAGAGGGGAATAGATAGTCCAATCAAAGAGTACGCTTCTCGCAACCTCCATCTTGAAGCATATAGAAGAGAGATGCAAGTACAACATCAACTAACATCATATAGCATAATCCTACCCGGCGATCCTCTCCTCGACACCCTATGAGAGAGCAAGCACCGGGTTGTATCTGGAACTTGAAAGGGTGTATTTTATTAAGTATATGGTTCTAGTTGTCTTGAGGTCAGAATACAAATCCAAGTCGTCATGTTACCGTGGACATGGCTATTCGAATAGATAAACTTCCCTGTAGGGGTGCACCACATTTCCCAACACGCTTGATCCCTCTGGCCGGGCACACTTTCTTGGGTCATGTCCGGCCTCGGAAGATCAACACGTCGCAGCCCTACCTAGACTCAACAGAGAGGTTAGCACGCCGGTCTAAATCCTATGCGCATAGGGTCTTGGGCCCATCGCCCTTTGCACACTTGCACATTGCGTGGGCAGCCGGTGAGCAGACGTGGCAGCCTAAATTATAATGGAGGGTGCTTTACGTGGTCCAACCTGGCGCGCGCCACTCAGTCGCTGACGCCTGGAAAGCTTTGGCTGATACTATGACGCTGAGTGCCCATAACTGTCCCTGCATAGTTGGTTAATGTGTATAGGCCAAAAGACCAACTCAGATCAAATATCCAAATCTCGTTAAGCGTGTTATTATTAAATAATCGCGGATGTCGACCAGGGACCAGGCCCACCTGTCTCCTAGGTGGTCACAACCTGCCCTGTCGCTCTGCCACAAAGTAATACTCGGGGGCCATCGGGAACCCAGGCCCACCACTACCTGGCTGGAACCACCTGTCCCTTCGGCCCCCACATCTAAACAGTAACATAAGTAATGTAATAGTATATAGTATATACCATGATCACCTCCCGAAGTGATCACGACCAAATAGTATAGCATGGTAGATGGACAAGTACGTTGGGCCACTGATGGAAATCTAGCATGCTATACTAAGCATTTAGGATAGCAAGTAAGGTGTCAACAAAAATACAAATAAGGACAGGCTATGCAGCAGTATAGGATCAAACCGATGAAACAGTAACAGTACTCTAATGCAAGCAGTAGAGGGATAGAGTAGGTGATATAGGGATGATCAAGGGGGATTTACTTGCCTGGAAGCTCTGTTGAGAAGGAACGATGAATACAATGCAAAAAGATGCATGACGATGCATGAAATCAAAATAAGCGGTGCTAGGTATGCCCTAACGTGGTACTAGGTGCTATTGGCAAAGGGGGATAATATCTGGGAAAGTATGCCCGTTTTTGACGTTTTCGGACATTCAAACTGGAGGGGGACGGTTGCATGGTTGCTATGCTAGGGATGTGTTGCAGATGAATGGACTACGTTTTTGGATTCATCTCGTCTTTTTGAGCAACTTTCATGTACAAAGTATTTCCATCCGAGTTACTGTTTATTTTATATTAATTTTCAAAGTTTTCAATCATGTTCTAAATTATTGTAGTTCAAAAATTAAGTGTTAAATTGCTAGATGTATCTAGCACAATGTACACAAAAATGTACACTCGCTAACATGTAGGACCCGGGGGTCCTAGTTGACCAGTCAAAGTTTGATCGGTCAGTGGGTGGGCCCTCGCCATTGTTCCGCCTAGTTAACTAACAAGATTAGTTAGACTAATTAGGTAGTTAATAGGTTAATTAAGCAACATTAATTAAGTTAATTAATTAATTATTATTATTAATTTTTTCTATTCTTTTTCGTTCTACGGCATGGGGCCCCCCTAGCGAGTGGCCTAGAGGCTTTAACGGGCGCTGGGGTGGCGGTTACGGGCGCGGGCGCACGCCCAGCCCATCCACGGCTAGGTGAGCAGGGGAGGCACTCGCCGGGCAGGGCGAGAAGACGCGCCGGGGCTGCGGTGGCTACGGCCTTGTGCGTCGGAGGCAGTAGCAGGGCGGGGCGGCGGAGCCGTGGCGACGCAGCGAGAGGGTGAGGTGGGGCGTGAGGCAGGAGATCGCCGTGGTTGGGTGGCCGGGCGCAGCGGTGCAGCGAGCGTGGCAGGAGCACGGCAACGCGGATGCTGCCGAGCGAGGCAGAGCGCGTTCGCGGTGCGGCCCAGCGCTGCAGGGCGCGCAGGTGCGTGGCCTCGCACGGTCTGGCGTGGGAGCAACATGCGAGGGGGGAACGGCGTGAGGCATCGGGGAGACGTGGTCGGGGTCAGCGTGGGAAGCACGGTGGGGAGGCACTAGTGCGGGCGATGGGGAGGAGCAGAACGGCGGGCTCGGCGAGGTCCTGCGGGCGAGGATGGTGCGGGACGGCTGCGGTGGGGTGGTGAGCGCTCGTGCGTGTGTGCGGGTACAAGGGGGAGAGGAGGAGAGGGCAGGGGGGCTCACCGTTCGTTGTAGATGATCTGAGGCGGCGAGGCTCGATGGAGCCTTTGGGGAGGAGGATGGGGACAACGGGTCGGCGACGGGCGGAGCTCCGGGCGGCGGCGACGGGGCGCCGGGCTCGTTGCTCTGATCTGAATCGAGGAGGGGGAGAGACCGAGGGAGCGGGGGAAGTGGGTGAGGTTAGGGTTAGGTCTCGGGGTGTGGGGGATAAGGGGGGATGGGGTGGGCCGGCTGGGCCGGCCTGGGTGGCTTGCTGGGACAGTTGGCCTAGTGGGGCCGTGGGGTTTTCTTTGTTTTATTATTTTTGTTATTTGTTCTGTCTTTTTCTTTTCTTAGTTTTTCTTTTGTTTTATTTCTAGTTTCACTTTTATTTTATTTTTATAAATTATAAAAGTAGTCCCTAATTTAGTGTTAATAATAATGCTATTGCCACATAGGTTTGGGCAACTAAATAATTTAGTTTAATATTTTATTAATTGAAAAAGACATTTATTTAATTTGTTAACTACAGTTTTATTTATTTCAGAGACTTTAGTCATTTTATCAAAGTTATGTTTCTCCACCATAATTACCTATGCAATATCTGGCACAACCCAAACATTTTAGTTTTAATATTTGAAAACCTTTACTATTTAACCTGATTTTGAATTTGAATTGGTCTCGAATCAACGTGAGTTTAACAACAGTAACTGTGGTGATGTGGCATCATTAGCAGGGACTTACTATAGCATAATTATTCGGGTGTTACAGCAGGCAGGAGTCGGTCTACTGGTCTCGGGCGCGATGCCTATAAAGATAATCATTGCCTTGAATATCACCATAACGATGCGCTTTTCTATCAATTGCCCAAAGTAATTTGTTTACCCACCATATGCTTTTTGGTCGAGAGAGAAGCCTCTAGTGAAAACTATGGCCCCTGGGTCTAGCTTTACCATATATTAAATCCAAAAATAACTTGCTGCAATTTATTTACCGTTCTTTTATTTTGTGTTTTTTGTTTATCTATCTACCATTATCATATTTGATCCTTGCAAATAACCGCCAAGGGGATTAACAACCCTCTTGATTGCGTTGGGTGCAAGTATTTGTTCTTTTGTGTGTAGGTACTGTTCAGGAGGTTTCACGTGGTTCTCCTACTAGATTGATAACCTTGGTTCTTAACTGAGGGAAATACTTTTCTCTACTATACTGCATCATCCTCTCCTCTTCAGGGAAATACCAATGCAGCTCACAAGTAGCAGGAAGAATTTCTCACGCCATTGCTGGGGAGACATCACCAAGACCTATCAAATACCTTTGCATAAAGTCTCATCTACTTGCATTTACTTTCATTTCCATTTTTCTCTCAGTTTCATCTCCCCCACTTCAAAAACATTTTCATAAAAACACAAAAATATTTTCGTTTGCTTGTTTGCTTGATTTTATTCACTACCATGTATGAGTTTTTACCGAAAATAGTGAGGATGGTAAAATCCCTAAATTTGAAATTCCTAAAAATTTGGATTCCAAGTTTTTTATTGCGGGAAGTGGGAACATCATAGGAAAAAGTGTTAGCCGGGAATTCTTTAATTGTATGGGGGCATTGGTTCGGGGTGACATTCCTATTCTAAAAAGACCTAAGATTTACGGCGAAGCTATTTCAACACTTGTTCTTAAACTTGAGAGAAGATTTTATGCGTACTCACCCCACTTTGTAGAGATTGTTCTACGAGTCACCCGTTATAAATAACCATAAGGCTGAAAAGATAGCCACTCTTGTCCTTATGAATGAATTTGATTATATAGTACATGAGGCTAGAGAGATCTTTGACTTTTACAATATGAACCATGAACACCTTGTTATAGATGAAATTGTATATGATGAACATTATTTGAAGAGGTATTTATTTCATGATAATCAAACTTTTGATGGAAATACCAAAAAGGAAGTTCCTCATATACATATTATCCAACAAGTTTTCAGTGGTGTTAATCAGCAATATTCTTGGATAGTAAAAGGGAACCAATAAGGATTTGAGGAAAGTTGCCTTAATAATGCTAAGATATTGGTTGATGATATGTTCTCGATTATTTTTGAAAAACCTCCCGATGAACACGTACCTAATGATGCAAAAACTAAGGATGACAACACTTGAAACTATGCATTACGCCTAGCTCGAGGCGTAAAACAATAGCGCTTGTTGGGAGGCAACCCAGTAGTTATCTTCATTTTTCGTGTTTGTTTTCTGTTTTGTGTGTGCACACAATTATGATGCTATTATAGTTGTGTTTTGTGTTTAAATTAGTGTTTGTGCCAAGTAAAGCCTTTGGGATGATCTGGATGATAGTTGATTTGATTCTGTGAAAAAACATAAACTTTTGTGCCCAACAACAGAAATGTTAAAATTCACTAGGGTCTTGCCGGGGGAGTCCACCTCACCCTCTTGCTCTTTGTATTTCTTGGTCTTGGCGTTGCTTTGCCCGTCTCATGCCTTTGGCCGGAGCGCTTTCTGGTGTTCCTGCGTTTCTGCTCCTTCCCCTTGCCCTGCTAAGTGTGGCCGCAGGCGTGGCTCTGACTGCCCGTTCACAAGTAGAGGGGTAAAAAGGAGAGCCCCTACCTTTGTACACCGACAGGAGCCCCCGGGCCTGGGCCACACATAAGCACAACGCGTTGCTGGGCCGGGCACAGAACGGTGCGCGGGGAGGCGGGGCGGATTTTTTTTACCGCAGTGATTCCTTCGCTCGCTTGCGCTTCCCCACGACCCACATTTAATGCGCGTCATGGAGGGTCATGCGTGACGTGGGGGGCATGCGTGGGGCGGCCGCTGCCCTCATGCGTCACATCATGGTAAAGAGGCGGCTCGCGCCTTCCCCATAAAAAGAGGGACACACAAGGGCGTGACTCATTTACTGAGTGGACTCTGGTCGTCGCCTTCGAGGCGCACGTGCCCCGCGATCACGGGGTGGAAAACGGTCGCCTCACTTGTCCCCTCGATTTCTGTGGGTGCGGGCCTTGAGGATGGCAGGTGGCGGGTGCGGGCCTTGAATGACGAGGCAGAAAACCGGGTCGTCGCTGATTGGAGCAGCGGGTCGGTTTCGATTCCCTGCGCCCTTGATGGCTGGATTGGTTGAGCGGGATGGCTGAGCCCCGACCCCGCCCCTTTATAAGAAGGGGAGGGGGGAATGGCACCCCTCAATCTTTCACCATCCGTCTCTTCCCACCTTGGCTTCTTTCCCTCTTCCGTCATGGCGAGAGGGCGCGCCGGTGCTTCGACGGTGGCGTCGAGGGTCTCCGCCCGATAGCGCGCCCCTCCTTCCCAAGAGCTCGTGGCGGCGGAGCTGGCCACGAAGCGAAGGGGGAGGGGGCGAGGCCGAGGTCGCCGTGGTGCTCGGGGAAGAGGAGGACAGGGCGGCGCTTCGGCCTCGCCTCCACCGGCGGTCCCTCCCCCAATGGAGGGCCACGATGGGGACCAGCCCCATGAGTTCTTCATCAGGCTGCACCGGCCAACGCGCCGTTGTCTTCATCTCCCTAATCCATTCGCTCGGGAGATGCAGCTCACCCGCCACAGTCTCTGAGGTTGCACGTGAGGAGCTGCGGGAATGGCGGCACGCGGGTTGATGTCGACTTTCCCGCCCCTCACGTCATGTATCTTCGTCGCGGATGGAAGACCTTCGCTCGTATCCACAGCCAGACCGCGGGGCTCGTTCTCTATTTCAAATTAATGGAGAATGGCTTGCTCTCCGTCAAGGTCTTCGGAGATCTTGGAACTTGCCTAAAGTGCTGCGTGGAGAGCTCCTCCGATGATGAAAACTCTTCCTCAAGCGGGAGTGACGAGGAGGACAGCGACATCGACGACAAGCGCGTCGAGCGGAGGGATGACGACTACGACTCTGACTGACCGTGTCGCTCCTCCCTTGGCCCTGTGCCCCGCCGAGGGCCTTCCTCATCAATATCTCCATCGGTGCGTTCCCAATCGCCCCTTTTTGCCTTCACCTGCCGCACCTGGGAGGAAAAGGGCAAGAACGGGGATCACGGGGCACTTATCTTTTTTCAGTTTGTAAGCCTACGGGCCTTAGTAGAATTTAGACCTTGTAACCCCCTTGCTCATGTATGCATTCCGTATGAATTGTACTTGTTGGCAACGTATTAATGAAGAGAAGGGTGTTTGTCGGGTTCTGTTTGCGCGTGGGCGAGGGCCACACCAAGGAGCGAGTCCTCGTTATCTTAAGATAAACACCGTACCCCGGCAATAGGCCTTGTCGTCCTGCCCTATAGCTCGGCTACACTCGCGCCCTTGGCGGAGGTAGGGGCGAAGTAGGTTTAGGCCCTTCGCTCGTCCCCTTCCCATCGCACTACAGCTAAGTTCCGGCCCAAAGTAAGGCTTTTGGACACGGGACAGAGGGAGCAAAATGGTATGAGAGCGAGCGAAGTCTCGTACGTTCAAGTTTCATACAGAGGCATAGAGTGGGGGAGAAAAACTTATCTGATGTCGCAGCCCCCGGCAACCTTGGCTTGCCGTGTCTGGATCTTCAGACCCGCAGCCCCCGGCAACCTCGGCTTGTCGGGGTCCGGGCGTCGGCCTATTCCCTTCTCTTCCAAAATAGCTCAGCAGAAATGTCCACGCACCCGGCGAACCCAAAAAGGATGGAAAGGAACAGAGAGATGCACACTCGACCTCTATGCTAAGGGTTAGTCGCCGCCAAGCACTATCAACCCTAACACAGAGAGAGACTCAACCTAGCATGCATGCTAAAACTTAGGGCGCCAGCGCTTCATTTGTTTATGCTTAGGATCTGCGCCTGGCTTTGTACAAAGGGTTACATGCCTTGCCGGCAAGGCTTGTACAAAAGGTGGTTTGCTGGGGGGCCCGGAAACTGTGCCTCAAGGGTAAAACTTTTGAAGATGTTCGATGTTCTAGGAGTTGCTCGCTGGAATACCATCTTCGGTCTCCAGGCGGACTGCGCCGGGCCTGGTGACTCGTATTACCCGATAAGGGCCTTCCCACTTTGGAGTCAACTTGTTGGAATTCTTGGCCGGCTGAACATGCCGAAGAACAAGGTCGCCTTCCTCAAAGCCTCGGGCATGAACCTTGCGGCTATGGTAGCGGCCCAAGGCTTGCTGGTAGCATGCTGCCCGCACAGCCGCCTGAAGACGATCTTCGTCAAGGAGTCTTGCGTCATTTGCCGCAACTGCTCTTGCTCAAGCTCATCATAAGCGAGCACTTGAGGTGACCCGTACGTGAGTTCTGTGGGGAGAACTGCTTCTGCCCTATAAACGAGGGAGAAGGGTGTCTGGACGGTGGCTCGATTTGGTGTTGTTTTTATTGACCAAAGAACCGCCGGCAATTCGCCAATCCAGCGTCGCCCGCACCTGCGTAGCCTGTCAAAAGTCCTTGTCCGGAGGCCTCGCAACACCTCAGCATTCGCCCTCTCAGCCTGGCCGTTGCTCCGTGGATGTGCAACAGAAGCAAACGAGACCTTGCTACCGAGGTCTTGGAGGTACTGCATGAAGGCGTGGCTCGTGAACTGTGTGCCGTTGTCGGTGATGACTCTGTTTGGCACACCAAAACGGTAGACTAGCCCTTTGAAGAATTTGACGGCTGACTGTGCTGTCACCTTTCTCACTGCCTCCACCTCCCGCCACTTTGTGAACTTGTCGATTGCAACGTACAAGTACTCAAAGCCCCCGACAGCACCGGGGAAAGGGCCCAGTATGTCGAGCCCCTAGACCGAGAATGGCCAAGAAAGAGGGATTGTCTGGAGAGCTTGAGCTGGTTGATGAAGCTTCTTTGAATGAAACTGGCACGCTTCACACTTGGTTACTAGTGTCGTTGCATCCTGGAGGGTTGTGGCCCAAAAGAAATCTTGTCGGAATGCCTTGCCGGCAAGGGCCCTTGACCCTATGTGGGAACCACATATGCCTCCGTGTATCTCTACCAACAGCTCCAGTCCTTCCTCCCGGGGAATGCACTTCAATTTCACACCGTTTGGTCTTTTTCTGTACAGAACATCATCGACGAACTGATGCATGGCAGACCGACGGGCTACTTTCTCTGCTTCTTCCTGCTCCTCGGGGAGTTCCCCTGTTTGGAGGAATCGGACTGTATGTTGTGCCCATGCCGGAGCCTGGGGCTCGACGACAAGGACCAAAGGCATTTCCTCTGCCATGGGAGCGGCTGTCTCTACGGCCAGGGCTTGACGCCCTGCCGGAGTCTGCGGCCCCATTCCAGGCTCAGTGTCCATGGCAACATCCTTGCTGGCGGCTCCTAGGAGCTCGGCGGGAAAGTACTTGCCGGGGCCTGATTTCCTGCGCTTGTTCTGCTCTATTGATGGTTCAACAGATGGTTGAGTTAACTGAAGCACAAAAGTACCTGGTTCCACAGGTAGTTTGAGTGCAGCGCGCTTCGACAGGTAATCGGCAGTGTCGTTCTCCACTCGGGGAACATGCTCCGCTTGTATACCATCAAAATGCTCCTCCAACTTCCTCACCTCATTCACGTAGGCCTCCATCAACGGGCTTTGATAATCTTTGTTAACTTGCTTGACGATGAGCTGTGAATCACCCCTGACGATAAGCTTCTTGATCCCGAGGTCTGCCGCGATCCTGAGACCGGCAAGCAACCCCTCGTACTCAGCAGTGTTGTTTGTTGACATCTCCCTGGGAAAGTGCATCTGGACTACATACTTGAGGTGCTATCCGGTGGGTGCAATGAGTAGCACACCGGCACCGGCACTTTCCAGCGAGAAAGCCCCGTCAAAGTACATAACCCAGTTGCGACTTGTTTCCTTGCCGGGGAGAGAAGTCTCCTAGATCTCTTCGTTGGGCGTTGAAGTCCATTCAGCAATGAACTTTGCCAAGACTCTACTCTGGATTGTCGAAGTACTTTCAAACTTCAAGCCAAAGCTTGACAGTTCCAAAGTCCATTCCACAATCCTCCCGGTTGTGTCTGGGTTATGCAATATCCATTGCAATGGGAGGCGGGTGACGACGGTGATTTCGTGGGCTTGGAAGTAATGACGCAGCTTCCTCGAGGCCATAAGGAGGCCAAAGAGCAATTTCTGCACGCCGGAGTACCTTGATCTAGCCCCCTGCAATAGGGATCACTAGGAGGTACGGCAATAGAAGCAAGACCAATAATTTCATCCTTACTAGGCAATTCTTCTTCACGGTGTTGTCTACTAAATTTGGAGAAATTAAACTCATGAGACATATCACCCAAGCCAATAGTAACAACACTCTTTTCATGAGTCTATCCTAGCATTAACTGTGTTCAAGAAGGGTCTACCAAATATAATGGGACAAAAGCTATCTTGTGGGGAACCAAGAACAAGAAAATCAGCAGGATATTTAGTTTTCCCACACAAGACTTCAACATCTCTTACAATTCCCATTGGTGAAATAGTATCTCTATTGGCAAGTTTAATTGTGACATCAATATCTTCTATCTCAGCAGGTGCAATATCATGCATAATTTCTTTGTATAGGTCATAAGGTACTGCACTAACACTAGCACCCATATCACATAAGCCATGATAGCAATGATATCCTATTTTAACAGAAATAACAAGCATGCCTACCACAGGTCTATGTTTATCTTTAGCACAAGGTTTGGCAATTCTAGTAGTTTCACCGCAGAAATAAATAACATGCCCATCAATATTATCAGCCAAGAGATCTTTAACAATAGCAATATTAGGTTCAACTTTAACTTGCTCGAGAAGGTGTATAAGTTCTAATATTGCTTTTCGAACCACTGATTGAAGCTTTAGCATGATCCTTTATCCTAACAGGGAAAGGTGGTTTCTCAACATAAGAAGTAGGAACAACAGGATCATTATAAGTGATAGTCTTTTCTTCAACTTTAGTAGGTGCAACTACTTTTACTTCTATGGGAGGATGATATTTAAACCACTTCTCCTTGGGGAGATCAACATACGTAGCAAAGGCTTCACAGAAAGAAGCTACTATCTCAGAGTCAAGTCCATATTTAGCGCTAAATTTACGGAAAACATCGGTATCCATAAAAGATTTAACACAATCAAACTTAGGTGTCATACCTGACTCCTTACCTTCGTCAAGATCCCAATCTTCAGAGTTGCATTTAATTCTATCCAATAAATTCCATTTGAATTCAATAGTCTTCATCATAAAAGAGCCAAAGACAAGAAGTATCGAGCATGGTGCGATTGTTATCGAAAGCCGAGCATAAAACTTTGAATAATTATTTCTCTTGAGAGCTCATGATTGGGGCATGAATATAACATTGATTTAAGCCTCCCCAAGCTTGAGCGATGCTTTCTCCTTCGCGAGGCCAAAAATTATATATATAATTGCGATCACAATGAACAAGATGCATAGGATAAAACTTCTAATGAAATTTCAATTTCAATCGTTTGTAGTTCCATGACCCCGTATCGTCACATAGCCTATACCATGTCGATGCATCTCCCTCCAAAGATAAAGGGAAGACCTTCCTCTTAACAACATCATCGGGTATACCTGCGAGCTTAAATAATCCACAAACTTCATCCACATATATTAGGTGCTCATCAGGATGCTTTTTTCCATCTCCTGCAAAAGGATTAGCTAGCAGTTTTTCTAACATACCCGAAGGAACTTCAAAGGGAACATTTTCATTTTTTGTAGGTTCGGTAGGTTGAGGAGCAACTATTTGCTCTACTGGTCGGGGTGAAGATACCCCGAACAAGCCCCTCAGAGGATTACTTTCCATAGTAACAAGTGACAGTAAATTTCAGCACACTATATAATTTTTTCCTTACCAAATTCCACCTACCAAAGGCGCTTCACTCCCCGGCAACGGTGCTAGAAAAGAGTCTTGATGACCCACAAGTATAGGGGATCTATCATAGTCCTTTCGATAAGTAAGAGTGTCAAACCCAACGAGGAGCAGAAGGAAATGATAAGCGGTTTTCAGTAAGGTACTCTATGCAAGTACTAAAATAAGTGATAACAGATATTTTTGTGATAAGATAATTTGTAACGAGCAACAAGTAACAAAAGTAAATAAAGTGCAGCAAGGTGGCCCAATCCTTTTTGTAGCAAAGGACAAGCCTGGACAAACTCTTATATAGAGAAAAGCACTCCCGAGGACATATGGGAATTATCGTCAAGCTAGTTTTCATCATGTTCATATGATTCGCGTTTGGTACTTTGATAATTTGATATGTGGGTGGACCGGTGCTTGGGTGTTGTTCTTACTTGAACAAGCATCCCACTTATGATTAACCTCTTTTGCAATCATCCGCAACTACAACAAAAGGTAAACCTAACCATAGCATGAAACATATGGATCCAAATCAGCCCCTTACGAAGCAACGCATAAACTAGGGTTTAAGCTTACATCACTCTAGCAACCCATCATCTACTTATTACTTCCCAATGCCTTCCTCTAGGCCCAAATAATGGTGAAGTGTTATGTAGTCGAGGTTCACATAACACCACTAGAGGCTAGACAACATACATCTCATCAAAATATCGAACGAATACCAAATTCACATGACTACTAATAGCAAGACTTCTCCCATGTCCTCATGAACAAACGTAACTACTCACAAAGCATATACATGCTCATAATCAGAGGGGTATTAATATGCATATAGGATCTGAACATATGATCCTCCACCAAATAAACCAACTAGCATCAACTACAAGGAGTAATCAACACTACTAGCAACCTACTAGTACCAATCCCGGACTTGGAGACAAGAATTGGATACAAGAGATGAAGTAGGGTTTTGAGAGGAGATGGTGCTGGTGAAGATGTTGATGGAGATTGCCCTCTCCCGATGAGACGAGCGTTGGTGATGACGATGGCGATGATTTCCCCCTCCCGGAGGGAAGTGTCCCCGGTAGAACAGCTCTGCCGGAGCCCTAGTTTATGCGTGGCGGCGGAGTCTCATCCCGAAAGGTTGCTTATGATTTTTTCCTCGACGAAAGACCTCATATAGCAGAAGATGGCCACAGGAGAGCCGACAGGGGGCCCACGAGGCAGGGGGCGCGCCCCCCACCCTCGTGGGCAGGTGGTGGCCCCCCTGACGTATTTCTTCCGCTCAGTATTTTTTATTATTTCCAAAAATGACTTTCGTGGAGTTTCAGTACTTTTGGAGTTGTGTAGAATAGGTCTCTAATATTTTCTCCTTTTCCAGCCCAGAATTCTAGCTTCCGGCATTCTCCCTCCTTATGTAAACCTTGTAAAATAAGGGAGAATAGGCATAAGTATTGTGACATAACGTGTAGTAACAGCCCATATTGCAATAAATATTGATATAAAAGCATGATGCAAAATGGACGTATCACCACGCGAGATGCAGATTATGTAGAATTCAAGCTAATTGCCTTATTCGACCGCGGACTTGCTTATCTTTTCACTGGTGCCTTCTTTTGATGGGGACAGCTCACCTCACAGTGGATCGTCGAAGTTGATGCACACTTATGTGATCCTATTGAACACAATGGCATCATCTACGCGATCGACAAAGCAGATGGCACCATGTATTGCTGGGACGGCGCGTGTAAGTTGTTTCTCTCTTATGTTAATGATAACGCCATGACATTGTTTGAACTTTTTGTGATGATTGGCATATCCCTGTTTGAGTAGAACTATGTCAGTGTATTAGACACGCCGTAAGTCAGCTATATTTGGAATGAGTTAATTCATGCGATTGTGACCATGTCATTACAATCAAACGGTTAGGAAGATATGGATATTCTCCTTATTTTATAGTAATCTATATACTAATAAATATGGGTGTGTATCAATGGCCATGTTAGTTTCCTCATTTTCATGATTTAGAAACATGCAACACACTGTTGGTTTCATCTAACCATACATTTGGGACGTAAGTGTGCATATGGAGAACTCTATATTTGGGAGTAGTGAAATCCTATAGTGCTTACCATGTGTACATACCTATATTCGCCCTTCAGCAACCAATGGCTAGAATAATATCCTCACAAAAATATTGCCCATAGAACATGAGTATATAACAATGCATGGTCTGCTAGTTTCCTTGAAGAATTTCTTTGTGAGGACAGAACATGATTACCTAACATGCATGACATGGTAGTTTCCTATGAAGAATCGATTGCGAGATAACATGAGTATAACCATGCATGGCACTTCTATATTTTCAAACCCAGTATACATTTCCCTGTATTTTCCTCTCAGTTCGAACAGGGGCATATCAATGTTGTTTCTTCCATTATCCTACTCATGCTCTGAACAATGCTCATCCTGCATTAACAATGCATGTCCTTTTTGATATGATGCAGTGTCCCTACAGTTACTGCCCTTTGCAATCACACCACCCTTGCCAAAAATAGCAAAGCACAACTGGTTCCTCGCTCGATCAAACAACGGCAAAAGACTGATGATCATTCGCACACATGAGCCGGGAAAGTTATATTGCAAAAACCCCACTATGTACAAGTACCATGAAATACGTGAGTATCCGGACAGTGGTTGTTACGTCTATGAGCAGGATACCAGCTTGTTGGGGCCTTCAGGATTTTTGAGTTGGAGGCGGGTAAACAGCCTTGATTCACACTCAATTATCCGATTAACCAGGATATCACCGTTGGCAAGGACCTTGATGGCAGAGACGCTCAGTTTGCTATGGAAAACTATGTCTACACGGCGAGCCCTAGGACTTCGGGAGCAAACTCCCCTAATTGTCAAGGATACAGCCTGCAGCCAAAAGAAGGTGAGAATGACAAAGGCATCTGGATTAACCTTGATCCTTGGATGTCTCCAGTCCGACAGGCAGTGATGTGGATCAAGCCTTTAGGTTGATAGGTAATTGGGCTGTTGCGTCAAAAGGGTGGAGTACTGGTGTCTCTGGATCACTGGTCACTGAAGCTGGGCTGCAAATTATGATGGTGTTGGATTATCCCTCTTCGAATGACGTGTTGTCTTTGCTGCTTGTTCTGGATGGGTTGTTCACTCTCTTGTTATGCATATTTCTTGTGTAGGTGCAACAAACACTGGGTCTGTTGCCCAGACTGTGCACAGGCACGGGAGCAAGATTATAGCGCCAAGACCAGGCCAAAGTGCAAGAGACCAAGATATTCAAAGGACCAGCATGCAGGACCAAGGCCAAGCTAGAGAAGAAAGAGGCCACCAGGAGTAAAGCCTCCCTTGCCGGGCAGGTAACCTGGTGAGGGCGGGGTTACCTCCGGAAGAGAACCCCCAAGGCATCCCAACAGGGCCTGCCGGGACTCGTGGAGGTGGAACCACCTCACCACGACGCATGTCGTCGATCAGTGCGGTGTCGAGCCGCAAAGTGACTAAGTGGCAGCCATTTGCCACATGGAAGCATCTTTCTACAGAAGATACCTACAGACAACACTCGTCCTGCGACGTGTCAAGCAGGCAGGCGCCGAGCTGGCAAGATAGCCCGGCAAGGCTTGCCGGGCAAACAACGATGTGACGTTGAGCGGCGCATTTAATGTGCTTTGTCAGCCTGCAGAGTTAGGTATGATAGCACTATTTGCTATCTTAGCAGTGCATAATGACTGATTTGCCACTGTGGTGACCCCTTAGCCTATAAAAGGAGGCACATGGCAACCTTAGAAAGGGTTGGACCCTGTGTTAGTGAATCCACCCCCTCCTATTTCGTATGCTCGTAGCCGTTTGGCCTCGAGGCTACCCTGTCGGGCAAACGCGCTACCACCACCACCATTTTCTCCACCATCAATCCACCGAAGCAGGAGTAGGGTTTTACGCCTCACGGCGGCCCGAACCTGGGTAAAATTGCTTGTGTGATCTCTGTCGTGCTACCCCACGCTCTTCTGCACTTTGTGCAACATGACATCCCCCCTGCCGAACGAGCAAGGGACCCTTGGTCCCATAGGTGGTCATGGTTTCCCACGACATATTTGGCGCGCCAGGTAGGGGGATCACGGGCGCGAACCTGAAAGCGTGAACAGTGCGTCATCCTGATCACCATCTTCATCTTTGATGGCGCGATCGACCATGGCACCCAAGAAGAAATCCGGTGCTTCAGCTCATCCGTCCACCTTGGAGGCTCCGCCGCCCGCAGCCACCAATGCTACAGGGGATGCGGAGGCACGCGAGGACGTGGACGCTACTGGGGATGTGGTCGGAGCAGGCGGTGCCGTCAATACCCCCCCCCCCCCACGACCAAAGCGGCAGCAGGATGCGCCGGAGGAGAGAAGCATCAGTAATATCCCGGTGGCCACGTCCCACGAGGTACAGGTGAAGGGATTGTTCCATATGCGCCCCTTACCCTCACCGACGGGCACAACCACAGTGGTGGTGCTCAGTCCAGGGCGAATCGCCATCCTCCGGCCACCCCCGCCACGGGAGCGACTGCGATGCGTGCGACTCCCCCAGGGCGAGTGGACCAGGTTGCTACGCCCAACGGAGCCGCTGGCCCTCAAGCGGCTTTACCACATCATCATGCCAACAAAATGGCCGCCTCGCAATAGCAAGGACGTGGTGCTGTCGCCACAGACACCGTCAGAAGCAATACTTAGGGACGTGCTTTCAACTTTGACTCCGTGTATAGCCCATCATAAGCTTCCACCACCATAACCCGGTCAACTTCGGCTACTCGGGTTTCCACCAATACTTCCGCAACCACCACCGCATTCCCGCTACCACCATTTTGACATTTGACGTTTGAGATTTTGAGTTTGCGTTTTTTCCGTTTCCTAAGGTGTTTCGGCTACTTAGGGACGAGACTACATCATCTTGGTTTCTACATCAAGAACACCGCCACTCATCATCACCGGACGGTAACCTCCATATCATCTTGGTATCGTGGTATCCCTCCTTTGTATATTCCCCTTGCCATTGCATTGTTAACCCCTAGCCCATTTTGCGTTACTTGCCTATCGAGACTAGCCATTTGAGTATTGTCGGCAACGTTACTTGTGCACATTAGTGATCATACTGCCCATAGCATACATACCATATCATCGTGGTGCATATCTTGGTATCATATCATGTGTCACAAGTTTGTTCCCGCATATACACAATTGCTATCTTGGTTTGTGCATTGTGCAAAAGTGGCCATATAAAAAAAGAATAAGCTTTTAAGCAAAGAAAAAGAGAGAGAGAAAAGAGCTTGTAAGCAAGTGCCATAGCATCATACCACATTGCATATAAGATTGTCATATCCGATCATCTTGGATCATCTTGAGAGAAACACCGGGAACCATACATACAAAGTTTATCCATTTTGCATCTTATAGGTTGTGCACAAGTGTCGTATCCGCCTATAGAGCAATCGTGCTAGCGTCTCTCTTGAGTTGTGCAACACGAGCGTTTTCCGTGGATTCCACATTTTGTGCTCATTCCTTGGTTGCACGGCCCTATTTATCTATCCGTGTGTGTGTTTCCGTGTACCTTTCATTGCTATTGGTCTACTTGTTTCGCTTGCGAATTTGTGAATCTCTTTCAACATTATTGACTCTTGCTAACATTTTGCATAAAATGTTTTGTGCCACTATCCTCACCAAGCTCCACCATAAGCTTTTACTTGTGTAGGTGTGAGAACCGACAAGGATTGGTACCAATAGTGTTATTTCATTGTCCGCATTTGAGTGGACTTGATTCATCGTCAACATCGGTCAAGGTAAATTGTATAACTTCTTCTCTTTCTCCCACTCATATTTGCTCGAGTCGTGTGATGGATAGGCAAGGCATTTCCTCTCCGGTATACGACAACAACGACGGCGTGAACAACTACATCTCCAAAGCATCCATCTTCGATCTACAACGACAAATGCAAGGCGCACAATCAAGATTGCGAGAGCGCATCAAGGACATCTCCATCAACATTCGTCACTCCGAAGCAAGGAAAAGGGACTACATCGACAAGAAGCTTTCCGCACATAAAGAGGAGCAAGATGCAAGGATGGAGGAGATTAGAAACCTTGATCAAGTCTTCTTCCCTTCGTCATCTTCAAAGGCGGCGACATTCAAGCCACAAGTCTTGAATGGCGAAAAGCGATGAAAGTGCAAATCGTCCCCGTCCACATCTACATGGCGACCATCATCACGTTCGTGATCTACATCGTCATGAAGGGCAAGTCACCTCCAAGAGTCATGTGCACAACAATGACGAACGACATCTACTACGATCTCAAGCACGACAACGACATCATCAACATGAAGATGCTCAACAAGCGCAAATGCACAAGTCCCACCAAGCCCTACTTCACGCCAATTCCAAGCTTCATGAGCATAAGAGAAGACCGCGAGACGAGCACCACCAAGACGGAGCTACGGCTACACCAACCACGTCGGCATCTTCGCCAAGTGTTCTCAAGGCATCTTCGCCTTCGGACATACGGCATCTTCGCCTACTTCCCGTGAGTTTGCCTACATTGACATCTTCAACAACAAGGCGACCACTACAAGTGAGGGCAAAACTTCCATCTTCGGAAGCCCCTCAAGGAAGATGGCCGAGCATGGGAAATTCCCTTCGGTCATGGAGACGAGCTACGAGGTGCCACATCATATGGGCCTCCAACAACAATACGGTGACAAGAAGGTTGAGCATGGGATTATCCCTTCAAACAAGGCGGCGATTGGAGTTGAGCATGGAGACATTTGCACCTACATCTCTCCGACACCCACATATGTCGAGATGCCCCAAGTGCCATGTGAGGAGAGCCACCACCACATGAGTGACATGAGTGACTCCACCATACATGACATTGAGAGCATTTCCTATGAGAGGATGAGTGTGACCACCACTAGCCCCACACATGAGAGCATGCCACACATCCTATGTGAGGTTGAGTGCCATTTGAGTGACTCCACCAACCATATGAGTGAGAGCATCCTTGAGGGAGTGAGTGAGCCACAACACTTAGTGAGTGAGGTAGTTGACATGGCATGTGAGGCCACTATGATTTCTAACGACTTAACCTCTACTCCTAGTGTGTTTTCTTCTTTGGTGCTAGATCTCCTACATGACGACATGCCTACCCTCGTGAGTCCATCCCTCCAATGGGAAAACCGATGGCCATGGTGGACAATGATGCACCCCCCACATGGTTCCATCAAAATGAAGATGACAACGAGTGGATCTTCGACACCTCACCTACAACACATGAGCGACGCCCCAAAGGTAACATAGGTGATGGTGCTTCTCTTGTCCCACTAGTGGGCGCTCTTGACATCGATTGCTCCCATGATGTTAACCCACCTATTCCCATGCTTCATGCTAGTGAGACTTCTTCATGCCTTGACTTACCTATTTTTGATGAATATGATGATGAGCATGTTGAGTTGCCTAGTTGTGATGCTATGCTCCATAGGATATCATGTGAAAATTCTATTGGTCACATCATGTTTGACAACCCATTGAACTTGTCATATGCTATGAGTGAGATATCCCATATTGCATCATTTCAATCTCAACATAGTAACTATGCATGCCCGTTAAAATCAATCCTATTTGCACTTATGGCATAGATGACGAGATGATGGTCATTCGCTTTTGTTTTTCATGTGATGATATTGCCATGCTTCCTTTACATGATTTGCGCAATTCATCTACTATGCCATGCCATGATCACATTGAACCAAATATGCTTTGTTTTGGACGTTGTCAATATTCTCCATGTGATGTTGCTACTCATGCTCATGAGGAGACCCCCATAGTTTCCTCATATATATTAGGAGATCTTGATGCATTCCATACTTTGCATGATTCCCATGATTGCGTGCACCTTATGCATTCCATGAATAACAATGCTATAGATATTGCTCGTGATGCATTACACAATTTGAGTCTCCATTATGCTATAAATAATACCAAACCTCTCATGATGGATGACATGTTTCTATATCACGCACCTCATTTACTTGAGCATTTGATATTTTGTGCTAACCGACACATGCACGTGCGCATCATGATGGATGATGTGTACATATATCACACACACACAATTTTTCCTTTGTCTTTGTCTTGTGTAGGTACTCACATTATCTTGTCAACCTCTCAATCCCAAGAGTTGTGAAACGAGCTCTTGAGAGCAAGGACGATTTGGGATCCCGTGCACTATCCTTACCACTGCGTTCCCCTCGGCGCAAGGACTACAGCATCTCTTTTACTTGGCTCTCACACGGCTATGGGCTATTTACCACTTGTCACCTTATGCCCATACTATTGTGTTCCCTTTGCATGTTATGCTTGCTCCTATGCCTTTGCCATGCAATTGTGACCCTTGTTTTCATCTACCCATGATTCACCATTATGCTACTTCTATGTGTATTTGCATGCTTGGTGGAGATACTTGTTGCTATTGACATGTTTACCATGTGCTCCATACTATTGATGTTTGTTGTGTTGGGAGAGTCATGATGCCCCATTGCTATTTACATATGGCCTCTCACCAATACATTCATGCCATTCTACTCATATCTTGCTTTCATGCTTGTGATATGTCATGTCCATTATTCATACCCACTATTTGCACACATGACATGTTTGCCATGATTCCCTCTAGTATGTTGCATCTTCGCACTACTAGCTTGATTGACTTGATTGCTATGATTGCTTGCTATTTTGCATCACCCATGTTCCACTATTACTCGCTTTCTTGGGTTGATGACATATATGCTCATGCCTCTCACATGATATATCTTGATCATTGTCTCTTGTGTCCATTAGTTGCCTCTTTCATATCCACTTGTATTGAGTGCAACCATACTATGCTTATTGATCATGGAGACTTTGACACCTTACTTGTGATGCATGCTTGTTTACTTGAGCCTCTTGTATTTTGGTTGTTCTTGCATCATATGCCTCCATACTATGAAATGCTCCCTTGTACCTTCTTATGATGAGCATGATGCATACACTTGTTGGGTATCTTACCACCCGAATGATAGGTTTTGCATTTCCGCTAACCTCATTTGTTTTTCAGAGTGTTTGTCATGTTCTTTCATTTTGGAGGATTCACAAGGCGGTGCCGTTATGCGACAACTTGGTCATGCGAAGGCATACACGATGCGCAACACCAACATTTTCGACATCCTCATAAAGGTGAACTCCTTCTCTTTGAGCCATCCTCAAATACGCATATTGGATGGGCCACTCTTTCATTGTTGTTTCCTTCTTGTTGTCTACATGTTACATCTATTGGAGGAGGAGCAACATTGGAGATTGGCTCTATGGACCTTCACATTGAGGAGCTCACACTTCTTAGATGCACCTTCGAACCTCCACTCTTGCCACGACATCGAGCATTGGTACACCAACACCTTCATATTTGTTGATTGTGCTCATACATATCATGCTTGATGGACATATCATACTCACCACAAGTTTGCACCCCATGCATGGATTGACTCACATTATGCTTGCCTTGTTGCGTCTATTTCCATGACATCCATGATATATGAGCTTGTGCATTTCCTTAGAAAATTTGTTGTGATCTTCCTTGATGGCATATTCATACATCATGATCATATAGTCCACCATCAATTGCATGATAGCTTACACATATTGAGCATCCATTTTCATATGCATGCTATTGATGAACCGTCCCTCTATGACATCATTTTGCACAATGGTAGAATTTTTTGCTTTGTGCACCATGCTAATTATCCCATGAATGCTTTGCATATCATTCTATATCATCTTGATAAGCTTCATGCGCTTTGTCACGCACTATCCCTTCGCACGGACTCATGCTTAATTGATGGACATTTTGTGTGCGCTAACCATTGTATTTCCGACTGTCGCTTGTGTTTGCTCATTTTGCATGTACCACATACCGGAGACACCTTTTTAGTACTTGGATTGCGTCATGCCTTCAACTCCGTCCAACTACAAGTCCATCCACGACAACCGTTTCCATGGTGATGAGGATCACGATCCGAGGTCGGATCTTTCCCAAGGGAGGGAGATGATGCGGAGCATCCACGTTCATCCCCATGTACACTCTGACTACTCTCCAAGCCCCAAGAGGACATATGACGAGACCTCGACCATACGCCATTGGGCACAAGGTGGACTCACTCCACTTCGAACCGTCACTTTCCACATGTGAGACATGGCTACTACCTCATGCATGAACCTTGCATACACTCAGGTACAACCGAGACGACCATGGAGGATCCAAGGACCAAGGCCAAGCATGGAAGAGGAGAAGGAGGAAGAAGCAGGGACAAGCTTCTGGAAAGCCCGGAACTTCTGGCCTCAGCCCGGAACTTCCGGCCCTCGGACCTTCCGGCCTGCCCGGAACCCCCGGCCCCCGGAGTCCAGACCAGCCCCGAGCGCGCCAACTCTCCGGATAGCCCGGAACCCGGCCGGAACCTGCCCGGAACCTCCGGATCCCGGAACTTCCGGCCTGCCTGTGCGTAGAGAACGGGCCAAGGGCCCATGTATCCCCCTCTCACTTACCCCTTCGTGGGCTAGCACTATATATACTCCCCCACCTCCTCCTAGTTAGAGTTAGCGTTGTGATAGCTCATCTTGAGATAGAGCATAGCTCATCCGTACCGGATCTACTCCACGCGAGGGACCGTGCCTCTTTGGAGAAGATCCATTCCGATTCAAGGCCTCCATGCGGAGAAGACAATCAAGACCTCCTCATGGAGAATAATGGTTACTCTTGTATCTTTCCTTTGTTGATTTTGGATCATGTGTTACCTTATGCTTTCGGTGATCTAGCCCTTGTGTGATTGATTACTTGTCGGTTGAGTGTTTCTCTCATTTCTCCCCGTGTTTTCCCTTGTGTTCTTTTGCGTGTTCTTTGTGTTTCCCCGTAGGATCCACTCCAAACGTGAAAGATCGGCCCCATAGGGTTCCACCCTACATCATCTTGGTATCATGAGCCACGTTGATCACGTTTTTGGAGCCCCTACCCTTTTGTTTCTAGCTTGATTTTGTTGATTTCGTCCTAAATCCAAAAATCCCCACCAAAAATAGCCCCAAATTTTTTTGTGATTTGTTGGTTTTGATGATGTTTTGTTGATTTTGATCCATGAATTCGTTGTGTTATGAGTGGATCTAGCATTCCCCTTCTTTTCCCCCATTTCCATCCACGAAATCTCCCTAATTTTGACCTTGGAAATCGAATTTTTCCGCCCCCGTTCCCAGATCTAGAATTTAGGGTTCGTCCCGGAAGAAATTCCACGACCCCCGGAACTTCCGGACTCCCCCGGAACTTTTGTCCCCCGGAACTTCCGTCCTGACCCAGGAACTTCCGGGCTAAACAGAAAGTTTACCCCAAAAATCCCCCTGACCCCGCACTTTTTCCGTGACCCCCGGAACTTCCGGAGCCCAGAACTTCCGGCCCTAACCCCGGAACTTCCGGCCTAACCAAAAACATTGCACAGAATTTCAGCATCAGCCTTCTTCACAGTTTTCATCACAACTTTTCGTCCGAACTCCGATTTGAGTGTTCTTTGGCTCATTTTGAAGCTATCGACGTGCCCGAGGTCCTCACCTTGGTTTCACCACCTTTTGCCACCATCAATTTTTTGGTACTTTGGCATCTTTGCCTAGGTC
This sequence comes from Aegilops bicornis, assembly GCA_021605145.1. Classification (NCBI taxonomy): domain Eukaryota; kingdom Viridiplantae; phylum Streptophyta; class Magnoliopsida; order Poales; family Poaceae; genus Aegilops; species Aegilops bicornis. The sequence goes on from CM038673.1 coordinate 268,268,753, forward strand.
TGCCACCACATCATCCGCAATACCACCATAGCCTTCCACGACCTAACCAATTTTGTTCCCCATGGCATTTGAGGTTGTTTGAGTAGTGACTTGAGTCTGCTAAGGTGTTTAGGCTACTTAGGGACGGTTGGTTCTTCATCAACCACCTCCATAACTTCCGCATAGGCTTGCCCACCATACACTTCCGCCACGCGAACTTAACCCAATTTTGTTGTGTTGAGAGTTGTGTCTCCTAAGGTGTTTCGGCTACTTAGGGACGTGCTTTCAACTTTGACTCCGTGTATAGCCCATCATAAGCTTCCACCACCATAACCCGGTCAACTTCGGCTACTCGGGTTTCCACCAATACTTCCGCAACCACCACCGCATTCCCGCTACCACCATTTTGACATTTGACGTTTGAGATTTTGAGTTTGCGTTTTCCGTTTCCTAAGGTGTTTCGCTACTTAGGGACGAGACTACATCATCTTGGTTTCTACATCAAGAACACCGCCACTCATCATCACCGGACGGTAACCTCCATATCATCTTGGTATCGTGGTATCCCTCCTTTGTATATTCCCTTGCCATTGCATTGTTAACCCCTAGCCCATTTTGCGTTACTTGCCTATCGAGACTAGCCATTTGAGTATTGTCGGCAGCGTTACTTGTGCACATTAGTGATCATACTGCCCATAGCATACATACCATATCATCGTGGTGCATATCTTGGTATCATATCATGTGTCACAAGTTTGTTCCCGCATATACACAATTGCTATCTTGGTTTGTGCATTGTGCAAAAGTGGCCATATAAAAAAAGAATAAGCTTTTAAGCAAAGAAAAAGAGAGAGAGAAAAGAGCTTGTAAGCAAGTGCCATAGCATCATACCACATTGCATATAAGATTGTCATATCCGATCATCTTGGATCATCTTGAGAGAAACACCGGGAACCATACATACAAAGTTTATCCATTTTGCATCTTATAGGTTGTGCACAAGTGTCGATCCGCCTATAGAGCAATCGTGCTAAGCGTCTCTCTTGAGTTGTGCAACACGGCGTTTTCCGTGGATTCCACATTTTGTGCTCATTCCTTGGTTGCACGGCCCTATTTATCTATCCGTGTGTGTGTTTCCGTGTACCTTTCATTGCTATTGGTCTACTTGTTTCGGCTTGCGAATTTGTGAATCTCTTTCAACATTATTGACTCTTGCTAACATTTTGCATAAAATGTTTTGTGCCACTATCCTCACCAAGCTCCACCATAAGCTTTTACTTGTGTAGGTGTGAGAACCGACAAGGATTGGTACCAATAGTGTTATTTCATTGTCCGCATTTGAGTGGACTTGATTCATCGTCAACATCGGTCAAGGTAAATTGTATAACTTCTTCTCTTTCTCCCACTCATATTTGCTCGAGTCGTGTGATGGATAGGCAAGGCATTTCCTCTCCGGTATACGACAACAACGACGGCGTGAACAACTACATCTCCAAAGCATCCATCTTCGATCTACAACGACAAATGCAAGGCGCACAATCAAGATTGCGAGAGCGCATCAAGGACATCTCCATCAACATTCGTCACTCCGAAGCAAGGAAAAGGGACTACATCGACAAGAAGCTTTCCGCACATAAAGAGGAGCAAGATGCAAGGATGGAGGAGATTAGAGCCTTGATCAAGTCTTCTTCCCCTTCGTCATCTTCAAGGCGGCGACATTCAAGCCACAAGTCTTCGGAGCGCGAAAACGATGAAAGTGCAAATCGTCCCCGTCCACATCTACATGGCGACCATCATCACGTTCGTGATCTACATCGTCATGAAGGGCAAGTCACCTCCAAGAGTCATGTGCACAACAATGACGAACGACATCTACTACGATCTCAAGCACGACAACGACATCATCAACATGAAGATGCTCAACAAGCGCAAATGCACAAGTCCCACCAAGCCCTACTTCACGCCAATTCCAAGCTTCATGAGCATAAGAGAAGACCGCGAGACGAGCACCACCAAGACGGAGCTACGGCTACACCAACCACGTCGGCATCTTCGCCAAGTGTTCTCAAGGCATCTTCGCCTTCGGACATACGGCATCTTCGCCTACTTCCCGTGAGTTTGCCTACATTGACATCTTCAACAACAAGGCGACCACTACAAGTGAGGGCAAAACTTCCATCTTCGGAAGCCCCTCAAGGAAGATGGCCGAGCATGGGAAATTCCCTTCGGTCATGGAGACGAGCTACGAGGTGCCACATCATATGGGCCTCCAACAACAATACGGTGACAAGAAGGTTGAGCATGGGATTATCCCTTCAAACAAGGCGGCGATTGGAGTTGAGCATGGAGACATTTGCACCTACATCTCTCCGACACCCACATATGTCGAGATGCCCCAAGTGCCATGTGAGGAGAGCCACCACCACATGAGTGACATGAGTGACTCCACCATACATGACATTGAGAGCATTTCCTATGAGAGGATGAGTGTGACCACCACTAGCCCCACACATGAGAGCATGCCACACATCCTATGTGAGGTTGAGTGCCATTTGAGTGACTCCACCAACCATATGAGTGAGAGCATCCTTGAGGGAGTGAGTGAGCCACAACACTTAGTGAGTGAGGTAGTTGACATGGCATGTGAGGCCACTATGATTTCTAACGACTTAACCTCTACTCCTAGTGTGGTTTCTTCTTTGGTGCTAGATCTCCTACATGACGACATGCCTACCCTCGACGAGTCCATCCCTCCAATGGGAAAACCGATGGCCATGGTGGACAATGATGCACCCCCCACATGGTTCCATCAAAATGAAGATGACAACGAGTGGATCTTCGACACCTCACCTACAACACATGAGCGACGCCCCAAAGGTAACATAGGTGATGGTGCTTCTCTTGTCCCACTAGTGGACGCTCTTGACATCGATTGCTCCCATGATGTTAACCCACCTATTCCCATGCTTCATGCTAGTGAGACTTCTTCATGCCTTGACTTACCTATTTTTGATGAATATGATGATGAGCATGTTGAGTTGCCTAGTTGTGATGCTATGCTCCATAGGATATCATGTGAAAATTCTATTGGTCACATCATGTTTGACAACCCATTGAACTTGTCATATGCTATGAGTGAGATATCCCATATTGCATCATTTCAATCTCAACATAGTAACTATGCATGCCCCGTTAAAATCAATCCTATTTGCACTTATGGCATAGATGACGAGATGATGGTCATTCGCTTTTGTTTTTCATGTGATGATATTGCCATGCTTCCTTTACATGATTTGCGCAATTCATCTACTATGCCATGCCATGATCACATTGAACCAAATATGCTTTGTTTTGGACGTTGTCAATATTCTCCATGTGATGTTGCTACTCATGCTCATGAGGAGACCCCCATAGTTTCCTCATATATATTAGGAGATCTTGATGCATTCCATACTTTGCATGATTCCCATGATTGCGTGCACCTTATGCATTCCATGAATAACAATGCTATAGATATTGCTCGTGATGCATTACACAATTTGAGTCTCCATTATGCTATAAATAATACCAAACCTCTCATGATGGATGACATGTTTCTATATCACGCACCTCATTTACTTGAGCATTTGATATTTTGTGCTAACCGACACATGCACGTGCGCATCATGATGGATGATGTGTACATATATCACACACACACAATTTTTCCTTTGTCTTTGTCTTGTGTAGGTACTCACGTATACTGTCAACCTCTCAATCCCAAGAGTTGACGAAACGAGCTCTTGAGAGCAAGGACGATTTGGGATCCCGTGCACTATCCTTACCACCGTTCCCCTCGCGCAAGGACTACGCGCATCTCTTTTACTTGGCTCTCACACGGCTATGGGCTATTTACCACTTGTCACCTTATGCCCATACTATTGTGTTCCCTTTGCATGTTATGCTTGCTCCTATGCCTTTGCCATGCAATTGTGACCCTTGTTTTCATCTACCCATGATTCACCATTATGCTACTTCTATGTGTATTTGCATGCTTGGTGGAGATACTTGTTGCTATTGACATGTTTACCATGTGCTCCATACTATTGATGTTTGTTGTGTTGGGAGAGTCATGATGCCCCATTGCTATTTACATATGGCCTCTCACCAATACATTCATGCCATTCTACTCATATCTTGCTTTCATGCTTGTGATATGTCATGTCCATTATTCATACCCACTATTTGCACACATGACATGTTTGCCATGATTCCCTCTAGTATGTTGCATCTTCGCACTACTAGCTTGATTGACTTGATTGCTATGATTGCTTGCTATTTTGCATCACCCATGTTCCACTATTACTCGCTTTCTTGGGTTGATGACATATATGCTCATGCCTCTCACATGATATATCTTGATCATTGTCTCTTGTGTCCATTAGTTGCCTCTTTCATATCCACTTGTATTGAGTGCAACCATACTATGCTTATTGATCATGGAGACTTTGACACCTTACTTGTGATGCATGCTTGTTTACTTGAGCCTCTTGTATTTTGGTTGTTCTTGCATCATATGCCTCCATACTATGAAATGCTCCCTTGTACCTTCTTATGATGAGCATGATGCATACACTTGTTGGGTATCTTACCACCCGAATGATAGGTTTTGCATTTCCGCTAACCTCATTTGTTTTTCAGAGTGTTTGTCATGTTCTTTCATTTTGGAGGATTCACAAGGCGGTCAAGTTATCACGACAACTTGGTCATGCGAAGGCATACACGATCATAACACCAACATTTTCGACATCCTCATAAAGGTGAACTCCTTCTCTTTGAGCCATCCTCAAATACGCATATTGGATGGGCCACTCTTTCATTGTTGTTTCCTTCTTGTTGTCTACATGTTACATCTATTGGAGGGAGGAGCAACATTGGAGATTGGCTCTATGGACCTTCACATTGAGGAGCGCTCACACTTCTTAGATGCACCTTCGAACCTCCACTCTTGCCACGACATCGAGCATTGGTACACCAACACCTTCATATTTTTTGATTGTGCTCATACATATCATGCTTGATGGACATATCATACTCACCACAAGTTTGCACCCCATGCATGGATTGACTCACATTATGCTTGCCTTGTTGCGTCTATTTCCATGACATCCATGATATATGAGCTTGTGCATTTCCTTAGAAAATTTGTTGTGATCTTCCTTGATGGCATATTCATACATCATGATCATATAGTCCACCATCAATTGCATGATAGCTTACACATATTGAGCATCCATTTTCATATGCATGCTATTGATGAACCGTCCCTCTATGACATCATTTTGCACAATGGTAGAATTTTTTGCTTTGTGCACCATGCTAATTATCCCATGAATGCTTTGCATATCATTCTATATCATCTTGATAAGCTTCATGCGCTTTGTCACGCACTATCCCTTCGCACGGACTCATGCTTAATTGATGGACATTTTGTGCGCTAACCATTGTATTTCCGACTGTCGCTTGTGTTTGCTCATTTTGCATGTACCACATACCGGAGACACCTTTTTAGTACTTGGATTGCGTCATGCCTTCAACTCCGTCCAACTACAAGTCCATCCACGACAACCGTTTCCATGGTGATGAGGATCACGATCCGAGGTCGGATCTTTCCCAAGGGAGGGGAGATGATGCGGAGCATCCCACGTTCATCCCCATGTACACTCTGACTACTCTCCAAGCCCCAAGAGGACATATGACGAGACCTCGACCATACGCCATTGGGCACAAGGTGGACTCACTCCACTTCGAACCGTCACTTTCCACATGTGAGACATGGTACTACCTCATGCATGAACCTTGCATACACTCAGGTACAACCGAGACGACCATGGAGGATCCAAGGACCAAGGCCAAGCATGGAAGAGGAGAAGGAGGAAGAAGCAGGGACAAGCTTCTGGAAAGCCCGGAACTTGGCCTCGGCCGGAACTTCCGCCCTCGGACCTTCCCGGCCTGCCCGGAACCCCGGCCCCGAGTCAGACCAGCCCCGAGCCGCCTAACTCTCCGGATAGCCGGAACCCGGCGGAACCTGCCGGAACCTCCGGATCCCGGAACTTCCGCCTGCACTGCAGAGAGAACGGGCCAAGGGCCCATGTATCCCCTCTCACTTACCCCTTCGTGGGCTAGCACTATATATACTCCCCCACCTCCTCCTAGTTAGAGTTAGCGTTGTGATAGCTCATCTTGAGATAGAGCATAGCTCATCCGTACCGGATCTACTCCACGCGAGGGACCGTGCCTCTTCGGAGAAGATCCATTCCGATTCAAGGACTCCATCTGGAGAAGACAATCAAGACCTCCTCACGGAGAAGAACGGTTACTCTTGTATCTTTCCTTTGTTGATTTTGGATCATGTGTTACCTTATGCTTTCGGTGATCTAGCCCTTGTGTGATCGATTACTTGTCGGTTGAGTGTTTCTCTCGTTTCTCCCCATGTTTTCCCTTGTGTTCTTACGCACGTTCTTCGTGTTTCCCCGTAGGATCCACTCCAAACGTGAAAGATCGGCCCCATAGGGTTCCGCCCTACATCACGGGGGAAGAGATGAGAAGGTGCTTGCCAACTACTTCCCTTTGGCACTCAAGTCCAATGTGTGGTCTTGGCTGATGCACCTGCCGGAGAACTGCATTTCATCATGGCCTGACATGTGCCATGAGTTCATTGGTGCCTTCACTGACGGTCATCAAGAACCAGGCCGGCCCAGCGATTTGTAGCTTTCCAGCAAAAAGAATGAGAGACTCTTCGGAAGTACTTGCAGAGATTCAGCAGTCCACAGGAACATCCCAAATATCCATCCAGCATCTGTGATAGCCGCCTTATAGTCCAATGTGCATAACCGCAGGATTCGTTCCAAGAAGAACGTGCGGTTGCCCAAGACTGTGAAGGACTATACTTTGGCGGACAAGTGTGCTCGTATGGATGAAGGAAGGAAACTCCCAGGAGAAGAGGATTACATCAACATCGACTTAGAGGACGGCGACGAATCCACCAGTCAGAAGAAGAGCAAGAAGCGCAGCAAGCGGCGTAAGGATAAGGCAGTGATGGCCGTCGAAGGATCGGGCACACCTAGTACAGGCAAGAAGGCTAAAGCCGAAGCCCTCGGCAAGAAGGCTGTCATGCGCGCTGACTGCCGAGAGACTGCGGCTACCGAGAAGGCTAGGAAACGCAACGGGCCATACTGCAAAATTCATCGGACCAAGGGCCACGACCTTCAAGAGTGTCATCAGGTTGAGAAGCTCGTAAAGAGGCAATGAGTAGAATATGAGAAGCGTGATAACGAAAAAGGTCAGAATGCTGCTGGTAGTGAGGGCCGAGGCGGTGAAGCAAATTGCCCCGGCAAACCCTTCCGAAACAAAGGAAAACCCGCTAGGGGTCGAGAGAAGGAAGCTTGCAATGATGAGAGTGATGGGGGGGGATGAAGAGGAAACCAGTGAGCAGGAGTTCCAGAAGGCCACTTATGCCATGTGCATTGACGGGGTGCACCCCTGCACTCCTCTCACCGCCAACTCAAACGGTGGGCGCGCGAGGTAAATTTCATGGAACCAGCGCCAAAGGCTCGGAAACCACTCAACTGGTCACGCACACCCATCGCGTTTGACGAACAGGACCATCCTGACTGTACCACTGCGGTAGGATGTTTGCCGTTGTTGGTCTCCCCAACAATTCGCAACCTCGAGGTCACAAAGATGTTGCTTGACGGCAGGCCGGGTTGAATCTGATTTCCGCAAAGGTCATCAGCCAATTTCAGATAGTAGAGGAAGAGCTAAAGGTCATGGGCACGTTAAAAGGAGTTAATCCGGCAGGAGTCATCCTAAGGGAAAGATCATGTTGCCAGTAACATTTGGAGGGGAGCTGAACTATCGGACTGAGAAGATTGTGTTCGATGTGGTCGACCTCCCCCTACCGTACAATGGGATCCATGGACGCCCAGGCCTGGCTAAATTGATGGCAGCATCCCACTATGCCTGCAACACCTTGAAGATGCCCGGGCCAGTAGGAGTCATTTCCATCCCGTCAGATGAGAAGGATGAAACCATTTGCATGGATAAGATGTCTCGAGACGCAGTCGCGGCAGAGGCAGCGGCGCAACAGTTCCCGCCAAGGAGAATAGAGGAAAGAAGAAGGATAGCAGGGACGCTGGCAAGGAATCCGGGAAGCGTGCCTCATTGGAGTACGATGCGCCTGTTGATGACTTGCCAGAGAATTCCAACAGCAAGAGATCCAAGGTTGTTGCACCCCAAGTGAAGAAGATCCCGGCAAGGTTGGCTGGCGTTGATGGAACCTTCGCTATCAATGCCACCCTCGATGACAAATAGGAAAGTGCGCTCGTTGCCTTCCTACGGGAGAATATCGATGTGTTTACCTGGCAACCATCTGATATCCCCGGTGTTCCCAGGGAGGTAATCGAGCACCACCTAGCTGTCTGCGCATACGCCCGACCTGTCAAGCAGAAAGTTCGGAAACATGCCTTGGAGAGGCAGCAGTTCATTGCAGAGGAGATCAAGAAGATTGAGGCAGCTGGTTTGGTCAGAGGAGTGCTACATCCAACATGGTTAGGAAATCCAGTAGTTGTCCAGAAGGCTAACGGGAAATGGAGGCTCTGGATAGATTTCACAGATCTCAACCAGGCTTGCCCGAAGGACCCATTTCCCTTGCCGTGCATCGATCAGATTGTGGATTCCACTTCGGGCAGTGATTTGCTCTCCTTTTTGGATGCATATTCTAGATATCATCAAATCTTCATGTCCAAAGAAGACGAAGAGAAGACCTCGTTCATCACCCCATGCGGTACGTACTGCTTTGTCCGCATGCCATTTGGATTAGGTCTACTTTTGGAAGGGCAGTCCAGATTGGTTTTGAGCGACATCTGCGCAGAAACATTGAGGCTTATATGGATGATATTGTGGTCAAGACCAAGGACAGAGCAACCCTTATCCAAGATTTGGAGGAGACATTTGCTAATCTACGCAAGATCAACTTGAAGCTCAACCCAGAGAAGTGTGTGTTTAGCGTTCTCTCCGGCAAGCTACTTGGGTTCTTTGTATCCCATCGGGGGATCGAGGCCAACCTAGACAAGATCAAGGCTATCAAGCAGATTCAGGCGCTAAGGACAGTCAAGGATGTCAAGCGTTTGACAGGGTGCGTTTCCATTCTAAGAAGATTCATCTCCAAGTCTGCCGAGCGTGCCCTGCCGTTCTTCAAGATCCTGAAGAAGGCAAGACCCATGAAGTGGACCCATAAGCAGATGCAGCTTTGAAAGAGTTGATGGCCTACTTATCCTCTGTGCCAACCTTGGTTGCCCCCAAATCCCAAGAGCCGTTGCTGCTATAATTGGTGGCAACCAATCAAGTCGTTCGTGCGGCCTTGGTAGTGCAGCGGGAAGTGGAAGAAGCAGAAAGTCAACAAGGACCGGCAGAGCCAGACAAGGATCAAGGTAGAAATGGGCACGGCAGCGAGGGCGACCCCAAGGACGCGACAAAGAAGAAATTGGTGCATCGCCCACCGTACTTCGTCAGTTCCCTGCTACAGGGAGCTATATTGAGGTACTCTGGTCTGCAAAAAATGTTCTTTGGTCTCGTCATGGCCTCAAGGAAACTGCGCCACTACTTCGAAGCCCATGAGATCATGGTTGTCACTCGCTTCCCGTTGCAAAGGATAGTCCGGAACCCTGAGGCTACAGGCAGAATAGTGGAGTGGGCTTTGGAGTTATCCAGCTTTGGCCTAAAGTTTGCGAGCATGTCAACAATTCAGAGCAGGACGTTGGCAGAGTTTATTGCAGAATGGACGCAAATCCCTTATAAGGAAGTGCTGGAGACAGTTATCCCTGGCAAGGAAGCGCCCCAAGAATGGATCATGTATTTCGATGGTGCCTTCTCCCTACAAGGTGCAGGGGCTGGCGTGCTTCTCATTGCCCCCTTCGGGGAGCAATTGAACTATGTCGTCCAGATGCACTTTCCTCGGGAAGAGGTGGCCAACAATACACCAGAGTATGAAGGGCTCCTTGTCGGGCTCAGGATTGCTGCAGAATTGGGAATCAAGAAGCTAATCATTCAAGGAGATTCACAGCTTGTGGCGAGACAAGTCAACAAGGATTACCAAAGTCCATTGATGGAGGCATACGTTGAGGAAGTGAGAAGATTGGAGGAGCGCTTTGAAGGATTGCAAACACAGCACATACCTCGTGCGGAAAACAACATAGTTGATCGTCTTACTCCCTGGACAGAAGCTCCCTGTGGAACCAGCAACTTTTGTTTTCTATCTTACTCAATCCTCCGTATCCCCAGCAAAAATGGCCCGGAAAAGGAGAAAGATGGACTCCGATAAGCCTCCCCCGGTAGAGCACCCCGAGGCTCCTAGCAGGGACCCTGCCGGAAACAACTCCTCATCACTTGCCGGACCACACCCCCCAGCTGGGCCTATGGTCCCTTGAACGAGGAACGTGCCACCATAATGGAGGAGGTGCCGCTAGTCTTTGTTGCCGAGCCCCAGGCTCCAACTTGGGCAAGGCACATAGTCCATTTCCTCCAAATCGGGGAGCTTCCCGATGACCAAGATGAGGCTGAAGGAGTAGCCCGGAGGGCTAGTATGTATCCATTTGTCGATGACACTCTATACAGAAGGAGGCCCAATGGTGTGAAATTGAAGTGCATCTGCCGAGAAGAAGGAAAGGAACTACTGGCTGAGATACAAAAAGGCATGTGCGGCTCCCACATTGGATCAAGGGTGTCAGATTAGGGGTTCCGGCAAAACCCTTAAGGTTCGAACTCTGGGGTGCGCACGAAGATCTCTACCTCCCCCTAGCTCACTCACAAACCACGATCTCAAAGCTCAGCTTGTCGAACTCGAAGAACAAGGGACACAAGAGTTTATACTGGTTCAAGCCGCCGATGTGGTGCAATACCCTACTCCATTGTGGTGTGGTGGATTCCCTTGTAGGCTGAGGATTGATGTCTAGTACACAACTTTCTTCTTGTAGACGTTGTTGGGCCTCCAAGAGCAGAGGTTTGTAGGACAGTAGCAAATTTCCCTAAAGTGGATGACCTAAGGTTTATCAATCCGTGGGAGGAGTAGGATGAAGATGGTCTCTCTCAAGCAACCCTGCAACCAAATAAAAAAGAGTCTCTTGTGTCCGCAACACACCCAATACAATGGCAAATTGTATATGTGCACTAGTTCGACGAAGAGATGGTGATACAAGTGCAATATGGATGGTAGATATAGGTTTTTGTAATCTGAAAAATATAAAAACAGCAAGGTAAATAATGATAAAAGTGAGCGTAAGCGGTATTGCAATGCTAGGAAACAAGGCCTAAGGTTCATACATTCAGTAGTGCAAGTTCTCTCAACAATAACAACATAATTGGATCATATAACTATCCCTCAACATGCAGCAAAGAGTCACTCCAAAGTCACTAATAGCGGAGAACAAACGAAGAGATTATTGTAGGGTACGAAACCACCTCAAAGTTATCCTTTCTGATCGATCTATTCAAGAGTCCATAGTAAAATAACACGGAGCTATTCTTTCTGTTCGATCTATCCTAGAGTTCGTACTAGAATAACACCTTAAGACACAAATCAACCAAAATCCTAATGTCACCTAGATACTCCAATGTCACCTCAAGTATCCGTGGGTATGATTATACGATATGCATCACACAATCTCATATTCATCTATTCAAAACAACACAAAGTACTTCAAAGAGTGCCCCAAAGTTTCTACCGGAGAGTCAAGAAGAAACGTGTGCCAATCCCTATCCATAAGTTCATAAGGTCACTGAACCCGCAAGTTGATCACCAAAACATACATCAAGTAGATCACGTGAATATCCCATTGTCACCACAGATAAGCACATGCAAGACATACATCAAGTGTTCTCAAATCCTTAAAGACTCAATCCGATAAGATAACTTCAAAGGGAAAACTCAATCCATTACAAGATAGTAGAGGGGGAGAAACATCATAAGATCCAACTCTAATAGCAAAGCTCGCGGTACATCAAGATCGTGCCAAATCAAGAACACGAGAGAGAGACAGAGAGAGAGAGAGAGAGAGAGAGAGAGAGAGAGAGAGAGATCAAACACATAGCTACTGGTACATACCCTCAGCCCCGAGGGTGAACTACTCCCTCCTCGTCATGGAGAGCACCGGGATGATGAAGATGGCCACCGATGAGGGATCCCCCCTCCGGCAGGGTGCCGGAACAAGATCCCGATTGGTTTTTGGTGGCTACAGAGGCTTGCAGCGGCGGAACTCCCGATCTAGGATGTTCTGGAATTTTGGGTATATATAGGAGAAGTTGGCGTCAGGAACAAGTCAGGGGGGTCTCCGAGGCGGCCACGATGTAGGGGGCGCACCCAGGGGGGTAGGGCGCGCCCCCACCCTCGTGGGTGCCTTGGGACTCTTCTAGCCCATCTCTGATACTCCGTGGGCTTCTTCTGGTCCAAAAATAATCTCCGTGAAATTTCAGGTCAATTGGACTCCGTTTGGTTTTCCTTTTCTGCGATACTCAAAAACAAGGGAAAAATGTAAACCGCTTTGGACTCTAGGTTAATAGTTTAGTCCCAAAAATCATATAAAATAGCATATAAATGCATAAAAAACATCCTAAATGGATAATATAATAGCATGGAACAATAAAAAATTATAGATACGTTGGAGACGTATCAAGCATCCCCAATCTTAATTCATGCTCGTCCTTGAGTAGGTAAATGATAAAAACAAATTTTTTGATGTGGAATGCTACCTAACATATTTATCAATGTAATATTCTTTATTGTGGCATGAATATTCAGATCCATAAGATTCAAGACAAAAGTTTAATATTGACATAAAAATAATAATATTTCAAGCATACTAACCAAGCAATTGTCTTCTCAAAATAACATAGCCAAAGAAAGCTTATCCCTACAAAATCATATAGTTTGGCCATGCTTCATTTTCGTCAGACAAAATGCTCCCATCATGCACATGACAAGCCAAGCAATTGCTTCATACTTTAGTATTCTCAAACTTTTTCAACTTTCATGCAATACATGAGCGTGGGCCATCGACATAGCACGATGGGTGGAATAGAATATGATGATGGAGGTTGTGTGGAGAAGACAAAAAGGGAGAAAGTCTCACATCGACGCGGCTAATCAACGGGCTATGGAGATACCCATCAATTGATGTCAATGCGAGGAGTAGGGATTGCCATGCAACGGATGCACTAGAGCTATAAATGTATGAAAGCTCAACAAAATAAACTAAGTGGGTGTGCATCCAAGTTGCTTGCTCACGAAGACCTAGGGCATTTGAGGAAGCCCATTGTTGGAATATACAAGCCAAGTTCCATAATGAAAAATTCCCACTAGTGTATGAAAGTGACAATATAAGAGACTCTCTATCGTGAAGATCATGGTGCTACTTTGAGGCACAAGTGTGGAAAAAGGATAGTAGCATTGTCCCTTTTATTCTTTTTTCTCTTTTTTTTATTTGGCCTTTTTTTGGGACAATGCTCTAATAATGATGATCATCACACTTCTATTTATTTACAACTCAAGGATTACAATCGATACTAGAACAAAGTATGACTCTATATGAGTGCCTCCGGCGGTGTATCAGGATGGGCAATGAATCAAGAGTGACATGTATGAAAAATTATGCATGGTGGATTTGCCACAAATACGTGGTCAACTACATGATCATGCAAGGCAATATGACAATGATGAAGTGTGTCATAATAAATGGAACGGTGGAAAGTTGCATGGAAATATATCTCAGAATGGCTATGGAAATGCCATAATAGGTAGGTATGGTGGCTGTTTTGAGGAAGATATAAGGAGGCTTATGTTTGATAGAGTGTATCATATCACGGGGGTTGGATGCACCGGTGAAGTTTGCACCAACTCTCAAGGTGAGAAAGGGCAATGCACGGTACCTTAGAGGCTAGCAATGATGGAAAGGTGAGAGTGTGTATAATCCATGGACTCAACATTAGTCATAAAAGAACCCACATACTTATTGCAAAAATCTACAAGTCATCAAAAACCAAACACTACGCGCATGCTCCTAGGGGGACAGATTGGTAGGAAAAGACCATCGCTCGTCCCCGACCGCCACTCATAAGGAGGACAATCAAAGAAACACCTCATGCTTCAAATTTGTCACACAACGTTTACCATACGTGCATGCTACGGGACTTGCAAACTCTAATACAAGTATTTCTCAAATTCACAACTACTCAACTAGCATGACTCTTATATCACCATCTTTATATCTCAAAACAATTATCAAGTACCAAACTTCTCATAATATTCAATGCACTTTATATGAAAGTTTTTATTATATCCCTCTTGGATGCCTATCATATTAGGACTAAATTCATAACCAAAGCAAAGTACCATGCTGTTCTAAAGACTCCCAAAATAATATAAGTGAAGCATGAAAGTTCATCTATTTCTTCAAAATAAAACTACCGTCGTGCTCTAAAAGATATAAGTGAAGCACTAGAGCAAACGACAAACTACTCCAAAAGATATAAGTGAATATCAATAAGTAGTTGAATAATTATGTAACTATGTGAAGACTCTCTAACATTTAAGAATTTAATATCTTGGTATTTTATTCAAATAGCAAGCAAAATAAAATGATGCTCCAAGCAAAACACATATCATGTGGTGAATAAAAATATAGCTCCAAGTAAAGTTACTGATGAACGAAGACGAAAGAGGGGATGCCATCCGGGGCATCCCCAAGCTTAGGCTTTTGGTTTTCCTTTAATATTACCTTGGGGTGCCTTGGGCATCCCCACGCTAAGGCTCTTGCCACTCCTTATTCCATATTCCATCGAATCTTTACCCAAAACTTGAAAACTTCACAACACAAAACTCAACAGAAAACTCGTAAGCTCCGTTAGTATAAGAAAACAAAACCACCACTTAGGTACTGTTGTGAACTCATTATAAGTTCATATTGGTGTAATATATACTGTATTCAAACTTCTCTATGGTTCATACCCTCCGATACTACTCGTAGATTCATCAAAAAAAGCAAACAACACATAGAAAACAGAATCTGTCAAAAACAGAACAGTCTGTAGTAACCTGTATCAAACGTGTACTTATGGAACTCCAAAAATTCTGAACTAAGTTGGTGGACCTGAGGAAATTGTCTATTAATCATCTACAAAAAGAATCAACCTAAAATATCTCTCTAGTAAAAATGGCAGCTAATGTCGTGAGCGCTAAAGTTTCTGTATTTTACAGCAAGATCACAAAGACTTCACCCAAGTCTTCCCAAAGGTTCTACTTGGCACAAACACTAATTAAAACATAAAACCACATCTAAACAGAGGCTAGATGAATTATTTATTACTAAACAGGAGCAAAAGCAAAGAACAAAAATAAAATTGGGTTGCCTCCTAACAAGCGCTAACGTTTAACGCCCCTAGCTAGGCATGATGATTTCAATGATGCTCACATAAAAGATAAGAATTGAAACATAAAGAGAGAATCATGAAGAATATGAATAGCACATTTAAGTCTAACCCACTTCCTATGCATAGGGATTTTGTGAGCAAACAATTTATGGGAACAATAATCAACTAGCATAGGAAGCATAACTTTAAAATTTTAAGCACATAGAGAGGAAACTTGATATTGTTGCAATTCCTACAAGCATAATTCCTCCTTCATAATAATTTTTAGTAGCATCAGGAATGAATTCAACAATATAACCATCACATAAAGCATTCTTTTCATGATCTACAAGCATAGAATTTTTATTACCCTCCACATATGCAATTTTCTTCTCATTCGAAATAGTGAGAGTATCATAAGAAACTTGAATACTATAAATTGTTTCCACATTGAAAGAATGAAGTTCAGAAAAAGGGTAATCATAATCATGAGAAGTTTTATAAATATAATCATCACTAATTTTTATAGCATAAGTATCATCAGAGTAATTATGATAAGTAGCAACTTTGTTCTCATCATAATCGATTGAAACCTCTTCCAAGATAGTGGAATCATTACTAAATAAAGTAATGACCTCTCAAAAGCCACTTTTATAATTATCACAATAAGATTAAACACCCTCCAAAATAGTGGGATCATTACTTCCTAAAGTTGACACTCTTCCAAACCCACTTTCATCAATATAATCATCATAAATAGGAGGCATGTTTTCATCATAATAAATATTCTCATAAAAACTTGGGGGACTAAACATATCATCTTCATAAAACATAGCATCCCCAAGCTTGTGACTTTGCATATCATAAGCATCATGGGTATTCAAAGAATTCATACTAACAACATTCCAATCATGCTCATCATTCACATATTTTATTGCAAGCATTCTGTGTAATTCTTCTTCTAGTACTTGAGCACAATTTTCCTTTGCATCATTTTCACGAAAGACATTAAAAAGATGAAGCATATGATGCAACCTTAATTCAATTTTTTTGTAGTTTTCTTTTATAGAATAAACTAGTAGACAAGGCCGCGGGTCAAGACAAGGGGAGAACGGACACGCCACTTTGATATGCCATGCTCGTATTGTTCTAGTTGTATCATGTTGTACATGCCATGATGTTATGTTGCTTGCATGGAGCAACCGTGGTAGGCGTAGTGTCGATGTGCCGATGTAATCCCCTTGTACCCATATAGATTGTAATAAAGAGCTGATTTCTTCTATGCTAAGAAGTGTCGTATTCCACAAGACTTCTCCTCGATCTCTGGGCTGGAATACGGGGCGTTCCGGTTTCTCTGAGCCAGGATGCCATTGAAACAGAGGAAGTATATTGCCATAGACGAGTGAGTAGCTTAACTTTGTAGTTTCTCAAGTGCTGCTTCCCCTCCTGACTGTGGCTCCTCAGGGTCCCTTCTGCTAAGGCGGCAAAGTCTCGCGGGAAGAACCCTCCTTCTGCCTCAAGTCCCCTGCTGGCCTTGAGCGCCTCAAGCCAGCATGTCGCAAGGTCGGCCGGAGAGGCAAGCGCGCCAGCTTGGCGACTCGAGCCCGCGTTCTTGCCATCTCTCCTTCGTGGCCTTGCTTGGGGTGCGGCAGGCGTGCCGAGGGCTCCTCCTCTGGTTGTCGACCGCGGCTGGGTGGCCTCAGCCCTGGCCTCTCCTTCAGGTGACGAGCCGCTCCCCCCGGGGGGCCCGACAGGGCCCGAAGGGCGTCCAGCAAGGCACCAGCCCCCAGCCCCCAGCTGGGAGGAGGCGGGCCCCCTCGGACCTCTTCAACGACTTCCAGCTCGAGGGACGGGCCCGTTCATGCATTCAAGCTCGTGCGCAAGCAATGTGTTGTCTGCCACGAGCTCTTTCGGGAGGTGATGGGTGCGTTGAGTTGGCTTAGGGAAGAACTCGCGGACGTTGACGCCCACCCTGAAGCTGAGGGTCTCCGGCTGGTGGACGAATGGCATCAACTGAAGTTGGCCATCAACCTCGAGCGCCTCCAGCATGAGCACACCAACGCGAAGGCCGAGGCATCCCTCGCAACCTTGCGCAAGGCCAGCGCCCAGGCCTTGGAGGAGGCCAGGGCGGCAGACCACCGCCGCGAGGTCGCCAAGAAGCACAGGCAGGAGCTCTTGGCCCCGAATGCCTCCCTGGAGCAGCAAGCGGAGGCGCGCAGGGCTGCCTTGGCGTTGATGAAGGGGGCGTCATCTGATGAGGGGGAGATCTTGAGGCGCCAGGAAGCGCTGATGCTGGAGGCTACGGAGTGCAGCCTCGAGCTTGAGCGGTTGGAGACGAGGGTGCGTCTGGTCGCTGAAGCGGAAGATGCTGCCAGCATGCGCGAGGCCAGGACCCAGGAAGATGTTAACCGCAGAGTGGTCGAGGCTCGTGCTGATCTTGCCAATAGGTATGATCTGAAGTTGAAGCTTGTGGAGGCTGAAGCTAAGGGCAGGAGCGCCGCCCTCAGGTCGAGGTTGGACGAGGCGGAGCAGCGCGAGAAGGCCGCAACAGCTACCTTGATCTCCATGCAGGTCGAGCTCGCCTCCGCCCGCGCCGAGCTGCTCCCGCTTTAGCAGCGGGTTAGCAGCACCGAGTCCTTCGTGCAACAGAGCAGGGAAGAGGTGCTCCGCCGGCAGACATTAGTGCGCGAGCATATTCCCATGCTTTGGGACCTCAGGACGAAGGCCAATCGGGCGCTAGGCGCCATCTGCGATGAGCACGCCCCTCACCCCCACGCCGAGGATTATGCCAGCTATCTTTGCTTCTTCGCCAATGTTGTGACGCGCCTGGAGAACCGGGCCGAGAGGGCTCGCGAGCTTGTGGACGAAAAGAGCCGAGGCCTCCTCGGGCGCGCATTCTCCCACGTCTTCAGCCATCTCCTGACCACCAATCCCGACTTTAACTTTGACACCGCCATTGCCCCGGTCCCTGAGGTCATCCGGGACAACCTAGCACGCTGGGTGGATGACAATGTGGATGCTCTGGTTAGGGCCTTTGCTTCTGATGATGACGCGGTGGTGGTCGTGGCGGATGAGGGCGGCGTGGTTGATGACGGTGAAGATAGCGCCAGCGACAACGCCAGTAGCATGTCCGGGAGCGACTCGGAAGACGCGGCGAGCGACATGTCCGACTGAGCCCGCGCTCCTTTATTTTGAACCTGCATGCAAAAGCTTGGTCACGTCCCCTCACAATGTAAGAGCACTTTGGGGAGGGGGAGCCCCTCATGTAAACGGACTACCATTTTACTCCTTAGGCTAGGCTTAAAACGCGCTTTTGTGAGCTTTGCGAGCCCCTTGCAGGCTTGCTGTCCTAACTTACTTTAGTCCAGTCGGTCTTCAAACTGATTTGGCACCTGCGGATGTGCATTTCTTCTGAGGGGAGTCCCTTGCAGACTCACGAGGTTTTGGTCTCCTGAGGGGTCTGCTAGTCCACCCGAGAGGGCCTCGCGAGAAGCGATCTCCAGTCGTGGTGGGGTGCGCGCATAGCGCGTGTATGCCGCGGCCAGCCCCCGCTTGCGAGGTGCTCGGAAGGGGGGTGGTAGCGGACGCAAATCACAAAAAAAAAGCACGAATCCAGAAACTCACGAAACCAACACGAACGAGAAAGGATGCCCCCCGCGATTGCCAATGGAAATACAACTTCAAATTCAAGATCAAAGGCTACAAATTTGAGCTACAGAAAAGAGGTCAAAAGCAAATGGCCGCATCCGGCACCTAGCTAGTCCTCTTGTCTTCACACCAGCGCGGAGCTAAGTGCTTTCACTAGCTGTGAGCATAGTCATTGGGGGACAGTGTCGACGGCTAGCACGGAGCATGGTGCTTCCACTAGGACGTGGGCGGAAGCCCCCGAGGCCCGAGGGCGGCACTCTGGAGACTCTGGGGCATGTACAGCCCCACTCATTATTACGTGAGAGTGTCACGAGCGTAGACCTTCACAGGCGTGAGCCTTGCTTCACATCGCCAGACGAGGGCCCCGCCTTGCGCCACCCTCGACCAACGTTGGGGCGTCCGGAAACCAGGGCGACGCCAAGGGGCAAAGGGGACCCTAGCGGCGCCCTCAGCGACCACTAGCCCTCTACCAGGGGGAAGGCTCGCCAGTGCCTCCCTGACAGAGGACCTACCTCCGGGCGACGCCTTGCGCCGTGCGACGCGGAGAGGGGCCTTGCTCCAGGCCCCTCCCACGCAGCCCCCAGTGCGCTTCGCCTGGTGGGAGGGAGGCTGCTGCACTGGGCCGTCGTCCACCGCTGTGACCTGATCCACCTGTGACCCATGGTTAGCATAAGCCTGCTCCTGAGAAATTAGTGGTACCCTGCTGTTGTTGTCGCTGGCAGGGTCGGCGAGGCTCCTAGGTGGCTCCTGGAAGGCCTCAACTTCCAGCGTCTCCTCTTCCCAACCCGGCTCGAGGAACGAGCCGGGGTCATCCTCCGGCGTGTACTCTCAATCCATCGTGCAGGGCACATAGGCCGTCGGAGCCTCCCTCCCGAAACGCTCCGCGCTCCACGCCGCCGGGCCTAGCGCGCCGCCCCAGGGATGGAAGGGCAACATCCTACTCGGGCCGTAGGGGCCAACGTTTGTGACTGCGCCCACTGGGGGAGGCACAGGCGCGGCTGGGTGCCCGCCTCTGCTGGCCGCGTTGTTGCCGGTGAACCCTCCTGGTGCGCCTGGGAGCACGCAGGCGCGGCGAGGCCCATCGTGCGATCTGGCCACAACCTGAGGCGTAGGTAAGGAGCAGAAAGGTAGCGTACCCTTGGTTGTGGCGTCCAACAGCTCAGCGACGCGCTCCAGCATAGCATCGCGGCCGCACTCTGCTAGTCGGCACCACAACAGCTGCCGCGCCACTATGAGTGCGGCTCTCATGTTTGCTTGCTCCCGTCGGGTGTGCGGCGCCGTTGCCGCGGCGTAGCTCGAGGCCCTTGCGGCAGCCCGCGCGTGCCGCGGGTTAAGGGTGGTAGCCGCCGGACCGCGCCGCCCGCGCCCCACGGCGTTCGGGTGCACGGGCCGCTTGGGGCGCGGAGTTGAGGTCTTCTTGGTTGGACGGTGCCACCCGGGCTGGCCAAACTGCCCAGTGGTTGGCATTGGTCCTTGGGTCGTCGGACATCGACACCGCGAAATGTTGGCGGGTCGGCTAATGGAAGAGAGGCTTCGGCGCCCCCTACCTCGCGTGCGAAATGTCGGATTGCAGGTTCTGGCAAAACCCTTAAGGTTCGAACTCAGGGGTTCGCACGAAGATCTCTCCCTCCCCCTAGCTCACTCGCTCACCACGATCTCAAAGCTCAGCTCGTCGAACTCGAAGAACAAGGGACACAAGAGTTTATACTGGTTCGGGCCACCGATGTGGTGTAATACCCTACTCCAGTGTGGTGTGGTGGATTGCCTTGTAGGCTGAGGATGAACAAGTACAAGGGAAGAACAGCCTCCTGAGGAGAGATGTTCTTGAGCTCGGTGAGCTTGTGCATGTGAAGGTGGAATGGATCTGATCCAAAGTCTGTCCCCCTCCTATGGTGGTGGCTAGTCCTATTTATAGAGGCCGCTGGTCCTCTCCCCAAATATTAGGCGGGAAGGGATCCCACAATGGCCAATTTGAAGGGGGGCAGCTAGTACAAGCTATTATGACAAAATGTGGTCTTCGCCTGCTAAAAGGCTCCGGTGGTGACGCCGACGTGGGCTCCCCGATGACCTCCATCCTTCCGTCCTGCTGGTATTGGTCACGTTGCACCGATATGGAAATATTTGCCTGATGCCTCGGGACTCTTCGCCTGTGCCTGCTCCTTTAGCACCAAAGAGGAAACCAGCACTCTGTGCCCACTGGTGCCCGCCTCGCCTTGGTCGTCATGGCTCACGTCACGGGAACCTCACGAGGTGCCCCTCGCCTTGATCTCTCCGCTCCTCGCGAGCCAGCCTAGTGAGGCTGCCCCTGAGGAGGTCTTGTGTCGTCCGCCTCGCGAGGCTTGGCCCCTCACGAGGGTCTTGAGTGTTTTCTGGTGAAGATGGGCCGTACCAGGCCGCTAGAGGAGCCACGCTGTGGGCAGCCAGCAGGCAAGTCTGGGGACCCCCGTTCCTAGAACGCCGGTAAAGGGCATTAGTTGGGAGAGCATTCCGACAAGGATTCTATTGGCCCACAGCCCTCGAAGATGCGGTCAAGCTAGTCACCAAATGTGAAGCCCGCTAGTTCCATTCCAAGAACATCCACCTGCCTTCTCAAGCTCTTCACACAATCCCTTTATCATGGCCATTTTCTGTCTAGGGGCTCGATATCCTCGGCCCTCCCCTCGAGCTATTGGGGGCTTTGAATTCTTGTTCGTTGCTATCGACAATTTTACAAAGTGGCTGGAAGTAGCTGCCGTGAGAAAGGTGACTGCTCAGTCAGGTATCAAGTTCTTGGAAGAATTGGTGTGCCGTTTTGGAGTCCCGGCAAGGATCATTACCGACAATGGCACCCAGTTCACGAGCCGCACCTTCATGGAATATGTTCATGCCCTCGGAAGCAAGATCTCATTTGCCTCTATCGCACATCCCAGGAGAAATGGGCATGCTGAGAGGGCAAACGCTGAAGTGCTGCGAGGACTCAAGAGAAGAATCTTTGATACGCTGCAGAAGCAAGGCGGGCGGTGGACCGATGAGCTGCCGGTAGTTCTATGGTCCCTCAGAATGACACCAAATTGAGCTACCGGGAAGACTCCCTTCTCCCTAGTCTATGGGGCAGAACAAGTTATCCCCATGTAACTCATTTACGGGTTGCCTCGAGTGCTTGCCTATGATGAAGTAGTGCAAGATCAGCACCGGTGTGACGATGCTATGCTACTCGAGGAGAACCGTCTCCGA
This sequence comes from Aegilops bicornis, assembly GCA_021605145.1. Classification (NCBI taxonomy): domain Eukaryota; kingdom Viridiplantae; phylum Streptophyta; class Magnoliopsida; order Poales; family Poaceae; genus Aegilops; species Aegilops bicornis. The sequence continues at coordinate 268,291,031 of CM038673.1, forward strand.
GCTGCTATGCGTGCTGCACGCTATCAGCAAGCCCTGCATCGCTACCACAGCCACAGGGTTCATGCCCGATGTTTTGAGGAAGGCGACCTTGTCCTTAGGCGCGTTCAGTCCACCAAGGGTACAAACAAGTTGACGCCGAAGTGGGAAGGCCCTTACCCAATAGTTCGAGACACCAGACCTGGCGCAGTACGCTGGAGACCGGAGATGGCATTCAATTGCAAAACTCATGGAACATTGAGAATCTCCGCAATTTCTACCCGTAAGGCGCGGCTGTCGGGCCCTGCCCGGCAGCCACCCTTTTGTACAGGCCTTGCCTCAGTTGCATGTAACCCTTTGTAGAAAGTCAGGCGCAGACCCTGAGCAACAGAAAACTAAACGAAACGCTGGGGGGCCCCGACCAAGTTGCATGCATGCATGAGTATTCCAAGAGCATTGTATAAGCATTTCATGAGCATTTGCATATGCATATAGATAGGGTCGCATCTTGCATCATTTCCATTTGTGTGAGGCTGCAGATTCCTGCCGTGAGCTTGGCCTCTACCGGGAGTTGGGAAGATGAACCAGCACTGCGATCTCCAGCATGCCAAACAGATAAGTTCTACCTCTTGTCCATAAGTGTTCTGTAAGCTAAAACTTGTTAATGAGAAAACCTCGCCGCTCTTTGAAACTCAGGTGCTCCCATCCGTGGACTCGAACGTTGCTTCGGCCAGGGTGGTCGCACTATCCTCTGGCGAAAAGATATTGGCAGGGGGGTCCCTTTGTCTATGCCCGGTAGGCTCAGTTCTCTTACAACAATAAAAGGGTACCGGCAGGATAGCCCACCGGGGAAGACTCGTTTATTTAAACTAAAGAGTCATTCCACCTCTACATAGACATATACATGCACGAGTTCCCGGCAAGGTTCACCTTTTTCATTAATATGCTAATAATACAAGTACAAACCTAACAGAACACAGACATGGACTCGAGAGATTACATTATTTGAACTCAACTTTGGCAAGTGCCCACAGGTTTAAGATTTAAGAAAGATAAGTGCCTCATTATCTCCCCTTTTCGTTTTCCCTCCACAAGGTATTATGGTGGGAAGAGGAAAGGACGAAGAGGACACCCAAGCAGGAGCCCATCACGGCCCCGCTGTGACCTACCAGGCGCGGCCTGACAAGATCGGGAGGGGCGAGGCTATGAAGGAGGGGCACAGAGAGCAGAGCGGCTGTCCCCTGGTCACCATCTCCAAGGCCAGCAAGATCAGCCAGGAGACTCCTAGAGGAGAGGCGAAGGCACCAAGCGAACATCCATCCACGGCTATCACCAAGAGACTGGTGATGATAGTACCAGGGTGGAAGGGAAGAGCAGAAAGATGAGGCGGCAGGCCACCAGTCGGAGGCGAAGGCATCCACGCCATCGCACTCTGACCTGACGCCATGCCACCCACCTTCTCCATCTTCCCTTGTTTTTTCTCCATCACCGTTACTCCAGGGAAGCGCCAATACCCCATCTCGACACCTTCCTCGGAGAGACGGCGAGCGACCAAGACCGCGAGGGGGCTCGGGGCGCGTTATTCCCCACCTTGGCGGGCAGGAAGGCACGCCTCTTGTCAGCATCAGCCCCAAGGCCTCCAGGAGGGGCAATGCTGGGATTACCAACGATCCCCAGCCCTGCCTCCCCGACGAGCATCGAAGACATCGAGAGCTTGGTCGCCAAGCCAACAAGCAACAGCAGCCTGGGGCTGAACGCCGCACTACCCAATGGGCAACCAACCATGGCAAAAGGAGCGATCATTTCCCCACAATAGGAAAGCTTGATATCCCCCGCGCCACGGGTGACCTGTCCGCGGCATCTTCTCCAAGAATGGACCAGACTCACTCCTCAAGAGTCAACACAAACACTTGGTGGTACCAACCCCAGGCCGAAGCCCAGGGCCTTGCCCCAGGCTCTTTGCTTCGACATAACCAGCAGGAGGCAGAAAACAAAGGAAAGTGGATGCAAAGGTGGATGACTCCGCTCTCTTACTCACCCCTCCTTTTATAGGCGGGCCGAGGAGGGGAGCCGCTCCCCCAACGAGCGACCACCGTCCTACTCCACCAATTTAAGAAGACCGGGCCCTCGCCTTGATGTTGTCCCGTACAATGCCCCTCCATTACCTACCCCGCGCGATGCATGCATCATACGTGGATAAGGATAAAGGCGTGGTGGCAACAGTGAATTGGCATATTCTACCCCATGCGTTAAGGTCATTCGCGGGCCATTACAAGGGCAGCCCCACCACGATTGGCTTTACACGATGCACGACAAAACTTAAAGTAGGCCCAGACTCAAGATTAATGAAGAAGCAAAGAAGACCTCAAGAGGCCAGCCTCTTCCACACCCCTCCCTATGCACTTATTAGGGCCTACCCCGACGATGCTCGGAATCGCATTCGGGGCAGGCCCGGGGGCTTCTGTCGGTGCAACAAACCCTGGGTCTATTGCCCATACTATTCACATGCACGGGAGCAAGATTACAGCGCCAAGACCAGGCCAAAGTGCAAGAGACCAAGATCTTCAAAGGACTAGCATGCAGATCAAGAGGACCAAGGACAAGCCAGAGAAGTAACAAGCCACTAGGAGTAAAGCCTCCCTTGCCGGGCAGGCGAGCCTGGCCAGGGCTGGGTCACCCTCGAAAGAGAACCCCCAAGACGTCCTGGCAGGGCCTGCCCGGACTCACGGAGGTGGAACCACCTCACCAAACCACCTCACCAGGACGCACATCATCGATCAGTGCGATGTCGAGCCACAAAGTGACTAAGTGGCAGCCATTTGCCACATGGCAGCCTCTTTCTACAGAAGATACCTGTAGACAACACCCGTCCTGCGACGTGTCAAGCAGGCAGGCACGAAGCTGGCAAGATAGCCCGGCGAGGCTTGCCGGGCAAACAAAGATGTGACATTGAGCGGCGCATTTAATGCACTATGTCAGCCTGCAGAGTTAGGTATGCTAACACTATTTGCCATCTTATCAGTACATAATGACTGATTTTACAATATGGTGACCCCTTAGCCTATAGAAGGAGGCCCACAACAACCTTAGAAAGGGTTGGGCCCTGTGTTAGTGAATCCACCCCCTCATATTTCATACGCTCGTAGCAGTTTGGCCTCAGGCTACCCTGCCGGGAAAACGCGCTACGACCACCACAATTTTCTCCACCATCAATCCACCAAAGTAGGAGTAGGGTTTTACTCGTCGCGGCGGTCCGAACCTGGGTAAACTTGCTTGTGTGATCTCTGACGTGCTGCCCCACACTCTTCCGCTCTTTGTGCAATGTGACATCCCCCTGCCGAACCAGCAAGGGACCCTTGGTCCCATAGGTGGACGTGGTTTCCCACGACACCTTGTCATTTGGTCATCCTCCTCTATGCCACTCTTACTATGTAATAGTTGCTTCTATTTAGAATGTCATTCTCGTCTGGATCACGAGCGTTTTGGTGGTGTAGCAAGACTTCTTATGAACTATCATGTCTTGTTGTTTATGCCAGTAGAGTCACTAGTCAGGGTTTGAATGTTGTATATATCCTTGTTTCGAACTATCTATTGTCTTGAACTGCTGGTGGGCTAAATGAGGGCATCACCATTCTCCAGTGTTTGGAGTATATCTCCTTTTTTCAAGTTATAATTTGAGCCCAGTGTCGTTTCAATGATTTACACTTGTTTGGGCCAGTGAGGTATCGTTGAATATGGGCCGAGTTGTAACACAATGCCAAACAGGTCAATTATGACTCTCCGGCCGGGCTCTCAAAAGATCCTCAAAAAAAGGACGGGCTCTCAAAAAAAGAAAGAATAAGGACTCTTAGGCTGACATGTGGGCGCCACCTATGTTTTCGTGCGCTTGCACACCAAGAGCATATTGGTGTGTGTTCGAAATTCATGCTACCTTTTCATCCCCAAACTCCCTCCCCTCCCCCACCTCTGGAATCTCGATTTCTACTCCAGTTCCCCCAAATTCCCCTCCTGTACTCCCTGTACTCAAGCGCACTATCATGTCGCCGGTCAACGTGGATCTCCGAGCTGGAGATCCTGAGGTCCGTCCTGCCTTCAGGCGCTGCATGTTGTTGGTCAACAGTGGCATGGCGGTGGTTGATGACCAGTTTGCCGGCAAAGTGCTGATGGTAACCATCAACGGCGACTGGCCTCCCGTCTCACCGGACGACCTTGTCAAAGCTCTTGCCATTGTGCACGGCATCCAAATAAGTGACTTGTTCATCAAAGTCTATCCTCCACCGGCTGATTTCTTTGTCACGTTCCCGGCAACTTTTCACTGCAGTCGTGTGTTCGAATCTTCCCGACGTTTGTTTTGCAATGGTGCGCTTGTCGGTGTATAAAAGTAGGGGCTCTCCTTTTTACCCCTCTACTTGTGCACGGGTAGTCAGAGCCACGCCTGCGGCCACACTTATCAAGGCAAGGGGAAGGAACAGAAGCACGGGTGCGCTCGGGCCAAAGCACGAGATGGGCAAAGCAACACCAAGACCAAGAAACACAAAGAGCAAGAGGGCGAGGTGGACTCCCCTGACAAGACCCTTGCCGGGGAAACTTGCCCAACGTCAGCAGAGCGAACCACCCTTGATCCCAAGGGTTCCAGACGCCAACAACCACATTGGAACCAAGGCTCGGGAGGCACCTCCATGGTGGCCTGCAGATCTTCGTCAAGATCACAAACACACAAGATCAGATGAGGACCAGAAGACGACGATCCTCGGCGAGATCCTTGCCGAGGAGATCCACGAGACCCCCGGAAAAGTCCCTGCCGGGGACGACTGCGATGCCGCGGCAAGACCCTTGTCGGGGCACCTGCGAGGCCACAGCCAGGCCCGCACCTACCAAGGCTCTAGCGATGTTTCCATACAGCTGCCAGCCCAACCAGCTGGGCAGGCACCGGCATGGCAACGTGCGGCTTTCAGCAAGCACCTGCGTGGTGGCATGCAGATCTTCGTGAAGACCTTACCACCACGCCATCTCAGTAGCCTGCCAGCCTACATGGCGCTGCATGCATGGTTGGCCTGGACGCGTGTCGGAGCAAGGCGGGGCGGCGACGGAGAGGACGGGCCTCGTTGCCGTCCCCAGTAAAGTAACGGGACACCTAAGGGATAAGCTTGTCCCGTAATGACAAGCGGTAAGCTTGCGCACTGTACACCTTTCCACCTCCTGTGTGCCACTGTGGCAACCCCTTTTGTCTATAAAAGGAGGCCCGAGGCATCCAGGAGAAGGATTCGGATCTTTTGGACTAGACACGCACCGTAGCTAGCTCAAGAACTCAAGAACACTCAAATACATACACAAAAGCAGGACTAGGGTATTACGCATCTTTGCGGCCCGAACCTGGGTAAACGATCTTTGTGCTGGCTACTAGACCTGCTCTTTGCACAACCCCGCGCCCGCCAACCGTAGAAGGGATCCCAGTGATCCCATAGGTGTCATTCCCACCGACATCTTTGGCGCACCAGGTAGGGGCGCAGTTGTGAAAATCCGGTCTAGCAGCCAGTTTAGCAGTTCTTCATCGCCATGGCTCCCAAGAAGAATATGATCATGGCGATCGGTTCGTCAGGAGTCGAACGGCCCGTTCCAGTGCAGGCGAGTGGCGGGGCGGTCGCGAACAGAAGCCGAGGCGCAGCCCGCGAACACCCGCATCTCTCTGGCAGTCAAAGCCGGGCGAGCGGCATCGTTCGTGCGTGAGACGACGAGCCGCACGCCGCCACATCCAAAGAGGGAGCAGGGCCCCCCGCAGGTGGCGCGGGGCTCTCTAGGGGAGGCATCGTTCCGCCTGCGGGCGGCGCGGCGACTTCCAAGATGCCTACGCCGGCGCCCACGATGCGCTCCTCCCAGGTTGTGTGCGAGGAGCAGCGTCACCATGCTGGTGACCCTGGGCGCCGCCGGGGGAAGAGTCATGCGCTTCATTCACGGGACGTAGAAGGCCAGCATGCACGCCGAGACGCTGGCAAAAATGGCGCACAGCCGCCAGGCCGTGATAGAGCTCCTTCTAACATGGTTAGAAGTTGGAGCATGTCACGGTCCACGCAGCTCTCGCCGCCAGCCACGCCAGCCGAAGCCTTGGGGCGCGCGCAGTTGCTCCTCGACTTTCCCCCTGCTGCAAAAAAGCTCGACGAGTGGAGAGCCACCATCTGGAGCCTCGTCGGTGTTGCCAACAAAGATGAGCCACGACCAGCGGGGCCCTATGGCCGACGCTCCGTCGAGCCACCGCATGCCAGTGGTGGAAGGACCGAAGGTGCTACGACAACGGTGCACTCTCCTCCGCCACGCCAGCCACCTCGGGTGCCAGTCCGTCGTGATGACGCTTGTGATAACATTTCAATAGCGTCGTCCGACCCACGGACCCACCACGATCAGCGCCAAGTTCTTCGGGAGCGAGCCCATGAAGACGCTCGAACCACCATCGAGCACCGGCGCGATGCGCGCCACTGGCCGATAAGCGGGCGGGCCCACTATGGACCACCCAAAGATCAGGGGGTTCTGGCGGACTACCCTACGAGGTGGGTTGCCCAGCCTTTACCCGTGAGCTGCGGCAGTTCCAGTGGCCCTCCCACCGCACGTTCAAGCCCGACGTCGGCGAGAAGTACAACGGCATGACCCATCCGTCGGAGTTCCTCAGCATCTACACCATCGCCATGCAAGTTGCTGGGGCTCGCGACGACAAGGTGCTTGCCTGTCGGCGTTCTGGGAACGGGGGTACCTAGACTTGCCTGCCTGCGGCCTGCGGCGTGGCTCAAGGGGCGGCCCAGTATGGCCCATCTTCATCAGCACAAGCTCCAGACCCTCGCGAGGGGCCAAGCCTCGCGGGGCGGACGACAGGAAGCTTCCTCAGGCACGACCTCGTCAGTCTGGCTTGCGAGGAGGCGGAGAGATCAAGGCGGGGTACCTCACGAGGTGCCCATGATGCAAGCCATGACGACCGAGGGCGCCAGGCGGGCGCCAGCCAGCAGTTGTCCTCATTTCCTCTTTGGTGCAAAGGAGGCAAGTGCAGGCCGAGAGCATCAAGCAAAGGCAGCCGTTTTGGTGCAACAAGACCAAGACCATCACAACGGCAGGAAGGAGGTCATCGTGGAGCCCAAGCCGGCGTCATCGTCAGAGCCTTTGACAGGCGAGGACCAACTTTATTCAGGATAAGTGTACTAGATGTTCCCCTTCAAAATGGCCAATTGTTGGCGCCCTTCCCGCTCAATATTTGGGAAGAGGCCCAGGGCCTCTGCCTATAAATAGGACTAGCCACCCACAGGGTAGGGGCCGAGCATCTTGGATCCGGAGTCCGGAACAGGGCTAGAGATCAAGCAGTCCGGAGAGAGAGAGAGAGACCGAAATCCCCCTAGCAGTTCATCGCACCGGCCAAGAACAGACCCTCGCGAGGCTGTTCTTCCTTGTATTGTTCACCATCAGCCCCTGAGGCAATCCACCACACCACACACTGGAGTAGGGTGTTACACCACAATGGTGGTCCGAACCAGTATAAACCTTGTGTCTCTTGTGTTGCTCTTTTTAGTAGTTTAGATCCTTGCGAGGCGACGAGGTGCAGGTAGGTAGGGGGTGAGATCTCCGCGTGCACCCCAGAGTTTGAACCTAGAGGGTCTGCCGGAACCCGAAATCCGACATTTGGCGCGCCCGGTAGGTGCGCCAGAATCCGCCTGCCGCTTCGCGCCCGTCGCATCATCATCATCATGTCCGTGACCAGCGGGAAACCCTCGATCCTCGGGCGGCTGGCCCGCCCACGCAGAGCCGCCGCCAGGCGACCCCATGCCCCAAGCAGCTCGCGGTCCGCAGGGCGCTGCGGGTCGCGGGCGACGCGGTCAGGCAACGACAGCTCTTACGCCACGGCAGGCGCGGTCGGCGGCGAGGGCCTCCAACCACGCCACGGCCACGACGTCGTACACCCGACGGGAGCAGGCGAACTCAAGGGTCGCGCTCACGGTGGCCCGAGAGCTACTGCAATGCAGGCTGCTGGAGCGGGTGGCAGAGCTCCTCGGCTTCGCCGCATCGGGGGCTCACCCCTTCTGCACCCAACTGCCACCTCAGGTCCAGGGCGGCCCATGCGGAGGCCCCACGCACGCCCGCGCAGCTCCAAGCAGACTCCAAGGCCACCCCAACGCCAGCCAGGCCGTCAGCACCGGGCCAGCAGCGGTGTTGCCTCCGCCCCCGTCCAGCGAAGAAGGACTCGCCACGGCCCATGGCCCCAGTGGGCCGCCGCGCTACCACCCCCAGGTGAGCGCCTCAAGCAGGGCTGTGTGGCACATGGGGCACTACGGTGCAGCATTCGGGATGGCGGCCCCGGAAGAGTACGTGCCCCACATGATGGATCAAGGGCACGCGTAGGAGGACGAACACGGCTCACTCCTCGGCCCAAGCTGGGGGGACGAGGCACCGAAGTTGAGCTCTTCCAGGAGCCCCGGGAAAGCCCCATCAACCGCGCTGGAAGCAACGATTATCGGGTACCGCTAATTCCTCAGGAGCAGGCATACGCTAACCATGGATTGCAGGAGGTACAGGTCGTCGCAGCAGACGGCTGCCCCAATTCCGCAGTTTCCTACCCCTCAGGAGGAGGGCGCCGGGGGCTGCAGGACAGGGGCCGAGATCCGGCATCACCACCGCGGCGTTCGGAGCAAGGCGTCCTCAGGAGGTAGGCCCTCTGCCGGGGAGGCGCCTGTGGCCTACCCCCGGCAGAGGACCCGTGGTCGTCGGGGGAACCGCTGGCGACCGCTCTACCCCATCGGCGGTGTCCTCGGTTTCCGGCCGTCGTCGGTGGCACTAGAGTGTGGCGCAAGGCAGGGCCCTCGTCTGGCGATATGAAGCAAGGCCCAGTGCCTGTGAAGCTCGCCGCCCCGTGACACTCTCACGTAATAATGAGTGGGGTTGTACACGCCTCGGAGTCTCGGGGCGCGGCCTCGGGCCACAGGGCTCCCTCCCACGCCCAGTGGCAACACTTAGCTCCGCGCTGGTGAGAAGACGTCCAAGACTAGACTAGGTGCCGGACGCGGCTTTTTCTGCTTTTCTTGCTTTTCCCCTTGGCTGTCGCTTTTCCCCCTTTTTGGATTTAAGTTGGATTCGAGCTTGCGATTTGCGTGTGTCCGGGGAAGGGGTGTTCAGTCTCGTTCGAGCAATCTCTCGCGTTCTGGTTACCACTCTGCCTCAGCTGCCTCCCCTCGTGAGCCCCTCGCGAGCCGGGCCAGGCCTAGCATGCGTACAGACCGGACCGCCATCACCGCGCCCTCTCAGGAGGTTCTCATCACAGGTTCAATGGGCTCGTTCAGGGAGCACACGGAGCGCCACAGCCCCCCGCAAGCTATCTCGGGGCCCACGCGAGTCGAAGGTAAACAAGCCAGCCAGCTCGTCGCAAGGCCAGCCACTTGGCGTAGGCGTACGAGTGATATCGCATCTACTAATATGCTAACTGCGAGTTTTTACACGAGGGGCTCCCCCTCCCAAAATGCTCTTACAACCTTGAGGCCAAGCCCGAACTCTACTGCGCAGGATAAGAAAGCGGGGAGCGACGTGATCAATCGAGATAAATCCCCAATGCATCCTCGAGATCACCTCACGAATAAATCGCCGCGTCGGCCGGCCTCGCCATTGCCCTCCAGCGTTGCCGTCGTGGCGTCGGGGCCATTCACCACGCCGCCTTCATCGGTGACCCACGACCACGCCGTCGTCGTCAGTAGCAAAGGCCCTGACGAGGGCATCCACATTGTCTTCCACCCAATGCACCAGGTCGTCCCGGACGGCCTGGGGTACTGGGGCGATGGCGGCATCAAAATCAAAGTTGGGGTCCATGTCCGGAAGATGGCTGAAGACACGAGAAAAGGCACGCCCGAGCAGGGCGCGGCTCCTCTCCTCCACCAACCTGTTGGCTCTGCCCGACCGCACCTCCAGCTGCGTCACCACATCAGTGAAGAACTGAAGGTTGCCAGCATAGTTAACTGCATGAGGCTCGCCAACGTCCGCCTCGCAGATGTTGCCCAAGGCTGTGTTAGCTCTTTCCCGGAGCGTGCGGAGCATAGGGCCATGCTCATGCTCCAGGATCTGCCGCTGGCGCATCTCGTCCTCGTTCCGCCGCGCAACGACCTCAGACGCGTCCACCCGCTGACGTAGAAGAAGCACCTCGGCGCGGGAGGAAATAAGCTCCTCCTGCGCCATGCCAAGGGCGGCCCGGGAAGCGTCGGCCCGCCGCGCCACTTCATCCAGCTTGGCCCTCAGGGCGGCGGTCCTGCCTTCCACTTCGGCCCTGATCAACCCCAGCCTCTCCTCGAACTCACACTCGAGGTTCAAGCGGGCCGTCGCCACTCGGCGATCAACCTCTTCCAGGACTCGGGCCTCCCGACAAATGACATCATCCTCCGCCTGCGTCACCAGCGCTCCCTCGTCTCGGCCTGCTCAAGATCGCGGCGCGCTTCAGCGGCTTCAGCGTCAGTGCCTCCTCGTGTCTCCGGAGCTCCGCCTGGTCGACCGAAGCCCCCTTCATCGACGCAAGGTCCGTCTCACGCAGCTCCACCTGCTGCTCCAGGGAATTGCTCTAGGACTGGAGCTCCCGCGCCCGCTCCTCTGCCGCCTCACGCCGTCGGTCAGCCTCCCGGGCCTCCTCGACGGCCCGGGAACGGGCCTCCCGTGAGGCCGCCAGCGACACCTCGGCTTTCTCATTTTCAAGGTCACGCTGGTGGCGCGCAAGGGCAACGGCCACCATCAGCTTGCGCCCCTCTTCAGCTAGGCGCGGGCCCTCAGCTTCAAGGCGTGCGTCTTCGTCAGCGAGCTCTACACCAAGCTGGCTTACTGCTTCAGCCGCCCTCTGGAGAAACCCTTGGCGAAGGGCACGGCGCTCCCGGGCGCGCTCGAGCACGTCTTCTACGTCATCATCCGCCCCAGGTATGCGCGGGGGGCCATGAATCAGCACTCCCCCTCTGGGCAGGGGGCTGGGGGCTGGCGCCCTCGTGATGGCCAGGCACGCCTCGCCAGAAGCCCGGCCTAGAGCCGGCTCGTCCCCAAACGAAGAACAAAGGGCCGACCTCAGCCAATCGCCATCCACGACCAGTCGAGGAGCCCAAGGCAGGCTGGCTATGCCCCGGGAAGGCTCGCGAAGGAGGGTCGCGAGGTGCGGAGAACCATGATGCGCCACAGGATGGCTCACCCCTCCGACCGGCCTCACCACAAGGGCAGTGCTTGAGCTCGGAGCGTTCAAAGACAGTGGAGAGGGCGAGACCTGGGGGGATGGATCCTCAGCCATCTCCGTGAGCTCGGCAGGAAGGGCCCTGTGGAGCAAGGATCAGCCAAAGCAGCGGGAAGATAAGGAACTAGGAAGGGGGAAGGCTTACTCATCAATGGCGAAGTACTTCCTGCGCTTCAGCAGGCGGCAAGGGTAATCATCACCCAAGGCCTCCCTTCTCTTCCGGAGAGCCTCAAAGTCCACGCGGAAGCCGCCCAGAGTTCGGCAGGGGGTCACCTGCTGACGAGGAAGAAGCACCAAGGTGACCCGGCGTTAGGGGCGTCGTTACAGGCGCACGCCACGGTCGCCTCACCAAGAAGGGTAGTCGGGCCTCGGGGCCTCGGCCACGGGAGGCAGCGGGTCACGGGCTCAACGCCTTTCACCGCAGCAAGTGCGGGCCTCAGAGCTGCCACCTCGGGAGTGCCGCTGGTGTCGTCATCTGGCGGAGGCCCCCTCGGCCTCCGGTGGCCTGCCTCCTGCTCCACCACTCGAGGAAGGACCGCCCGTGGGGCGGCTGGAAGGCGATCACCACCACTGGGTTCTTGCGAGGCCCCATGAGGCCTGCAGGGCGCAGCCCCCATTCTTCGAAGCTGGGCATCTGCTTCACAAAGTCACCCCTGTTCGAGCAAAGGTACAGCAAAGCACCCCCTTGCCGGATGCTGCTGGGGGAAGGGTCCCCAGTCAGGATCGTGAGAACCTTCCTCAGCACTTCAGGCGAGGCCCCCGGAAGAGTTTGACGCTAACGGGACAGGGCCCGTGCAACCGAATGGAATGGTGCAGAAGAAGAAGATGATGCAGCACCCAGTTTACTTTGTCAGCTCCTTTAGAACAATATTTGCTAGACCATGAAAATAATATGTTTATGAATGAAAGAAGGGAAATAGATGAAGTATTCTTTAAACAGGAACCTATCCTGAAACACAATTTGCCTGTTGAAATCCTAGGGGATCGTCCTCCACCCAAGGGTGATCCCGTGTTTGAGCTCAAACCTTTACCTGATACTCTCAAATATGCTTATCTTGATGAGAAAAAGATATATCCTATTATTATTAGTGCTAACCTTTCAGAGCATGAAGAAGAGAGATTTTTGAAAACTTTGAAGAAGCACCGTGCCGCCGTTGGATATACTCTTGATGATCTTAAGGGCATTAGTCCCACTCTATGTCAACATAAAATAAATTTGGAAGAAGACGCCAAAACAGTTCGTGATCATCAACGACGGCTGAATCCTAAAATGAAAGTAGTGGTAAGAAAAGAAATACTAAAGCTCCTGGAGGCAGGTATAATTTATCCCGCTGCTGATAGTCAGTGGGTAAGTCATGTCCATTGTGTCCCTAAGAAAGGAGGTATTACTGTCGTTCCTAATGATAAAGATGAATTGATTCCGCAAAGAATTATTACAGGTTATAGGATGGTAACTGATTTCCGCAAATTAAATAAAGCTACTAAGAAAGATCATTACCCCTTACCTTTTATCGATCAAATGGTAGAAAGATTATGCAAACATACACACTTTTGCTTTCTAGATGGTTATTCTGGTTTCTCTCAAATACCTGTGTGAGCCAATGATCAATCAAAAACTACTTTTACTTGCCCTTTTGGTACCTTTGCTTATAGACGTATGCCTTTTGGTTTATGTAATGCACCTGCTACCTGTCAAAGATGCATGATGGTTATATTCTCTGACTTTTGTGAAAAGATTTGTGAGGTTTTCATGGACGATTTCTCCATCTATGGATCCTCTTTTGATGATTGCTTGAGCAACCTTGATCGAGTTTTGCAGAGATGTGAAGAAACTAACCTTGTCTTGAATTGGGAAAAGTGCCACTTTATGGTTAATGAGGGCATTGTCTTGGGGCATAAGGTTTCTGAAAGAGGTATTGAAGTTGATAAAGCCAAGGTTGATGCTATTGAAAAGATGCCATGTCCCAAGGACATCAAAGGTATAAGAAGTTTCCTTGGTCACGCCGGATTTTATAGGAGGTTCATTAAGGACTTCTCGAAAATTTCTCGGCCTCTGAATAATTTATTACAAAAATATATACCATTCGTCTTTGATGATGATTGTGTAGAAGCATTTGAAATACTTAAGAAAGCATTGATCTCTACACCTATTGTCCAGCCACCTGATTGGAATTTACCCTTTGAAATTATTTGTGATGCTAGTGATTATGCTGTAGGTGTAGTTCTAGGGTAAAGAGTTGATAAGAAATTAAATGTTATTCAATATGCCAGTAAAACTCTAGACAATGCTCAGAGAAGTTATGCTACTACTGAAAAAGAATTCTTAGCAGTTGTATTTGCTTGTGATAAGTTTAGACCTTATATTGTTGATTCTAAAGTAACTATTCACACTGATCATGCTGCTATTAAATACCTTATGGAAAAGAAAGATGCTAAACCTAGACTTATTAGATGGGTTATCTTGCTACAAGAATTTGATTTGCATATTATTGATAGAAAGGGAGCTGAGAACCCTGCTGCGCATAACTTGTCTAGGTTAGAAAATGTTCTTGATGACCCACTACCTATTGATGAGAGCTTTCCTGATGAGCAATTAAATGTCATAAATGCCTCTCGTAGTACTCCGTGGTATGCTGATTAGGCTAATTATATTGTTGCTAAATTTATACCACCTAGTTTCACATACCAGCAAAAGAAAAAGTTTTTCTATAATTTGAGACATTACTTTTGGGATGAACCACATCTTTATAAAGAAGGAGTAGATGGTGTTCTTAGACGTTGTGTACCTGAGCATGAACAGATCCTACGCAAGTGTCACTCCGAGGCATATGGAGGACACCACGCTGGAGATAGAACTGAACATAAGGTATTGCAATCCGGTTTTTATTGGCCTACTCTCTTCAAGGATGCTCGTAAGTTTGTCTTGTCTTGTGATGAATGTCAAAGAATTGGTAATATCAGTAGACGTCAAAAATGCCTATGAACTATTCACTTGTTAGTGAACCATTTGATGTTTGGGGCTTTGATTATATGGGACATGTTCCTGCCTCTAATGGATATACACATATTTTAGTTGCTGTTGATTACGTTACTAAGTGGATAGAAGCTATTCCAACTAGTAGTGTTGATCATAACACTTCTATTAAGATGCTTAAAGAAGTTATTTTTCCAAGGTTTGGAGTCCCTAGATATTTAATGACTGACGGTGGTTCACATTTTATTCATGGTGCTTTAGTAAAATGCTTGCTAAGTATGATGTTAATCATAGAATTGCATCTCCTTATCACCCACAGTCTAGTGGTCAAGTAGAATTGAGTAATAGAGAGCTCAAATTAATTTTGCAAAAGACTGTCAATAGATCTAGAAAGAATTGGTCCAAGAAACTTGATGATGCATTATGGGCCTATAGAACTACATATAAAAATCCTATGGGTATGTCTCCGTATAAAATGGTTTATGGAAAGGCATGTCACTTACCTCTCGAACTAGTACATAAGGCATATTGGGCTATTAAAGAGCTCAATTATGATTTCAAACTTGCCGGTGAGAAAAGGTTATTTGACATTAGCTCACTTGATGAATGGAGAACCCAGGCCTACGAGAATGCCAAGTTATTTAAAGAAAAAGTTAAAAGATGGCATGACAAAAGGATACAAAAGCGTGAGTTTAATGTAGGTGATTATGTATTGCTATACAACTCTCGTTTAAAATTTTTGCAGGAAAACTTCTCTCTAAATGGGAAGGTCCTTACGTTATCGAGGAGTTCTATCGTTCCGGTGCCATAAAAATCAACAACTTCGAAGGCACAAATCCGAAGGTGGTGAACGGTCAAAGAATCAGACATTATATCTCAGGTAATCCTATAAATGTTGAAACCAATGTTATTGAAACTGTAACCCCGAAGGAATACATAAGGGACACTTTCCTAACGCTTCGGACTCAAAAAGGAATAGGTATGTGGTATGGTAAGTAAACCGACTCCAAAACAGTTTTTAAGGCAATATTTCTCCGTTTTGGAATATGTAGAAAAATAGAAAAATAAGAAGCAGTCCGGGAAGGACACGAGGGCTCCACGAAGGTGGAGGGCGCACGCTACCCTACTGGGCGCGCCCCCTTACCTCGTGGGCACCTCGTGCGCTCTCCGGACTCCGTTTTCTTGCATGTTACGTATTTTGGTCTGTAAAAATTCATTATATAACCTCCCGAAGGTTTTGACCACCGTATCACGCAATTATCCTCTGTTCTTGTTTCGAGCTGTCTTGCTGCAGATCAGAGCAACATGTCATCCCATGATTCAGAAGGAGAAAGCTATGTGAATGATTACCTTGCAGATCCTAAGGTCTATGGAGATGTGGAGCATTGTGGTTGGACTACGGAGGAAGAAGAAGACTATGAACCCAAGAGGAAGGAGGAGACGAGCTCATATGAAGATGAAGCCCCATTACCTCAACCTGGGGACATGCATGTAGAGTTCAAAAAGTCAAGCCTCCCTGATAGAGCAAAGAAATTTAAGATCGAGTTTATCCCTTTTCGTCTCTTGTAGGAAAACAAGCATGAATTATGCAAAAAGATATTAAGCCAGGAGCAGGAGATTGATGACTTGAGGGATCAAAATTATGTCCTCAAGCGCAAATTAAGGAAGAAGACTATGCCATCAACTAAACGATCATCTTCTTCACCAGCAAAGGAGACATAATCACATCGGTATGGGCACGCCCCTTGGCAACTGCCAAGCTTGGGGGAGATGCCCCGGTATCGTATCACCATCACACTCTTATCTTTACTGTTTTTCTTAGTTTGATCCTTTTAGTAGTATCTTGATCTAGTAGAATAAAGTTTTGGTATGATCTAGTTTTGAGTTTTGCGTTATGATCTCTCTATGTAATCGAGTCCGTGAGCTATATAATAAAGATTAGTGTTGAGTCAAGGGCTTGATTATCTTGCTATGATCTTGAGTGAATAAAATAAAAGAAAAAAGAATAAAAAGAAACAAAGAGATCATATTGATCTTACTGAGAGTAATGACTTCACATAGAAAGAGTATGATGATTAAAAATTGTTGAGAGTTGACAAGCATAGCTTTGGTCATCGTTGCAATTAATAGGAAGTAATAAGGAAAGAGAGGTTTCACATATAAATATACTATCGTGGACATCTTTTATGATTGGGAGCACTCATTAAAATATGACATGCTAAAGAGTTGATGTTGGATAAGGAAGACAACGTAATGGGTTATGTTTTCTTATATCTGAGATAAAGTATATTGTCATGGATCATCCAACTTGTTGAGCTTGCCTTTCCCCTTCATGCTAGCCAAATTCTTTGCACCAAGTAGAGATACTACTTGTGCTTCCAAAAACCCTTAAACCAGTTTTGCCATGAGAGTCCACCATATCTACCTATGGATTGAGTAAGATCCTTCAAGTAAGTTGTCATCGGTGCAAGCAATAAAAATTGCTCTCTAAATATGTATGATTGATTGGTGTGGAGGAAATAAGCTTTATACGATCTTGTGATGTGGAAGAAATAAAAGCTACGGACTGCATAATAAAGGTTGATATCACAAGGCAATATAAAGTGACGTTCTTCGCATTAAGATTTTGTGCATCCAACCCTGAAAGCGCATGGCAACCTCTGCTTCCCTCTGCGAAGGGCCTATCTTTTATTATTATCTTCTACCTTATGAAAGAGTCATGGTGATCTTCACCTTTCCTTTTTACATTTTATCCTTTGGCAAGCATGGGGTGTTGGAAAGATCCTGATACATATATCTAATTGGATATGGGTTAGCATGAATTATTATTGTTGACATTACCCTTGAGGTAAAAGGTTGGGAGGCGAAACTATAAGACCCTATCTTTCTCTGTGTCCGATTAAAACTCTGTAACCACAAGTATTGCGTGAGTGTTAGCAATTATGAAAGACTAAATGATAGTTGAGTATGTGGACTTGCTAGAAAGCTCGACATAGACTCTTTACGATGTTATGATAAATTGCAATTGCTTCAATGACTGAGATTATAGTTTGTTGGTTCTCAATAAAGTTTATGATTCGTACTTTTGCATTGTGAATAGATTATTACTTGAGCATAAGAAATCATATGACAATATCTATATTTGTTGCTGTTATGAAAATAATCATGATGCCCTCATGTCCGTATTTTATTTTATCGACACCTCTACCTCTAAACATGTGGACATATTTATCGTTATCGTCTTCCGCTTGAGGACAAGCGAGGTCTAAGCTTGGGGGAGTTGATACGTCCATTTTGCATCATGCTTTTATATCGATATTTATTGCAATATGGGTCGTTATTACACGTTATGTCACAATACTTATGCCTATTCTCTCTTATTTTACAAGGTTTACATAAGGAGGAGAATGCGGCATTTGGAATCTGAAATTTGGAAAAGGAGCAAATATTAGAGACCTATTCTGCACAACTCCAAAAGTCCTGAAACTCTACGAAAGTAATTTTTGGAAATAATAAAAAATACTGAGCGGAAGAAATACGTCAGAGGGGCCACCACCTGCCCACGAGGGTGGGGGGCGCGCCCCCTGCCTCGTGGGCCCCCTGTTGGCTCTCCGGCGGCCATCTTCTGCTATATGGTTCTTTCGTCGAGGAAAAAAATCATAAGCAACCTTTCGGGACGAGACTCCACCGCCACGAGGCGGAACCTTGGCGGAACCAATCTAGGGCTCCGGCAGAGCTATTCTGCCCGGGACACTTCCCTCCGGGAGGGGGAAATCATCGCCATCGTCATCACCAACGCTCCTCTCATAGGGAGAGGGCAATCTCCATCAACATCTTCACCAGCACCATCTCCTCTCAAAACCCTAGTTCATCTCTTGTATGCAATTCTTGTCTCCAAGTCCGGGATTGGTACTAGTAGGTTGCTAGTAGTGTTGATTACTCCTTGTAGTTGATGCTAGTTTGTTTATTTGGTGGAAGATCATATGTTCAGATCCTATATGCTATTAATACCCCTCTGATTATGAACATGAATATGCTCTGTGAGTAGTTACGTTTGTTCCTGAGGACATGGGAGAAGTCTTGCTATTAGTAGTCATGTGAATTTGGTATTCATTCGGTATTTTGATAAGATGTATGTTGTCTAGCCTCTAGTGGTGTTATGTGAACGTCGACTACATAACACTTCACCATTATTTGGGCCTAGAGTAAGGCATTGGGAAGTAGTAAGTAGATGATGGGTTGCTAGAGTGACAGAAGCTTAAACCCTAGTTTATGCGTTGCTTCGTAAGGGCTGATTTGGATCCATATGTTTCATGCTATGGTTAGGTTTACTTTAATACTTTTGTTGTAGTTGCGGATGCTTGCAATAGAGGTTAATCATAAGTGGGATGCTTGTTCAAGTAAGAACAGCACCCAAGCACCGTCCACCCACATATCAAATTATCAAAGTACCGAACACGAATCATATGAACGTGATGAAAACTAGCAGACGATAATTCCCATGTGTCCTCGGGAGAGCTTTTCTCTATATAAGAGTTTGTCCAGGCTTGTCCTTTGCTAAAAAAGGATTGGGCCACCGTGCTGCACTTTATTTACTTTTGTTACTTGTTGCTTGTTACAAATTATCTTATCACAAAACTATCTGTTACCACTTATTTCAAGATTTGCAGAGAGTACCTTGCTGAAAACCGCTTATCATTTCCTTCTGCTCCTCGTTGGGTTCGACACTCTTACTTATCGAAAGGACTACGATAGATCCCCTATACTTGTGGGTCATCATGTGGGCACTTGGAAGATTACAATCTTCTGCAAAACAAGGTGCATCCAACTGACGACGTAATCTAGACGACCTGGACCGCAATGGTAAAACCCTATATAATCCAACGTAGGAAGGATAATCTCAGGGGAGGTGTGGAAGTTCATGAACACCAACTTTTTCCGGTCTTCTCTAACGGTAGCCATCCAGTGGGAGTTCATGCCGACCCAATACATACCTGCCAAGAAGTTTCGGGCGATGGTGATCGGTTCAAAGTCGAGGGAAATGATGTATGGCGACGCACTACATACCTACAAAGAAGTTCCGGCTAATGGAGGTCGGATTGAAGTCGAGGGGCATCATGTACGCCTCCGTATCATGGTGAGCAAATCTCGCAAGACCAGATAGCAGCAAGCAGTGTGTCATAAAAAGCTTAGGCCTCGCTTCAATGGTAGCCGTGTGCATGTCCCTCGAGCATGCAGCCAGCCACAGGGCGCTCAACATATCCATACACGAACAATAGAGGTCAAGGATGTCACTGGGGAGATTGCTCCAATCACGCCTCATATGGATGTTGCGCGGTTCGCGTTCGGCCATGGTGGAGTTTGGAAGGTGGGGTTTTTGGGGGCTTGATTTACGGGGGAGATGGCTCTCGGTGCTGGAGCGCCTAGCGAGGGAATAGTGGTACCGGGGGAGGCGAGCGAGGCGAGGGTACGCGGGGATACAGTGAGATGATGAAGAGTGACCTCAGGATCTTTGGAGAGACAAAGATGGAGATGGAGTGGTGCTAGGGGAGAGGGAGACGAGGCAAAGCATGCTATACAGCGGCGATGATAGTGACTGCACAGTGCACAAGGTGAGGCTAACTTTGGTAACCCAAACACGCCGCATGGACTAGTGTCACCTCGGGCGCAGGGTCTTGTAACTTCACTGTGAGGACCGGATGAATAATATTTTGACCATCAAGTGTACCACAGTTGTACTACTACTAGTAGGAACATACGGAGTAGTACTGTATAGCGAAAATAGGTCTCCCGTGCTAGCATGCCTCTGAGTTCACTTCATCCTCCAAGTATCATCCATATTGCGAGCAGAACCAAATTCTCGTGCATGCGGAGCGCAAAGAAGGTTTTTCTTTTTCTTTTCTGAGGATAACCACATATTCCTTAACCAGAGAATGTTGTGTCTCCCACGCACGCGCCAATATCCATCTGAACTAGCTATAACACATTTTTTTATATCTATTTGCATAGGTCCTACCTGTCAGGAGGGGTGCAGAAATAAGAAGGAATAATAAAATGTCTCGCCATAGTGATTCGAAAGAGTGACCTCAACTAGCCAGTGGCACATGTAGCGCTAGAAGGATGGGCACGTACACGGACAGGTACCACTCCTCAGTCTACCCGCATAGCCTCGTCAAAGGCCTGTTGAGCATAGTTGCCACCATCACCGACCACCCAAGGGTTGTCTGGAAGTGGATCAACAATGTATCCAACTCCCTCCAAAAGGTAGAGATGAAGGTCATCGGTCTCGATGCAGAGTACACGGAGCATGGCATTGGGAAGATCCAACGCGCCACCGTCCTTTAGCTATGCCTGGAAGATGATGTTTTGGTGTACCACATCATATACGCGCCCTTCATACGAGGTGAGCTCCATGATTTCTTGTGTCGTGAGGATATATACTTGTGTGGGGTAGCCATCGAAGGGGACAAACAGAAGTTGGCGCCATTCAACATTGATTTGACAAACACAAGAAGAAGAAGAAGAAGAAGAAGAAGAAGAAGAAGAAGAAGAAGAAGAAGAAGAAGAAGAAGAAGAAGAAGAAGAAGAAGAAGAAGAAGAAGAAGAAGAAGAAGAAGAAGAAGAAGAAGAAGAAGAAGAAGAAGAAGAAGAAGAAGAAGAAGAAGAAGAAGAAGAAGAAGAAGAAGAAGAAGAAGAAGAAGAAGAAGAAGAAGAAGAAGAAGAAGAAGAAGAAGAAGAAGAAGAAGAAGAAGAAGAAGAAGAAGAAGAAGAAGAAGAAGAAGAAGAAGAAGAAGAAGAAGAAGAAGAAGAAGAAGAAGAAGAAGAAGAAGAAGAAGAAGAAGAAGAAGAAGAAGAAGAAGAAGAAGAAGAAGAAGAAGAAGAAGAAGAAGAAGAAGAAGAAGAAGAAGAAGAAGAAGAAGAAGAAGAAGAAGAAGAAGAAGAAGAAGAAGAAGAAGAAGAAGAAGAAGAAGAAGAAGAAGAAGAAGAAGAAGAAGAAGAAGAAGAAGAAGAAGAAGAAGAAGAAGAAGAAGAAGAAGAAGAAGAAGAAGAAGAAGAAGAAGAAGAAGAAGAAGAAGAAGAAGAAGAAGAAGAAGAAGAAGAAGAAGAAGAAGAAGAAGAAGAAGAAGAAGAAGAAGAAGAAGAAGAAGAAGAAGAAGAAGAAGAAGAAGAAGAAGAAGAAGAAGAAGAAGAAGAAGAAGAAGAAGAAGAAGAAGAAGAAGAAGAAGAAGAAGAAGAAGAAGAAGAAGAAGAAGAAGAAGAAGAAGAAGAAGAAGAAGAAGAAGAAGAAGAAGAAGAAGAAGAAGAAGAAGAAGAAGAAGAAGAAGAAGAAGAAGAAGAAGAAGAAGAAGAAGAAGAAGAAGAAGAAGAAGAAGAAGAAGAAGAAGAAGAAGAAGAAGAAGAAGAAGAAGAAGAAGAAGAAGAAGAAGAAGAAGAAGAAGAAGAAGAAGAAGAAGAAGAAGAAGAAGAAGAAGAAGAAGAAGAAGAAGAAGAAGAAGAAGAAGAAGAAGAAGAAGAAGAAGAAGAAGAAGAAGAAGAAGAAGAAGAAGAAGAAGAAGAAGAAGAAGAAGAAGAAGAAGAAGAAGAAGAAGAAGAAGAAGAAGAAGAAGAAGAAGAAGAAGAAGAAGAAGAAGAAGAAGCTGCACCAGCAGCATGGCATTATGGATGGATGAACTATTTCCTATCTTGTAAAATATATTACCTCTCTGTGTATATTGATATAGATGAACTATTTTGATGGTGTGCATGCCTTTGGAACAAGTAGCAGCATAGGTCCGCTTGATAGTAAGGAACTATTTATCCGCCTAGCTTTCTCTACTACACCTTCCAGCGATCGGTATGCAATGCATGTGTCAGTAGAGATGACAGCTTGTCCATGGAAGTTGACCTACGTCGACCATCACGTTTCATACACTACCACTTGCGATTCCCACGACGTCCCTACAACGCACGGCACCACGTCCCCCGACGTGCGCCTCACCCTTCTCGGCCGCACCGCCCCTCTGCCTTTGTGTGCATGACATGTGGGCCAGCTGAAATGTGGCGAGCATCAAGTTTCTACCATAGCCACACGTGATTCCCACGATGCCACTCGAACCCATGACACCACACGTCCCCTGACATGCGGCTCACCCCTCTCGGCCCCACCTCCCCTCTGCCTTCAAGAGCATGACATGTGGACCAGCCACCTATCGGGTCTACAAAAGCTCACTCCCATGGGCCACGAGAGGGAAATCTAACTCCTGCATGAGGCCTTGTGGTGCTATCGCTGCACGAACTCGTGCCAAACTCGAGATTGTTTTCATTAATAAGATGCTCGCGGCGCTGTACCTAAACATCGTGGATGCATTTATATGAGTAGTTTATCTTGTGGGAGAAAAGGATGAACGAGGGAAGGCCTTATTTGCAAATGTGGAGACGGGTGTGGGTATCTTTTTGCAAAATTGCCATAGTTTCCTTCCATGGACATCTACGCCTCATAACACCCCGACGTCCAGCTGTGGCACCCTCACCACGGCCAGGCCACCACCGGCTGATTCAACTCGAACGAGTGAGTCGCGAACGCTGTCGCAACAATGGCCAGCTGGGCATCTCGAACCACACCGATGCCGCTTCCCCGTAGCCGACAAACGCTGGCACGCGGCCGCATGCTGTTGAGCCACGCGTCAATGTATGACGGCAGGAACGCCTCCAGGCTCATTGGCTCAACTACGTCGAGTACATCACATTCGCAAACCGGTATCCGTTGAGCAGGTTGCACCCACCCACAAGCACACGCCTATACGTATCCAGCATTCCAGCCTCGTCGCTGAGTGGTACATCCTCGAGACGGTGCAAGCGGTCGGAATCTCGAGCCCAAATCAAGCTATGTGCCCCTGGTAGATCACTGGCTCCCGTCCGAGCTCCCACCCGGCCGTCCTTGCCGTTGCACCACTAATGATCAGGAGAAGCACCCTGTCGCTCATCCGGAGCGCGAGCTAGTAAACGTCGTGCGACACGTCAAAATAGTCAAGCACCTCGACATGTGTCGACCGGGCAGAGTGTTTTCTTGGCCACAAGCTCCATGGTCTCGTCCTAGATCGGTCTGGTACTGCAGTCGAACATGAGGGTAATATTATGGGAGCAGATGCATGTGCATCGCCCAGACGCCGATGTTGGCGAGGAGGAGGTGGTACTCGCTGGCGCCGCAGCGTGCTAAATGGCTTAGGTAGGCACCTGTTGCGACGCTCTGGCATTGGCACCAGCATTGTCAACACAGCTGATGATCCGGAGGAGGACGAGCATGAAAGGAAAGGGTCTTGCATGCGTGTACAGATTCATGCAGGAAATTATTTCCTTGAAAGACGGCCTTTGTTTACCTTTCTTTGAGGCTATAGATGACCCACACGTGGAAATCTATTATAACCGTTGGATGAAAATTAGTGGTGCGGGAGTACGGATCGGAGCATGGGAGGGGAGCAGGCAATCCTCGTCCGCCGACCTGCGCCTCACCCCTCTCGGTCCCACCACCGCTCTACTTTCATGAGAATGACATGTGGGCCAGCCGCATTTAAGGTCCACATGTCATTGACTCATAGGCCGGTGCACTAAGCCACTGAAGCTCGGTCCCGTCGGCCCCGAGAGGCAAATGTAACTCCTGCGCTAGGCCGTGTGGGCCGTAGTATGAACTCGTGCCAAACCTGGAATTTGTCTCTTACTACTACCAATGTGCCGGCCCATCCATTGCAATGGATCCAAAGTATCTATTTAGTGGAGTGCACTCTAAACACATTATCTATTTATTTTTTTCTAGCCATTCCTAGCCATGTAACCAAGCCACATAAGCTTCATGGGTGCCCCGCACGTCATATTATTCATACTACATTGACTGGAAAAAAGATAAATCACCCAAAACAAGATCTTCCCATTTTTTGTTCCTACGATGATGTGTCGTGCACGTACCTAGTTATATAGTGGTAGTACTAGTTATAGTACAAACTTCGTACTAGTAGGAGTAGTAGTACGGTGTGCTCCTACTCTATCAACGACCCCCATCTGACACCAAATTTCTTGGCTTCCGTGCTACAGCTAGATCTTCCCCTCCTCGTTTCTGTTTTCCAACGCGGCGGGCGGGGTGCGGCTTGCCAATAGTCGGTTTGCTCAACTGCGGTCCCACATGAAAGTGAAAATGCTAGGCAAACGCCTTCCTAGCTATGTGGCATGCCGAACAAGCCGTGGATTACTCCCGACCCCCAGGCGTGTTGGGGTGTGATGCGAACGCGGCAGGCCTTTTTCTTTTACTAGAAATGCACCCATGCGTTGCGATAGATCCAAAGTAGAATTAGGGCCACGATGATGCGATCGCAGTGGTGGCTACAGGAGGCAAGAAGAAAGATGCATCCATCAACGTATGGCCTCCTCCTCCTCGACTCAGTGCGCTGGGCCACTGACCGGTGGCTTTGGAGCGGCGGCTTTTGCGACGAGGTCAAGGCGTCCAAAGCTTCCAGCCGGTTGACGAAGGCCAATGTCGGAGTGTACTCACCAGCCTTGTAGATACCTATGTACACGACTTGCTCGTACATGTGGATGTGTAGGTTGATGAATTCCTGCAGGGTGACGTGCCTCGCGGGGAGCGCGACCTTCGGGTGGACATTCTTCGTCGCATCCGTGGGCAGTCGCAGGGCCACCAGTGCTTGAAAGAGGTTCTCGCCATGGAGGCCGATTAGGGTGGCAGGCAATGAGGAGCCCGGGCGCGCAGGCTGGAGGAGTATGGCGATGTCATCTGCGAGCTTCTTGAAGATGGTGAACTTGTTGATGGTGGCAATGATCATCTGGTCCAACCCAAAGTCGTAGCTGGCGTCGACCATGGCCATGAACCAGCCGGTCGCCAACAACGTCTGGAGACGATCCTCGGTGCCATGCCACAGGCCGGCGTCGTGGACCATCTGGCACAGCCGCTGGCCACTCGCGCGTATAGCCGCCATGGGTATGGAGTGAGCACTTTTGCGCTTAGTGTAGGTCCTTAGGTGCATACGATATGGTAGACGCATTGGAATGGAGGGGCGCCTTTATATGAGTGCAAACTGCGTTGCATTCATGTCGTGCTGGCACTTTTCCCCGTCCTCCTCCCATTACTTCCCTCATGCATTCAGGATGCTAATGTATCATTGGCCATTCGACATTTCGGGAACCGCTATCCTCTCCCTCGTCTGCATTAAAGCCGTATCGGGAAGTGTCCTGGTTTACTAGTAGCTGTCAAATCAAATAGTATCGCCGCCACCGCACGCCTCGATCGAACACGCCTCGCTTCCATCAAACGCCTTCGTTAGACCCGCATGCAAACCAAAAATCCTACTCCTGCCACACGTCTGTTCATGAGCGGTCCAGAATTAAATGCAACGCGGCCAAGCTCCTTGGAAGCCGCGTTGCATTTAATTCTGGACCGCTCATGAACTTCTTTGGGTTCCACTGTCAGTACAGTAGCAAAAGAAGTTAAAGACATAATTCGAACTCAGGTCATCGCGTTGCGAGCATTCAGCGCTAACCAGTCAAGCACATTTTCGTTGTGGACGATGCTGGAGATATATCTCTATGTCTACTCTTATCCCTACAAAAAAAGACACAACCGTGACATTTTGGGCCGAACGAATTTTTTTGTCATGCTTATGACACTTCTATGATGATAATTGTGACAAAACCTGGTATCATCATAGATGTTGTGGGCTCCTACTTCTATGACAAAAAATCAGGACCGAAAATGGGCTTTTCGTCCTGGGCGGGCCAGAGACGCAACTGTAGGACATTCTTTGGGTTGTCCATGACGAAAAAAACCGTGGTAGAAGCGAGGGCGGGGAAAATATCGGGGAGTTCCCAGTTACACTGGTTGGTCAGGGGCTGAGCGATGCGCTTTTCTCTCATACACGTACGCGTGTGGGTGTGAGGCGTTGGGCTCTAACTGAACCCGAGTGAGGCGTTTCGCCATCGAACCCGGAAGCGACAGACCGCAGTTACGCTACATCGAACCCGAGCGATCGATTGATGGCTGTTAACTGAACCCGATCGAGCGATTCCTTTGCTACTGCTGCTAACTGAAGTCGATCCATGCTGCCTCTAGATGAACAGTGAGCGTTGTTGGGGGGTGGATTAATAGTTCCCGGTGGGGGTTGGATGAACAGGACCCCATGGTAGTAGAGGTCGTTACCGCTGGATGAACAGGATCCCGATCGAGATGGTTGGGGGTGGATGAATAGGACCCGTGGAGGGCTAGATGAACAGGACCCCGTGGTGGGCTGGTTGAACAGTAGCCGGTGGAGGGCTGGATGAACAGTACCCTGTGGAGGGGTGGTTGAAGAGGACCCCGTGGAGAGGGTTGGTTCAATAGTTGCCGGTGGAGGAGCGGTGGAGGGCTTGATGAATAGTACCCCATGGAGGGTGGTTGAAGAGGACCCCGTGGAGAGGGCTGGTTCAACAGTAGCCGGTGGAGGAGCGGTGGAGGCTGGATGAACAGTTGCAGGTGGAGACTGGAGGAGGTCGACGGTGGATGAACAGTAGCCCGTGGAGGCTGGAGGAGGTCGACAATGGAGATGAAAAGTATCCCGTGGAGTCCCGTTTTGCGGTACGCGACAACCCTCCCGATGAATAGGACCCTTGTTTCGACCGTAGCGCTCCAACACAAGTCTGTTTCCTCCGTTTTGCGGTACGCCACACCCCTCCCGATCAACAGGACCCCGTTTCGACCGTAGGAGGTCCAAGAGAAGTCCGTTCCTCCATTTTGCGGTATGCCAGACACCTCCCGATGAACAGGATCCCGTTTCGACCTTGGCCGATCGAACACAAGGTCGTTTCCTCCGTTCTACGGTACGCCAGGCCTCATTTCGATCGGCTGTTCTGTCCAAGCCGGTTGGCTCCCGATGAACACGACGTATTCCGTTGCCACCCGATGAACACGACGCATTCTATTGCCTCCCCATGAACATGACGACGACGCAGTTTCTCTGTTCCGACCCAGCCATATACACGAGCCCTGGCCGTACGTATGTGCGAGTAGGCGTTCGAGACCCCGCCCGTATGTATGTGCGTGGATGTATTTTCTTTCTTGCACCCTGGTTGTACGTACGTGTACATGCTACGTGTGCGCCTCTACTACGACACGTGCGTGCCTATACTATGACACGTGCCCTTCCTTAAACGGCCACTGTTCATCGCTGCAGCCTGCAGACAGACCAGTCTTATGTACGTACATGTATGCGACCAGAATGACAACGCTACATACGCTTCGACCAGGTGGGTCCCGACTGTCAGGCACTTCCTTGCGTGCAAAGGTGTAGCTGGTGGGTCCCAGCAGTCAGGTGGCGAATCATTTTTTTGCCCATGATATGGATGCATTTCCTTGCGTGCAAAGATGTAGCAGGTGGGTCCCAGGAGTCAGGGGAAACATTTTTTCGCGAAATCTGGTGGCCCGTCCGGTGGGTCCCTGCTGTCAGGTGGAGGAATCATCATTTTCCGCATAATAAGTAGGCACTTCCTTGCTGCTGCCGTAGACCCAGCTGTCAGCCTCTCCATGTACAGTACTCTTCTTATCGAAGTCTTTCCTTTACCACGTGGACCACGCCGCGTCGAGAGCACCAGGGCGGTGGACGACGACGAGGCCTAGGAAGTGGACGTCGCGGAGCCAGAGAAGACGCGGCAGTGGATGCCCATGCGGAGGGGAGTACGTGGGTTGACTGCTTCGGCTGCGGTGTGAGGCTGCCGTCGCTAGAGAATAACAGGAGGTGTGGGTGATTATAGAGGGATGGCATGGCCAGCGGTGGCAGCACAGCCGCGGGAGGCAGGAGCAGGTGGCACGGCCAACGCTTCTTTGGGCGGCTAGAGCAAGAAGACCAGACGGTGAAGAAGCACTACGGCCGTTGGATGGACAATGTATGGTCAATCGTTCATAAGTTGACAAAGCCCTCCGTCCCCGTCATCTTAGTAGGCCCACAAGTCAGCCTCGCACTATGGTGGGTCCCAGCTAGCAGCGGGAGTATTCATTTTTTTTTGCATAATAAGGAGACACTTCCTTGCGTGCGAAGATATAGCTGGTGGTTGCGACCTGTCAGTGGGGGAATGTTTTTTTTTGTGAAATACAGAGGCCCTTCCAATGGGTCCTAGCTGTCAGGTGGAGGAATCATTTCTTCCGTGCGGCCATGGACCCAGCTGTCAGCCTCTCCACGTGCAGTCCACTTCCGATGCATGTCGTTCGTTGACAACGTTGACCACGCCGCGCAGAGAGAACAGGGCAGTGGACAGCGGCGAGGCCTAGGAAGGGAACGACACGGAGCCAGGGAAGACTCGGCAGTTGTTTCCCACGCGGAGGGGAGTATGAGGGTTTACTGGTTCGTCTACCGTCGCCGGAGAATAACAACAGGTGTGGGTGAGTAGAGGGATGGCTAGGCCAGCGATGGGAGTACGGTGGGACGGTGAGGTGTGCGCAGCAGCACAGCCGGCCGCGGGAGGAGGGAGCATGCAGTCCCGCCGGTGATTGTTTGAGCGGCTGGAGCAAGAAGAGCAGAGATTGAAGAAGCACGACGGCCGTCGGATGGACATCCAATAGTCACTGCTTCTGCATCAACCTTTTTTTAGGAAAGCCTCAAATCTGTGGAAAATAGCATACAACCCATCTACCATTATTTCTAATAATTTACAGCCCATTTGCTAATTCTTAAGTTTTTTTTGGATCCCATATCCTTTTTGTTAGCATTACAGCCCATATTGTGGCCACGGTTAAAAAATTATACGAAAATTTGCATATTTCGGTGCGGTCTGAACTGTTTTTAATCCAGAAATTTCGAGTCACACTCAAACTGATTTTAAAAATAAATGTATATCAAATAAAATCCAAAAAATTGTCCATGCATAAAAATCCATGCAATTTAAAATCTTGAAATGAAAAAAAAATTGAAACTAATTGCCAGTTTGATGTGTTTTAAAAATGTACAGCCCATTTCTCATTACTGATAGGCCATTTTTCGGGGGCCAAATTAATGAAGCTCTCCTCGTCTTGAATGATTTGCAGCCCAAGAGGCCTGACAAAGCGACTTACTTGACAAAGCACAAAAAAACAGGCTAGCCATTTTCAGAAAGAAAAAAAAACTACTGGGCTGGTCTGTGGTAAACATAAAAGAAAAGGTTGTCTAGACAGGCCAGAGTGCCCCACACAGCCCAGTTGACACCCTACTACTGTCTCAAAAACAAATTAGATAAATGTCACTCCAATTATAGCGATTCATAAAAATGCCACTGCAATTTCCATACTTTGAAAAATGCCACTGCAATTTTTGCAAACTTTGAAAAATGCCACTGCAATTTTTGCAAAACAAAAAAAACTGGACGAGCTAGTGGGTCACTGGTGTCAGCCGCTCGTTGTGCAATTCTCTCGTTTATTGACTCCGTTGACAATGGCATGGGACCTAGATGTCAGAAATCCATTAGGAGGAGCCATTTTTTATTGGCTTGAAATAAGGAGGCACTTGCTTGTGCACTGCCATGACCTTTGTGGGTCCCTGCTATCATCCTCTCCACGTACAATCATCTCCTGATCGTGTATGCATCAACCTGGTAGGCCCACAAGTCAGCATGTAAACCCGTGGTGGACAAATAGAACCCATTTAAAAAATAACCGCCCATTCCATACGTTCAAACGGAAAGTTCAACATTCAGAGCAAAGTAACAGGTCTGATCCAGATATAGAGTCTTGAACTTCCACGTTGACAACCCTCATAGCCAAGTTAACTATCTAATCCCACTAATACTCTAGTAGTGGACAAGTACTAACTTACTCTTAGCTAACTAGACGATGCCGGCCGCTATTTGCGGTACACGCTTAACACCGGCACCGGCGTCCTCCGCTTCGCCTCGAACTTGCCAGAGGTGCGATAGGGCGCATTGCTCGCGCGCGATGGCCCTTTCCATGCCGGCGTGGTCCACCGAAGCTTTGGCTTCTAAGAGGGAAACCCAATTGACGAGCTGGTAGTAAAATTCGGCGTCACAAAAGCGTGCATGCCCGACAGCCTCCGGGGCTATTTGCTGGGCGCCGGCCTCCACGTAGTCGGCCCAGTTGCGGGCGCGCCAGCTTGCCGTGGAAAACTAGAAAAACTAAAATTATGACTGTGTCGTCCCATCCTGTCAGTGGTGTGTCCCGTCCGTGCTGGGTCGCACGTTGGCATGGCGGTCAAACGAGTGCACTCGAATCATCCAGATGAGGTACTCCCTCCTTGTCAAAAATGATTCCATCACTCATCATCTATCTTGGTTGGTGAGATTTTTGAATTAAGCCCAGCAAACTGGAAAGGAGGTAGTACGTGCGTGATCCGCTATTTATTCGTGTAGGATCGAGTAGGTCGGATCGTGTGTGTGTAGGATCGAATAGGTCGGATGGTGTACGTGTAGGATCGCATTAGCTGATGAACGTGCGCTGGGAGATAAGGCATTTGCGAATGTTTTTGCTGGCAGTTTCTTCATATTCGCATGACATTTTCTTCAGAGCAGTTTGTCAGTTTCTTCAGAGGTAGGCATTTTGATGTAGGGCGGAACCCTATGGGGCCGATTTTCACGTTTGGAGTGGATCCTACGGGGGAATACGAAGAACGCGCGGAAGAACACAAGGGAAAACACGGGGAGAAACGAGAGAAACACTCAACCGACAAGTAATTGATCACACAAGGGCTAGATCACCGAAAGCACAAGGTAACACATGATCCAAAATCAACAAAGTAAGGATACAAGAGTAGCCATTCTTCTCCGTGAGGAGGTCTTGATTGTCTTCTCCGGATGGAGGCCTTGAATCCGAATGGATCTTCTCCGAGGAGGCACGGTCCCTCACGTGGAGTAGATCCGGTACGGATGAGCTATGCTCTATCTCAAGATGAGCTATAACAACGCTAACCCTAAACCATAGGTAGGAGAAGAGTATATATATAGTTGATTGGGCGAAAGGGTACACGGGTCTCGGCCCAAGTGGCTGCGCGCAGGCAGGGCCGGAAGTTCCGGGCGGGGCCTGAAGTTCCGGGCGACGGAGGGTCCGGGTAGGGTCCGGCTTAACCGGAGAGTTGGCGCGGGTGGAGCCGGGCTGGCGTCCGGGGGCCAGAAGGTCCGGGCGGGCCGGAGGTTCTGGGGGCCAGAAGGTCCGGGACGGGTTCCTGGCAGGTTCCGGGCTAACCAGAGAGTTGGCACGCCCGGGCTGGTCGATGTCGTTGGAGGCCGAAAGCTCTGGGTCGGCCGGACGTTCCGGGTGCCGGAAGTTCCGGGCTGTGGCCGGAGGTTCCGGGCTGTCCAGAGAGTTGACGCATGTCGTTTCTTCTTCAGCTCCTGGCTCCTTGGCTTGAACGTTGTAACTGATCACGCATAGCGTCTCGGACTTAGGTAGTAGCCATGTCTCACTGGAAGAAAAGGGGAACTCAAGTAGGAGCGATGTCAACTCGGATTGAATAGCACGAGCTCTTGCTCTTGTCATGGGTCCACTCGGAGCTTGGATAGTCGATGGAAGGTCCATGGGGATGACCGAAGGATGCTCCACATCATCTCCCCCCCCCCCTCCTTGCGAAAGATCCGACCTCGGATCGATATCCTCATCACCATGGTACGGGGAGAGAGCGGAGACGTTGAACATGTCGCTCACGTTGTTCTTGTCGCGTGGGAGATCGATCTTGTAAGCGTTGTTGTTGTAGCGTGCTAGCACCTTGAAGGGTCCGTCTGCTCGAGGGAGAAGCTTGGACTTGCGTTCGTTGGGGAAGTGGTCCTTGCAAAGGTGTAGCCACACGAGTTCTCCAATGTTGAATATCATGGGATGCTTGTTGACGTTGAGCTTGGTCGCGAGTCGTTGTACTTGGCGCTCGATGGTGTGCCTTGTATCTTCATGCATCTTATTGATGTAGCTTGCACGGGCACTTGCGTCAACGTTGGCGCGCTCTTGTAGAGGAAGAGGTAGAATGTCTAATGGGGACAACGGGTTAAAGCCGTAGACGACCTCGAAGGGGGACTTGCCGGTCGTCGAATGTCTTCCTCGGTTGTAGGCGTACTCGGTGATGGGCAGACACTCCTCCCACTCCTTGATGTTCTTCTTGATCAACACGCGAAGTAGAGTGGAGAGTGTACGGTTTGTCACCTCCGTTTGGCCATCGGTTTGAGGATGGTATGCGGATGAGAACAAGAGCTTGATTCCGAGCTTGGCGCATAGGTTCTTAAAAAAGTAACTCAAGAACTCGACGTCGCGGTCGGAGACGATTGTCTTTGGTACTCCATGGAGACGCAAGATTTCCCTACAAAAGAGATTTGCAATGTGTGAAGCATCGTCTATCTTGTTGCAAGGAATGAAATGTGCCATCTTAGAAAATCGGTCCACAACAACAAACACGGAATCCTTGCCATTTTGAGTTCTAGGCAAACCAAGTACAAAATCCATGCTAATGTCTTCCCAAGGTTGATACGGAATAGGAAGAGGCATGTAAAGACCATGGGATTGAGCTTTAGACTTAGCTTTGCGACATGTGGAGCATCGGGTGGTGAAGCGTGAGACGTCGCGAAACATCTTGGGCCAAAAGTAGTTCCTGGAGAGCGTGGCGAATGTCTTGTCGCGTCCAAAATGTCCCATGAGTCCGCCTCCATGAGCCTCTTGCAAAAGGAGCAAACGAAGAGAAGACTCGGGAATGCATAGTTTGTTAGCTCTCATAAGATAACCATCCTTGATGTAATATTGTTCCCAAGATGTATGTGTCAAACATTTAGCATAAGGAGTTGCAAAAGATGGATCGTTAGCATACAAGTCTTTTATGTGCTCAAAGCCAATAACATTCAACTCAAGTTTAGTGACAAGCGTGCATATGCGTGAAAGTGCATCCGCAACTACATTTTCCTTACCCTTAATGTACTTGATCACATAGGGGAAAGATTCAATAAATTCACTCCATTTGGCATGACGCTTGTTCAACTTAGTTTGACCTTTTAAGTACTTAAGTGTTTCATGATCGGTATGGATGACAAACTCATGAGGTCTAAGATAATGTTCCCAAACATGTAGCACACGCACTAAAGCATAAAATTCTTTGTCATATATGGGATAGTTAAGTTGAGCACGGAGAGTTTTTCACTAAAATATGCAATGGCTCGCTTTTTCTTGCATCAAAACTCCGCCAATTCGGTACCACTTGCATCACAATGAACCTCAAAAGTTTTGTCAAAGTTGGGCAAAGCAAGAATCGGAGCATGAGTAAGCAAGGACTTGAGCTCATCAAAAGTGGTGGATTGCAAAGATCCCCCAAAAAAAGGAGCATTCTTCTTACTCAAAGCATGCAAAGGAGCGGCAATAGTGCTAAAATCTTTCACAAAGCAACGATAAAAGCCCGCAAGACCAAGAAAACTACGCACTTGTTGCAAATTGGTGGGTTGGGCCAAGTTTTAATTGCTTCAATTTTAGATTCATCAACATGGACACCCTTGGAAGATACAACAAAACCCAAGAAAACCACTTTGTCAACACCAAACATGCATTTTTTTCAAGTTTGCATAAAGACGTTCCTTGTGAAGGGTTTGCAAAACAGCCCTAACATGATTAAGATGCTCTTTCATGGTTTTACTAAACACAAGAATATCATCGAAGTAAACCACAACAAAGACTCCAATATAAGGGCGAAGCACATAATACATAAGACGCACGAAAGTACCTGGAGCCTCCGATAAACCCATAGGCATAACTAACCACTCATATAAGCCAAATTTGGTTTTGAAAGCAGTTTTCCATTCATCACCCTCTTGAATGCAGATTTGATAGTAGCCACTTTTAAGATCAAATTTTGAGAAAAGGTTGGCTCCACTAAGTTCATCAAGCATATCATCTAAGCGAGGAATGGGATGCCTATAGCGAACGGTAATAGCATTTATAGGTCTGCAATCGGAACACAAGCGGAAACTTCCATCTGGCTTAGGCACAAGGATAACGGGAACGGCACAAGGGCTTAAGCTTTCACGTACATGACCGTTGTCGATTATTTGTTGTACTTGCCGTTGAATCTCCTTAGTTTCTTCGGGGTTGACACGGTATGGAGCTTTGTTTGGAAGTGGCGCTCCGGGGATGAGGTCGATTCGATGCTCAATGCCTCGAAGAGGAGGTAGACCCGGAGGTAACTCATCAGGGAAAACATCTTGAAATTCCTGCAAAAGAGATTGAAACACTAAAGGTAGCTCATGAAAAGTGTTAGCTTTTGGTTCTCCATCCTTGCACACAAGGACAAAGTGGATCACACTCGATGGGTTCTCACACACTTCTCTTATCTCACTTTTTGTGGCAAATAGTATGAGGTTTTTCACTCTAGGCGAAGAGGCGCTCAAGTTCGGCTTGTGGCTCTCACTCACTTTTTGGTGGATTACTTTCTCATTTTTCTCTCCATGATGGGTGGCTTGCTTGTCGGCTATCACTTGACTAGGAGACATAGGTCGTAGCACATATTCCTTCCCTTTCATCTTAAAGTTATAGTGATTGGTACGCCCGTTGTGGATGACACCACGGTTGAATTGCCATGGTCGACCAAGAAGGAGGTGGCAAACGGTCATTGGGACCACATCACACTCCAAAGTGACCTAATATGCACCAATTTTGAAGGAGACTTGGACCGTATGCTCAACTCGTATAGTGTCGGAGTCACTTAGTCATTGAACCTTGTAGGGGTGCGGGTGCTTCCTCTTGACCAATTGAGGCTTGGAGCATAGTTCTTCACTTGCCAAGTTGTGACAACTACCTCCGTCGATGATGACCTTGACGGACCATCCATTGATACCGACCTTCGTGTGGAAGATATGGCATCTTTGGTTTTCATCTTGTTGATGTTGAAGAGTTAAGACCTTGGAGACAACAAGAGCGGGGCTCGTATCTTCATCACAAAAGACTTGATCATCTTCATCCTCGTTCACGCGCCGGTGCATGGCCACTTGCTCAAGAGCTTCCATCTCCTCATCACTCATGGAGTCGTAGGTGCCATCGTCGTTGAGGATCATGGTGCGCTTGTTTGTGCATTCATAGGACTTGTGGCCTCGTCCGCCGCAAGTGAAACACTTGAAGGAGCTTGTCTTGATGGTCTCATTGGTCGGAGTAGATGATGAAGCACGCGGCTTGAAGTTGCTTGTAGTAGGAGGAAGACGACTTGAACTTGATGAAGTTTTCTTGTAACACGCCTTGTCGTCATTGCTTGCAGAAGGTTTGGTTGATGTAGATGTTGGAGGATTTGTTGAAACTTGGTTGTTGGAGAAGCTGTAGGTCTTTGTCAGTGTACTAGAGTAGGGGTACCCTAGTATCCCGAACTTGTGCACGGGCAGTTGCAACCCTCCGCGGCAAGGCTTACCGGGTGACCGCCAAGGTCCTCCGTGGTTCCTGTGGAGCCATTCAAGAACAAAGTATTTAAGCCAAGGAGACAAGGCCCGGCAAGAGGAGCTTGCCGGAAGGCCACCCAAGGCACCTACAAGACAAGGCCCCAAGCAAGAGGAGCTTGCCGGAAGGCCCAATGAGCGACAAGCTTCCGGCGCGACAAGACAACAATCATGGGTAAGGCGCTGTCACGCATCACCACTCAGACTCCACGCCTCCAAAGACATCCACTAATGTGTCGCTCGACCTTTCCAGTGCTGGCGTGGCGTAGAGGTCAGGCAGCCGGCGAGGGTGGCAAGCGGCGCTGACAAGTTTGCCATCGTGGCGAACGGTGGCGTCCCTGACGGTCCCTATTTGTACTGTTAGGGCGACTAGACGGGCATTTAATGCCTTTGTCCCCTGCCGTCAGGGTTAGGTATGATACACAGTACACTGTACATTGTACAAGTAGCTGTACCAACCACTACTTTTCCATTTGTACCCTTGTCTACGTTGCCACTGTCGGAGACCCCTTGACATATAAAAGGAGGCCCATGCATAGCGAGAGGGTCGGTTCCCACGCCGGTCTCGTTAGCAGCTTGTGTGTACTGTAGCACTGGCCGCTCCCGAGCAAGAACTCAATACACTGCAGACATGCGGCCAGTGGGAGTATTATCTCTCCGGAGAGCTCCGGTTGGGTAAACCTCGTGTGCTTCGCCTCGACCGCTCTTCGTGGCGACCTCCGCCCACGCCGAACCGAAGGGGCTCGATCCGCCGGTCCCATAGGTGTTCGTGGGCAGATTAGCCTGCCCGACATCTTTAAGCGCGCCCGGGTAGGGGCGTCGAGTTTGTGTGAACCTGATCCGGCGTCCACGCGAAAGCTAGATCTTCATCATCTTCATCGACATGCCACCAAGAAGAAGAAGGCTTGGCGGCGAAGCTCCGTCCTGTCGAACCCACCGCCACCGGAGCAACCGCGGTGGTGGGGTAGACACCGCGGAAGAATGGACGTCGGCAGGGGAGCTCATGGTGCTGCCAAGTCCAAGGACAAGGCCGCAGAACCTTGGCGTCCAGACACGCACCGCGCCCGTCTCAGAGGCGCGAGATCGACAGCGTCATGGCATTCACAATGCCATACGCTCGTTGGACCAAGATCGAGCCGGAGGATCTCGAGATGCTCAAGACCAGCATGCACGCCAACATGCCGGGCGCTGAAGCGAGGCACGGTCGCCGGACAGATATCGCTCCTTCTAACATAGTTAGAAGTCCGAGCATATCTCGCTCCTCGCGCCGCTCGCCATCGCCACTCCACCACTCAGCAGAAGCTTTGGCGAGCACAATCGCTTCCTAGATTACCCTCCAACAGCCGACAAGGTCGATGAATGGAGGGCCACCAGCCGAAGTCTCATCGGCTTCGCTTAACGGCGACGCTCAAGGCAACAACGACGCATGCCGCGGCAGGACTGCCAAACACGAGCCGGTGGCGACGAGACCGGTGGGGGTGCAACCACCATGCACTCTCCGCCCCAAAGGCCAAGATCGCCGACTCGCCGGATCCACCTCGACAGCGACTCCACCGCATCATCGGATCCACGAGCTCGTCGCGATCAGCGCCAAGTTCTTCACGAACGACAGCAAGAAGAAGACGCTCGAACTCAGCATCGGTAGCGCCGGAGAGAAGTGCGGCGTCAATCCGACAAGCGCTGGGCCCCTCCGACATGCATGCGCCCGGAAGGAACCAGCGACTTGTCAGACGCGGTAGGTTGCCCTGCGTTCACTCGTGAGCTGCGGCAAGTCCAAAGGGCCCAAGAAGAAGAATTTCAAGCCGACGTGCCGAGAAGTACGACGGCAAGACGCATCCGTCGGAGTTCCTCAAGATCTACACCATCAGCGGTGCAAGCTGCCGGGGGCGAGACGACAAGATCCTTGCCAACTACTTCCCGCTGGTGCTCAAGCCCAACGCCGAGATCTGGCTCATGCACTTGCCGGACAACTCCATATCCTCTTGGCAGATCTATGCCATCGGTTTGTCGGCGCCTTTTACAGCGGCCACAAGCCTCATGGCCAAGAAAGCGACCTTCATCTCGCCGCCCGAAGGAAGGAGAGCCCCGCGCAAGTACATTCAGAGATTCGGCACAGACAAGACAACATCCCAGATGTCCACCCTGCCGCGGTAATCAGCGCGTTCCATCAGAACGTGCGAAACCGCAGGATGCGGGAGGAGATGGAGATGTGCAAGATCAGAGACGTCAGTGAGCTATATGCCCTGGCCGACAAGTGTGCACGTGCTGAGGAAGGGAGGAGACTGCCTGGAGAGAATATTGAAGCAGGAGGATCTGATAGTGAGGAGACCGCCCCGGCAAGGAAAAACCGGCGGCGGAACAACGGGAAGAAGAAAGGCAGAGATGTACTAGTTGTTGAGCAGTCCGGCAACGGAGGTGGCCCAAGAAAGCCAAAGTTGGTAGCTCCGGCAAGGAGGTTGCCGCTGGCACCAACTGCCAGGTTGTGGCGGTCGCCGACAAGCAGGACGGCTCCAACAAGTAGTACTGCAAGATCCACCGCACCAAGGGTCATGATCTCCAGAGCTGCAAGAAGGTCGAGCAACTTGTCGAGCAGCAGAAGGCTGAATACGAACGACGCGACAAAGGAGAAGGCCCAGGAAGGTGCTGGAGGAGCTAGCAAGAAACGTCCCGACCGGGGAGGACGCCGCAGCAAGGCCAAGCAGCGGCAAGGAGACAGACCTCCCCGCGGCCGCGACAAGGATGAAGACGACGACGATGATGAAGACATGGATGATGACGAGACCGATGAGCAGGAGTTCCAGAAAGCCACAGAGGTCCTGTGCGTTGACGGCGGTGCTTCTCTGCATACTTCACACCGCCACTCAAGCAAAGGATGCGGGAAGTCAATGCGGCGTAACCCTCCATCGAGTCACGCAAGCCTCTGAAATGGTCCAAGACGCCTATCATCTTTGATATTGAGGACCACACGATCGCGTAATGCGGTCGGGTGCTTGCCGATGTTGGTTTCACCAACTATCCGCAACCTCAAGGTCACTAAGATGCTAGTTGACGGCGGGCCGGCTTGAACTGATCTCCTCCGCGGTGCTCGAAACTCCAGATCCCGGATGGCGAAGCTCGAAGAGACCGGCACATTCAAGGAATCAATCCGGAAGGAGCAAGCCGAAGGGAAAGATCACGTTGTCGGTGACATTTGGCAGCGAAGTTGAACTTCGTGGATCGAGAGGGTCACTTTTGACGTTGTCGACTTTCCATTGCCTTACAATGGGATACTTGGTCGCCCAAAGACTCGCCAAATTCATGGCTGCCTCTCACTATGCCTACAACATCTTTGAAGATGCCAGCCCGATAAGTGTCATTTCAGTCCTGGCGACAAGAAGGATGCTCTTATCTCATACCGACAAGATCTACCGGAAGCGGCAATGCAACAGATTGCAAGCCACTTGTCACCGAAGCTCCGGGGCGAAGAAGAAGACCAAGTCCGCAAGAGCTCGATGCCCACTCCGGCAAGCGCACCTCTTGAGTGCTGCGCCACCGTCGATGACGCACCATCGAGCTCCACCGGCAAGTGTAAGAAGACGATGGCAGCTCCACGAGAGACCAAGAAGGTGTCCGCCAAGGAGGACGGCACCGGTGGTACCTTCACCATCAGGTGCCACTCTCGATCCTAAATAGGAAGGCGGCGCCGTTGCTTTCCTGCGGGCGAATGTCGGCGTGTTTGCGTGGCAACCGTCGACATCCCCGTGTTCCCGTGAAAGTAATTGAGCACCATCTTGTCGCTTATGCGCATGCGCCGCCCGTCAGCGTAAAGTCGAGGAAGCGGCGGTGGAGCAACAAGAATTCATCGCAGAAGAGATCACGAAATTGGAAGCCAGGCCTTGTCGAGGAGTGCTCCATCCCACGTGGTTGGCCAATCCTGTAGTTATGCAAGAGGCTAACGGGAAATGGAGGCTTTGTATCGACTTTACCGATGTCAATAAAGCTTGTCCCAAAGACCCATTTCCTTTGCCGCATCGACCAGATTGTTGACTCCACGGTCGGATGTGATTTGCTTTCATTTCGGATGCATACTCAGGATATCATCAGATCTTCATGGCGTAAGAGGATGAGGAGAAGACCACATTCATCACCCCATGTGGCACATACTGCTTTTGTACGGATGCCCTTCGGGTTAAAGAATGTTGGTTCAACATTTGCAAGAGTAGTCCACGACGCTTTTGAGCCGCAAATGCACGTAAATGTAGAAGCCTACATGGATGACATAGTGGTCAAAAGCAAGGACAAGGCGACTCGATTCAAGATTTAGACGAAACCTTTGCAAATCTGCGCAAGATCAACCTCAAGCTCAACCCCGAGAAGTGTGTGTTTGGAGTCCCTTCCGCAAGCTTCTCGGTTCTTCGTGGTCTCGCCGGGAATTGAAGCCAATCCCGAGCAAGATCAAGGCCATTGAGCAGATTGAAGCACCAAAGCGCGTCAAGGATGTCTGAAGGCTTGCGGTTGCGTAGCTGCTCTCGGCGAGTTTATCTCTAGGTTCTGCTGAAGGCCTACGCCATTTTCCAAAATTTTGAAAAAGGCAGGTCCGATACAATGGACTCGAAGCGGAGGCTCTACCGCAGACTTGAAGAGATACCGCCCTCCACTCCAACACTTGTCGCACCTAGGCCACAAGAGAAGTTGCTGCTATATATAGCGGCAACCAATCAAGTGGTTAGTGTTGCGTTAGTAGCGGAGAGGGAGGCGGATGATGAGCTAGCAACCATGGCAGATGCATCCAAAGGACAAGGTGGGGCTTCACCGCAAACTCTGGTCCCGACAAGGATGGATCTCAAGGCAGACGCATGAAAAGATGCGAAAAGAATGGTGCGGCGCCAGTTTACTTTATCGGTTCCCTTCTGCAGGGGGGCTAGATCAAGGTACTACGGTGTCAGAAATTGCCGGCCTCCTCATGGCCTCGAGAAAGCTGCGCCATTACTTCCGTGCACATGAGATCACAATCGCCACTCGTTTTCCAATGAAGAGGATCTGCAAAATCCAGAGGCAACAGTGGGATTGTCGAGTGGGCACTGGAACTGTCAAGCTTTGGCCTCAAGTTTGAGAGCACTTCAACTATCCAAAGCAGGGCATTGGCCGAGTTCATAGCAGAATGGACGCCAACACAAGATGAAGAAATTCCAGAAACGAGCATCCCCGTGAAGGAGGCAAGCAAAGAGTGGCTGATGTACTTTGATGGTGCCTTCTCGCTGCAAGGCGCCGGTGCGGGCGTGCTACTTGTTGCACCCACCAAAGAGCACCTCAAGTACGTGGTCCAGATGCACTTTCCCAAGGAGCAAGCAACAAACAATACTGCAGAGTATGAAGGTTTGCTTGCCGGTCTCGTGGATCATGATGAGACCTTGGGATCAAGAAGCTCATTGTCGTGGGTGACTCACGCCTTGTCATCCGCCAAGTGAACAAGAATTATCAGAGTCGTTGATGGAAGCTTATGTTGATGAAGTGAGGAAGCTGGAAGAGCACTTTGACGGCCTACGATGGAATATATTCCAAGAGCTCGTAAGCGACATTGTTGATGGCTGTCAAAGTGCGCCGCGACTTAAGTTACACGTGGAACCAGGGATCTTTGTGCTCAAGTCGACTCAACCATCTGTAACGCCATCAACTAGACAGAGCAAGAAGAGGAAGTTGATTTACGGTGACTATCTTCCGTAGAGCTCCTCAAGCCGCCGCCAAGAAGGTTCCTGTGATCAACACCAACAAAGGCCGAGGAGCAGTCTGCTCCGACAAGCCCTAGGGTTTGTTTCATTAAAGCGCACGCCCCGACAAGTTTTGCTCGGCAAGCTTGCCGGGAACGCCAAGCTCCGCCGAGCCGCGAGTTCTCGCCGTGGAAGCTGATGTTCCCGCAGCGGCAGATGTGCCTTTAGTCCTTGTTGTCGAGCCGCAAGCTCCAAAGATGGGCGCAGCAGATTGTCCATTTCCTTCAGACGGGAGAACTTCACGAAGAGCAAGAAGAAGCGGAAAAAAGTAGCCTGCTAGTCAAGTATGTACCGGTTTGTCGACAAAGACACTGCATGTAGAAGAAGACTCAACGGTGTGAAATTGAAGTGTATTCACCGAAGACGGACAAAAGCTGTTGGCAGAGATACATGGAGGCATATGTGGTCACCACATTGGCACCGAGCACTTGCCGCAAAGCGTTCCCTTGCAAGGTTTGTTTTGGCCGACTGACCCTCCAGATGCAACCGCACAAGTAACCAAGTGTGAAGCGTGCGGCCCATTCCAAGCAAATACACCAGCCAGCTCAAGCTCTCCAGACGATCCCTTTATCCTGGCCATTTTCGTGCAGGGGCTCGACATCCTCGCCCCTTTCCCCGAAGCTGTCGGCGGCTTTGAGTACTTGTACGCTGCAATCGACAAGTTCACAAAATGGCCGGAAGTGGAAGCGTGAGGAAGGTGACAAAGACAACAGTCAAGTTCTTTAGGTCGATTGTTTGTCGTTTAGGAATCCCTAACAGGATCATCACCGACAACGGCACGCAATTCACGAGCCGCACCTTCATGCAATACGCCCAAGATCTTGGCGCCAAGGTCTGCTTCGCTTCATTGCTCATCCGAGAAGCAACGGTCAAGCCGGAGAGGGCAAATCTTTGAAGTGCTGCGCGGGCTCAAGACCAGAACTTTCGACAGTGCTGCACAAGTGCGGAAGAAATCGGATTGAGGAGTCGCCGGTGGTTCTTTGGTCGATCAGACGACGCCAAATCGAGCCAACGCCG
This sequence comes from Aegilops bicornis, assembly GCA_021605145.1. Taxonomy (NCBI): domain Eukaryota; kingdom Viridiplantae; phylum Streptophyta; class Magnoliopsida; order Poales; family Poaceae; genus Aegilops; species Aegilops bicornis. The sequence goes on from CM038673.1 coordinate 268,333,329, forward strand.
TACACCTTTCGCTCTAGTCTATGGAGCAGAGGCAGTTCTCCCCACGGAACTCAGATCACGGATCACCTCGAGTGCTCGCTACGATGAGCTTGAGCAAGAGCAATGCGACAAGATGACGCTACCGCTTCCTTGAGGAGGATCATCTTCGTGTTGTTGACGAGCTGCTCGATATCAAAGAAGCTTTGGCGCCGCTACCATAACGCATAAAGTTAATGCCAGAAGTCTCGAGGAAGGCGACCTTGTTCTTCGGCGCATTTAGTCCGCCAAGAATTCCAACAAGTTGACGCCGAAGTGGGAAGGCCCTTACCGGGTGAAACGAGTCACTAGGCCTGGCGATGTCCGCCTTGAGACCGAAGATGGCATTCCGGTGAGCAACTCCTGGAACATTGAACATCTTCGTAAGTTTTACCAGAGGCGCTGTTGTCGAACCTGTTCCGGCAACTACCTTTTGTACAAGTCTTGCCGCTGTTGCATGTAATCCTTTGTATAAAGCCGTGCGCAGACCCCGTGCATAAATAAAGCTAGCGTGCTTTGCACATCTTGTCAATTTCATGCTTTCTACTTCTATTTTGCATGCGTTATCTGACACTTTGTGCAGCACATACCTGTAAGCAATAACGAGCCATAAGGCTCCATATCTTTATTTTCTCTTCTTTCTCTTTCTCAAAAAAGGAAGGTTCCTCGCCCACAAGTTTGCCGGGGGGGAAGGAGAAGATAATGGTGTGGACCAAGCATCGCTCAAGGAAGTCTAGCCTTACCGCGAAGCAAACGACAGAAAAGCTAAGTTGCTAAAGTTTGAGCAATCAATTTTAAATTTTTTTAAGTTATCTTCCTCGAACGACCGTACTTTGTATGGAAAACTTGTGCGCGGAGGAACCAACTCGTAGCTAGTTGCGCCCTTACCTTGTTTCGAGTCCGCTCAACAACTTAAGTGAGCTGCGACTAGTTGCGACAAGGTTGCTTGTCGGAAGCGGTACCGCCAAAGAAGTTGCCGACGTCTCAAGACTTCAGCGCTCATGCCCAGTGCCTGCTACGACAAGTTCCCTAAAAGCGAGGGCAAAAACATACAAAGGAAGGAATCAAGTAAAGGAAATAACATAGCAATTGATACCCAAAATAGAGTTATATTACAAGATAGCTTGTCGCAGCTCTAATGGATTGTTCTTATGACATGACCAAATAGCCGCAAGAAAAAGAGAAAGCGGGCGGCCTAATCCACGCTGATGACCCTCAACCCTCTTGATCCCGGCTCACCCTGTCCAAGATGGGTGCGACAAGGGTCTTGAGCGCCTCCACATCGACATCCGGTGGCGAGGTGGACTTGAGGGCGTTGGTGAGGTTGAGGCCTGGATTGCGAAGGCCACCTTCATCAAGACCTTTGAAGAGATCCAGCGCAGATCTGGGCGCGACTCCTCGGCCAGCTGCTTTGGGACTTCTTCCCGAGTCGCTGGAGGGCCGCCACCACGCCTTGAAGAACAAGCTGAGCTTGGCGCTGGGTTGGAGGTGCTCGTCGGAGGAATATCCAAGATCCACCATCCCGGTGCGCCAGCCTCCTCGTCGATGGCTGCAGCAACATTCACAAGACCCTCGGTCCGTGCTCCACATTCTCCCTCAAGGCACTCTGGCGGCAAGACTTCGCCAGCCGGCGCCTCGTCCGGCCTTGATCTTCTCCTTCAAGGCCACCTCCTGCCTCCTTGGCGCTGGCCCAGCCGGCCTCGAGTCAAAGTAGTTAGCTTCAACTCAAGATCTGCGTTGGAGTCCTTGGCGGCTGAGCTCCTTGCTCCTCTCGGCGAGGCAGCCCTGCAGCTCGCCAAGAGTGTAGGCGTCCTTCTCGCGCTCATGCTTGAGTGCAGCAAGCTCCTCACCGCCTCCTTGAGATTGGCCTCCAAATGCGCCACCTTCGCCTCCAGCTCCTTCTTGGCGGCCTCGGCAATGCGGTAGCATCCTTTGCGTCCTTGAGAGCCCCGCCAAATGTTTGCTCGCACATCGCAAGATCCTCCTCGAGGCTGTCAAGATAAACCTACTTCTGCGCCAACTCGCCTTCCTGCGCAGATAGATTCTCGGCGACAAGTCATTGTTGCTCCTCGGCTTCAGCCTTCTCGAGGAGGAAGGCTTTGCGCTCCTCGGTGAAGTTGCTCCGCTCCTCGCCAAGGCCCGAGAGCTTCCTCGGTTGAGGCCCCGAGCTCCTCCGTGCGCTTCTCAATGTACGCTCCCGCCCGCGACAAGCGCTTCCCGGGATTCCAGCTTGGCTTGTCGGGCGCGGTAGAGCGACAAGCGACTTCGCAGCAAGTTGCTCCTCCTCAGACTCACCGCTTCTTTGCTGCTTGGCGCATCGACGGCGTCGATCCCAATGGAGGCGAGCAACTCTTCATCGAAAAGTTTCTCCTTCGCCGGGCGCCTCGAGCTCGGCGCCCATGGGAGCTTGATGAAGACGCCATCGCCGCCTTCAAATAGGCGCCGGCTGGGGCTCTTGAGCCCGGCCGCTGCAGCAGCGGCGGAGGGATCGGCGGTCGGCGTAGCGCCTGGCGCTCCTGCGGCCTCAGGGCCGTCAGTGCGATCGTCGGACCCCTCGCCAGCTTCTGCGGCGGCAGCTTCGGCGGCTTCTTCGCCGGCGGGCTCGTCAGCGCTAGCTTCCTCTCCGATGGCAGGGACGTCGTCAGCATTGCCGCGCTCGTCCTCCTCGCCGGCGACCTCGGTCTCCATTGGCTCTGTGGCAGATGGATGAAGAAGAGTCAAGCAAATATTCGAAAAGAAAATCATAAGAAGAAGAACACAAGGGAAGTTTTCAAGCAAGAAGATTACCTGTTCTAGGATCCGCAGTCATGGTCTCCGCCGCCAAGGGATCGCTGGTGTCGTCCCTTGCCGGAGAACTGCCCCTTGCCGGAGAAGTCTCTCTTGCCGGAGAACGCTCCCTCGCCGGGGAATCCTCCCTTGGCGGCGTAGTCGAAGGTATGAGGCTGCTCTGCTCCTACACAAATCAACAATGATATTAGCAAAGAAAGAGCACCCATGCACGCCAACAGCAAGAAGTAGACCATATACTCACGCTGGGGCTGTTTTGAAGAAGAGTTGCCGCATCCGGCAAGGTGGTCTCGACGCTGCCTCATTGTCATGAGTGGGTTCGCCCTCGACGACAATCACCGGGGTCTTGGCTCTTCGACATTCTACGGGCCAGCGTCACGAAAAGGAATGGGTTCAGAGTAAAGCAAATCAGATACAAGACAAAGCAACAAATCGAAGAATTACAAGTACAACAAAGAATCTTACTCTTCTTCTTCCTCGTGGGAGCCGAGCGCGGAGAGATCAAGTCTGGCCCGCCTCCCGAGCAGCGAGGCGGAGGAGTGGGTTCCTTGGACGCTTGGCGGGAGCGGAACCGGTGGTCTGCGAGGGCCCCACTCTAGTTGCCAAGGGCGGCGTGAGGTGCTCAGGCAACAGCTTGTGCCGCGGTGGAGCGCCGGCGCGTCATGGCTGTTAGCCCGTCTGCCGCCCGCCACGTATCCGGCCTTGCGAAGACGCCTTCTTGGTGGAGCTGGGGGCTCCGCTCATGCAAGCTGCTTGAAGGTGGGGAGGATCGCCCTCGTGAGGCTCGCTCGACTCGGCTTGAGGCTCGGCAAGCTCTTCCTCGCCGGAAACTCCTTTCGCCGACAAGGCTTGCCGCTTCGCTGCCTCTGCCTCCTCCACGGTGAATCCGAACTTCGCCCGTGACAGCCTGCTGCCGCCTCTTCCACAGTGGCGTCGCTGCATCTCGTCATCGGTGGTGTCGCGGGTGAGGCCCCTCTGTTCATCGGGGTGGACCGGCATTTCTACCAGATTGTCAAAGAACTGACGCACAATGTCATCTGCCGGCTCTTGCCAAGTTGGGACAATTCCATGTGAGTCGCACGACGGCATCATTGCATGGATGCGGTCGAGCGAGGAATTGTTGCAATGTGAACGACGCCCTTGGCAACCTAAACATTTACGGATGATCGTGGTCGGGCTTGAACAGCTCCAAGAGCATCGCGTCCAAGCTCCAAGACGGTGAAGTTGAAGTTGAGGCCTGGGCGCAGCCTCATGATATCTCGCCGTTCTCAAACTCCCAGCGGGTCTCCTCCTCTCTGCAAAGGGATGGCGCGGCGGCGAAGAAAGTCTGCGCTTAACGGTGCCTACGGTGAGCCCAGCAAGCCTAAGGCGAAGGATTCGGGTGACTGCAATCTTCAGCCTAGTGTCTTCCGGGGCCAGATTGCTCCAATCGTTGCCGCGCACTACTGGGGTTTGGCGCTGGGCGGTAAATGGCTGCGGTTTCTCCTCGACAATCCAGCACCAATCCACCCTCCCTTCCTCCCATTTGCTATGGAGCTCTCCCTCCAGATAGGCTTCCTTCTTGCCGACCCTCGAGATCCAAGCGATTCCTCAAGAAGAGGCTCCCCTCTCTCAACTCGAGGTATAAAGAAGTGGCGGAAAAGGGCTACGTTTGGGTGGACTCCGACAAAGTTTTCGCAGAGATGTGCGAAAACTGCCATGGTCAGAACAACATTGGGGGTGAAATCAAGGAGGCGGAACCCGTAGGTGTTCATGATGTCACAGAAGAATTCAGAGAAAGGCGGGCAGAGCCCGCAGTAGTAGAAGAGTGCGAAGAAGGGATGCCCGCTCGGAGCTAGTTCGGAGGCAGCAGCTGGAAGTACCTTCGTGCGCGGATGCGCTCGCGTCTCCGTCGACCAGAAGAGGTAGTAGTTCTCCCTCAGCTCCCTCGCGGCGAGCTGGGGGGGGGGGGGAAGATGGCCCGCTCCTTCCGCAGCGCCGCAAGCCGCTGCGCCTCGGCCGACTTCACGGCCTTCCCCTTGTCGGCTTTCGGAGCCATGGCGGAGGTGGTGAGGGAGATCGACGGCGTTGGGGATCCTAGTGGCGATGGAAGTGAGCGCCGCTCTCTTCACCTTGGGAAGAAGGGGGAGCATGGAGGTTTTTCCAGATGGGACAAAGAATCGGCGAGATGGGCGGCCTGCCCTGCTTCCCGCTTATAAAGAGGAAGGGGCGGACGTTCCGCTTTTTCGAATAAAGAAACCCCCACGATCTCGCCCACGATCTCTCACACGACGCCTTGCGTTCAATGCGTGCTGCCTCAGGAGGGCGTGGTGGGTCCGGGGTGAGTTATGGTGTGACCCAGCCGCGTGTCTGCGTGCCTGCTTTTGGGCCTGGCCCAATAGCTGCTCGGCACCGCAGGTGGCCCAGCCCGGGGCTCCTGCCGGTGTACTAGAGTAGGGGTACCCTAGTATCCCGAACTTGTGCACGGGCAGTTGCAACACTCATGGCAAGGCTTACCGGGTGACCGCCAAGGTCCTCCGTGGTTCCTGTGGAGCCATTCAAGAACAAAGTATTTAAGCCAAGGAGACAAGGCCCCGGCAAGAGGAGCTTGTCGGGAAGGCCACCCAAGGCACCTACAAGACAAGGCCCCGGCAAGAGGAGCTTGCCGGGAAGGCCCAATGAGCGACAAGCTTCCGGGCGCGACAAGACAACAACCGCGGCAAGGCGCTTGTCATGGCATCACCACTCTGTACCACGCCCAAAGACATCCACTAACGTGTCGCTACAGGACCTTTCCAGCGCAGCGTGGCGAGAGGTCAGGCAGCCGAAGGCGAGGTGGCAAGCAGCGCCGACAAGTTTTCCATCGTGGCGAACGGTTGCGCCCCGACGGTCCCTGTTTGCACCGTTAGGGCGACTCAGCCGGGCATTTAATGCCTTTGTCCCCCGCCGTCGTGGTTAGGTATGATACATTGTACATCGTACATCGCATAAGTAGTCGTACCAACCACTACTTTTCCATTTGTACCCTTGTCTACGCTTTCCACCTGCCGGAGACCCTTCAAAGATATAAAAGGAGGCCCATGCGCAACGTAGAGAGGGTCGGTTCCCCCACGCCGGTCCTCGTTAGCAGCTTGTGTGTCTGTAGCACTTTCGGCGCTCTGAGCAAGAACTCAATACACTCGGACATGCAAAGAAGAGGAGTATTATCTCTCCGAAGAGCTCCGAATCTGGGTAAACCTCTCGTGTGCTTCGCCTCGATCTGCTCTTCGTGCGACCTCCGCTCCCCGCCGAACCGAAAGGGGCTCGGCCCGCCGGTCCCATAGGTGTTCGTGGGCCAGATCAGCCTGCCCCGACAGTCTTGGATGAGTACTTGGCGTACTTGAAGTCATCCTGCACTTGACATTCTGCCTTGGTCGCTTGATGCACGAGCTCAATGAGGTTGGAGTAGGGTTGGAAGTCGGCGATCTTCTTGATGGGATGATTGAGTCCATTCAAGAAACGTGCCATAGTTTGCTCATCATCTTCCTTCACATTGGCTCGAATCATGGCTATCTCCATTTCCTTGTAGTATTCTTCAACACTCTTTGTTCCTTGCTTGAGGAGTTGGAGTTTCTTGCAGAGGTCGCGGTTGTAGTAGGTTGGCACAAAACATGCTCGCATGACTGCCTTCATTTGAGCCCAAGTGGTGATTGGAGGTTCACCCCTTGCTTGTCGGTGCTCAAGAACTTGTTCCCACCATATGAGCACATAGTCTTGGAACTCAAGTGATGCCATAGCAATCTTCTTCTCTTCCTCATAGTTGTGCAAACAAAAGATTTGTCGACCTTCAATGCCCATGAAAGGTACTCTTCGGGGTCATTGCTTCCATTAAACTTGGGCATGGTGAATTTGAGCTTTCCATAGCGTTGCTCTTCATTGTGTTGTTGGCGATGGTGATGATGACGCCCTTGACGTGGAGGGTAATCATCCTCATGTTGCTCTTGGTGTGGAGGAAGTCCATGATCAACTTGCTCTTGTTGAACTTGAGGTTGAGGTGGAGCTTGACGAGCTTGTGGATGAGCTTGAGGAACTTGACGTTCCACACGCGGTTGGTAGTTCCTCTCTTGGATTTCTTCTCGAAGGGCTTCCTCTTGATTGCACCGTTCGCGATTGCGGTTGGCGATGGCTCGACTTGATTCTTGAAGGGCACGTTGCGCCTCAAGAGCTTGCGCTTCTCGTTGTTGTTGTTGAAGACGTTGAGCCTCGGCGTCTTGTTGCTCTTGGTGTAGACACGCTCGTTCTTCCTCTTGGCGCCATAGTCGTTGTCGTTCTTGAGCTTGAGCAAAAGCGTCTTGGTTTGAGTGAGGACGAGGGACTTGCTCATCGACTTGCTCTTGTGAATGCTTGACGTGTAGCGGCTTGCGATAAGCATGACGGTCTTGACGCACGGCTCGTCGAAGAGTGTTCGATGACGTTGTACTTGAGCCGGAGAAGGAGTCGTCAGAGTGTCGACTTGAGTGGGTCCGTCTTGAGTATGACAATGTAGAAGGAGGCCGGTTCACCAACCAGGCGCGGATCGTCCATTCTTGCATCGTTCTCTAGCTTGTGCGCGTCGAGCTTGTTGTCAAAGTAGTCTCTTGTACGTTGCTCGGAGAGTCGCAAGTCGGTGGCGAGGTTGTCGATGTGGTTGTTCATTGCTTGTTGCTCTTGATGCAACGCTCGTTGTGCAATCAAGAGGTGGCTCTTGGTGACGTATGATGACATGTCGTCTTCTTGCTCGATGAAGAGTGGGTTGGTAGAAGCACTCGGCCTATCCATCATTCCAAGCAAAAATGTGAGTGGTAGAAGGAGAAGAACTTATACCAATGTACCTTGACCGATGTTGATGATGAATCAAGTTCACTCCAATGCGGACAATGAAATAGCACTATTGGTACCAATTCTTGACGGTTCTCACACCTACACAAGTAAAAGCTTATGGTGGAGCTTGGTTAGGATGGTGGCACAAAATTTGATGCAATTGAAAGTGAGATTCAATAATGTTGGAAAAGATTCACAAATTTGCAAATGCAACAAGTGGACCAAGCAAGTAGGGGTACACGGAAACACACACGCAAATAGATAAGTGGGATTGTGCAAACCAAAATTGAGCCAAAATGTGGAATCCATGAAAATGCTCTTGTTGCACAGTACTAGAGAGACGCTAGCACGATTGCACAATAGGCGGATACGGAACTTCTGCACAACCTACTAGGCAAAAATGCAACGATCTCTGTCCCAAGTATGCTACAAGTATGGTATTTCGGTGCTATGATCCAAGATGATCTTATATGACAATCTTAATGTAGTATGATGGTATGGTTCTTGCTCATAAGCTCTTTGCTTATCTTTCCTCTTTGCTTAAAAGCTTTGGTGGCTCTTTCACTTTTGAGCTCTTTTCTTATGCAAAACGTCACGAACCAAGATAGCAATTGTGTATGCGATGACAACTTTGTGAAACACAAGTTGATATCAAGATATGCACCACTATAGTATGGTATGTATGCTATGGAGTATGATCACTAATGTGCACAAGTCACGTTGACGGCAATACTCAATGGCTAGTCTCGATGGGTAAGCAACGCAAAAGATGGGCTATGATGTTTATCAATGCAATGGCAAGGTTTGCACAAAGATGTCGTCGAGAATACCGTCCTTGCTTACGGTTGAAGGTTCCAAAGGGATGCGAATGCAGAAGTGTCGTGGTACACGGTCTTCAGAACGTTGGCGAAGATGTCGCTGCACCGTGGTCGGAGTTGCCGAAGTAGCGGAAGTCGACGAAGTTGTGCAACCTTTCTGTCTAGGCCGGAAGTTCCGGGCAAGACGGAAGGTCCGGGGTCCGGAAGTTACGGGAAGGCGGAAGAACCGGGGTCGGAAGTTCCGGGCGGGGCCGGAAGTTCCGGTGGTCGTGATTCTGCCAAGAACAGAGACTTCGGGATCATGGATTTGGGCGGAAAAACTTGGGGGAAAACCCAAATCCGAATGGGAAAAAGAAGAAGTTAGAGGGGAAGAAAGGAAGGGAAGCTAGATCCACGCGAAGCAAAGCAGATCCATGGATCAAATCCAACAAAACTTCATCACACCAACAAATCACAAAAAAAATTGGGGCTATTTTTGGTGGGGATTTTCGGGATTTAGGACGAAAACAACAAAATCAAGCTAGAAAACACGAGGTAGGGGCTCCAAAAACGTGATCAACGTGGCTCATGATACCAAGATGACGTAGGGCGGAACCCTATGGGGCCGATCTTTCACGTTTGGAGTGGATCCTACTGGGGAACACGAAGAACGCGCGGAAGAACACAAGGGAAAACACGGGGAGAAACGAGAGAAACACTCAACCGACAAGTAATTGATCACACAAGGGCTAGATCACCGAAAGCACAAGGTAACACATGATCCAAAATCAACAAAGGAAGGATACAAGAGTAGCGTTTCTTCTCCGTGAGGAGGTCCTGATTGTCTTCTCCAGATGGAGGCCTTGAATCTGAATGGATCTTCTCCGAGGAGGCACGGTCCCTCACGTGGAGTTGATCCGATACGGATGAGCTATGCTCTATCTCAAGATGAGATATCACAATGGTAACCCTAAACCGTAGGTAGGAGAAGAGTGTATATAGTTTACGGGGCGAAAGGGTACACGGATCTCGGCCCAAGTGGCTGCGCGCAGGCAGGGCCGGAAGTTCCGGGCGACGGAGGGTCCGGGCAGGGTCCGGCTTAACCAGAGAGTTGGCGCGGGTGGAGTTGGGCTGGCGTTCGGGGGCCGGAAGGTCCGGGTGGGCCGGAGGTTCCGGGGGTCGGAAGGTCCGGGACGGGTTCCTGGCAGGTTCCGGGCTAACCAGAGAGTTGGCACGCCCGGGCTGGTCGATGTCGTCGGAGGCCGGAAGCTCCGGGTCGGCTGGACATTCCTGGTGCCGGAAGTTCCGGGTTGTGGCCGGCGGGCTGTCCAGAGAGTTGACGCCTGTCGTTTCTTCTTCAGCTCCTGGCTCCATGGCTTGAACGTTGTACCTGATAACGCATAGCGTCTCAGACTTAGGTAGTAGCCATGTCTCACTGGAAGAAAAAGGGAACTCAAGTAGGAGCGATGTCACCTCGGATTGAATAGCACGAGCTCTTGCTCTTGTCATGGGTCCACTTGGAGCTTGGATAGTCGATGGAAGGTCCATGGGGATGACCGAAGGATGCTCCGCATCACATTTTTATTCAAAAAACTGCCACTTTGGATCTTGCGTCGCAACTAAAACTGCCCGGAGCGCATTAGTAGGCTAGCTAGTGATCGATCAGTAACTTGTAAACACTAAGCAAACAGAAATAAAGAAATTGTTAGTAACTTGTAAACATTGAGAACACAGAAATAAGGATCATGTTGTGCACAGCAGTAAGAGCCAATCTGTTCCAAATGTTCACACGAGACTCACAGGCCTGGCATTGTAATATGTTCACACTAGTAGCCCAAATTCAAAACCAACTAGTACGATTCCCATACATAAGATCAACATGTTAATGCATCTGAATGGTTCACAGGTCATATACAAATATGTAGCTCCAAAAGCAAAGATCTAGAAAAAGCATCTGTTCTTCCTACTAACATGGATGCTTCTCTTGGCCAACATTCAGTACAGAGTGAAAGACAAATTTGTTTGTGAAGTATACAATTCCTCTTGCAAACGTAAGTGGTTTCACCAACAGCTGGAACCATGAGAATGAACCACACGTGATGGAGGAACATCCACTACAATATGATTTGATCTTCTCTCGATCACACGGCAAGACTATTTTCAGAATACAAACTTTAACTTAGGCAAAATGATTCCCATTGTATAAGCAGACCAAAGCAATGAAGCACCTAGTGTTGGCCAATAAATAGTACAATACTAATTTTTTGCAGTCCATGAAGTGACTATCCAATCTTTCTGTGTCTATTATCAAATGGCACTGCATGCAGTGACTATACTATTCTCTTATACAGTTCAACCAAAATTGCGGTCACTTTATTTGTTTGCCAAATAGCAATGGGCAGACATCTCTGTCTGCACAAATATCAAGCAGCTAGTAAACATATACCCCACAATGTATTTTCGGTTTAAACACGTCTCTTCCGCTTACCATCTGTTATGTTTTGCGCTGGACAATTTGATATAGTCATGTTTTGCCCTGGACAATTCCATACTGAATTGTCTCTTAGTCTTGTGCTACATGAATAGGAATTTGATGTCACAGCCCTAGATTCATGACTGTAAATAGTTGCATCAGTGAGCATGCATCATGTTAAATTCAAAGAAATTTGAATTGAGGAAAATTCTCAAAGCCTCAGAAACCTTTTAAAAATGAGCAAGTTAAAAAATTCTTCAAATGAGCCCAAGGAAATGTTCATTTTAATCCCTGGAAATGTTGGCAAGAGGTAAAAATCCAAACCAATATTTTTAGAGCATTAAGAGTAATTAATTTGGGCATTTGAATTAAATCATAATGTATTTGAATTGGCTTTATTTCTGTTATAAAAGAAATACATGTCCAATAATTTTGGAAATTATTGTGGGGCTCTAGAGTAATATCTCTAGTCCATACAATAATTTACAGAAAGTTTTAAAATGGTTTAGTTTCCAAACTAAATCAAAACAAAATAACATAAATAGAAAAGAAAAATAAAAGAGAGAGAGAGAAGGACTAACCTGGCGCCCACCAACCGGCCCAGCTCATGTGCTGGTCCAAGATCAGGTCGCCACCAGCCGCACTCGCTGCCGTCTTCCTCATGATGAAGGACGCCAGCGTGTGCTCTGCGGCTGCCAGTGCCCCGCCACCTGCTTGCCGCTCCCCCTCGACTGCCTGGGCGTCCCTGGAGACACCACGCACCCCCTGGACCTCTCTCACTCTCTCTCGTGCTTCTCCCCTCCTCTGCTCTCTCTCCCTCTCCGCCCGAGTGGAGCTCGTCGCCGCCGCTCGCCGTAGACACAGCCACCGCCTCCCCCTCGCCTCTCCGACGTGCCCACGAGCTTCGCCCCGATGCCCTCACGCTCTCCACCAAGTCACGCGCCCGCGGAATGCCTGAAGCGACGCCACCGTCTTCGTTTTCATCACCGGCCACTGGAGATCCCCCTCGCTGCTCCGCTCGCTCCAGTGCCTCCCCGAGCTCGCAAACGGCTCCACTCGACATGTTGTGAGCTCCTTTGCCGATCCCCCCTCTCCCCTGGCTCGTTTTCTTCCTCTAACGCCGATGCCGTCGGAGCCGAGAGATCTTCGCCACCGGCCATGTTGCCGTTGTGGCCACCGTTGCCTAGAGCTGCAACCGAGCACACAGCCGTGCTCAGTGCACCCCTAGGAGGCCGTAGCACCCCTCCTTGCCACCTGTCGAGCTCCCAAACGCGGAACCTAAGCTCACCCGAACTCCGGCCGCCGCCGCGAGCTCTCTTCCGACGAGCTCAGTCCACCCCAGCTGCTCCCGCTTGCCCGTTTAGATGCGCGCGATCACCAGCTCCCCGTAGAGCCTCTCCGCCGCCCATTTGGACGCCTGTGGGCGATTTTCGAGCCGCACCGCCGTCTCGGGCCTCGCCGGCGTCGAGTCGCCGGTGGGTTTGACCTTGCTGACCGGGGTTTGACCCCAGTTTGACCGCCCTGGTTGACTAACATGTGGGCCATGCCCCTGTTTAGTTTAGGTGTTAGATAAGTTAGCGCTAATTAACCTACACTAGTAGAAAACAGGGCATTTGTCCCGGTTCAAAAGGGCCTTTAGTCCCGGTTCTTGAACTGGGACTAAAGGGTCGTTACTAATGCCTCCCCCCTTTAGTCCCGATTCTTACACGAACCGGGACAGATGGGTATCCACGTGGCCGCTGCTCGCAGCCCAGGTAGGGGGGCCTTTGGTCCCGGTTGGTGACATAAACCGGGACCAAAAGGCTTCCACGCGTCAGCATTTCAGTGGCTTGGGTTTTTGTTTTTTTTTTTTGAAAGGGGGGGAGGGGTTGGGGGTTTTGGGGGGTTAATTTAGGTGTTTCATATATTGTGTTAGCTAGCTAATTAATAGAGAGAGAAGTGTCCTCTCTTATGTCTATGCTAGGTCGACGCTACGTACTATATACATAGAGAGGCCCTCGACACACTAGCTAGTAAGAAAATGAAGGAAACCATTAGGTACATAAGTTCGTCATGCATACCGAGAGAAGTGATCGATCGACCTCTCCTTCTCCGAGAGATTGGTCGAACAACAAGTTTTCGTATTATCTATCCGACGCCATCGGCTACATACATATACAATATGTAAGATCTCTTACAATCCCCTAGCATTTGAAATCAACTTCCACATGGTATTCTCCGGCTTTATTGATGATGTGGTCAAGAAAGAATCCCGCCAATTCCTCTTGAATTGCTTTCATGCGATCTTGTGATAGGAGTTCTTTCCGCATTCCGCCACGCCTAATTTGAAGAAGGGGGTTAATACATATATATGAATGAAACTCAACAGAAATGATGGTGTAATAAAATGAAATTGTGAATATTATTGCTTACACACTTCGTATTCTCTTTTAGAGTAGCCCCGCTTATTTTTCAAAGTCGCGTTGTAGATGAACTCGCACACGTAGTATCCACAGTAATCATTCCCTTGTTCCTGCCACAAGCACTTCACGAGAAATAGAGGTCAATCAAACTGATAATGAAGCATTATAAATGGCATTGATGAAAGTATAGCTATAGAATCAACGGGAGATGCGTGCAACTAGCTAGCCAGTAGTACTTATGTCCGGGTATGTATACTGCAGCTCCTTCGGCAGTCCCAGAGCTTCTGCGGTGAACTGTTTCCAAACCCTGCAAGACAAAGAAAATAATTATTATTACTTGAGATATCAGGAAATGAAGAAAAAGTTGCCGATATGGTGCGATAATGATCGATTGAACTTACTTCTTGAGCAATTTAGTCATGTCCGCATAGGTTTCGGGATCTTTTCGTCTCAAGTCTAAGACGGTTACTAGTCCCCGCTCAAGCTTAATCTCCAGAAGAACATAGTGGTAGCTGTGCATGCATGCATAACTCATCAATTACATTACTATAACCTCGCTCGAGTAATAAGGGAAACCGAATATGCACACGACAAGAATAACACTCACTTGAAGTTGTAAGGAAAGAATATGGTATCTTTGTTTTGATTTTTGATCAACGATTGTAGCAAGTTGGCCTCGGCCTCTTCGACGTGCTTTTTAACCTGAATTTCATCTATGATATTTGTGTTAATGAACCCAATATCATACATTTCTTGTTTTCTGCACTCGACGATCTTCAATCTGCATAATATAGTGAGGATAATTAATAATAAATACATGCAATGAAAGAGCTGAGCTATATATAGAGACTTAATGACAGAAATAGTACTTACAGACAGTAGCAAAAGACCGTTAATTAATCGAGGGCCTTTTGATTGAAGAACTCGAAGAACTCCTCAAATGTAACAGCCAACAGATCGGTTCCAACGAGGTCGTGCTCCTCTTTAATGTTCAGATACAAAGTATTCGTCCCCCCAGACTCTCTGCAGGTTTTCATGTACCAATTATGGAATCTTCGCATGATCGTTGTTAGAGATTTTCATCTTTGACGAAAGGCTTCCGTACTCATATCTGTATGTCCACCTCCATGAAATCGAAGTTGATCGCCAGGTGTAATCTGCAAGATTGCCGTAATCGCCACGATCCCGGAGCGTTAGCGATGATGTCGCCGCTAGACACATTAAGCGGGGGCACGATTGATTTGCTTGTTCACGAGCTGGCAATTTTTTTCGCAGCTGCTCGTTCTTTTGACCTTTGATGTCCGACAGTACTTCCCGACCTCCCGCCTCTGGCTATACTGCTAGACGCCGGAGCAGACGGAGCGGCTGCGGTGTCTGTCTTCTTTCGTGCTTGCTTACGAGGCGGAGGAGCAGGACTACGACGCGCTGGAGCAGCCGGGGCGGCGGCGGGTCTCTTCCGCCCTTGCTGGCGAGGCAAAGACGGAGGAGGCTGCTGGCTGCTCGGGAGCGCCGGCGCAGGCGGAGTGCCGCCACACGCTGGAGAAGGAGGCCGATTGCCCTGATCGTCACTCGCCGGAGGAGGAGGCGGTGGAGGAGGCGGAGTGCCCTGACTCGCCGGAGGAGGAGGCGATGGAGGAGGCGGAGTGCCCTGACTCGCCCGAGGAGGAGGTGGAGGCGGAGGCGTCCAGTTCGGAAGGTTGATGAGCTCCTTCCGCCATAGGCATGGAGTCTTGAGCGTAACCCAGCCTAGTCTCCCCTTCACCGGTAGGGTGGTCAAGTCGAGGTCCTCAAGTCCCTCTGTTATTTCATCCACCATCACCCTAGCATATCCTTCAGAATCGGCGGCAGTGATAAGTTGCGCCGGTTCAAGAGGGATAAACAGAGCCAACAGCCGCCTTGACCTTCAAATTCATCCATTGCGTCATAATGTGGCAATTTTGAGACTTCGTGATAGCATCCACGGGATAGCTGGCAGGAGCCGTCAAGACATGCTCCGGCTGAAGCAGCTCGGTGGAAGCCACACTGCTTCTCTGCTGAGATGGCGGGGTAGCTTCGGGCGAAGCTTCGGTAGGTCATTTGCTGCGTTCTGCTTCTTGTTCCTCTAGCCCCATTACCCTTTCGTGCAGCGCCTGCAGTTGGCTCTGCTCCAGTTTCTTCCTCCTCTCCTGGGTTTTGTAACCCCATGCGTCCGGAAAACCAACCTTCCACGGAATGGAGCCTGGCGTGCCTCGTGTCCGTCCAGGGTGTTCAGGATTCCTGAGGGCCATTGTGAGCTCGTCCTTCTCCACATGCGAACGAACGTCCCTTGCTGCGGCTGCATCGATATAGTGTCAAGCTTGGTGATCGGTATTTTCGATTGCTCGTCCGTCCCAACGGCACTTCCTCGATCTGAGGTCCAAGGTTCCGCCGATACGAAGAACCAAGTCCGCAACGGTGCGCCGATTCATTGCCTCTGGTTCGGTCCCTTTATCAAGTAGATCATTCTCAGCCTTGGACCACTTAGGCCGGGCTTTGAGGTAGCCACCTGACCCGTGCGATGGTGAAACTTCTTCTTTGCAGCATTTTTCTTGTTTGTCTCCGACATCTTCTTACTCTTTTCCGATGTCTTGTGGCCCACAAATGCGGGCCAGTGATCTTTGATCTTCTCATATTTGCCGATGAATTCTGGTGTCTCTTCTTTGTCGACAAACTTGTTCAGCTCTTTCCTCCACCTCCTGAATAGGCTTGCCATCTTCTTAAGAGCACAAGACTTGATTAATTGCTCTTTAACTGGCTTCTCCGGATCCTCCTCTGGCGGCAGGGTGAAATTTGCCTTTCACTCGGTCCAAAGATCATCTTTACGCATATCATTGACATAAGACACCTCGTGGTCTTCCTCCTTAGGCTTATACCATTGTTGGATCGCTGATCGGGATCTTGTCCCTAACAAGAACCCAAGACCGGGCGTAAAATGCGTTCTTTGTCCGGATGGATTCAATCGGTTCGCCGTCGGCGCGACATCGTGGATCTCAAACCTTTCATCCGAGCTCAATTTTTTCTTCGGGCCTCGTCTCCTTACCGGGTTGTGCTCGATCCGGAGGGCTAGAAAAAGGAAGAAAGACGAGATTTAATTAATATGTGTACATATACCAAAACAATGAATGCATCAATTAACTAGTCAAGACGGGCTTAACTAATATATATATACCGCCAGACTTGGTTCGGTCACCGGAGCCAAGACGGTCTCCTTCTTGTACCTCCATTGGGTCACCGGAGCCATCATGAACATAGCCCTCTTCTTGTACCGGCATTAATGGGCCGGAGCCATCATGAACATAGCCCTCTTCTTCACCCAGTCCCTCCTGACCATTGGTGTCATTGAGAAATGACGCAACGACATCACTTCCTTGTGCGATTATGTCCCCCAACATCGCTTATGTTGCTTCGTCTCGGGAGTGCTCCATAGTTTCTGCAAATATTTACAACATGTCAATTATTATTCAAACATGGTACAGATGGATATATATTAGTGGCAAACATAGAACTAGCTAGCTAATCACAATAAGGAATCATGTTAGTGGCCTCGACGCTGCTTCTCTAGGGTTTGGGGTGGCCTAGACAACGCTTCAAGGGTTTGGGGTGGCCTCGACACAAGCTTCAAGGGTTTGGGGTGGCCTCAATGACAACGCTCTTTTAACTTGGTAAATTTGGGTGGCCTCAAGAGAGTTTGTCGGGTAGGGCCGCGGCGGGAGGGGGTAGGAGACCAACATCGTTTTTTCTCTAGGGTTTGGGAGTCCTCGAGAGTTTTGGTCGAGCGAGAGGGCCGAGGGGGGTGCTGCCGTGGTATAAGTTATCACGGTCGAGAGGGGGTATATATATCGACCGCCTCATGTCGGGTTATCCGGGAGGGGGTTATATCGACAACGACGCGACCAACATATACAGGGGAAAATAATGTTATCGGGGAGGGGGTATATCGACCCCCCCCCCCTCGTATTGAAGTTATCAAGAGGGGTATATCGACGACGACTGACCCGATAAAACATAAGAAAACGAAGAAGAAATAAAAATAGGAGAAGAAAAAAGGAATAGAGGAGAAGATCGAAGAAAAAAAAGAAAAAAAAGAGGAGAAGAAGAAAGGAACAGAGGACAACCACAAAAATAGAATATTTTTTTCTTCTTCTCGTCTATTCCTTTCTTCTTCTCCTCTTCTTTTTCTTTTTCTCTTCTTTTTTATTTCTACTTTTGTCCTCCTTTCTTCATTTTCTTATTATCCTATTTCCTATCTTTCTTTTAGTATTGCTTGTTTTTTTTATTGTTCAAATATAAAATTTCGTAAAAAATTAAAGGTTTTGCCTAATGCATTGTTCATATTTCATCAACATATATGCATACAAAAAAAGCATACATACATACATATATACATACAAAAAAAGCATACATACATATATACAAAAAAAGCATACATACTTTCCTAGCTAGCAAAAAAAAGCATACATACATACAAAAAAAGCATACATACATACATACATATATATATATATATATATATTGCGGCAGGAGGTAGGGTTGGGCTCACTATGGCGGCGCCGACGACGGCGAGGTCGGGGCCGGCTGAGGCAGAGGCGGTGGCGCACGAGGGGGACGGCGTGGGCGCGATCGGGCGGGACGACGTCGTCAGGGGCGCTGGCTCGGGACGACGTCCGGCGGCGACGGCGACGGGCGCAGGCGGCAGTGACGGCGAAGGCGTGACGACGTCGGGCAACTGGCGGCAATGAGCTCGGCGTCGTCGGGGGGCGAATGGAGATGAGAAACTGAAATTTTCACAAGTCCTGGTTATATACCAAGAGCATTGGTCCCAGTTCGTGGCACCAACCGGGACCAATGCCCCCTTTAGTCCCGGTTGGTGCCACCATCCGGAACCAAAGGCCAATTTTCGGCAGCCCAAAGGGCGGGAAGCGGCGGCCTTTGGTCCCGGTTGGTGATACCAACCGGGACCAAAGGAGGGCATTGGTACCGGTTGGTGCCACGAACCGACCACGTCTTTAGTCCCGTTGGTGCCACCAACCGGGACCAAAGGCCTTATACGCTCAAGGCCAAAAGTTTAGTCCCACCTCGCTAGTTGAGAGGGGCTCGGAGTGGTTTATAAGCCCTCTGCGGCTACCCTCTCGAGCTCCTCTCAAATCTGAGGCTTACGGGCCTAACCTCACCTTGTCTTGCCTCTGGGCCTATTGGGCCTTCGGGCTGAATCACAGCCCGAGTTGGGTTTCTAGTCGTATTCAGGTCGTGGTGGCCCAATAGGTGGCAGTTTTTTTATTTTTTGTTTTGTTTTTTGCATTATTTATTTTCTTTTGTTTTTTGCTTTCTTTTTTAATTCTTTTTGCTTTTAATTTTAGAAAAATTATAAACTTTCTGTTAGTGCCATTAGTTTTCAAATTTGAAAACACTTTTTTTCTTTTTTTTTCTTTGTTGCTTTATCTATTTTATTTTGTTTCTAATTACAAAAAATACTTATTGTTGCTATTTTATTTTGTTTCCAGTTTTTTTGTTTTGTTTTCTGCATTATTTATTTTCTTTTGTTTTTTGCTTTATTTTTTAATTCTTTTTGCTTTTAGGTCAGCAACATTATAAACTTTCTGTTAGTGCCATTAGTTTTAAAAAAATTATAGACTTTCTGTTAGTGCCATTAGTTTTAAAATTTGAATAATTAAAATTTGAATAATTAAAATTTGAATTCTTTGAAATTAGTGTGAATCACAAGTTTGTGATTAACTTTACTAAAAAAATGAACATAGATGCACCTATAGAGAAAATTCAACCTAAATTCATAATAAAGCATTTCAAATGAACTCTGAAAAAGTTGAAAGTTGGCATGGTATCATAATTTCACCCACATAGCATGTGCATGTACAAAACGAACAATGGTATCATACTAAATGCATTACAAAGTTGGCATGGTATCATCATAATAGTTGCGGAGAAAGTCTTCACTTTTTCTTCGCTTGTGTCATTTGCTTATTGCGCCGTAACCATGGATAATCTTCATCGTTTATCGAGGATCTTGGGGCCAGTCTTGACTTTGAAGGAGGAATTTCATGAAACTTTTCATAATCTTGAGACATGTCTGTCCTGCCCTCCACTCCCAGGATGTCCCTTTTCCTGAAAGAACTATGTGGCGCTTTGGCTCATCGTATGATGTATTCGCTTCCTTATCTTTTCTTTTTCTCGGTCTGGTAGACATGTCCTTCACATAGATAACATGTGCCACATCATTGGCTAGGATGAACGGTTCGTCACTGTACCCAAGATTTTTTAGATCCACTATTGTCATTCCGTATTGTGGGTCTACCTGTACCCCGCCTCCTAACAGATTGACCCAGTTGCATTTAAACAAAGGGACCTTAAAATCTACTCCGTAGTCAAGTTCCCATATGTCCACTATGTAACCATAATATGTGTCCTTTCCCCTCTTGGTGGCTGCATCAAAGCGGACACCGCTGTTTTGGTTGGTGCTCTTTTGATCTTGGTCGATCGTGTAAAATGTATTCCCAGTTATCTCGTATCCTTTCCAAATCATTACGATCGAAGATGGTCCCCTGGACAACAAGTACAGCTCATCACAAACAGTGTTGTCACCTCTCGAGACGTGTTTCCAACCAACTGTTGAAAGTCATGATGTGTTCACATGTAATCCGATCGTTAATCGCTTCCGGGTGTTTGGAGCGCAGACTGTTCTTGTGTTCATCGACATACGGGGTCACCAAGGTAGAGTTCTGGAGAACTGTGTAGTGTGCTTGAGACCAAGAATATCCGTCCCTGCATATTATTGAGTCCTTTCCAAGCGTGCCTTTTCCAGTCAATCTCCCCTCATACCACGATTTAGGGAGACCTATCTTCTTAAGGCCAGGAATGACGTCGACACAAAACCCGATGACATCCTCTGTTTGATGGCCCATGGAGATGCTTCCTTCTGGCCTAGCACGGTTACGGACATATTTATTTAGGACTCCCATGAACCTCTCAAAGGGGAACATATTGTGTAGAAATACGGGCCCCGAATGACAATCTCGTCGACTAGATGAACTAGGGCGTGCGTCATGATATTGAAGAAGGATGGTAGGAACACCAGCAAAACCGACAAGACATTGCGCCACATCACTCCTTAAGCGTTGGTACGATTTACGGATCGATCACCTTCCGAGATATTTCATTGAGGAATGCACATAGCTTCACAATGGCTAATCGGACGCTTTTCGGTAGAAGCCCCTCAATGCAACCGGAAGCGATTGCGTCATAATCACGTGGCGATCATGAGACTTTAGGTTACGGAACTTTTTCTCCGGAATATTTATTATTCCCTTTATATTCAACGAGAAGCCAGTCGGGACCTTCATCTTGAGCAAGCATTCAAAGAAGATTTCTTTCTCTTCTTTCAGAAGAGCGTGGTGGCGGGACCTTCATCTACCGCTTCGGAGGCTCGCCGTCTTTTTCGTAAAGCGCGTTGTAGGTCCTCCCGTGCCTCAGGTGTATCTTTTGTCTTCCCATACATGCCCAAGAAGCCTAGCAGGTTCACGCAAAGGTTATTCGTCACGTGCATCACGTTGATCGAAGAGCGGACCTCTAGGTCTTTCCAGTAGGGTAGGTCCCAAAATATAGATTTCTTCTTCCACATGGGTGCGTGTTTCTCAGCGTCATTCGGAACAGCTAGTCCGCTGGGACCCTTTCCAAAGATTACATGTAAATCATTGACCATAGCAAGTACGTGATCACCGGTACGCATGGCGGGCTTCTTCCGGTGATCTGCCTCGCCTTTGAAATGCTTGCCTTTCTTTCGACATTGGTGGTTGGTCGGAAGAAATCGACGATGGCCTGTACACATTCTTCCTGCAGCTTCGGTATATACTATCGGTGTCAAGTAAGCGGTGCGTGCATGCGTGGTATCCCTTGTTTATGCATCACGAAAGGTTCTTGAGAGCGGGCCAATCGTTGATGGTCACGTAATGCAACGCCTTTAGGTCAAATTCCTCTGCTTGTGCTCATCCCATGTACGTACCGCTTTCCATTCCACATCTGTAAAAGTTCTTCAACTAATGGCCTTAGGTACACATCAATGTCGTTGTCGGGTTGCTTAGGGCCTTGGATGAGAAATGGCATCATAATGAACTTCCGCTTCATGCACATCCAAGGAGGAAGGTTATACATACATAGAGTCACGGGCCAGTCTTTGTGATTGCTGCTCCGCTCACCGAAAGGATTAATGTCATCCGCGCTTAAAGCAAACCATACGTTCCTTGGGTCACTTGCAAACTCATCCCGATTACTTTCTCTCGATTTTTCTCCACTGTGACCCGTCGTGGTGCTCTCAACTTCCCGCCTTTCTTACGGTACTCACCGTGCCATCGCATCAACTTGGCATGCTCTCCGCTTACGAGCAGACGTTTCAACCGTGGTATTATAGGAGCATACCACATCACCTTCGCAGAACCCTCTTCTGGGGGCTCATCAACATCACCGTGGTCATCTCGTGCGATCTTATCTCGTAATGCACCGCATACCGGGCATGCGTTCAGATCCTTGTATGCGACCATGTAGAGGATGCTGATCATTAGGGCATGCATGTATCTTCCGCACCTCAATCCTATAGGGCATACGACCTTCTTTGTTGCGTATGTCTTTGTCGGGCAATTCGTTATCCTTTGGAAGCTTCTTCTTCAATATTTTTAGTAGCTTCTCAAATCCTTTGTCGAGCCTGACATTCTCCGCCTTCCACCGCAGCAATTCGGTCTGATCCGAGCTTTGTGTTGCCATCTTTGCAATTGGGGTACAACCCTTTTTTATGTTCCTCTAACATGCGATCGAACTTCAGTTTCTCCTTTTGACTTTCGCATTGTGTCCTTGCATCGACAATGACCCGGCGGAGATCATCATCATCGGACACATCGTCTGGTTCCTCTTGATCTTCAAAGACTTTGCGCTAAAGCATCATCGTGCACATCGTCTGGTTCCTCTTGATGTTCGGTAGCATCACCGTATTCGTGGGGGCACATAGTTGTCATCGTACTCTTCTTCTTCGCCGTCTTCCATCACAACCCCTATTTCTTCGTGCCTCGTCCAAACATTATAGTGTGGCATGAAACCCTTGTAAAGCAGGTGGGTGTGAAGGGTTTTCCGGTCAGAGTAAGACTTCGTATTCCCACATATAGGGCATGGACAACACATAAAACCATTCTGCTTGTTTGCCTCAACCGCTTCGAGAAAATCATGAACGCCCTTAATGTACTCGGAGGTGTGTCTGTCACCGTACATCCATTGCCGGTTCATCTGTGTGCATTATATATAAATAAGTGTGTCAAAAACTATTACAGAACATCATGAATAGATAATTAAGTGACCAAATTAATAGAAGTTCATCATCACATTAAAACCAAAGTACATACATAGTAAAAGTAAGAAAATAATACAAGTATCTATCTAAACATACAAGTAAGAATATTTTTCCTTTCAGAAAGAAGATAAGAACAAGAGGCTCACCACGGTGGTGCCGGCGATGAGATCTGCGGGCGATCGACGGCGGTGAAGACGGAGACGGGACGTGACAGACCGCTAAACCTAGACAAATATTGAGGAAAATGGAGTTTGGAGGTCGAGCTTGAAGAGGAGAAAGTTAAGTAGTGTGGCTCGGGCATTCCATCGAACACCTCGTGTGCATAGGAGGTGAGCTAGAGCACCACAAAGCTCTCCAATGGCCGGTGAGAAAAACATAGCAGTGAAGTGCTCTGCTCGCATGCGAGGGGTATATATAGGCAATTCATTGGTCCTGGTTCGTGGCATGAACCGGGACTAAAGGGCAGCCTTTGGTCCCGGTTCAAGCCACCTACCGGGACCAATGATGGTGGGCCAGGAGCGAGGACCATTGGTCCCAGTTCGTCCCACCGACCGGGACCAAAAGGTCCAGACGAACCGGGACCAATGGCCCACGTGGGCCGGCCGGCCCCCGGGGCTCACGAATCGGGTCCAATGCCCCCATGGGTCCCGGTTCTGGATTGAACAGGGACTAATGGGCTGACCCGGCCTGGACCATTGCCCCCTTTTCTACTAGTGCTAGTTAGTTGGTTGACTCACCGACAAGTGGGCCCAGGCCCTAATTAACCTAGGTTAGTGCTAACCTAACACTAACTAACTCTGTTAGTTAGTTGTTACACTGACATGTGGGTCCCAGCCGTCAGGTTTGACCTGGGCTAGCGCCTTTGACCTGCTGACGTCACCCTGACATCATGCTGACGCAGTTAACCTTTTTCTGGATTTATCCTTATTCAGGAAATTCCAGAAAATAGCTAAACCTTCTAAAATTCATAGAAATTAATCTGTAACTCCAAATGAGATAATTTATATATGAAATTTGATCAGAAAAATCAAATCTATCCATCTGTACTGGTTTCATGCATGTTAGAGCAACCTAACATTGCTGTTTACATGAAACAAGATAATGCATTTATATGAGTTCATATTTTGGGTTTGCATTTGAATCTTTGATTCAAATGAACTCAAACCACCCTGTTCAAAGCTGCATTAGCCAGAACACACTCATTTTTCCATGTCATTGCATGCATCATATTGTTGCATATTGCCATGTAATGATTGTGTTACCAGTGTGATCTTCGTGGTAGGTTCTGCCTCCAAGGATATTCACGAGTATCCAGCTAAAGGAAGCACCCCTCTACCACTCTGTCAGGCAAGCAAAACCCCCTTGTTCATTCCGATACAATCCCACTCTCTCGCTCCTGCTCTCTTTTACTGCATTGGGACAACAACGATTCACTGTTACATGCTGCGGTAGTTGAATCCCTTTTCTCTGCATGACCTGTCATTGCCACAGTAAATAGATGAAACCCAGTAGCATGAGTAGGAGTTGTTTGAGCCCTGATGTGCCTACTCATTCATGCTTGTTTGTCATGCCTGCTACTGCTTAGAGTTGACTCAGGTCTGCTTCATCAGGGATGAATTGGAGGTGTGTGAACATGTCCTACTGTTGAGAGCTAAGTGTGTGAACACCATTTGGTAAAGGTATCGATGAGAGGCCATGTAGGAGTACATGGTGGGTTGTTTCATTGAAGCCGTCCTTAGGAACTGAGTTCTATGTTTGTGATCCATGAGCAGCTACTACCACGCGTTGGGCCCAAAACCAATGGACCCACTCGACTTATTAACTGCCTTGATCTCTGTCCAGGAGTTGCAACTAGTTTCTGGTGTTTGTAGGATATGTGTTGGAGGTCGTGCATAGCACTGACCCTAGGGGTGGGCTATGATGCGGTAGATACACCATGGCCCGGTGTACCGGGCCCCCGTTTGGTGTCTCGGGAACCCTGCACACATTGTTTGGGGCTGTGAGCGAAACCCCGGCCGGATCTCCTCGCGGATGGAACCCGAATAGACGATAAACCTGCACTAGAGACTTGTGTGGTTAGTCAGGTCGTGGCCGACTCCCTCTCCAGGCTTCCGCTTGAAGGTTGCCGAGATACACGGCGTGTACATGGTGGTAAGTGGCGAGAGCGTGTTTGAAAAAGTACACCCCTGCAGGGTTATAAATGATCTATTCGAATAGCCGTGTCCGCGGTAAAGGACTTCTGGGTTGCATGTACGGTTAATAGACAAGTGAAAGTGGATACTCTAAAATGCGCAAGATAAGCGTGAGTGCTATGGATGGCGTTCTCGTAGGGAGACGGGACCGGATCCATAGTGGTGTATTGATATGGTGAATATGTGGACTCATGTGCGCCACCTCAAAAGAGTTACTTGCGGTCGTAGTTTAGGATAGCCACCGAGTCAAAGCTGGCTTGTTGTAGTTAAACTCCACCACCCCCTTTGTTGATAATGATGCACATGTAGTTAGTTCTGATGTAAGTCTTGCTGGGTACATTTGTACTCATGTTTGCTTAATTTATGTTTTTGCAGAGAGACTTCAGTCTCGTTAGTAGTTCCATGTGGACTTCGACCTTTAGGTTGCTACCTCAGCTATGATCTTGTGCCCTCGCCAGGATCTGGTAGATAGTCAGGCTTCTCAGCCTTTTCATTTGTAGATGTCTGTACTTAGACATGTTAAGCTTCCGCATGTGCTCTGACTTGTATGCTCTGAATGTTGGGTCATGAGACCCATGTTTGTAATATATGGCTCCTCGGAGCCTAATTAATAAATACTTTGAGTCGTATTGTTGTGAATGTGATGCCATGTTCTATTTACACATATCGAGCATATTGTGTGTATGATTGAAATGATTGGTATGTGTGGGATCCGACAACCTAGTTGTCTATCCTTGGCAGCCTCTCTTATGGGGAAATGTAGTCTAGTGCTTCCACTGAGCCATGGTAGTCCGCTACAGCCCGGTTTACCAGAGTCCTGTTAGTCCAGTTACTACTGCTCCGGAACACTTAGACTAGCTCCTATCCTCGGTTGCTACCAAACACAAGAACCAGGCCTAGGCATGGCACGGACCCGTTACGTTCCACTCCATGATACAAACCAAACACACCCTAACAGCCATGGAACAATTAAAGGAGAGCTTTAAAAGCGAACGGGCAGGGTGGGATGCTGAGAAAGCAACTCTGCTGAAGCGGGTGGAGGATGCTGAAACAGCCCTTACTCCGGTAGCAGAAGAACTAACTGGCTTGAAGTGGCAAATCAATGCTAAGACCACTACTGTCTTCGGTAAGTATCCTCTTCATAAGCTTTAAATAAGCAATATCCATGAAACTGCCGGTTTACCAATATTTTGAACATTGCGGGTAGCCGCGTTACTCATCTTGGCTCGGACATGCGCAAAAAACTAAAAGCTGCTTATACTCTGATAGAACAATTATATACCGGCGTTCAATGGGTCATCTGCACTGCTTCACATAATAAACCGCCCCCAACTTTGATCAAGGAGACGTTGGAGAGGTTATCTATGATGCCTGCCCGATTTGAAGAGTTGAAGAAATCAGCTGCTTGGGCCGGTGCTCTCACTGCGTTAACTCGGGCCAAGGCATGGATATCTGACCTTGATCCGGCCGATATTGGAAACGGCTATCCAAGCCAAAAAGAGGATGGGTCTGATTTTGATAATGACGACCTCAGAGCCATAACAAGGGAAATGCGTCCACTGGCAAGCAAATTGGCTGAAGAAACTGATTTGTCATATTACCAGTCGATTTATGACGCCAACAACAAACGGGTTAACAGACCAACTTATGATGTGCCAAATCTTATTCCGCCAATCCATAAGCACACCTATGCCCCTGATATTGAACCCTCCACACTTATAAGTGATGAAGCTGTATTCAGAGCTTTAACCGGGATCGATTGGTCAACCATTGACTTCCAGCAACTGGATAGAGAAGAGGGGGACGAAGCGGCTCAGGATGATCCAGAAACTTCAAGCCAGCCCGGCCAAGATTCATAAACCGGTCACCGGTTTACCTTCTGCCTTGTGCAAAACTTTGCTGGAAACAATTATTCTTTTGGGCGTCTGCTGCCTTGTAATAGGCTAGTTTAAACACTTGGTCTGCTATGCCATCGTGCATATTCACTTTGCATGATACTGTTAATCCATCATGATTATGCTATGTCTGCTTATGATCCTTAGCAGCTTTATTCAACCTGTTTCTGCATACAACAAGTTTAAAGTGTCCTGGCGGTTTACCACCGGACGGGTCATAATGCCCAACATATAACCCGGTTTATAACCAAGGATGTACTTAAGAATAATCAAATATGAAATATATCATACCTGTGACATTGAATCACATCGTTGGTTACCAACTTTTTGTAGTAAGGGTGATAACCCAAATCTTGAGTACTGATAACTCCTCCCATGTTTTGCCGTTTTATAGTAAAGTCGTATCGGGTTGTAATAAACACCGGATTATCCGTATATCATATTGGTGACTTGTAGTCGAAGCCAGACCGGGTCAATAAACACCCGATTATAACTGATCGTGCACTGACAACTTATAGTTGAAAGCCAAGCCGGGTCAATTGACACCGGTCATCTTGTAATTTTGTACTTGGCAACTCAAAAGCCAGACCGGGTCAGTAAACACCGGATTAACATAAACCTCATCAAAATAAACCGCCAAAAGAAAGATTTCAGAAGAAAAACATGCAAAAAGGCGAGGCTTTTCATGGGCTGCCAGGCCACTGAGTTAAACCATTTTGCAAAGCCTTATAAGATGGACCTCACATTAACCAATCGTCATTTTAACTATGACAAGTTCAGGGTCTTTATAAGATTGACTTGTCAAACGTTCGACGGGTCTTACCAGGATTACCTGGGCGGAGTGGCTTACTTAAAAAGGCAGGATAACCCGGGGTTTTAGGTGAATGCACCTGCCTTCCAAGCCTGGCTTTTATAGCCTATTACAAGGTTATAGACTCTTTGTTCTTGTAGAAGCGAAGAGCCCCTGAGCAATATTTTGAGCTGTGCTCAATGGGTGCCTATGTTTGAATTGTGCTTTTGCAACACTCTCTTTGTCCCCTTTTGACTTTGGGTAACAAGCCAACCAAGTTTTCTTTTATTTCTTTTATAGCCTTTGAGCTGGATCAATGGGCGATCAGAACTCCATTTTATAAATAGAAGCCCCCAAGTAATCAAAAGCTTTTAAGGAAGAACGACAGAGGCCCTGCTTTAGTAGGGATGCCGGTTTATTATATTGATCATAATATATACATTGTCAAGAATATGTACATAAGAGGAGCCTATGGCTCAGGTGTAGTAAGGCCGAAGATGAGCGATATTCCATGGCTGGTGGGTCTCCTCTTCCGATTTACGTGAGTCTTTGTGCTCTCGAACATCGATGAGGTAGTATGACCCGTTGTTCAGATTCTTGCTGACCACAAAGGGTCCTTCCCAAGGTGGGGATAACTTGTGCATATCAGTCTGATCCTGGATGAGCCGGAGCACCAGATCGCCTTCTTGAAATGTTATGGTTCTAACCCGGCGGCTGTGATAACGACGCAGATCTTGCTGGTAAATTGTCGAACGAGCTGCTGCAATGTCACGCTCCTCGTCTAACAGGTCGAGTGCTTCCTGTCGTGCCTTCTCATTGTCAGCTTCAACATAAGCCGCCACATGAGGCGAGTCATGACGGATGTCACTAGGGAGAACTGCCTCTGCTCCATAAACCATGAAGAAAGGTGTGTAACCCGTAGACCTGTTAGGTGTGGTATTGATACTCCATAACACAGAAGGTAACTCCTCCACCCAACAACCCGGCGTCCTCTATAAAGGAACCATAAGCCGGGGCTTGATGCCTCTCAGGATCTCTTGATTGGCTCTCTCCGCTTGACCGTTAGATTGGGGGTGAGCCATTGATGACACATCAAGCCGGATGTGCTCACGTTTACAAAATTCTTTCATAGCACCCTTGGACAGATTAGTGCCATTATCAGTTATGATGTTGTGTGGAAAACCAAACCGTAAAATTACCTTCTTGATGAATTGAACCGTCGTGGATGCATCACACTTACTGACTGGCTCTGCCTCCACCCACTTAGTGAACTTATCAACCACCACCAGAAGGTGGGTCTTCTTACCCTTGGACCTCTTAAAGGGCCCAACCATATCCAGCCCGCAAGTTGCAAACGGCCAAGTGATTGGAATTATCCTTAATTCCTGAGCCGGAACATGAGCTCGACGGGAAAACTTTTGACAACCATCACACTTTTTCACCAAGTCCTCAGCATCAGCATGAGCTGTCAACCAATAGAAACCGTGACGAAAAGCTTTAGCTACCAGGGACTTTGAACTAGCGTGGTGACCGCAATCTCCTTCGTGGATCTCACGCAAAATCTCACAGCCTTCTTCAGAAGATACGCAACACTGAAACGCCCCTGTTACACTGCAATGATGCAATTCTCCATTGACAATGGTCATTGACTTGGATCGTTGGATTATCTGCCTGGCCAAAGTTTCATCCTCCGGTAACTCGCCCCGGTTCG
The DNA here is from genome assembly GCA_021605145.1 of Aegilops bicornis. Classification (NCBI taxonomy): domain Eukaryota; kingdom Viridiplantae; phylum Streptophyta; class Magnoliopsida; order Poales; family Poaceae; genus Aegilops; species Aegilops bicornis. The sequence goes on from CM038673.1 coordinate 268,362,573, forward strand.
TATACGCCAAATATGGGACCGTCCAATCTGGGATAACATGAAGAGCCGCCACCAACTGAGCCTCCGGGTCAGGAACAGCCAAATCCTCCTCTGTAGGTAGCTTGACCGACGGGTTATGCAAAACATCCAGAAAAACATTGGGTGGCACCAGTTTACATTGGGAACCCAAATGGCTTAAAGCATCCGCCGCTTCGTTCTTTCGCTGGTCCACATGGTCAACCTGATAACCATTGAAGTGACCAGCCACAATATCCACCTCTCATTGATACGCCACCATGAGCGGATACTTGGAATCCCAAGTACCAGACACTTATTGAGCTACCAGGTCCAAATCACCAAAGCACTTAACCCGGCTTAAATTCATCTCCTTAGCCATTCGAAGACCATGGAGTAAGGCCTCATATTCAGCTGCATTGTTAGTGCAAGGGAACATTAAACGGAGAACATAACAAAACTTATCACCTCGTGGGGAAGTTAACACGAGTCCAGCCCCTGAGCCCTCCAATTGCATGGACCCATCAAAATGAATAGTCCAATAAGTGTGATCCGGCTTTTCTTCCGGCACCTACAACTCTATCCAGTCATTGATGAAATCCACGAGCGCTTGAGACTTGATTGCCGTACGAGGCATATATTTTAACCCGTGAGGTCCAAGCTCAATGGCCCACTTGGCAACCCGGCTAGTTGCTTCCCTGTTTTGGATTATATCTCCCAAAGGGGCAGAACTGACCACAGTGATAGGATGACCCTGAAAATACTGCTTAAGCTTCCGGCTCGCCATGAAAACTCCATACACCAGTTTCTGCCAATGTGGGTACCTCTGCTTGGACTCAATAAGCACCTCACTGATATAATAAATCGTCCGTTGAACCGGATACTCCTTTCCAGCCTCCTTGCACTCCACCACAATGGCCACACTGATAGCCCGGGCATTAGCAGCCACATATAACAACAGTGGATCTTTATCGACCGGAGCCGCAAGGACAGGTGGCTCGGCTAACTGCTTCTTCAAGTCCTCAAATGCCGCATTAGCAACATCACCTGCATAAAATTATCTGTCTTCTTCATCATCTCGACATGAGAGGATAGCTTTCTCTCCTAACCGGCTGATAAACCGGCTCAGCGCTACAATACGACCCGCCAGACGTTGAACATCGTTGATACACGCCGGTTTAGCCAGAGACGTAATAGCTTTGATCTTTTCCGGATTAGCTTCAATGCCCCTGTTAGACAATAGAAAACCCAAGAGCTCGCCTGCCGGTATACCAAAAACACACTTGGCCGGATTAAGCATCATCTTATAGACCCGGACATTATCAAAAGTTTCCTTCAAATCATCTATTAACGTCTCCTCTTTTCTGGACTTCACCACAATATCATCCACATAAGCATGAACATTGCGCCCAATCTGATTATGAAGACAATTCCGCACATAGCGCTGATAAGTCGCCTGGGCACTCTTGAGCCCAAAAGGCATAGATACATAGCAGAGGGCTCCAAAGGGAGTTATAAAAGCTGTCTTCTCCTGGTCCTTAACTGCCATTTTTATCTGATGATAACCAGAATAAGCATCCAGAAAGCTCAAACGCTCACAACCCGTTGTAGCATCAATGATTTGATCAGTACGAGGGAGAGCAAAGGGATTAGCTGGACAAGCCTTGTTCAAATCTGTGTAGTCCACACACATACGCCAAGTGTCGTTCTTCTTAAGTACTAGCACCGGGTTAGCTAACCACTCAGGGTGAAAAACCACCACAATAAACCCTGCTGCCAAGAGCCGGGCTACCTTCTCACCAATGGCCTTGCGCCTTTCTTCATTGAAGCGGCCGAGAAACTGCTTGACCGGTTTAAACTTGGGATCGATATTAAGAGTGTGCTCAGCGAGTTCCCTCGGTACACCTGGCATGTCGGAAGTTTCCATGCAAAGATGTCCTGGTTCTCACGGATGAACTCGATGAGTGTGCTTTCCTATTTCGGATCCAGGTTAGCACTGATACTAAACTGCTTGGATGAATCGCCAGGAACAAAATCAACCAGCTTAGTCTCATCAGCCGATTTAAACTTCAAGGCTGGATCATGCTGTGTAGTTGGCTTTTTCAAATAAGTCATATCCGCCGGATCAACATTGTCCTTGTAGAACTTCAACTCCTCTGTTGCACAAACCGACTCATCATAGGCTGCATCACCTTCTTCACATTCCAAAGCTATCTTACGGCTCCCATGTACCGTGATGGTCCCCTTATGACCCGGCATCTTGAGCTGCAGATAAACATAACAGGGCCTTGCCATGAACTTAGCATAAGCCGGCCGTCCAAACAGGGCATGATAAGGGCTCTTGATTTTCACCACTTCAAAAGTCAATGTCTCTGATCTTGAATCATGATCATCTCCAAAAGCAACCTCCAGAGCTATCTTGCCAACTGGATACACCGATTTACCAAGCACCACGCCATGGAAAACAGTGTTCGACAGTTTAAGATTTTTATCTGTTAACCCCATGCGACGGAAGGTTTCATAATAAAGGATATTGATACTGCTCCCTCCATCCATGAGCACCTTGGTGAACTTATACCCTCCAACCTGAGGCGCCACCACCAATGCCAGATGACCCGGATTATCAACCCGGGGCGGATGATCCTCTCGACTCCACACTATGGGATGTTCAGACCAGCGCAAAGTAACGGGCACCGCCGGTTCAACGGAGTTCACCGCCCTTTTATGAAGCTTTCCGATCGCGCTTGAGGCTAGTGGTGAAGACATGATATCGCCCACTATTCAACCGCCGGGTTGCTCGTAACCCGATTGTTCTTCTTGACTCCACGATGATTATAACCACCCTGGCTGTCCTGACTGCCCTGATTGCCATGTCCGCCTTGATTACCTTGAAATCCTGAGCCAGAACTGCCTCCACAATAACCCGGCCCGTGAGAACCGGGTCCTGAACCGTCAGGACAGTCCACGATCATATTGGAAAAGATCCGAAATTGAACTCCCGCATAATAAAGCAATCCTTCCACAGGTGCATAGCTGGCCTTTCTCGCGTCCCGTGCCTTGGGCAAGGCTGGTTTAACAGGCACTCAAGATTGACACCTGATCTTCCACTCCGCGGGGGTGGTTTACCCTTACGACGCTGACCATTATTCTGCGTGTTGGTGTTAGCCACAAAATCTAAACTGTTATCCGCTTTACGCTTACCGTTGTTTCCATGGCCCGCCGGGTTATGTTGTTGCCCTTTGGTGTTGCCGCTCTTCTTTCCCTTTCCCGGCTTTTCATCGTCAGACTCGGGGTCCTTGGTACTATCAGAGTCGGCATACTTAATCAGAGCTGCCATAAGCGTTCCCATGTCATTGCAGTGACGCTTGAGTCGTCCTGGCTTCAGCTTCAGAGGCGTGAACCGGCAATTTCCTTCCAACGTCAAGACTGCTGTATCGGCGTTGATGCGGTCCGAGAATGTAGGATTACCGAGACCCGGCGCACCCAATGGGTTGTTGATTCACCTTCTTCTTGGACACAGGCAGCTAAGTCCACAATTGACATAGGCTGCTGGCACGTGTCTTCGAAATTCTAGATAAACCGGGCCTTTAACTCGGCCCATGACCCAATGGAATTAGCTGGCAAGCTTTTTAGCCAAGTGCGAGTTGTTCCTTCCAACATCATGGTGAAGTATTTAGCACATGCCGCATCATCCACATCCAGCATCTCCATTGCCATCTCATAGCTTTAGACCCATGACTCGGGGGGTAAATCGGCAGTGTAATTGGGCACTTTACGAGGACCCTTGAAATCCTTGGGCAGCCGCACATTACGCAGAGCCGGGTTGAGACACAGCAACCCCAAAGAAATGGAAGCAACACCTGGTTCCACCGAAGTAGTTGGACGGACCGGAGTAAGCTGACGGGCCGCGTACTGCGCCGCTAACTCGACTTCTTGACGTGCTCTACCGTGATCCGCCACATCCTGAGCATTAGCACCACCGCCCGCCGGGTTATGCCCTTGAGGCGGGTTACGGTTCCGCGCACTGCTTGACGCAACCGGTTCATCAATATGCCTGCTGTAACTCCGGCTTGGGCAGGGTGTGGAATGAATCCTCTCATGGCTGTACGAATAGGCCTACTACTGAGTCAAGGCTGTCTGAAGGAGCTCCCTAGCCCGTCGCGTCTCAACCGCTACGGGGGACTCGCCTTCGACTGGGAGGGCCGCCAATCGTGAAGCGACGGCCACTATGTTATCCAAGGGGTTGGAGTAATGACCCGGAGGCGTTGACACATGCTGTGACGGGACATTCTAACGAGGCGGATCCATTGTACGCGGCTGAACTGGCACCCCCGTTCCAAGTGCTTCTACCCGGTTTACCACTGGCTGGTTGTTGGTTCCTGCTCCTGGCGTGTTAAAGAGATTCCTTGCCGCATAAACCGGAGGCAGGTGAGACCGGTTCCTTCTCCTCATTACATCATTTGACGCGTTCTGATCCAACATAAGCCGATAAGCATGTGCATCCAACTCGGCCCGCTCTGCAGCCATCCAGTTGTTTTCAGCTGCCAGGTCTGCCTTGGCTTGAGCTATCTGATCCTTCACCTTTGCAACTTCTGTGTTATGTTGATCCTGATCCGCTGGGTTAACTTCAGCCGCCAGCAGTGTTGCCAAAGTGTCGAATAAATCAGACAAAACCTGAACCGGTAGTTGCGCAGGGCCTCCTACCCCAGCTGTTGTCGCCGCCGCCGAACCAGATATCATCACTGCTGTAGTCGAAGAGTGCTGCGCTGATTGTGTACCGGCCATGAAGATCGCAACTCGGCTCGACGGATCGAAGGGGTCTGGAATACTGTCGCCATCGGAACAGCCCCAAAACCGGCCATCTTGCAGTTGATACAATGACCCGGTCTCTCCGGTAGATGACTCGTCATCAGAGTAAACGATGGTTTCACCACCAGATACTGATCTATCCTTAGATTCCGCTCCGTGGACGACTCCCACGAAGGCACGCTTCATGGCAGGCTGAACCCGGGCGAGTCTCGCACTCTGAGCCATTTCTACTATGTCGGTGCAGATGTCCAACACAGGGCCCGGTTCACCGATCTTGCTAATGAAGACGTGAATACCGCCAAAGGGGACCCGATACCCGTACTCAATTGAGCCAGCCTCGGGGCCCCAGCCTGCATCGTCGACGTAGAGCTTGCCGCGACGACTCTTGGTCATCCGGCCCACAGCGTATCCCTTGAGCCCTTCGAAGCTGCCCTCTAAGAAATTGAAACCATCATGCGATAGCCCCACGGTGGGCGCCAACTGTCGTGGTTTTGTCACGGCAGATGTCCTAGCGTAAGGACTTAGTCTTGGAGCCATCGCGACGTAGTTAGCTTAAAGGGGTTAAAGCGGGACAAAGGACGCAAGGAGTTTATACTGGTTCGGCCCCTTACGGTGAAGGTAAAAGCCTAATCCAGTTGTGGTGGAATTGCTAGGGTTTCGATGACCAGGGAGCAAATACGCTTTGCCTGGCTCTCGATCTGTTTTTTCTCGTCCCTAAACCGCCGCCGGGTCGTCCCTTTATATACACAAGTTGACGCCCGGCGGTTCAAAGAATCCCGGCCGGCTCATAAACGTGTCCGGCTCGGTTTCTACCCTTTTCTGTCTTACAACACAAGTCATACACCATATGCCGGTTTACATATACGGGCCTTAATCTGCCTTTGGGCCCTGGGCCTTCATTTAGATCTCCTCCGTAAAGCGCCATACTCCTTGTCTTCATGGGCTTCAATATGAATAACTCATTATAGGTATAACCCGGACCCTTCTGGGCGGTTTATACTCAGTAGTTATATCCCCAACAGTACCCATTTTGTAATGGGTCCTTTGATGTTAGTAACAAGGGTCTTAGGAACCCAAATAGACCATTCAATGTACTCATAAGGAGAACCAACAAATTTGGCATAGACATGCCCATCACTAGCACGGGACAACACATAAGAAGGGTTAAAGTCGCCAGCTTTGTTGGAAGGAGTGGCATTGCCCTTCTTGACACCACCACCCTTCACATTGTTCTTCTTCTCCTTGAAAGCACCCTCTCCCTCCTTCATAAAAGTTTGCTTGAGAGGAGGAGGTTGTTTGGCCTTGTCATTCTTCTTGTTGTTCTTGACTTGGGTGCGAACCCAATTCCCTCCTTAACCACAACTTCCTTTTGATTGCTCAAAAGGTCATTGAGGTTTTTCTCACCTTATATGCATGACACAAGGCCTTTCCCAAGTTGCTTCTTCAACTTAGCATTCTCCTCCGCAAGATGCACATGCTCACAACATGGGTTAGTAGCATTTGTGTAAGTGCATATTTATCCCTTAGGTGTTTTGGTGATTGATGACAATGCTTTTGCGGACTAATCGTGTGCCTTTGAATTTCTCAGACATTTCTTCACTAGGTACAAGACGGTTTGGTGCCCCTCGAAGACTATTGAAGACGGCGTTTCTCTATGTTTCTTTTGGTGGATTTGAGTCGTAGGAAAGCCGTATTATTAAGAGGGGGTCCGTGTCGGAAAGGTTTGGGTGGAATCATCACGTACACGTTCCCTTCCTTGTCTCCACCTTTCCCTTGCACTATGGAGCATTCCTGTTTATCCTCGTTGTGATTGCCTTTGGCTGTTGTTCTTGTGCTTGCGGTAATCTTGCTCCTGGAGCGGTAGTACATGAGCACCCGTGGTAATCTTAGTAGCTCGGTAGCGGTAGTACTGCGGGAGCCCACGGTAGTACCGCTCCTCTGGAGCCGTACTACTGTGGCCCCCAGGCCAAGTACCGCTGCTTTGTGGTAGTAGGGGCGGATGTAATTTTTTACATCCACGCCTCCGCGGTAGTACCACGCCTTGCTCACGGTAGTACCGCGTGCGGACTGATCCAGCAGCCACGCGGTAGTACTGCTCTCCAGCGGTAGTACCGTGTCGGGTTTTTGCACCGGCTGTTTTCCAGCGGAAGTAGGCACGGATGTATTTTTATTCATCCGCGCCCTTCCCAGGTTAGGGCGTTCCTGCCTTACGGTAGTACCGCAAGGAGGGAGCGGTAGTACTGCCCCCTGTCAGGCTCGTTGTAGCCCCCGTTGCTGCTGCGGTAGTACCGTGGTGGCCCACGGTAGTACCGCATGGCCTTGCGGTAGTACACGCCTCGAGCGGGCAAGATGCTGCGTGTCGCAGGCTGGTTAAGTGGATAATGGTTGGATTTCGTCCACCACTATATAAGGGTCGTCTCCTACCTCTAGTTGACTACCTCTTCCAACCCTAGTCTCCATTGTTGCTCCTAAGCTCCATTTTTGCCCGTTCTCACTCCCTAGCCAATCAAACTTGTTGATTTGCTCGGGAGTGGTTGAGAAGGCCCCGATCTATACTTCCACCAAGAGAAATTTGATTCCCCCCACTAATCCCTTGTGGATCTTGTTACTCTTGGGTGTTTGAGCACCCTACACGGTTGAGGTCACCACGGAGCCATAGTCCATTGTGGTGAAGCTTCATGGTGTCGTTGGGAGCCTCCAATTAAGTTGTGGAGATTGCTCCAACCTTGTTTGTAAAGGTTCGGTCACCGCCTTCAAGGGCACCAATAGTGGAATCACGGCATCTCGCATTGTGTGAGAGCGTGAGGAGAATACGGTGGCCCTAGTGGCTTCTTGGGGAGCATTATGCCTCCACACCGCTCTAATGGATACGTACTTCCCTTCAAAAGGAAGGAACTTCGGTAACACATCCTCATCTCCAGCGGCTCCACTCTTGGTTATCTCATCCCTTTACTTGTGCAAGCTTATTTGTGTTTCATTCATTGCTTGCTTGTGTGCTTGCGATTGTTGCATCATATAGGTTGCCCACCTAGTTGCATATCTAGTCAACTTACTTTGATGCAAAGTTTAATTTGGTAAAGAAAAGCTAAAAATTGTTAGTTGCCTATTCACCCCCCCTCTAGTCAATTATATCGATCCTTTCAATTGGTATCAGAGCCTCGTCTCTTTTTAAGGACTTTACTGTCCAAAGAGTATGGTTGACGTCGTAGACGATGTAGGAGAGCACTCCGGTGTGAATCCAATATCATCTACGGGAGATGGGGGTAACTCGATCTCACATGAGGAATTCAATGTGGCGTTGGACACATTGAAAACCTCCATGACGACCGAGGTCAAGGACATGTTCAAGGAATTCTTAGAAGGGCTTAAACTTTCCACCGCGCCCGTGAAAGTGGGTGATCCCGCCAACACGGAGACGGATGCTAACCCCGACAAAGGGGAAGCTACTAGTGAGAAAGCCCCCTCGTCTAGTGGTAAGAATGGCACCGGCATCTTTGCCCATGTGCAACCTCCAATTCCTTCTACTCATTTGAATCATGCCGGTCCTCCCCCCAAGATTGATAAAAAGGAGGATTTTGATTCTTGGGTCTATCATTTTAAGCGTCATTTAAATCATGTGAACACTAACCTTTGGAGAATCATTGAAGAAGGTTTTTATCCGCAAGATCGAAGCAACTTCACTCCTAGAGAAGCCGTGGATGATCAATTTAATGAGAATGCTCTCTTCATCATCCAAGAAGCAATCCTTCCCGAAGACCTCCCACATCTCCGGCCCTACTCATTGGCCAAAGATGCTTGGCTCAAAGTGGTTTCCCTCTATCGGGGAAGCGCAAGCATTCAACGGTCCAATTATGAAGTGGTTCAAGATGAAGCCGATGAGTTTGCAATGAAAGAAGATGAAGAACCTCGTGAACTTTATCAGAGAGTCACCAAACTCGCCGTCTCTCTTCGGGATCATGGAAGTAAGGACACGGATGACAATTGGATCAAGCGCAAATTTCTCAAGGCAATGATGCCCTACCACAAAGCCATGTCCTTCGTCATCCGTCAAAGGCCGGACTTTCACACCTTGTCCTCAAGTGATGTGTTGGATGAGTTTGTGGCTATGAGCATATTGGACAAGACCGCCGACAATGCGGTGCTTCGCTCCCAAAGAGCAAAGAAGCCCAACCTTGCTTTGAAGGCCAAGGTGTGTGTCGAAGAAGAAGAAGAGGAGGAAGAAGAGGAGAGCAACCTCGAAGATACGAAGTATGCCTATCATGAACACATGGCCCTTGCTTCAAGGCAATTTTGGAGCAAGAAGAACTCAAGGCCCAACTTCAACAAGAGCAGCTCAAGTGGCGCAAAGGGCAAGCAATGAGTGAGGACTTGCTTCAATTGTGGCAATGTGAGTCACTTTTTGAGTGCCCGTATGAGAAGAGGGAAGACAATGGTGGCAAGCTCATCCGTAAGGACAAGGCCAAGTCTTTCCCCAACAAGAGCAACTTCACCAAGAAGACTCCTCACAAGGCTTTGGTGGTACAAGAAGAGTACAATGAGGATGACGATGATGATGAAGATGATGAGTCGATTGCCATGGCCTCCGTTGCCATTGCGACGACTCCCCGGGTGTCTCTCTTCGACTCACCCAACGAGAGCATCACCGCCAAGTGCCTCATGGCTAAAGCCACCAACAAGGTAACCCCCAACATCAAAACTACCATCATCAATCATTCTTCTTCGACGGATTGCATTGATGAACATGAGGGAACTAATGTGGAGGAGAATGAGTTTGAGGCCTTTATGGGTAAACTCAAGGGCAAATCCAAGAAGCACTTCGTTGCTCTCTTGGAACAAGTTGGTGAAGCCAATGACATGATCGAGGCTCACGAAGAAACCATCTCTAAGATGGAGGGGCATAGTCGTGACTATGCCGATGAGATTCGGATCTTTCCAATGCTCTTGAGGAAGAGCGTGGTCTTCGCTTTGGCTCTTGAGGAGTCATACAACGATGATCATGCTAAATTAAAGAAAGATCTTGATCATGCTCTTGTTGTGTCTCGTGTGCTAAGCTCGAGAAGGCGAAGATTGGGGTTGATCTTGCTAGACTCAACGAGGAGTTTGACATCCTCGACAAGGCTCACAAAGTCTTGAAGGGTGTTCATGCTAGCCTCAAAGGGTCTCATGATCAACTCCAAGTGAAGCTAACCAAGGAGAAAGCCACTTTTCCTCATATGGTGTTGATTGATAATGCAAATGCTACTAACCCTTGTTGTGAGCATGTGCATCTTGTTGAGGAGAATGCTAAGTTGAAGGAGCAACTTGAGAAAGGCCTTGTCACATGCATACAAGGTGAGAAGAACCTCAACGACCTTTTGAGTAATCAAAAGGAAGTTGTGGCTAAGGAGGGGATTGGGTTCGCACCCAAGCCCAAGAACAAGAAGAAGAATGACAAGACCAAATGACCCCCTCCTCTCAAGCAAACTTTTGTGAGGGAGGGAGAGGGTGCTTCCAAGGAGAAGAACAACGCAAAGGGTGGCGATGCCAAGAAGGACAATGCCACCCCTCCCAACAAAGCCGGCGATTTTAATCCCTCTTATGTGTTATGTCGTGCTAGTGATGGGCATGTTTATGCCAAATTTGTTGGTTCTCCTCATGAGTACATTGAATGGTCTATTTGGGTTCCTAAGACCATTGTTACTAACATCAAAGGACCCATTACAAAATGGGTACCTAAAACCAAGCATTGATCTCTTGTAGGTGTTTGCTTCCGGTGGAGGATCATATTTGCTCGATAGTGGAGCTACAAATCATATGACCGGAAGCAAGGACTTGGTGGTGGACGTGCACAAGATTCCCTCTATGGCCACCAATGTCGAGTGGAGTGATGCCTTATCTTCTAAGGTATTGGGACTCGGCAAGGTTGTCATTTCTCATGATCTCACGATCGAGAAGGTCATGCTTGTGGAGTTCCTCGCATAAAATTTACTTTCCGTTCGTCAACTTGCAATCACGGGCTTTGCCACTTTCTTTGATATTGATACCATGGCCCTCTTGTGGAGCAAGACTCTTAAAGTAGCCTTTGTTGGGCATGTCGAGAACGGTCTCTATGTGATTAACTTTTCGGAGGTACCCACTAAGACCGCGACATGCCTAATGGCTAAAGTTGATGTGGGATGGCTTTGGCATCGCCGTCTAGCCCATGTCAATATGAGATCTTTGCAAAGTCTTCTCAAGGGGGACTATGTCCGTGGACTAACGAATGTTAGTTTTGCTAAAGATCGTGCTTGCAGTGCTTGTATCGAAGGAAAGCTTCATGAAAAGGCTCAACCTCCCACGACTATCATCTACTCGAAGAGGCCTTTGGAGCTCCTTCACTTGGATCTCTTTGGGCCTCCATCCTTTGATAGTCTTGGGGGTAGGAAGTATTGCTTGGTGATTGTGGATGACTACTCAAGATATACTTGGGTGTATTTCTTCAAGAGGAAGAGCGAGACCCAACAAACCGTCATTGACTTTGCAAATGAAGCTCAACGTCAACACAATGCAAAGATCTTGACAATACGAAGTGACAACGGCACAGAGTTCAAGAACTACACCTTGGATGAGTTTCTTAGTGATGAGGGGATCAAGCATCAATATTCTGCACCATACACCCCTCAACAAAACGGTGTCGCAGAGAGGAAGAACCGGACGTTGATGGATGCGGCAAGGACCATGATGGCGGAGTTCAAGTCTCCATACAACTTTTGGGCCGAAGCCATCAACACCACATGTCATGCATCCAATCGGCTCTACCTCCGCAAGGGCTTGAACAAGACTCCATATGAGATACTCACCGGTAACAAGCCCAACCTCAAGTACTTTCGGGTGTTTAAGTGTAAGTGTTTTATTCTCAAGAAAGGTGTTCGGTTGTCTAAGTTTGAAGCTAGAGCTTATGAGGGCATATTTGTTGGTTATGCTACAAACTCCCATGCTTATCGTGTCCTCAATAAATCCACGGGACTTATTGAGGAGACGTGTAACATGGAGTTTGATGAGAATAACGGCTCCCAAGTGGAGCAAAGTGGCACTTGTGATGTAGGTGATGAAATTCCTCCTCAAGCCATAAGAAGAATGGGTGTTGGTTTTATCCTACCCATTGAGGAACCCCTTGTGGCCGAAGGAGAAGGACAATGCTCCACTCAAGTGGAGCCATCACCAACTCAAGGCCCACACGCTTCCGACGAACAAAGTGAAGGCCCTCAACCTCATGAACAAGACCAAGGGCAAGATCATGCTCAAGACGATGTTGACACTCCAAGTGATGTCCAAGGTCAAGTTCTCTCCCCCGAGCAAGTTCAAGATCAAGAACATGCTCAAGACGGTGCTCAAGATGATCAAGTGACCGCTCCTCAACTCACCCCCGAGGAGGAATTAGAGCGTCGTGCCGCCAAGATTGCTTCCAAGCTCAGCACCAAGGGTCATCTCATGAAGAATGTACTTGGAAGCATCCAAAAGGGGGTAAGCACTCATAGACAATTGGCAAACTATTGTGAACATCACGCGTTTGTTTCTTGTGTTGAACCCCAAAAGGTATTTGAGTCACTCGAAGATCCGGATTGGCTTAATGCCATCCATGAAGAACTCAACAACTTCGAGTACAACAAGGTGTGGAGGTTGGTGCCAAGGCCAACGGGGAACCACAATGTCATTGGGACCAAGTGGATTTTCAAGAACAAGAAAGATGCTCATGGAACCATCATTCGCAACAAGGCAAGATTGGTGGCACAAGGTTACTCCCAAGTCGAGGGTATCGACTACGGTGAAACCTTTGCTCCCGTTAACAAATCTTGAATCCATTCGTTTGTTGATTGCTTATGCTTCTCATCACAACTTTAAGTTGCAACAAATGGATGTGAAGAGTGCCTTTCTTAATGGTCCTATTAATGAGTTGGTTTACGTCAAACAACCCCCCTGGTTCAAGGATCCCTACTTTCCCGATCATGTGTACCAACTCGATAAGGCACTCTATGGCCTTAAACAAGCCCCACGTGTGTGGTATGACCACCTTACCGAGTTGCTACAAGATCGTGGGTTTGAAGTTGGGCTCATCGATCCCACTCTTTTTTTTAAGAAGGTCAATGGGGAGTTGTTTGTGTGCCAACTATATGTTGATGACATTATCTTTGGTTCCCCTAACAAAGCTTTCAATGATGAATTTGCCGCACTAATGACCTCAAAGTTCAAGATGTCTTCCATGGGAGAGTTGAAGTTCTTTCTAGGTTTCGAAGTGAAGCAAAGAAGAGAAGGCACCTTCATCAACCAAGCCAAATACACTCAAGACATGCTCAAGAGATTCAAGCTAAGCGATGTCAAGCCGGCTTCCACTACAATGCCCTCTAAGTGTCAACTTGACATCGATCCCAATGGTAAAGCGGTGGATCAAAAGGTATATCGCTCCATGATTGGATCCTTGCTTTATCTTTGTGCATCTAGACCGGATATCATGTTGAGTGTGGGAATTTGTGCACGGTTTCAAGCCGCACCTAAGGAAAGCCACTATGTGGCGGTCAAGTGAATCTTTCGATATTTGGCTCATACCCCAAACTTTGGCCTATGGTACCCGAGAGGAGCAAACATCAAGCTTGAAGGATATTCGGATTCCGTTTGGGCGGGAGACAAAGTGGATAGGAAGTCCACTTCCGGAGGGTGCCAATTCCTTGGTTGCTCTTTGGTAAGTTGGTCTTCCAAAAAAGCAAAGTTGTGTGTCTCTCTCGTCCACCGAAGCGGAGTATGTAGCGGCCGGTAGTTGTTGTGCACAACTCTTATGGATGAGGCAAACTTTAAAGGATTACGGTTTCATTTGTGACAAAGTGCCTCTTTGGTGTGACAATGGAAGTGCCATCAAGATTTCTCTCAACCCGGTGCAACACTTCAAGACGAAGCATATTGAGATTCGGTATCACTTCATCAGGTATCACATTAGGCGAGGGGAGATCGAGCTCAAATACGTCAACACTCATGATAACCTTGCAAATATCTTCACGAAGCCTTTGGATGAAGCAAGATTTCGCGAGTTAAGGCATGAGCTAAATATCATTGATTCAAGCAATGTTGCTTGAACCCTTGCACACCCCACCATACTCAACTTGTTATCTTGTTTAGGTGTAGGCATGAACATAGGGGGAGTGTTGTTCTCTCAATGAACTCTCCCTCCCCCCATTATGCATAAATCGATCAACTCTTTCACATTAGCCACTTTTGGTGGTACTTGTGCTTCAAAGAGGAGTTTTGGTCATGGGCCCAAGGATAGTTCTTCGCGGTGCCATACTAATTTACTCAAACATAGGTGGCTCCAGCCACCGCCCTCTCTTTGGAGAGTTGGTGTCGCGTGGTTGTTTCTTGTTGTCGGTTCCCGTTCTGCCTTTGTGTTGTGCGTGTTCTTGTGGTGTCTCTTGTGCTCAAAGTTTCTTTGCGAAGACCCCTTTTTCGCGTGTTTGAAACCAGCTTCTTCCTGAGTTCACGGTACTACCACGGCATGCCACGGTACTACCGCTTTGAGAGGGCAAGGTACTACACTGCAGCGATAATTTTTCTTGCCGCCCGGAGAGCGGTACTACCGCTTCGTCTTGTGATACTACGCCGAGCGGTACTACCGCGATGATATGCGATACTACCGCGCTGTCGCAGACGCGTGGGGGATAAGGACGGGCAGGGGGAGTTCTAACTCCCCCATACCCATTCGTCAGTTTCCCCACTTCATCTCTCTCTCTCTCGCTCAAGGACGAGGGTCGGGGTCCCTCGACGGATCTCCGCCTCCGGCTGCTCTTCTTCGATTCTGTCCGGTGGGATCGTTCCCCACCACGTGCTCTTGCCATGGAACAAGGTCTTTCCCCAAATCCCTCTCTCTTTGGTTGTTTTCCTTGCCTTTAGGATTTTGGGGAGATGCATGTGTTCTTGAGATTTTAGGCTAAATCTTTGCAAGAGTAGGATGTAGGAGAGTAGTGGAGTGTAGGAACTATACTTGCTATGTGTGTCTTGTGATAGATCTGATCAACCATAGTACCGCCGTGATTTCGCGGTCCTTCTCAGTTTCAAAATCTGATTCGGATCTCACGCGGTGCGGTACTACCGCCCCACATGTGCGGTACTACCGCTTGTCCGGTACTACCGCCCGGTCGGTGCGGTACTACCGCACGCGCGGCGGCACTAAAATCTTACTACCGCTCCCAGACACAGTACTACCGTGACAGCCCACGGTACTACGCGACTTGGGGCGGTACTAAAATTTTAGTACCGCAACACCTGGCAGTACTACCGTTCGGTCCAATCTTTCTCATGGCATTTAGGATGTATGCTTCCTAAGTGGTTCTTTTGTTTTGCCGTGGTCTTTGCATTAATCCTTCTTGGTTTTTGTGGGTGTTTTGCGCGTTGTGCCTCAGGTGGTGGCTCTCGCCGTTCCAATCCCAGTCGCAACACTGGATCCAAGCGGTTGCACAATCCAGGTGAAGCTGCAGAGGGCTCCAGTGCCCCCAAACGCAATGTCAATACCACCGCCAACAAGGACAAGGAACCCGCTAAGAACATGGACGAGATACCCTCCGCTGAGTATGTCCATCGCAGGTAGATGAACCCATATGTGAATCCTCGTGCTATCCTCAGAGGCTGTGAGTTGTTCTGGACCAAGCAGCAGAATCTCATCTATCTGGATGTCATCAAGAACAAGCAGAATACCTATGTGGAGGTCAAGTGGATTGACATGCATCACATGAGGAAGGAACAATATCGTGAGTACTTTGGAGAGGCTCTGGACTTGATGGAGCAGTTTGGCATTGAGCATGTGATCTCCTTTCATCTGGACTTTGACCCTGAGCTTGTTTGTCAGTTCTTTGCCTCTGTGTATTTTCACCCCGGGAGGAGCGGCGGATGGCGTGGATGACCAACGGCCGTCGCCGACCGCTACCGGAAGGAGTTCATGGACCTGCTGCATGTTCCCGGCGACGGACTCGACACTCCTGTTGGTGTTCGTCCCCATGCCAATTCTGAGTACGCTAACAAGGATAAGCTCCACCGTTCTTTGTTGAGAAGGTGCTCGCCTGATGGCAAGTCGCCTTGGGTCTTGAACCCCTTTCTGGATATCATGTATCGCATCTTCCGCAACTCTCTGTTCCCGCGCATTGGCGACAAGGATAAGGTTCATGCATTTATTGTGGATATGATGCTCATGTGCGAGGATGCCCGGGTGTCTCAGACTCAGCCTCTTGATGTCTCACACATCATGTGGCATGAGCTTCGGTTATGTGTTCAACCGCAAGGTGCCCATCTACTGGTCGCACTGTTTCTGCGATCTCCAAGACTTGGGAGAAGATGTACCTGAGAGGAGTTCCTTGCACCAGACTGGATTAGGCATGATCCCATATGTCTCGGTGTCAAGCCCAACTGGGCCAACACTACCACTCATGCTGAGGCGTCTGCTGCTAGGAGGCATGTTGGTGAGGAGGAGACTGGAGCCGAGTATGTTGCTGAGGACCGTGCTGCTAGGTCTTCCCAGAGTTCCTCTATGCCCTCGTGGGCCAAGAAGCTGAAGGACAAGATGAAGACTCTCTTACGCATGCAAGCTAAGGGGCAAGACAGGACTCACGTTGCCTCCAAGGAGGCTCGCCGCCGTGACTTGCACATCCCGAGGGTCTTTGGTGAGGCTCATTCAAATGGTCGAGAGGAACATCACTCTAGAGGCCGAGTGGATGGAGAAGCAGGGCTTGAAGTGGACAGATTCTGACGAGGACTTCGAGGAGGACATCCCTGCTGCCGAGTCTGAGGAGGAGCGCTGGGATGATTTCTCCGCTTGAGCCACCCCGAGTGTGTAGATGTCCTCTCTGCCTTTTTGGCGTCTCGATGCCAAAGGTGGATAGAGTGTAGGGATTTGCTCGTGTGTCGTTGTGTTTGGTGTGTTTGTTGTCTCGTTTGAACCTCGTTTCGTTGCTTTGGTTTGGTTTGAGACTTATCCTTCATATGGTGTAAGACATATGCACTTTATCCTATCTTAGCAAGCTTATGCTATATTGTGCTTCCTATGTGTATGCTCGTTAGTAGTTGTTTAGCCTTATCATTGCTAGTTATGCCTTGTCTCTAAAACATAGGGGGAGTGTTGATCCTAGTTGTGTGCTATGCAGTCCAAAGCATTCATCTAGATTGCACACATTTAGGGGGAGCCCGTCTATATTTTAGAGGAGGGGTTTGCCTTTGTTATAGTTTATTTCCTTTTTGCGCAAATCCCATATTGTCATCAATCCACCAAAAAGGGGGAGATTGTAAGTGCATATTTATCCCTTAGGTGTTTTGGTGATTGATGACAATGCTTTTGCGGACTAATCGTGTGCCTTTGAATTTCTCAGACATTTCTTCACTAGGTACAAGACGGTTTGGTGCCCCTCGAAGACTATTGAAGACGGCGCTTTCACGCTTTCTTTTTGGTGGATTTGAGTCGTAGGAAAGTCGTACTATTAAGAGGGGGTCCGCGTCGGAAAGGTTTGGGGGGAATCATCACGTACACGTTCCCTTCCTTGTCTCTACCTTTCCCTTGCACTATGGAGCATTCCCCGTTTATCCTCGTTGTGATTGCCTTGGCTGTTGTTGCTGTGCTTGCGGTAGTACTGCTCCCTGGAGCGGTAGTACCGCAGGACTAATCGCGTGCCTTTGAATTTCTCAAACATTTCTTCACTAGGTACAAGACGGTTTGGTGCCCCTCGAAGACTATTGAAGACGGCGTTTCTCTACGTTTCTTTTTGGTGGATTTGAGTCGTAGGAAAGTCGTACTATTAAGAGGGGATCCGCGTCAGAAAGGTTTGGGTGGAATCATCACGTACACGTTCCCTTCCTTGTCTCCACCTTTCCCTTGCACTATGGAGCATTCCCCGTTTATCCTTGTTGTGATTGCCTTGGCTGTTGTTCTTTGTGCTTGCGGTAATCTTGCTCCTCGAGCGGTAGTACCGTAGGCACCTGATAGTACCGTAGCTCAGCGCAGAGTACTGCTGGAGCCTGAGTAATCTTGCTCCTCTGGAGCCGTACTACTGTGGCCCCCAGGCCAAGTACCGCTGCTTTGCGGTAGTAGGGGCGGATGTAATTTTTTACATCCGCGCCTCCGCGGTAGTACCGCGCCTTGCTCACGGTAGTACCGCGCGCGGTCTGATCCAGCAGCCACGCGGTAGTACTGCTCTCCAGCGGTAGTACCGTGTCGGGTTTTTGCACCGGCTGTTTTCCAGCGGAAGTAGGCACGGATGTATTTTTATTCATCCGCGCCCTTCCCAGGCTAGGGCGTTCCTGCCTTACGGTAGTACCACAAGGAGGGAGCGGTAGTACCGCGCCCGCAGTAGTAATCTTGCCTGTCAGCTCATTGTAGCCCCGGCCGCAGCTGTAGTACTGCAGTGGCCCACGGTAGTACCGCATGGCCTCGGTAGTACCGCCGCCTCGAGGCGTTAGTACCGCGTGTCGCGGGCTGGTTAAGTGGATAACGGTTGGATTTCGTCCACCACTATATAAGGATCGTCTCCTACCTCTAGTTGACAACCTCTTCCAACCCTAAGCTCCATTGTTGCTCCTAAGCTCCATTTTCGCCCGATCTCACTCCCTAGCCAATCAAACTTGTTGATTTGCTCGGGAGTGGTTGAGAAGGCCCCGATCTACACTTCCACCAAGAGAAATTTGATTCCCCCACTAATCCCTTGCGGATCTTGTTACTCTTGGGTGTTTGAGCACCCTAGACGGTTGAGGTCACCGCGGAGCCATAGTCCATTGTGGTGAAGCTTCGTGGTGTCGTTGGGAGCCTCCAATTAAGTTGTGGAGATTGCCCCAACCTTGTTTGTAAAGGTTCGGTCGCCGCCTTCAAGGGCACCAATAGTGGAATCACGACATCTCGCATTGTGTGAGGGCGCGAGGAGAATACGGTGGCCCTAGTGGCTTCTTGGGGAGCATTGTGCCTCCACACCGCTCTAACGGAGATGTACTTCTCTTCAAAAGGAAGGAACTTCGGTAACACATCCTCATCTCCACCGGCTCCACTCTTGGTTATCTCATCCCTTTACTTGTGCAAGCTTATTTGTGTTTCATTCATTGCTTGCTTGTGTGCTTGTGATTGTTGCATCATATAGATTGCCCACCTAGTTGTATATCTAGTCAACTTACTTTGATGCAAAGTTTAATTTGGTAAAGAAAAGCTAAAAATTGTTAGTTGCCTATTCACCCCCCCTCTAGTCAACTATATCGATCCTTTCAATTTGCATTATCAATTAAAACCATATGAGGAAAAGTGGCCTTTTCCTTAGTTAGCTTCTTGGAGTTGATCATGAGACTCTTTGAGGCTAGCATGAGCACCCTTCAAGGCTTTGTGAGCCTTGTCAAGTATATCAAACTCCTCCTTGAGTCTAGCAAGATCAACCCCTAGTTTGGCCTTCTCGGAATTGAGCACACGAGATACAACAAGAGCATGATCAAGGTCTTTCTTTAATTTAGCATGCTCATCGTTGTGTGACTCCTCAAGAGCCAAACGATGACCACACTCTTCTTCAAGAGCATTACAGAGATCCAATATCTCATCGGCATAGTCACGACTATGTCCCTCCATCTTAGAGATGGTGTCTTCGTGAGCCTCGACCACGTCATTGGCTTCACCAAGTTGTTCCAAGAGAGCAACAAAGTGCTTCTTGGATTTACCCTTGAGCTTACTCATAAAAGACTCAAATTCATTTTATTCTTCATTAGACCCCTCACTTTCATCAATGCAATCCGTCAAAGAGGGATTAGTAGTGATGGTAGTTTTGATGTTGGGGGTTACCTTGTTGGTGGCTTTGGCCATGAGGCACTTGGCGGTGATGTTCTCGTTGGGTGAGTCGAAGAGGGACAACCGTGGAGTTGTTGGAATGGCGACGGAGGCCATGGCAACCGTCTCACCGTCATCATCATCATCATCATTGTACTCTTCTTGTGCCACCAACCCCTTGGGAGGAGTCTTCTTGGTGAAGTTGCTCTTGTTGGGGAAGGACTTGGCCTTGTCTTTTCGGATGAGCTTGCCACCATTATCTTCCCTCTTCTCATATGGGCATTCCGCAACAAAGTGGCTCACATTGCCACAATTATAGAAAGTCCTTACACGTTGCTTGCCCTTCGTGCCACTTGAGTTGTTCTTGTTGAAGTTGGGCCTTGTGTTCTTCTTGCTCCAAAATTGCCTTGAAGCGAGAGCCATGTGCTCATGATAAGCATACTTTGTATCTTCGGGGTTGCTCTCCTCTTCTTCCTCTTCGTCCTCTTCTTCCACACTCACCTTGGCCTTTAGAGTGATTGGTCTTTTTTGCTCTTTGAGAATGCAACACGGCATTGTCGGCGGTCTTGTCCAAGATACTCATTGCCACAAACTCATCCAACACTTCACTTGAGGACAAGGTGTGGAAGTCCGGCCTCTGACGGATGACGGATGACGGATGACATGGCCTTATGGTAAGGCATCATGGCTTTGAGAAACTTCCTCTTGATCCAATTGTCATTTGTATCCTTGCTCCCATGATCTCGGAGTGAGACCGCGAGAGTGGTTAATCTCCGGTAAAGCTCACGAGGTTCTTCACCTTCATTCATTGCAAACTCATCGGCTTCATCTTGCACCACTTTATAGTTGGAGCGTTGAATGCTTGCGCTTCCCTTGTAAAGGGAAACAACATGGTGCCAAGCTTCCTTTGCCACGGTGAAAGGTTGGAGATGCACAATATCTTCGGATGGGATTGCATCTTGGATGATGAAGAGAGCATTCTCGTTGAATTGATGATCCGCGGCTTCTCGAGGGGTGAAGTTGCTTGGGTCATGTGGATAGAAACCTTGCTCAATGATTCTCCAAAGATTAGCATTGACATGATTTAAATGACGTTTAAAACGATAGACCCAAGAGTCAAAATCCTCATTTTTCACAATCTTAGGAGGAGAGCCGGCATGATTTAAATGAGTGGAGGGAACCGGTCCTCCATAAGTAAGAGGTGGTTCAACATGGGCATAAGTGTCGTTTCCACTTTTACCACTTGACAAAGGAACTTTCTCACTAGTAGCTTCCTCCTTTTCGGAGTTAGCATCCGTCACCTTGTTAGTGGGATCGACCACTTCCAAAGGTGCGATGGATAATTTAAGACCATCTAGAAAATTCTTAAGCATGCCTTTGACCTCGGCTGTCATGGAGGTTTTCAATGTGTCCAAAGCCACATTGAACTCTTCACGTGAGACCGAGGTTCCCCCATCGGCCGTAGACGAGGATGGAATCACACCGGGGTGCTCCTCCCCACCGTCTACGGTGTCAACCATACTCTTCAGACGGCAAAGTCCTTAAAAAAGAGACGAGGCTCTGATACCAATTGAAAGGATCGATATAGTTGACTAGAGGGGGGTGAATAGGCAACTAACAATTTTTAGCTTTTCTTTACCAATTTAAACTTTGCATCAAAGTAGGTTGTCTAGATATGCAACTAGGTGAGCAACCTATATGATGCAACAACAACGAGCAAACAAGCAAGCAAGAGAATCAACACAATATAAGCTAGCACAAGTAAAGGTACGAGATAACCAAGAGTGGAGCCGGTGAAGACGAGGATGTGTTACCAAAGTTCCTTCCTTTTGAGGGGAAGTGCGTCTCCGTTGGAGCGGTGTGGAGGCACAATGCTCCCCAAGAAGCCACTAGAGCCACCGTATTCTCCTCACGCCCTCACACAATGCAAGATACCGTGATTCCACTATTGGTGCCCTTGAAGGCGGCAACCGGACCTTTACAAACAAGGTTGAATCTCTCTCCACAACTTAATTGGAGTCTCCCCACGAAACCCCGGAGCTTCACCACAATGGATTGTGGCTCCGAAGTGACCTCTTCCATCTAGGGTGCCCAAGCACCCAAGAGTAACAAAATCCACACAATAAAGTATGGGGGAATCAAGTTTCCTTTGGTGAGAGTGTAGATCTAGGTCTCCTCCTTCAATCCCTAGCAATCAACGAGTTTGAGTGGCTAGAGAGAGAGATTGGGCAAGAAAGCTTCAAAGGCATTAATGGAGGAGAGAGAGAAGCAAGAGGTATAGGTGGGAGGAGGGAGAAGCACCTCCTTAAATAGGCCCCCCTCATATCCAACCGTTATGCGCAGAAACCCATAGGAGCGGTACTTCCGGAAAGATCACCGGTACGACCGGTGAATGCAGGAAACCCCTGCTAGGGCACCAGGGCGGTACTTCCGGTGGGGCAACCGGTAGTACTGGTATACGGAATAAACCGAAACTACCGTTCCACCACCACTCGACTACCGCAACACAATCAGAAGGTTTTCACCCTAGACCGGTAGTTAGAGCGGTGGTTGGGCCGGAGCTACCGCTGGACCAACAATTCCTGGGCGGTGGAGTTCCAGGCAGTTCTACCGCCCTGAGCACTGGTAGTACCGGTTAGTCAAGACAAACCGGAGCTTCCGTTCCACCACCGGTCTACCACCGTACCCGGTACAGAAGGGTGTCACCCCTGAGCGGTACTTGGAGCGGTGGTTTGACCGGAGCTGGATGCCAGCGGTACAACCGCTCAAGAGAGCGGTACTACCGCCATGACCAAAACTGCACAGTCACAGAGGACTTTTGGGAACCACTCTCTCCTCGAACGGAGGGTATATGGTGGGTGTAAAGAATGTGTACATGTAGTGATTCACCCAATACCTTCCGATGTGGATTCCCTCTTAATAGTACGGATATCCTACGACCAAAGGAATAAAAAACGTCACAAATTCCGTCTTCGATCTTTTTCGCATAGAGGGAAGGCCTAACCGTGTTGCGCCACACAATGTGTACCTGAGAAAACTAGGACGCACGATTAGTCCACACGAGTGTTGTCATCATCACCAAAACCCTAAGGCAGAAGATGCCCTTACATCTTTCTTGGACTACGGGTGATCGCCGTTATCGGTGACATCGCCGTTATCCGTTGCCTTGAGACTAGCGTCGCTGTTACCTGTGCCTTTATTACGGCGTCATCGGCATCTATGTTTGGGTGGCTCCTCCACTTTTCCTCCTTTTTATCTTTGGGGGTGTCTACCATGTAGACGTCGAAGAAAGAGGTGGCTGCCCAGTTCCCGGTGTAACCGGATGTTAGAGGTGACATTGTATATGACATATCATCGACGTCCTCCTCCATGTCCATGTTTTCCTGAGAGGCATAGTCTAGCACATCAGTTAAATCCTTGATCATGGTGACTAAGTGGGTGGTGGGTGGGGCGAAAAATTACACACCTTCGAATCTGAATTCGATCTGATCGTGGGCTGAGTATTTCCCGTCCGAGATCCTAAGATCCGGGATCTGGCCCGGCATCTCGTCAAAGGTGAGAGTGTCGGTTCTGCCCTCCTTCCAACAATGGGTGGTGCCGAGCTGGCTTCAGTTGATGTACCGCAAAAGGTTGTCTCGGAGCTTTTATAGGATAGGCTCACCGCCTGGGCCGATGAGGGAGTGTTCGGATCTGAGATCGAGATTGGATCCGTGAGAGCAACTGTACCAAGGGCCCGTTCCAAGATCGAATCTGGGGCATGGGCGGCGGTGTCGACGGGCCGGTCTGACATCTGTCCTAGGGCGGTGATCTTGCCGTGGCGATCCGTGGCATTTTCCAAGCTGCCGAGCCGAACAGCTCACCGTAGAGGGAGATCCTCTATCTAGCCTAAATGGCCTGTTGTATCGGCGAGTAGCGTGAAGCTGCCGAAGACAAAGAGCAGGCCTCGGACAAAGATGTCCACGTAGCCGGTGTTGTCGACGATCCATAGATCCGCCATCGAGCTCGTGCGATCACCTGGTGGGACCTATATGGGCCACCAATGTCGGTGCTAAATCTGGCAGATCTTGGGGTAGGGGGTCCCAAGCATGATGATCAGAGCTAGGTGGTACCAGGGAAAGTAGGGACACGATGTTTTACCCAGGTTTAGGCCCTCTTGATGAGGTAAAACCCTACGTCCTGCTTCTTATTGTTGATAATGATGGAGTACAGAGTAGAGATTGATCTACCTCGAGATCGTATGAGTATTGTCTAAGTCTAAACCTTGCAAAGGTGAATGCATGTGTCCTCTAAGCTGTAAACCATGCGGCTTATATAAACGCCCGGGGTACCTAGGGTTTACAAATGGGCGGTTACAATCTCTAGAGATAAGCACGCCTGTTGAAGCACGCTTAAAGTGAACACCAAGTCTTCAGGAGATCTTCATCTTGATTGCGCCGAGGGACAGGGCTGATATGGCCACGTCAACAATCTTCAGTGAGTCCTCGACCCGACCCATTACTGGCGGGCCGACCTAGCAAGCACCCCCTAAATCAGGACACCAACACTTGGATCCTTCAAGTCTTGAGTTTTCGTGGTAGTTTTGGCTCGACGACTCGTTGGTTTGGCAAAGGCAGAGAGGTGGTAGAATGAGGAGGGAGGGCTTCTTGGTTGGCAAGAGTCGAAAAGGTGGGAGGTCAATATTTTTTTTTAGGGGAGGGGGAGGGTTTACTGACAGAGTGGGGCTTAGACGAGCTGAAAGAGGGGGAGGGGGAGCGGGGTTGGCGAGTGGAAAGGTGGTGCAGATGCTGGCTAGGATCTTTCAGCAACGAGGGTGTCCATTAGCGAATAAATTAGTTTGCTGGGTTTGATCAGCCAGCGTGAACTAGTAGTTAGCCAGGATTCGTACTCATGTAAACGATCGCTGGATATTCACGTACTAAATAAAATTAAATTATAAAATTTGTAATTGCTCCACCTTTTTTTATAAAATCTACTCCCTCCATCCAATAATGTAAGACACTTTTTTACACTAGTTAGTGTTAAAAAACGTCTTACATTATGGGACGGAGGGAGTACCTTTCTTCTGATTCCAAATCTCAATCGCAGTCTTTCCACCAACTGCATTCTTCAAATCTTGGTGCTTTCTCTTCATCGGCATCGCGTTCAATACCTTCAATACCCACCACTTCATTTCTAGATCTCTACCGCCCAGATCCATAAAGCGTCACTCTATATGGCGATGCTATTGATGTCAACCTTATCAACGTCACGGAAACTCTAACAACCTTCAACCATGACTACTTTGTCTTCATCTTCATCGTCGGTGCGTCGAACTGTGAATTTAAAAACAATAAACTAATTTGTATTTAGTTTCGAGCTTATATATTTTATTGCTGACAAACAAATCCCGCTTGCCTTTTCGCACCGATTATTTGTCTTTTTTGGTTGAACGATGACTTGCAAATAGGAGATCACAAATTTCATTTCCAGCCTAGAGGGAAATCCCCACCCCTCGCCCCCTGCCTTCACATCTCTCTCTCCTCCAACCCTTGTCTATGACTCTCTCTCTCTCTCACTACCCCCAAAGCAGCAGAAACAGCAGCAAGCGCCAAGCGAGCAGCGAAGCCGATTCCCCAAATCGCCTCCCACATGCAATTCCTCGCCTGAAGAAACCCTACCTTACTCCGCCGCCGCTGTCGCCGCCATGTCGCTGCCAACGGTGGACCCGCCGGAGTGGCTGCGCACACTACCAGTGGCGCCGGAGTACCGCCCCACCCTCGCCGAGTTCGCTGACCCCATCGCCTACATCCTCAAGATCGAGCCAGAGGCCTCTCGCTACGGCATCTGCAAGATCGTCCCCCCGCTCCCCTCGCCGCCCCGCGAGGCCACCGTTCAGCTCCTCAAGGCCTCGTTCGCCTCCAATGCGGCCGCTTCCGCTTCCGGCGACGCTGGCCCCACCTTTCCGACGCGGCTCCAGCAGGTGGGCCTCTCCACAAAGAACCGTCGCGGCGCGAACCGTCGCGTCTGGGAGAGCGGCGAGCGCTACACCCTGGAGGCCTTCCGCACCAAGGCCCGCGACTTCGAACTCCCGAGGCACGCGATACCCCGAAGCACGCGACGCCCCTCCAGCTCGAGGCGCTCTTCTGGGGTGCTTGCGCTGCGAGGCCATTCAATGTCGAGTACGGCAACGACATGCCGGGGTCCGGCTTCGTCAAACGGGAGGTGCTAGACCTGGACACTGACAGTCCGGTAGCTGCGCCCAGGGACGTCGGCGAGACGGAGTGGAACATGAGGGTGGCTCCGCGCGCTCGGGGCTCGCTGCTGCGAGCGATGAGCTGGGACGTGGCTGGCGTCACGACGCCGATGCTGTATGTGGCGATGCTCTACAGCTGGTTCGCGTGGCACGTGGAGGACCACGAGCTGCATAGCCTCAACTACCTCCACTTCGGCAAGCCCAAGACTTGGTACGGCGTGCCCCGAGATGCCATGCTTGCCTTCGAGGATGCCGTCCGTGTCCATGGGTACGCGGACGACCTCAATGCCATCAGTGAGTCCTCTGTTCCACTATGCTTTTATTGTACTTCTGTTTCTTGCTTAGAAGCGCTTGAATTCTATTTGACTTGCTTGAGAAGTCGTAAGTGTTTCATTCTTGACTTGTAGAGTCAAAACCTTGTTTTGAATTGTCAAATTCTGCTGCCAATTGGGGAGATAACTGACATTCGGTAGTGTCAGGCTGTCAGCAACTTCAGATGAGCAATGTGCAATTGCAACAACGTGTAAATTAACCAGGAACCAGTGCCCTTCAATATGCAATTTATGGCTCTGAAAAAAGAAACATACTAGCGAATATGCGATCTGGAAACTGAACTAAGCAAGTAGATACAATAGATACTTTAATTTCAAATTGAACCATTGCAACCTCAATGATCATAGGAGGTTGCACTGCGACACCCTGGTAGGCCGGGGAGGGTCACGGCAGTGCACAAGCTGTGATTTGTGGGTAGGGACCGAGAGACAGGTGAGAGATTTAAGAAGGGTAAGCTGAACTTGAGAAGGGAGCCTATGCATGCTCGATTTGGTTGGTAAACTGACTTTTACTTTCGTATGAATGTGATGTGGGGGCAGCACTACACAGCTTAGTGATCAACTCTGTTGGGAATATTGAATAATAAACACATAACACGGTGTTTACCTCCGTCCCTATCTCTCCCTCCTTGGCGCAACTGCACCAAAGCCCAAACATTCTCGTCCTCGCCCTCCACCTCTCATAACCCCACTCAGAAACTCAGCATGTGACAGACCTATATGAAATGAAAGTGCACACTGCATGCACCAAGGATATGTCTATCAATCAAACCATCCTTCGTAGTAATGAAATTCAGTCTGGCTCCAAAACCTGTTTCGGACTTTCAAGGTATCTTAAGCTTCATAAAATTGGGGCTACTAGATTGCAGAACATGTAGGATTGGGGCAATAACATACATGTTATGAGCAGCAAGACATCAATGATAGCGGTTGAACAAATGACACTGTGTGAGGATGACATAGATCACCGATTTTGTTCTGTGGGTATCTGGCCGACTGATTATTTGTGTAGTACCCTCAGAAATCATGATGCTACACGGCTTCCTGCGTTGCTGGCAAATTCAGACATAGGTATGTATTACCCAAAAAGGCTTTCTCCCCGCTTTATATATAAAGCATACCGCCCAAACCACACACAGGATACACGAGTTCATCCGCGCGCACGCACAAGGCGCGAGAGTCCACAAACGCACGCACACACATAACGAAGGTACCAAGGTTAATGCTGAGGGCACAACTCAACAAGCCCAAAAAAGGAGAAAAAAAGGCCGGCCCACCGGAGAGAGTTGAAAGCCTAGTCTGGCTCTAGAGGAGGCGGCGGAAGCGGGGGCGCCACGTGGAAGGCCATCGCTCGAAGGTTGGTGATGAGGGTGTCGATGGCGTTCCGGTCCTGGAAGCGGCTAAGCGGCCGCCAGAGCTGCAAGAAACCACACATTTTAAAGATGGCGTCAGTCGCACGTCGAAGAGGGGCACGCTGGATGACAAGCCTGTTGCGCACGGTCCAAAGCGTCCAAGCGAGAACCCCAACACACCTAATGTGGCGGTGCCAGGGGGCAGAGGCCTGGATTTCCGCCAACAAGTCAGGGAAGTTGGTGTTGCACCAAGTTCCACCAACAACGTCGCGGAAGCAGGACCACAAGAACTGAGCGGTGACGCATGAGAAGATGTGGTTAGCATCTTCCGCCACGTCACAGAGGGGGCACAGGCCGTCACCGGGCCCGTTACGCTTGCGCACCTCAACCCCTGAGGGCACGCGTCCTCGAATCCACTGCCAGAGGAAGATCCTGATCTTCAAGGGGAGGCGGATGTCCCAGATCAGACTAAACGGCTCAGGGGCCGTGGAAGGAGCAATCGCTTGATAAAGGGACTTGGTCGAGAAGCGCCCCGAAGTCTTGAGGCGCCATGAGACGGAGTCATCTGCGTTGTCGACATTTAGAGGCTGAAGAGCGATGGCCTGAAGGAGAGCATCCCATGCAGCCACCTCGAGGGGGCCAAAGGGTCTACGGAAAGCGAGGCGCCCTAAGTCAATAAGGGCCACCTCCACGGAGACCCGAGGGTCAGCCACGATGGAGAATAGTTCGGGGAAACGGGCGGCGAGGGGAAGATCCCCCACCCACCGGTCAAACCAAAACAGGGTCGAGGAGCCTGAGCCCACCGAGATGGATGTACCAATGTGGAGGATTGGCATGAGCTGGACCACAACATGCCAGAACTGGGATCCGCCTGAGCGCTGGCAGAAGGCAAGGGGCTGGCCACGAAGTTATTTGGATCAGATGATGTCCAACCAGAGGCCACCCTCCCCGTTGGCTATCCGCCAAAGCCAGCAGGTCAGGAGGGCGATATTCATGCGCCTAGAGGACAGGATCCCAAGGCCTCCCTGGTCCTTGGGTTTGTAGATCTCCAGCCAACTGACCATATGGTATTTCTGCTTATCCCCCTCGCTGGCCCAGAAGAATCTGGACTGGTATTTGGCTATCTCTTGATGCAGCGTCTCATGTAAGCTATAGAAGCTCATCAGGAACCAAAGGAGGCTGGAGCAGAATCACCCGGGCAGCCTTAGATAGCCACCTGCCCCTCTAGGGTTCAACCTGGTGCTGCATGCGGGTTACGGCCGGGCGGAGATCCGCCATTGTCAGCCTAGAATCACTAATGGGAATCCCCAAATAAGTGATGGGGAAGGAGCCCAGTTTACAGTTAAGCCGGTCAAGCCATATCTTGGCACTCCTCCTGGGAGTAGCCAAGGATCATCATCTCGCTCTTGTCGAAGTTGATCGTGAGGCCCGACATCTACTGAAAGCAGAGGAGGAATTTAAGGTTGGCGATGTCGGAGTCCGAGCCCTCGATCATGATGATGGTGTCATCCGCGTACTGTAGGAGGGAGACCCCTCCCCCTCCCACCAGATGTGGTACCACCCCTTGGATATGTCCAGTAGCCTTGGCCTTATCAAGAATAGCAGCCAGGGCATTGACCACCATATTGAATAGGAACGGAGAGAAGGGATCGCCCTGACGGACCCCACATACGGTGGGAAAGTAGGGTCCAATCTCGCCGTTGATGTTTACCGCGGTCCGACCACACGAGACTAGCTGCATGACTCGGGTGACCCAGCGATCGTCGAAGCCCTTGCGGAGGAGGACTTCGCGAAGGAAGGACTACCGAACCGTGTCATAAGCTTTATGGAAGTCAAGCTTCAGGAAGACCGCACGCTGGCGTTTTGAGCGGACTTCGTGCAGGACTTCGTGGAACACCAACACCCCATCGAGAATGAACCAACCTTGGATGAAGGCGGATTGATTGGGGTGGGTTAGCAGGGTCACCCTATTGGCTTACCCCTTCGCCGGGATCCGAAATATCACGTTGATCACCGTGATAGGGCGGAACTGGCGAATATCCGAAGCACCTGGGACCTTAGGGATTAGAGTAATAATCCCATAGTTGAGGCGGCCCAGGTCCATGGACCCCACATAGAACTCATTAAATAAAGCCATAACCTCGGGCTTGATAGCTTGCCAGAAGGTTTGGAAGAACTTCACCGGGAGGCCATCCGGTCCCGGGGCTGAGGAAGGGTTCATGCCCTTAAGCACGGCGAGGACCTCCTCCTCCCCGTAGAGGGTCATAAGGGCCTCATTGTCTGTAGCCGAGACCAGCTGGCACCCCGACCAAGTGTCCAAGGCTAGTGAAGCGCCACCCGGAGGGGTGGTGGAAAATAGGGCTTTATAGAAGCTGTCGACGTGAGTGCGAATCTCCGTGGGACAAAGGAGGATGGTGTCCCCATCCCAGAGGCAGTGGATGGAGTTGCGACGTCTCCTACCGTTGGCGATTGCCTGGAAGTAAGCGGTGTTAGCATCACCACAGAGCACCCACCGTTGGGTGCCCCGTTGGCGCCAATAAGCCTCCTCGTCCGTGTATATGACCGATAGCTGGTCCTCGAGCTCATAGCGCAACATCCATTCATCGGAGGAGAGCCCGGCGGTGTCGGCCCGGGCGTCTAGGATCTGAATGGATGAAAGCAGAGCGGATTTCCGCTCCCTAAGGTCACGGCCGAGATTGGCCCCCCATCCCTTCATAAACTGCCAGGCCAGTTTAGCACAAAACTGCCAGGAGTCTATCGCGGATAGGGACCTGTGCGGGCTTCCCAGGGCCGCCATCCATCGCGCGCCCACCGCGTCCACAAACCCCGGTTGGTTGAGCCAGAATAGCTCAAACCGAAACCGGGGCGGGATGGGAGGGCGGTCGTTGGATGTGGAGAGCAGCAAGGGGACGTGGTCCGAACCAATGTGGGTAATAGCCCGCAGTGAGGCGAGGGGGCACCGGAGCTCCCAGTCCGGAGAAACTAGGACGTGTCGGGTCAGCTTGTCTATTGGTCTAGGTAAACCTGGCCCCAGTCCGTTCTAACTCGCGGAGACCCAGAGCCGCGATGCAGTCATTGAACATCTGCATGCGGGGAAGGTTCACTAAGTCGTTGTTTCTGTCCTTGGGAGATCGCAAGAGATTGAAATCCCCACCAACCACAACCGATAACTGGGCCGCAGTGACCTTCCTCCGAAGCTCGTCAAGGAAGGTCGCCGAGCGGCGGTGGTCGGCAGGGCCGTAAACAATCACAATCTCCCACTTAAAGTTGAGTGAACGCTCGAACACTTCCATACTGACGAAGAACTCGCCCCTATCCATGCCACCCACCTCAAAGGTGTCATCCTTTACGCCTAAAAGGATGCCACCCGAATGGCCTGCGCTCCCACTAGAAGGGAGCCAATGCCATGCAAACAGGTGGGTGCTCAGATGTTCAAGCTCTTGGAGGGAGAAGTCCGTCCGCATGGTTTCTTGGATGGCTACAATGTTGATGTGCTCGTCTCGGATGTACTCGACTAACTGCGATGCCGGCCGTCTTGGCCGAAGCCGCGGATGTTCCAGAATAGGGTCCGCATCAAGGCGCCATTTGGGGGCTGCTTGACCCCAAGACGATGGAGGCACTACGGGCCCTGAGGGCTGCCGTGCGGGAGCGGGTGTGGCCACGGATCTCCCCAACCGGCACCTCGGAGGGGGGCTGAGGTGCCGGCGTACGTAGGAGACGAGCCCGTGTCTCGGCGAGTTTCCCGTCAAGGATCTCGCGGGCGCGAAGCGCCTCAATCTGCTGTAAGGGGGGCCTAATTCCCCCCAGAAAACGATAGACGAGTCGGTGGCGACCTTGGCAAGGTGGCCGAGCGGAACAACCTCAAGTGCGGAAAACGAGCAACTGGAAGAACCGGAGGGGATGTTGGTACCCAGACTTGGTGAATCTCCAGATGGTGAGGAACTTGGCTCACATAATAATTATGAGGCCCTAGCCAAATCATCCAAGGTTTATGAAGGGCATTTTGGACATTTGGCACAATTTAAGGTTTTAGCCCTTCAAGAAAAAGTTGAGGGTTGATTAAATCCTCATTTCAAATTAAAATGAATGCAATATGAATGCAATGCTTATGAGATGAACATGATGCAAATCAATGACTGCGGAAAGTGTTGGTCCTGGGCTGTTACATAGTTTAACCTAACCACCACATCAATACACTACCTTGCATCCCTCTCGCATCCTTCACGAGGTAGGATCCCCAAGGCACTCACACCTAAGCAAGTTTATTAAATTATTAGTTAATGTTGTTCTACAATTAATTACAAAATCTCCAAGTCGTCCATAACCATAGACATGACTATTTGAGTAGATTTAAACCTGCAAGGGTGTACCATTTTACCCTATTGCGTGTCAAACACTCTTAATGCCATGTAGTCAACACACATGGGGTATGCCCACAGAGTGAGAGTGGCCACGACACTTCTCCTACGCAGCAAACAAGTCCAAGGAGCCATCCAACTGAGTTTTACCTGAATCGTGAGTCCGACCGAAGCTCCGAGACGGACCCAACCGTTGTGTCCTGGGCTAAGGTGGCTAGGGTCTGCATGATAACCCCCTGTCCACTTCACAATTCCTATGTGTATGCAACGGCCATCCAAGCATTAAAGTCATCATAACTTATGGTTTGAAGGAAGTGTTCACATTTCATTGGATTGTATGAGTTCCTGATTACATGTTTGCAACTGCATGTTCAATCCCGGGTTTAAATATGATCACAGTACCACAGGATCATCACGAACTAACTGCAGTTTGTAGCTCTTGGTACATTTATACAGGTTTAGGGACCTGAATGTGCAATTCATAAGTTGAGGGAGCCATGTGACGTGCACACAAGTTTAGTGACCTATGGTGCAGTTGACTCTTGATAATTCTTCCAACAGAGGCCAGCTTGCCTAGTTTAAATTATCTCAATTCTCAAAGCAATATTAAGCACATAGCTGACATCCATTTGTCTAGAGATCATTTGCTCCCTCCATTCCGATGAATAAGGTGCACACACATTTCAAACTTCAACTTTGACCATCAATTTAACCAACCAAATGTAGATTATGTGTGACAAAAGTTATATAGCTGGATTCGTATTCAAAAGAAGTTTTCAATGATATGATTTTTAAGTCACATAACTTATATAATACTCCGTATTGGTCTAACTCGCAGGCAAAGTTGAATTTTGCAATACGTGCATGCCTTATTTATTGGAATGGGGGTAGTAGTACATAATGTTTAATATTCGTGGAAGAATGTGTATATTATTTTTAGGAAATGTATTTATTCTCCCCGGCCTCTGCATCCTTAGATACATATAGCCAACCTCATTCAATGCTTATTACAAAGAGATGTGTCGGGGGGTGACCCCCGTGTAAGCAAATCCAGACCTAACAATCTTCCAAAACAACGGGGAGGCGAGCGCCCTGCCATCCGGCTCCGGGCTGGCTGGGCGGGGCACCAAGGCTTGACCCGGCCGGGCCGGCTCCTGCTCAGGCCGACCAGACGACCGGACAGCCCCCCTCCTACGACGGGCGGGCGTGGCTACAGTGCACCTATTGTCCCGACCAAAGCAGGCGTGGCTACAGTGTGCCCCGAGGCCACATCCCGGAGTCCTCGGCGGCGACCTGGTGCGGTCCTGTAGCAAGTCGGCGCCCACCACCCTGTGACGCGAGCAACGTCGTGCCACAGATCCGCGGCCCCCCGCGGGACTCATGTCCAGCGGGTCTGGCAGCCGGCGGGACCCGTGGCCGGCTCGAGACGATGACATCAGGGCCCCGTGCCCATGTAACAATTACCATTGTAACCCTGGGGGGCAGGTCTATAAGACCCCCCCAGGAGCCCTCCATCCGGGGGGTTCCATTCCTTTTCCAAACACACACACACACACGCATAACCAGGAGAAGGAGAGAGCTAGCTCTTCTTCCTCCTCCCCTCAAACAGCTCCAGGAGCGCCTTGTATTCACCTTGTGAGATCCATCTAGTACATCCAGCAGGACTAGGGGTTTTACATCCCCCGGAGGGCCCTGAACCTGGGTACATCGCGAGTCCCTCTCCGCTTGTCCCCGATCTCGCATCCGGAACCCTCCGACGTCCTCCGGCCCCAACCACGTTCGATAAGCCTACCCATGGCATTTGCCGTGAGAACACCACGACAAGATGAAACTCCTATCTTGCCAAAAGGAGGGCAAGATAAAAACATGGACCAACTAAGACAACTCATGCCAACAAAACTACTCTAAACACTCAGGGAGCCTACCGTCCAAACTGGGACGTAAACTACTTGGTAATCCACTCGAGCTTCTTTGCATCAAGCTCCATCAGCACAAGGTGCTGGGCCTTGTGTAATAACGTCCATAACAACAGCCAATTGGTACATGAGATTAGCACCTGCATACAAGAATGACCATTTTTCTTGTAAAATATGGCGTCATTTCTGCATAGCCAGATAGACAAAAGCACCGCTGCTGCCCCAACTAGAATAAGAGATCTTAAAGATTTATCAACCCCCCTTAGCCAGGACCCAAAAATATGTGAAATAGTATGGGGCGGGGTGATATTAAAGGCTAAATACACAGCTTGCCATGCAATACGTGCTAGACAACAATCAAAAAAGGGATTTTGAATGGTTTCTTCACAACGGAAGCTACAACGAGTATCCCCTTGCCACATTCGTTTTACTAGATTATCCTTGGTATAACTTCTCGGTAGAGGAACCAAAGGAAAACTTTTATCTTCAACGGTAATTAAAAAAAAAGGCAGCCCGGTGCACATAGCTCCCGCTTGTGCAGGGTCGGGGGAAGGGTCCGACCACTTTGGGTCTATAGTACGCAGCCTTTCCCTACATTTCTGCAAGAGGCTGTTTCCAGGACTTGAACCTGTGACCTCATGGTCACAAGGCAACAACTTTACCGCTGCACCAAGGCTCCCCTTCATCAACGGTAATTTAAGACTCCACAATCTTCTCAACTTAAACTTGACCCTTGTATACATCGAGTGCACAGAAACAGGCCAGAAGCGTGAAGATCCCATTTCTTAGGTCCTGGTCTGTAGTAAGCTGCACATCTGCAACCTTTAGGACAATCTCATTTCTGTCCACCAAATGCTGACGAATGACGCAATGAGAGCCGTACGAAAGTCAGACCTGTGAGTTCTCTACTCCAATAATCGCAGGAACAGTGGCATCCCTGTGACGGACAATATTAAATGACTTGGGCTACAAAACCGGAAGAGGCTTATCCCCAATGCACTTATCCTCCCGGAATCTAATTGATTCACCATTACCTAGAGAAAAAAGATCCAGATTGAAGAAAAGTATCTTCAACCTTCATGAGACCCTTCCAAAAGTGGGAGTCTGTTTGCTTGGCTTTAACTGCCATGAGTGAGTGGATTCTACCCCAAATATTTATTACATAAGAGTGACTGCCACACTCCGTCCTTGGTTAGCAGCTTAAATAGTCACTTACTTAGAAGGCACCTATTTTTGACTTCTAGATGGGTGCCGAGGCCACCCTGGTCTTTAGGAGTACACAAAATATCCCCACCATGCTAAATGATACTTTCTCTTATGTTGATCCGGTTGCCAAAAGAATCAGGAGCGATAATAATCTAACCTCATGCGAACCCCCTTGTGTATCTCCAAAAAGGACATCATGAAGATGGTGAGGTTGCTCAGCACAGAATTAATCAAAACCAAGTGCTCATTGTAGGGAAGAATCTGTATATTATAACTTGCTAATGGGCCTTATGTTACTGCATGCAGTGGCCTTTCAAACTTTAAATCAGAAGACGACCGTCTTGTCCCCTGAAGTGCTACTTTCTGCGGGAGTTCCTTGCTGCAGGTACGGGGACATGGTTTAACATTCTTGTTTGTGATATTCTCTTGGTCATTATTTGAGCATTGGGCACTATTGATAGATACTTCTCCAAAGCAGATTGGTTCAGAACCCTGGAGAATTTGTTATCACCTTCCCTGGAGCTTATCATTGTGGTTTTAGCCATGGTAGGCCATCAATCATGTCTGTATACATTGAATGCATTTCTATAAGTTATCTGTTTGCTCCTGCATGTGTGGATCTACTTCACTAATTATTGTAAAGAAGTGTTCTCAGATACTTAGAAATGGAATTTTGAAAAGCTACTTTCAGTAGGTGTTCTTATGATTTTATTCAACTTTGTTCGTCAGTCAGATGCTGCAGTAATAGTATATATTGTTATTACTGATTTAGATGACAACCATTCGTTATAGCCGTTATTCTACACCTGTGATGAAATGTTTCAATTTATAGCTTCTTTTAGAGTTATCAACAGTGGGCTTGCACTCACTTGAAATAACTTTATTGGTGATTATTTCATGATAATTGACCATGATGTTTGCATCCGTAGAAGAATTTGAAAGAGTTAACTGCTGTAGATGGTAGACCTAGTTTCTTGTAATAACACAGTCCCAAATTGTTGGAAGAGGGATGGCAGTTTTGACTGGTCAGGGTTTGTAATTTCATTTTGCGGATGTGGATCACATGTATTCATTTTTCCGACTACCAAATCACTGCTACATTTAAAGTTTGGCATTTAATATGTGTCCTCTGAAGAGTTATGAATACTAATTATTGTAAATGATTTCGACCCCTATGATTGAAACAATGAATTTATTTAACTATTTCATTTTCACAGGATTTAATTGTGGGGAAGCAACAAATATTGCCACTCCTCTCTGGTTGCAGGTGGCCAAAGAAGCTGCAATCCGGAGGGCTTCAACTAATTGTGGTCCAATGATTTCTCATTATCAGCTGCTTTACAAGCTTGCATTGTCATTAAGTCAAAGGTGTGCTGCAACGAATACAAATATCATTCTTTTTTGTCATAGAATTTTTTGTTTATGCAAGAATACTGAACTGATG
This sequence comes from Aegilops bicornis, assembly GCA_021605145.1. Taxonomy (NCBI): domain Eukaryota; kingdom Viridiplantae; phylum Streptophyta; class Magnoliopsida; order Poales; family Poaceae; genus Aegilops; species Aegilops bicornis. Next base: position 268,398,992 of record CM038673.1, read on the forward strand.
CATTCTCTTTATATCTTTTTAATTTAAGTTGCACTAAAATAACTAGATATATTGTTGGAATTCAAACGACTTATGATGGATGCATTACAGTTTCATCTGATTAAACTAGTCTATTCAGTTATGACACAGCCTCCTCTTCAAAATGGACAGTGAATGTGAATTATCTTTGCGATAATTTTGTAGAGTTATATTTATGCAGTTGGTTATATTTTGGAAAATTATTTGCTTGTTATAGGGAACCTAAGGATTTCCATACTCTTCCAAGAAGCTCTCGATTAAGGGATAAGAAGAAGAAGGATGAAGGAGATACAATGGTGAAAGAAAAATTTGTTGGAAGTGTGATTGAAAATAACAATTTGCTTAGTATCCTTCTGGATAAGAGTTCTTGTATAATTGTTCCTGAGACTCCATTTCCTCCTACATCCTTTCCTACGATGATGAAACCTGAACTCACTGTTAAACAAAGTTTGACGGGTGGTCACTGTAGTATTAGTCAGCAAGCAGTGCACAATATGTCTGTTGATGTGGCACTAGACAAAAGTATAGTAGTAGAGAACATGAGTCACTCTCAGTCAGTTACTGAAGCATCTTTATCTGCATACAACAGAAGAAAGCTTTATGAAACAAAATATGGTGAACTTGGCACTGCTGCCTTCTGTTTATCACCATCCAAGTTGCAGAGTGGAGTAACTGATAAAGATAAGAGAGGTGGGCTCTTAGATCAGGGGCGGTTGCCGTGCGTTCAGTGTGGCATATTAAGCTTTGCTTGTGTTGCCATCATTCAACCTAGAGAAGCGGCTGTCCAGTTTGTGTTGTCTAGAGAGGGCATCTCATCGAGTGCAAAACCGGGAGAAGTTAGTGAATCAGATGGTATCTCGAATTGGATAACCAAAAATATTGAGGTAGTTCCTCAACAAGGTTAGTGCGACTTGATCTTTTACCCCTACACAATCTCATGTGCATAATAATCACTTTTACCCCATATAATTATTTTCCCCTCCATCGTGTCATTTCTAAATATTGTACTGGTTATGGTATTGTTTTTTTTTTTGATCCAGCACATATCATCTTAATCATCTTTCTGATTTTGGTCAAATTGGAGCTAAAAACAGAAATAGCGTTGCATTCAAAGTAGTGTTTTTGCACTATGAGAAGTGATCGATCTGCTAAAGTTTTCTTGTAATCATAATATCAAACAATGAATGTTATGTTTTGAAATTATTATATTTGTATGTGAAAGGTGCAAGTGATAAAAATCATCAGTGCTTCTTTTTTAGTTCCTGATTTCCTACAGCTGAATGGAACTAAAGGATAAGAACTATTATGATGAAGTGTGTTTCATTTTGCATACCTGGAAGACTTGATATAAATATCATGTCTGTTTTCAACAGGACAAGCTTCGGAAGCACTTAGCGTAAGTTTAGCCCATGTATCTGATCGGTGTGGACAACTATACAGCAGGAACAATAATGGATCAACCTCTGCTCTAGGGCTTCTAGCTTCTACTTACGGATCATCAGACTCTGAGGAGGAATCAAACCAAGGCAAAGATAATCAGTTATTGGAAACATCAGTTAGCTTCTCAAGTACAGTTCAGCGTCAAAGATCAAATTCGCACTTGTATGAAGAGTGTTGTGAAGCCAAAACCACAACTTCTTTGCTGAAATCTATAGAGGATAATAGTACAACAATAACTCGATGTGGTAGGGACACAGATATCAATCATTTAGCAAAGCTGAGAGAGCAAGGAACAACCTATGATCAGTGTTCTGTCTACGTTGATTTGGCTAATGATCTAACCATATCAGGTGTAAAAGCCTATTCAGATACTCATGTAACCACAGCTAAGTCCTCAATTGAACCAGATGTGTTGACCCAGCTCAAGTACAATAATGATTCTTGCAGAATGCATGTATTTTGTCTAGAACATGCTTTGGGGACATGGACACAACTTCAGAAAATTGGTGGTGCTAATGTTATGCTCTTGTGTCATCCGGGTATTAACACTGTTCCATAATCTCTTGAGTCCTGAGTTTGTCCTTCAGTATGCTATCTTAAACAAAAGTCCAATTTTGAATCTATTGCAGAAGTTCAGTTTTCAACCTTGGAACCTGAAATCGGTTGTTTTAATATTGAAATACTGAACCAGTTTTATATTTTACGGCTAGAAACAACCAATTTTTTTAGAGTTTAAGGTAGAAAAATGATTTTCTGTGATGGTTCCGGGTTGAAAAGTGGACTCTTTTCTTTATCTTTAGATTTTGGGCTTGTACAATAGGATTTTACACTTCAAATATTTTCTTGTTTGACTGTTTTGTGTATGCACCTTATTGGTGATTATAGATTTGAGACTATCAGTCAGATGGTAAACTAGGCATGAGATGTGGGGAGATTCAACCTTAGAATTTATTCAAATAGACTGACGCCCTTGACGTTGAGCATGTTATTTGAGCAACTACAATATTTGGTTTCCTTTCTATATTCCCCAAAAATATATTCATACTCATTGCAATTTTCTTGGGGATATCTCTGAATTAGTATGCGGGTATGCTGAAAGGGATAAAGTACACAGTTTTTATTAAGTGAATAAAGTGTGAGCTTTTTTTAGTATGGAATAGTCATATGATTCCATAATCCTAGGAGTGCCTTCCTGCTCCTCATATCCAACATGTTTGTGTTATAACCTTAATATCATTTTAAATATACTTAAGTAGTACAGGATACTCCAAAGAGAAACTTGATGTATTTTCCTTTTTGGTCCATATTTTTAGCACAATTGCTGTACATACTCTGTTGTATGGAGAAGGGCATATAGTAACAAAGAGCTTCAGTTACATATTTTTCATCAAATTCAGTATGGGGTATACTATATTCTCAACAACACTTTAATATTGCTACGAAGGTGCAAGGAGAGTGCTTGAAAAGCTTCAGAGCTTTCGTAGGCACTGTCCTTGTTTTCTTTCTGGAAATATAGGCTATATGTATAATGTTAGAAGAGCTATTTTTTAGCAATCTTTGTAATATTATTGCTAGAGTCAACAGTGTTTTTAGTGGACGTCAATCATGTATTCCATGTAAAATGAAGTTGTTCTTGATTAGTGATTTACGTTGCATTTTCAGAATATCCTAGAGCAGAGTCAGCAGCAAAATTCATAGCAGAAGAACTTGGTTTGAAGCCTGATTGGAAAGATGTAGCTTTTGAAGAAGCAACTGATGATGACATCAGAAGAATTCAGTTGGCTTTGCATGATGAAGATGCTGAACCTGCAAGCAGTGACTGGGCAGTTAAAATGGGTATCAATATATACTACAGTGCAAAACAGAGCAAATCCCCGCTTTACAGCAAGCAGATACCATACAATTCCATCATTTACGAGGCATTTGGCCAAGAAAACCCAGACAATTTGACAGATTATGGACGGCAAAGATCAGGCGTGACAAAAGAAAAGAGTGGCTGGATGTTGGTGCGGGAAAGTTTGGATGTCAAACCAAGTCCATCCCTTTTTAGTTCGTGAGCACGAAGAACACAATCGTGCTATAGTTTGCAGCAAAGTGATGCTTGGTGCTAATTACCATGAGATAGTATACGATGAACCATCGTTTACATGTAATACAATGGTTAACTGTAGCCCATCAAAAAGGATATCCAGAAGGAAAGGAAGGGACTCTATTGAAAAATCTGGAGCCAGAAAGAAGAGATGCTCCGCCAATGATGAAGCCATTTTACATTGCAGTAGCCTTGGGATGAACTCTAAAACCATCAGCGATCAGCCTAGAAACTTCGATGATCATGACAAACATGAAGGAGGTAAAATTACAGAAGCACCAAGCACTCAGCAATATCAACAATATACCTTGCAAAGCATGAACATGAAGTCAAGTTCTAACAAGCCAAAGGATGATAAAGGAAACCGCAATTTTCTTGACCTTTATGATGAAGCTAATGACGTGGACTGCTGGTTTAACATAGATTCTGGAGATAATGCTGCAATACGACACTTGGAAGACAGTCGACAACAAGAACTTGGTACTGTGAAAGCTAAATCTCCAGGTAAATTGCAAGGTAATATGAGAAAATCGAGCAAGTGCAAGGCGAGAGATGATTCTCTGAATGGAGACAAGAAAGTGCAAAAGATGAATAAGAAATCAATTTCTAGGAAGCAAAAGGACGTCGAGATAAATACACAGTTTCGAGAAGAATACGAGGGAGATAACAACTGGGAGGAAGTTCCAGAAGGAAAAGATCATGATGTGAAAGTGGAATCTAGAGCCAAAACACGAAGTGGTGAGGATGATAAAAGAAACAACAACTCCCATGAACTACATGATGAAGATAATGATATGGATTGCTGGCATGACATACATGGCGGAGATAACGCCACAATGGGAAACTTGGATAACAGTCCAGTACAAAGACTTGAGGCTGCAGAAGTGAAATCTGGTGGTAAATTGCATTGCTGTAAGAGAAAATCCAGCAAGGGCAAGGCAAAGGATGATTACTCAAATGGAGATGAGAGATTGCAAATGCTGAAAATAGAATCAATCTCTAGGAAGCAAAAGAGTGATAGCCAGTTTGATGAAGGTTGCGACAGAGATAACGCTTTGAATTCTTTGCTTAATGATGTGGATGAAGCCACACGAGAGAACTGTTATGAAGTTAGGGAAGAAGAAATGGATGGCATGGAAGTGAAGCCTAGAGGGAAGGTGCAAACTGGTAAGAGAAAAACCAGCAGATGTCAAGCGGGTGATAAAGCAGCAAAATTTCCTTGTGATATGGAAGGGTGTGACATGAGCTTCAACTCACAGCAGGATTTGTTGTTGCACAAGCGTGATATTTGTCCTGTTAAAGGATGCAAGAAAAAGTTCTTCTGCCATAAATACCTGCTCCAGCACCGCAAAGTGCACATGGATGAAAGACCACTCAATTGTGAATGGAAGGGCTGCAAGAAGACATTCAAGTGGCCATGGGCTAGGACAGAACACATGAGGGTCCATACGGGGGTGCGACCTTACGAATGCATGGTACCTGGCTGTGGTCAGACATTCAGATTTGTGTCGGATTTCAGCCGCCACAAAAGAAAGACTGGCCATTCCAGTGGTAAGAAAATTAAGGAGAGTACATAACTTCTAATCCCTGTGCAGGAGTACAGGTTCTTTCTCTGAAGGGTATGCTGATTGAATAACTGCATCAGATTCCATTTGTCGTTGGATTAACCTGCATTAGGAGTCTAATTCATTCCATTGTTTACTGACTCCGCATAATGAGTCAATTTTTCCAGTGCCTTGGGTCCAACTGGCCTGTTGTTGACTGGGATTATTCCAAGTCAATTGTATGTGCTTTAGTTTATCGCCAACGCTTGGGGAAGTTCCTTTTGTCATCATGGTTAAATTGACATACTTATCTTGCTGTCTGGTGGCATTCAGTTAGTTGTTCGTTGTTATTTTCCTATTTATTATTACAAATTGCAGCGTAGGTAATAATAATGTGCACGCTTATTACTATGCTACATCTTTGTTTTTTCTTTTTCAAAATATTGTCAGATAGATCTCACTTTCGATAAAGGGTACTTTTATCGGGTTTGCTATGATTCAGTCTGAGTCCAGGTCCGTTAGAGCCATGTGCGCTAAGATCCATGCATTTTGTGCGTTGGCTTTTTCTTTTTTGGAGAGAATTTTTGTGCGTTGGCTGAGGCTGGAATTTGGAACATTCCAAAAAGTGGGAGATCCAACTACAAGGAAACAGGCAGTCTGGTACATATTGTTATGGTACCTTTCACCTTTTTTTGACATGGGAAACATCTCCCGTCCTTTCTGACTCTTTTTCTTTTTTTATATGGGAAATTATCTCAAATGACAAATGAAAGTAATCAGTTTGAGCTTGATTAGTTCTAAACACAATGTGAGTTTTTCTTTTGACTTAGTCCTCTGTTTCTTTTTTTATATGGGAAATTATCCCAAATGACAAATGAAAGTAATCAGTTTGAGCTTGATTAGTCCTAAACACAATGTGAGTTTTTCTTTTAACTTAGTCCTCTGCGGTGAGTTAATGGGAATGGATAAGAGGCTCAGCTGTTCGTGTTTTTCTCGGGCAGATCGCGTGGCCCATCCCATCCAGGTTTGTGGGTGTTCTTTCTTGTAATTCGTTTCATCTTTCGGATGAGTTTAAAAAAAGTTTCAAAAAAGGATGAGTGATGGACTTTGTTTTTAACATGCAACGGTGTTTTCCTTGGGCCCCACAAAAAAAACAGTGTTTTCCTTGGATCGTACTATAACACATGCCCTTTTTATTGTGTGTGCTGTCCTTTTTAAAACTGTTTTTTGTTACTCAATTTTTGTTTCCTTTTAAATTTTCATTTTCATTTTATTTTGTTTCCTTTTTCTTTTTTCTCTCTGATAGTTTTCTCTTTTTTACCAAACTATTTTTTTGTCATTTTCTTGGTGGTTAGAGAATTAGTTAAATCTTAGCCGATTCGGTACCCGTGGATTCTAGACATCAAGTTTGCGTGTGGTTAGATCCTCAAAAAAAAAAGTTTGCGTGTGGTGTTTTTTTTGGAAAGCAACATGGCTTTATAACTCAACGTGCGGGCAAATCGCCCACAACACAATCGCCCACCCGGGCAGGTACATCCGCTTCTCACTGCATACAGTGGTCAGGTTCACACAAGTGACCAATGCTAGCTAGTTCATGAGCGACAGAGTTCGCGCTACGACGATAAACAGAGATATAAAAATGAGAAAACCAAAGCTTCAGTTGGTACTTCATGTCCTCGATCACCGCTGCATACGCCGAAGAGTCCACCTTGCGTAGGTCCAACGCCTCCGCCAGGAGTTGCGAGTCGGTTTCAAACACTACTCGAACTAGGCCGAGCTCAGCTGCCATAGTGATTGCATGGGACATAGCTACAACTTTCGCCGCAAAAGCATTGCTTACGTTGTCTTTCCTCCAGCCTGAGCACAAAGCAGGCCCCCCTCCTTTGATCTAACCGCGACATCCCACCCGGCGTGGTGCTAACCAGGAACAATGGATCCGTCCACATTGATCTTATAATCAGCCTCAATCGGGGGTCGCCATCTCTCAGGGTTGTCTTGTCAACTGCTTTCCCGAAGATTTGAATATATTCGAGCACGCTGGATCTCGTCCGTCTTGCCACTTCTGCAGCCGCAAGTGGCAATTCTCCCTCTCTGAGCTTGTTCCTATTTAACCACCACAACCACCAAAAGGTAAACACGTGAAGCCGCTTTTTTACATCGAGGCCCCATAGATAATCCATCATCACATGCACGGACGTAATGGTCTCCAGCTCCATGCGCTCCTTCTCCATGGCTAGGTTCCTCCACACTTCTTTCACTGACTTGCATTTTATGAAAAGATGTGCTCCATCCTCCTCTGCCTTGCTGCCAGAATAAGCATTTGGTGTCGGCGATTGGGATGCCCTTGCGTGCTACATTTGTGCGAAGAGCGAGAGAGTCATGTTTAATCCTCCAAGCAAACATTTGGATATTTTTTGGGCAAGGCATCTTCCAAATACGTTTCCATGAGTCATCCTTAGCGCTGTTCAGATCTCCAGGGTTTGAATCACTTCCCCCACCCCACCATTACGAGTATTCTGCTCGAGCTGACGCTAGAGTTTATATGCACTTTTTACGGAGTGCATCCCCTTGTATCGTATTGCCATGCAATGAAATCTTGGACTCCTTCCCGCAGCGGTATCTGGAGGATATGTTTGATGTCATCCGCCCAGAAGGTGTCGCGCACCAGTTGCTTGTCCCACTGACCGGTATTTGGATCAATGAGATCGCAAACTCTCTCAAGAAGGGATTGCCCTTTGGGGTCCAGGACACGTCGCGACCAGGGCCGAGGTATCCACGGATGAGACTAGATTTTTACTTGAGTACCATCGCTAATCCTCCAAATATACCCCTCCCGGAATAGGTGTAGCCCATGAAGTAGGCTGCGCCAAGAGTAGGAGATACCATCTCTAGGAGCAGCATCAAGGATTTGACCGTTTGGGAAGTACCGAGCCTGCAACACCCTAGCACAGAGAGAGTCCGGGGTGTTGAATAAGTCTCCATATTTGCCTGGAAAGCAAAGCTATGTTAAAATCATTCATGTCTCGGAATCCCAATCCCCCCTGTGCTTTTGGCTTAGTAAGTGTTTTCCAGCCAATCCAATGTGTGGTATGCTCCTTGTCCTGTTGGCTCCACCAATAATTTCCTACCAGCGAGCCGAGTTCCTCACAGAAAGATTTTGTCAAGTAAAAACAAGACATAGCAAAGGTGGGAATAGCCTGAGCAACCGTTGTGACTAAAGTTTCCTTGCGGGGCGGACCTCGCGATGAACCTCTCCTTCCACCCATACACTCGTCCTGCCATCACGCCCTTGACAAAGGCAAACACTTTCCTTCTTGATTTACCAACATGAACGGGGGGGCCTAGATACTTCTCATTCCATGACTCGCTTTGAATTTGTAGGGCATCCTTCACAGCCGTTTTGACCGTAGCTCCGGTATTAGGGCTAAACATGATCGCTGATTTCTCCAGGTTGATACATTGTCCCGAGCACTCCTTATAGATATCAAGTACCTGGCGCAGTTCTTGGGCCTCAACTTGTTTGGCTTTCAATAGAAGAACGGAGTCGTCCGCGAAGAGCAGGTGTGACACCACCGGTGCTTGCGGATAGATCTTAACCCCGGTTATCCTCCCCGACGCCTCCGCATCATGTAGAAGGGTTGACAATCCCTCCGCACAAATGACGAACAAGTACGGCGAGGCTGGATCCCCTTGCCCGAGACCTCGGGAGGGAGTGAATTGTTCGGTTAGAGCGCCATTTATTTTGATCTGATACCTTACCGAACAAACACAGTTCATGACCAGATCGATCCATCGAGTGCCGAAACCCAGTTTACTCAACATTGCCCTCAAGAATTCCCACTCAACCCTATCATATGCTTTACTCATGTCCGCTTTCACTGCTGCAATGCCTTCCTTCCCCTTCTTCTTGTTCAGTATGTAATGTGACACCTCATAAGCCACAAGCACGTTGTCGGTTATCATCCGACCAGGGACAAAGGCGCTCTGGTTCAATGAAATAATGTCCGGAAGCACAATTTTGAGGCGGTTGGCGATAACCTTGGAGACTAACTTGTAGACCACATTGCAAAGGCTTATTGGCTGGAGATCCTTGATTCTATTGGGGTTCTTCACCTTGGGAATGAGGACTACAATCGTGTCGTTCCACCCAGGCGGCATGTCACCTCCATTCAGCACCGCAATCAACTCATCCACCACTTTGTCCCCCATGAAGTGCCAATGCTTCTTGTAGACGACCGAGGGCATGCCGTCTGGACCCGGAGCCTTTAAATCACCAATGTGGTCGAGCGCCGCCTTCACCTCCTCCCGTGTTACCTCCGATTCCAGGATTGCCCGCATTCAGGAGTCACACGAGGTTGAACCTTGTTGATAAGTTTTGGTAGGCGATTAACACCCGCAGAAGTGAATAGATCCTGAAAAAAACGAACATACATAGTTAGTCAGCTCCTCCCCTTCCTTCACCTTCCTGCCATCCTCCCTTCTCAGCTTTTTAATCCTATTAGCCTTCCTCTTTGCTGAAGCAACAACCATAAAGTATTTTGTGCTCTTATTTCCATCCCGTAACCAGTTGACATGAGAGTACTGTTTTGCTTTGGTGTTCTTCTTGCCCTCCAGCTCCTCAACAAGGCATCTCAGTCGAGCTTCCTCCCTAATTTTTGCTTACGAGACCGGCGCCCGCATGCATTTCTCCAACTCACGGCGGGCTTTCCTCAGTCGCTCCTCTAATTCTCCCACCACCTCCTTACTCCACTTCTTCATTCTCCCAGCCACATTATTCAATGTAGTGGCAACATCACCTCTATCCATCAGACATCCCTCTTCCCAAGCTCCTTGAATCTCTGCACTACACCCCTCCTCCTGCAGCCACCAAGCTTCAAAATGAAACCCCCGATCGCCAGCCCCTTCCTTTCTGGGCACACCTTGTGTGCTAACAATTACAGGTCGATGGTCAGAGTGTCGAGGGGCCCCATTGATCACATTGAAATCAGGAACCACTCGCACCATTGTGCGTTTGCCGTTGCTCTGTCAAGGCGCTCACAAATATACATATCCACCTCCCTGCTGTGATTTCTCCACGTGAACTTATCACCTTCATAACCAATATCACATAAATCACATGCCTCCAGAGCCCCCCTAAAGTTATCCATGGACCGTTGGGGGCGGACCGCAGCTCCTATCTTCTCATCCCCCATTAGAATTTCATTGAAGTCTCCCAGGCACAACCAAGGCCGATTGGATTGGTGTTGCTGCCCAAGGATGCGCAACATCTTCCACGTTTCCACTTTCCGCTCCAATTCTGATTCGCCATTGTCGGTGGAAACGACACCTATGGGATCACGGGGAATCCCTTCTACGGCGTCGGGCGCGGGGCTGTGGAAAGAACAGGTTTAAGGGATCAACAAGGGAGATTTATCCAGGTTCGGGCCGCAAGTGATGCGTAACACCCTACTCCTGCTAGCTTGGGTTTATCTGGTGTTCTTGGACTAGCTACAAAGCGTGCCCGGTCCAAAAAGTCCGAATCCTCTCTTAGTATGCCGTGGGCCTCCTTTTATAGTCAAAAGGGGCTGCCACAGTGGCACATAGGAGGTGGAAAGTTGTACAGTGGTCGAGTTTATCGCCTGACATCACAGGACAAAACGCATTAAATGCGCTACTTAGGTGTCCTCTTGCTTTATCACGGGAGATAACGAAGCCCGTCCCGTCCGTTGCCGCTTCGCCTCGGTCCGACGCGCGTCCAGGATGACTAGGCACGCAGCGCCACGCTGGTTGGCTGCTGAGTTGGCGTGGTGGCAGAGTCAAAATGAAGATCTGCATGCCACCACGCAGGTGCTTACTGAGTTGGCCTGGAAGCTGCACGTCGCCACGCAGGCGCTTGCCTTGTTGGCGGGTTGATCGCGGTGTTGGAACAACGGTGGAGCCTTGGCAGGTGGGGGCCTGGCTGCGGCCCCGCATATGTCGCCGGCAAGGGCCTTGCTGGGGTCTCATAGGTGTCCCCGGCAAGGGTCTTGCCGGGGGTCTCCGTCTTCTGGTCCTCATTTAACATTGTATGTTCTTGGTCTTCACAAAGATCTGCATGCCACCATGGAGGCGCCTCCCGAGCCTTGGTTCCAATGTGGTTGATGACGTCAGAACTCTCAGGCTCAAGGGCGGCGGCTCTGCTGGTGTTGGGCGAGTTTCCCCGGCAAGGCTCTGATATGTCTCCAACGTATCTATAATTTATGAAGTATTCACGCTATTATATTATCCATCTTGGATGTTTAATGGGCTTTACTATGCACTTTTATATTACTTTTGGGACTAACCTATTGACCCGAGCCCAAAGTGCAGTTCCTGTTTTTCCCCTTGTTTCAGTGTTTCAAAGAAAAGGAATATCAAACGGAGTCGAAATGGAATGAAACCTTCTGGAGAAGTTATTTTTTGAAGGAAAGCAACCCAGGAGACTTGGAGTGCACGTCAGGAAAGCAACGAGGGAGGCACGAGGCAGGGGGGCGCGCCCTCCACCCTCGTGGGCCCCTCGTGGCTCCCATGACGTACTTCTTTCACCTATATATACCCATATACCATAAAACGATCGGGGAACAGAATAGATCGGGAGTTCCGCCGCCGCAAGCCTCTGTAGCCACCAAAAACCAATCGGGACCTGTTCGCACACCTGCCGGAGGAGGGAACCCTCACCGTGGCCATCTTCATCATCCGGCGCTCTCCATGACGAGGAGGGAGTAGTTCACCCTCGGGGCTGAGTGTATGTACCAGTCGCTCTGTGTTTGATCTCTCTCTCTCTCTCTCTCTCTCTCTCTCTCTCTCGTGTTCTTGATTCGACATGATCTTGATGTATCATGAGCTTTGCTATTATAGTTGGATCTTATGTTGCTTCTCCCCTACTCTCTTGTAATGGATTGAGTTTTCCTTTGAAGTTATCTTATCAGATTGAGTCTTTAATGATTTGAGAACACTTGATGTATGTCTTGCCGTGCGCATCTGTGGTGACAATGGGATATCACGTGATTCACTTGATGTATGTTTTGGTGATCAACTTGCGGGTTTCGCCCATGAACCTATGCATAGGGGTTGGCACACGTTTTCGTCTGGATTCTCCGGTAGAAACTTTGGGGCACTCTTTGAGGTTCTATGTGTTGGTTGAATAGATGAATCTGAGATTGTGTGATGCATATCGTATAATCATACCCACGGATACTTGAGGTGACATTGGAGTATCTAGGTGACATTAGGGTTTTGGTTGATTTGTGTCTTAAGGTGTTATTCTAGTACGAACTCTAGGGCTGTTTGTGACACTTATAGGAATAGCCCAACGGATTGATTGGAAAGAATAACTTTGAGGTGGTTTCGTACCCTACCATAATCTCTTCGTTTGTTCTCCGCTATTAGTAACTTTGGAGTGACTCTTTGTTGCATGTTGAGGGATAGTTATACGATCCAATTATGTTATTATTGTTGAGAGAACTTGCACTAGTGAAAGTATGAACCCTAGGCCTTGTTTCCTAGCATTGCAATACCGTTTTCGCTCACTTTTATCATTAGTTACTTTGCTGTTTTTATATTTTCAGATTACAAAAACCTATATCTACCATCCATATTGCACTTGTATCACCATCTCTTTGCCGAACGAGTGCACCTATACAATTTACCATTGTATTGGGTGTGTTGGGGACACAAGAGACTCTTTGTTATTTGGTTGCAGGGTTTCTTGAGAGAGACCATCTTCAACCTACACCTCCCACAGATTGATAAACCTTAGTTCATCCACTTGAGGGAAATTTGCTACTGTCCTACAAACCTCTGTATTTGGAGGCCCAACAACGTCTACAAGAAGAAGGTTGCATAGTAGACATCAAGCGATTCTTGGCGCCGTTCTTGGGGAGGTGAGTGCTTGAAGGTATATCTTTAGATCTTGCAATCGAATCTTTTTGTTTCTTGTTTTATCACTAGTTTAGTCTATAAAAGAAAATTAGAAAAAAATGGAATTGAGTTTGTCTCATACGCTTCGTCTTTTTAATATCTTTCGTGATTATGATGGAAAGGAAAATTGTGCCAAAGTGTTAGAAGAAGAATGTATTAAAATGTTTGGAACTAAATCTTTGAATGATGAGCATGATTGCAATGTTGTTTGTATGAACTCCTTGAATATCCATAGTACTAATGATGATGCATTAGTTATGATGAAAATGTCTCCTATAAACATGTCAATTTTTGTGGAGTGCATCGGGTTTGCAAGTACACACCAAATAGGGAAGATAGATATTGCAAGAGGCATAAGCATTTAGAAACTAAATGGTTGCAAGAAAGGTTAGATGTGTGTGCTGAAAATTTAAACTTTCTTAGCCATACTTGTGAACTTTGCAATGAACGTGATCATTTCAGTACCCAATGCAAATTGTTTCATGATCGTATCGTGTCCAAAAATTGTGATGACTTGATTTCCTTGCACATCATAATGAACTTAGTTTGCTCTTGGGTTATGAAGAAATGAAACATATAACTAAGGTTATTCCAGAATTTGCCCTTGATAGAGTTCTTCATTTTGATCTAGAAGAAATTTATATGTATTGTGCGGTGAATTGCATTGAAAATCCTTGTACTGCCAATTACATAAAGAAAAGAAAACAAATAGAGGATGAAGAGAATACTAACGAAAGGGAAGAGACTTCCCAATATCCTCCTATTATTTCTTATGATGAATCGGGCAACGAGGAGGAGCCTTCTATTCAACCAATTTCATTAATAAGGAGCTCCAAAAAGAGGATTGAACCCACACATGATGTGGTGAAGAAGAAGAAAAGGAAAAGGAAGAGAGGTAAAAAGATATCTCTCCCAAATAATGTTGCTCCTATCATTGTTGTGTCTCATGAAAATGAATCAAAAATAATTGTGGAAGATGATGCACTTGATGATGATCTCGTTGTTGGAAATATGCCCTAGAGGCAATAATAAAAGCATTATTATTATATTTCCTTGTTCATGATAATTGTCTTTTATTCATGCTATAACTGTATTAACCGGAAATCGTGATACACGTGTGAATACATAGACTACAATACGTCCCTAGTAAGCCTCTAGTTGACTAGCCCGTTGGTCAACAGATAGTCATGGTTTCATTACTATGGACATCGGATGTCATTGACAAGCGGGATCACGTCATTAGGAGAATGACGTGATGGACAAGACCCAATCCTAAGCATAGCACAAAGATCGTGTAGTTCGTTTTGCTAGAGCTTTTCCTATGTCAAGTATCTCTTCCTTAGACCATGAGATCGTGCAATTCCGGATACCGTAGGAGTGCTTTGGGTGTATCAAACGTCACAACGTAATCGGGTGACTATAAAGGTGCACTACGGTATCTCCGAAAGTGACCATTGGGTTGACACGGATCGAGGCTGGATTTGTCACTCCGTATTACGGAGAGGTATCACTAGGGCCCACTCGGTAATGCATCATCATAATGAGCTCAAAGTGATCGAGTGTCTGGTCACGGGATCATGCATTGCGGTACGAGTAAAGTGACTTGCCGGTAACGAGACTAACGAGGTATTGGGATACCAACGATCGAGTCTCGGGCAAGTAACATACCGTCAGACAAAGGGAATAGAATACGGGGTTGCTTGAACCCTTGACATCGTGGGTTCATCCGATGACAACATCGAGGAGCATGTGGGAGCCAACATGGGTATCCAGATCCCGCTGTTGGTTATTGACTTGAGGTAGTCTCATTATGTCGCAAGATGTCTCCCGAACCCGTAGGGTCTACACACTTAAGGTTCGGTGACGCTTAGGGTTAATAGGAAGACAAATATGTGATTACCGAATGTTGTTCGAGTCCGGATAAGATCCCGGACGTCACGAGGAGTTCGGAATGGTCCGGAGGTAAAGATTTATATATGGAAAGTGGTTAAACGGACTCAGGGAAGTTTCGGTGGTATCTGGTAAAGTACCGGGGCCACCGGAGGGTTCCGGAGGTCCACCGGAGGGGCCACCTCTCCGGGGGCCACATGGGCTAAGTGGGAGAGGGAGCCAGCCCCTGGTGGGCTGGGCGCGCCTCCCACCTAGGCCCATGCGGCTAGGGTTTGGGGAGGGTAAACCCTAAAGGGGCGTCCCCCTAGCTTGGGGGGCAAGCCACCCCCCCCTCCTCCCATGGGCCGCCGCCCCCATCGAGGGTTTACCCTCGGAGGCCGGCCCCCCGTTGCCCTTTCCGCCTATAAATATAGGGGTGGGGGGGAGGGCTGACAACACCATTGAAGGCGCAGCCCCTCCCTCCCAACACCTCTCTTTCTCCACGCGAAGCTTGGCGAAGCCTGCCGGAGAAGCTGCCAGACTAACTGCACCACGCCATCGTGCTGCCATTGGAGTTGTCTTCCTCAACCTCTCCTTCACTCTTGCTGGATCAAGACGGAGGAGACGCCATCGTCCCGTACGTGTGTTGAACACGGAGGTGCTGTCCTTTCAATACTTTGGTCATCGGTGATCGGAATCACGTTAGAACGCGTCTTCATCATCACCACTCTCAAGAACGCTTGCACTCGATCTACAAGTGGTATGTAGATGCAAACTCTCTCTCGTTACTCGTTGCTTAGTAGAACTCATAGATGGATCTTGGTGAAACCGTAGGAAAATTTTAATTTTCTGTAACGTTCCCCAACACTCATTATGCCTATTGCTTGTTGTGATGATTGGGAAGATAATGATACTTCTTATGATCTTGAAAATCTTTTTGGCACTTGCTTGGAAGAATATGATAATTGCTATACTATTGGTGTTATCCATACTATTAATGACGAGAGTGATTATGCTTATGATATAAAAAGGCCCAGGCTTGGGGATGCTATGTTTAATGAAGATGATGTTTTTGAGAATATGTTTGCTGCAATTAATGTTTGTCCCAAGCTTGGGGATGCTACGTTTAGTGAAGATGATATTTTTAGTCTCCCAAGTTTTGATATGCAAATTAATAATGATGATAGCATGCCTCCTACTTATGATAATTATATTGATGAAAGTGGGTTTGGAAGAGCGTCAACTTTAGGAAGTAATGATCCCACTATTTTGGAGGATGTTGAATCTTATAATATTTATGAAAGTGGATTTGGAGAGGTCATAACTTTATTTAGTGATGTATCCACAATTTCGAAAGAGGTTTCAATTGATTATGATGAGAACAAAGTTGCTGCTTATGATGATTATTGTGATGAAACTTATGCTATAAAAAGTAGTGATGATTATATTTACAAAACTTGTCATGATTATGATTACCCTTTTTCTGAACATTACTCTTTTAATGTGGAAACAATTTATAGTATTCAAGTCTCTTATGAAACTCCCACTATTCGAATGAAAAGAATTTTGCTTATGTGGAGAGTAATAAAATTTCTATGCAAGTAGATCATGAAAAGAATGCTTTAGGTGCTGGTTATATTGTTGAATTCATTCATGATGCTACTAAAAATTATTATGAGAGAGGATCGTATGCTTCTACATATTGCAATAATATCAAGTTTCCTCTATATGTGCTGAAAATCTTGAAGCTACGCTTGTTCTGCCTTCCTATGCTAGTTGATTATTGTTCCCATAAGTTGTTTGCTCACAAAATCCCTATGCATAGGAAGTGGGTTAGACATAAATTTGCTACTCATGTTCTTCATGATGCTCTCTTTATGTTTCAATTCTTATCTTTTATGTGAGCATCATTGAAATCATCATGCCTAGTTAGGGGCGTTAAACATTAGCGCTTGTTGGGAGGCAACCCAATTTTATTTTAGTTTCTTGCTTTTTGGTTCTGTTTAGGAATAAATAAGCCATCTAGCTTATGTTTAGATGTGGTTTTGTGTCTTAGTTAGTGTTTGTGCCAAGTAGAACCTTTGGGAAGACTTGGGTGAAGTCTTTATGATCATGCTGTAAAAAACAGAAACTTTAGCGCTCACGAGATTAGCTAAAACCTTTTACTGGAGAGTGCTATTTAGTTGATTATTTTTTCAGATGATTACTAGACAAATTCCTAAGGTCCACCAATTTATTTTAGAATTTTTGGAGTTCCATAAGTATACGTTTGATACAGATTACTACAGACTGTTCTGTTTTTGACAGATTCTGTTTTTCGTGTGTTGTTTGCTTATTTTGATGACTCTATGGCTTGTCAAATAGTTTATAAACCATAGAGAAGTTGGAATACAGTAGGTTTAACACCAATATAAATAAATAATGAGTTCATTACAGTACCTTGAAGTGGTGATTTATTTTCTTATACTAACGGAGCTTACGAGTTTTCTGTTAAGTTTTGTGTTGTGAATTTTTCAAGTTTTTTTTAAATATTTGATGTACTATTGAATAAGGTGTGGCTAGAGACTAAGCTTGTGGATGCCAATGGCACCCGATGGTAATATTCAAGGACAACCAAGAGCCTAAGCTTGGGGATGCCCCGGAAGGCATCCCCTCTTTCGTCTTCGTTCATCGGTAACTTTACTTGGAGCTATATTTTTATTCAGCACATGATATGTGTTTTGCTTGGAGCGTCATTTTATATTATTTTGTTTTGCTTGCTGTTTGAATAAAATACCAAGATATGAAATTCTTAAATGAGAGAGAGTCCTCACATAGCTAAACAATTATTTAACTACTCATTGATCTTCACTTATATCTTTTTGGAGTAGTTTGTCATTTACTCGTGTGCTTCACTTATATCTATGAGTAAATGGTTGAATGATTTGAATGTCATAAATCTGAAATTATATATGTTTCATATGCTTATCCCATGGGGAGTAATGACTTTACATATAAGAAGTAGAGGTGGTAAATTTATTGAAGGTTAGCAAACATTGTATTGGTCACTTGAACAAGTCATGAAAGAATATTGAAGGAAGAGAGATTTCACATATAATACTATCTTGGACATCTTCTATGATTGTGAGCCCCATTAATTATTTTCAACCTGAGAAAATTAGTTGAAGTTGGACAAGCAAGACAACATAATGAGTTATGCTTGGGTATATTTGTATAAGTTATATTGTTTTGAATCCTCTAACATGTGGTGCTTGCTATTTAGAATCCTTTGCTAGCCAAAATATCTGTACTAAGCGGGAATACTGGTTGTGCATCCAAATTCCTTGAACCAAGTTTCTTCCATGAGTGTCCACCATATCTACCTATATGTGGTACTTACCTGGCGTTCCAAGTAAATTTTCATGTGCCAAACTCTAAACCTTCAAATAATAATCTGTTTCGTATGCCCGAATCGCTCATGTAGCGACTAGGGGCTAGCAGTATCTTCCATGCTAGGTGGGTTATTCTCACGGTGAGTGGACTCCGCTCATCATTCACGAGAAAATGGCTGGTAACTGGGATGCCCAGTCTCATGATCAAAAGATCGAAATCAAATCAAAAATAATTGCAAACAAAACTCCCCCAGGATTGATGTTAGTTGGAGGCACCCGTTGTTTTGGGCAAGCCATGGATTGATGATTGTTGGTGGAGGGGGAGTAAAAATCTTTACCTTTCAGTTTGGGAACCGCCTATAATGTATGTAGTATGGAAGATATTGGGAACTCCTGGTCATTATGTTGACAATGAAAGCATACCTCTCAAAATTATCTTCATCTCTGTTTTTGCTTTGAGCTCTGGCACCTCTGCAAATCCCTGCTTTCCTCTGCGAAGGGCCTATCTATTAATTTTATGCAAGAGTCAGTAGTATTCCTTCTCATTCCAACCCACTCTTTAGTTGGCAAGCATCATATGATGGAAAGATCTAAGCATATATGGACATTCAAATATATTTGAACATGAATTATTATTGTTGACATTACCCTTGAGGTAAAAGGTTGGGAGGCAAAACATTAATTAAGCCCCTATCTTTCTCTGTGTTCGATGAATACTATTTGTTCTAAAAATATGCTTTGAGTGGTAGCAATCATGGAAGACTAAATGATAGTTGAGTATGTGAAGTTTGCTGAATCAAAGCACTGACATAGACTCTTCCTGAAAATAAAATGAATTGTAATTGTTTGATGACTATAACACGGTAGGTTAGTTTTCAAGAAAGTTTATGATCTATACTTTAACATGTAAATAGTTTGTTACTTGATCATGCAAAGTTTTATGAGTTGAGCTACTGTTATGACATATAATGATGCTAGAAAAGGTGATTGAAATTATCATTGATCAAACTTATGCACCTGCTAGCATTCACACTTCATAAATTATTTATTTTATCATTTACCTACTCGAGGACGAGCAGGAATTAAGCCTGGGGATGCTGATACGTCTCCAATGTATCTATAATTTATGAAGTATTCATGCTATTATATTATCGATCTTGGATGTTTAATGGGCTTTACTATGCACTTTTATATTACTTTTGGGACTAACCTATTGACCCAGAGCCCAGTGCCAGTCCCTGTTTTTTCCCTTGTTTCAGTGTTTTGAAGAAAGGGAATATCAAACGGAGTCGAAACGGAATGAAACCTTCTGGAGAAGTTATTTTTGGAAGGAAAGCAACCCGGGAGACTTGGAGTGCCCGTCAGGAAAGCAACGAGGGAGGCACGAGGCAGGGGGCGCGCCCACCCCCTGGGCGCGCCCTCCACCCTCCTCGGCCCCTCATGGCTCCCCTGACGTACTTCTTTCACCTATATATACCCATATACCCTAAAACGGTCGGGGAACAGAATAGATCGGGAGTTCCGCCGCCGCAAGCCTCTGTAGCCACCAAAAATCA
This sequence comes from Aegilops bicornis, assembly GCA_021605145.1. Lineage (NCBI taxonomy): Eukaryota > Viridiplantae > Streptophyta > Magnoliopsida > Poales > Poaceae > Aegilops > Aegilops bicornis. The sequence continues at coordinate 268,418,796 of CM038673.1, forward strand.
ATCGGGACCTGTTCCGCACCCTCACGGAGGGGGTACCCTCACCGGTGGCCATCTTCATCATCCGGTGCTCTCCATGACAAGGAGGGAGTAGTTCACCCTCGGGCTGAGGGTATGTACCATTAGCTATGTGTTTGATCTCTCTCTCTCTCTCTCTCTCTCTCTCTCGTGTTCTTGATTGAGCGATCTTGATGTATCGCGAGCTTTGCTATTATAGTTGGATCTTATGTTGCTTCTCCCCTCTACTCTCTTGTAATGGATTGAGTTTTCCTTTGAAGTTATCTTATCGGATTGAGTCTTTAATGATTTGAGAACACTTGATGTATGTCTTGCCGTGTGTATCTGTGGTGACAATGGGATATCACGTGATTCACTTGATGTATGTTTTGGTGATCAACTTGCGGGTTTCGCCCATGAACCTATGCATTGGAGTTGACACACGTTTTCGTCTGGATTCTCCGGTAGAAACTTTGGGGCACTCTTTGAGGTTCTATGTGTTGGTTGAATAGATGAATCTGAGATTATGTGATGCATATCGTATAATCATACCCACGGATACTTGAGGTGACATTGGAGTATCTAGGTGACATTAGGGTTTTGGTTGATTTGTGTCTTAAGGTGTTATTCTAGTACGAACTCTAGGGCTGTTTGTGACACTTATAGGAATAGCCCAACGGATTGATTGGAAAGAATAACTTTGAGGTGGTTTCGTACCCTACCATAATCTCTTCGTTTGTTCTCCCTATTAGTAACTTTGGAGTGACCCTTTGTTGCATGTTGAGGGATAGTTATACGATCCAATTATGTTATTGTTGTTGAGACAACTTGCACTAGTGAAAGTATGAACCCTAGGCCTTGTTTCCTAGCATTGCAATACCGTTTTTGCTCACTTTTATCATTATTTACCTTGCTGTTTTTATATTTTTAGATTACAAAAACCTATATCTACCATCCATATTGCACTTGTATCACCATCTCTTCGCCGAACGAGTGCACCTATACAATTTACCATTGTATTGGGTGTGTTGGGGACACAAGAGACTCTTTGTTATTTGGTTGCAGGGTTGCTTGAGAGAGACCATCTTCAACCTCGCCTCCACGGATTGATAAACCTTAGGTCATCCACTTGAGGGAAATTTTCTACTGTCCTACAAACCTCTGCACTTGGAGGCCCAACAACGTCTACAAGAAGAAGGTTGCGTAGTAGACATCAGGCTCTTGCCGGAGCTGTGAAGGCCACCTCGGCAAGGGCCTTGCCGGGGGAGTTCCACCTCGCCCCTCAGCTCTTCATGCTTCTGGTCTTGAGCATGGCTCTGGTAATCTTTGCTTCTTCTGCCCCGCCAAGCGTGGCCACGGGCATGGGGCTGTGACTGCCCGCGCACAAGTAAAGGGGTACAAAAAGGGACCCCTACTTTTGTACACCGACAGGAGCCCCCGGGCCTGGGCCACATATAAGCGAGGGGCGTTATTGGGCCAGCCCCAGAACGGTGCGCAAGCGCACGCGCGGCGGAGTTTCTACTGCAGTAACTCCCTCACTCGTTGCGCTTCCCCACGACCAGCGTTGAATGCGTGACGTGGGGGTCGTGCGTGTGGTGGTTGCTGCACGCATGCGTCACATCGTGGTAAAGAGGCGGTCTGCGCCTTCCCCATAAAAAGGAAAAACTGCAGGCGCACTGCTCATTTACCCCGTGCGCCTTTTCCAATCTCGGAATAGCTGTTCCCCTCTTCTTCCTCAGGCGAAAGATTCGAAACTCTCGCCCTTGCTCGCCGCCGCCACGCCCCCATTACTCTTGATTCTTCGCCCTCTTCCAGCCGCCATGGCACCCAAAACCAGCAAGGGCAAGGGAGTGGCCAAGGACGCCGGGGAGAAGGAGGCGTTGGAGAGTGAACTGGCGGTGTTGCGGATGCAGCACGCCTATTTCCCCTCGAGGGTCGATGCGGTCCACCTCAGGGACTACTTCAAGCCCTTGTGGGGGAGGGCGACGACGGGGCACCCTGCCACGCATACCATCCCTGCCGATTTCGCCAAAGCCAGCCCAAATCGGTATCCCTTCTTTGTTGATTACTTTTCTTGCGGGCTCTGCCTCCCTTTCTCTGATTTCTTCAATGACATCATGCACACCTACGGCTTCCACCTCCTTGACTTCACGCCGAATGTTGTGGCGTGTATGGCTCTCTTCGCCCATCTCTATGAGGGCTTTGCCGGAGTGCTCGCCAGCACGGCGCTCTTCCGCCACTACTTCTATCCTCGCATCCAGCTAGGGGATGTCATTTCTGGGAGCATCTCCTGGATCCCTAGGGCCGAGGAGAAGGGCATGTACCCGGGGGTGCCCAGAAGGAGAGGTGGGAGGAGTGGCGGGGCCGGTGGCTATGGATCAAGGAGGAGGATCCACAGGAGTTCTATCGGATTCGTCAGAGCCCGCCAGCCCGCCGCAGGGACTGGAGTGACCTCGACGCCAATGGGAAGAAGCTCTCGGTCACCACCACTAGGATCCATCGCCTCACCATGGCTGGGCTCACCCTCGAGATGATTGGGGTGGATTTCATCCATCGCCGAATCGCCACGCTGCACAACAAGGGGAGGCCGGCCTGGGACTTCAGGAATGCGGCCGACGTCATGAGGCTCCGCCCTGGCCTGAAGCATAACTTCACGGTGATGGGGCATGCCCATTTTTGCCAGAGGCTCTTCCAGCTCAATGTGGGCGACGACGGCTGGGCTGAGAGGACCGGCAGGGCCGCGAAGTCCGGCAAGGCCATCAATGGGCCCCTGTTTGGGTTGCCGGCAGGAGTGGTCCCGCTGAGCAACTACTCTCGCCAGTCCGCCATTATAGCTATGACGCTGGACTTTAACGCGCTCGGCCTCGACCCGGCCTGGGCCGAGCCACCAGCAGAGAAAGTGCAGGAGTTCTTCGACAACTTGTCGGAGAGCTATGTTCGCGACGAGCCGGAGCTCATCCGCGACACCACCAAGGAGGAGCTGGATTACATCGCCGCCAGGGCGGCGGAGGCAGCGCTTGCCAAGGAGGCCGGCAGCGCCAGTGCCATGGAGGACGAGGCCGACGTGGCCGTGGAGGAGAAGGAGCTCGCCTAGTGGGCGGTGTCTGCCGGGGAGGACAGCGGCGCCGGCGCTGGGTCCCTCCTTATCGAAGACGTGGGCGAGGAGTCGCCCGAAGAGGAAGCCGAAGCGGACGACCCTCCGTCCGCGGGGAAGAAATGCGTCCTGCGGCGGGCCAGCTCTGGCGAGCTAGTCCGGCCCGGTAGGACCGCGCAGCGGCAACCGGCTCAGGAGCAGCTCGTGCGCCAGACGAGGGCAATCAAGGCCGCGGTAGCGAAGAGGGCGGTGAAGGCCAGGGTGGCGAAGAAGACGACGACCGCCTCCTCCTCATCCAAGCGACGCTGGACCCCATCCCTTCTCCCTCTCCCTCGGACAACACCCTGGAGGCCGAATTCGACCTCGGGTCTTTTAGCCCGAAGAGGAAGAGGAGGCCAGTGGAGGAGGAGGTGGAGAATGAGTAAGTATTTCGTCCCCCATCATCTCCTGTCCTTACGCCCGTGTTATCCTCATTTGATTTGATGTCGTCTTGAAAGGGACGTGGAGACGCTGGCCCAAAGGGTGTCGAAGAGGGCCAAGGCCTCGACGAGCGACAAGCCCCCGGCGGGTACTTCGCGTACGCCAGTGTTGGTGGATAGCATCCTGATGTCTACTACACAACCTTCTTCTTGTAGACGTTGTTGGGCCTCCAAGTGCAGAGGTTTGTAGGACAATAGCAAATTTCCCTCAAGTGGATGACCTAAGGTTTATCAATCCGTGGAAGGCGTAGGATGAAGATGGTCTCTCTCAAACAACCCTGCAAGCAAATAACAAAGAGTCTCTTGTGTCCCCAACACACCCAATACAATGGTAAATTGTATAGGTGCACTAGTTCGGCGAAGAGATGGTGATACAAGTGCAATATGGATGGTAGATATAGGTTTTTGTAATCTGAAAATATAAAAACAGCAAGGTAACTAATGATAAAAGTGAGCGTAAACGGTATTACAATGCTAGGAAACAAGGCCTAGGGTTCATACTTTCACTAGTGCAAGTTCTCTCAACAATAATAACATAATTGGATCACATAACTATCCCTCAACATGCAACAAAGAGTCACTCCAAAGCCACTAATAGCGGAGAACAAACGAAGAGATTATGGTAGGGTACGAAACCATCTCAAAGTTATTCTTTCGGATCGATCTATTCAAGAGTTCGTACTAGAATAACACCTTAAGACACATATCAACCAAAACCCTAATGTCACCTAGATACTCCAATGTCACCTCAAGTATCCGTGGGTATGATTATACGATATGCATCACACAATCTCAGATCCATCTATTCAACCAACACAAAGTACTTCAAAGAGTGCCCCAAAGTTTCTGCCGGAGAGTCAAGACGAAAACGTGTGCCAACCCCTATGCATAGTTTCATGGGCGGAACCCGCAAGTTGATCACCAGAACATACATCAAGTGGATCACGTGATATCCCATTGTCACCACAGATAAGCACGGCAAGACATACATCAAGTGTTCTCAAATCCTTAAAGACTCAATCCGATAAGATAACTTCAAAGGGAAAACTCAATCCATTACAAGGGAGTAGAGGGGGGCGAAACATCATAAGATTCAACTATAATAGCAAAGCTCGCGGTACATCAAGATCATACCACCTCAAGAACACGAGAGAGAGAGAGAGAGAGAGAGAGAGAGATCAAACACATAGCTACTGGTACATACCCTCAGCCCCGAGGGTGAACTACTCCCTCCTCGTCATGGAGAGCACCGGGATGATGAAGATGGCCACTGGTGAGTGTTCCCCCCTCCTGCAGGGTGCCGGAACAGGGTCCCAATTGGATTTTGGTGGCTACAGAGGCTTGCGGCGGCGGAACTCCCGATCTATTATGTTCCCCGAAGGTTTTAGGGTATATGGGAATATATAGGCGAAAGAAGTCGGTAAGGGGAGCCACGAGGGGCCCACGAGGGTGGAGGGTGCGCCCAGGGGGGTGGGCGTGTTCCCTGCCTCGTGCTCTCCTCGTTGATCCCCTGACGCGCACTCCAAGTCTCCCGTATTGCTTTCTTTCCAAAAATAACTTTTCCGAAGGTTTCATTCTGTTTGGACTCCGTTTGATATTCCTTTTCTGCGAAACACTGAAACAAGGGAGAAAACAGAAACTGGCACTGGGCTCTGGGTCAATAGGTTAGTCCCAAAAGTAATATAAAAGTGCATAGTAAAGGCCATTAAACATCCAAGATGGATAATATGATAGCATGAATACTTCATAAATTATAGATACGTTGGAGATGTATCAGCATCCCCAAGCTTAATTCCTGCTCGTCCTCGAGTAGGTAAATGATAAAATAAATAATTTATGAAGTGTGAATGCTAGCAGGTGCATAAGTTTGAACAATGATAATTTCAATCACCTTTTCTAGCATCATTATATGTCATAACAGTAGCTCAACTCATAGAACTTTTCATGATCAAGTAACAAACTATTCACATGTTAAAGTATAGATCATAAACTTTCTTGAAAACTAACAAACTGTGTTATTAGTCATCAAACAATTCATTTTATTTTCAGGAAGAGTCTATGTCATAGATTTGATTCAACAAACTTCACATACTCAACTATCATTTAGTCTTCCATGATTGCTACCACTCAAAGCATATTTTTAGAACAAATAGTATTCATCGAACACAGAGAAAGATAGGGGCTTAATGTTTCACCTCTCAACCTTTTACCTCAAGGGTAATGTCAACAATAATAATTCATGCTCAAATATATTTGAATGGCCATATATGCTTAGATCTTTCCACTACATGATGCTTGCCAACTAAAGAGTAGGTTGGAATGAGAAGGAATACTACTGACTCTTGCATAAAAGTAAAAGATAGGCCCTTCGCATAGGGAAGCAGGGATTTGCAGAGGTGCCAGAGCTCGAAGCAAAAAAAGATGAAAATAATTTTGAGAGGTATGCTTTCATTGTCAACATAACGACCAAGAGTTCCCAATATCTTCCATACTAGATACATTATAGGCGGTTCCCACGTAGAAAGGTAAAGTTTTTACTCCCCCTCCGAAACAACGGGTGCCGTCCAACTATCAACTTTCCTGGGGGAGTTTTGTTTAAATTATTTGCGATTTTGTTTTTGATCTTTTGATCATAGGACCGGGCATCCCAGTTACCAGCCCTTTTCTCATGAATGATGAGCGGAGTCCACTTGTCGTGAGAATAAGCTACCTAGCATGGAAGATACTGACAGCCCCTAGTCGCTACATGAGCGATTCGGGCATAAAAAACAGATTATTATTTGAAGGTTTAGAGTTTGGCACATGCAAATTTACTTGGAACGGCAGGTAAATACCGCATATAGGTAGATATGGTGGACACTCATGGAAGAAACTTGGTTCAAGGAATTTGGATGCATAAGCAGTATTCCCGCTTAGTACAGATATTTTGGCTAGCAAAGGATTCTAAAAAGCAAGCACGACATGTTAGAGGATCTATAACAATATAACTTCTATACAAATATACCCAAGCATAACTCATTATGTTGTCTTCCTTGTCCAACTTGAACTAATTTGCTCAGGTTTGAAAATAATTTATGGGGCTCACAATCATAGAAGATGTCCAAGATAGTATATTTATATGAGAAATCTCTCTTCCTTCAATATTCTTTCATGAATTGTTCAAGTGACCAATACAATGTTTGCTAACCTTCAATTTTTTTACCACATCTGCTTCTTATATGTGAAGGCATTACTCCCCACGGGAAAGGCATATGAAACATATATAATTTCAGATTTATGACATTCAAATCATTCGACTATTTACTCATAGGATATAAGTGAAGCACACGAGTAAATGACAAACTACTCCAAAAAGATATAAGTGAAGATCAATGAGTAGTTAAATAATTATGTAGCTATGTGAAGACTCTCTCTCATTTAAGAATTTCAGATCTTGGTATTTTATTCAAACAGCAAGCAAAGCTAAATAAAATAAAATGATGCTCCAAGCAAAACACATATCATGTGGTGAATAAAAATATAGCTCCAAGTAAAGTTAACGATGAACGAAGACGAAAGAGGGGATGCCATCCGGGGCATCCCCAAGCTTAAGATCTTGGTTGTCCTTGAATATTACCTTGGGGTGCCTTGGGCATCTCCAATCTTAGGCTCTTGCCACTCCTTATTCCATAGCCCATCGAATCGTTACCCAAAACTTGAAAACTTCACAACACAAAACTCATCAGAAAACTCGTAAGCTCCGTTAGTATAAGAAAATAAAACCACCACTTAGGTACTATTGTGAACTCATTCTAAATTCATATTGGTGTTATATATACTGTATTCCAACTTATCTATGGTTCATACGCTCCGATACTACTCATAGATTCATCAAAATAAGCAAACAACACATAGAAAACAGAATCTGTCAAAAACAGAACAGTCTGTAGTAATCGGTAACTAACGCAAACTTCTGGAACTCAAAACATTCTACCAAAATAGGAAGACCTAGATAATTTGATTATTGATCTTCTGAAATTGGAATCAGTATTTTATCACGTTCTGGTGATTTGTAACAATTGGTTTAGTGAACAGAAAGTTTCTGGATTTTTCAGCAAGATCAAATAACTATCATCCAAGAAGATCCTATAGGTTTTAGTTGGCATAGACACTAATTAAAACATAAAATCACATCTAACCAGAGGATATATCAAATATTTATTACTAAACAGAACCAAAAAGAAAGAAACAAAAATTAAATTGGGTTGCCTCCCAACAAGCGCTAACGTTTAACGCCCCTAGCTAGGCATGATGATTTCAATGATGCTCACATAAAAGATAAGAGTTGAAGCATAAAGAGAGCATCATGAAGAATATGACTAGCACATTTAAGTCTAACCCACTTCCTATGCACAGGTATTTTGTGAGCAAACAACTTATGGGAACAATAATCAACTAGCATAGGAAGGCAAAACAAGCATAACTTCAAGATTTTCAACACATAGAGAGGAAACTTGATATTATTGCAACTCCTACAAGCATATATTCCTCCCTCATAATAATTTTCAGTAGCATCATGAATGAATTCAACAATATAACCATCACATAAAGCATTCTTTTCATGATCTACTTGCATAAAAAATTTACTACTCTTCACATAAGCAAAATTCTTCTCATTCAGAATAGTGGGAGTATCATAAGAGACTTGAATACTATAAATTGTTTGCACATTAAAAGTGTAATGTTCAGAAAAAGGGTACTCATAATCATGACAAGTTTTATAAATATAATCATCACTACTCTTTATAGCATAAGTTTTATCACAATAATCATCATAAGTAGGAACTTTGTTCTCATCATAATCGATTGAAACCTCTTCCAAGATAGTGGACTCATCACTAAATAAAGTCATGACCTCTCCAAATCCACTTTCATAAATATTATGAGATTCAAAATCCTCTAAAATAGTGGGATCATTACTTCCTAAAGTTGACACTCTTCCAAACCCACTTTCATCAATATAATCATCATAGGTAGAAGGCATGCTATCATCATAACAACTTTGCATATCAAAACTCGGGAGGCTAAAAATATCATCATTATTAAACATAGCATCCCCAAGCTTGGGACAAACATTAATTTCATCAAATATATTCTCAAATATGTCATCCTCATCAAACATAGCTTCCCCAAGCTTGGGCCTTTTCATATCATAAGCATAATCACTCTCATCATTAATAGTATGGATAGCACCAATAGTATAACAATTATCATATTCTTCCAAGCAAGTGCCAAAAAGATTTTCAAGATCATAAGTAGTATCATTATATTTCCAATCATAATCATCACAACAAAGCAATAGGCATAACGATATCATCATCAAGTGCATCATCTTCCATAATTATTTTTGATTCTTTTTCATGGGGCACAACAATAATAGGAGCAACATTATTTGAGAGAGATATCTTTTTACCTTTCTTCCTTTTTCTTTTCTTCTTCTTCACATCATGTGTGGGTTCAATACTCTTTTTGGAGCTCCTTATTAATGAGATTGGTTGAATAGAAGGCTCCTCCTCGTTACCTGATTCATCATAAGAAATAATAGGAGAATATTGGGAAGTCTCTTCCCTTTCGTTAGTATTATCTTCATCTTCTATTTGTTTTCTTTTCTTTATGTAATTGGCAATATAAGGATTTTCAATGCAATTCACCACACAATACATATAAATTTCCTCTAGATCAAAATTAAGAAGTTTATCTTGGGAAAATACTGGAAGATAGTTAGTTATACGTTTCATTTCTTCATAACCCATCAGCAAACTAAGTTCATTATGATGGGCAAGGGAAATCAAGTCATCACAATTTTTGGACATGATTAGATCATGAAACAATTTGCATTGGATAGTTAAATGACCACTTTCATTGCAAAGTTCACAAGTACGGCCAAGAAAATTTAAATTTTCAGCACAAACATCTAGCCTTTCTTGCAACCATTTAGTTTCTAAGTACTTATGCCTCTTGCAATATCTATCTTCCCTATTTGGTGTGTACTTGCAAACCCAATGCACTCCACAAAAATTGACATGTTTATAGGAGACATTTTCATCATGACTAGTGCAATCATCATTAGTACTATGGATATTCAAGGAGTTCATACTAACAACATTGCAATCATGCTCATCATTCAAAGATTTAGTGCCAAACATTCTAATGCATTCTTCCTCTAACATTTTGGCACAATTTCCCTTTCCATCATACTCAAGAAAGATATTGAAAAGATGAGGCGAGGCAAACTCAATTCCATTTCGTTTGGTAGTTTTCTTTTATAAACTAAACTAGTGCTAAAACAAGAAACTAAAAGATCCAATTGCAAGATCTAAAGATATACCTTCAAGCACTCACCTCCCTACATAGCGGCGAGAAAAAGAGCTTAGTTGACGGGGTGTGTGAGTGCTTCTTACCTAACCTCCCGACAGCGGGCGCCAGGAAAAGAGCTTGATGTCTACTACACAACCTTCTTCTTGTAGACGTTGTTGGGCCTCCAAGTGCAGAGGTTTGTAGAACAGTAGCAAATTTCCCTCAAGTGGATGACCTAAGGTTTATCAATCCGTGGGAGGCGTAGGATGAAGATGGTATCTCTCAAACAACCCTGCAACCAAATAACAAAGAGTCTCTTGTGTCCCCAACACACCCAATACAATGGTAAAATGTATAGGTGCACTAGTTCGGCGAAGAGGTGGTGATACAAGTGCAATATGGATGGTAGATATATGTTTTTGTAATCTGAAAATATAAAAACAACAAGGTAACTAATGATAAAAGTGAGCATAAATGGTATTGCGATGCTAGGAAACAAGGCCTAGGGTTCATACTTTCACTAGTGCAAGTTCTCTCAACAATAATAACATAATTGGATCACATAACTATCCCTCAACATGCCACAAAGAGTCACTTGAAAGCCACTAATAGCGGAGAACAAATGAAGATATTATGGTAGGGTACGAAACCACCTCAAAGTTATTCTTTCGGATCGATTTATTCAATAGTTCGTTCTAGAATAACACCTTAAGACACATATCAACCAAAACCCTAATGTCACCTAGATACTCGAATGTCACCTCAAGTATCCGTGGGTTGTCACCTCAAGTATCCGTGGGTATAATTATACGATATGCATCACACAATATCAGATTCATCTATTCGACCAACACAAAGTACTTCAAAGAGTGCCCCAAAGTTTCTACCGGAGAGTCAAGACGAAAACGTGTGCCAACCCCTATGCATAGGTTCATGGGCGGAACCCGCAAGTTGATCACCAAAACATACATCAAGTGGATCACGTGATATCCCATTGTCAACACAGATAAGCATGACAAGACATACATCAAGTGTTCTCAAATCCTTAAAGACTCAATCCGATAAGATAACTTCAAAGGGAAAACTCAATTCATTACAAGAGAGTAGAGGGGGGAGAAACATCATAAGATCCAACTATAATAGCAAAGCTCGCGATACATCAAGATCGTACCACCTCAAGAACACGAGAGAGAGAGAGATCAAACACATAGCTACTGGTACATACCCTCAGCCCCCAGGGTGAACTACTCCCTCCTCGTCATGGAGAGCGCCGGGATGATGAAGATGGCCACGGTGAGGTTCCCCCTCGGCGTGGTCTTAACAGGGTCCCAATTGGTTTTTGGTGGCTACAGTGGCTTGCGGTGGCGGAACTCCCGATCTATTCTGTTCCCCGGAGGTTTTAGGGTATATGGGAATATATAGGCGAAAGAAGTAGGTAAGGCGAGCCACGAGGGGCCCACGAGGATGGAGGGCGCGCCCAGGGGGGTGGGCGCGCCCCCCTGCCTCGTGCTCTCCTCGTTGATCCCCTGACGTGCACTCCAAGTCTCCCGTATTGCTTTCTTTCAAAAAATAACTTTTCCGAAGGTTTCATTCCGTTTGGACTCTGTTTGATATTCCTTTTCTGCAAAACACTGAAACAAGGGAGAAAACAGAAACTTGCACTGGGCTCTGGGTCAATAGGTTAGTCCCAAAAGTAATATAAAAGTGCATAGTAAAGCCCATTAAACATCCAAGATCGATAATATGATAGCATGAATACTTCGTAAATTATAGATACGTTGGAGACGTATCACAGCCCGGACAGCAGCCCCCGACGTAGCCCCCGCTTCAGCCCCTAGCATGAGTTCATCATGCACTCCTTAACTGATGAACATTGTGGTGTGAATCCTTGATGCTGACCTTGCCGGGTTTGTAGGAGGAGAACGACAGCATGAGGAGCCGCCGAGGGCCACCCCAACAGGCCGCCCCCTCGACTACGCCGCCCCGAGGGGCGTCCCTGGCAAGGGCATCCATCACCGAGCCCACGCATATGGAGGACGAGGAGGCGAACTTGGGTGCCGGTGGTTCTTCCTTGGCAACGAATGCTGGCGGGGAGGGCGCCACCTCTTCCCTGTCCGGCGTGGGTAAGTTGTATGCTTCCCTTCCTTGTTCTTTCTCCTTTTTTTGAACCTTGACCGTGGCCCTGGCTCAATCCTCTTCTTGGTATCCAAACCCTTCCTCGGCGGACCGGGAGGACATTGATACCGTCATCGAGGAGGTCGCTAGGGACGTCGAGGCCGAGGCTGACAAGATCGCCACCGAGGAGGCTGCCAAGACCGCCGCTGAGGGTGCCGACAAGGGGACTACTGGGGAGGGGGTGGTTGACGACCAACCTTCCTCCTCTGCTCCTCCGCTCGGGCAAGTACTTGAAGGTGGCCGACGACCTGTTCGTCCACCTCCCAGGGACGGCGAGCACTAGGGTGCCAACCGAGGGGGAGGTGTTCGACGACGAGGCACTCGCCGCCACCGGGCTTGAGGTTGTTGACGAACCGAGCGCCGGTGGCGGCAGTTCCCAAGAGGAGCAGCTCCTTCGGGCCATGAGCATCAACTTCCAAAAGGTCCAGGCGCACCACCGTGCCCGCCCGGACAAGGCAAAATCCAGGATGGCGGCGGCAGACATGGCGAAGGCAGATCTTGAGGAGCACGTCGCCGAGACGCAGGCCTCGTTCCGCAAGGCCCATGAAGAACTGAAGGTCGCCCAGGATTTGCTGGCCGAGTGCAAACAGGAGCTCATCCTGAAGCAGGCGGACGTCGAGATGGCCCAGGAGGCGGCGAAGGAACAGGCCGCCAAGGACGAGGCCGCTCGGCACCAGCACCAGGTTCAGCTGAACTCCCACGAGGAGGACCTTGCCGCCCGTGAGGAGGCGCTCGCCGCCTCACTCCACGGCAAGGATGAGGAGGTCGAGAAGCTCGTCGCGCAGCGGACCCAGGAGCTGGAGTAGAGGCACAAGGAGGCACTCAATGCTCAGGCCCTGGTCCACGCCGACAAGGTGAAAGAGCTGGAGGTGGAGCGGGATGGGCTGAAGAAACATGTCTTAGAGCTGACAGAGGAGAGGGACGCGGCCAAGGGTGCTTTGGCGGAGGCGCATGCCACAGCCCTCGGCAAGGCCGAGCTACTCAACAAGGCCAACGACTCCATCAATGACCTGAAGCAGAAGCTGGAGGGCTTAGAAGGGAAGCTTTCAGAGGCCGGGGCTCGCGAGGAGACCCTGAACAAGGACCTGGAGGATGAGAAATGGCTGCGGAGGGACGGTGCCGCCGAGTACGAGGAGTACGCGAAGGGCGTGAACCTCTAGATCAGCAGCCTCATTGCTATCGCAGGGAAACTCACCGCCCAGCTAGCCGTCATGGGCATGCTAGACGTCAAGCTCTCCGAGGACAGGAACACAAGCCCCAACGTCAGGCTGACGTTGTTCTTCGAGCGCATCCTCGACGCCCCTGGAGCAGCTCCGCTCCAACCGGGCGGCTTATCTGACCAATGAGGCCCGGAGGCTCTGCCGGGGCGCCCTGACGAAGGTGCTCACCAAGGTGGCGTTCTGGAACCCCACCGTCAACTTTGCCGATGCGTTGGAGAGCTTGCCGGAGGAGACGGACCTCACAGTGCTCAAGGAGCGTATCAAGCCCATCATCGACTGCGTTGACGGAGTCGAGAGGGTGGAGGGCCAGCGCCGGGACTAGGCACCCCGTTTCTCGTCGCCGCTGCGAGTTCAAGACCAAGAAAATTTTATCTTAAGTTAGAACCGCAACGATTATTTGATGTAATATAACTTTGCAGTACTTTAAGATCAAGCACGTTATCTTCCCGTTAGATCCTTCTTTGTATGTTTGCACCCTACGCTTGGTCGGATAAGGCTACCGGCGCGTAAATCCATGCCGGGGTGTTTTGAGGACGGATCCTTAGCAGCCTGCTGGGGGGCGCTTTCTGCCGGGCAAGGCACCTTGCCGCCCCCAGCGCGGTCACTTGAACTGTCGAGCAGACTCGAAACAGAACAAGAGCGCTGCTGGTAGTGGGTAGGCCACCTTGTCGTTCTCAGTGCGGCCGCTTGAACTGTCGAGCGGGCTCGAAACAGAGCAAGGGTGTTGCCAATAGCGGAAGGGTCCCATTACGTGCAGGTTTCCCATACAAGGAACGAGATCTTTCGAGGAAGACAGAGCCATAAAAATGAAATTACTCAAAATTTTGCGTGGCTTAGCTTTTCATGGCCACGCGGATGGCTGTCGCGGCTGCGGACGGCGTCCGAGGGCGGCTGATAGATGTCGCCTTCTCCTCTCGAGCCATCCCCATGAAGAAGTCGATGCGCTGACCTTCAAACCAGATTTTCACAGCTTGCGCCCCCTGGCACGCCAAAGATGTCGGTGGAAACGACACCTATGGGATCACGGGGAATCCCTTCTATGGTCGGCAGGCGCGGGGCTGTGGAAAGAGCGGGTTTAAGGGATCAACACAGGAGATTTATCCAGGTTCGGGCCGCAAGTGATGCGTAACACCCAACTCCTGCTAGCTTGGGTTTATCTGGTGTTCTTGGACTAGCTACAAAGTGTGCCCGGTCCAAAAAGTCTGAATCCTCTCTCAGTATGCCACGGGCCTCCTTTTATAGTCAAAAGGGGCTGCCGCAGTGGCACACGGGAGGTGGAAAGTTGTATAGTGGTCGAGTTTATCGCCTAACATCACAGGACAAAATGCATTAAATGTGCTACTTATGTGTCCTCTTGCTTTATCGTGGGCGGTAATGAAGCCCGTCCCGTCCGTTGCCGCTTCGCCTCGGTCCGACGCGCGTCCAGGCTGACTAGGTGCACAGCGCCATGCTGGCCGGCTGGCTGCTGAGTTGGCGCGGTGGCAGAGTCTTCACGAAGATCTGCATGCCACCACGCAGGTGCTTGCTGAGTTGGCCTCAAAGCTGCACGTTGCCAGGCAGGCGCTTGCCTTGTTGGCGGGTTGATCGCTGTGTTTGAATGACGGTGGAGCCTTGGCAGGTGGGGGCCTGGCCGCGGCCCCGCATATGTCCCCGGCAAGGTAGGTGTCCCCAGCAAGGGTCTTGCAGGGGGTCTCCGTCTTCTGGTCCTCATCTAACATTGTATGTTCTTGGTCTTCACAAAGATCTGCATGCCACCATGGAGGCGCCTCCCGAGCCTCCAATGTGGTTGATGACGCCGGAACTCTCAGGCTCAAGGGCGGCGGCTCTGCTAGTGTTGGGCGAGTTGCCCCGGCAAGGCTCTTGCCGGGGATGTGAAGGCCACCCCGGCAAGGGCCTTGCCGGGGAGTTTCACCTCGCCCCTCAGCTCTTCATGCTTATGGTCTTGAGCATGGCTCTGGTATCCTTTGCTTCTTCTGCCCCGCCAAGCGTGGCCACGGGCATGGGGCTGCGATTGCCCGCGCACAAGTAAAGGGTTACAAAAAGGGACCCCTTTGTACACCGATAGGAGCCCCCGGGCCTGGGCCACATATAAGCGAGGGGCGTTACTGGGCCAGGCCCAGAATGGTGAGCGGGCGCGCACGTGGCAGAGTTTTTACTGCAATAACTCCCTCGCTCGTTGCGCTTCCCCACGACCGCGTTGAATGCATGACGTGGGGATCGTGCGTGCGGCGGTTGCTACACGCATGCGTCACATCGTGGTAAAGAGGCGGCCTGCGCCTTTCCCATAAAAAGGAAAAATCACAGGCGCGCTACTCATTTACCCCTTGCACATTTTCCAATCTCGGAACCGCCGTTCCCCTCTTCTTCCTCAGGCGAAAGATTCGAAACTCTCGCCCCTGCTCGCCGCCGCCGTGCCCCCATTGCTCTTGATTCTTCGCCCTCTTCCAGCTGCCATGGCACCTATAACCAGCAAGGGCCAGGGAGCGGCCAAGGACGCCGTGGAGAAGGAGGCGCCGGAGAGTGAGCTGGCGGTGCTGCGGACGCAGCACGCCTATTTCCCCTCGACGGTCGATGCGGTCCACCTCAGGGACTACTTCAAGACCTTGTGGGGGAGGGCGACGACGGGGCACCCTGCCACGCATATCATCCCTGCCGATTTCGCCAAAGCCGGCCCAAATCGGTATCCCTTCTTCGTCGATTATTTTTCTTGCGGGCTCTGCCCCCCTTTCTCTGATTTCTTCAACAACATCATGCACACCTACAGCTTCCACCTCCTTGACTTCACGCCGTATGCCATGGCGTGTATGGCTCTCTTCGCCCATCTCTGCGAGGGCTATGCCGGAGTGCTCCCCAGCACGACGCTCTTCCGCCACTACTTCTATCCTTGCATCCAGCCAGGGGATGCCATTTCTGGGAGCATCGCGTGGATCCCGAGAGCCCATGAGAAGGGCACGTACCCGGAGGGTGCCCAGAAGGAGAGGTGGGAGGAGTGGTGGGGTCGGTGGCTCTGGATCAAGGAGGAGGATCCGCAGGAGTTCTGTCGGGTTCGTCAGGCCCGCCGACCCGCCGCAGGGACTAGAGCGACCTCGACGCCAACGACAAGAAGCTCTCGGTCGCCACCACCAGGATCCATCGCCTCACCATGGCCGGGCTCACCCTCGAGATGATTGGAGCGGATTTCATCCTTCGTCGAATCGCCCCACTGCACAACAAGGGGAGGCCGGCCTGGGACTTTAGGAATGCGGCCGGCGTCATGAGGCTCCGCCCTAGCCTGAAGCATAACTTCACGGTGATGGGGCATGCCCATTTTTGCCAGAGGCTCTTCCAGCTCAATGTGGGTGACGACGGCTGGGCTGAGAGGACCGTCAGGGCCGTGAAGGCCGGCAAGGCCATCAATGGGCCCCTGTTTGGGTTGCCGGCGGGAGTGGTCCCGCTAAGCAACAACTCTCGCCAGTCCGCCATTATCGCTATGACGCCGGACTTCAACGCGCACGGCCTCGACCTAGCCTGGGCCGAGCCACCAGCAGAGAAAGTGTAGGAGTTCTTCGACAACTTGTCGGAGAGCTATGTTCACGACGACCCGGAGCTCATCCGCGACAACACCAAGGAGGAGCTGGATTACATCACCGCCAGGGCGGCGGAGGCAGCACTTGCCAAGGAGGCCGGCAGCGCCGGTGCCGTGGAGGACGAGGCTGACGCGGCCACAGAGGAGAAGGAGCTCGCCCAATGGGCGTAGTCTGTCGGGGAGGCCAGCGGCACCGGTGCCGAGTCCCCTTTTATCGACGGCGCGGGCGAGGAGTCGCCTGAAGAGGAAGCCGAAGCAGACGACCCTCCGTCTGCGGGAAGAAACGCGTCCTGCAGCGGGCCAGCTCCGGCGAGCCGGTCCGGCCCGGCAGGACCGCACAACGGCAACCGGCTCAGGAGCAGCTCGTGCACCAGACGAGGGCAATGAAGTCCGCGGCAGCGAAGAGGGCGGTGAAGGCCGCGATGGCGAAGAAGACGACAACGGCCTCCTCCTCGTCCAAGCGGCGCCGGACCCCATCCCCTTCTCCCTCTCACTCGGACAGCACCCTGGAGGCCAAATTCGACCTCGGGTCTTTTAGCGTGAAGAGGAAGAGGAAGCCAGTGGAGGAGGGGGTGGAGAATGAGTAAGTATTTCGTCCCCCATAATCTCCTGTCCTTACGCTCGTGTTATCCTCATTTGATTTGATGTCGTCTTGACAGGGATGTGGAGACGCTGGTGTAGGATCGAAAGTATGTCTAGAGGGGGGGTGATTAGACTAGTTGACCAAATAAAAATCTAGCGTTTTCCCAATTTTAAGTCATGGCAGATTTTAGCAACTTAGCACTTGTGAAGTAAACAACCTACACATGCAAGTCTAAGAGTATAGAAGTGAAATGTAAAACATTGACATGAAGGTAAAGGGAGGAGTTTGGAGGGAGCAAATGCAATGTAGACACGGAGATTTTTGGCGTGGTTCCGATAGGTGGTGCTACCGTACATCCACGTTGATGGAGACTTCAACCCACGAAGGGTAACGGTTGCGCGAGTCCACGGAGGGCTCCACCCACGAAGGGTCCACAAAGAAGCATCCTTGTCAATCCCACCATGGCCATCGCCCACGAAGGACTTGCCTCACTTGGGTAGATCTTCATGAAGTAGGCGATCTCCTTGCCCATACAAACTCATTGGTTCAACTCCACAATCTTGACGGACGCTCCCAAGTGACACCTAACCAATCTAGGAGACACCACTCTCCAAAAGGTAATAGATGGTGTGTTGATGATGAACTCCTTGCTCTTGTGCTTCAAATGATAGTCTCCCCAACACTCAACTCTCTCTCACAGATTTGGATTTGGTGGAAAGATGATTTGAGTGGAAAGCAACTTGGAGAAGGCTAGAGATCAAGATTCATATGGTTGGAATGGGATATCTTGACCTCAACACATGAGTAGGTGGTTCCCTCTCAGAAAATGTATGATGGAAGTGTAGGCATGTTCTGATGGCCCTCCTCACGAAGGAAGACTGGGTGGAGGGGTATTTATAGCCTCCACAAAAATGTAACCATTACACAAATCACCAAACTCGGTGGGACCGAATAATGGAACTCGGTCAGACCGACTTAGTTCAAAATGTGAACGTTAGGATTTTCAGTGGGACTGACATGTCAACTCGGTGTGACCGATTTCATTAGGGTTAGGGCATAACGTAATCTCGGTGAGACCGATTACACAAACTCGTGAGAGCGATTTTGGTAATAAGCTAACCAGAGAGTTAGTCAGGCAAACTCGGTGGGACCGATTCGCTCATTTCGGTGAGACCGAAACATTACGAAGGGGAAACAGAGAGTTTGCATTGCAAACTCAGTGGGACCGATCGCTCATTTTGGGTTGACCGAAATGTTACGAAGGGAAACATAGAGTTTGCAATCCCATCTCGGTGAGACCGAGATCCCTATCGGTGAGACCGAAATGACTAGGGTTTTGTGGCAGTGGCTATGTCAACTGGACTCGTTGGCGCCGGATAGAAAGTTTTGGTGGGGCCGAGTTTGACTTTTGGTTTGGGACATATGTGGATATGAGAAAGTGATTGAGGGTTTTTGGAGCATATCACTAAGCATTTCAAGAAGTAACCCATTAAGCAACACCTCATCCCCTTTTAATACTATTGGCTTTTCCTATGGACTCAATGTGATCTTGGATCACTAAAAGTAAAATTTAGAGTCTTGAGGTTTTGAGCTTGAACCAATCCTTTGTCCTTAGCATTTTGAGGGGTCCACATTTTTAATCCATGCCATGCCAATCATTGAGCTTTCCTGAAATATTTATCTTGAAATAGTATTAGCTCAATGAGCTATATGTTGTTAGGAATTACCAAAACCACCCAGGGATAGTTGCACTTTCAATCTCCCCTTTTGGTAATTGATGACAACATATAGATCAAAGCTTCGACAAATGATCATAAGATTGAAATACATCGTCGCTTTGAGAAGTATGTGATAAGCAAGAGCTCCACCTAAATTTGTGCATTATTTAAAATTTGCTTTTGAATGCAAATGCACAATCGATTAGGATCATGGGCCACTCTTCCATGTCACATACATCTTGGTGGAGCGCTCAAAATGATAAAAATTAAAAAACATGCACTCATCACCAACCAAAGTGAGTGATCATATATGGAATATAGGAGATAACATCATCCAAGCAATCATTAAGGTAGCATATGATCAATCACATGATCAAACAAGTATCTCACACAGACAAAGACATAGTGTATCAACCAAGCACACAAAAAGTTTCAACCAAAAGCAAGAGAGATAAAAGGCAAAACTCTCTCTCTCTTGAAGCCTATGATCTATACGTATCTTATACATATTTCTCCCCCTTTGGCAGCAAGTTACCGAAAAGTTCGAAAATGCATAGTGCTATGCGTCTCTCAGGCTTGGTCTTCAGGAGGTGGTGTAGAGAGAACTCCAAGGACGAAGGCATCTGTTGATGTAGTTGGAGCTGGTGGAGTGGCTGCTGGAGGTGGCACTGAAGCTGTAGCTGCTGGTGCAGATGATGTAGCTCTAGAATCAGGTACATGCACTGCAGCAGACCTCTGTCCTCTAGGCACTCGCTGGAAAGCATCAGTAGTTGCCTTCCCTTCCTCTCTTCTGCTTCCTCCTGGAGCTGCTCAACTGATGTTTGGATCTCAGTTACCTTCAGATCAAGATCATAAAATTTTGTCTCTATGATCCTCTCCAGGCTCTCCTGGTTTTGAGTCGGGGTGGCCAAGCCCTTCTCAATCCTCAGTGTAGATTGGATCAGATATGCAAGCTGATCTTGCTTGCTCTTCAGGAAAACTTGAGATGCTTCCTCTAAACTAGGCATCTTGGCGGCTTTCTCAGCCTTAGCTTTAGCTCTCTTCTCTTGTACTTGAGCTGATGATGGTTCTTCCTCATTCATCACAACTGTATTGTCTTCAGATTCAGGATATAGGGGTAGATGCTCCTTGTCCAATAAATATGTACTTGTGCCCATCTTGGAGTTGATGAGCTCCTGAATGTGTGGAGCATACCCACAACTTCTCTTTTGGTCAGCAGCTGTCCTCTTGATTGTCTCTACAATCAGGATCATGACTTTGAACTTTTGAGGGACATCAAAAAGTTGTAGCAGGTTGATGGAATGTCCTCTGATCATCTTGTGATCTCCTGACTTGGGTAGCAGAGTGTGCCTTAGGATGGTGTTGATGGTAGGCAGACCAGACAACCAGTAATGTACTGATCCAAGCTTGTGAGTCTCCAAAGCTTTATCTGGGATCTCTTTGTACATGTTTGCCATAGTGTTGTGGTCTTTCTTCTTCTTGGCATACACATCCAAGTCATCTTCATGTTCCTCTAGGGCATTAACTAGCTTGGCCCATACTTCAACAGTGGATTGGTACCTAGTACCTTCAGACATCCATATGATCTTCCCATCTGGGTAAAAGTGAGCAGTGGAGTAAAACTGCATGATCAGCTCATCATTCCATTTTGTGAGCTTCTGCCCAACAAATTTGTCAACTCCACATGCTTTGAAAGTGTCATAGACTCCTGGGAAGTGATCTTCTTTCTCCTTGATGTATTCCCAATCAACCCATCTCATGTCACATACAATTGGCTTCTTGTCAAGCAAAATTGTCTCATAGAAGTCTTGCTGTTCTTTGGTATGAAATCTGTAATCATCTGCAGTCCTCCTCCTCACGACATAGGGATCAGACTGTCTCCACAATCTCAGTCCATCATCTTTTCTGATGTGCATGTCTTCAGCCACAGGATGAGCATCATTGTGGTTTGGAATCTTGGGTTTCAGTTTTCTTAAAACAAGAGACTCATCATCCTCTTCTTCAGCTTGAGGCACTGGGCCTTGTTCTTCTCTTCTGCAGGAATACTTCTAGTGTTTCTCTTGGGCTTTGGGGGTTTCTGAGCTTGAGCTTTGGGAGCAGAATTGGGCTTAGACGGAGCAGCCCCTGACTTAATTGCATATCCCATAAGCTTCTGAGCTTTGGGTGCTGGAGCATCCTCCTCCTCTTCTTCTTCATCAGAAGAATGCTTCTCAAATTCAGCCATGGGGTCTACCTTCTTGCACCATCTTCCCCTTTTTCTCTCCCTCTTTTTCTTTTCCTCAGCAGCATCTTCTCCTCCAGTTGACTTGGAGGGTTCCTGAGTGGATGCCCTGGATTTAGACATTGGGACTCTTCTGGCAGGTGCCTTCTTGTTCAAGCCTGGCTTAGTTGCAGCAGCTGTGCCATATTATTTCTTCAACACTTTCTTCTTTGAGGTGGCCTCATCCTCAACAGCCACATAATCCTCATCCTCAGAGTCTGAGGTTCTCTTCTTCATGGTTCTGGTGGCTGCCTTGGGCAAGTTGCTAGGTGTGCTTCTACTGCCCTGATCATAGCTGCTTGAGGGATCTGAACCCTCACTCAATTGCACATGTTCTTCAGATCTGTTTTGACTGTCACTCTGGTTAGACATCTTGGCAATTTTACTGACAGCAAACCCTGTGAATAGATGTAGATGAGGTAGAGTGGATGAGCATCACAAGGTGCAGAGTTTTTGCAAAACAGATGACTCAAAAACTTAGTTTTAATTATCCACAGAAAGCATTTCGGAGCTACGGATCTGTTAAACTCGGTGATACCAAAGCAATTTTGGAGCCTAAACTAGTGAACTCGGTCAGACCGAGTCACAGTTTGGTGGCACCAAGACTGCTAGGGTTTCATAGAGAATTGAACTCGGTCGCACCGATGTGCAGTTTTCGGTCAGATCGAAAATGCATGTGCTATGGCCTAAGCTAAATCGGTGAGACCGATTTCTACAACTCGGTCGGTTCGAGATGAGTTTGACAAAGACCTAACCCTAAATTTTCAAATCCAATCTAACCTAAAGGAAGTTTTCAGTGGATGGATTGTTTGCATATGTGGTCATGATCATGCAAAAGCAATGTGCTATGGATCAGAGTTAAAGGAATAGCACATAGAATCGAACCCATACCTTAGTTCGGTGGGAGTTTGCTAAGGCGGCAACGACGGAGCAAAAATCCGTTGACGGTGATGGAATCCAGCGGCGGGAGGTCGCTGGCGGCGAGGAGACGATCCGGAGACCCGAGGAGGCAGAGCAGGACACACGAACGGGCTGAGGAGTTTGAAGAAATTTCCAAAATCTCACCCGTGGGTTTATATATCCCGACCTTGTCAGAATGACTGAGTGGAACAACTCGGTGGCACCGAGATGCAGAATCGCAAGCGGTTACTGCAACTCGGTGTGACCGAAAGTTCAAATCGGTTGCACCGAGATGGAATACCTAGATTAACTTCGTGAACTCGGTGTGACCGAAGTGGAGGACTCGGTCATACCACAAAGAGGTTTTGGAAGTTTAAGTCTATGACGAATCGGGGACTCCAAGTGCTCCTCACACAGAGTGGTTCGAATCTGACTTGATCAACTTTGTGATGTAGCATGAATAGAGTTTGAGACGAGAAAATCATAGATAGCTAGAGGGAGCTCTTAGGCATTCTTGTCCATCCATTTGGCAAAAGAGAAAAGGGCAAACATTCAAAGCAACAAATGGATGTCCTCGAATGAGTAAAATATGCAATCAACATGCTCACACAATAAAATGGCAAATGAAATATGTGACAAAGCATGCACAATCACTCTAGCATTTATCAAGCAATTTGGCGATGACTAGGTCATCTATATATGAGTATATTGACTTAGGATTCAAATGAAAACATTTGATCATAGGTCATACTCATCGTTTAAGCACAAGTGGGGTTACCACTTTTACATAAAGCATTGTTGTGTTCACATCATTAGAGTTGCTTTAGCTCAATTGGTTAGAGTAAAGCTCCCCCTAGATGTGATATCCCCCCTTAGAGGGATGAACTAACCTTGGTATGACTTCATGTAGGTGTTGAAGATGTAGATGCCCAATGTTGATGGAGATCATTTGGAGCAATCCATTGGAGTGAGTTGCACTTTCAATACCTACACGGGTTAGTCCCATAAGGAACAAACAAGGATATCCATAGACATAGAGTGATGTTCACATAAGATGATGTCCATGAAAGCATTAGGTTACCTTGTCCCTTGTCTTACCAACAAGAGGGTTTGTGACTCCTTGAACTAGTGCAAGATATGGAAGTTGTTTGCACATGTCCTCGCCAAAAGATATGAGTGAAGTATGTTGGCGGAGTCACCCTCAAGAACTCTCTAGTTCTTTTTCTTCGGGATCCACACCATCTTGATGGGAATCCTTGGAGTTGTAGTCGTACTTGATGAAGTGGAACTTGATGTAGTCTTGGGAACCCACTTGACCAAGGCCTTGGGAGCTTCTTCAAATGCATCAATTCCTCTTGAAGCTTGTCCTTGCCTTTTTATTTGTGGTCTTGTGGTGGAAGATCATCTTGAACTTGTGTTCCTTGGAAAGAAGTGGGATCATACTTCTCTTGTTGAGGAACAAACTTCGTCTTGGGGTATTGATCTTCTTCCCACTCAACTCCATTGGCATTGAACTTTTGTTCAAAACCAATTCCTTGATTCTTCCGGTGCCTTCCTTGCTTGCGTACAATTTCCTCAAATTGCTTACTTTCGGCAAGGCTCTTGTAAACACCTTTCTCTATAATTCCCTTTAATAAGCTATTTTCTTTCTCAAGAGTAACTTGGCTAAGAGAATCATTAGTGGAATCAAGAGAACTATTAGAAGCAACAATATTGGATTCAGCATGGTTATTGTTACTACTAGTTGAAGAATCTTTCTTACTCTTGTTGCTAGATTTTACTTGTGGCATGTAAGTAGACAAGAGTAAATGCTTGGCAATGTAAGAAGAGCTTTTCTTGCGAAGATCATCATTGATTGCTTTTAAGAACTCATGCTCTTGCTCAAGGTTGAGCTTTTCAAAGCGTAGCTTCTCATGAGTCTTTAAAAGCTCTCGATGGTCTTCCAAGGTAGTTTAATGAGCTAACTTAAGAGTGTTTAGTTATTTAGTTAGATGCTCAATATCCTTCTTATCATCGTCATTCGTTTTATATTGATTAGCATGATTAATAGCAAGTTCATCATAGTTTTCATAACTAGAGTTGTCAACAAGTAAATCATCATCTCCTAGCAAATCATCTTCATCACTATTGAAATCAACATACTCAGGGTGTGTTACCGTTGGACCTTTAGCCATGAAGCATCTTCCAATTCTTCATTTGGTGAGTCAAATATGTCGTAGGAGTTGGTGGACACAAGTGCTAGGCCGGCAACACCTTCATCTTGAGTATATTCGGAGTCAGAGTGATAACTTCTTTCGGAGTGATGGTCGGAGTCAGAGCCGGATACCCATTCACCAACATGAGCTTGATTTCTTCGTTTTGTGTAGCTCTTTGATGATTTGTCCTTTCTTTCCGAATCCTTGCTTCTCCGAGAGGATCTACGTTCATAGCGATCATCTCTACTCCTTCTCTCTCTTGGTGGTGATTCTTCTCTTCCACTTCTTCTTTTGGGAGAATCTTCTCTTCTTTTGTAGGGAGCCGTACACTCATTTGAGTAGTGTCCGGGTCTTCCACAATTGTAGCAATTTCGTTCACGACGTGAAGATCTTTTATCATTGTAGGACCTTGACTTGGAACTTCTCTCCTTGCTTCTACTCTTGTAGAACTTGTTGAAGTTCTTCACCATTAGGCTCAATTCTTCATTGAAGGCTTGTTTCTCACTTGATGATGTGGGAGCATCACATGAGGCTTTGTAAGCACCACTTGACTTGTTGTGGAGCTCTTCCTTATCCTTAAATGACATCTCATGAGCAACAATTCTTCCAATGACTTCTGTTGGCTTGATATCTTTGTAATTGGGCATCATTTGGATCAATGTGCACACGGTATCATATTTTCCATCCAAGGCTCTCAGGATCTTCTTGACGATGAATCTATCGGTCATATCTTCACTTCCTAAGCCGGCAATCTCATTTGTGATGAGAGTAGGCCTAGAGTACATTTCAGCGACATCTTCACCATCCTTCATTTTGAACTTGTCAAGTTGACTTTGAAGCACATCCAATTTGGATTCCTTGACGGAGTCAGTACCTTCATGCATATCAATCAAAGTATCCCAAATTTCCTTTGCATTCTCAAGACGGCTGATTTTGTTGAATTCTTCGGGGCACAATCCGTTGAAGAGAATATCACAAGCTTGAGAATTGTATTGCAGCATCTTCAAATCTTTCATGTAGCTTCACGGTTCGGTTCTCTCCCATCAAAGAATTCACCTTGCAAGCCAATACACACAATAGCCCAAACGGCGGGGTTATGTCCAAGAATATGCATTTTCATCTTATGCTTCCAACTAGCAAAATTTGTACCATCAAAGTAAGGACCTCTACGCTGGTAGTTTCCCTCGCTAGACACCATACTCTCCTAGGTTGTGAAACCAAGGCTATGATCACAAAAGCTATGGAAATCAAGGCAAATAGAGACCAAAGCTCTGATACCACTTGTAGGATCGAAATTATGTCTAGAGGGGGGGGGGGGTGATTAGATTACTTGACCAAATAAAAATCTAGCCTTTTCCCAATTTTAAGTCTTGGCAGATTTTAGCAACTTAGCACTTGTCAAGTAAACAACCTACACATGCAAGTCTAAGAGTATAGCAGCGGAATGTAAAACATTGCACATAAAGGTAAAGGGAGGAGTTTGGAGGGAGCAAACGCAATGTAGACACAGAGATTTTTGGCGTGGCTCCGGTAGGTGGTGCTATCGTACATCCTCGTTGATGGAGACTTCAACCCACGAAGGGTAATGGTTGCGCGAGTCCACGGAGGGCTCCACCCATGAAGGGTCCACGAAGAAGCAACCTTGTCTATCCCACCATGGCCATCGCCCACGAAGGACTTGCCTCACTAGGGTAGATCTTCACGAAGTAGGCGATCTCATTGACCGTACAAACTCCTTGGTTCAACTCTACAATCTTGACGGAGGCTCCCAAGTGACACCTAACCAATCTAGGAGACACAACTCTCCAAAAGGTAATAAATGTGTGTTGATGATGAACTCCTTGCTCTTTTGCTTCAAATGATAGTCTCCCCAATACTCAACTCTCTCTCACAGATTTGGATTTGGTGGAAAGATGATTTGAGTGGAAAGCAACTTGGAGAAGGCTAGAGATCACATTCATATGGTTGGAATGGGATATCTTGACCTCAACACATGAGTAGGTGGTTCTCTCTCAGAAAATGTATGATGGAAGTGTAGGCATATTCTGATGGCTCTCCTCATGAATGAAGAGTGAGTGGAGGGGTATTTATAGCCTCCACACAAAATCTAACCGTTACACACAAATCACCAAACTCGGTGGGACCAAATAATGAAACTCGGTCAGACCGACTTAGTTCAAAATGTGAACGTTAGGATTTTCGGTGGGACCGGCATGTCAACTCGGCGAGACCGATTTCATTAGGGTTAGGGCATAACGTAATCTTGGTGAGACCGATTACACAAACTAGGTGAGGCCGATTTTGGTAATAAGCTATCCAGAGAGTTAGTCAGGCAAACTTGGTGGGAGCGATTCGCTCATCTCGGCGAGACCGAAACGTTACGAAGGGGAAACAGAGAGTTTGCATTGCGAACTCGGTGGGACCGATGGCTCATTTCGGTTGGACCGAAATGTTACGAAGGGAAACAGAGAGTTTTGCAATCCCATCTCGGTGAGACCGAGATCCCTATCGGTGAGACCAAAATGACTAGGGTTTTGTGGCAGTGGCCATGTCAACTGAACTCGGTGGCGCCGAATAGAAAGTTTCGGTGGGGCCGAGTTTGACTTTTGGTTTGGGACATATGTGGATATGAGAAAGTGGTTGAGGGTTTTTGGAGCATATCACTAAGCATTTCGAGCAAATAACCCATTAAGTAACACCTCACCCCCTTTTAATAGTATTGGCTTTTCCTATGGACTCAATGTGATCTTGGATCACTAAATGTAAAATGTAGAGTCTTGAGCTTTTGAGCTTGAGCCAATCCTTTGTCCTTAGCATTCTGAGGGGTCCACATTTCTAATCCATGCCATGCAAATCATTGAGCTTTCCTGAAATATTTATCTTGAAATAGTATTAGCTCAATAAGCTATATGTTGTTAGGAATTACCAAAACCACCCATGGATAGTTGCACTTTCAGCTGGCCCAAAGGGTGGTGAAGAGGGCCAAGGCCTCGACGGATGACAAGCCCCCGGCGGGTACTTCGCGTACACCGGTGTTGGTGGATAGCAGGTCAGACAACAGCCCCCGACGCAGCCCCTGCTTCAGCCCCCAGCGTGAGTTCATCATTTACTCCTTCACTGATGAACATTGGGGGTGTGAATCCTTGATGCTGACCTTGCCAGGTTTGTAGGAGGAGAACGACAGCAGGAGGAGCTGCCGAGGGCCACCCCCAACACGCCGCCCCCATCGACTACGCCGCCCCGAGGGGCGTGCCCGGCAAGGGCATCCACCACGGAGCCCACGGATATGGAAGAGTAGGAGGCGAACTTGGGTGCCGGTGGTTCTGCCCCGGCAACGAATGCTGGCGGGGAGGGCGCCACCTCTTCTCTGTCCGGCGTGGGTAAGTTGTTTGCTTCCCTACCCTGTTCTTTCTCTTTTTTTTGAACCTTGACTGTGGCCCCGGCTCATTCCTCTTCTTGGTATCCAGACCCTTCCTCGGCGGACCGGGAGGACATTGACAACGTCATCGAGGAGGTCGCCAGGGACGCCGAGGCCGAGGCTGACAAGATCGCCGCCGAGGAGGCCGCCAAGACAACCATTGAGGGTGCCGCCAAGGGGCCTGCCGGGGAGGGGGTGGTTGACGACCAACCTTCCTCCTCTGCCGCCTCCGGCTCGGGCAAGTACTTGAAGGTGGCCGACGGCCTGTTCGTCCACCTCCTAGGGACGGCGAGCACCAGGGCGCCAACCGAGGGGGAGGTGTTCGACGATGAGGCGCTCGCCGCCGCCGGGCTTGAGGTTGTTGACGTACCGAGCACCGGTGGCGGCGGTTCCCAAGAGGAGCAGCTCCTTCGGGCCATGAGCGTCAACTTCGAAAAGCTCTAGGCGTTCCACCGTGCCTGCCTGGATAAGGCAAAATCCAGGATGGCGGCGGCGGACAAGGCGGAGGCGGATCTTGAGGAGCGCGTCGCCGAGACGCAGGCCTGGTTCTGCAAGGCCCACGAAGAACTGAAGGTCGCCCAGGATTTGCTGGCCGAGCGCAAACAGGAGCTCATGCTGAAGCAGGCGGACGTCAAGAAGGCCCAGGAGGCGGCGAAGGAACATGCTGCCAAGGACGAGGCCGCTCGGCCCCAGCACCAGGCTCAGCTGAACTCCCAGGAGGAGGACCTTGCCGCCCGTGAGGAGGCGCTCGCCGCCACACTCCACGGCAAGGATGAGGAGGTCGAGAAGCTCATCGCAGCAGCACCTGTGAGCTGGAGCAAAGGCACAAGGAGGCACTCAATGCTCATGCCCTGGTCCACGACGACAAGGTGAAAGAGCTGGAGGTGGAGCGGGATGGGCTGAAGAAACAGGTCTTGGAGCTGACGGAGGGGAGGGACGAGGTCAACGGCGCTTTGGCGGAGGTGCAGGCCACAGTCCTCGGCAAGGCCAAGCTACTCTCCAAGGCCAACGACTCCATCAATGACCTGAAGCTGAAGCTGGAGGGCTTGGAGGGGAAGCTTTCAGAGGCCGGTGCTCGCGAGGAGACCCTGAACAAGGACCTGGAGGAGGAGAAACGGCTGCGGAGGGACGGCGCCGCCGAGTACGAGGAGTATGCGAAGGGCGTGAACCTCTAGATCAGCCGCCTCGTCACTGTCGCAGGGAAACTCACCGCCTAGCTAGCCGTCATGGGCATGCCGGACGTCAAGTTCTTCGAGGACAAGAACACAAGCCCCAACGTGAGGCTGACGTTTTTCTTCGAGCGCATCGTCGACGCCCTGGAGCAGCTCCGCTCCAATCGGGCGCCTTATCTAGCCAACGAGCCCCGGAGGCTCTGCCGGGGCGCCCTGACCAAGGTGCTCACCAAGGTGGTATTCTGGAACCCCATCGTCAACTTTACTGACGCGTTGGAGAGCTTGCCGGAGGAGACGGACCTCATAATGCTCAAGGTGGGTATCAAGCCCATCATCGACTTCGTCGGCGGAGTAGAGAGGGTGGAGGGCCAGCGCCGGGACTAGGCACCCCGTTTCTCGTCGCCGCTGCGAGTTCAAGACCAAGACAATTTTATCTTAAGTTAGAACCGCAGCGATTATTTGATGTAATATAACTTTGCAGTACTTTAAGATCAAGCACGCTATCTACTCGTTAGATCCTTCTTTGTATGTTTGCACCCTACGTTTGGTCAGATAAGGCTCCCGGCGCGTAAACCCATGCCGGGGTGCTTTGAGGACGGATCGTTAGCAGCCTGCCGTGGGCGCTTGCTGCCGGGCAAGCCACCTCGCCGCCCCCAACACGATCGCCCGAACTATCGAGCGGACTCAAAACAGAACAAGAGCACTGCTAGTAGCGGGTAGGCCACCTTGCCGTTCTCAGCGCGGCCGCTTGAACTATCGAGCGGGCTCGAAACAAAGCAAGGGTGTTGCCAATAGTGGAAGGGTCCCATTACGTTCAGGTTTCCCATACAAGGAACGAGATCTTTCAAGGAAGACAGACCCATAAAAATGAAATTACTCAAAATTTTGCGTGGCTTAACTTTTCATGGCCACGCGGATGGCTGTCGCGGCTGCGGATGACGCCAAAATGCGGCTGATAGACGTCGCCTTCTCCTCTAGAGCCATCCCCATGAAGAAGTCGATGCGCTGACCTTCAAAACCAGATTTTCACAGCTTGCGCCCCCTACCTGGCGCGCCAAAGATGTCGGTGGAAACGACACCTATGGGATCACGAGGAATGCCTTCATGGTCGGCGAGCGCGGGGCTGTGGAAAGAGCGGGTTTAAGGGATCAACATGGGAGATTTATCCAGGTTCGGGCCGCAAGTGATGCGTAACACCCTACTCCTGCTAGCTAGGGTTTATCTGGTGTTCTTGGACTAGCTACAAAGCGTGCCCGGTCTAAAAAGTCTGAATCCTCTCTCAGTATGCCGCGGGCCTCCTTTTATAGTCAAAAGGGGCTGCCATAGTGGCACACAGGAGGTGGAAAGTTGTACAGTGGTTGAGTTTATCGCCTGACATCACAGGACAAAACACATTAAATGCGCTACTTAGGTGTCCTCTTGCTTTATCACGAGCGGTAACGAAGCCCGTCACGTCCTTTGCCGCTTCGCCTCGCTCCGACACGCATCCAGGCTGACTAGGCGCGCAGCGCCACACTGGCTGGCTGGCTGCTGAGTTGGAGCGGTGGCAGAGTGTTCACGAAGATCTGCATGCCACCACGCAGGTGCTTGCTGAGTTGGCCTGGAAGCTGCACATCACCACGCAGGCGCTTGCCTTGTTGGTGGGTTGATCGCTGTGTTGGAACGGCGATGGAGCCTTGACAGGTGGGGGCCTGGCTGCGGCCCCGCATATGTCCCCGGCAAGGGCATTGCCGAGGTCTCGTAGGTGTCCCCGGCAAGGGTCTTGCCGGGCGTCTCCGTCTTCTGGTCCTCATCTAACATTGTATGTTCTTGGTCTTCACAAAGATCTGCATGCCACCATGGAGGCGCCTCCCGAGTTTGGTTCCAATGTGGTTGATGACGCCGGAACTCTCAGGCTCAAGGGCGGCGGCTTTGCCGCTGTTGGGCGAGTTGCCTCGGCAAGGTTCTTGCCGGGGCTGTGAAGGCCACCCCGGCAAGGGCCTTGGCGGGGGAGTTTCACCTCGCCCCTCAGCTCTTCATGCTTGTGGTCTTGAGCATGGATCTGGTAATCTTTGCTTCTTACGCCCGCCAAAGCGTGGCCCGCAGGCGAATGGGGCTGATCGCTCAGCGCACAAGTAAAGGGGTACAAAAAGGGACCCCTACTTTTGTACACCGACAACCATATACACCCGTAAGTATCCAAATCCTCCCATCATCCTCCGTTACATCCACATCAATATGCCGCCTCCCATATGATCTAAGCGATATGCTTACCCCTCATGTCCAGAATAAAGCCACTCCTTAACTGGGACCCACAGGATTCCAAGCCATCATGTTCGCCAAACCCAATGACCACCGAAAATTCTCCAACTCTTTCTCTGTCAACTTCGTCTCCGCCAGAAACAGTATGTCGGGCTCCTCCATCCTCCCCAAATCAAGGAGGCTACGAACTGCCGGGCCGTTCCCGAGTCCTCAGCAGTTCCATCCGATGAGTTTCTTGGTCCAGACGGGGCTGCTCCGGTAGCCCGGCCGATGTCTTCTCTTTGGCAGTCACTCGTAGGGTGTCGGTCGCCAGCACAACCTCCTGTGTCCTATCCTCCACCTTCCCCTTCTTTCCTAGCTTCTATTCTTCATCTTCCATCCTCCCCCTCTTCCCGCCTAGCTCAGTAGCCACCATCTGCTCGCTCGCAGCCCCAGCCCTATCTCTACCCTTCTTCCTATATTTCTTCCCTCCAGCGGCCTTGTCTTTCTCCCCTACTCCACCAGAGGCATCCATCATTCCCCCACTTGTCCGCAGGTACCATAGACTCCGTTACATCCATAGGAAATCTGACAAAGGAAGTTTTCTATGGAGAGTGGGGAAGAGGGGGAGGACAGAGAGGGTGTAGGTTTGAGTACGAATTTCTGCCAGACTTCTGTTACACGTGTGGGATCATTGGCCACGGGGAGAAGGACTGTGCTACAAAGGTGAAGAAGGGAGAGCGGTCGCAGTTTGGGAGATGGCTGCGGGCTGATATGGGACAGTGTAGAGCATGGGCAGAGGAGAGAGCTTGGAGGTCTGGAGGTAGAAGCTCGAGCGAACCACGCAATTATGGTTCTAGCCGGTCAGGGGGGCGTTCTGGAAGCAGGAGCGATAGTTTATCTTGGAGGAAGAGTGATTCTAGCGGAGGAGGTGTAGGCATGTCGGGGAAGGAAGATGAGGTCACTAGCCCTGTTAAGCCGGACAAAGTTCTACGGGGAGGGGGTAACCCCAAGAAGCTGGAGCTTGGTGATGGCGGTAAGGGACAACAATCTAATCCCATGGGGAAACAGGTGGCAGTCACCGCTGTACCAAGCAATCCGTGCAAGTTTGCGTGTGGTTCGTTACGCAGAAGGATATGTTTGTTTTGGATAGGTGGTTTGTAGAAAATCCGATCTATATAAACTAGGAAAACGGCCTAACAACCTAAAACCACATTTGGCTAGCCTAACTAATCTTTTTATCGATAAACGGCTGGCCTAACTAATCTAATTTCACGTTTGTGGAAAACCGACTATTAGCCATTTTTTTGTTGTAAAAACTTCATTGTGCATATCCTCGTTCCTCTCTGTTGTAGTCGATCCTGGTGGACCCGTTCATTTTTTCTAGTCCTCTCTGTTGTAGTCGATCCTGGTGGACCCATTCATTTTTTCTAGAAAAGAAGGACATTGGTCTCTACATCTGAGCGATGCATGCAACCATTTTATTAATTATTCACAAGGATCTTATTAAGTAATACATCAGTAAGCAAAACCACCATCTTGGCAACACCTATTGCTACTCCTATCCCCTTGATGAAGGGGTGTGGAATGTCCGAGCCGAATATCAAACAGACATCGCACCAAAACCTAACATCTAAAGTCGGATGCCCCAGCCAAGCCACAATGCCAGGACTGGGTCACACACCGGTCTGACGCACTCTCAGAGGCCGTCGCCGCCGTCTTTCATTGATCCATCTCCAGAACAAGTACTGATGCACCAACCTTGCCAGGTCTTTCGTGGACGTCACCACGGCGTTAGACAACGCCACCGTCCCGCGCGTATCCATCCATACACGTCCATCGACGAAACTCCGCAGTGCCATGCCGCTGGGATCCGCCGTCGGCTTTGCAGTAGATGTAACACCGCTCCTCCTCTTGTCCCCTCCAACCAGTACTTACTCCAAAACGATGCCCCTAGGAGGGAGAACGACACCGAAGGCATCGTCATCGTTCGATCCGGTAGACCCAGATCTAAGATTTTTTCGGGAACATCCTGATCGAGTTGACGTGACCTACAACAATGATGCCTTGAGAATAAAACGACTTAGAGATGCCACCATCGTCCACCAAGACTGCAGTCAGGCACTATTTTCACCGAAAGCCGCGTCATCCCAATCTCGCGGCTGGCTGGAACCACACGAAGCTTCGCCATGAATACGTATGCTACCACCAGTTCTCCGGCGAAGATCCTCCATCCCCTCACTGGAGCTCTCAACGCGCCGCCGACCATCCACATGAAGATTTGATGATAGATCTGGATGGGATCCAGATCCGTGGCTGCCGCCATGCCCCACGGGTCATGGAGGGTAGCGTGGCCGGCGCACGACCAGGGGCGCCGCCCTGGCTGCTGCGCGCAACTCCCTCCCGGCCATGCCCCAGCCACACCAGGAGATCGCCGCCACGTCCAGATCCTGGTTCCTTCAGCGCCAGGCCCGCCGCCAACGAGGCCTACGCCGGCGGCAGTGGCGGATGGGGAAGCAGCACCACGAGGGTCTCTGGTGGCGCGAGAGTTCTCCCTGGCATCTCCCTTGGGGAGACGATGTGAGGGTCTGATTAAATTCAGTGCCACTCTAGGCGGACCCGTTCATGAGCGAAGAGAAACTACGGGGGCTGTTGGCCATTACCATGTCCTTGACTTACATATCGCCGGTATGCTCGAGGGTCAGTGAGATGGCGGCAGCTGTGATGGGCTCGCTGGTGAGTTGTACCACGTGGCCGTACGACCTTGGTTGGCTGCCGCGTCCTCCGCGTCCTCTGTCCTGGTCGTCGTCGCCGCCTAATGTGAACTGGTGACCCGATCTTTTTATGAGAGAGATATAACTATGTTTTTTGGAGGATTTGACCCTCACGATCTGACTACCAACCATACAGGGAGAACCGTACACGACTGATATCCACGAAATCGCTTAACCAACTCCACGGTGTTATCAACCAAGCCAACAGCGTGATCGACCTATCCACAAAGGATTTTTCCTACAAGCAAATCAAAGAACATGCAAGAAAATAATAGCCAAGCAATGTGAAATTGCGAATATGCTAGATGGAATAAATCTCACAAGATGGGGCTCCAATAGGATGTCTTGACGGTTGCACTAGCCGCTACGAGCGAAGATAAATAAAAGTAGTAATAGCTAAACTTCTCTCAACAAAATTTGACTCTAACCCTAATTGACAGACTGCTATTTATTAACTACAGAGATGACAACCATATGTGTCATGTTGTCTTTGGAGTCCGGCGCTCAAACGAAATCTAGGCAGCCCATGGCTTGCGCATGAGACGTGCTTCTCATGGGCCAAGCCCGTGCGTGTACATGCATGTAATGCATGCATGCATGATGGCTTTGACTAGTATCAGGGTATCGACACATCGGGAGGTCTTGCTGGATTTGTTTTGTCATTGTTGAAATATCTTGTGAACCAGGATTCCGAGCTTGATCGGGTTGTCCCGGGAGGAGGATTTTCCTCCGTTGATCGTGAGAGTTTGTGATGGACTAAGTGTTGGGGAACGTAGCATGCAATTTCAAAAAAATTTCCTACGCTCACGCAAGATCTATCTAGGAGATGCATAGTAATGAGAGAGTGTGTCCATGTACCATCGTAGACCGAAAGCAGAAGCATTAGGTTAACGCGGTTGATGTAGTCGAACGTCTTCACGATCCAACCGATCAATTACCAAACGTAGGACACCTCTGACTTCAGCACACGTTCAGCTCGATGACGTACCTCGAACTCTTGATCCAGCAGAGGGTCGAGGGAGAGTTTCGTCAGGACGATGACATGGTGACGGTGAGGGTGAGGTGATCCGTGCAGGGCTTCGCGTAAGCACTATGTGAATATGACCGGAGGAGTAAACCGTGGAGAGACACGCCGCTCACGGCTTGGAACAATTGGTGTGTCTCCAAGGGGTGCCCTGCCCATGTATATAAAGGAGGGAGAGGAGGAGGCCGGCCACCAGGGGCGAGCAATGAGGGGGGAGTCCTACTAGGACTCCAATCCTAGTAGGATTCACCCCCCTTTTTTCCTTCTCATGGATGGGGAAAGAGGGAAGGGAGAGGGAAGAGGAGAAGGAAAGGGGGGCGCGCCCCCTCCCCTAGTCTAATTCAGACTTCCCTATGGGAGGGGGGCGCAGCCACCCCTTGTGGGCTGCCTCCCCTCTCCCCTATGGCCCATGTAGGCCCATTACTTTCCCCGGGGGGTTCCGGTAACCCCTCGGTACTCCAATAAATATCTAAAACGTCCCAAAACCATTCTGGTGTCCAAATACTACCGTTCAATATATCAATATTTACCTCCCGACCATTTCCAGACTCCTCTTCATGTCCGTGATCTCATCCAGGATTCCGAACAATCTTCAGTCACCAAAACACATAACTCATAATACATATCGTCATCGAACGTTAAGCGTGCGGACCCTACGGGTTCGAGAACAATGTAGACATGACCGAGACACATCTCCGATCAATAACCAATAGCGGAACCTGGATGGTCATATTGGTTCCTACATATTCTATGAAGATATTTATCGGTCAAACCTCAATAACAACATACGTTATTCCCTTTGTCATCGGTATGTTACTTGCCCAAGATTCGATCGTCAGTATCCTTATACCTAGTTCAATCTCGTTACCAGCAAGTCTCTTTACTCGTCCCGTAATGCATCATCCCGCAACTAACTCATTAGTCACATTGCTTGCAAGGCTTATTATGATGTGCATTACCGAGAGGGCCCAGAGATACCTCTCCGATACTCGGAGTGACAAAACCTAATCTCGATCTATGCCAACCCAATAAAACACCTTTGGAGATACCTATAGAGCATCTTTATAATCACCCAGTTACGTTATGACGTTTGATAGCACACAAGGTATTCCTCCGGTATCCGGGAGTTGCATAATCTCATAGTCAAAGGAATATGTATAAGTCATGAAGAAAGCAATAGCAATAAAACTTAACGATCATTATGCTAAGCTAACAGATGGGTCTTGTCCATCACATCATTGTCCTAATGATGAGATCCCGTTCATCAAATGACAACTCATGTCTATGGTTAGGAAACTTAACCATCTTTGATTAATGAGCTAGTATAGTAGAGGCTTAGTAGGGACACTGTGTTTTGTCTATGTATCCACACATGTATCAAGTTTCTAGTTAGTACAATTCTAGCATGAATAATAAACATTTATCATGATATAAGGAAATATAAATAACAACTTTATTATTGCCTCTAGGGAATTTTTCCTTCAGTCTCCCACTTGCACTAGAGTCAATAATCTAGTTCACATCGCCATGTGATTTAACACTAATAGTTCACATCTTTATGTGATTAACACCCATAGTTCACATCGCCATGTGACCAACACCCAAAGGGTTTACTAGAGTCAATAATCTAGTTCACATTGCTGTGTGATTAACACCCAAAGAGTACAAAGGTATGATCATGTTTTGCTTGTGAGAGAAGTTTAGTCAATGGGTCTGCCACATTCAGAACCGTATGTATTTTGCAAATTTCTATGTCTACGATGCTCTGCACGGAGCTACTCTAGCTAACTGTTTCCACTTTCAATATGCATCCATATAGACATTGAGTCATCCAGATTAGTGTCAAAGCTTGCATGGACGTAACCCTTTACGACCAACTCTTAGTCACCTCCATAACCGAGAAATATTTCCTTAGTGCTCTAAGGATAATTTTTAACCGCTGTCGAGTGATCTACTCCTGGATCACTGTTGTACCCCTTTGCCAAACTCATGGCAAGGTACACAATAGGTCTGCTATACAGCATGGCATACTTTATTGAACCTATGGCTGAGGCATAGGGAATGACTTTCATTCTCTCTCTATCTTCTGCCGTGGTCGGGTTTTGAGTCTTACTCAACTTCATACCTTACAACTCAGGCAAGAACTCCTTCTTTGACTGATCCATTTTGAACTCCTTCAAAATTTTATCAAGGTATGTACTCATCGAAAGTCTTATCAAGCGTCTTGATCAATCTTTATAGATATTGATGCCCAATATGTAAGTAGCTTCATTGAGTTCTTTCTTTGAAAAATCCTTTCAAACACTCCTTTATGCTTTCCAGAAAATTCTACATCATTTCCGATCAACAATATGTCATTCGCATATACTTATCAGAAAGGTTGTAGTGCTCCCACTCACTTTCTTGTAAATACAGGCTTCACCGCAAGTTTGTATAAAACTATATGCTTTGATCAACTCACCAAAGCGTATATTCCAACTCCGAGATGCTTGCACCAGTCCATAGATGGATCGCTGGAGCTTGCACACTTTGTTAGCACCTTTAGGATCGACAAAACCTTTGGTTGCATCATATACAACTCTTCTGGAAGAAATCCATTAAGGAATGCAATTTTGACATCCATTTGCCAGATTTCATAAAATGCGGCAATTGCTAACATGATTCGGACAAACTTAAGCATCGCTACGAATGAGAAAATCTCATCGTAGTGAACACCTTGAACTTGTTGAAAACATTTTGCGACAATTCGAGCTTTGTAGATAGTAACACTACTATCATCGTCCGTCTTCCTCTTGAAGATCCATTTATTCTCAATGGCTTGCCGATCATCAGGCAAGTCCACCAAAGTCCACACTTTGTTCTCATACATGAATCCTATCTCAGATTTCATGACCTCAAGCCATTTTGTAGAATATGGGCTCATCATCGCTTCCTCATAGTTCGTAGGTTCGTCATGGTCTAGTAACATGACTTCCAGAACATGATTACCATACCACTCTGGTGCGGAACGTGCTCTGGTTGACCTACGAGGTTCGGTAGTAACTTGATCCGAAGTTTCATGATCATTATCATTAGCTTCCTCTCTTGTTGGTGTAGGCATCACGGAAACGGTTTTCTTGTGATGAGCAACTTTCCAATTCGAGAGAAGGTATAGTTACCTCATCAAGTTCTACTTTCCTCCCACTCACTTCTTTCAAGAGAAACTCCTTCTCTAGAGAGGATCCATTCTTTGCTACAAAGATCTTGCCTTCCGATTTGTGATAGAAGGTATACCTAATAGTTTCTTTTGGGTATCCTATGAAGACGCACTTCTCCGATTTGGGTTCGAGCTTATCAGGCTAATGTTTTTTCACATAAGCATCGCAACCCCAAACTTTAAGAAACAACAACATAGGTTTCTTGCCAAACCATATTTTAGGTGTAATCTCAACGGATTTGGATGGTGCCCTATTTAACGTGATGCAGTTGTCTCTAATGCATAGCCCCAAAACGATAGTGGTAAATCGGTAAGAGACATCATAGATCACACGATATCTAATAAAGTACGGTTACGACATTTGGACACACCATTACGCTGTGGTGTTCCAGGTGGCGTGAGTTGTGAAACTATTCCACATTGTTTTAAATGAAGGCCAAACTCGTAACTTAAATATTCGCATCCGCGATCAGATCGTAGAAACTTTATTTTCTTGTTACAATGATTCTCCACTTCACTCTGAAATTCTTTGAACTTTTCAAATGTTTCAGACTTGTGTTTCATCAAATAGATATACCCATATCTGCTCAAATAATCTATGAAGGTCAGAAAATAACGATACCCGCCGTGAGCCTCAACACTCATCGGACCGCATACATCGGTATGTATTATTTCCAATAAGTCAGTGGCTCGCTCCATTGTTCGGGAGAATGAGGTCTTAGTCATCTTGCCCATGAGGCATGGTTCGCAAGCATCAAATGATTCATAATCAAGTGATTC
Organism: Aegilops bicornis; assembly: GCA_021605145.1. Lineage (NCBI taxonomy): Eukaryota > Viridiplantae > Streptophyta > Magnoliopsida > Poales > Poaceae > Aegilops > Aegilops bicornis. The sequence goes on from CM038673.1 coordinate 268,457,899, forward strand.
GAAAAGTCCATCCGCATGGAGTTTCTTCATGCGCTTTACACCAATATGAGCTAAACGGCAGTGCCACAAGTATGTTGCATTATCTTTATCAACTTTGCATCTTTTTGGCATCAATATTATTAATATGTGTATCACTATGATTGAGATTCAATAAACTATTTATATTGAGTGTATGACCATAGAAGGTTTTATTCATGTAAACAGAAAAACAATTGTTATCTGACTTACATAAATATCCGTATCGCAATAAACTGTCACAACCCTAGAATACCTGAGTGAAATAGTTGCATCTGCACTCATGCATCATGTCTAAAATTTCTGAAAGTTGAATTGAGGTTTGTTGAAACCCTCAGAAATCAGTTCAAAAATAGTCAACATTTAATTCTCATCAGACGAGTCCATGGAAATGTTCCTGTTACTCCGAGAAAATATTGGTACGAGGTAAAATTCAAACCAATATTTTTGGAATCATAGAAATATTTATTTTGGGCCTTTGAATCAAATCAATGAAATATTTGAGTTGTATTTAATTATTCTATAAAAGAATTGCAAGTCCAACAATTCTGAAAAATTGTGAGTGGCTTTGAATAATTTGTATCAAGCCGTGTAAATATTTTCAGAAGCTACTAAAAATGATTTGGTATAAAAATCAAATCAAAAAAATTAAACAAAATAGAAAACAAAAAAAATTTAAATTAGAGAGAGAGAGTTTTTACCTGGAGCTTGCCTGTGCAACCCACCTGGCCGGCCCAACACTCTGCTGGCCCGTGCCAGTCATCTCCCTCCTCTCGCCAGAAGGATGGGAGGCGTGTGCCTGATGCGCGCGACCACGCGCCAGGCCACCTCCTACCTCCCTGCTTCCTCCCACGGCTCCGTGGAGATGCCACACACCTCCCTGCCTCTCTCTCCCCTCTGTGCTGACTTTCCCCTCCCCTGGGTCTCTCCCCTGAGCTCACCCGAGCGTTGCCGTCGACGCTGCTCGCCACCACCGCGGCCACCGTCCACCACTCGCCTCGCCGATGCATCCAGAAGAACCGCCGCGTATTCCTCGTCCTCTCCATCGAGTCACACAATGCCGCCACCGCCGCCGTCTTTAACTCCGGCCTTCGAGATCGCCGGCAATGCCCTGACGTTGTCCGACCTCCCCCAAGCCCACTGAGACGGGTGTTGCAACCTCTGTGAGCTCACAGACTGACTCCCCCTCCTCTCCTACTCACGTTCTTGCTCTAGCTCTGTTCCCCACCTCCGCCAAAGCTCGACGCCGCCATGGCCGACGAGCCCCCTGCTCCTAAGCTCGCCCTTTCGCCCGAGCATCACCAGCGTGCTTGCCGCGATCCTGTGAACCTGCGGCACCCATGGGTTCGCCCTGCCGTGCCCTGAAGTGCCCGCTCCGCCATTGCCCGAGCTCCGGCCGCCGCACCAGTCGACGCCGCCGTCGTTTTAGTCGACCCCAGCACAAACCAACTGCACCACTAGACACGGCGCTCGCCCAGCTGTCCGTAGAGCCTCTTCGCCTTCTATTTGACCACCGGAGCATGAAACCCACACCTCACTGCCGCGTTTGGCCTCGGCGGCGGCTAAACGCTGGTGAGTTTGACTATTTTTGACCAGCGTGGGTCAATGACAAGTGGGGCCAGACCCCTGTTTAATTAGCTTAGGTTAAATCTAAACTGGATTAGTCACAGTGACACTTACACGCGGGACCCACTGGTCAGGTTGACCTGGGCCGCTCCTTTGACCATGGATGTCAGCATGATGTCATGCTGACGTAGTAAATCGTTTACTGGATTTTGTTTATAGATAACCAGAAAAATCTAGAAAATGATTTGAACTTCAAAAAATCATACACAATAATCTATAGCTCAGAATGAAATAATTTATATATGAAAAATGATCAAAAAAAATCCAATATATCCATCTGTACCATTTTCATGCATGTTAGAAAACCTTATAACTGCTGTTTAGGACCAATCATATAAATTGCATTTGAATATCCACATATGGAGTTTGAATTTGAATCTTGGATTCAAACCAATTCCATTTATCCTGTTGCTATTTGCAATATCTCAAATCGCAGCATATTTACATGTCATGATCATGCATCATATTGTGCATTGCATTGATTTTGTTCCTTCTCTGTTGCCGGTGGTTGTTCCCTCTCGATAGACGTGTTCCGATGATGAGTTCGATGACACCGATGAAGAGCTATACTATCTTCAGAAGTGCCATGCAAGCAAAACCCCCTTGTTCATTCCGATACAATCCCACTCTCTCGCTCCTACTCTCTTGTACTGCATTAGGACAACAATGATACATCTGTTACATGCTGTGGTAGTTGAACCCCTTTCCTCTGCATGACCTGTCATTGCCACAGTAAATAGATGAAACCCACTAGCATGAGTAGGAGTTGTTTGAGCACTGATGTGCCTACTCATTCATGCTTGTTTGTCATGCCTGCTACTGCTTAGAGTTGAGTTAGGTCTAATTCATCGAGGATGAATTGGAATGGTGATGAACATGTCCTACCGTGTGTGAACACAATTTGGTAAAGCTAGCGGTGAGAGGCCATGTAGGAGTACATGGTGGGTTGTCTCATTGAAACCGTCCTCAGGAACTAAGTTCCGTGTTTGTGATCCATGAACAACTACTACCACGCGTTGGCCCCGAAACCAATGGACCCTAACCGCGCCTGTCCTCTGTCCGGGAGTTGCAAGTAGTTTCTGGTGTTTGTAGTATGCTGGAGGCCGTGCGCAGCGTTGACCCAAGGGGTGGGCTGTGATGCGGTAGGCACGTGGCCTGGTGTACCGAGTCGCCCGTTTGGTGACCCGGGAACCCTGCACACATTGTTCGGGGCCGTATGTGGAAACCTCGGCTGGACTCCCTGCGGATGGAACCTGAATAGGCGATAAACCTGGACTAGGAACTTGTGTGGTTTGTCAGGTCGTGGTCGACACCCTCGCTGGGCTTCTGCTTGAAGGTTGCCGAGTACATGTCGTGTAAACGATGATAAGTGGTGAGAGCATGTGTGAAGAAGTACACCCCTGTAGGGTTAACATCATCTATTCAAATAGCCGCGTCCGCGGTAAAGGACTTCTGGGTTGCCTGTACAGTTCATAGACAAGTGGAAGTGGATACTCTAAAATGCGCAAGATAAGCATGAGTGATATGGATGGCGTTCTCGTAGGGAGACGGGAGCGGATCCATCGTGGTGTATTGATATGGTGAATATGTGGACTCATGTACGCCACCTCAAAAGAGTTACTTGCAGGTTGGAAAAAGCGGCAGGCGTAAGCGAGGCGGTTGGCCTTCGCCTAGTGCCTAGGCGGTGCTTAAGCGCCCTAGGCGCAACCTAGGCGGTTATATAATTTTTACTAGCAAGCTATATGTGGTTATTATATGTGTATTTTATTAATTCAGGGCATACAAGTACGTTAACTACTAGCTACTACGATTGGAATATGGCCCTTTAGGCATATCAGTGCAATATGACATGTTTTCTCGCCTGGGCAGACAATTTCTTACTTGCTCTGCCTAGACTTCTGCTTATGCCCTAGGCGGGGCGTTTGACCATTGCCTAGCGCCTAGGCGTGCCTAAGCGCCTCCTAGGCACAGCCTTTTCCAACAGACTCGTAGTTCAGAATAGCCACCGAGTAAGAGCTGGCTTGCTATAGTTAAACTCCACCACCCCCTTTGTTGATACTGATGCATATGTAGGTAGTTCTGATGTAAGTCTTGCTGGGTACATTTGTACTCACGTTTGCTCAATTTATGTTTTTGCAGAGAGACTTCAGTCTTGCTAGTAGTTCCGCGTGGACTTCGACATTTAGCTTGTTACGTCAGCTACGATCTTGTGCCCTCGGCAGGGTCTTGTAGATAGTCAGGCTTCTCAACCTTTTCATTTGTAGTTCTCTGTACTCAGACAAGTTAAGCTTCCGCTTGTGCTTGTTGGTTGTATGACTTGAATGCTGGGTCATCGGACCCATGTTTGTAATATCTGGCTCTTCGGAGCCTAATGAATAAATACTTGAGTTGTAGAGTTTTGTTGTGATGCCATGTTGTAATTGCACATATCGAGCATATTATGTGTATGATTTGAAATTCTTGGTATGTGTGGGATCCAGCAACCTAGTTGTTCATCCTTGGTAGCCTCTCTTAACGGGAAATGTCTCCTAGTTCTTCCACTGAGCCATGGTAGCTTGCTACTGCTCCGGAACACTTAGGCTGGCCGGCATGTGTCCTTCGTTCCTGTGTGTGTCCCTTCGGGGAAATGTCACACGGTGTCTATCGGAGTCCTATTAGCCCAGCTGCTACAGCCCGGATTCACTCGCTGATGACCGACACGTTCGTTGCTGGGTCATGTATGCCCGTCCCTGTAAGTTAGTGCCACTTTGGGTTTACGACTAGTCATGTTGGCCCGGGTTCTCTGTCATATGGATGCTAGCGACACTATCATATATGTGAGCCAAAAGGCGCAAATGGTCCCGGGCCAGGTAAGGTGGCACCCGTGGGAATACCGTGCGTGAGGCCGCAAAGTAATATGATGTGTTACATGCTAGATCGATGTGACTTCGGGTCGGGGTCCTGACAGCTTTGGTATCAAAGCCAGGTTGCCTATAGGATTACCAAGCCAAATTGGTCGAAGGTGAGTCTAGAAATTCTTTAGTTATATGAGGGAATTGATTGTGGAAGGGAACGTAAGGCTCCTTTTCTCCTTATACCTTATGTCCTTCTGATCCAAATCGTCCTATCTTTCCTACAGGTTAAGAAACTAGGCTTTCTCATCTACTCCCTCCGTTCCTTGATATAGGGTGTATAGTTTTGTTGCACGAATATTAACGCACGGGCTGGGAGGGGAGATTTCGTTAGTTTTGGACGTAAAAGCCCCTGCTGCAAACACGTGAGACTAGAGAGAAAAATAGGAAAATCACGATCCTCTCTATCCTGTGCAGTTTACTTCCTTATTTAGCCTGACAAATCCCACAATATCCACAATAAAAGGACAGTAGTATGATGTAATCTTCTCTTTCCAAACAAACCTACATCACATGCACAACATGCATATACGAGATGGGGATTTGTCATCTTTTTTTCTAGGAAGGTCATGCGTGGGCTGTAGCTAATGGAGGGGTAAAAGTGTCAACTAAAGGGATACACCTTATAATATGAACTTTTTCACAAAAACTATACACCCTATATCAAGGAACGGAGGGAGTATCTATCAGGATCACGTGTTACTAATCCATAGACTTGTAGGATTATTGGTCTCAAGTCTCAGTTCAGTTTCTACTACTTCCGTACATTCATAGCTGGCCTCAGAACCTTGATATTGTGATGTTGAGTGGTCATTCCACTATTTTTCAGGATGTCTCAAATCTTTTTGAGCATTTACAACCGTTATACTATTCGAGTCATCCCAGGTTTGTAAATAGTCCGATGCATTTGCAAATCCCTTCTTTCCATTCTCGTTGTACCTTTGGGCCAGATTAACCAAACTAATCGCCGAATTGAGGTAATCCGTTGCCTCGACGTATATGTTGAAGCCATTATTATGACCCTAGGCATACTAGAGAACCACCCACTAATCTAGCAATGCTTTATATTCCCAGTGTGATAATTCCGGCCGTTATTCTTGAAAGCATCCCGTGATACCATTTTGTTAGTAGGCATTCCATTCCTGGGTTCTTGAACCGGAGATTCACTCTACTCATTCATGTTGGTAGTGCTTATAGTTCCTTTATGATATTAGTAACCTTTGCGATAGTCCTCGAGGTCCGTGGTATCTCATTCTTCCAATACCATGAACCATCATGGCAGAAGTTCTTTTGAACCAAAAGATCACAACCAGGGTGCTCTTGAGGAGTACTCCATTCATATTGTGAATCTGCCAGTCCTACCTTTCTGCATGGGTTATCCGGAAGAAATATGTTGAACTCGTTCGACATGCTAATCTATGCATCCACAACTCAGAAAACCATATGTTCCTTTGAGTTGTCCCTCTTTAGTTGTTTTCTGACCTTTGTCTATCAATTGATAGTCAAGAGTATGCGTGCATTCGTTCATCGATGCCTATTATTCTTGTGGTCTATCAATCCATTCTATTTTCGAATGACTAGGAGAAACAAACTCCAGTACCTTATCCATTTCTAGGATTGGGTCAAAGTAGTTGTGCTCCGCAGATCAAAATGCCAATTCAACTTTTGTTCTGTTCTACCCTGGAGTATTACCCCCTTTATGTCAGGGTTGTCATGGGAATTGCACCATCTCTTATGAATTCTTGTTCCAGTGATACTTCTCGCCATGATTATTCATTCCTCGGTCCCGTGTTGTTGCAACCGGAATGTCGACAAGTTAACTATGATGTGTGAAATCAATACTCCTGGCAACTCTATTGTTTGGTAGTTAATGGGCAATAATATTATTCTTGGTGTGTTGGTTATTGAATCACTATTCAAAGATTAATCGTGCTACCTAGTCCTTATTTCTGGTGCACCCTTCGATCAATGAGTTAGGATTGTGTCAATCCCTCTCTCTTTTGATCATATCATTTTGCCTTGAAGAGCAAGATTGTTCTCGAGCTTCATAACATATCGATGGCTCGTGATTTTCCGATTATCTTCTCAGAAGTATCACCAGGTTGTCCCCTGACTGTTATGTTGAGCTCGTGATCAAGTTGGTTTCTTGTAAACCACCCCTTCTCCAAGAATCTGTGTTGGATACCCCTGAGCTAGTTGGTTAAGCTAAACAACAACTTGGAGAGTTGGAAGATAAAAGCTTTATCCGACTTAGTACATTCCAAAGGGATAACTCTTTGTATTTGTGTGTTGAAGAAAGATGGTATTTTCATCGATTGACCCTCATGATCAGTTAATGGACCTATCATCTTATCCAATCTTTGGTTCGAGTATGGGATATCCTCAAATCAAATCAGAACCAACGATATTCATAATGTTGTCGTACTCGTGGTTGCTTCCTCGAGGATACACCATTATATCTTTTGGGTCTGACCAATGCTATCACCTTGTTCACATAATTGTGGAATTCCACTTATATGGAAACCTGGATGAATTGTTGTTGAGCCCATCAGCAACATTTTTATCTTCTCCATGATTCGTGTTGAACATCCAGCTAGTGTTGGAAACTTTGTGAGCAATGCCTTCGTGTTCCGTTCATGAGGTATATGTTTGGATGAAAGAAGTAACTTCCTCCAACTCACGTGCATTTGATGTAAGTTGTCGATCCGAGAAAGCTTGTTTTGGTTCCTATAGAATCATTCCAAGTCAGTCATGTATGTGCGAAGTATTCTATTGTCTGGTAGACTAAGCATCTTCATTCCATATGTATTCCCTAGCACACCAAGCCACTGATTGATTTGTTCAAGGAGAAGAAGTTCCTTCTTAAGAGCTAATCATGACTTATGCAAGGACTTCGACATCCTCATTATTGGTTCCCCACCAGAACTCGGTAGTGTTTTGTTGTAAGACTACTATGCGGTCATGCTTGTCTTGGACAACGTGTTCACATGTATGTAGAAGAACCAACTCATGTTTTGGAGCTTGCTATCGCAGTTCATTTCCCGAGAATCTCACAACGTCAACTCGTTGGTTTGTGTTGCAAACTTTCTTTTCCAGACATGTTGAGTCTGAAGTATCCTGTTACTAACCAGATCTGAATCTCAGGCATATATGATGGTTGGAACATTGCAACAATTGCATTTTGTTCCCAGCTTGCACCGCCATTGTGCTAATCTCCCATGGGTTGCCCTTCTCAATAATTACTATTCAGGATCATCTCCAAAAGTGGTCCTACCATGGGTCCCATCCATTTTCGATGATAGGCAAAAATCATCCATTGCGTTGTCTTCAACAAGGTAGTCCACATCATCCATTCTAGTCCGAGCATGTCATTCTTTTGAACTCCTTCAAATGATCAATTGTGATTGCCTTAAGCTAGTATAAAGAGTATCAATGATCTCTATATCAAAAGTAATTGTTTTTGACACTTAAGGGAATACTTCTACGAGTCACCTTCCCTAAGGTGTCCTGTTATGGAATCATGGCAATTACTTCCTCGCTATCTTGAAACCATGCACCATCATCTTAAGCATGGTATGTTTGCCTACCCAGTCGAACCGTTGTCATATAACTTTTGCCATTGCTCTCGATGTGTGTTTTGGGTCTCAGCTCAAGATATGCTCTTACGTCTCACTCCGTGAGTTGATCTTGAGTGCTCAATCTTCGAGGAGATCATTTTCTGTAGAGTTTTCTTCTTTCGTCATTGTGTTGGATAAATATCTTGAAAGCAAAGACGTCAAGATCAACTTGAAGCAATGAATCAACATCTTCGAGAAGGACAGTTGGATCGTGGAGATTGTGATAGTTTGTGTTCCCTCTGTCTTCTTACCTCACGTCTTGAATCTCGGGACGAGATTCTTGTTTAGTGGGGGTGAGTTGTCACAACCCTAGATTACCTGCACGAAATAGTTGCATCTGCACTCATGCATCATGTCTAAAATTTCTGAAAGTTGAATTGAGGTTCGTTGAAACCCTCAGAAATCTGTTCAAAAATAATCAACATTTAATTCTCATCAAATGAGTCCAAGGAAATGTTCCTGTTACTTTGTGAAAATATTGGTTAGAGGTAAAAATTCAAACCAATATTTTTGGAATCACAGAAATATTTGTTTTGAGCCTTTGAATTAAATCAATGAAATATTTGAGTTGGATTTAATTCTTCTATAGAAGAATTGCAAGTCCAACAATTCTGAAAAATTGCGAGTGGCTTTGAATAATTTGTATCAATCTGCGTAAATCTTTTCGGAGCTACAAAAAATTATTTGGTATAAAAATCAACTCAAAACAAATTAAACAAAACAGAAAATAGAAACAAATTTAAAACACACACACACACACAGTTTTTACCTGGAGCTTGCCTGTTCAGCCCACCTGGCCGGCCCAACACTGTGCTGGCCTGTGCCAGTCATCTCCCTCCTCTCGCCAGAAGGATGGGAGGCGTTTGCCTGATGCACGCGACCACGTGCCAGGCCACCTCCTGCCTCCCTGCTTCCTCCCGCGGCTCCGTGGAGACGCCATGCACCTCCGTGCCTCTCTCTCCCCTCCGTGCTCACTTTCCCCTCCCCTGGCTGTCTCCCCTGAGCTCACTCGAGCGCTGTCGTTGACGCCGCTCGGCACCACCGCGGCCACCGTCCACCACTCGCCTCGCCGATGCATCTAGAAGAACCGCCGCGTATTCCTCGTCCTCTCCACCGAGTCACGCAACGCCAGGTGCCCCGAAACGCCGCCACCGCCATCGTCTTCAACTCCGGCCTCCGAGATCGCCGGCAATGCCCTGACATCGTCCGACCTCCCCCGAGCCCACTGAGACGCGTGCTGCAACCTCTGCGAGCTCCCGGACTGACTCCCCCTCCTCTCCTGCTCGCGTTCTTGCTCTAGCTTTGTTCCCCACCTCCGCCGAAGCTTGCCACCTCCATGGCCGATGAGCCCCCTGCTCCTGAGCTTGCCCGTTCGCCCGAGCATCACCAGCGTGCTTGCCGCGATCTTGTGAACCTGCAGAACCCACGGGTTCGCCCTGCTGTGCCCTGAAGTGCCCGCTCCGCCGTTGCCCGAGCTTCGGCCGCCACACCTGTCGACACCGCCATCGTTTTAGTCGACCCCATAACAAACCAACTGCACCACTAGATGCGGCGCTCGCCCAGCTGTCCGTAGAGCCTCTCCGTCGTCCATTTGACCACCGGAGCACGAAACCCGCACCTCACTGCCGCGTTTGGCCTCGCCGGCGGATAAACGCCGGCGAGTTTGACTATTTTTGACCAAGGGTTTGACCTCCCCTGGGTCAACGACAAGTGGGGCCAGGCCCCTGTTTAATTAGTTTAGGTTAAATCTAAACTGGATTAGTCACAATGACACCACCACGCGGGGCCCACTTGTCAGGTTGACCTGGGCCGCTCCTTTGACCACGGACGTCAGCGTAATGTCATGCTGACGCAGTAAATCATTTGCTAGATTTTGTTTTATTCTGAATAACCATATAAATCCAGAAAATGATTTGAACTTCAAATAATCATAGAAAATAATCTAGAGCTCAGAATGAAATAATTTATATATGAAAAATGATTAGAAAAATCCAATATATCCATTTGTACCATTTTAATACATGTTAGAACAATTTATAGCTGCTGTTTGGGACCAATCATATAAATGGCATTTGAATATCCACATATGGAGTTTGTATTTGAATCTTGGATTCAAACCAACTCCAATTAACTTGTTGCTAGTTGCAATAGCTCAAATCACAGGATATTTACATGTCATGATCATGCATCATATTGTGCATTGCATTATTGTGTTCCTTCTCTGTTGCCGATGGTTGTTCCCTCTCGATAGACGTGTTCCGACGATGAGTTCGATGACGCCGATGAAGAGCTATACTATCTTCAGAAGTGCCAGGCAAGCAAAACCCCCTTGTTCATTCCGATACAATCCCACTCTCTCACTCCTGCTCTATTTTACTGCATTAGGACAACAACGATACATCCGTTACATGCTATGGTAGTTGAACCCCTTTCCTCTGCATGACCTGTCATTGCCACAGTAAATAGATGAAACCCACTAGCATGAGTAGGATTTGTTTGAGCCCTGATGTGCCTACTCATTCATGCTTGTTTGTCATGCCTGCTATTGCTTAGAGTTGAGTTAGGTCTGATTCATCGGGGATGAATTGGAATGGTGATGAACATGTCCTACTATGTGTGAACACAATTTGGTAAAGGTAGCGGTGAGAGGCCATGCTGGCGTACATGGTGGGTTGTCTCATTGAAACCGTCCTCAGGAACTGAGTTCTGTGTTTGTGATCCATGAACAGCTACTACCATGCATTGGGCCCGAAACCAATGGACCCTCTCGACTTATTAACCGCCTTGCCCTGTCCGCCTGTGAGTTGCAAGTAGTTTCGTGTTTGTAGTATCTTTGGAGGCCGTCTTGGCTTTGACTGGCGGTGGGCTGTGATGCGGTAGGCACGTGGCCTGGTGTACCGAGTCGCCCGTTTGGTGACCCGGGAACCCTGCACACATCCTTCGGGGCCGTATGTGGAAACCTCGGCCGGACTCCCTACGGATGGAACCTGAATAGGCGATAAACCTAGACTAGGGTCTTGTGTGGTTAGTCAGGTCGTGGCCGACACCCTCGCTGGGCTTCCGCTTGAAGGTTGCCGAGTACATGTCGTGTAAACGGCGATAAGTGGTGAGAGCGTGTGTGAAGAAGTACACCCCTGTAGGGTTAACATCATCTATTCGAATAGCCGCGTCCGTGGTAAAGGACTTCTCGGTTGCCTATATAGTTCATAGACAAGTGGAAGTGGATACTCTAAAATGTGCAAGATAAGCGTGAGTGCTATGGATGGTGTTCTCGTAGGGAGATATGAGCGGATCCATAGTGGTGTATTGATATGGTCAATATGTGGACTTGTGTGCGCCACCTCAAAAGAGTTACTTGCAGTCGTAGTTCAGAATAGCCACCGAGTAAGAGCTGGCTTGCTGCGGTGAAACTCCACCACCCCCTTTGTTGATACTGATGCATATGTATCTAGTTCTGATGTAAGTCTTGCTGGGTACATTTGTACTCACGTTTGCTTAATTTATGTTTTTGCAGAGAGACTTCAGTCTCGCTAGTAGTTCCGCGTGGACTTTGACGTTTAGCTTGTTACCTCAGCTATGATCTTGTGCCCTCGGCAGGGTCTTGTAAATAGTCAGGCTTCTCAGCCTTTTCATTTGTAGTTCTCTGTACTCAGACAAGTTAAGCTTCCGCTTATGCTTGTTGCTTGTATGACTTGAATGCTGGGTCATCAGACCCATGTTTGTAATATCTGGCTCTTCGGGGCCTAATGAATAAATACTTGAGTTGTAGAGTTTTGTTGTGATGCCATGTTGTAATTGCACATATCGAGCATATTGTGTGTATGATTTGAAATGCTTGGTATGTGTGGAATCCGACAACCTAGTTGTTTATCCTTGGTAGCCCCTCTTACCAGGAAACGTCTCCTCGTGCTTCCATTGAGCCATGGTAGCTTGCTACTGCTCCGGAACACTTACGCTGTCCGGCTGATACGTCTCCGTCGTATCTATAATTTTTGATTGTTCCATGCCAATATTATACAACTGTCTATACTTTTGGGAACTTTTTATATTATTTTTGGGACTAACATATTGATCCGATTGCCCAAAGTGCAGTTCTGTTTTGTTGCATGTTTTATGTTTCGCAGAAACCCCGTATCAAACGGAATCCAAACGGGTTAAAAACGGACGGAGAATAATTTTGGAATATTTGGAGAATATGGGAAGAAGAATCAACGCGAGACGGTGCCCGAGGTGGCCACGAGGTAGGGGGCGCGCCTGCCACCCTGGGCGCGCCCCTGACCCTCGTGGGCCACCCGTAAGGCGGTTGCTGCTCTTGTTCGGCCGCAAGAAAGCCAATTTTCAGAAAAAATATCTCGGCGAAGGTTTCAATCCAATCGGAGTTACAGATCTCCATATATATACGAAACGGTGAAAGGGCAGAATACCAGAACGTAGAACTAGAGAGAGACAGAGATACAGATCCAATCTCGGTGGGGCTCTCGCCCCTCCCATGCCATGGAGGCCAAGGACTAGAGGGGAAACCCTTCTCCCATCTAGGGAGGAGGTCAAGGAAGAAGAAGAAGAAGGGGACCCCTCTCCCCTTCTCTTCCTGTGGCGCCGGAACGCTGCCGTGGCCACCATCATCGTCACCGCGATCTTCACCAACACCTCCGCCATCTTCACCAACATCTCCATCACCTTCGCCCCTCTATCTACAGCGGTCCACTCTCCCGCAACCCGCTGTACCCTCTACTTGAACATGGTGCTTTATGCTTCATATTATTATCCAATAATGTGTTGCCATCCTATGATGTCTGAGTAGATTTTTGTTGTCCTATCGGTGGTTGATGAATTGCTATGATTGATTTAATTTGCTTGTGGTTATGTTGCTGTCCTTTGGTGCCCATCATATGAGCGCGCGCGTGGATCACACCATATGGTTAGTTGTATGTTGATAGGACTATGTATTGGAGGGCCAGAGTGACAGAAGCTTCAACCTAGCATAGAAATTGATGCATACGAGATTGAAAGGGGGACTAATATATCTTAATGCTATGCTTGCTATGTCGGGACCCCGATCCTAAGTCACACCGATCTAGCATGTAACACATCATATCACTTTGCGGCCTCACGCACGGTATTCCCACGGGTGTCGCCTTACCATGGCCCGGGACCGTTGGCGCCTTTTGGCTCACGTATATGATAGTGTCGCTAGCATCCATATGACAGAGAACCCGGGCCGACATGACTAGTCGTGAACCCAAAGTGGCACTAACCTATGGGGACAGGCATACATGAATCAACATCGAGCATGCCGGTCAGCAGCGTGCGAATCCGGGCTGTAACCTTTGGGCTAACGAGGACTCGGGAACCCGGGCTGTAGCAGCTAGGCAGGACTCAGATGTCACCGCGTGACATTTCCCGAAGAACGGAACCACGAACGAAGTGAATCACATGCCGGCTTGATCAAGTGTTCCGGAGCAGTAGTGCTGGGCTAGCAGGACTCCGGTAAACCGGGCTGTAGCGGACTACCATGGCTCGATGGAAGCACTAGACTACATTTCCCCATAAGAGAGGCTACCAAGGATAGACAACTAGGTTGTCGGATCCCACACATAGCAATACACGTTACACGTACGCATAACATGCAAGTATGTGTTGTACAACATGGCATCACAACATAACGCAAACTCATATAGATAAAGGCCCAGAAGAGCCACATAGCATTAATACAAACAGGGGTCACATGACCCATCATTCAGAGCACAAGCAACAAGCGGAAGCATTACATGTCCGAAAGTACGCATAACTACAAAAGAAAAAGGCTGAGAAGCCTGACTATCTACAAGACCCTCCCAAGGGTACACGATCGAAATGAGGTAACAAGCTACTCGTCAAGTCCAAGCGGAACCACTAGTAAGACCGAAGTCTCCGCAAAAGCATAAATAAAGAAACGTGAGTACAAAGGTACTCAAGAAGACTTACATCAGATCCTATTATACATGCATACGTATCAAGAAGGTAATGTGGGCTTTAGTTGTAGCAAGCCAGCCTTGACTCTGTGGCTATCCTGTTCTACGACTACCAGAACTTCCTTGAGGTGATATGGCGCACACGAGTCCACTAGTCACCACACAATACACTACTATGGATTCATTCCCGTCTCCATACGAGAAGGCCATCCATAGCACTCACACTTGTCTTGAGCATTTTAGCGTATCCACTTCAAGTTGTCTATGTACCATGTAAGCATCCAAGAAGTCCATAACCGAGGACACGGCTATTCGAATAGGTCATGATAACCCTGCAGGGGTGTACTTCTTCACACACGCTCTCACCACTTATCACCATGTACACGTCATGTACCTCGGCAACCTTCAAGCAGAAGCTTTGGCGAGGGTGTTCCGCCACGACCCGACTAACCACACAAGACTCTAGCCCAGGTTTATCGCCTATTCGGGTTCCATCCGCAAGGAGATCCGGCTGGGGTGTCGCCACGGCCCCAAACGATGTGTGCAGGGTTCCCGAGCCCACCATCCGGTGCCACTTGCACACCAGGCCACATGTGCCTAGTCTGTCCCAAGCCCACCCTGCCGGGTGCCACTTGGTAGAAAAATAGCACTACCTACAAACACCAGAAACTAGTTGCGACTCCTGGACAGAGATCAAGTTGGTTAATAAATCGAGAGAGCTTGGAGCGCCCAGAGCCCAATGTGTGGTAGTATCGAGTCATTGGACGACATACATAGAACTTCGATGCTTAAGGACGGTTCGGTGAGACAACCCACCATGTACTCCTACATGGCCTCTCACCGCTACCTTTACCAAATCGTGTTCACACACTTCACTCTCAAAGATCGTAACATATCGTAACACTCCAATTCATTCCCAATGAATCAGACTTGACACAACTCTAAGCAATAGCAGGCATAGCATGGTAGGAACACAACATGGCTCAATCAACTCCTACACATGCTAGTGGGTTTCAACTATTTACTGTGGCAACGACAGGTCATGCAGAGGAATGGGTTCAACTACCGCAGCACAAAGTAGCAGATGAATCGTTGTTGTCCTAATGCAATAACCGAGAGCAGGAGGCGAGAGAGTAGGATTGTATCGGAATGAACAAGGGGTTTGCTTGCCCGGTAAATCAACAAAGTCACTGCTTCACAGACAGGTACTCTCGAGCACTCTCCAGAGCTGGACCTATCGAGAAGGAACGGTGCCAACAATCAATACACAAGCATATGCAACAATATGATGCATGAACATGGCATGTAGATGTGATGCTGTTTGAGCTAATGCAGCTAGAGTTCATTTGATTGAAGTCCATTCGAACCAAAGATTCAAATGCATTTCCAAAGTAAGCTCTTTATATAAGAAATTTTAGTGTTTCACTTATACAGCAGGTATAAGTTGGTTTTTCATGCATGAAACTGGTACAGATGGATAGATTGCATTTTTCTGATAATTTTTCATATATAAATTATTTCAGTCTGAGCTACGGTTGAATTTCTATGATTTTTTGAAGTTTTTCTAATTTTCTGGAATTTCCTGAATAAGAATAACTCCAGAAAATTGTATTACTGCGTCAGCATTGAGTAAGCATGACGTCAGCAAGTCAACTGCGGCTGACTGGGGTCAAACCTGACGTGTGGGGTCCACACGTCAGTGTCATAGTTAGTTAACAGAGTTAATTAGATATTAAACTAATCCTAACAGAAACATTAGCAGGGCCGGGCCCCACCTGTCACTGACCCACACGGGTCAAACACCAGGTCAACTAGGGGGGTTAGACCCGGTCAACCCCACCGGCGTTTAGCCGCCGGCGACCACGGGGCTCGGCGGAGTCCCCACTGAAGGCCACGAGAGCGCGGCCGGGGCACCAGAGGTCGCCGCTGGCCTCAAGATCCAGTGGGAGCAAAGTGGAAGGCTGCGAAGCGGCGTGAGCTCACGGAGCGAGGCTTACTGGCGGCGGCCGGAGCTGGCGGAAAGCGGAGCAGGCTGCGGGCACGGAGGCCACCCGAGGCTCAAGGGCACCCTCGTGGCACCAGGAGCACGTTGGGGTGCTCGGTTTGGGCGGAGGCGGCCGAGACGATGACGGTGACATGGATGGCGGCGAGAGGCTTCGGCCGTGGTGGGGAGGAGGGCTCGGCGTGCGGGCAACTAAACGGAGAGAGGGGAACGGTGGCGGAGCTCACCGCGGACTCGACGGGCATGATGGCGAGCTCGGGGACGCACTGGAGACGGCGGGGCGGCGATGGGGATCCACGGGCGGTGAGGCGAAGATGGCGACGGCGACGGATCCACGGGCGTCAGCGAGGCACGGCTTGGCGGAGAGGACGAGGAAGTTGGCGCGGAGCTTCGTGGGCACGTCGAGGGGCGAGGGAGAGGCGGTGGCTACGACGGCGACGAGCTGCGGGCGACGGTGGTGTTCGGACGTCGCGAGAAAGAGCGAGGGAGAGGAGGGAGGCGGGGAGAGAGACAGGCGGTGCGGGCGGCGCGTGGCCTCGCTGGGCATCCAGCATCGAGGGAGAGGGCAGGCAGGCGGAGGCGTGGCGGCACGGCGGTCTGTAGCGCGTTAGCCACACGCCTGGCCGACTGGCGCCAGGAGGACGACGACGGTGGTGGGCTGGGCCGGCCTGCTGGGCCAGGCCAAGCCGCACAGGGCCTGGCTGCACAGGTAAGTGGCTCGGGTAGGTTTTTCCCTTTTTGTTTTCTTTTCTATTTTCTGACATTTGTTTTGATTTAATTAAAATACTAAATCATTTTATTTTCTTATGCCAATTTCTATAGGGGCTAGTGGTATTATTCCATAGCTCCTCAACAAAAGGCACAATTTTTGGACAATATTTTATATATATAACAATATATATCCAAGGCAAATAATTACTGCATTAATTCCAAATGCCCAAAATAATTACTTATGGACTCCTAAAAATATTGGTTTGATTTTTATCTCTGTCCAATATTTTCAGAGAGCAACATGAGCATTTTCTTGGACCTTTTGGAGCAATTTTATTTGATCAATTTCCAAAAAGATTCTGAAGGTTTCACAGATCCTCATTTCAATTTAATGGAATTTAAACATGATGCACAAATGACTAGCTAGCCTAGGTCATACCAGAACTAGGGATGTGACAACTCGCCCCCACTTGAAAGAATCTCGTCACGAGATTCAGGGGTCGATGGAAAGAAAGCGGGGTACTCGATCGAAGGCGATCTTCTCGCTCCCAAGTAGCTTCTCTCTCGGAATGATGAGACCACTGAACTTTGAGAAACTTGATGTTACGGCGTCGGGTAACACGCTCTGCTTGATCAAGAATGCGAACCGGTACTCTCGGTATGTGAGGTTATCTTGGAGATCAAGCGTTTCATGGTCCACTCATGGATAGGATCCGAGAAGCAACGCTGAGTTGAGAGACGTGGAAGACATCATGCACTCTGGAAAGATGTGGGGGTAGTTCCAATTGGTAGGCAACCTCTCCTCGTTTAGCGAGAATGCGAAAAGGACCAATGTAACGAGGAGCCAACTTGCCCTTGATACCGAAACGATGGGTACCCTTCAAAGGAGTAACCCGAAGGTAAGATTTGTCGCCAATTTCATAAGCCACTTCCTTATGACGACGGTCATACTGGCTCTTTTGACGAGATTGGGTTGTTTTCAAATTCTCACGAATGATGCGAACTTGCTCTTCTGCCTCTTGGATCATATCCGGTCCAAAGAATTGTATTTCACCGGTTTCTGACCAGTTCAAAGGTGTTCGACATCTTCGTCCATAGAGAATCTCAAAAGGAGCTTTCTTGAGACTGGATTGATAGCTATTGTTATAAGCAAACTCGGCGAAAGGAAGACATTTCTCCCAATCCATACCGAATGAGATAACGCAAGCTCTAAGCATGTCTTCGAGAATTTGGTTGACCCTTTCCACCTGACCACTTGATTGAGGGTGGAAAGCGGTACTGAAAGAAAGATGGGTGCCCATGGCAGTTTGGAAACTCTCCCAGAAATGAGAAGTGAAAAGACTGCCACGGTCTGAATTGATCTCTAGTGGAACACCATGAAGTGACACTATTTGAGAGATATATAAGTCAGCGAGCTGACTAGCAGTGATACTCTCTCGAACAGGTAGGAAGTGCGCCACTTTGGAGAGACGATCAATGACTACGAAGATAGCATTATTCCCTTTCTTGATCCTGGGAAAGCCGGTGATGAAGTCCATACCAACTTTATCCCATTTCCACTCAGGAATGGCTAAAGGCTGAAGGCTGCCAGCAGCCTCGATGCTCGCTTAACGCTGACGACAAACATCGCAGATTAGCAATAAATCGAGCGATTTCTCTCTTCATCCTAGTCCACGGAACCTCTGGCGTGGGT
Organism: Aegilops bicornis; assembly: GCA_021605145.1. Lineage (NCBI taxonomy): Eukaryota > Viridiplantae > Streptophyta > Magnoliopsida > Poales > Poaceae > Aegilops > Aegilops bicornis. Next base: position 268,476,405 of record CM038673.1, read on the forward strand.
CCTGATACATCTTAGTACTACCGGGATGAATTGTGAGAGGAGATTCATGCGCCTCCTTAAGAATCAATTTTCGCAGATGTTGATTCTTGGGAACCACCAAGCGATTCTCAAAGAAAACAACACCACGATCATCCATAGAGAAACATCCACCAACTCCCTTCTTAATGTTTCTCTTGATCCGGGAAATTCCCGTGTCCTGCTTTTGAGCGGCGATAATCCGATCCTCAAGATCAGGTTTCGCCACCAAGGTAGAAAGGAATCCGTGAGGAGCAATGTGAAGGTTAAGCCTACAAAATTCCTCATGGAGAAAAGGTTGGCCCTACTGCAACATGAGATTGCTGCAATAGGATTTACGACTTAGCGCATCAGCCATGACATTGGCTTTGCCTGGGGTGTAGGTAATCCCTAGATCATAATCTGAGATCAACTCCAACCAACGTCTTTGCCTAAGGTTCAAATCTGGTTGGGTGAAGATATACTTGAGACTCTGGTGATCAGTGTAGATCTACATAGCGTTTACCAAGAAGGTAGTGTCGCGGTCTTGAGTGCATAGACTACGGCTGCAAGCTCTAGATCATGTGTAGGATAATTCTCCTCATGTGGATGCAACTGACGAGATGCATAGGCAATCACATGACGATCCTGCATAAGAATGCAACCTAGTCCCTGTCGTGAGGCGTCACAGTAGATAACAAAGTCTTTAGTGAAATCCGGTGGCACAAGTATGGGAGCAGAAGTCAGGCGTCTTTTCAGTTCCTGAAAACTGTACTCACACTGTGGGGACCACTCAAACTTTTTATCTTTCTTGAGAAGTTCCGTGAGTGGTTTGGCTACTTTGGAGAAGTTTTCAACAAAGCGGCGACAATAGCTGGCTAGACCAAGGAAACTCCTAACTTGTTTAACGGTTTGGTGGAGTCCAATCAAGAACGGCCTGAACTCTCTCGGGATTGACAGCAATGCCCTTACCAGAGATTACGTGGCCTAGGTAGGTCACTTCTGGCAACCAAAATTCACACTTGGAGAACTTGGCATAAAGGCGGTGCTCTCTGAGTTTTTCTAGCACAAGTCTAAGATGTTCGGCATGCTCTTCCTTGTTCTTCGAGTATATAAGGATATCATCAAGGTAAACCACGACGAACTTATTTAAGTACTCCATGAAGATCGAGTTCATCAAGCGAGAGAATGTAGCTGGAGCGTTGGTTAGCCAAAGGACATGACGGTGTACTTGTACTGGCCATAGCGAGTGACAAAGGCTGTCTTGGGGATGTCCCCGTTTCTGATCTTGATTTGGTGGTAGCCTAACCTTAAATCCATCTTGGAGAAGACTGAGGATCCAGCGAGCTGATCATACAGGTCGTTGATCCTGGGGAGCGGATATTTGTTCTTTATCGTGACCAAATTAACGGGACGATAATCTACAACCATCCGGTCCGTACCATCCTTCTTCTTGACGAAGAGGACGGGGCAAGCCCAAGGAGAAGAACTAGGACGGATGAAACCCTTTTGCAAGGACTCATCAAGTTGTTTCTTAAGCTCGGCTAGTTCTAAGGGTGCCATCTTGTAAGGTCTCCTAGAGATTGGAGTTGTTCTTGGGATAAGATCTATGACAAACTCTACATCTCTGCCAGGTGGAACACCTGGCAGTTCCTCTGGAAAGACATCCGGAAAATCACGGACTATCGGGATATCTTCAAGGTCTGGAAGAGGGCTGGCATTAAGAGAATAGAGTTGACGCTTTGCAACTCTAGTGGGGCGATGACTATCTTGCCGGATGGGTGTGTAAGCTGAGCAGGACACGGTGTAACAATCAATCTTGGCATGATGAGCTGTCATCCAGTCCATACCCAAGATGATGTTAATATCTGAGGACTTGAGGGCTACAAGTGATGCAAGGAATACAAGTCTATCAACAAAGATTTCATTACCATAGCTGATTCTACTGGTTTGCCATCTAGACCCTGGGGTTTGGATTTCAAGCGGAGTTGGCATATCACAAAATGACATGTCGTGCAAACGAGCATAGCCTTCAGAGATGAAGGAGTGAGATGCTCCAGTATCGAATAGAACCAAAGCTGGATGATAGTTGACAAGGAGTGTACCAAGAACGACATCCGGATCATCATGAGCGTCTTTAGCTGAGACGTGATGCACACGTCCACGTTCAGTGGGGGCTGACTTAACATTGATCATCTTGCGTGATGGCTTAACACAGCCAACAGTCTTCTCGGGCTGGGGTGGAGCATAACTGGCCTGAGAGCAGTCACGTGCATAGTGTCCTAGCTCTCCGCATGTGAAGCAAGTCCTTGAAGTTGGACGTGGACCCGCATTGACAAGCGGTCTACCAATAGGCCTGGGTGGAGCATACTGCTGAACTGGGTGAGGCACCACACAAGATGGCCTCGGTGTATAACCGGGTGGAAGAGCGGAGTTCAGAATCCAAATCCGGCGCTTCTGCGAACTAGAACCGGAGGAAGAAACCAATTCACGGTTGTGCTTACGAGACTCCTCGTAAGTGAGCTGAGCTGTCTCCGCATTAATGTCCTTGTTCACAAGAGCCTGGAACGTATCACAATGATGTAGGTGGAGATCACGACGCAACTTGGGGTTGAGACCCTTCCAAAACCTAGCCTGCTTCTTGGCGTCCGTGGACACCTCTTCTGAAGCATAGCAGGCAAGGTTCTCAAACTCTCTGCTGTAAGCATCAACAACCATCTTACCCTAGATGAAACTACAGAACTCTTCTCTCTTGCGATCGATGAGGGCTTCAGGAATGTGATGCTCGCGAAAAGCCTAAGTGAAATCTCTCCAGGTAGGAATCTGGCCAGCTGGAAGCATAGCCTCATAGTTCTGCCACCAAAGACTAGGAGGACCTTCCAGGTGGTATGCAGCATAGGTGACCTTGTCACTTTCAGCTATGTTCGCAGAACGGAGCTTGCGTGTGATACTACGGAGCCAGTCATCTGCATCGAGTGGCTCGATGGAATGATGAAAGGTAGGTGGGTGCAAGCGAATGAAGTCATGAATGGTTGCAGACCCTTTGAACTGCTGTGCGGTGTTCTCCTCGATACGTGCCAACAAGCGGTTAGACTCACGCTTGTTCCTCTCCATCTCTAACATGAACTCTGCCAACGAAGACTGGTCGGGAGGATCCTCATCCCTACCATCTCCGTGGTTTCGACTACGAGCAACAGAACTTCGGTTATCCGGCAACATCCTGAAGAGCGTAACCAAGGAAAACAAGGATGGATTCAGCATCAACTATAGGATGCAAAAGGTAGCACAAGAATTTAGTATCTCCCAAACTCCTAGGACATTTCCGATGACATAACGGCAGTAAAATGCTCAAAATGAGACATTCGCAAAAGACGGGTAGCACCATACTCAACATCATCACTCAAGGTTACGAGCTATTACTAAACAGGCTACACGGAGGTACTCGAACTGGGATATGACTCTGATCAACCAATCCTAAGAGACTACGGAGTAGTAACACGTGATCCTGATAGACAGAAGAGAAAGCCTAGTTCCTTAACCCCGTAGGAAAGATAGGACGACTCAGATCAGAAGGACATGAGGTATAAGGAGTAACTAAAGCATTTCTAGACTCAACTTCGACCAGGTTGGCTTGGAAATCCTACAGGCAGTCAGGCTCTGATACCAAAGCTGTCGAGACCCCGATCCTAAGTCACACCGATCTAGCATGTAACACATCATATCACTTTGCGGCCTCACGCACGGTATTCCCACGGGTGTCGCCTTACCATGGCCCGAGACCGTTTGCACCTTTTGGCTCACGTATATGATAGTGTCGCTAGCATCCATATGACAGAGAACCCGGGCCGACATGACTAGTCATGAACCCAAAATGGCACTAACCTATGGGGACAGGCATACATGAATCAACATCGAGCATGTCGGTCAGCAGCGTGTGGATCCGGGCTGTAGCACTGGGCTAACAGGACTCCGGGAACCCGGGCTGTAGCAGGCTAGGCAGGACTCCGGATGTCACCGCGTGACATTTCCCCGAAGAACGGAACCACGAGGAGCAAGTGAATCACATGCCGGCCAGTCAAGTGTTAGGAGCGGTAGTCTTTGGGCTAGCGAGGACTCCGATGAAACCGGCTGTAGCGGACTACCATGGCTCGGTGGAAGCACTAGACTACATTTCCCCATAAGAGAGGCTACCAAGGATAGACAACTAGGTTGTCGGATCCCACACATAGCAATACACGTTACACGTGACGCATAACATGCAAGTATGTGTTGTACAACATGGCATCACAACATAGCATAAACTCATATAGATAAAGGCCGGAAGAGCCACATAGCATTAATACAAACAGGGGTCACATGACCCATCATTGAAACATACAAGCAACACGGAAGCATTACATGTCTGAGTACAGGACAACTACAAAAGAAAAAGGCTGAGAAGCCCGACTATCTACAAGACCCTCCCAAGGGTACAAGATCGTAGCTGAGGTAACAAGCTACTAAATTGAAGTCCAAGCGGAACCACTAGTAAGACCGAAGTCTCCACTGCAAAAACATAAATGAAGCAATGTGAGTACAAAGGTACTCAGCAAGACTTACATCAGATCCTATTATACATGCATCTGTATCAAGAAGGTAATGTGGGGTTTAGTTGTAGCAAGCCAGCTTTGACTCTGTGGCTATCCTGTTCTACGACTACCAGAACTTACCCTTGAGGTGATATGGTGCACACGAGTCCACTAGTCACCACACAATACACTACTATGGATTCATTCCCCTCTCCATACGAGAAGGCCATCCATAGCACTCACACTTGTCTTGAGCATTTTAGCGTATCCACTTCAAGTTGTCTATGTACCACGTAAGCATCCAAGAAGTCCATAACCGAGGACACGGCTATTCGAATAGATCATGATAACCCTGCAGGGGTGTACTTCTTCACACACGCTCTCACCACTTATCACCATGTACACGTCATGTATCTCGGCAACCTTCAAGCGGAAGCCTGGCGAGGGTGTCGGCCATGACCTGACTAACCACACAAGACTCTAGCCCAGGTTTATCGCCTATTCGGGTTCCATCCGCAAGGAGATCCGGCCGGGGTGTCGCTCAGGCCCCAAATGATGTGTGCAGGGTTCCCGAGCCCACCATCCGGGTGCCACTCGGTACACCAGGCCACATGTGCCTAGTCTGTCCCAAGCCCACCCTGCCGGGTGCCACTTGGTAGAAAAATAGCACTACCTACAAACACCAGAAACTAGTTGCGACTCACGGGCCAGAGATCAAGTTGGTTAATAAGTCGAGGGAGCTTGGGCGCCCGGAGCCCAATGTGTGGTAGTATCGAGTCATTGGACGACATACATAGAACTCAAGTGCTTAAGGGCGGTTCCAAAGTGAGACAACCCACCATGTACTCCTACATGGCCTCTCACCGCTACCTTTACCAAATCGTGTTCACACACTTCACTCTCAAAGATCGTAACATATCGTAACACTCCAATTCATTCCCAATGAATCAGACTTGACACAACTCTAAGCAATAGCAGGCATAGCATGGTAGGAACACAACATGGCTCAATCAACTCCTACACATGCTAGTGGGTTTCAACTATTTACTCTTGCAATGACATGTCATGCAGAGGAATGGGTTCAACTACCGCAGCACAAAGTAGCAGATGAATCGTTGTTGTCCTAATGCAATAACTGAGAGCAGGAGCGAGAGAGTAGGATTGTATCGGAATGAACAAGGGGGTTTGCTTGCCTGGCAAATCAACAAGGGAGGCACTGCTTCACAGACAGGTACTCTCGAGCACTCTCCAGAGCTGGACCTATCGAGAAGGAACAGTGCCAACAATCAATACACAAGCATATGCAACAATATGATGCATGAACATGGCATGTAGATGTGATGCTGTTTGAGCTAATGCAGCTAGAGTTCATTTGGTTGAAGTCCATTTGAACCAAAGATCAAATGAATTTCCAAAGTAAGCTCTTTATATAAGCCATTTTAGTGTTTCACTTATACATCAGGTATAAATTGGTTTTTCATGCATGAAACTGGTACAGATGGATAGATTGCATTTTTCTGATAATTTTTCATATATAAATTATTTCAATCTGAGCTACGGTTGAATTTCTATGATTTTTTGAAGTTTTGCTAATTTTCTGGAATTTCCTGAATAAGAATAAATCCAGAAAATTGTTTCATCTTGTCGACATTGAGTAAGCATGACGTCAGCAAGTCAGCTACTGCGGCTGAGGTCAAACCTGGCGTGTGGGGTCCACACGCGTTGTCATAGTTAGTTAACAGAGTTAATTAGATATTAAACTAATCCTAACAGAAACATTAGCAGGCGGGCCCCACATCCTTGACCCACGGGTCAAACACTGTGTCAACTAGGGGGTTAGACCAGTCAACCCCACCGGCGTTTAGCCGCCGGCGACCACGGGGCTCGGCGGAGTCCCCACTGAAGGCCACGAGAGCGGTGGCTGGGGGCACCAGGAGGTCGCCCACGCTCCCGTGCATCCAGGGGAGCAGGCGGAAGGCTGCGGAGGCGGCGGAGCTCGCCGGAGCGAGGCTTACGGCGGCGGCCGGAGCCGGGCTTCGAGCGGGAGCGGTCTGCGGGGCACGGGGAGGCCACCCGAGGGGCTCTGCGGCACCCTCGTGGCACCAGGAGCATGTTGGGGTGCTCGGTTTGGGCGGAGGCGGCCGAGACGACGACGGTGACATGGACGGCGGCAAGAGGCTTCGGCCGTGGTGGGGAGGAGGGCTACGACGTGCGGGCAGCTAAACGGAGAGAGGGGAACGGTGGCGGAGGTCACCGCAGACTCGACGGGCTTGATGGCGAGCTTGGGGACGCACTGGAGACGGCGGGGCGGCGATGGGGATCCACGGCGGTCGGAGGCGAAGATGGCGATGGCGACGGCTCCACGGGGCGTTCGGCGAGGCACGGCTTGGCGGAGAGGACGAGGAAGGTGGCGCGGAGCTCGTGGGCACGTCGGAGGGGCGAGGGAGAGGCGGTGGCTACGACGGCGACGAGCTGCGGCGACGGTGGTGTTCGGACGTCGCGCGAGAAAGAGCGAGGGAGAGGAGGGGAGGCCAGGGGAGAGAGACAGAGCGGTGCGGGGCGGCGCGTGGCCTCGCGCGGGGCATCCAGGCGTCGAGGGAGAGGGGCAGGCAGGCAGGAGGCGTGGCGGCACGGCGGAGCGCGTTGGCCACACGCCTGGCCGACTGGCGCCAGGAGGACGACGACGGTGGTGGGCTGGGCGGCTTTGGGCGAGCCAAGCCGCCTGATGCCCGCTGCACAGGTAAGTGGCCTGGGTAGGTTTTTCCCTTTTTGTTTTCTTTTCTATTTTCTGACATTTGTTTTGATTTAATTAAAATACTAAATCATTTTATTTTCTTATGCCAATTTTTATAGGGGCTAGTGGTATTATTCCAGAGCTTCTCAACAAAAGGCACAATTTTTGGATAATATTATACATATATAACAATATATATCCAAGGCAAATAATTACTGCATTAATTCCAAATGCCCAAAATAATTACTTATGGACTCCTAAAAATATTGGTTTGATTTTTATCTCTGTCCAATATTTTCAGAGAGCAACATGAGCATTTTCTTGTACCATTTTGGAGCAATTTTTATTTGATCAATTTCCAAAAAGATTCTGAGGGTTTCACAGATCCTCATTTCAATTTAAATGGAATTTAAACATGATGCACAAATGACTAGCTAGCCTAGGTCATACCAGAACTAGGGATGTGACATGCTAATAGTTCTAAGTGCATAGAATTCCAAGTCAGGGATGACATGCTAGTAGTGGCCTCTCCCACATAAAACTTGCTATCGGTCTAGTAAAGTAGTCAATTGCTTAGGGACAATTTTGCAAATCCTACCACCACTTTTCCACACTCGCTATATTTACTTTATTGCTTCTTTACTTAAAACATCCCGTACTTTTTATTTACGTGCTCTTTATTATCTTGCAAACCTATCCCACAACACCTACAAAATACTTCTAGATTTATTCTTGTTCTAGGTAAAGCGAACGTTAAGCGTGCATAGAGTTGTATCGGTGGTCGATAGAACTTGAGGGAATATTTGTTCTACCTCTACCACAGCCGGATTCACTCACTGATGACCGACACGTTCGTTGCTGGTTCATGTATGCATGTCCCTGTAAGTTAGTGCCACTTTGGGTTTACGACTAGTCATGTCGGCCCGGGTTCTCTTTCATATGAATGCTAGCGACACTATCATATACGTGAGCCAAAAGGCGCAAACGGTCCCGGGCCAGGTAAGGTGGCACCCGTGGGAATATCGTGCGTGAGGCCGCAAAGTGATATGATGTGTTAAATGCTAGATCGATGTGACTTAGGATCGGGGTCCTGACATAAACATTATCCATTTTTTTGCGGGGGACATAAACATGATCCAATCATATTCATGGTCAACACAAACACCAAACAACATTTATATAGGTCCAACACTAATCCCGAAGGTAGAGGGAGTGTGCGATGGTGATCTTATCAACCTTGGTATCACTTCCAACACACATCGTCACCTGCCCTTGCAACTCCTGTTTTTAGTTACTAATCTTAGCAACTGAACCGGTATCAAATACCCAGGGGCTACTATGAACACTAGTAAAGTACACATCAATAACATGTATATCAAATATACTGTTGTTCACTTTGCCATCCTTCTTATCCTCCAAGTATTTGGGTAGTTCCGCTTCCAGTGACCATTCCCTTTGCAGTAGAACCACTCATTTTCAGGTTTGGGTCTAGCTTTGGGCTTCTTCACGGGAGTGGCAACTTGCTTCCCATTCTTTTTGAAGTTCCCTTTCTTTCCCTTGCCCTTTTACTTGAAACTAGTGGTCTTGTCAACCATCAACACTTGATGCTCTTTCTTGATTTCTACCTTCGTCGATTTCAGCATCGTGAAGAGCTAGGGAATCGTTTTCGTCATCCCTTGCATATTATAGTTCATCACAAAGTTCTAGTAACTTGGTGATAGTGACTAGAGAACTCTGTCAATCACTATCTTATCTGGAATATTAACTCCCACTTGATTCAAGCGATTGTAGTACCCAGACATTCTGAGCACATGCTCACTAGCTGAGCTATTCTCCTCCATCTTGCATGCAAAGTACTTGTTAGAGGTCTCATACCTCTTAAAACGGGCATGATTCTGAAATATCATTTTCAGCTCTTGGAACATCTCATATGCTCCATGACGTTCAAAACATTTTTGAAGTCCCGGTTCTAAGCTGTAAAGCATGGTGCACTAAACTATCAAGTAGTCATCATATCGAGCTTGTCAAACGTTCATAACATCTGCATCTGCTCCTGCAATAGGTCTGTCACCTAGCGGTGCATCAAGGACATAATTCTTCTGTGCAGCAATGAGGATAATCCTCAGATCACTGACCCAGTCCGCATCATTGCTACTATCATCTTTCAACTTAGTTTTCTCTAGGAACATATCAAAATAAAAGAGGGAGCTAAAAGCGAGCTATTGATCTACAACATAGATATGCAAATACTATCAGGACTAAGTTCATGATAAATTAAGTTCAATTAATCATATTACTTAAGAAATCCCACTTAGATAGACATCCCTCGAGTCATCTAAATGATCACGTGATCCATATCAACTAAACCATGTCCGATCATCACGTGAGATGGAGTAGTTTTCAATGGTGAACATATCTATGTTGATCATATCTGCTATACGATTCACGTTCGACCTTCTGGTCTCCAGTGCTCCGAGGCCATGTCTGTACATGCTAGGCTCGTCAAGTTTAACCCAAGTATTCCGCATGTGCAAAACTGTCTTGCACCCATTGTACGTGAATGTAGAGCTTATCACACCCGATCATCACGTGGTGTCTCGGCACGATGGACTGTCGCAATGGTGCATACTCAGGGAGAACACTTATACCTTGAAATTTTTAGTGAGGGATCATCTTATAATGCTATCGCCATACTAAGCAAAATAAGATGCATCAAAGATAAACATCACATGCAATCAAAATATGTGACATGATATGGCCATCATCATCTTGTGCCTTTGATCTCCATCTCCAAAGCACCGTCATGATCTCCATCGTCACCGGCTTGGCACCTGATCTCCATCATAGCATCGTTGTTGTCTCGCCAACTATTGCTTCTACAACTATCGCTAACGCATAATGATAAAGTAAAGCAATTACATGGCGTTTGCATTTCATACAATAAAGCGACAGCCATAAGGCTCCTGCGAGTTGCCGATAACTTCTACAAAACATGATCATCTCATACAACAATGTATATCACATCATGTCTTGACCATATCACATCACAACATGCCCTGCAAAAACAATTTAGACGTCCTCTACTTTGTTGTTGCAAGTTTTACGTGGCTAATACGGGTTCTAGTAAGAACCGTTCTTACCTACGCATCAAAACCACAACGATGATTTATCAAATTTGCTGTTTTAACCTTCAACAAGGACCGGCCACAGTCAAATTCGGTTCAACTAAAGTTGGAGAAACAAACACCCACCAGCCACCTTTATGCAAAACTAGTTGCATGTCTGTCGGTGGAACCACTCTCATGAACGTGGCCATGTAAGGTTGGTCCGGGCCGCTTCATCCAACAATACCGCCGAATCAAAATAAGATGTTGGTGGAAAGCACTATGACTATGATCTCCCACAACACTTTGTGTTCTACTCGTGCATATCATCTATGCATAGACCTGGCTCGGGTGCCACTGTTGGGGAAAGTAGCATGCAATTTCAAAAAAATTCCTATGCTCACGCAAGATCTATCTTGGAGATGCATAGCAACGAGAAGGGGAGAGTGTGTCCACGTACCCTCGTAGATCGAAATGGAAGCGTTAGGTTAATGCGGTTGATGTAGTCAAACGTCTTCGCGATCCAACCGATCAAGTACCGAACGTACGACACCTCCGAGTTCAACACACGTTCAGCTCGATGACGTCCCTCGAACTCTTGATCTAGCAGAGGGTCGAGGGAGAGTTTCGTCAGCACGACAGTGTGGTGACGGTGATGGTGACGTGATCCGCGCAGGGCTTCGCGAAAGCACTACGTGAATAAGATCGGAGGAGTACACCGTGGAGAGAGACGCCGCACACGGCTTGGAACATTGTGTGTGTCTCCAAGGGATGCCCTGCCCACGTATATAAAGGAGGGAGAGGAGGAGGCCGGCCACCAGGGGTGCGCCATGAGAGGGGGAGTCCTACTAGGACTCCAGTCCTAGCAGGATTCGCCCCCCTTTTTTCCTTCTCATGGAGGGGGGGGGGCACGACCACCCCTTGTGGGCTGCCTCCCCTCTCCCCTATGGCCCATGTAGGCCCATTACTTTCCCCGGGAGGTTCCGGTAACCCCTCGGTACTCCGATAAATATCCAAAACGTCTCGAACCAATTCCGGTGTCCAAATACTATTGTCCAATATATCAATCTTTACCTCTCGACCATTTCGAGACTCCTCGTCATGTCTGTGATCTCATCCGGGACTCCGAACAATCTTCGGTCACCAAAACACATAACTCATAATACAAATCGTCATCGAACGTTAAGCGTGCGGACCCTATGGGTTCGAGAACTATGTAGACATGACCGAGACACATCTCCGATAAATAACCAATAGTGGAAACTGGATGCTCATAGAGGTTTCTACATATTCTACGAAGCTCTTTATCAGTCAAACTGCAATAACAACATACGTTATTCCCTTTGTCATCGGTATGTTACTTGCCCAAGATTTGGTCGTCGGTATCCTTATACGTAGTTCAATCTCGCTACCGGCAAGTCTCTTTACTCGTTCCGTATTGCATCATCCCACAACTAACTCATTAGTCACATTGCTTGCAAGTCTTATTATGATGTGCATTACCGAGAGGGCCCAGAGATACCTCTCCTATACTCGGATTGACAAATTCTAATCTCAATCTATGCCAACCCAACAAACACCATTGGAGATACCTATAGAGCATCTTTATAATCACCCAGTTACGTTGTGACGTTTGATAGCACACAAGGTATTCCTCTGGTATCCGGGAGTTGCATAATCTCATAGTCAAAGGAATATGTATAAGTCATGAAGAAAGCAATAGCAATAAAACTTAACGATCATTATGCTAAGCTAACGGATGGGTATTGTCCATCACATCATTCTCCTAATGATGTGAGCCCGTTCATCAAATGACAACTCATGTCTCTGGTTAGGAAACTTAACCATCTTTGATTAACGAGCTAGTCTAGTAGAGGGTTACTAGGGACACTTTGTTTTGTCTATGTATCCACACATGTATCAAGTTTCCCGTTAATACAATTCTAGCATGAATAATAAACATTTATCATGATATCAGGAAATATAAATAACAACTTTATTATTGCCTCCAGGGCATATTTCAGTCTCTAAGTTGGGACACCCTTGCAGGGTTTGATCTTTAGAAAGCCATGCCCGCGGTTGTGTGGCAGATGAGAATTTTTAATATCCGGTTGTAGAGAACTTGAAACCAGATCCGAATTAAAATACACCAACCGTTTGTGTAACCATGATCGCCTCTTTTCAATGAAGTTCGGGAAGAGAACACAGTGGGTTTATGTTTGAACGTAAATAGTTCAGGATCACTTCTTGATCATTGCTAATTTGCGACCTTTTGCGTAGTTTCTCATCTTATTCTTGTACTCGTAAGTTAGCCACCATACAATGCTTAGTGCTACTGCAACCTCACCACTTATCCATTCCATACCCCATTAAGCTTTGCTAGTCTTGATACCCATGGTAATGGGATTGTTGAGTCCTCGTGGCTCACAGATTACTACAACAACAGTTGAAGTATAGGTAATGCGATGATATGATGTGAGAGTGATGCTTGCTTGTTTTGGAGTTCTTCTGCTTCTTCTTCTTCTTCGATCAAGGGATAGGTTCCGGGTTGGGAGCCTGGGATTAGCAGGGTGGAAGTTGTTCTTCTTTTTCATTTGATTTCATCCGTAGTCGGATCCTACTCTTCTGTATGATGATTGCTATGTATGAATGAACTGTTTTATTCATGTTGTAGCTTGTGGCGAGTGTAAGCCTTTATCTTGTATTCTCATCTATTCAGTTAATGGTATGTTGTAATGATATCCACCTTGCTATGCGCTTGAAATGCGGTTCTGCTGCAATCATGAGTTCATCACGTGATTGGGATAGAATCGCATCTTGGGCGCTATAGGGCCCCACCTTCTTCTTTGTAGAATTGATCAACAATAGTCCATGTCCTTGACGCACGTCCGTGGCAGCTCCTTGGATGCTTTTTGATGTAGCACTAGCTTATAAGATTTACATACTCTTGTGCTTCAAAATATTTAGTATAATTTTATCTTTTAATTAGCATATATATGTTTCCAATATTTCTGCATAAAGCATAAAAATGTGCAGTATTTTTGCCCTTGATAATAAAATATAACATCATACAATTATCAATAGAAATTACCTGAAAAATATATTGTGTAATATTTGTATACGTATGTATGCTATCTATGTCCATATCATCTTCCCTTTCTTGAAAATAAAACCGTCCTCGGCTTTCCGTGAGCTGTAATTTATAAAACCGAGCAAACCAAGCAGGGTAGAACAAGCTACTAGATGTGCATATAGAAGTGAACCATGTCCCCCTGATAAAATGATTTGTGATAGTTAACTATCGGTGCAACAGATATAATAAATGAAATAGCATGAATATCATGTGCACTTAGATCAACACTGTTCTTGTGTATACAATCCAACATGGTGCTGAGTCCAATAGATATATCACCATCGATTGGCATGCCAAAATCATAAAAAGTAGAATTAAAAGCGGACAACACATGCACAACGTCAGCTTGATTACTACTAGATGCTTGCTTTTTGTTGTTACACATTTGATTTCTAGGTTTTTCATCTTTTACTATCTCATCTGGAGTCATGGGTAGCAAGTTAATAGTTTTTCCTTCAAACATGAGGGTATACGGATTTGTTCTACCATGATGGGTAACACAATTATCATATTGCCAAGGTCGACCTAACAATAAAGAACATGCTTGCATAGATACGACATCGCAGTTAAAATAATCATGATACGAACCAAGTGTAAAATAAACCCTCACACGACATGTTACCTTCAATTTACCAGAGTCGTTGAACCATTGGATATAATATGGATGGGGTGTCTTGTAGTGGTGAGGCAAAGCTTCTCTACCATCTCAATACTCGCCAAATTATTTTAGCTTCCACCATCAATGATCACACGAACATAATGCCCTTTGACAACAAATTTAGTTTGAAAAATATTATGGTGTTGAGGCATCTCAGCATGCCCAACCTGGGCACTAAGTACTCGCATGGTTACAAGGCTTGGGTATTGATCTTCCATTGCAGCATTAACATGTATCGCCTCCGCATCATTCTCCTTAGTGTCACCTGCATTGTTAGTGGCATGCATAGCATGTGTATCTTCATCTAAATCACTAGCGGATGAGTAATCACCATCTTCCCGCACAATGAATGTACGTTTATTTGGGCAGTCTTTCATCAAGTACCCGCCACCTTTGCATATATGACACTTCATGTCCCTTGTGCGTCCAGATGAAGTGGTGGGTGCTAGAGATATTGCTTTCAAAGCTGCATAGGATTGTGGAGCTCATTTTGAACTTGTTGGCAGTGCACCATTGTTCGAGAGATGTGGTGTTGCCTCCGTAGTGGTTTGGACAATTGGAGAGTGTGTCCATGATGAGTGACGACCTGCAGAAAAGTTACCTCGTTCGTTGTTGTGTCGTCCCTGTACTTCCCTTTCATCTTTACAAGAAAAATGAAACAAACGAGAAATAGAATTGTACTCCTTATAGTCCAATATATCCTGAATATCACGATTCAAACCACCTAAAAATCTAGCCATCATGGCACCTTCGGTTTCAACTAATCCACATTGCATTAAGCCAGTTTGCAATTCTTGATAATAATCCTCTACAAAACTACTACCTTGTTTTAAAAGTTGCAATTCGTTTAGTTTGTCACGAGCATAATATCAAGGAACATAAGTTGTCGCATAGCTCGTTTTAAAACATCCCAAGTAGTAGGTATATTGGTTGCATTAACATGACAATACTCACTCCACCAAATAGAAGCAAACTTTGTAAATTCACTAGTGGCTGCCCTAACTATTGGTTCTCAAGAATATCATGACATGCAAATTTTTGTTCAACTGAAAGTTCCCAATCAAGATAAAGATCTAGATTATATTTACCATTGAAAGAAGGCATAGTAAATTTAATTTTAGCACTAGAGTGGTCGTAATCTCGAACATCATACCTGTGTGGACCACGTGCCATACCTTGATGGTTGAAACGCAATTTTCGATGAACACGTTCATTGTGGCAGTCGACTGCTTGGTCGTCCTCGGTGTCACCGGAATAATCCTCGTAGTTGTTCCCATATTCCTCGTTGACACGGGGAGGAATGCGTTGGTGCTGGTTTATGGTGGCGGCATCTGTGGCAGTAGCTGGGTGTTGTGGATGACACACGGGCACATGTCGAGCTCACGAAATAGCGACGCCACCCATGGAGTTGCGAGGAACCCGGGTGCAATCAGCAACCCGTCCAGACGTGACAATATATCCTGCAGATGTGTGTTGGAAACACCTTGTGCATCCTCTATGGCCTTGAGCCTCTCTTCTGCCACAATGTGAACACCCTTAAGTTGGGCGAGGCGCTCACTGGTGACCTACACATCCGCAGCGAGTTCCTCAATTGTGGATTCATCTTGTGCCATTGTTAGCGAAAGAGAAAAAACACAGTGTATAATCCCTATCAACTAGTAGGATGTGGTGGAGAAAATTCGCTCACACCCAAGCTTACTATCAAATTCTATTTTTTCTTACCAATGCAACAGGTGGCGATCGACGCATTGGTGTTGGCTTCAAACGACCGATGAAGATTGGATGGAGCGATGACCGGGAATCAATAGAGCCGAAACCTATACTTATTGGTAGGGAAAAGTGTATCTTGGCAAAGGTTTCTCAACTCAAAATATCAGTGGCACAATTTAGCAAAAATCAATGAAGTTGAATAATTGCTCAAACTCCTAACTAGTGCTGGTAGTCGACTAGTAAGAGATAAAACAATCTAAGCCCAAATACTGAATTAAAGAGTGGAACATGTCGAGTAATATATAACAGTGTGAAGTAGCGGAAGACACGTGAGTGGATAACAAAGATGGAAAACAAATGATAGATGGTGGAGCGATCGAGTAGCAACAAAAATAGTGTCCCGAATAGCAGAAGGCAAAAAGTAGTCCAAAACAAATGCTAGCCGGCTCGATGTTGTTACTGTTTTTTTTTATTTTTTCGTTTTCTTTTTTCTATTTTTTTACTTTTTTTATCAGTCGGATTACTAGCGAACATACACAACATGGCTAGCAGGAATTTTTTTGCTGCAATGTGGCGGCCAGCAAACCAAACGCGTGCGCGAACGACGCAAATGATGGGACATGGATGAATCAGCGAGTGGATGACTCGGCAGGCGGATGGATTGGTGTGATGAATCAGCGAGTGGACGAAGATTTGTTTCTGTTTTACCTTACCATATCACGGAAGAACTTGGCGGAAAAATATATGGACAAAAAACAAAGATCGATCTGGTAGATAATGTTCTCTCGGACTAATCTAAACAAGCACTAATACTAGGATGAATGCAACCAAAAATTCAACTACAGAAATACAAAATACAAAAATTGCTAGAGGCTAAAGAGGTAGGTGCAACGGATGAACGAATCTATTTTTTTTCGCTTTTTTGGGTTGTAGGACTAAAAACAATCTAATCTAATAAAACTGTAAATCTCTCACCGATGAACCTGAAAACTGATACCACTTAATGTGAACTGGTGACCCGATCTTTCGTTGAGAGAGAGATAACAAATAGTTTTGGAGGATTTGATCCTCATGATCCGACTACCAACCGTACAGGGAGAACCGTACACGACTGATATCCATGGCAATCGCTGAACCAACTCCACGATGTTATCGACCGAGCCAACGGCATGATCGACCTATCCACGAAGGATTTTCCTGCAAGCAAATCAAAGAACATGCAAGAAAATAATAGCCAAGCAATCTGAAATTTTGAATATGCTAGATGGAATAAATCTTACAAGATGGGGTTCAATAGGATGCCTTGACAGTCTCACTAGCCGCTACGAGCGAAGACGAATAAAAGTAGCAATAACTAAACTTCTCTAAATAAAATCCAAGTCTAACCCTAATTGATAGACTGGTATCAGAGACGATGGCCGGATGTCTCGTGTTGTCTTCGAAGTCCGGCGCTCGGACGAAATCTAGGCAGCCCATGGCTTGCACACGAGACATTCTTCTCATGGGCCAAGCCTGTGCGTGTACATGCATGTAATGCATGCCTGCATGTTGACTTTGACTAGTATGAGCCCCACCTTCTTCTTTGTAGAATTTATCAACAATAGTCCATTGCTTGGCGCATGTCCGTGGCAGCTCCTTGGATGATTTTTGATGTAGCACTGGCTTATAAGATTTACATACTCTTGTGCTTCAAAATCTTCATTATAATTTTGTATTTTAATACATAGCATATACATGTTTCCAATATTTCTGCATAAAGCATAAAAATGTATAGTATTTTTTCCCCTGATAATAAAATACAACATCATACAATTATCAATAGAAATTACGTGAAAAATATATTGTGTAATATTTGTTGACGTATCTATGGTATCTATGTCCACATCACTTGCATGGGCACATAAGAAATCATGCAACTACTCTGTTAAATCGACCTATCGAGCTCTAGTGAATCAAAAAGAGCGTATAGCTCTAGATGAAGGGTAGATAGTGGGATCTTTAGTGGATGAAGGGCAGTAAGCTTTGGAAACTCAATGTAGTCCCTAAAGTAAGGGTTTTATGGCAGTTGGTGATTAAGGGCATTATTTCTGGTGAATGTACCCTAAAACATAGACACATCAGAGAGATCAGTACATGCAAAATCTGTCTCACTATGGCGGAGGATCTTATGCATGCACTCATCAATCGTTCCCATGCACGTCGGTTTTGGGAGGAGGCTCGACTTCTATTTGATATCGATATACCTCGGCTTCATCCCCAGACTTGGTCATGAGACATTTTATGTGAGAAACGGTTCTCTGAAAAGGACCGCACAATCATCATTATAGTCATGTGGTCTATTTGGATGCCACGCAACAGATGGACACATGATGAAGTTGAAACCACAAGTGCTCCCTTGGTGGTTTTGGTAATTAATTTCAACATATCTTTTCTTGGACTAATAGTTTTATCTACTAATATTTCAGACAAGTTCAACAGTGGCATGGCAAGGACAAGAGGATGTGGACCCCCTCCAAAATGCTAAGGACATGGATTGGCAAAAGCTCAAGACTCTACATTTTTGGTTAAGAGATCCAAGATCACATCGAGTCCATAGGAAAGCCAATACTATTAAAAGGGGATGAGGTTCTGAATATGATCTATTTGCTCAAGTGCTTAGTGATATTGCTCCAAAACCCTCAACCACTTTCTCTATCCAAACCTGTCCAAAACCCTACATTCCAACTTGGCCCCACCGAAACTTCCCTATACGGACCCACTGAGTTCATCTTGACATAGCCACATCCAAACCCTAACAAATCGGATCCACCAATATGGATCTCGGTCCCACCGAGATAGCCTTGCCAACTCTTTGTAACCTGTTGCAATTATTTCGGTCTTACCGAGTTTTGCAATCGGTGCCATCGAGATGGCTTGCCAACCTTCTGTTACTTATTGCACTTATTTTGGTCTCACCGAGATGTTGCAATCGGTATCACTGAAGCGAGGTTTTGCCCTACCATTGCACATTGGTCGCTCCGAGTTGTTTCCAGTCGGTCCTACCCACACCTCCAATGTTCATATTTTAGACATGCCGGTGCCACCGAGATTCTGCTCGGTGCAACCGAGTTGGGTCAAAAGTGTGTAACGATTGGATTTCGTGTAGAGGCTATCTATCCCTCCACCCCCTCTTACTAAGTGAGAGAGCCATCAGAACATGCCTACACTTCCAGTACTCATTTCCTGAGAGAGAACCACCTACACTCATGTGTTGAGATCAAGAGTTTCCATTCCTACCATTTGAATCTTGATTTCCTGCCTTCCCCAAGTTGCTTTCCACTCAAATCCTTCTTCCACCATAGCTAAATCTGTGTGAGAGAGAGTTGAATATTGGGGAGACTATCATTTGAAGCACAAGAGCAAGGAATTCATCATCAACACATCGTCTATTAATTTTTGGAGAGTGGTGTCTCCTAGATTGGTTAGGTGTCACTTGGGAGCTTCCGACATGATGTGGAGTTGAACCAAGAAGTTCGTAAGGGTAAGGGGATTGCCTATTTCGTGAAGATCTATGAAAGTGAGGCAAGTCCTTCATGGACGATGGCCATGGTGGGATAGACAAGGTTGATTTTGGGCCTTCCTAGCGAAATTCTTGAAGATATTTTGAACCTACGACTTGTCATCAAGAAAGAACACCCACATAAATTTGGAAAAATCATCGACAATGACCAAACCAAAAGAGTTACCACCAAGGCTCTTATAGGCATTCAGACCGAAGAGATCCATGTGAAGTAGCTCAAGTGGTCTTCTCGTGGTCATGATTTCTTCATGGATGACTTCCTCCAACTTGTTTTCCTGCTTGGAAAGAACTACAAAGTATATCCTTGTCAAATATAACATCTTTAACACCAAGGATATGATCACCTTTAATGAGTTTGTCAAGATTTCGCATGCCAACGTTATCCTAACCTTCTATGCCACAACCTACCATTAGAAGATTT
Organism: Aegilops bicornis; assembly: GCA_021605145.1. Taxonomy (NCBI): domain Eukaryota; kingdom Viridiplantae; phylum Streptophyta; class Magnoliopsida; order Poales; family Poaceae; genus Aegilops; species Aegilops bicornis. The sequence continues at coordinate 268,496,286 of CM038673.1, forward strand.
TGCAATTAAACAAGTATGAGGTTGGGCTCTCTTAACGAAATCAACAATGTATAGATCACCTCTACGAATGCCCATAAATACCATACTATGATTATCTCGACGAAACACTTGGCAATCTACTTCGGTAAATAGAACATTGAAACCAAAGTCGGCTAGTCTAGATATGAAAAGAAGATTGTAACCAAGAGATTCAACGAGCATAACATTTTGAATAGAGATATCATTGGATATGCCCACCTTACCAAGGCCAAGTATCTTACACTTGGAGTTATCTCCAAAAGTCACATACTTGCATGGACCATCATTTTTAGCAAGCTCACGGAACATGTCTTTATCTCCGGTCATGTGATCGCTACATCCACTATCAAGAATCCACTCTTTTCTTCCAGATACGTAATTTCAAAGATTTGCCATGACACTAAGATTCCTCATAGTCTTTTCACATTCGATGTCGAATTCTCTGTCCTCATCATAATAGCCATGCTCAATATCATCCATCATCATGTGTGTAATCATCACCTAGTTTAAGCGATTAGTTAGATTTATGACCATGACAATGTTACAGTTTATGAATTCTAATGGTTTATGTTATAATGTTGCTAATGGTTCCAACATCGCCCTTAGCACGCATAAGATCACGAAGCCGAAATAGACATCCATCAAACTTAGGATCGCTAGGCTTCATCTTATGAAAGGCAATGGACTTATTAAGAATTTCATTTAACTTTCTCAGGGAATAACTTGGAAACCATTCCTCAAGATAATTTCATATAATGTACGTGCATTCAAAGTTTTGCAAGCAAACAAGCACATTTCTAGGTAATCCTCTAATGATGAGATTAACAGTTCTAATATTGCGAACCATGTCAAGATACTCATCGGGGGTAGGATGCAAATGATCAATGGCAGGCACATAAGGGCTAAGAATATACTTGCTCAAATTATATTCATTGAAGATCTCAAGCATTTCATTTTCCAAGAACCATAAAACTCCCCATCAAGAATAGGCACTCTATATCTAATACTCCCAAACATAGACTCATCCATCTTCCTCCAATGGTGATTAAACCAAAGAAATGGAGACCAAAGCTTTGATACCAATTGAAAGATCGAGAAGAGGATTCTAGAGGAGGGATTAGACACTTCACAAGTAAAGGTGGAAGCTTTACGATTCTTCAAGTTAAGGTTGAGTTTAGCACATGTTAATAGGCACACAATACGTTTTACACAAACATAGCAAGGGTATGGATAGTGGAAAGAGTAAACCATCCAAGTGCAAGAATGTAAAGGGATGGGATGGAAAGTGCAAACGGAATGGAGACGCAGAGATTTTTGGCCTGGTTCCGATAGGTGGTGCTATCGTACGTCCATGTTGATGGAGACTTCAACCCACAAAGGGTAATGGCTACGCGAGTCCACAGAGGAATCCATGTGCACTTTGGAGCCTATAAGAGCCTTGGCGGTAACTCTTTTGGTTTGGTCATTGTTGATGATTTTTCCAAATTTATGTGGGTGTTCTTTCTTGATGACAAGTCGCAGGTTCAAAATATCTTCAAGAATTTCGCTAGGAAGGCCCAAAATCAATTTGAAGTGAAGATCAACAAGGTTCAGAGCGATAATGGAGCGGAGTTCAAGAACGCCAATGTGGATATGATACGTCTATTTTGCATCATGTTTTATTTTGATATTTATTACATTATGGACTGTTATTAGACTTCATGATACAATTCTTATGCCTTTCTTATTTTGCAAGATTTACATGAAGAGGGAGAACGCCGCCAGCTGGAATTTTGGACCGGAAAGGAGCAAATCTGATATCCCTATTCTCCACAACTCCAAATGTTCTAAAACTTTACAGAGAATTATTTTGGAATATATAAAAAATATTGGGCGAAGAAATACCAGGAGGGAACCCACCAAGTGACCACAAGCCTAGGGGCACGCCCTTGAGCTTGTGGGCCCCTGGCCATCCTCCGGTGCCCATCGTCTGCTATATGAAGGGTTTTGGCCTAGAAAAATAAATAAAGAGAAGACTTTTGGGACGAAGCGCCACCGTCTTGAGGCAGAACCTGGGCAAAAGCAATCTAGGTCTCCGGCAGAGCAATTCCGCCTGGGAAACTTCCCTCCGGAAGGGGGAAATCGAAGCCATCGTCATCACCAACGATCCTCTCTTCGTGGGAGGACCAATATTCATCAACATCTTCACCAACACCATCTTATCTCAAACCCTAGTTCATATCTTGTATTCAATCTTTGTCTCAAAACCTCAGATTGGTACCTGTGGGTTGCTAGTAGTGTTGATTACTCCTTGTAGTTGATGCTAGTTGGTTTATTTGGTGGAACATCATATGGTCAAATCCTTAAAGAGACTCAATACCCCTCTGATCATGAACATGAACATGCTTTGTGAGTAGTTACTTTTTTCCCGAGGACATGGGAGAAGTTTGTTATAAGTAATCATGTGAATTTCGTATTAGTTCGATATTTTGATGAGATGTATGTTTTCTTTCCTCTAGTGGTGTTATGTGAACATTGACTACATGACACTTCACCACGATTTGGGCCTAGGGGAAGGCATTGGGAAGTAGCAAGTAGCTGATGGGTTGCTAGAGTGACAGAAGTTTAAACCCTAGTTTATGCATTGCTTCGTAAGGGGCAGATTTGGATCCACATGTTTAATGCTATGGTTAGATTTATCTTAATTCTTCTTTCGTAGTTGCGGATGCTTGCGAGAGGGGTTAATCATAAGTGGGAGGCTTGTCCAACTAAGGACAGCACCCAAGCACCGGTCCACCCACATAACAAATTATCAAAGTAGCGGACGTGAATCATATGAGCACGATGAAACCTAACTTAATAATAATTCACATGTGTCCTCGGGAGTGATGTCGCTTGAAACTGCGTCAGTATGTCCCCAAAGAGGAGGGGATGATGCATCACTTATACGGTAGGTATTTCCCTCAGTTGTAAAACCACGATATCAATCCAGTAGGAGAACAAAGCAACACTATGTAAACGGTACCTGCACAAAAAGAACAAATAATTGCAACCCGAATCATAAGAGGGGTTGTCAATCCCTCCACGGTAAAAAGATAGATAATTTTGTTGTAGGTTGTATAAGTAGCTCTCGATAAAACGCGAAATAAAAGATGCAAATAAAAGTGCAGCAAGGTATTTTTGGGTATTTGGAATAACAGATCTGAAAATTAAAGTTGCAAATAATAGATCGGAAAGAAATATGATACAAAATAGACCCCGGGGCCGTATATTTCACTAGTGGCTTGTCTCGAGAAATAGCACACAGTGGGTAAACAAATTACTATTGGGCAATTGATAGAAGATCAAATAATTATGACGATATCCAAGGCAATGATCAATATATAGGCATCACGTCCAAGATTAGTAGACCGACTCCTGCCTGCATCTACTACTATTACTCCACACATCGACCGCTATCCAGCATGCATCTAGTGTATTAAGTTCATGGAGAAACGGAATAATGCAATAAGAACGATGACATGATGTAGAGAAGATCTATTCATGTAGGAACAACCCCCATCTTGTTATACTTAATAGAAAAAATACATGCGTGTCTTGCTGCCCCATCTGTCACTGGGAAACAACATCGCAAGATCGAACCCATCACAAAGCACTTCTTCCCATGACAAGAAAAATCGATCTAGTTGGCCTAACTAAACCAAAGATTCAAAGAAGAAATACGAGGCTATAAATAATCATGCATATAAGAGATCAAAGAAGACTCAAATAATATTCATGGATAAAAGATCTGATCATAAACACAAACTTCATCAGATCCCAACAAACACACCACAAAAAGTCATTACATCAAATAGATCTCCAAGAGACCATTCTATCGAGAATCAAAAAAAGAAAGGAGGCCATCTAGCTACTTCCTACGGCCCCGTAGGTCTATGGTGGACTACCCACGCATCATCAGAGAGGCACCAATGAGGATGATGAACCCCCTCCGTGATGGTGTTAGATTGGATCTCGTGGTTCTGGAACTTGCGTCGACTGGAATTGTGTTTCGTCGACTCCCCTAGGGTTTTTGGAATATTTGGGAATGTATAGGGCGAAGAGGCAGCGCAAGAGGGCTCCGTGGAGCCCACAACCCCTGGGCGCGCCTTGGTGGGTTGTGCTCCTCCAGGTGCTTTCTTGATGCCCAAGGTGTCTTTTGGTCCAAAAAAATCTCTAAAAAGTTTCACTACATTTGGACTCCGTTTGGTGATATGTCTCCAACGTATCTATAATTTTTGATTGTTCCATGCTATTATATTATCTGTTTTGGATGTTTTATGTACATTAATATGCTATTTTATTTTATTTTTGGGACTAACCTATTAACCTAGAGCCTAGTGCCAGTTTTTGTTTTTTACTTGTTTTTGAGCTTGGCAGAAAAGGAATACCAAACGGAGTCCAAACGGAATAAAACTTCATGATGATTTTTCTTGGACCAGAAGACACCTATGGGACTTGGAGTCCAAGTCAGAAGAGCCGCGAGGCGGCGGCAACGATGGAGGGCACGCCCTAGGGGGGGGGGCGCCCTACCTTGCCACCTCCTTGGGACTCCTCTGACCTAGCCCATTGTCCTATATATTCACAATATTCCAGAACCACCAGAAGCATCCACATAAGACTTTTCCACAGTCGCAAGCTTCTGCTCCCGTGAGATCCCATCTTGGGGCCTTTTCCGGCATCCTGCCGGAGGGGGATTCGATCACGGAGGGCATCTACATCAACTCTATTGCCCTTTTGATGAAGCGTGAGTAGTTTACCGCAGACCTCCAGGTCCACGGCTAGTATCTAGATGGCATCTTCTCTCTCTTTGATTCTCAATACCATGTTCTCCTCGACGTTCTTGGAGATCTATCCGATGTAATCTTCTTTTTCGGTGTGTTTGTCGAGATCCGATGAATTGTGGGTTTATGATCAGCTTATCTATGAATATAATTTGAATCTTCTCTGAATTCTTATATGCATGATTTGATATCTTTGTATTTATCTTTGAATTATCGGGTTGATTTGGCCAACTAGATTGGTTTTTCTTGCAATGGGACAGGTGCTTAGCTTTGGGTTCAATCTTGCATGATTTCACACAGTGACAAAGTAGGGGTAGCGAGACACGTATTGAATTGTTGCCATTGAGGATAAAAAGATGGGGTTTACATCATATTGCACGAGTTTATTCCTCTACATCATGTCAGCTTACTTAAGGCGTTACTCCGTTCTTTATGAACTTAATACTCTAGATGCATGCTAGATAGCAGTCAATGTGTGGAGTAATAGTAGTAGATGCAGGCAGGAGTCGGTCTAGTTGACATGGATGTAATTCATATATTACATAATCATTGCCTTGGATATCGTCATAACTTTGCACTTTTCTATCAATTGCTCGACATTAATTTTTTCACCCACCGTATTATTCGCCTTCATGAGAGAAGCCTCTAGTGAAACCTATGGCCCCCGGGTCTACTTTCCATCATATTAGTTCCCGATCTACTATTTTGCAATATTTTATTTTCAGATATATAAACCAAAAAACCCAAAAATATTTTATCTTTTATTTATCTATCTCTATCAGATCTCACTTTTGCAAGTGACCGTGAAGGTTGACAACCCCTTTATCGCGTTGGGTGGAAGTGTTTGATTGTTTGTGCAGGTATTGGTGATTCGCGCGTTCTTCTCCTACTGGATTGATACCTTGGTTCTTAACTGAGGGGAATACTTATCTCTACTTTGCTGCATCACCCTTTCCTCTTCAAGGGAAAAACCAATGCAAGTTCAAGAAGTAGCAGGAAGAATTTCTGGCGCCGTTGCCGGGGAGATCTATGCCAAGTCAAGATTAGTCTCCTCTCAACTTGCCAATTTTTGGGAACGTTTTCGAGGAGATCAACATCAAGCCTACCAAGTACCCATCATAAAACTCTCATCTCTTGCATTACATTATTCACCGTTTACCTCTCAGCTTTCCTCTCCCCCACTTCTAAAATGATTTTTGAAAATATTTGCCTTTTTATTCGCCCTTCTTCCGTTCGTCTTTCCATATGCCTTTTTGATAGCTTGCTATCTTTACTTGTGTTGCCATGTGCCTTCTATTTGCTTGCATCTTTGCTTGCTAAAAATCTATTGATATGGATCCACTCAAAGTTTTCTACCTGGATCATCTTTGATCCATATGTGCTAGTGCTGAAACCCCAACTAGTTTAGTTGAGGGAAAATCTTTAGATGAGTGCTCATTTTGTGCGTCACCGTTTGTCTGAAAAAGGGAGACTCTTATGGAATCAAATAAATTGTTTGCTTTGTTATGCTTGGAATCTTTGTGAACTTTGTGATTTTACTTGTTGCTCTAAGAACCCTAAAAAACACCTTACCTAACTATGTGAGTTTAATGATAATGAAATCTTATCTTCTTATGAAAAGGGTGCTTATGAAGTTTCTTCTTTGATTGAAAAGTATGATATTACTCTCTACTAATCTGAAAATTTTGACATACTTAAATATTGCTATGAAAAATATGCTCATAATGCCTATGTCAAAGAATTTATTGAGAGAATGACCGTTGCTTTGGAAGAGAATAATGATATGCATGAATCTATAGATAATTATGATTCCGTTGATTTGATTGAGATATCTTCCCTTGATAAACATGATGCTTGCTATTTTTATGGCCATGATGCCAATATTAATTATGCCTATGGAGATGAATTTGCTATAGTCCCTTATGTTAAACATGAGGTTGTTGCTATTGCACCCATACTTGATAGTTCCTTGAACCAAAATCTTGATTGAAATGATGTTATTATAAATTCTATTAATGTCAATTGTGCCAATAATATGCAAAACCCCAAGCTTGGGGATGCTAGTTTTTCCATGTCCGCTACTTAGTGCAATGGTCATGATTGGGGTGATAATGCTTCTTATGATCTTGAAAATTTATTTAAGCCTCATGATGAATATGTTTGCTATAATATTGAAAGTGGGTTTGGAAGAGTGTCAACTTTAGGAAATAATGACCCCACTACTTTGCAATTTGATCAATCTTATGAAATTTTCGATAAAAGTAGGTTTGGAGAGGTCATGACTTTATTTGATGATAGTCCCACTATTTTAGAAGAGAGTCAACTTTGCATGCATGTGGATCATGTTGAGAATATTTTATGTGATAGTTATATTGTTGACTTGGTTATGATCCTACATGTAAATATTAGGAGAGAGGAAAATATGGTTGTAGAAATTTTCATGTTACTAAATTACCTCTTGTTATGTTGAGATTGCTATTGTTTCTTTCTTCTTCCTTGCATATGCTAGTTTTTGCTTGTCTTGATAATTTGTTTGCCTATAAGATGCCTATGCATAGGAAGTATGTTAGACCTAGATGTGTTCTTCACACGCTACATGATGCTCTCTTCGTGTTTCAATTGCTATCTTCCATGTGAGCATCATTAAAATGCTCAATGCCTAGCTAGGGGCGTTAAACAATAGCGCTTGTTGGGAGGCAACCCAATTTTATTTTTGTGTTTTTTGTTTGGCTACTATTCTTGAATAAAATACACATTATTACCTCTGTAGTAATTGTATTTTGGTGTTTTAGTTAGTGTTTGAGCCAAGTAAGACCTTTGGGATGGCTTACGGTGATAATTGATTTGATCTTGCTGAAAAACAGAAACTTTTGCGTCCAGAAACATAATTGATCTGAGCTGCTGGAACATGATAGATTCTTGAATTTTTTACACAAGATTGATATACAAATTGTTGGGGACGTAGTAATTTCAAAAAAATTCCTACGCACATGCGAGATCATGGTGATGCATAGCAACGAGAGGGGAGAGTTTGGTCTATGTACCCTCGTAGACCATAAGCGGAAGCGTTATGACAACGCGGTTGATGTAGTTGTATGTCTTCACGATCGACCGATCCTAGCACCGAAAGTACGACACCTCCGCGATCTGCACACGTTCGGCTCGGTGACGTCCCACAAACTCACGATCCAGCAGAGTGTCGAGGGAGAGCTTCGTCAGCACGATGGCATGATGACGGTGATGATGAAGCTACCGGCGCAGGGCTTCGCCTAAGCACTGCAACGATATGACCGAGGTGGATTATGGTGGAGGGGGGCACCGCACACGGTTAAGAGATCAATGATCAACTTGTGTGTCTATGGGGTGCCCCCCTCCCCCGTATATAAAGGAGTGCAGGAGGGGGAGAGGGACGACTTCCTAGGCGCGCCCAAGGGGGGAGTCCTACTCCCGGTGGCAGTAGGATTCCCCCTTCCCTAGTTGGAGTAGGAGAGGGAAGGAAGGGGAGAAGAAGAGAAGGAAAGGGGGGACGCCCCCCTCCCAATTCGGATTGGGCTTGGGGGGGGGCGCCCCTACCTTGGAGGCCTCCTCCTCCTTTCCACTATGGCCCATTAAGGCCCATTGACTCCCCCGGGGGGTTCCGGTAACCCTCCGGCACTCTGATAATTATCCGGTGACCCCCGGAACTCATCCGGTGTCTGAATATAGTCATCCATTATATCAATATTGATGTCTCGAGCATTTCGAGACTCCTCGTCATGTCCGTGATTACATCCGGGACTCCAAACTACCTTCGGTACATCAAAACCCATAAACTCATAGTACCGATCGTCACCGAACTTTAAGCGTGCGGACCCTATGGGTTCGATAACTATGTAGACATGACCGAGACACATCTTCGGTCAATAACCAATAGCGGAAACTGGATGTTCATATTGTCTCCCACATATTTTACAAAGATCTTTATCGGTCAAACCACATAACAACATATGTTGTTCCTTTTGTCATCGGTATGTTACTTGCCCGAGATTCGATCGTCGGTATCTCAATACCTAGTTCAATCTTGTTACCAGCAAGTCTCTTACTCATTCCGTAATGCATCATCCCGCAACTAACTCATTAGTCACATTGCTTGCAAGGCTTATAGTGATGTGCATTACCGAGAGGGCCCAGAGATAACTCTCCGACAATCGGAGTGACAAATCCTAATCTCGATCTATGCCAACTCAACAAGTACCATCGGAGACACCTATAGAGCACCTTTATAACCACTCAGTTACGTTGTGATGTTTGGTAGCACACAAAGTGTTCCTCCGGTATTCGGGAGTTGCATAATCTCTAGTCATAGGAACATGTATAAGTCATGAAGAAAGCAATAGCAATATACTAAACGATCAAGTGCTAAGCTAATGGAATGGGTCAAGTCAATCACATCATTCTCTAATGATGTGATACCGTTAATCAAATGACAACTCATGTCTATGGCTCGGAAACTTAACCATCTTTGATTCAATGAGCTAGTCAAGTAGAGGCATACTAGTGACACTCTGTTTGTCTATGTATTCACACATGTACTAAGTTTCCGGTTAATACAATTCTAGCATGAATAATGAAAATTTATCATGATATAAGGAAATATAAATAACAACTTTATTATTGCCTCTAGGGCATATTTCCTTCACAAATTGCCCCTCTTTTCCTATTTTTTCAGAATTTTATGAGTTACAGAAGTATTTGAAGTATTCGGATTGCTACAGACTGTTCCGTTTTTGACAGATTCTGTTTTCTATGTGTTGTTTGCTTATTTTGATGAATCTATGGGTAGTATCGGGGGTATGAACCATGGAGAAGTTGGAATACAGTAGATATTAAACCAATATCAATAAACAATGAGTTCACAACAGTAACAAAAGTGGTGATTTATTCTCTTATACTAACGGATCTCATGAGATTTTCTGTTGAGTTTTGTGTTGTGAAGTTTTCCAGTTCTGGGTAAAGATTTGATGGACTATGGAATAAGGAGTGGCAAGAGCGTAAGCTTGGGGATGCCCAAGGCAACCCAAGATAATATTGAAGGACAACCAAGAGCCTAAGCTTGGGGATGCCCCGGATGGCATCCCCTCTTTCATCTTCGTCTATCAGTAACTTTACTTGGGGCTATATTTTTTATTCACCACATGATATGTGTTTTGCTTGGAGCATCTTGTACGATATGAGTCTTTATTTTTTTAGTTGTCACAATCATCCTTGTTGTACAAACCTTTTGAGAGGGACACACATGAATCGTGATTTATTAGAATACTCTATGTGCTTCACTTATATCTTTTGAGCTAGGCAATTTTGCTCTAGTGCTTCACTTATATCTTTTTAGAGCACGGCGGTGGCTTTATTTTGTAGAAATTATTGAACTCACATGCTTCACTTATATTAGTTTGAGAGTCCCTCTAAACAACGTGGTAATTTGCTTTAGTTATGAATTTAGTCCTAATATGATAGACATCCAAGAGAGATATAATAAAAACTTTCATATAAAGTGCATTGAATACTATGAGAAGTTTGATTCCTTATGATTGTTTTGAGATATAGAGATGGTGATATTAGAGTCATGCTAGTGAGTAATTGTGGATTGTAGAAATACTTGTGCTAAATTTTGTGATTCCCATAGCATTCACGTATGGTGAACCATTATGTGATGAAGTCGGAGCATGATTTATTTATTGATTGTCTTATGAGTGGCGGTTGGGGATGAGCGATGGTCTTTTCCTACTAGTCTATGCCTCTAGGAGCATGTGCTTAGTACTTTTTTTTGATGACTAATAGATTTTTGCAATAAGTATGTGATTTCTTTATGACTAATGTTGAGTCCATGGATTATACCCACTCTCACCCTTCCACCATTTCTAGCCTCTCTAGTACCGCCCAACTTTCACCGGTACCATTACCCTTCCTCAAAACATCCACCATACCTACCTATTATGGCATTTCCATAGCCATTCCGAGATATATTTCCATGCAACTTCCACCGTCCCGTTTATTATGACACGCTCCATCATTGTCATATTGCTTTGCATGATCATGTAGTTGACATAGTATTTGTGGCAAAGCCACCGTTCGTAATTTTTATACATGTCACTCTTGAGTCATTGCACATCCCGGTACACCACCGGAGGCATTCATATAGAGTCATATTTTGTTCTAAGTATCATGTTGTAATTCTTGAGTTGTAAGTAAATAAAAGTGTGATGATCATCATTATTAGAGTATTGTCCCATGTGAGGAAAGGATGATGGAAGCTATGATTCCCTCACAAGTTGGGATGAGTCTCCAGACATTACAAAAAAAATAAGAGGCCAAGAAGCCCACCAATAAAAAAAATGAGAGAAAAGAGAGAAGGGGCAATGTTACTATCCTTTTTCCACAATTGTGCTTCAAAGTAGCACCATGATCTTCATGATAGAGAGTCTTCTAAGTTGTCACTTTCATATACTAGTGGGAAATTTTCATTATAGAACTTGGCTTGTATATTCCAATGATGGGATTCCTCAAATTGCGCTAGGTCTTCATGAGCAAGCGAGTTGGATGCACACCCACTTTGTTTTCTTTTGAGCTTTCATAAACTTATAGCTCTAAGTGCATCAGTTGCATGGCAGTCCCTACTCTCTCACATTGATATCTATTGATGGGCATCTCCATAGCCCATTGATACACCTAGTTGATGTGAGACTATCTCCTTCTTTTTGTCTTCTCCACAACCACCATATTCTATTAATTCCACCTATAGTGCTATGTCCATGGCTCACACTCATGTATTGCGTGAAAGTTGAAAAAGTTTGAGAACATCAAAAGTATGAAACAATTGCTTGGCTTGTCATCGGGGTTGTGCATGATTGAATACTTTGTGCGATGAAGATGGAGCATAGCCAGACTATATGATTTTGTAGGGATAACTTTCTTTGGCCATGTTATTTTGAGAAGACATGATTTCTTTATTAGTATGCTTGAAGTACTATTGTTTTTATGTCAATATTAAACTTTTGTTTTGAATCTTATGATCTGAACGTTCATGCCACAATTAAGAAAAATACATGGATAAATAAGTTAGGTAGCATTCCACATCAAAAATTCTGTTTTTATCATTTACCTACTCGAGGGCGAGCAGGAATTAAGCTTGGGGATGCTTGATACGTCTCTAACGTATCTATAATTTTTGATTGTTCCATGCTATTATATTATCTATTTTGGATGTGTTATATTCATTAATATGCTATTTTATATTATTATTGGGACTAACCTATTAACCTAGAGCCCAATGCCAGTTTATGTTTTTTCCTTGTTTTTGAGCTTCGCAGAAAATGATTACCAAACAGAGTCCAAACGGAATAAAACTTCACGATGATTTTTCTTGGACCAGAAGACACCTAGGGGACTTGGAGTCCAAGTCAGAAGAGTCGCGAGGCAGGAACAAGGGTGGAGAGCGTGCCCTAGGGGGGGGGGGGCTACCTTGCCACCTCCTCGGGACTCCTCTGAGCTAGCCCTTTACCCTATATATTCACATATATTCCAGAACCACCAGAAGCATCCACAAAACACTTTTCCACCGCCGCAACCTTCTGTCCACGTGAGATCCCATCTTGGGGCCTTTTCCGGCATCCTGCAGGAGGGGGATTCGATCACGGAGGGCATCTACATCAACTCTATAGCCCTTCCGATGAAGCGTGAGTAGTTTACCATAGACCTACGAGTCCATGGCTAGTAGCTAGATGGCTTCTTCTCTCTCTTTGATTGTCAATACCATGTTCTCCTCGACGTTCTTGGAGATCTATCTGATGTAATCTTCTTTTGTGGTGTGTTTGTCGAGATATGATGAATTGTCGATTTTTGATCATCTTATCTATGAATATTATTTGAATCTTCTATGAATTCTTATATGCGTGATTTGATATCTTTGTATTTCTCTTCGAATTATTGGTTTGGTTTGGCCAACTAGATATGTTTTTCTTGCAATGGGAGAAGTGCTTAGCTTTGGGTTCAATCTTGCGTGATTTCACCTAGTGACAAAGTAGGGGTAGCGAGACACGTATTGAATTGTTGCCATCGAGGATAAAAAGATGGGGTTTACATCATATTGCATGAGTTTATTCCGCTACATCATGTCATCTTACTTAAGGCGTTACTTCGTTCTTTATGAACTTAATACTCTAGATGCATGCTGGATAGCGCTCGATGTGTGGAGTAATAGTAGTAGATGCAGGCAGGAGTCGGTCTACTTGACACGGACATGAAGACTATATTACATAATCATTGCCTTGGATATTGTCATAACTTTGCGTTTTTCTATCAATTGCTCAACAGTAATTTGTTCACCCACCGTATTATTCGCCTTCATGAGAGAAGCCTATAGTGAAACCTATGGCTCCCGGGTGTATTTTCCATCATATTAGTTTTTGATCTACTATTTTGCAATCTTTTATTTTCAGATCTATAAACCAAAAAGCCCAAAAATATTTGATCTTTCATTTATCTATCTCTACCAGATCTCACTTTCGCAAGTGACCGTGAAGGGATTGACAACCCCTTTATCGTGTTGGGTGCAAGTGGTTGATTGTTTGTGGAGGTATTGGTGATTTGCGCATTCTTCTCCTACTGGATTGATACCTTGGTTCTTAACTGAGGTAAAAACCAACACAAGCTCAAATAATAATTAAAATTGCATAAAGTAAATAGATAGGCCCTTCACAGAGGGAAGTAGGGATTTGTAGAGGTGCCAGAGCTCAAAGCTTAAATTGAGAGATAATTTTTTTAGAGGCATATTTTTCCTGTCAACAAAAATGACCGAGTGAGTCCCAACACTTTCCGTCCTAGATATATCACAGGCGGTTCCCAAACATAAAATAAAGTTTATTCCCTTTCCACCATACTTTCACACTCCACGGCTAGCGATATCCACGAGTACCATCCGTACCAACACTTTCCGAGGAATTTATTATTTGACAACATAAAGTAAATTTTTTTTTCGTTTTTGGACTGGGCATCCCTATTACTGTCGTACTCTCGTGCAATGACAAGTGAATAAACACTCATCTTGAGAATAACACATCTAGCATGGAAAATATTTGCCACCACCTGCCGCTTTATGAGCGGTATGAGCACACAAATAGGAAATTTGTTTTGAAAATTTAGAGATGACACATACAAATTTACTTAGAATGTCACGGAAATACCGCATATAGGTAGGTATAGTGGACTCAAATGGCAAAACTGGTTTTAAGGATTTTGGATGCACAAGTAGTATTTCTACTTAGTACAATTGAAGGCTAGCAAATAGATTGAGAAGCATCCAACGAAGAAACAAAAATTCACATAAGCAAGCATTAAGCATAACTAACACTGAATAATGCACCACAAGTAGGATGTAATTTCATTGCATAACTACTGTCTTTCGTTCTTGCATAGGGAATCACAAACCTTAACACCAATATTCTTTCTAAAGCATAATTACTCACCAACATGACTGACATATCACTATCATCATATCTAAAAACTATTACAAAGAATCAAGTTTATTTTGTCCAATGAACTTCATAAAAGTTTCGATTATATCCCTCTTGAATATCTATCACTTCAGGTCTAATTTCATATGTTGCAATTGCTTTTGATAAGCTCAAACAAATTTAAGTGAAGAACATGAGCATAATTTTTTTTCAACTCTCAAAATAATTTAAGTGAAGCATGAGAAAATTTTATTCAAAGATTTACTAACTCTCAAATAAATCTAAGTGAAGCATGAGAGCATCTCTTCAAAAATATTAAAGCACACCATGCTAAAGAAGATAGAAGTGAAGCACTAGAGCAATTCCATAGCTCAAAAATTTAAGTGAAGCATAAAGAGTAATTCTAACAAATCATAGCATAATTTTGGCTCCCTCAAATAGGTGTGTCCAGAAAGGATAGATGACACAAACTAAAATGCAAAACAAGCAAGTACTCATATTATACAAGATGCTCCAAGCAAAACTCATGATATGTGACGAATAAAAATATAGATCCAAGTAAATTTACCGATGAATGTTGGAAGAAAGAGGGGATGCCTTCCGGGGCATACCAAAGATTAGTTGCTTGGTTATCCTTGAACATTAACTTGGGGTGCCATGGGCATCCGCAAGCTGAGGATCTTTTCACTCCTTATTCCTTCATCCATCGAGATCTCACCCAAAACTTGAAAACTTCAATCACACAAAACTTAACAAAACCTTCGTGAGATCCATTAGTATAATAAAGAAAATCACCACTCTAAGTACCATTGAAAACCCATTCATATTTTATTATTGCATTATATCTACTGTATTCCAACTCTACCATGGCTTATGCCCCTCGATACAATCCATAGATTCATCGAAATAAGAACACAATGCAACCAAAACAGAATCTATCAAAAACAGAACAATCTGTAGTAATCTGGACCTCGACCATACTTCTATAACTCCAAAAATTCTGAAAAATTAGGAAGATGTAGGCAATTTGTATATCAATCTTGTGTAAAAAATTCAGAAGCTTTCGCCACTTATGTGATTTTCAAAAATTATTTTACTGGATGCAAAAGTTTCTGTTTTCCAACAAGATCAAATCAACTATCACCAAACATAATCCCAAAGGCTTTACTTGGCACAAAAACTAATTCAAACATAAAAACATAATCACAACAGTAGCATAATTGTGGAAACACTCAAGGACAGAAAAAAAAGTCAAAAATAAATTTTATTCATTGGGTTGCCTCCCAACAAGCGCTATTGTATTATGCCCCTAGCTAGGCATAATGCATAAATTCAAGTATTATCATCTTTAGTTTTCAATTCCTCAATCACACAACTAGAATTCTTCAAAGATTTAGCATGCAAGTTTTTAACAAAATACTCATAGGAATAAGATCGAAAAATTCATTTTTGCAGACAGGGTCTTGTATCACTTCCACAAAATTGGGGTGAACGCTAATCATTTTAAGATCTTCTTGGTTACCATTGGAAGTTGCACCCTTGTTCTTAGTAACTTGAGTAATCTTGCTAATTTTTACGGGAGTCTTTTCAATAATTTTGGCGGAAGAAAAAGTAGAACTTAAGTTACTAAAATTTTCTTCCAACTTATCAATCTGAGAAGGACTTTCTACAATTCTTTCGTTAACTACGGTTTCCTTCTCCCTTAGTAATTTAAAAATATCGCCCGCTTTTGGCCCAAATTTGTTAGCAAGATTATGCATCCTTTTATCCAAATTTTCAATTTTCTCTAAGGTGACCATCTTCTTTTCAATAGCATCTAATCTTTGCATAACATGCTCAAGAGTTAAGATTGTTTCATTAATAATGATAGGTGGTGCACCCACTAGATCTCCCATGGCATTAAAAGCGTCCAAAGATGAACACATCAAGAAATTCCCACCGGTAATCGTATCAAGGACGAATCTATACCAATTGGTAATACCCACATAAAAACTGTGAAGAATAACGGGAGACTGCTTATGAATAGATCTATTATGAGCATTGCATATCCTATACCAAGCATCTTTTAGATTCTCCCCTCCCGTTTGTTTGAAATTAAGAACCTTGTTCTCGGGGGTACACACAATAGAGGAAGAACTAGACATAACGACAAAGTAGGCAAACAAGATTGCAAACAAAAAGATAGATCTGACGAGAAAACGGCAAACGAAAAAGAGGGCGAATAAAAAGGCAAATTTTTGTGAAGTGGGAGAGATGAAAACGAGAGGAAAATGGATAATAATGTAAATTGCAAGGAGATGAGATCTGTGATTAGGAACCTGATAGATGTTGATGATGTCTCCCCGGCAACGGCGTCATAAATTCCTTTTGATGTCACTTGAAACTGCGCCGGTATTTCCCCAAAGAGGAAGGGATGGTGCAGCACAACTACGGTAGATATTTCCCTAGTTGTGAAAGCAAGGTATCAATCCAGTAGGAGAACCAAGCAACACTATGTAAATGGGACCTGGACACAAAGAACAAATACTTGCAACCCGACGCGTAAGAGGGGTTGTCAATCCCTCCATGGTAAAAAGATAGATAATTTTGTGGTAGATTGGATAAATAGCTCTTGATAAAACGTGAAATAAAAGATGCAAATAAAAAGTGCAGCAATGTATTTTTGGGTTTTTGGAATAATAGATCTGAAAATAAAAGTTGCAAATAATATATCTGAAAGCAAATATGATACATAATAGACCCGGGGCCCATAGATTTCACTAGTGGCTTCTCTCGAGAAATAGCACATGGTGGGTAAAGAAATTACTGCTGGGCAATTGATAGATGATCGAATAATTATGATGATATCCAAGGCAATGATCAATGTATAGGCATCACGTCCATGATTAGTAGACCGACTCCTGCCTGCATCTACTAGTATTACTCCACACATCAATCGCTATCCAACATGCATCTAGTGTATTAAGTTCATGGATAAACGGAATAATGCAATAAGAACGATGACATGATGTAGATGAGATCTATTCATGTCGGAATAGCCCCCATCTTGTTCTCCTTGATAGCAACAATACATGCGTGTCTTGCTGCCCCTTCTGTCACTGGGAAAGAACATTGCAAGATCGAACCCATCACACACCTCTTCCCATGGCAAGAAAAATCGATGTAGTTGGCCTAACTAAACCAAAGATTCGAAGAAGAAATACGAGGCTATAAATAACCATGCATATAAGTGATCAAATGAGACTCAAATAATATTCATGGATAAAAGAACCGATCATAAACTCGAACTTCATCAAAGCCCAACAAACACATCGCAAAAAGTCATTACATCAAATAGATCTCCAAGAGACCATTGTATTGAGAATCAAAATAGAGAGAGAGAGAGGAAGCCATCTAGCAACTGCCTACGGACCCGTAGGTCTATGGTGGACTACTCACGCATCATCGGAGAGGCACCAATGAGGATGATGAACCCCTCCGTGATGGTGTTAGATTGGATCTCGTGGTTCTGGAACTTGCGGCAGCTGGAATTGTGTTTCCTTGACTCCCCTAGGGTTTCTGGAATGTTTGGGAATTTAGAGGGCAAAGAGGCGGTGCAGGAGGGCTCTGTGGGGCCCACAACCCCTTGGGTGCACCCTGGTGGGTTGTGCTCCTCACAGGCCTCCCGCAGGTGCCTTCTTGTTCCCAAGGTGTCTTCTGGTCCAGAAAAAAATCTCCAAAAAGTTTCGTTGCGTTTGGACTATGTTCGATACTGATATTCCGTGAAATAAAAAATTAGCAAAAAACTACAACTGGCACTGGGCACTATGTCAATAGGTCAGTCCCAAAAAATGATATAAACTTGCTATAAAATGATGGTAAAACATCCAAGAATGATAATATAACAGCATGGAACAATAAAAAAAATATAGATTCGTTGGGGACATATCAGGGAGTGCTTTGCTTGATATGAGAGTTCGTCCAGGCTTGTCCTTTGCTATAAAAAGGATTGGGCCGCCTTGCTGCACCTTCGTTACACTTGTGACTTGTTACCCATTACGAATTACCTTGCTACCAAACTATCTGTTACCGACAATTTCAGCGCTTGCAGAGAATACCTTCTTAAAAACCGCATGCCATTTCCTTCTGCTCCTCATTGGGTTCGACAATCTTACTTATGAAAAGGACTATTATTGATCCCCTTTAGTTGTGGGTCATCAAGACTCTTTTCTGGCGCCATTGTCGGTAACTGAAGCGCCTTTGGTGAGTGGAATTTGGTAAGGAACCATTTATATTATGTGCTAAAATTTACTACCACTTGTCACTATGGAAAGTAACCCTTTGAGGAGCTTGTTCGGGGTATCTTCACCTCGACCGGAAGCACAAAGAGGTGTCCCTCAATCTATTGCACCTACTGAAAATATTTCCTATGAAATTCCTTCGGGTATGGTAGAGAAAATGCTAGCTAATCCTTATGCGGGAGATGGAACTGTGCATCCTGATATGCACCTCATATATGTGGATGAAATTCGTGGATTGTTTAAGCTTGCAGGTCCATCCGAAGATGGAGTCAAGAAGAAGGTTTTCCCTTTATCTTTGGGGCGGGGGAGTATTGACATGGTATAGGCTACGTTATGATATTGGAATATGGGATTGGAACGGATTCAAATTGGAATTTCATAAGAAGTTTTATCCTATGCATCTGGTTCATCGTGATCGGAATTATATATATAATTTTTGGCCCCGTGAAGGAGAAAGCGTCGCTCAAGCTTGGAGGAGGCTTAAGTCAATGATGTATTCATGCCCCAATCATGAGCTCTCAAGAGAAATTATTATGCAGAATTTTTATGCCCGACTTTCTCATAATGATCAATCCATGCTCGGTACTTCTTGTACTGGTTCTTTTATGAAGAAGACTATTGAATTCAGATGGGATATTTTGGAAAGAATTAAACACAACTCTGAAGATTGGAAACTCGACAAAGGTAAAGAGTCAGGTATAAAGCATGTGTTTGATCCGATTAAATCTTTTATGGATACCAATGCTTTTCATAAATTTAGCACTAAGTATGGACTTGACTCTGAGATAGTAGCTTCTTTTTGTGAATCATTTGCTACTCATGTTGATCTCCCTAAGGAGAAGTGGTTTAAATATAATCCCCCCATTGGAGTGAAAGCAGAGGAACCTACTAAAGCTAAAGAAGAAATTATTACTTATAGTGTTAATCTAGTTGTTCCAACTGCTTATATTGAGAAAACCCCTTTTCCTGTAAGGATAAAAGTACATGCTAAGGTTTCAACTGTGGTTAACAAAAGCTACATTAGAACACCTACACCCTCTGAACAAATTAAAGTTGAACCTAATTTTGCTATGGTTAAAGATCTCTTGGTTGACAATATTGATGGGCATGTTATTTATTTCTGTGATGAAGCCACTAAAATTGCTAAACCTGATGATAAAGATAAAAATAGACCTGTTGTTGGCATGCCTGTTGTCTCTGTTAAAATAGGAGATCATTTCTATCATGGCTTATGTGATTTGGGTGCTAGTGTCAATGCTATTCCATTTACACTCTATCAAGAAATTATGAATGATATTGAACCTACCGAGATAGAAGATATTGATGTTACAATTAAGCTTGCTAATAAAGACACTATTACACCACTTGGGATTGTTAGAGATGTTGAAGTCTTGTGTGGGAAAATAAAATACCCTACTGATTTTCTAGTTCTTGGTTCCCCACAAGATGATTTTTACCCCATTATATTTGGTAGACCTTTCCTGAATAAAGTTAATACTAAGATTGATTGCACTAAGGAAACAATCAGTGTTAACTTTGGTGATGTGTCTCACAAGTTTAATTTCTCCAAATTCCGTAAACAACCTTGTGATAAAAGAATTGCATAGTAAGGACGAAATTATTGGTCTTGCTTCTATTGTTGTGCCTCCTACTATCCATTAGAACAATATTTGCCAGATCATGAAAATAATATGCATATGAATGAAAGAAATGAAATAGATGAGATATTCTTCAAACAAACACCTATTTTGAAACATAATTTGCCTATGGAGACTCTTGGATATCCTCTTCCACCTAAGAGTGGTCACGTGTTTGAGCTTAAGCAATTGCCCGATACATTGATGAAAGGAAGATATGTCCTGTTATTATTAGTACTAACCTTTCAGAGCATGAAGAAAAGAGATTATTGAAAACTCTGAGAAAGCACCGTGCCACTATTGGATATACTCTTGATATCTTAGGGGCATTAGTCCCACTCTATGTCAGCACAAGATTAATATGGAGCCTGATGCTAAGCCAGTGGTTGATCATGAGCGACCATTAAATCCTATGATGAAGGAAGTGGTAAGAAATGAAATATTAAATCTCCTAGAATCAGGTATAATCTATCCTATAGGCGATAGTAGATGGCAGTGCGTCATCTTTGATTGTGTCCCTAAGAAGGGAGGTATTATTGTTGTCCCTAATGATAAGAATGAACTTATACCACAAAGAATTATAACATGTTATAGGATGGTAATTGATTTTAGAAAACTAAACAAAGCCACCAGGAAGGATCATTACCCCCTACCATTTATTGATAAAATGCAGAAAGTTATCAAAGCATAGCCATTTCTATTTTCTAGACGGATACTCTGGTTTTTCCCAAATACCTATGTCACGAGAGGACCAAGAAGAAACTACTTTTACATGCCCTTTTGGTACTTTTCCTTATAGACGTATGCCTTTTGGTTTATGCAATGCACCTGCTACCTTTCAAAGATGTATGACTACTATATTCTCTGACTTTTGTGAAAATATTGTTGAGGTTTTCATGCATGTTTTTTCTGTGTACATAACTTATTTTGATGATTGCTTAAGAAACCTTGATCAAGTTTTGCAGAGATGTGAAGAAACTAATCTTCTCTTGAATTGGGAGAAGTGCCACTTTATGGTGAATGAAGGTATTGTCTTGGGGCTAAAATTTCTGAAATAGGTATTGAAGTTGATAAAGCTAAAGTTGATGCAATTGAGAAAATGCCATGTCCTATGGATATCAAAGGTATAAGAAGTTGTTGGACTTTGGGTTTCGCAGACCCTTGAGAGGTTCGAAATCTAGGGTGCGTGCGAAGAACTCGTCCTCCCCAGTCTGCCTACTCGCTAATCTCACGGCCTAGCTCATCGAACCGAATGGACAAGAGACACATTAGTTTACCTAGATTCGAGCCACCTTGTGGTGTAAAACCCTACTCCTGCTTTGTGGTGGATTGGCCTCGAGGGGTTGAGGATGAACTAGTATAGTGGAAGAACAGCCTCACGAGGAGGAGTGTTCTTGTGCTCGATGAGCTGGTGGGTGTGAGGATGATCTGACTGATCTCTCCTTACTACGGTGGTGGTGCTGCTCTATTTATAGTGGCCTTGGTCCTCTTCCCAAATGTAGGTGGGAAGGGATCCCACAACGGGCAAATTTGAAGGGAGACAACTAGTACATGCTATCCTGACAAAAGAAGTCTTCGCCTGCAAAAGCCTCTGGTCGTGACACCGTGGTGGGCTCGGCGATGACCTCCATCCCGCCGTCCTGGTGGTCTTGGTCTTGTTGCACCGGAATGGAAAACTTTGGCTGATTCCTCGGGACTCCACGCCTGCACTTGCCTCCTTAGCACCAAAGAGGAAACTAGTACATTGCACCCGCTGGCGCCCGCCTGGCCTTGGTCGTCATGGCTCACGTCATCTGAACCTCACGAGGTGAACCTTGCATAGATATCTCCGCTCCTCGGGAGCCATCCTGGGGGGGGGGGCTGTGGAGGCCTTGATGTCGTCCGCCTCGTGAGGCTTGGCCACCTCACGAGGGTCTTGAGTTGTTGATGTTGAAGCTGGGCCGTACCAGGCCATTGATGGAGCCATGTCGTGGGCCACAGGCAGGCAAGTCTGGGTACCCGCATTCCCAGAACACCGACAGTAGCCCCCGGGCCCAAGGCATGCTCGAACTTGGCTTCGAGGCGAAGCCAAAGGGCAAGTGCAGAGCGCCGCGGACCATAATATCCTGCGGCCTTTGTCGACGCGTGGCGATTGATGGGACGTGGGCGTCTCTGCTTCCCCATGCTGCCTCGGCAACCGTCCCTGGCTGACAAAAAGGCTGGCGCCCTCTGTGGAGCTTTCATTGCCTTTCCTTCGTCTTGCTCTAGATCCCCTTCTCCTTCTGCCCATAAAAATCTCGAGATCCACCAAATCCTCTTCCCCAAATCCGCGACCGATGGCCACCGACAAGGAGAAGCCCACCTTCGCGGCTGTGCATCAAGCCTCCTGGTTTGAGCCGGCCTTGAGCGTGTCCACCATTGCCGAGGAGAAGCACCTCGCCACCGTGCTTAAGCTGACGGCGAGCAGCAACAACGAGGGGGAGAGACGGCGCTCCAGGTTGGCTCCGCCAAGCCGGAAACCTTAGGCATCACCTTTTACCCCTTCTTCCTGCACAATGTCTTTGCCGGGCTGGTTCCCCCTTTCTCCAATTTCTTTTACGCCATCCTCTGTCATTACAAGCTCCACGCCCTCCATCTTCACCCCAACTCCATCCTCCTCCTATCAATCTTTGCCTTTTACTGTGAGGCGTTTGTGGGGGTGATGCCCTCAATGGCGTTGCTCCGCCACTTCTTCTACCTTCGGGTTAATGGCAGCCAGTGCTTGGGGTGCGCCAACTTCATCACGGCCAACGGCAGCAAGGCGATTTCGCGGGCCGGGAAGAAGGTGGGAGGACTTCCGAAACAAGTGGATCTTCATGGACGTCAAGCGCTCCTAGCCTCGGCTGGAGCTGCCGACTGGGCTGCTAACGTCCCATGAAGGATGGTCTCATGAGAAGCTCACCGATCCCTGGGCGGAGCAGTTGATGGAGAAGATGGTGGCCGATCTGAAGCCAAATGACCCAAAGGCGGAGAAGCTGACGGGAGCTATGATCGTCAAGGAGTTCCTGAGGCAGCGCCTGGCTCCGCTCCAGGCGTGCTCGCGCCCCCTGTGGAGGCTTAAAGGCGTGGAAGGCGACCTCCGGCTGCATGTGGACAACTTGTCCGACGAGGAGCTGAACAAGGTCATGTGCACCTTGATCGGGAAGGACCAGGGTTGCCCCCCGGACACCCATCTCCCATTGTACTGACACCGGACGGGGAGAAGATCGCCGACACCATGCCTGTCTTCGACGAGCACAGGCTCGTGCCTTTGGAGCCTTCCAGGTCCCCGGGCTCCCCGGTGATGGTGTCCTCTAGCGAGTCCAACAAGGAGGAGGGGGCGGACTCAGAGGCGATCTGGGAAGGTGGGGGGAGACCTCTCCCCCACGCCAGACCGATCTCCTCCGTGTCCTCTCCGATGATCATGACACCGGCGAGCACCCGGCCAGGGAGTCTCCGCGCTCCGCCGTGGCACCATGAGGTCTAGGGGTACCCCTCCGAAGAAGCTAAAGCTGGGGGTCCCAAAGAAGGGCAGGTCAACGCTGCTTCCCTGAGGCGACGCCTCTGCCTCGTCGCTAGCCGCCACCATTCCAGAGCCGGCCGTGCGCCCGTCTGCCCCTGAGGGCACGACGGCTCCCAGGCCCATGAAGCCTTGATACGTCTCCATCGTATCTACTTTTCCAAACAATTTTGCCCTAACTTGCATGATTTGAACGAAACTAACCCGGACTGACGCTGTTTTCAGCAGAACTGCCATGGTGTTATTTATGTGCAGAAACAAAAGTTCTCGGAATGACCTGAAACTCCACAGAACTTATTTTTGGAAAATATTAAAAATACTGGAACAAGAATCCACGTCAGGGGGCCTCCACCTGTCCTCGAGGGTGGGGGCGCGCCCCCTGCCTCGTGGGCCCCCTGTTGGTCCACCGACCTCAACTCCAACTCCATATATTCGTGTTCGGGGAGAAAAAAATCAGAGAGAAGGATTCATCGTGTTTTATGATATGGAGCCGCCGCCAAGCCCTAAAACCTCTCGGGAGGGCTGATCTGGAGTCCGTTCGGGGCTCCGGAGAGGGGAATCCGTCACCGTCGTCATCATGAACCATCCTCCATCACCAATATAATGATGCTCACCGCCGTGCGTGAGTAATTCCATCGTAGGCTTGCTGGATGGTGATGGGTTGGATGAGATTTATCATGTAATCGAGTTAGTTTTGTTAGGGTTTGATCCCTAGTATCCACTATGTTCTGAGATTGATGTTGCTATGACATTGCTATTCTTAATGCTTGTCATTAGGGCCCGAGTGCCATGATTTCAGATCTGAACCTATTATGTTTCCATGAATACATGTGAGTTCTTGATCCTATCTTGCAAGTCTATAGTCACCTACTATGTGTTATGATCCGGCAACCCCGAAGTGACAATAATCGGGACCACTCCCGGTGATGACCGCAGTTTGAGGAGTTCATGTATTCACTATGTGTTAATGCTTTGGTCCGGTACTCTACTAAAAGGAGGCCTTAATATCCCTTAGTTTCCATTAGGACCCCGCTGCCACGGGAGGGTAGGAAAAAAGATGTCATGCAAGTTCTTTTCCATAAGCACGTATGACTATATTAAGAATACATGCCTAAACTACATTGATGAATTGGAGCTAGTTCCGTGTCACCCTATGTTATGATTGTTACATGATGAACCACATCCGGCATAATTCTCCATCACCGATCCAATGCCTACAAGCTTTTCACATATTTTTCTTCGCTTATTTACTTTTCCGTTGCTACTGTTACAATCACTACAACACCCAAAAATATTACTTTTGCTACCGTTACCGTTACTTCCATACTACTTTGCTACTAAACACTTTGCTGCAGATACTAAGTTATCCAGGTGTGGTTAAATTGACAACTCAACTACTAATACTTGAGAATATTCTTTGGCTCCCCTTGTGTCGAATCAATAAATTTGGGTTGAATACTCTACCCTGGAAAACTGTTGCGATCCCCTATACTTGTGGGTTATCAAGACTATTTTCTGGCGCCGTTGCCGGCGAGCATAGCTCTATTCTTTGAGTCACTTGGGATTTATATCTGCTGGTCACTATGAAGAACCTGAAAGACGGAAAAACAAAAATTTATCCCTCAACTACGAGGGGAGGTAAGGAACTAATTTATCCTGCACTTGACTCACCTTCTGTTTTGAGTAAGCTTGCGACACCTAAACCTGCCTCTGCTATTAATTCTGATATGTCGCATGTTATTGATGATGCCACTTCTGCTATGCATGATACTTATGATGAAACTACTTCTATGCTCGATACTACTGTGCCACTTGGTGAATTTCTTGATGAACAACTTGCTAGGGCTAGGGAGAATGAAATTATTGAAACTGATAATATTGAAGATAGTGATGATGAAGACTCTCCCCCTAATAAATATGAATTACCTATTGTGCCGGAGGGTTATGTTCTGGATGAAGAATCTGCTAGAGCTATTTTAGCTTGCAATGATAGATATGATCTTAAGAAGTTATTAGCTAAATGGAAGCAGCAATCTCTTAATGCTAGAATGAAACCTGACCTGCTTTTTGCTACTTCGCCTATCTGTGTTACTGATAAGGATTATGAATTCTCTGTTGATCCTGATATAATTACTTTGGTTGAATCTGATCCTTTTTATGGCTATGAATCTGAAACTGTTGTGGCACATCTTACTAAATTAAATGATATAGCCACCCTGTTCACTAATGATGAGAAATCTCGCTACCTTTATATCCTTAAAATATTTCCGTTCTCATTAAAGGGCGATGCTAAGATATGGTTTAATTCTCTTGATCCTGGTTGTGTGCGTAGTCCCCAGGATATGATTTATTACTTCTCCGCATGTAGCCGTCCTAGCCGCGGCTACCCGCGACACGGCGGAGAAGGCCGCCAAGGAGCGCTGCCAAGCGACGGAGGCCGAGCTGAAGAGCCTTCGTGACAAGAGGGCCGCCGAGGCCCGTCCGCTCGAGGTGCGGGAGGAGGAGCTGAACGCCTAAGAAGCTCCAGTCGCTGATCGCGACACCGAGCTAGAGCAAGCAGCCCAGAAGCAGGCCGCGGAGCGAGGCCGTCTGGAGAAGTTGAAGGAGGAGGTGGAGGCGGAGAAGGCCCAGCTGGAGGCCAAGGCAAAACTTCTTGCGGAGGGGCGTGCCACCTTTGACTCCCTCGAGCAGAGGTCCCGCAAGGCACTGCGAGATCTCTACGGAGGGGGTTGAGGGAGCCGTTGGTGACTGCGGAGGAAGGCCCGGCCAAGCTGCTCCCCCAGCTTGCCACGACGCTCGAGGGCGTTGTTTTCGAGGTTGGCCCCATGGTGGAATGAGAAGCCCACGCACTCTCCACCTCGGCCGTGACGCGCATCTTCTGTCACCTCCATCTGCGTGACCCCAGCTTCGACTTTGGTGCCTTGCTTGAGCCTGTGGACCCGGAGTGCTGCACCGCCACTGCCGATGCCATGAAAGACCAGGTGGAGGCCCTACTGCTGAAGTTCCTCACCGTCGACCTCGCAACCACGGCTGATGGCGCCGCCGACCCCACGACCACGGCTGACGGCACGGGCGACGGCGACGTCGTCGACGACAGGGCTCCCCTCACGGGCGATGGCGGTACCCAAGGCTGAAGAAGAGGCTCGATGGTGGCGCTCCCCTCCCTTTAACTCCTGCAACATGTATCGTGCCTCGTGGAGGCGTAAAAACTTATGCTTGGTACTTTTTAAGAGACAATATGTTTTGTAATAATTTGCTAGGATTCCGCGATTTCCTTCCCGTTTGCTTTAATATTCTGCGTCGGTAGGGCCCGACCCCGCGCATACCTCAGCTGCCGTTGGGTCGTCCGGATCACCAAGACGAGACCAATGGGTGAGGGGTTACGCGACCAGTTAGGCTCCTGATTCGCGATGCTCAGGAGCCCCCCTTGACGTGCAAACAACCCTCTGAAAGGAGACACGAGAGTGGGCCTTAGGATTTGCGTCGGCAGGGCCCGGCAGCGCGCATACCTCAACCGTCGTTGGGTCGTCCAAATCACCAGGACGAGACCAAGGGGTGAGGGGCTACGTGACTAGTTAGGCTCCTGAGTCGTGATGCTTAGGAGTCCCCCTTGATGTGCAAACAGACCTCCATACCTTTCCTCGCTGAGGTCCTGCTCTGGAGGGGCGCGCGAAGACCAGGTCTGAGGGACCTGGCAGGGTGGCATATGCTAGGCGTGACCTAAGCGTAGCTCCCGTGCCCAGCCCCCTTGCGCGACTCTCCCGAAGGGAAAGCGTTGCGGTGAGGCTGAACACTGAGCCTGGGCTCCCTAAGATTATTGCGGCCATCGGGCTGCCCTCAGTTGTTTATCACCAGCGCAGAGCATGGCACTTCCACACTTGCACGGGCATAGCCGCTCCTCGACCGTGTCGACTGGCAGCACGGAGCATGGTGCTTCCACTGGTGCTGTGGGTGGGGGCTCCCTCTGAGTGGAGCCCCCCGGGCGTGTACAACCCCGCCCTAACACGCGACTTGCACGACAGGGCTAGAGGAGGTGTGTCTGGGTAATCGTGAGCGAGCGTGGGACTCACAAGGCCCTACCTCAAGGCAGGTTGCGCCTGAATTTGATTCGAAACACTTGTCATGGCCCTACGAGAAGGTTAGGCGGCCCGCGCCGAATGAATCTCCTGAGGTTATCACATGAGAAGGCCAAACACCAACGACCCCAGGAGGTTACGTGAACGGGGCCGGCCCGCCAGACAGAGCTCAGTCGCTGGGTTTATCGATGCTGCAGGGACAAACCCGAGCACAGACGCCGTGCCCAGTCTTCTCATGCGAAAAACCTGAAGAAAGACAACCGACGCGCGGCTCCCGTGATGACGAGGCACCTGGTCGCGCACCCTAGCTCATCTACCCGCGATTAGGTCATGCGAGAACAATGCACCAAGGACCATGGGAGGTGACGTACACGGGAGTTGGCCCGCGAGCCAGAGCTCAGGCTCTGGGGTTTACCGACGCTGCAGGGACAGACCTGAGCATAGATGTCGTGCCCACCCTTAATCATGAGGCGGTCGTGGGTGGGCTTGCAAGGGCGTACAACATTCATGGCAACGAAGTGCCGGACAGGTGGATGATAATCATAAAGTAACTCATGGAAGGAGGAAAGCCAGCTCTAATAGATGCGGAAAAAGATACATGCCACAGGGACAGACCCATGCGGCCTGGGGATGATGCAGCCTGAGGGGCGCCCCCAACAAAGTAAATCAAAGACGCAAAATGATACATGCCGCAGGGACAGGCCCATGCCTTATGGGGATAATGCAGCCCGAGGGGCACCCCCAACTGAAAAAACCAAAAGATATCACCTGGCACCGTTGCTGAAGAGATGTTGAAGTAGTTGAAGATGTGTGCTAAAGTAGTCGCTCCTCATGAGCCACCTTTGCCCTGAACCTCGGGAGGCTCAGGAAGCCCGGGAGGTTCGTGAAGAACCATCGCCATCTCCGCCAGGACCGCCTGGCACCTGGCCTCCTGAGCCACCAGGATGCTCTGCATATGGCGCTGGAATGTAGCAGCCGCGTTCGGCAAGCCAAAGGGCATGCGAACGTACCTTTGAAGGGGACTCTTGCATCGGCCAGCGCGCGATGGCCAGAAGCGCTCCTAAGATGCGGCTCTGTTGAGCCAGGGATGTTGATGCTCACTGTCCTCTCCAGGACAAGGAGCCGCGCCGGGTGGTGGGCGGCGATCGCCGGGAATGGCTCTCACCTCTTGAAGCTCCTCGGTTGCCTTGGTGATGAACTCCTGAGCACCTGGCACCTCATGCCTTCCTGGTGGAAGCGCGCGCTGAAGCACGCGTCCACATGGTGCCCGAGTGCCTCCCTCGTGATGTTGGCTAGGTCAGAGGCCCTCCATAGGAGAGACCCCGAGCCTAGCGTGAGAGGGGCGCCGGGCGCGCCTTCCTATGCGAGAGAGGGAGGCGCCCCATCCGTGGGCGCTGATCCTGAGATGGTGCCGCTGGACACACTGCTCCCTTGAGGCTCTTGGTGGAGCAGTAGCTTCTTCTTGGGGACAGCCTCAGGAGGGTAGATGGCGCCTTTGTCATCACGGTTCTCGACTACCGCAGCCTGGTAGGCGCGCTCGAGAGAGCATACTGCGTTCTTCTCCTCGCAGGCGACCGTGATGACGCTGCGTTTTCCTGGTATCTTGAGGACATTGTAACCATGATGAGTCACTGCCATGAACTTGGCTAGGGGCGGATACCCAAGGATGGCATTGTATGGAAGGCGTATGTGGGTGACATCGAAGTCGATGAGCTTTGTGCAGTAGTTGTCGCGCTGGCCGAAGGTGACAAGGAGGTGGATCTGCCCTATCGGGGTGGTGGAGCCGTCGGTCACTCCTGAGAAGGGCTTGGTGGGATGCAGCTGGTCATATGGCACCTAGAGTCGGTCAAAAGTCTTGATGGACAGAACATTGAGCCCCGTCCAACCATCAATGAGGGTCTTGGTGACGAGAACATTGCTGATGACGGGCGAGCAAAGCATCGGGAGGGCACTGGCAGTTGCCGCACACTTGAGCTGGTCGGACGAGCTGAAGGTGATGGTGCACTTGGACCACCTGAGCGGACGCGTATCCTCGAGCTTGGCAAAGGCCGCGTTCACCTCACGGGAAAACTGCTTGAAGATGCGATGAGAGGCAGGGGCCTGAGCGCTGCCCAGGATGCAGTCGATAGCACGAGGCTCCTAGAGGCCCCCAGCCCACTCGTCCCGATGGTGGTCGTCATCCCTTCTTGGTGGTGGTGGCAGCGTAGGGAGGCCAGCGTTGCCCTGAGGACGATCCTCACGAGGCTGGTCCCTCCAGGGGCCCTCGCGAGGCGGGCCCTGCCAGCGTTCCTCACGAGGCTGATCGCGCCACTCCTGGCGGGGGCCGTGGTCATCCCAGCATCCTCCACTTTGGCCTCCTCCATGGCCGTAGCCTCGATCGTTCCGCTCGGGTCATCGACCGAGGCGCCCGTCACGGATGGCCCTGAGCTCCTGGTAGTCATTGGAGTTTTGGCTGTGCACGTTGTGGAAGATGCAGAACGAGCGGCTGCCCTTGGATGACTCCGGGTGATCGCAACCCCGCTTCATCTCTGATTCAGCCGCGAGCACGGCCGCCCCTTTGCGCTTCACGTCCTTGGCCTTGGCTTTCTTGTCCTCTGGATCTGCCTCCGGGAGCTCGTGGAGGGAGAGGCGACCTTCCTCAGCTCTCACGCACTTGGTCGCCATGTTGAACATCTTCAGGGCCGTGCACAGGTCCTCATGTATGGCAAGCTCCTCCTTCATCTTGACGTCAGAGACGCCATCAGTGAACATAGAGATGATGGCCTCGTCTGACACCTTGGGGATCTTGAGACGAACGCTGTTGAAGCGCTGGATGTACTTCTGTAGGGTCTCCCCTGGCTGCTGCTTGATGCACCGCAGGTCACCCGCAGCCGGCGGACGGTCGCGAGTGCCCTAGAAGTTTGCGACGAAATGCTCGCGCATCTCGCCCCAGGAGGAGATCAATCCTATGAAGAGGTTCAAGAGCCAGGAGCGAGCGCCGTCCTTTTGGGCCATGGAAAACCAATTCGCCATAACCTTCTTATCGCCATTAGCCGCCTCGATGCTCAGCTCGTAGAGCTACAGGAACTCAGCAGGGTCGGGGGTACCGTCGTAGCGTGGACGTAGGTCGGGCTTGAATTTCCTGGCCAGACAATGCTGCGTAGCTCTAGAGTGAAGGCGCAACAACCCGTTGTGGCCACCAGCACCCGTTGTGGAGGTGGGGCTTGATCTTGGAGCTCGCGCTCCACCGCCACAGGCGGCGCATGGTCTTGATGCCGCGGTGCTGGAAGCGCACGCGCCTCTCCTTACGGCCGTTGGACCACCTGTCAGCTTTCTTCCTCAAGTGACAGTGCCTTGCGCGGTGGGTCGCGCCGCGGGGCCTCGCCCCTCAGCCCGAGGGCGACATATTGATGGGGAGGTGGAGGATGTGCTCCGTGGGCTACGTCACCCGCAGCAGGCGGCGAGTGAGGCAGCGAGAGAGATGGTGCAGGAGAGCCCCCGACGGCGCTGACGAGGTCGGCGGTGCGGTCCAGCCAGTCTTCGTAGAGGTCGTGGACGGGGCGGTAGCGCAGGAGCTCGCACGGCATGAGCAGCGCAGCCTGCGCGTCCGCTGGGCCGCGATGAGCGTGGGACGATGAACCAGCTGGAGTTAGCGACGGGGTAGCGGTGCGCCCATCACGCCGCATGGAGGGGTGCAGCGACAAAGCATGCTGCTCGCGCCCCGCCGGGCCGGTGGCAGCGTTGGCGGCAGGTGACGGGGAACGACGGGGAGGCTGACGGATTCAGGGTTCTGCAGACCCTTGGGAGGTTCAAACTCTGGGTGCGTGCGAACAACTCGTCCTCCCCAGTCTGCCTACGCACCGATCCCATGGCCTAGCTCGACGAACCAAATGGACAAGAGACACGGTAGTTTACCCAGGTTTGGGCCACCTTGCGGTGTAAGACCCTACTCCTGCTTTGTGGTGGATTGGCCTCGAGGGGCTGTGGATGAACTAGTACAATGGACAAATAGCCTCAGGAGGTGATATGTTCTTGCGCTCGATGAGTTGGTGAGCTGGTCAGGGTGGAATGGATCCGATCACCTCTATGGTGGTGGCTAGGTCCTATTTATAGTGGCCTTGGTCCTCTCCCAAAAAGGATTCCACAACGGCCAAATTCAAAGGGAGACAACTAGTACAAGTTATCCTGACAAAAGTAGTCTTTGCCTGCAAAAGCATCTGGTGGTGACGTCGCGGTGGGATCCGCGATGACCTCCGTCCCGCCGTCCTGGCGGTCTTGGTCTTGTTGCATCGAAATGGAAACCTTTGCTTGATTCCTCGGGACTCCGAGCCTGCGCTTGCCTCCCTAGCACCAAAGAGGAAACTGGTAGACTGCGCCCGTTGGCGCCCGCCTGGCCTTGGTCGTCACGACTCATGTCATATGAACCTCGCGAGGTGCACCTTGCATAGATATCTCCGCTCCTCTGGAGCCAGCCTGGTGAGGCTGCCCCCTAGGGAGGTCTTGGTGTCATCCGCCTCGCGAGGCTTAGCCCCTCGCGAGGGTCTTGGGTTGTTATTGCTGAAGCTGGGCCGTACCGGGCCGTCGATGGGGACACACCATGGGCCGCACACAGGCAAGTCTGGGTACCCCCATTCCCGGAACGCCGACAGTAGCCCCCGGGCCCAAGGCGCGCTCGAACTTGGCTTCGAGGCGAAGCCAAAGGGCAAGTGCGGAGCGCCGCGGGCCCTAACAGCCTGCGGCCTTGGTTGACGTGTGGTGATTGATGGGACGTGGGCGTCTCCGCTTCCCCATGCTGCCTCGGCAACCGTTCGACTTGACGAGACCCTGCTGCATGCAGAGAAAACAATCATTGCATGCGATCATGGAGGCCGACGATTGGCCTTCTTCCGGCTATAAATGAGGGGAGGGGCGGAGCCCTTGCTCATCTCTGTCTTCTCGCCACCTGCTCCTTCTTCTTCCACCTCGCCTCCCCATCTAGCTGTAGTTCTCATGGCGCTGATTAGGAAGTTCTCCGTCGTGGAGAAGGGGAAGGCCCCCAAGGAGGGACCCGACTCGCCGCCGCCCAAGAGAGGGCGAGGCTGCCCCCGTAAGCACGCCGCGACCTCTGTGGTGGCTCCTCGGGGATGCGGGCGCACTTCTTGAGGGGCCGGCGTCGCCCTGGGCGGCCGTGGCGGTGCTTCTTCTCGTGGCTAGGGCTGCCAAGGGCGAGGCAGCCCCTTCAGCGAGGGGAGGAGCGCCATGGTTGCCCAGCCTCCTCGGCTGTGCTTCCACTCGGCGGAGGTGCTCCCGGAGTTCGTCGTGTGGTCGAAGAGGCTGACCGGCACCTGGCTCCAGCTCCCGTGCTTCTGTGCCGGCGAGCTGCCGGCCATGGGGTTTGACAGCCTCTGGCTGCAGGCTGATGGCTGCTGTAGTAAGGCCTCGTGGGTCGGGGTCGAGGTCACCGCCGTGGGCAACGTGGCCATGACCCGCGGCTGGCAGGCGTTTGCCCCCGCGCGCGGCCTGAGCAGGAGGTGCATCCTCCACTTCAAGTTCGATGGCCTCGCGACCCTCTACGTGAGGGTGTTTGAGGAAGACAGCCGTCGTGCAGGGTGCGACCCTGAAGACGGTGGCAGCGACAATGAGCTTGGCCTTGACGACAGCCGCGAGGATGCCGAGGGTGAGCTTGCCCTTGGCGACAGCCGCGCTTCCTTCAGTAGCGGCAGCTCCTCCTCAAGCGAGAGCAAGAGCAGCGGCGGCTACGACCAGCCGCCACGTCGCTGGGCTCGCATCAGGGAAGGTGGCGGGTCGTCTCGTCGCCGTGTTCCAGTGAAGCATGAGGAAGGCTCGGACTGAGCCCAGGGGCCACTAGAGCCCGGCCTTGGGAGCTGCTGCGGTCATGCGGGCTATTGTTTTTTAACCTTTCCTTTCTCCTGCATTTAAAAAAAAGTAGACCTTGCGGGGCATGTAATGAACCATGGTACTTATGCCACTATGCTATGTTTATTGTCCTGATGTTGTGCTGTGATGTTCATGTTCCGAGTAGGTGCAGTAGGATAACTTAGCTTGATTCACTCGCGGTAGTTTCCCACCTTGCGAGGGCGCGCCCTTCAGCATCTGGTGAAGCCCCCTTGCTGCCGAATTAGGAGCCGTTAACCTCGGGAGGCACCGTAAAGCTGCAAAGTTGTTAGAAAGCTTGGCGGGGCGCCTTGCTCTTCCTTGCGCGAGCCCTCAGGCATGAGCTAGCTGTAGCCTAGTGCACCACACCGCGCTGCCCGGGGGGCACGGACTGAAGGGGGAGGTGCATGTCCACAAGCTCGTTCGAGAGTGTCTCGCGAGGATAGAAAAAGCCAAGGCTCTGGGGGAACAGGGCTATGTGAAGTGTGTATGCGGCGCAGGGCGGGCCCAATGCACACACATACCCGCCCAGCCCCTGCACGCGAGACGCGCGAGGAAGTGCGACGGGCAACTGCCGCTCCTCCTGGGCCAAGACCGAAGGGCAAGAGAGAAGACGAAGGGGAAATCCGGCTTGGCAATCGAAAACACGTGAACTCCAAATTCCATTAAAAAATGTGTGCAAACCAACTACAGAAAGCAAGCAAATGAACAACCGCGTCCGGCACCTAGACTAGTCTTCTCACCACTGCGGAGCTAAGTGCTACCACTAGGACGTGGGAGGGAGCCCCCGAGGCCCGAGGGCGGCACTCCGGAGACTCCGGGACGTGTATAGCCCCACTCATTATTACGTGAGAGTGTCACGAGCAGAGACCTTCACATGCACTGGGCATTGCTTCATGGGTAGAACTTCCGGAGGTGCTGGATGTTCCAGGCGCTCTGGATGGGGATCCGGTCCTGCGTCTCCAGGCGCGCGGAGCCAAGCCTGGAGACGCGGGCGACCCTAAACGGGCCCTCCCACATTGGCGAGAGCTTATGCAGCCCTTCCCTGGAGAGCACCCACCTCAGGATGAGATCACCCACCTCGAGCGTCCTGGAGCGGACGATGTGGCAGTGGTACTGCCACAGCGCCTGCTGGTACCTTGCCGCCCGGAGCGAGGCTTGGCGGCGGTGTTCCTCCCCTAGCACGATGTCCATACCCCGTGAGGTGTCCTGGCGTGCCTCCTCAAATGCCAAGACCCGCGCGGAGCGATGCTTGACCTCGTGTGGGAGAACCGCTTCGGCTCCGTAGACAAGGAAGAATGGAGTTTCGCCGGTCTGGAGCTCGTCCAGCCAGCCCCTACTGTAGGCCTCGAGCTTCTTCTTGAAAGTTCTTGCCTTGAGGCCCCTCAGGACCTCTGCATTGGCGCGCTCAGCTTGGCCGTTGCTCTTAGGGTGCGCCACCGAAGCGTAGCATATCTGTGTTCCAAGGTTAGCACAGTATGTTTTGTAGAGGTTACTAGTGAACTATGAGCCATTGTCGGTGATGATGCGATTGGGGACCCCGAACCGGCTGATGTTGCTTGAAGCTACGTCGTATTTCCCCAAAGAGGAAGGGATGATGCATCACAGCGGCGGTAGGTATTTCCCTCTGATATGGAACCAAGGTTATCGAACCTGTAGGAGAACCAAACAACACAACGTAAACAACCCTTGCACACAAATAATAAATCCTCGCAACCCAACATGTTAAAGGGGTTGTCAATCCCTTTGGGGGTACGGCGCCTCAAGTAGGCAAACGGACGTGAGATAAATTCGCAGTAGATTGATAGATCGAACGCCAAATAAAATAAATAAGAATAAATTGCAGCAAGTTATTTTTGTATTTTTGGTTTAATAGATCTGAAAATAAATGCAAGGAAAAAGTAGATCGCAAAGGCAAATATATGAGAAAGAGACCCGGGGCCCGTAGGTTTCACTAGTGCCTTCTCTCCAGAAAAATAGCAAACGGTGGGTGAACAAATTACTGTTTGGCAATTGACAAAACTTTAAATACTCATGACGATATCCAGGCAATGATCATTATATAGGCATCACGTCCAAGATTAGTAGACCGACTCCTGCCTGCATCTACTACTATTACTCCACACATCGACCGGTATCCAACATCCATCTAGTGTATTAAATTCATGGAGAAACAGAGTAATGCAATAAGAACGATGACATGATGTAGACAAGATCTATCGATGTAGAGATAGACCACATCATTTTATCCTTAGTAGCAACGATACATACGTGTCAGTTCCCTTTCTGTCACTGGGATCAAGCACCGTAAGATCGAACCCACTACAAAACACCTCTTCCCATTGCAAGATAAATAGATCAAGTTGGCCAAACAAAACCCAAATATCGAAGAAGAAATACGAGTCTATAAGAGATCATGCTTTCATGGATATAAAAAGATAGATCTGATCATAAACTCAAAGTTCATCGATCCCAACAAACACACCGCAAAAGAGTTACATCATATGGATCTCCAAGAGACCATTGTATTGAGAATTCACACAGAGAGAGATGAAGCCATCTAGCTACTAACTACGAACCCGAAGGTATACAAAGAACTACTCACACATCATTGGAGAGGCACCAATGGAGGTGGTCAACCCCAGCCGAGATGGTGTCTAGACTGAATCTGGTGGTTCTGGACTATCAGCGGCAGGATGAATATTTCGTCAATGCCTTTAGGGTTTCTGGAATATTGGGGTATTTATAGAGCAAAGAGGCGGTCCGGGAGGCACCCGAGGTGGGTACAACCCGCCAGGGCGCGCCTAGGCCTCCTGGCGTGCCCTGGTGGGTTGTGCCTCCCTCGGGGCACCCCCCAGGCGCAGCCAGGGCCCATTGTGTTCCTTCTGGCCCATAAAAATTCTCCGGAAAGTTTCGTGGCATTTGGACTCTGTTTGATATTGATTTCTGCGATGGAAAAAACATGGAAAAAACAACAACTGACACTTGGCACTATGTCAATAGGTTAGTACCAAAAAATGATATAAAATGACTATAAAATGATTATAAAACATCCAAGATTGATAATATAACAGCATGGAGCAAGCAAAAATTATAGATACGTTGGAGACGTATTAGCATCCCCAAGCTTAACTCCTACTCGTCCTCGAGTAGGGAAGTGATAAAAATTGAATTTTTTATGTGAATGCTGCCTATCATGTCATATCATATTCTTTCTTTGTAGCATGGACATTTGGACTTTTATATTGTTAATAGCAATAGTCCAGTTTTGAAATGATAATTTAAATACTCAAGCATATCAACAAGCAACCAAGTCTTTCAAAATATCAACGCTAAAATAAGTTATCCCTAGCCCATCATGCTCAACCATTGATCCATTCATGAAACACGCTCGCATATTAGTTACACCCAATACTTGAGTTCGATCATATTGCCTCCGAGTTGGTGCTTTTGTAAGAGAAGCTGGAGACAAAATTCAAAAAAAATGGCAAAAAGTAAAAGAAAGGCCCTTCGCAGAGGGAAGTAGGGATTTGTAGAGGTGCCAGAGCTCAAAGTGAAAAACTTAGAGATAAAAACATTTTGGGAGGTGTATCCATCCCACCAACAAAACACTTAGAGTTCCCAACACTTAACATGCTAGATGTATCATATGCGGTTCCCGAACAGAAAATAAAATTATTCCTTTTTCCACCATACTTTCACTTTCCATGGCTAACCTTATCCACGGGTGCCCTCCATACCAACACTTTCCAAGGAATTTATTATTTGACAACATAAAGTAAATGTGGGGACCCCGACTCATAAGTCGTGATCACCGAATGCACGTGTACAATGATCCCAGAGATCAATGCTCACTGAACACTCAGAAGCTGAATAACAAGAGTCTTACATCCATACATACCGTCTTACACAAATTATGACCATTATGGTCAAGTCTTACATACATAAAGCCCCAAGGGCTGAACATCAAGTAAAACACAAGCAGCGGAAATCTTCGTTTATAAGTAAAACCCATGCCATCTGCCTTAACCCTACAGGCATTCTCACTTGGAAAGCGTCCTAGTTCGCCTGTTCGTCTCCAAACAATTCTTCTTCAAACTCCTGTTCTTCCATGCCTAGCCAATTAAATAACCAGTGGCAAGCCAATGAGTACTTTGAATGTACTCGCAAGCAACCCATGTTTTGGATCAAAGTAACAATGCATGGTGTAATAATAAGTAGGCAACATAGCATCAAGCTAGTTGGAATGACCTATGATCTTGTAAAATATGCATCAATGAATTCTAGTAACCATGAGAACAGGTTACAAATATCAACATAATAGAGTTTGGATCAATGCTAGCTCAATACACATGTCAAGTCAATTGCCTTGACTCCAACGGTTCTCAATCACACACACACATGTACCAAGTTTGTAAAGTTTCTGTACATAGTTTAAGTAGCACCTCCCAACTTTCCATTACAGTGCACATGGCTATTCAAATAGTTTGACACTCTGCAGAGGTTGCGAAATTTACCCACAAGATCCGGGAAGCTTTCGTGTCACCCACGATCCCGCAGTACCTCAAGTACTCGGGAGAAGCACCCGAACATTATCTTTCCCTAGAAGACACTAACATAGGGTCCACGGGTTGGTACACGCCCCTCGTGTATAAGCAAAAGATAGTGGGACTCTGCCCTTTTACATTATCACGCATATACGAAGGGACCAATGGTGTGTCCGGTGCCCTGTGAAAACAGTCATGGCCGCCTATCCGAGCACGACCCCGTCCCGAGTGACCTCATGTCACCCCCATCACTAGTAATGTGGGTACCATGGTAGTATCGGCCTAGGTAATGAATATCGCCCCGTCCCATAAGGGGTGGTTGCACATGTTTGGTTGGGACGGTAATCACACCTAAATCTAATCCATCATTTTACTTTCACACAAAAAATGCTTTCTCTGGTAACACCACTTCTTCCTCAAGTGGTGACCTTAGTTCATCATCACCCACGGGCATTAGGGGCACCCAATGGGGTTTTCAAAATGATGCAACCATGAGGTGATCATGGCATACATGCAACATTATGCATCAATGGTTAATCTTTTGACATAGTTCCTCCATGCACAAGGTAGAGCTATGAGTATAGGCATGCATCATTTAGTGGTTCGTAACAAGTTCATCACCGTCACTTTTTGTTATCTTGCAATTAGAAAGAGGGTACCAATGAATAAGAGGGGTGTTATGGTCAAAGGGCTGCTTGCTTGGCTCCTCATAGTCTTCAATCCTTCTGATCCATCTCCGAGTATTGCGTCTACTTCGTCAACTAACATCGGAAACAAACACAATAAGCAATACAGCAAGGCAAAAATAAAAGTGCTCAAAAAAATATGAATTTGACTTTCCTAGGATATCTCTGGTTATATGAGAAATAACCAGAGTGGTTTCATTGGGATTGGATTAGTGGATATTTCCGAACATTTCAATATGATGGAATCAAGGGATTTAATGGATTTGCAAGAAGTGTAAAAAAACATTATTTTGAAAAATGAGAAAAGACACCCATTTAACAAGGGATGATTTTAGAAGCATCTAGGATTTTGTTTCACTGGATTTGGGGTTCAATTGATTTTCCTATGAATTTGCAAAGTTGACAAATGTGATGAAATGGCCCATTATTTTGCGTGGCACATAAAGTATTAAGAAAAATGTTCATAACCTAAGTTATGAACTCAGATGTATCTGGAAATTTGAATCATGGCATATGGATCAAATTTGAGCCCTCTGGGATTTTCCAAAGTTTGGCTCAAAAATGAAAAGTGGGGTTTATTTAGTTTATGTGTGAAGGAAACTTTTCTCGGACAATGTGCAGGACGAACAATGAGCTAGATCAGGATTTATGGAGTCACTAGGAATTTTAATCACCAAAATTGGAGTTCATTTGAATATTCCCTGGATTTTACAAGTCCATAGAAAAAAATAAAAGATAAAGGAATCACCGAAATGGGCCAGATCTGGGTGGCGGCAGAGCGCCCTAGGCGAGGTTTAGTGGCAGGCTGCCACTGGGCCGGCCTAGCGACTCGGCCGCACCCGCCTAGGGGGCCACGTCGGAGGCGGCTTCGTGGAAATACGCCAAGACGTGGGGCCAGCTTCTGACAGCCGTCTCCACTTAAAACGGCAGGCCCGCCTTTGGTCGGCCGACGGCGTGGGGCGGCGGCAGGTCGCCTTCAACCTCTTGCACGGCGCGACGGGAAACAGAGGAGGCGAGGCCGAGCGGCGCCGGTGCTCTCCCCAGCGGCACCGGCCACCTCCGTCGGCGCCCGGCACACCAGCGTTCTCGGGAGAGTGTGCCGCACCCGCCGAGCTGCGCCATGCCGGCAGGGGCGGTCGGACGCAAATTCTCCATCGGCCATGGCGGGCGAGGCTGGCGGTCGTGATGGAGCTCGACGGTACGGCCACGAGGAGCAGAGAAATAAAGACGGGAGGGGCTCGCGGTGATGTTGGAGGTGCTCTAGTGCGGTGTAGAGGGAGGAGGAGGGGTGGTGGGTGCGAATTTAGGCGGAGGCCGATGGCAAGGCTCCATCCATGGGGAGTGATGGAGGGATCGGGAGGAAGAATGTGTTGGCCTGGGTGGTGTACGCGAGAGAGAAGGAGCAAATGGAGCAGAGAGGCGGGCCTAGGACGACCTTAAGTAGCCGGCCCGTGGCTCACTGTGGACGCGTCGCGCGGGTGGCCGTGGCAACGGCTCGGGCGACTAGGAGAGAGAGCGAGGGGTTGTCTGTGGCGTTCGTGGGAGTGGAGTAGAGCACCATGAAGATAGAGGAGGAGCGGGGTGAGCTCCGGGTGGAGCCACGAGCTCGCACGCGCATTGGCAGGCTCGGGCGGCTCTGGGCACGGGCAGGACAGAGAAGGGAAGGAGGGGGCCAGTGCGGTGGCATGTTGCGGACGTCGAGGTAGCTCAACTGGCGCAAGAGGGAGGCTCAAGGTGGTCGGGGGACGCGGCGTCAACGGTAGAACGCCCTGCCAGGCACTCCAGAGCGCATTTTTTGCCGGCACCCGTGGCTTTTCACGCGCGCCCGCGCATCCACTTGCGTCCAATGGCTGCAGGGGGAGTATACAATGGAAAGTGGCATTGGATGCCTTGGGTGCTTTCTAGAAGAGAGGGAAGGTGGAGAGAGAGGGGAAATGCTGCTGTCCAGAGAAGGGAAAAGGGCTTTTCACCCCCGTCATCATGCTCCTCGGGCAGGGAAAGAAGCAGGAGGTAGAGGGTGACTAGAACATGTTGTGGGAAAATTTTGGGCTCAAGGAGATTAGTGGAAATGGCCAAAACATGCATTTTAAGTTTCTGCCAGAAGGTGTTTGATGTAGGTTTGGGAAAGCAAATGGACTCCCCTTGTCATAAGACTTAACAGGAGTGAGTGGCACCACAAAAATAGCATTGTCCACAAAATTTGAGACCAAAAAGAGAAAGTAGCCAATGCAACTTTTGTAAACCCTAAAAATGGACACAAACTGTTTTGGCTAGATTTGACCATGCTATCTCGTTCTCCTTGATGCACCACTTTTTGCAGTGTCATTATTTGGGGATTACAGCATGCTCACAAAAAATGGGGTCAAAAGGAGACAGTTGACAATGTAGAGTTGTTCAAATTTGGTTACGGATGTAAAGGGTTTTGAGGCACTTCGATCAAGTTATCCCATTCTCCAACTTGTGCCACTTCGCCTAGGTGACTTATTAGGATATCTGAGCATGTGTACAAATTTTGAGATCATTTGGACATATTTGGTAGTGCAAAGTTGTTCAAACTTGAAAAAGGGCAGAAATGGTTTTGAGAGGGTCCCATGGGGTTATACCGTTCTCCATGACATGATACTTGGAAGTACCATCACGTTGGCCATTGGTGACAAGGTAGAATTTTCCTGGATTTAATGGAGAACATTTCCTTTGTAAACATTTCAAAAGCTTGAAATGCCCAGAAAGGGTTTTTGAGGGGTTTGACCAATATTTTGGTCATGGCCATGTGTTGAAACTCATATATATGGACAACATTTGTCCACTGAGTTTCCCTAAATTTTCTCAAATATTTTTGAAACATTAAAATAATTTTAACCTATTGAAAACCATTTCTGGCCTTAAGAAAAAGTGATGCGGAGCATCCTACGATCATCA
The DNA here is from genome assembly GCA_021605145.1 of Aegilops bicornis. NCBI lineage: Eukaryota > Viridiplantae > Streptophyta > Magnoliopsida > Poales > Poaceae > Aegilops > Aegilops bicornis. The sequence continues at coordinate 268,538,109 of CM038673.1, forward strand.
CCATGTCAAGAGTCCGTTTGGCAAGTGACACGTGCGACCTCTAATTCTCATACATAAAGGTGAATCTTCTCCTTTACACGTGCTCACTTGACCCCTTCGAGGATGATGTACTACTTGACACTTCTCCTGTGTGCATGCATAGGTATTGTCGGAGCTTCACGGATGTCAAGGAGGAGTGCAAGCGCCAAGAAACGACTACACCATCCGCGAGGGAGGCATGGAAGAGAAGACGGAAGAAATGGAGCTGCTACGGTCTACAGCCATCGGACGACCGGACGATGCCGGATGTCCGACGCCTGGAGCTCCAGCCAGCCCAAAAGTCCAACCGACGAAAGCAACAGTGGCCGGACAACCGACGAACGCCGGACGTCCGACAAGTCCCAGCGCACGGACGAACGACACCGACCAGACAACCGGTGCCACGGCGACAGAGCGATATTTACGGAAGTCCGAAGACTTCCGGACGTCGGGACCGTCCCGAGCCCCCGGACGTCCGACACCCATCGGACGTCCGATGCCTGCGTCTTGCGATCTGGCCTTTGGCCTTGTATCCTCTCTCCCACTTACCCCTTCGTGGCTTAGACTATAAATAGACCACCTCCACCTCCTTTCTAAGGTTAGCAAAGTGATAGCTCATTTGTATGTGAGCTTTGCTCCTACCTTCCTCTACTCTTGAGAGAGAGAGAGAGAGACCACTACTCCATTGGAGGCCAAGACCTCCATCTAGGAGAAGATCCTGCGGGATATATCATCAAGACCCCCTCTTGGGCGGGCCCCTTCAAGACCTCCTCATGGAGATGAACTCTACCTTGTATCTTTCCCTTTGTTGTTCATGTACCTTGTGATCTTGTGTGTTTGATTGTCTAGTGGATGTGTGATTGGAATTGTTCTTGAGTGTTTCCCCTTGTGATTTCTCCCCGTTCTTCCCCGTGTTCTTCGTGCTCTTCGAAGGATCCCACTCCAAACGTGAAAGATCAGCCTACACCGGGTTAGCCCCATATCATATGGTATCATGAGCCACGTTGATCACGTTTTTGGAGCCCCTACCCCGTGTTTTCTAGCTTGATTTTGTTGTTTTCTTCCTAAATCCGAAAATTCCCCACCAAAAATAGCCCCAATTGTTTTTTGTGATTTGTTGTTGATATGAAGTTTTGTTGATTTTGATCCATGGATTTGCTTGGTTTCGAGTGGATCTAGCATTTCCCCAAGTTTCCCCATCTTTCCATCCACGAAATCTCCCCAATTTTGCCCCCAAAATCCCAAAATTCCGCCAAAAATCGCGCCCCGGAGCTCAAATCCCTCGTTGACCCCCGACCCCCGAAAGTCCGACCTTTCCCGGACGATCGGAACCCCTAACCCGAACCGAATTCATGGATTTGAGTTGTGGTTTTTCCGTTTCCTAAGGTGTTTTGGCTACTTTGGGACGAGTCTCCATCATATTGGTATCTACATCAAGAACACCGCCACTCATCGCCATAAAGGGACGGTAACCTCGACGACACCATTGTATATTCCCTTGCCATTGCATTGATAACCCCTAGACCATTTTGCGTTACTTGCCTATCGAGACTAGCCATTTGAGTATTGACGGGCCACGTTACTTGTGCACACTAGTGATCTACACCATCCATTACATACATACCATATCATCTTGGTATCATATCATCCATTGTGTCTCAAGTTTGTTCCCGCATATACACAATTGCTATCTTGGTTTGTGCATTGTGCAAAATTATGCAAGAGAATCTCCCCAAGCTCAAGTCCGCGACTTCCACGAGCTACTACGACCTCGACACCGACCAAAAGATTCCTTTCTATGGGACTCAGGAACCCGAGGAGTACCTCGAGTGGGAGCGTTTAATGGACGACTACCTCAAGCTACATCAAGTTCCTCCCGAAGATCAAGTGAAGTGCGCCACAAGAAACTTCCACGACTACGCCTCAACTTGGTGGCTTCACACACCTTAGGAGTACTACGACATGAGTTGGCCCAAGACGAAGAGAGCTTTGCGGCGAGTTCGTGCCTCCAACCTACGGAACAACCGGCGCCAATTGGAGAACACCATCCAAGGATCCAAGTGCATCGACGCGTACTTCAAGGAGATGAAGATTGCCTTGCGACGAGCCGGCGTGGACGACCCCATTTCGATGAAGTTTCACTTCATGATGGGATTGAACAACGACATCTCCAAGACTATCTTCCTCGGGAACTACAAGTCCATCAACGACTACTACATTGGTGCTCTCAAGGCGGAACAAGAACTCATGAAGGCCAAGGCTTCTCCACCCCTAGCAAACTTCGCGGCAACCAAGCTCTACGACAAGCATGAGGCTAGTACCACCACGACTTCCAAGCCCGTTAAGCTCCAATACGATGCTCCCAAGTGCGACTTCACCGCCATCCCTCTTTGTGGCACTGATGATGCCGAGTCTACCTTGACTCTTTTTCAAGATGGTGCGGCGACAAGTACGACTACGGAGACCTTCAAGGACCAAGCTTTGGAGGCAAGCGACAAGGTGACGAGCAAGGATGATGTTTCCATCTTAGGAGGCGAGAGTGATGTTGTGCCATCTTTGGCCTTCATCCACGACGACGGTGACGAGATGGTTGAGCATGGGATTTTCCCTTCGACCACGGCGACGTATGATGACTTGAGTGACTTGTGCCACCATATTGATAGTGAGAGTGACTTCACCACTAGCCCCATCTATGATGATTTGCCCCAATTGCCATGTGAGGAGAGCCACAACCCCCACCACTTGAGTGAGATGAGTGACTCCACCATACGTGAGATTGAGTGCACCTATTTTGAGGAAGTGAGTGAACCACCACATAGAGAGAGTGTGATAGTTGATAGGGCATGTGAGGCCACTTCGATTTCTAACGACTTAACCTCTACCTCTATTGTGCCTTCTCATTTGGTGCTAGGTCCCATATATGATGACGCGCCGATACTTGACGACTTCGTCCTCCCTTTGGACAAGACGATGGCCATGGTGGAATATTATGCACCCCCACATGGTTCCATCAAGATGAAGTTGACCACCATTTGGTCTTTCCCACCTCACCTACACCACTTGATTGGAATGAACAAGGTAACATAGGTGAAGGTGATGCTCTAGTCCCACTAGTGGACATTCTTGACATTGCTTGCTTGCATGATGTTGATCCACCTAGTACCTTGCTTCATTCTAGTATAATTTCCCCATGTGATGATTTGACCATTTATGATGAGTACGATGATTCTCATGTGGAGTCTATTAGTTGTGATGCCATGTTACATAGGATTTCTTGTGACAATTCTTTAGGTCACATCATGTTTGCTAATCCGCTTGACTTGTCATATGCTATGCATGAGATCCATCATATGTCTTATTTGCAATCTCTTCACCGTGACTATGCATATGCCATTAAAATAATCCCAATTTGCACATATGGCATAGATGACAAGCCCATGGTTATTGGCATTTGTTTTTCTTGTGATGATATTGATATGCTCCCTTTGCATCATTTATCTCATATACCATGCCATGCCCACCTAGCTTCGGATATGCATTGTTTTGGATGTTGTCCATTTTCTCCATGTGATGTTTCCAATGTTGTTCATGAGGAGACCCCCATAGTTTCCTCATACATTTTAGGAGATTTTGATTCATCCCATTCGTTGCATGATCCCAATACTTGTGTGCACAATATGATTCCCATGAATGAAAATGCTATTGATGCGCCCATATACTTGTATGCTAAATTTGCATCCCCGTCGTGCCATACACTAACTATTCTTTCATGATGGATGACATGTTCTTATACCATGCATCAAATTTCTTTGAGCATTTCTTATCTTGTGCTAACTCACACGTGCACATACACATCATGATGGATGATGTGTACATTTACCACGCACACAATTTCTTTTTTTTGTGTCTCTTTTGTGTAGGTACCCATGAATACTTGTCAACCTCGCAATCCCACGAGTTGACAAAACGAGCTCTAGAGAGCAACGATGAATTGGGATCCCATGGATTGCCTTTCCCACCGCTCTCATCACGCGGAGTCTTCGCGCATTTCTTCTACATGGCCCTCACTTGGCTATGGGTTATTGTTTATAACATATCATATGCCCATCTTGCCATGTTCACTTTGCATGATATGCTCATTCCTATGCCTTTGACATGCATTTGTGACCCATGCTTTGCATTACACATGATGATTGATTCTAGTACTTGTATGTGTATTTGCAAGCTTGCTGGAGATATTGCTTGTTCTTGCCATGTTCCTTTTGTGCACCATTCCTATGATGATACTATGATCTTGCTTTGTGTTCGTGCTTGTGATATGTCATGTGCATTGTCTATGCCTATTATTTGCTCACGTGACATGATTGCCATGATTTCCTCTAGTGTGTTGCATCTTCGCTCCACTAGTTTGCACGACATGATTGATATGCTTGCTTGTGTTGCATCAACCATGATTCATACTTGCTCATTTCATGCGGTTGATGACAACCATCTACATGCTTTGCACATGATTGTTGTTGCTTCTTGTCATATATCTCTATGTGTTGCCTCTCTCATGCTAGATGATTTTGCATGTATCGAGTGCAAAAATGCTTATAGCCTTGATAATGAGATTGCCCCATAGCATTCTCACATATGATTGGAGATTTTGACATATTACTTGTGAAGCATGCTTGTCTTACTTATTTGCACCATATACCTAGTGCTATGAATATTGCCATTGTTGCATCATATTATTCATGCACTTGTGCTTCTAATGGTTATGTGCAAAAGATGAGAACCATCATGATGGATGATGTGTTTATCTACCATGCACATACGTTCTTTGTTTTGTTTTGTGCATGTGTAGGATACTTGGACTTTGTGTCGACTTCCACTTCACGTGAGTTGACCATTCGAGCTCTTGAGAGCGAGCCTCATACATTCTACCACGACTCGCTTGTACACCGTATTTGCTTCCACTTCGGCATTGTGAAGAATGTACAAGGACACGCCTTCAAGGTGACATCCTTCTTGAGCTTGGATATTGTGGATCATACTTCATGTGTTGCTTGCACCATTTGCATGCATGTTCGAGGTATTACTTTCACCCATGATTGCCACATTTCCATGCTTCATGATATATATACCTTGTGTGTTGCATCCAATTCTTGGTCTACTTGCTACTATCATATGATTGGTTGCACCAATATCATTTCTTCACACATGCAATGTCCCTTTGCTTGTCACATGCTTGACTTGATTGCCTCACACATGATGAACACTTGCTCTTTCTATTGTGTTGAGTGCCACACTATATTCACTACACCCTATGCACATTATGCTTGGATTGTCTTGCACTTGACCCATGTGTTTAGACACTTCATTTTATTTGGTTTTGTGAATACTTCCTATGCCTACCATCGACCACTTGTCGAGCGCTTTATGCATGATTGCTATGATCTTGAGGTAGATGCTTATTCTCTTGTCACACATATTTGCATCACTACCTCACGTTTACATGCTTGTTTCCATGATGACCTCGATTTTGCTCAATTCATATGCTTACATGCCATGTCACAATCCTTTTTCACACCCTATGCTATGCTTCATGACAACACTTGTTTGGTGAACCACCTCTTGAATGCTTGGTTTTGCACTAAAGCTAACCACATTTGTTTTTCCAAGTGTTTGTTCTATTTGCTCCTTTTGCAGGAATCACAAGACGGTGCGACATTGGAGAGTGCCTATTTTGAGCTTCAAGATGATGAGTGCTTGGTGATCGACCGCTTCAACACGGCAACGCCATCTCTTTCCCATGGTGAATTGGTTTTCGATCCGAGGTCGGATATTTTCCAAGGGGGAGGGGATGATGCGGAGCATCCTACGATCATCACCATGTCAAGAGTCCGTTTGGCAAGTGACACGTGCGACCTCTACTTCTCATACATAAAGGTGAATCTTCTCCTTTACACGTGCTCACTTGACCCCTTCGAGGATGGTGTACTACTTGACACTTCTCCCGTGTGCATGCATAGGTATTGTCGGAGCTTCACAGATGTCAAGGAGGAGTGCAAGCGCCAAGGAACGACTACACCATCCGCGAGGGAGGCATGGAAGAGAAGACGGAAGAAACGGAGCTGCTACGATCTACAGCCACCGGACGACCGGACGACGCCGGATGTCCGACGCCTGGAGCTCCCGCCAGCCCAAAAGTCCAACCGACGAAAGCTACAGCGGCCGGACGACCGACGAACGCCGGACATCCGACAAGTCCCTGTGCACGGACGACCGACACCGAACGGACGACCGACACTGACCGGACGACCGGTGCCACGCGACAGAGCGATATTTACGGAAGTCCAAAGACTACCGGACGACGGGACCGTCCCGAGCCCCCGGACGTCCGACACCCACCGGACGTCCGACGCCTGTGTGCGCAGTCGCGGGACTTTGGCCTTTTATCCCTCTCCCACTTACCCCTTCGTGGCTTAGACTATAAATAGACCACCTCCACCTCCTTTCTAAGGTTAGCAAAGTGATAGCTCATTTGTATGTGAGCTTTGCTCCTACCTTCCTCTACTCTTGAGAGAGAGAGAGAGAGACGACTACTCCATTGGAGGCCAAGACCTCCATCTAGGAGAAGATCCTGCGGGATATATCATCAAGACCCCCTCTTGGGCGGGCCCCTTCAAGACCTCCTCACGGAGATGATCCCACTCCAAACGTGAAAGATCAGCCTACACCGGGTTAGCCCTGTATAAAAAAGTCTTTAAATAAAATAATAAAACAACCTTTAAAATAATAATTTTGTGGTTTTGGGTAGCCCTATATCTAATAGGAGTCAAATATAATTTTTTAAATATTTTTACTACCCTAAATTAAGTACTTGTAGTTCAAGTCTTAATTCAGGAGTCTTTGGAAAACCTAATATAGAAAATACTTTTTGGCCAAATTATTTTTGTAAGAAAATACCACTCTGTCCTACACACATGTCATGATCATTGGGTTAAGTTCTGGATCAAGGAGGCGAAGTATAGGAGTTAGAGAATTTATTTGATTTTTAGAGCACTTCCCAAGAACAAACAAAAATCCAATCAAAGCAAAGTCCAAAACACTCAGAAGTTTTTTTTGTAAAACCACATTTTATCATGATTTATTAGATTAAGTGTTGTGGCATGAAAATCAGGGTGTGACAGACCTACCCCCCTTTCAAGAATCTCGTTCCCGAGATTCCCAAACTAGGCGCGAAAAGGAATACGGAAACTTGGATCGGGGTAGCCTTCACGTCCCCATACTGCTTCTGCTTCTATGTGGTGCTTCATTGAACCTTGAAGTACTTGATGGTGCGGCTTTGTGTACAATGTTCCACTTGATCCAGGTTGCAAATGGGTCTCTCGCGTAGGTCAGGTCAGGCTAGAGGTCTATGCCTCGGTGATCGATGTCTTTGTAGAGAGAGGGTTTAGTTAGGAACCTGGAGGTATTATCAAGCTTGTGACACGCAGAAAACGCGGTGTTTGACGAATAGGTCTAGTGGCATCTTTAGCTGACAAGCGACTTCTCCTCATCTTGCAGTGACCTTGAAGGGGCCTGCGAAAGTTGGCGCGAGCTTTTCTTCGGGTCTTGATTCTTCTTGGTGCCTCCAGATTGAGTAGAGTACGGGATTTCGTGGGCTTCTCACAGGATCAAATCCTTTAGGTCCTTCTCGTTAGGCATGCAAATGCGAGTCTTTAACCACACAACTCCTTCTGTGCCTAGGGTCTCGTCTTGTTTTACCTGTGTCTTGTAGATTTCGAGGCTCTCGTGTCCTTGTGCATCTCTTTGACATCGTCCATCAGGGTAGGCTTGACTTCTAGGTTTACTAGGTATCCATACGTAACCAATACTAGGAAAGGTTGTTCCAGTCCTTTAGACAAGGTTGGTTGTATTGCGACATTCATGGGGAAATCCTTTTTTGCTTAAGGCATATGCTACCTCGTTAGCCTTCCCGCGGTGGTATCGGACGCTGAGATCATACTCCTCGATTAACTCCAACCATCTTCTTTTACTCATGTTCACTTCTTTTCGAGTGACGATATGCTTCAGACTTTTTCCATCTGTGTATATCTCTCACGGCTTCCCAAGAAGGTGTTGTCGCTATGTCCTCAGGTCATGAACTACTGCTGCTCACTCAAGGTCGTGAGTAGCATAGTTCTCTTCATGAGGTCGTAGTTGCCTTGAAAAGGTAAGCTACGACTCTACCCTCTTGCATCAGAATGCTTCCCGGTCTGGTTTGGGAGGCATCACACTGTATCGCGACTCCTTATGAATATCAAGTGTCGCCAGAACTGGGGTAGTGGTCTATCTCTTCTTGAGCTCTTTGAAGCTCTCTTCTCACTTGGGCGTCCATTCAAACTTATTGGTCTTCTTCAAGAGCCGAGTCATTGGTCGTGCAATGTTAGAGAATTCTTTGACAAACTTGTGGTAATATCACACAAGTCCGAGGAAGCTTCTCGACGGTGTTTGGGGATTGCCACTGGGTCACAGCTTCAATCTTGGCAGGGTCTACTGACAATCCTTCGCTCAAGACATGACCCAAGAATCCAACTTTATGTAGGCAAAACTCACACTTGCTGAATTTGGCATACAACTGGTGTTCTCAAAGCTTGTCGAGGACCATTCTTAGGTGTTGCTCATGCTCTTCTTCAGACTTGGAAAAGATGAGTATTTCATCAATGAAGGTGACAACAACTTGTCAAAGTACTCCATGAAAACTTTGTTCATGAGGCACAGGAAGTAGGCACGGGCATTGGTTAGTCTAAATGACATGTCCGTGTACTCGCATAGACCATATCGGGTTACAAAGCCATTTCAAAATATCTTGAGGTCCGCGATAGTACCAAGACCTGAGATCGATCTTGGAAAACACCTTGGCATCATTGATCAAACAGGTCTTCAACTTGGGGAGGGGATACTTGTTCTTGATTATGACTTCATTAAGGGCACAATAGTTAACACATAATCAGATGGTACCGTCCCTCTTTTCCACCAATAGAACAAGTGATTAGTAAAGTGAGGCATTAGGGCGAAAAAAACCTTTCCTCAACTACTCAACTAGTTGCTTCTTCAATTCTGCCAACTCCTCCGATCCTATTCTATAGGGCTCCTACAGATGGGGCCTGCTCCGGGCATGAGCTCAATAATGAACTCGAAGTCACGGACAGGAGGCATTCCCGGTAACTCATCAGGAAACACATCAGGGTACTCGCATACTATTGGTACTTGTTCCAAATCAACTTCTGTCAGACGGTTGTCTTTGGGCCTCAGCAGGGAAGGTGGTTGGAAGTGAACTTAACTTCGACTCCCTAGTCACAAGTCAGGGTGTTAGTATGGTCGGCACTGTCTAGCGAGCCATGGTGCTTGACGAGCCAACTCATTCCTAAGACCATGTACAACCTCGTGATCTTAAGAAAACGGGGTCTGCAAGGAGCTACTCCGACCTAGGGGTTAGTAGCCTTATTGAAGGCGGGAGATGCATGCTCTTGAATTGTGCCAGATGTAATGATCCTCATCATCTTATTGCTTGCTGCGAGCTGTAGAAAACATCTTGAGAAATCATCTGGGAGGCTGCAGTGTTGGCTTGGTGCTCCTCTTGGAGGCTCGGGGAAGCTGAGTTATGATCGCATTCGCGTGGAAGAGGTGATGATGGAGCTTAACTCTGGGCCTAGTCCTGGATGACTTCTTCCTAGGCAGAAGTTCTAGTTCCTTGTCGGTTAGCGATGTTAGTGCAGCCATGACTGACATCCTTGCGGGGCGGTCATGGGCTCAAGATTGGGGTGCACGAAAGGAAAGGAAGGTGGATGGGGGTGCCTAGCAAGGGGATTGGTACTATGTAAGTTTGATTTAAGCAAGGGCCAAACACATTGTTAGAAACCTAATAGGTGATGTGGTCGTACTCGAGTTTCGAGAGGGAAAGTATGAGTTCCATCAAAATGCACTCAAAAGCAAGCACAAAAGCATGGTTTCCTCTAACCATCACAAGGACTCGACTTCGCATGGGGGTTACACAACCTATCCTACCCTAGTGGTTATAGACTGGCATACCCTAGTCTCGAATGGTGCCTATGGGTGGAATGCTCGGCTGTGTATTCTAGCTCTTCTGGGCTTTCCTCCTTGTCGTCATCTGTCTGAGCTTATTTGTCACTTGAGGGAGTGGGGGATCTCAACACGGTGTTGTTTTGTCGGTGGTGTGATGAAGAGCCTACGTTAATCCCTTGCCATCAATCGGTGTTGCTGCCTTGATGGCAAGAACCAGTGTTGTTCTTCGGGTCACTTGAAGAACCAGCTTGTCGGGAAGTCATTTTCCTTCATGACTAATTCCATATGGTACTCCGTCTTGGTGTCGTCGATCCACAGCTCATGGTGGGTGAAAGTGGGGCATGGTGAAACTGGCACTTCTAGAGGCTATCATAGAGAAGCACGAGAAATACGGTAGTCAGGAGGTCTTCGTGTTTAGCGGCCATTTACAAAAGTTTAGGAGAGGAGAAAACAACCTTAGGTGTAGTGGGTCTGGAAAATCTCAGAAAAGGAGAGAAGTATAGGCAGTTGTTAAAATAACGATAGTTTTGAAAATAGTTTTATCCTAACTAACGACCATGCTAACTAAGGCTTCCTACAGTCAGGATGGCTCTGATTTTAGCTCTGTGGGACCCCGACTCATAAGTCATGTTCACCGAATGCACGTGTACAGTGATCCGAGAGATCAATGCTCACTAAACACTCAGAAGCTGAATAACAAGAGTCTTACATCCATACATGCTGTCTTACACAAATTATGACCATTATGGCCAAGTCTTACATAGATAAAGCCCCAAGGGCTGAAAAACACAAGCAGCTAAAATCTTCGTTGATAACTAGAACCCATGCCATCTGCCTTAACCCTACAGGCATTCTGACTGGGAGAGCATCCTAGTTCGCATGTTCGTCTCCAAAGAATTCTTCTTCAAACTCCTGTTCTTCCATGCCTGGCCAATAAAATAACCAGTGGCAAGCCAATGAGTACTTTGAATGTACTCGCAAGCAACCCATGTTTTGGATCAAAGTAACAATGCATGGTGTAACAACAAGTAGGCAACATAGCATCAAGCTAGTTGGAATGACCTATCATCTTGTAAAATATGCATCAATGAATTCTAGTAACCATGAGAACATGTTACAAATATCAACGTAATAGAGTTTGGATCAATGCTAGCTCAATCCACATGTCAAGTCAATTGCCTTGACTGCAACGGTTCTCAATCACACACACATGTACCAAGTTTGTAAAGTTTCTGGACATAGTTTAAGTAGCACCTCCCAACTGTCCATTACTATGGACACGGCTATTCTAATAGTTTGACACTCTGCAGAGGTTGCAGAATTTACCCACAAGATCCGGGAAGCTTTCATGTCACCCACGATCCCGCAGTACCTCAAGTACTCGGGAGAAGCACCCGGTCATTATCTTTCCCTAGAAGACACTAACATAGGGTCCACTCGTTGGTACACGGCCCTCGTGTATAAGCAAAAGATCGTGGGACTCTGCCCTTTTACATTATCACTCATACACGAAGGGACCAGTGGTGTGTCCGGTGCCCTGTGAAAACAGTCATGGTCGCCTATCCGAGCACGACCCCGTCCCGAGAGTGACCTCATGTCACCCCCGTCACTAGTAATGTGGGCACCATGCTAGTATCGGCCTAGGTAATGAATAACGTCCCGTCCCATAAGGGGTAGAGTGGTTGCACATGTTTGGTTGGGACGGTAATCACACCTAAATCTAATCCATCATTTTACTTTCACACAAAAAATGCTTTCTCTGGTACACCACTTCTTCCTCAAGTGGTGACTTTAGTTCATCATCACCTGTCAGTGTACTAGATTAGGGGTACCCTAGTATCCCGAACTTGTGCACGGGCAGTTGCAGCCCTCCTCGGCAGGGCTTACCGGGTGACCGCCAAGGTCCTCCGTGGTTCCTTTGGATCCATTCAAGAACAAAGTATTCAAGCCAAGGAGACAAGGCCCCGACAAGAGGAGCTTGCCGGGAAGGCCACCCAAGGCACCTAGGAGACAAGGCCCGGCAAGAGGAGCTTGCCGGAAGGCCCGTGAGCGACAAGCTTCCGGCGCGACAAGACAACAACCGCGGCAAGGCGCTTGCCGCGGCAGACCACCTCTCTGTACCTACGCTCCAGCACATCCACTAACGTGTCGCCCTGGGACCTTTCCAGGCGCGCGTGGCGAGAGGCTGTGCAGCCAGCGGTGCGAGGTGGCAAGTGGCGCTGACAAGATTGCCATCGTGGCAAGCGGTGGCGCCCCTGACGGTCCCTGTTTGCACTGTTAGGGCGACGTAGACGGGCATTTAATGCCTTTGTCCCCTGCCGTCACGGTTAGGTATGGTACATCGTACCTTTGTACAAGTAGGTGTACCAACCACTCCATTTCCATTTCTACCCTTGTCTACGTGCCACCTGTCGGAGCCCCTTGGGCATATAAGAGGAGGCCCATGCGCAACGTAGAAAGGGTCGGTCAGTCAGTTCCCCCCCCCCCCACGCTCAGTCTCGTTAGCAGCTCGTGTGTACTGTAGCACTCAGCGCTCCCGAGCAAGAACTCAATACACCTAGACATGCAGAAGTAGGAGTATTATCTCTCGGAGAGCTCCGGCTGGGTAAACCTCTCGTGTGCTTCGCCTCGATCTGCTCTTCGTGCGATCTCCGCTCCCGCCCGAACCGAAGGGGCTCGGTCCGCCGGTCCCATAGGTGTTCGTGGGCGATCAGCCTGCCCCGACATCTTTGGCGCGCCAGGTAGGGGGCGTCGAGGTTGTGTGAACCTGATCCGGCGTCCACGCGAGCTAGATCTTCATCATCTTCGTCAACATGCCCCCAAAGAAGAAGGCTTCGGCGGCAGATGCTCCGTCAGCGTCGAACCCACCGCCACCGGAGCGAACAGGTGGTGGGGTAGATGCCGGCGGAAGAATGGACGGCGATGGGGGAGCTCACGTTGCTGCCAAGTCCAAGGACAAGGCTGCACAGACCTCGGCGTCCGTGCATGCACCGCGCCCGTCTCAGGAGGCGCGGGACCGACAGCGTCATGGCATTCACAATGCCATACGCTCGTTGGACCAAGATCGAGCTGGTGGATCTCGGGATGCTCAAGACCAGCATGCACGCCAACATGCTGGCGCGAGCGAGGCACGGTCGCTTGGACGGGATACTGCTCCTTCTAACATAGTTAGAAGTCTGAGCATATCCCGCTCCTCGCACCGTTCACCACTGTCACCCACCACTCCAGCAGAAGCTTTGGCGAGAGATCAACTGCTCCTGGATTACCCTCCAACGACCGACAAGGTCGATGAATGGAGGGCCACCATTCAGAGTCTCATCGGCTTCGCCAACGGTGACGCTCCGCGGCAACCGAGTACATCGCTGCCGCGGCAGGACTGCCAAACACGAGCCGGTGGCGGCAGAGACCGTGGGGGTGCAACCACCATGCACTCTCCGCCCGAAGGCCAAGATCGCCGACTCGCCGGATCCACCTCGACAGCGACTCCACCGCGTCATCGGATCCACGAGCTCGTCGCGATCAGCGCCAAGTTCTTCACGAACGAGAGCAAGAGGACGCTCGAACTCGCATCGAGCGCCGAAGAGAAGCGCAGCGTCAATCCGACAAGCGCGCTGGGCCCTCTGTTGACATGCATGCGCCAGAGGAACCAGGTGACTTGCCGTACGCGGTAGGTTGCCCTACGTTCACTCGTGAGCTGCGGCAAGTCCAGTAGCCCAGCAAGAAGAACTTCAAGCCAGACGTACCGGAGAAGTACGACGGCAAGACGCATCCGTCGGAGTTCCTCAGCATCTACACCATCACGGTGCAAGCTGCCGGGGGGCGAGACGACAAGATCCTTGCCAACTACTTCGCTACCGGTGCTCAAGCCCAATGTCAGATCCTGGCTCATGCACTTGCCGGACAACTCCATATCCTCTTGGGCAGATCTATGCCATCAGTTTGTCGGCGCCTTTACAGGCGGCCACAAGCCCCATGGCCAAGAAAGCGACCTTCATCTGCTCGCCCAAAAGGAAGGAGAACCCCTGTGCAAGTATATTCAAAGATTCAGCTGTGTATAGCACAACATCCCAGATGTCCACCCTGTCGCGGTAATCAGCGCGTTCCATCAGAACGTGCGAAACCGCAGGATGCGGGAGGAGATGGCGATGTGCAAGATCAGAGATGTCAGTGAGCTATATGCCCTGGCCGACAAGTGTGCACATGCTGAGGAAGGGAGGAGACTCCTCGGAGAGAATATCAAGCAGGGAGGATCTGATAGTGAGGAGACCGCCCCGGCAAAGAAGAGCCGGCGGCGAGGCAACAGGAGAAAGAAAGGCAGAGATGTGCTAGTTGTTGAGCAGTCCGGCAACGGAGGTGGCGCCAAGAAAGCCAAGGCTGGTAGCTCCGGCAAGGAGGTTGCCGCTGACACCAACTGCCAAGCTGTGGCGGTCGCCGACAAAGTGACGGCTCCAACAAACAAGATGCCAAGATCCACCGCACCAAGGGCCATGACCTCCAGAGCTGCAAGAAGGTCGAGCAGCTTGTCGAGCAGCGAAGGCTGAATCTTAACGACGCGACAAGGAGAAGGCCCAGGAAGGTGCTGGAGGAGCTAGCAAGAAACGTCCCGGCCGAGGAGGACGCCGCGGCAAGGCCAAGCAGCGGCAAAGAGACAGACCTCCCCGCGGCCGCGACAAGGATGAAGACGACGACGATGATGAAGACATGGATGATGACGAGGCCGATGAGCAGGAGTTCCAGAAAGCCACAGAGGTCCTGTGCGTTGACGGCGGTGGTTCTCTACATACTTCACACCACCAACTCAAGCAGTGGATGCGGGAAGTCAATGCAGCAGAACCATCCATCGAGTCACGCAAGCCTCTGAAATGGTCTAGCACGCCTATCATATTTGATATTGAGGACCACCACGATCGGCGTAATCTGCGGTCGGGTGCTTGCCGATGTTGGTTTCACCAACTATCTGCAACCTCAAGGTCACTAAGATGCTAGTTGACGGCGGGGCCGGCTTGAACCTGATCTCCTCCGCGGTGCTCCAGAAACTCTAGATCCCTGATGGCGAGCTCGAGGAGACCGGCACGTTCCAAGGAATCAATCCGGGAAGGAGCAAGCGAAGGAAAGCTCACGTTGTCGGTGACATTTGGCAGCAAGTTGAACTTCAGGATCGAGAGGGTCACTTTTGACGTTGCTTGACTTTCCATTGCCTTACAATGGGATACTTGGCCGCCCAAAGACTTGCCAAATTCATGGCAGCCTCTCACTATGCATACAACATCTTTGAAGATGCCGGGCCCGATAAGTGTCATCTCTGTCCCTGGCGACAAGAAGGATGCTCTTATCTGCGTCGACAAGATCTATCGGGAAGCAGCAGCTGCAGCAGATTGCAAGCCACTTGCCGCTGAAGCTCCCGGGGGGAAGAAGAAGACCAAGTCCGGCAAGAGCTCTGATGCCCACTCTGGCAAGCGCACCTCTTCGTAGTACTGCGCTACCATCGAGGACGCACCATCGAGCTCCACCGGCAAGTGTAAGAAGACGATGGCAGCTCCGCCAGAGACCAAGAAGGTGTCCGCCAAGGAGGACGGCACTGGTGGTACCTTCACCATCGCGCCTCTCTCGACCCTTAAATAGGAAAGCGCGCCGTTGCTTTCCTGGGCGAACGTCGGCGTGTTTGCGTGGCAACCGTCGACATCCCCGTGTTCCTGTGAAAGTAATTGAGCACCATCTTGCCGTTTGCCCTCATGCGCGCCCGGCCAAGCGTAAAGTCGAAGGTGCGGTGGAGCGCCAAGAGTTCATCGCAGAAGAAATCAAGAAATTGGAAGTAGCAGGCCTTGTCGAGGAGTATTCCATCCCACGTGGTTGGCCAATCCTGTAGTTGTATCGCCAAGGCTAACGGGAAATGGAGGCTTTGTATCGACTTTACCGATGTCAATAAAGCTTGTCCCAAAGACCCATTTCCCTTGCCGCGCATCGACCAGATTATTGACTCCACGGCCGGATGTGATTTGCTTTCATTTCTGGATGCATACTCAGGATATCATCAGATCTTCATGGCAGAAGAAGATGAGGAGAAGACCGCATTCATCACCCCATGTGGCACATACTGTTTTGTACGGATGCCCTTCGTATTAAAGAATGCTGGTTCAACATTTGCAAGAGTAGTCCATTACGCTTTTGAGCCGCAAATGCACAGAAATGTGGAAGCCTACATGGATGATATAGTGGTCAAAAGCAAGGACAAGGCGACTCTGATTCAAGATTTAGACGAAACTTTTGCAAATCTTCGCAAGATCAACCTCAAGCTCAACCCCGAGAAGTGCGTGTTTGGGGTCCCTTCCGGCGAGCTTCTCGGGTTCTTCATGTCTCAGCGGGGAATTGAAGCCAATCCCGACAAGATCAAGGCCATTGAGCAGATTGAAGCACCAGAGCGCGTCAAGGATGTACGAAGGCTTGCCGGTTATGTAGCTGCTCTCAAAGAGTTTATCTCTAGGTTCTGTTGAGCGCCTCGCCATTTTTCAAAATTTTGAAAAGGCAGGTCCGATGCAATGGACTCGAAGCGGAGGCTGCGCTGCAGGACTTGAAGAGATACTGTCCTCCACTCCAACACTTGTCGCACCTAAGCCACAAGAGAAGTTGCTGCTATATATAGCGGCAACCAATCAAGTGGTTAGTGCTGTGTTAGTAGCGGAGAGGGAGGCGGATGATGAGCTAGCAACCATGGCAGATGCATCCAGCGACAAGCAGGGGGCTTCACCGGCAAGCTCTGGTCTCGACAAGGATAGATCTGCGCAGACACATGAGAAGATGCAGAAAAGAATGGTGCAGCGCCCAGTTTACTTTTGTCGGTTCCCATACGCAAGGGGCTAGGTCAAGGTACTCTGGTGTGCAGAAATTGCTTTTTGGCCTCCTCATGGCCTCGAGAAAGCTGCGCCATTACTTCTAGGCACATGAGATCACAGTCGTCACTCGCTTTCCGCTGAAGAAGATACTGCAAAATCCAGAGGCAACAAACAGGATTGTCGAGTGGGCACTGGAACTGTCAAGCTTTGGCCTCAAGTTTGAGAGCACATCAACTATCCAAAGCAGAGCATTGGCGGAGTTCATAGCAGAATGGACGCCAACACAAGATGAAGAAATTCCAGAAACGAGCATCCCCGTCAAGGAAGCAAGCAAGAGTGGCTGATGTACTTTGATGGTGCCTCCTCGCTGCAGGGCGCCCGGTATGGGCGTGCTACTTGTCGCACTCCACCGGAGAGCACCTCAAGCACGTAGTCCGGATGCACTTTCCCAAGGAGCAAGCAACAAACAATACCGCAGAGTATGAAGGTTTGCTTGCCGGTCTCAGGATCGCAGTAGACCTTGGGATCAAGAAGCTCATTGTCAGGGGTGACTCACAGCTTGTCATCCGCCAAGTGAACAAGAATTATCAGAGTCCATTGATGGAAGCTTATGTCGATGAAGTGAGAAAGCTAGAAGAGCACTTTGACGGCCTACAGATGGATTATATTCCGAGAGCTCAGAACGACATTGCTGATGGCCTGTCAAAGTGCGCCGCACTCAAGTTACCTATGGAACCAGGAATTTTTGTGCTCAAGCTGACTCAACCGTCTGTAACGCCATCAACTGGACAGAGCAAGAAGAGGAAGTTGATCTCTGGTGATTACTTTCCGGCAGAGCTTCCCGAAGCCGCCGCCAAGAAGGTCCCCAAGATCGACACTAACAGTGTTGAGGAGCAGTCTGCTCCGACAAGCCCCAGGGTTTGTTTCGTTGAAGCAGACGCTCCCGACAAGTTTTGCTCCGGCAAGCTTGCCGGGGAACGTCAAGCTCCGGCTGAGCCGCAGGTTCACGCTGTAGAAGCGGATGTTCCCGCAGCAACAGATGTGCCTTTGGTCCTTGTTGTCGAGCCGCAAGCTCCAAAGATGGGCACAAAGAGATTGTCCATTTCCTTCAGACAGAGAACTTCCCAAGAGCAAGAAGAAGCGGAAAGAGTAGCCCGGCAGTCAAGTATGTACCAGTTTGTCGACAAAGACACTGCATGTAAGAAGACTCAACGGGTGAAATTGAAGTGTATTCACCGGAAGACGGACAAAAGCTGTTGGCAGAGATACATGGAGGCATATGTGGTCACCACATTAGCGCCAGAGCACTTGCCGCAAAGCGTTAAGCAAGGTTTCTTTGGCCGACAGCCTCCGTGATGCAACCGCACAAGTAACCAAGTGTGAAGCGTGCTAGTTCCATTCCAAACAGATACACCAGCCAGCTCAAGCTCTCCGCATAATCCCTTTATCCTGGCCATTTTCGGTGCAGGGCTCGACATCCTCGGCCCCTTTCCCGAAGTTGTCGGGGCTTTGAGTACTTGTACGTTGCAATCGACAAGTTCACAAAGTGGCGGAAGTGGAAGCGATGAGGAAGGTGACAACCACGGTCGTGATCAAGTTCTTCGAGTTGATTGTTTGCCGTTTGGAATCCCTAACAGGATCATCACCGACAACGGCACGCAATTCACAAGCCGCACCTTCATGCAGTACGTCCAAGATCTTGGCGCCAAGGTCTGCTTCGCTCCTATTGCTCATCCGAGAAGCAACGGTCAAGCGGAGAGGGCAAATGCTGAAGTGCTGCGCGGGCTCAAGACCAGAACTTTCGACAGGCTACACAAGTGCGGAAGAAACTGGATTGAGGAGCTGCCGGTGGTTCTTTGGTCGATCAGGACGACGCCAAATCGAGCCACTGGCCAGACACCTTTCGCTCTAGTCTACGGAGCAGAGGCAGTTCTCCCCACGGAACTCAAATACGGATCGCCTCGAGTGCTCGCTATGATGAGCTTAAGCAAGAGCAGCTGCGACAAGATGACGCGCTGCTCCTTGAGGAGGATCGCCTTCTTGTCTGTCAGACGAGCTGCTCGATACCGACAAGCGTTGCGCCGCTACCATAGCCGCAAAGTTAATGCCAGAAGTCTCCAGGAAGGCGACCTTGTTCTTCGGCGGGTTCAGTCCGCCAAGAATTCCAACAAGTTGACGCCGAAGTGGGAAGGCCCTTACCGGGTGAAACGAGTCACTAGGCCTGGCACTGTCCGCCTTGAGACCGAAGATGGCATTCCGGTGAGCAACTCCTGGAACATTGAGCATCTTCGTAAGTTTTACCCATAGGGCGCGGTTGCCGGAACCTGTTCTGGCAACAACCTTTTGTACAAGTCCTGCCGCTGCTGCATGTAATCCTTTGTACAAAGCCGGGCGCAGACCCCGTGCATCAGTAAAGCTTAGCGTGCTTCGCACACCTTGTCTATTCCATGCTTTTTACTGCTTTGCATGCGTTATCTCGACACTTTGTGCTGCACCTACCCCTGGTAGTGATAACGAGCCATAAGGCTCCATATCTTTATTTTCTTCTTTCTCTTTCTCAAAGAAAGGAAGGTTCCCTCGCACACAAGTTTGCCGGGGGGAAAGGAGAAGATAATGGTGTGGACCAAGCGTCGCTCAAGGAAGTCTAGCCTTACCGGGAAGAAAACGACAGAAAAGCTAAGTTGCCAAAGTTTGAGCAATCAGTTTTAAATTTTTTTAAGGTATCTTCCTCGAACGACCGTACTTTGTATGGAAAACCTGTGCACAGAGGAACCAACTCGTAGCTAGTTGCGCCCTTACTTTGTTTCGAGTCTGCTCAACAACTTAAGTGAGCTGCGACTAGTTGCGACAAGGTTAATTGTCGGAAGCAGCACCGGCCAAAGATTGCCGACGTCCCAAGACTTCAGCCAAGCGGCTCAAAGCCAGCTACCGACAAGTTCCCTAAAAGCGTAGGGCAAAAACATACAAAGGAAGGAATCAAGTAAAGGAAATAACATAGCAATTGATACCCAAAATAGAGTTATATTACAAGATAGCTTGCCGCAGCTCTAATGGATTGTTCTTATGACATGACCAGCAGCCGCAAGAAAAAGAAAAAGCGGGCGGCCTAATCTACGCGGTCGCCCTCAACCCTCTTGATTCCGCTCACCCTGTCCATGATGGGTGCGACAAGGGTCTTGAGCGCCTCCACATCAGCATCCGACGGCAAGGACTTGAGGACGTTGGTGAGGTTGAGGCCTGGATTGCGGAAGGCCACCTTCATCAGCACCTTTTGGAGAGCTCTCGCAGATCTGGCGCGACTCCTCGGCCAGCTGTTTTGGGACTTCTTCCAGGAGTCGCTGGAGGGCCGTTACCACGCCCTTGAAGAACAAGCTGAGCTTGGCGCTGGGTTGGAGGTGCTTGTCGGAGGAATATCCAAGATCCACCATCCCCAGCTGCGCCAGCTCCTCGTCGATGGCTGCAGCAACATTCACGAGACCCTCGGTCCAGTGCTCCACATTCTCCCTCAACGCACTCTGGGCGGCAGCAGCACTCGCCAACAGCGCCTCGTCGGCCTTGATATTCTCCTTCAAGGTCACCTCCTGCTCCCTGGCGCCGGCCCAGCCTCGAGTCAAAGTAGTTAGCTTCAACTCAAGATCTGCATTGGAGTCCTTGGCGGCGCTGAGCTCCTTGCTCCTCTCGGCGAGACGGCCCTGCAGCTCGCTAAGAGTGTAGGCGTCCTTCTCGCGCTCGCGCTTGAGTGCAGCAAGCTCCTCGCCGCTCTCCTTGAGACTGGCCTCCAACTGCGCCACCTTCATCTCCAGCTCCTTCTTGGCGGCCTCGGCAGCATCCTTTGCCTCCTTGAGAGCCCCGCCAAATGTTTGCTCGCGCATGGCAAGATCCTCCTCGTGGCTGTCAAGGTTAACCTTCCGCTGCGCCAACTCGCCTTCCTGCGCAGACAGCTTCTCGGCGGCAAGCCGTTGTTGCTCCTCAGCTTCAGCCTTCTCGAGGAGGAAGGCTTTGCGCTCCTCGGCAAGCCACTCCCGCTCCTTTGCCAAGGACCGGAGACCTTCCTGGTTGCGGCCCCGGAGCTCCTCCGTGCGCTTCTCGATGTCTGCTCCCGCCTTCGCGACAAGCGCCTTTCGGGATTCCAGCTTGGCTTGTCGGGCGCGGTAGAGCGACAACAGCTTCCGCAGCAGCTGCTCCTCCTCAGGCTCGCCGCTACTGCTGCTTGGAGCGTCGACCAGCGTCAGTCCAGCGGAGGCGAGCAGCTCTTCATCGAAAGTCTCTCCTTCGGCCGGTGCCCTGGAGCTCGACTCCCATGGGAGCTTTATGAAGACGCCATCGCCGGCCTTCAGATAGGCGCCGGGCTGGGGCTCTTCGGAGCCCGACGCTGCCGTAGCGGCGGAGGGATCGGCGGTCGGCGTAGCGCCTGGCGCTCCTGCAGCCTCAGGGTCGTCAGTGCGATCGCGGACCCCTCGCCCGGCTTCTGCGCGGCAGCTTTGGCGGCCTCTTTGCGGCGGGCCCGTCGGCCGGCTTCTTCTTCCATGGCGGCGGCTTCATCAGTGTTGTCGCGCACGTCCTCCTCGCCGGCGACCTCGGTCTCCATTGGCTCTGTGGCGGATGGATGAAGAAAGTCAAGCAAATATTCAAAGACAAAATCAGAGGAAGAAGAACACAAGGGAAGTATTCAGGCAAGAAGATTACCTGTGCCAGGGTCTGTGGTCATGGTCTCCGCCGCCAAGGGATCGCTGGTGCCGTCCCTTGCCGGAGAACTGCCCC
This sequence comes from Aegilops bicornis, assembly GCA_021605145.1. Lineage (NCBI taxonomy): Eukaryota > Viridiplantae > Streptophyta > Magnoliopsida > Poales > Poaceae > Aegilops > Aegilops bicornis. The sequence continues at coordinate 268,559,774 of CM038673.1, forward strand.
TTGCCGGAGAACGCTCCTTGCCGGGAATCCTCCCTTGGCGGCGTAGTCGAAGCGTATGAGGCTGCTCTGCTCCTACACAAATCAACAGTCAGATATCAGCAAAGAAAGAGCACCCATGCACGCCGAACAGCAAGAAGTAGACCACATACTTACGCTGGGGGCTGCTTTGAAGAAGAGTTGCCGCATCCGGCAGGGTGGTCTCGGACGCGCCTCCTGCTGTCGTAGTGGGTTTGTCTTCAACGACGATCACCGGGGTCTTGGCCCTCTTCGACATTCTCTGGGCCAGCGTCCTGAAAAAGAATGGGTTCAGAGTAAAGCAAATCAGATACAAAACAAAGCAACAAATCGAAGAATTACAAGTACAGCAAAGAAAGAATCTTACTCTTCTTCTTCCTCGCCGGAGCTGAGCGGAGAGATCGAATTCGCCCGCCTCCAAGACGACAAGGTGGAGGAGTGGGTTCCCTTGACGCTAAGCGTGAGCGGAACCGGTGGTTCTGCGAGGCCCCGCTCCAGCTTCTGCTGGCGTGAGGAGCTCCCGCGGCAACATTGCTTGCCGCGGTGGAGCGCATCGCGCGGCGCTGCGGCTGTTGGCCCGTCTGCTGCCCCGCTACGTCTCCGGCCTTGCGAAGACGCCGTCTTGGTGGAGCTGGGGGCTCCACTCGCGGCAGGCTGCTTGAGGGTGGGGAGGACGCGCCCTCGGCGGGCTTCGCCGACTTCGGCTTCGTGCTCGGCAAGCTCTTCCTCGCCGCAAACTCCTTTCGCCGACAAGGCTTGCCACCTCTGCGCTCTGCCTCCTCCACGGTGAAGCCAAACCGCTTCGCGGCGGCCGCTGCCGCCTCTTCCAGCTGGTGGCGGCGCTGCATCTCGCCATCGGTGGTGTCGCGGTGAGGCCCTCTCGCTCATCGGGCGGATCGGCATTTCTACCAGATTGTCGAAGAACCGCCAGACGACGTCATCTCGCGGCTCTTGCCAAGTTGGGACAATTCCATGTGAGTCGACGACGGCATCATTGCGCCGGATGCGGTCAAGCGCAGAATTGTTGCACAGTGAACGACGCCTCGGCAACCTAAACATCTCTCGATGATCGTGGATCGGGCTTGAACAGCTCCAAGAGCATTGCGTCAAGCTCCAAGACGGTGAAGTTGAAGTTAAGGCTCGGGCGCAGCCTCATGATGTCTGCCGCTCAAAACTCCTGTGCAGGTCTCCTCCTCTCCTGCAAGGGGGCAATGCGGCGGCGAAGAAAGTCTGCGCCAACAGTGCCTACGGTGAGTCCGGCAAGTCCGAGGCAAAGGATTAAGGTGACTGCGATCTTCAGCCTAGCGTCTTCCGGGGCCAGATTGCTCCAATCGTTGCCGCAGACCATCGGGGTTTGGTATTTGGCGGTAAATGGCTGCGGTTCTCCTCGACAATCCAGCACCAATCTGCCCTCCATTCCTCCCATTTGCTATGGAGCTCTCCCTCCAGATAGGCTTCCTTCTTGCCGACCATGGAGATCCAAGCGATTCCTCCGGCAAGAGGCTCCCCTCTCTCAACTCGGGGTAAAAAGAAGTGGCGGAAAAGGGCTACATTTGGGTGGACTCCGACAAAGTTTTCGCAGAGATGTGCGAAAACTGCCATGGTCAGAACGATATTGGGGGTGAAATCAAGGAGGCAGAACCCGTAGGTGTTCATGATGTCACAAAAGAATTCAGAGAAAGGCGGACAGAGCCCGCCGTAGAAGAAGAGCGCAAAGAAGGGATACCCAGTTGGGGCCAATTCCGAAGCAGCGGCGGGGAGTACCTTCAGGCGCTGGATGCGCAGCGTCTCCGTCGACCGTAAGAGGTAGTAGTTCTCCCTCAGCTCCCTCGCTGGCGAGCTGGGGAAGATGGCCGCCTTCCGCAGCGCCAAGCCGCAAGTCAAGCGCCGGCCGACTTCACGGCCTTCCCTTGTCGACTTTCGGAGACATGGCGGAGGCGGTGGAGGAGATCGACGGCGTTGGTGGTGCCGGTGGCGATGAAGTGAGCGCCGCTCTTCAAATTTTAGGAAGAAGGGGGAGCAGCGGTGGTTTTTCGATGGGACAAGAATCGGCAAGGTAGGCGACGTGCCTGCTTTCCCCGCTTATAAAGAGGGAGGGGCGGACGCCCGATTTTCGAATAAAGAAACCCCCACGATCTCACCCACGATTCCTCACACGACGCCACATTCGAGCACGCGCTGCCTGTGGAGGGCGTGGTGGGTCCGGGTGAGTTACTGGCGTGACCTGGCCGCGTGTGCCTGCCCTGTTTTGGGCCTGGCCCAACAGCGCTCGGCACCGTGTGTGGCCCAGCCCGGCTCTGCCGGTGTACTAGATTAGGGTACCCTAGTATCCCGAACTTGTGCATCGGCGATTGCAGCCCCTCCGGCGGGTGGCTTACTGGGTGACCGCCAAGGTCCTCCGTGGTTCCTTTGGAGCCATTCAAGAACAAAGTATTCAAGCCAAGGAGACAAGGCCCCGGCAAGAGGAGCTTGCCGGGAAGGCCACCCAAGGCACCTAGGAGACAAGGCCCCGGCAAGAGGAGCTTGCCGGGAAGGCCCGGTGAGCGACAAGCTTCCGAGCGCGACAAGACAACAACCGCAGCAAGGCGCTTGCCGCGGGAGACCACCTCTTCAGTACTGCGCTCCAACAAGCATCCACTAACGTGTCGCCTACGGGACCTTTCGGTAGCGCGTGGCGAGAGAGGTCAGGCAGCCACGGTGCGAGGTGGCAAGCGGCGCCGACAAGATTGCCATCGTGGCAAGCGGTGGCGCCTCGACGGTCCTCGCTTGCACTGTTAGGGCGACGTAGACGGGCATTTAATGCCTTTATCCCCTGCCGTCAGGGTTAGGTATGGTACACTATACACTGTACAAGTAGGTGTACCAACCACTCCATTTCCATTTCTACCCTTGTCTACGTGCCACCTGTCGGAGACCCCTTGAGCATATAAAAGGAGGCCCATGCGCAACGTAGAAAGGGTTAGTCAGTCAGTTCCCCCCCACGCTCAGTCTCGTTAGCAGCTCGTGTGTACTGTAGCACTCAGCGCTCCCGAGCAAGAACTCAATACACCTAGACATGCAGAAGTAGGCGTATTATCTCTCCGGAGAGCTCCGAAGCTGGGTAAACCTCTCGTGTGCTTCGCCTCGATCTGCTCTTCGTGCGATCTCCGCTCCCCGCCGAACCAAAAGGGGCTCGGTCCGCCGGTCCCATAGGTGTTCGTGGGCCAGATCAGCCTGCCCCGACATCACCCACGGGCATTAGTGGCACCCAATGGGGTTTTCGAAAGAATGCAACCACGAGGTGATCATGGCATACATGCACCATTATGCATCAATGGTTAATCTTTTGACATAGTTCCTCCATGCACAAGGTAGACCTATGAGTATAGGCATGCATCATTTAGTTGTTCGTAACAAGTTCATCACCCTCACTTTTTGTTATCATGCAATCGGGAAGAGTGTACCCATGAATAAGAGGGGTGCTATGGTAAAAGGGCTGCTTGCCTGGCTCCTCATAGTCTTCAATCCTTGTGATCCATCTCCGAGTATTCCGTCTACTTTGTCAACTAACGCCGGAAACAAACACAATAAGCAATACAACAAGGCAAAAATAAAAGTGCTCTAAAAATGTGAATTTGACTTCTCTAGGATATCTCTGGTTATATGAAAAATAACTAGAGTGGTTTCATTGGGATTGGATCAGTGGATATTTCTGAACATTTCAATATGACAGAATCAAGGGATTTAATGGATTTGCAAGAACTGTAAAGAAACATTGTTTTGAAAAATGAGAAAAGGCACCCATTTAACAAGGCATGATTTTAGAAGCATCTAGGATTTGGTTTCACTGGATTTGGAGTTCCAATGATTTTCCTATGAATTTGCAAATTTGGCAAATGTGAAGAAATGGATCATTATTTTGTGTGGCACATAAAGTATTAAGGAAAATGTTCATAACCTAAGTTATGAACTCAGATATATCTGGAAATTTGTATCATGGCATATGGATCAAATTTGAGCCCTCTGGGATTTTCCAAAGTTTGGCTCAAAAATGAAAAGTGGGGTTTATTTAATTTATGTGTGAAGGAAACTTTTCTAGAAAAATATGCAGTGACTTAACCTTGAGCTAGATCAGGATTTATGGAGTCACTAGGAATTTGAATCACCAAATTTGGAGTTCATTTGAATATTCCCTGGATTTTACAAGTCTACTAAAAAAAGAAAAAGATAAAGGAATCACCGAAATGGGCCAGATCTGGGTGGCGGCAGCGCGCCCTAGGCGAGGTTTAGTGGCAGGCCGCCACTGGGCCAGCCGAGCGGCTCGGCCGCACACGTGGTGGGGGCCACGTCGGAGGCAGCTTCGTGAAAATACGCCTTCGCGCCGGGGACGCGGCTACGACCGAAGCCGTCTCCACTTAAAACGGGCGGGCCCGCCCACTCGGCCGCTGACGTGTGAGCGGCAGGTCGCCTTCAACCTCCCACGCGGCGCGACGGGAAACAGAGGACGCGAGGCACCTCGACTGGCGCAAGAGGGAGGCTCGAGGTGGTCGGGGGACGCGGCGTCAATGGTCGAACGCCCTGCAAGGCACTCCAGAGCGCGTTTTTCTGCCGGCACCCGTGGCTTTTCACGCACGCCCACGCATCCACTTGTGTCCAATGGCTGCAGGGGGAGTATACAATGGGAAAGTGACATTGGATGCCTTGGGTGCTTTCTAGAAGAGAGGGAAGGTGGAGAGGGAGGGGAAATGTTGTTGTCCAGAGAAGGGAAAAGGGCTTTTCACCCCCATCATCATGGCTCCTCGGGCAGGGAAAGATGCAGGAGGTAGAGGGTGACTAGAACATGTTGTGGGAAAATTTTGGGCTCAAGGAGATTGGTGGAAATGACCAAAACATGCATTTTAAGTTTCTGCCAGAAGGTGATTGATGTAGGTTTGGGCAAGTAAATGGACTCCCCTTGTCATAAGACTTAACAGGAGTGAGTGTCACCACAAAATAGCAGTGTCCACAAAATATGAGACCAAAAATAGAAAGTGGCCAATGCAACTTTTGTTAACCCTAAAAATGGACAGCAAGAGTATTGGCTAGATTTTACCATGCTATCTTGTTCTCCTTGATGCACGACTTTTTGTAGTGTCATTCTTTGGGGATTACAACATGCTCACAAAAATTGGGGTCAAAAGGAAACAATTGACAATGTAGAGTTGTTCAAATTTGGTTCTGGACAGAAAGGGTTTTGAGCCACTTTGATCAAGTTATCCCATTCTCCCACTTGTGCCACTTGGCCTAGGTGACTTATTAGGATATCTGAGCATGTGTACAACTTTTGAGATCATTTGGACATATTTGGTAGTGCAAAGTAGTATAAACTTGAAAAAGGGCCGAAATGGTTTTGAGAGGGTCTCATGGGGTTATACTATTCTCCATGACATGAGACTTGGAAATATCATCAAGTTGGCCATTGGTGACAAGCTACAATATTCCTGGATTTAATGGAGAACATTTCCTTTGTAAACATTTCAAAATCTTGAAATGCTCAGAAAGGGTTTTTGAGGGGTTTAACCAATATTTTGTTCATGACCATGTCTTGGAACTCATATATGGACAATATATGTCCACTGAGTTCCCCTAAATTTTCTCAAATATTTTTGAAACATTAAAATAATTTTAACCTATTAAAAACCATTTCTGGCCTTAAGAAAAAGTCTTTAAATTAAATAATAAAACAACCTTTAAATAAATAATTTTTTGGTTTTTGGGAGTCCTATAACTAATAGGAGTCAAATATAATTTTTGAAAGATTTTTAATACCCTAAATTAAGGACTTGTAGTTCAAGTCTCAGTTCAGGAGTTTTTGGAAAACCTAATATAGAAAATACTTTTTGGCTATTTTTTAAGAAAATACAACTCTGTCCTACACACATGGCATGATCATTGGGTAAAGTTCTGGATCAAGGAGACGAAGTATAGGAGTTAGAGAATTTATTTGATTTTTAGAGCACTTGCCAACAACAAACAAAAATCCAATCAAAGCAAAGTCCAAAACACTCAAAAGTTTTTTTGTCAAACCACATTTTATCATGATTTATTAGATTAAGTGTTGTGGCATGAAAATCAGGGTGTGACAGTAAATTCATTTTTCATTTCGGGACTGGGTATCCCTAATACCTTTGCCTTACTCTCGTGCAATGATAAGTGAATAAACGCTCATCTTGAGAATAACACATCTAGCATGGAAAATATTAGCCACCCCTCACCGCTCCGCGAGCGAAACAAACACACAATAGAGAAGTTTATTTTGAAAATTAGAGATGGAACATATAATTTTCTTAGAATGGCAAAATAATACCGCATATTGGTAGATATAGTGGACTCATCTGATTTAAAGGTTTTTGGATGCACAAGTAGATATCATACTTGGTGCAATATGAAGGCTAGCAAAAGATTGAGAAGCGACCAACCAAGGAATGGATAATATCATAAGCAAGCATTAAGCATAAATAACACTGAATAATGCACCACAAGTAGGATATAATTTCATTGCACGACTATTGACTTTCGTGCTTGCATAGGGAATCACAAACCTTAACACCGATATTCTTACTAAAGCATAATCACTCATCAACATAACTCACATATCACATCATAATATCTTTAAAACTATTACTAAGAATCAAGTTCATTTTGTCCAATGATCTTCATGAAAGTTTTTATTATATCCTACTTGGATATCTATCACTTTGGGACTAATTTTCATGTGTTGCTTTTCATAAGCTCAAACAAATATAAGTGAAGATCATGAGCATAATTTTTCTTTCTCTCAAATTAATTTAAGTGAAGCAAGAGAGAATTTCTTGAAAATTTTACTAACTCTCAAACAAATCTAAGTGAAGTAAGAGAGCATTTCTTCAAAAATACTAAGCACACCGTGCTCAAAAAGATATAAGTGAAGCACTAGAGCAAGTCCATTGCTCATAAAAATTTAAGTGAAGCATAGAGAGCAATTCTAACAAGTCATGACATAATTTTGGCTCTCTCAAATAGGTGTGTCCAGCAAGGGATCCATACTTAAAACAAAAAATAAAACAAACAAAGACTCATATCGTACAAAGACGCTCCAAGCAAAACACATATCATGTGACAAATAAAAATATAGCTTCGAGTAAAATACCGATGGTCGTTAGAAGAAAGAGGGGATGCCACTCGGGGGCATCCCCAAGCTTAGTTGGTTGCTCTTTTTTAGATAATAGCTTGGGATTCTGGGGCATCCCCAAGCTTAGGCTCTTCTATACTTTATTCCTTCATCCATCGTAAGATAACCCAAAACTTGAAAACTTCAATCACACAAAACTCAACAAAACCTTCATGAGATCCATTAGTAAAAGAAAGCAAATTACCACTATAAGTACTGTACCACACAAATTCATATTTTGTTTTTACATTATATCTACTGTATTCCAACTTTTATATGACAAAGCCTCATCAAATAAAACCATAGAGCCATCAAAATAAGCACACAACGCAAAGAAAACATAATCTGTCAAAACAGAATAGTCTGTAGCAATATGACTATTTCGAAAACTTCTGGAACTCCAAAAATTGTGAAAATTTAGGACGACGTGAGCAATTTGTATATTAATCTTCTGCAAAAAGAATTTGCATTTCATCACGCTCTGGTAAAAAATAAGAATTGTTTTCGTGACCGCAAAAGTTTCTGTTTTTCAGCAAGATCAAGCAACTATCAGCCAAGAAGATCCTAAAGGCTTTACTTGGCACAAACACTAATTAAAACACAATCATAACAGTAGCATAATTGTGCTAACACTCAAGAACAGAAACCAAAAAGCAAAAAATAAATTTTATTCATTGGGTTGCCTCCCAACAAGCGCTATAGTTTTACGCCCTTAGCTAGGCATAAAGCAAGGATCTAAGTTTTGTCATATTTGTCCAACTCTTCAATCAAGCACTTAGAATCCTTCAAAGATTTAACATACAAATCTTCAATAACAACATTCCTAGGAATAAATTCAAAGATCTCACCCTTGCAAAAAGGATCTCTCATTATTTCAACATAATTCGGGTGAATACCAATCATCTTAAAGATCTTCTTTATTACTATTACTGGAAGTTGCACCCTTGTTCTTGGTAACTTTGCCAACCTTTATGGGAGTTTTTTCGGTAGTTTGAGCGGAGGTGAAAGCCATGGTTAGACTATTAAAAATTTCTTCTAATTTATCGATCTGAGACGGGCTTTCTTCTATTCTTTTATGGATTATGGTACCCTTTTGTTTTAACAACTTAAAAATATCTCCCGCTTTCGACCCAATGTTGGTGGCGAAATTATGCATCATTTTATCTATAATTTCCATATGATTTTCGGTCAGCAATTTCTTTTCAATAGCATCTAGTCTTTCCATAGTATTAAAATCATCAAGAGTCAAAATTGTTTCATTAATCATGAGAGGTGGTGAGCCCACTAAATTTCCCATAGTATTAAAAGCATCAAGAGAAGGACACATTAAGAAATTTCCACTGGTAATCGTATCAAGGACGAATCTATACCAAGTGGTGATGCCAACATAAAAACAATGGAGAAGAACACCAGTATATTGCTTACGGATAGATCTATTATGAGCATTGCAAATCCTATACCAAGCATCTTTTACATTTATCCTCCCCTTTGTTTAATGTTGAGAACCTCATTCTCGGGAGTGCAAGCAATAGAGGAAGAGCTATCCATAACGATAATAGAGGCAAACAAGATTGCACACAAAAACAGATCCGACAAGAAAACGGCAAACAGAAAAAGATGGGCGAATAAAACGACAAATTTTAGTGAAGTGGGGGAGAGGAAAACGAGAGGCAAATGGAAAATAATGTAAATTGCAAGGAGATGAGATTTGTGATTAGGAACCTAGTATATGTTGAAGATCCTCCCCGGCTACGGCGCCAGAAATTCCTTTTGATGTCGGTTGAAGGTACGTCGGTATTTCCCCAAAGAGGAAGGGATGATGCAGCACATCGGCGATAGGTATTTCCCTCAGAGATGAAACCAAGGTTATCGAACCAGTAGGAGAACCAAGCAACACAATGTAAACAGCCCCTACACATAAATAACAAGTTCTCGCAACCTGCCGTGCTAAAGGGGTTGTCAATCCCTTTCGGGGTACGTCACCTCAAGTAGGCAAACGGACGTGAGATAAATTTGTAGTAGATTGATAGATCGAATGCCAAATAAAATAAATAAGAATACATTGCAGCAAGGAATTTTTGTATTTTTGGTTTAATAGATCTGAAAATAAATGCAAGGAAAAAGTAGATCGCAAAGGAAAATATATGAGAAAGAGACCCAGGGGCCGTAGGTTTCACTAGTGGCTTCTCTCCAAAAAAATAGCAAACAGTGGGTGAACAAATTACTATTGGGCAATTGACAAAACTTCAAATACTCATGATGATATCCATGCAATGATCATTATATAGGCATCACGTCCAAGATTAGTACACCTACTCCCGCCTGCATCTACTACTATTACTCCACACATCGACTGCTATCCAACATGCATCTAGTGTATTAAGTTCATGGAGAAACGAAGTAATGCAATAAGAACGATGACATAATGTAGACAAGATCTATCTATGTAGAGATAGACCCCATCGTTTTATGCTTAGTAGCAACAATATATATGTGTCGGTTCCCTTTCTGTCACTGGGATCAAGCACCGTAAGATCGAACCCACTACAAAGCACCTCTTCCCATTGCAAGATAAATAGATCAAGTTGGCCAAACAAAACCCAAATATTGGAGAAGAAATACAAGGCTATAAGAGATCATGCATAAAAGAGATCAAATAAACTCAAATACTTTCATGGATATAAAAGGATAGATCGGATCATGAACTCAAAGTACATCGATTCCAACAAACACACCGCAAAAGAGTTACATCTTATGGATCTCCAAGAGACCACTGTGTTGAGAATTCAGAAAGAGAGAGATGAAGCCATCTAGCAACTAACTACGGACCCGAAGATCTACAAAGAACTACTCACGCATCATCGGAGAGGCACCATTGGAGGTGGTGAACCCCATCCGAGATGGTGTCTAGATTGGATCTGTTGGTTCTGGATTCTGCGGTGGCTGGATGACTATTTCGTCGATTCCTTTTGGGTTTCTGGAATATTGGGGTACTTATAGAGCAACGAGGCGGTCCGGGGGGCACCCGAGGTGGGCACAACCCACCGTGGCGCGCCTGGGCCTCCTGGCGTGCCCTGGTGGGTTGTGCCTCCCTCGGGGCACCCTCAGGCGCAGCCAGGGCCCATTGTGTTCCTTCTAGTCCATAAAAAATCTCTGTAAAGTTTCGTGGCATTTGGACGCCGTTTGATATTGATTTTCTGCGATGTAAAAAACATGGAAAGAACAACAACTGGCACTATGTCAATAGGTTAGTACAAAAAAAAATATAAAATGACTACAAAATGATTATAAAACATCCAAGATTGATAATATAATAGCATGGAAAAAGCAAAAATTATAGATACGTTGGAGACATATCACCGGCTCACGAGGCCCTTAATGAACTTGACCGCCGAGCCAGCTGGGATGGTGCGGACGGGCTCCACCTCCGCCCACTTGGTGAACTTATCGATGGAGACGTAAAGGTAGCGGTAGATCCCAGGCGCTCGAGGGAATGGGTTCAGGATGTCCATCCCCCAGACCGCAAACGGCCATGAGAGCAGAATGGTCTGGAGACCCTGAGCAGGTTGGTGGATTTGCTTGGCATGGAACTGGCAGGTTTAACAGGTTATCACCAGCTCGGCAGCGTCGTTGAGCGCCATGGGCCAGTAGAATCCGATGCGGAACACCTTGCCCACCAAGGTGTGTGATGACGAGTGATGCCCGCAGTCTCCACTGTGTATGTCGGTTAACAGCTCACACCTCTGCTCCCTGGAGATGCATCGCAAGGAAACATCGTTTGGTCATTTTTGGTAGATCTCACCGTCCTGAATGAAGTACGTAGTGGCCTGCCGCCATGCCTTGAATTCTTCGGTCCAGCACCCCTCCCGAGGCTCGAGCGCGAGGAGCAGACGTGCTCCCGAGGTCGGTCCGCAAGCGGGGGCTCCTGATAGGGGTGCTGGGGGGAGCTCCTCCTGGGCGCTGTTGGGCCCGCAACAGGAGGGGCTGCTGAGGGCTTGAAGATCCGCTCCTCGAAGACGCCAGGCTCCTAAGGCAGGCGCCGGAACGCCCTCTTGGTGATGTCGTCCGCTTCCTTGTTCGTGCTGCGTGGCACGTGCTGCAGTTGCAGACCCAAGAATTGCTTCTCGGTTTTGCGTACCTCCGCCAGGTATGCCTCCATGCGTTCATCCTTCAGCTCGTATATTTTGTTGGAGAAGTTGATGAGGAGCTGGGAGTCGCCCTTGATGGTGAGGCGCTTCACTCCCAAGGCTGCCGCAGCCTTGAGACCGGCGATCAAGCCTTCGTACTCCATGATGTTGTCGGAGACCTTCTCGCCCTGCCGGAAGCAGAGCTACACTGCGTAGTAGAGCTTGTCCCGAGTGGGCGAGATGAGCATGGCTCCAGCCCCCCCCCCCTCGCCCTGGCGTGCAAAGGCGCCGTCGAAGCACATGACCCACCCGTTTGGTGCCTCGCTTCCTGGCGAGAGGGGTCGGTCCACGCCTACCTCGGTGCTAGGAACGTCGGTCCATTCCGCCATGAAGTCAGTGAGTGCAACACCCTTGATGACCCTGGTGGTGCTGAACTCCAGCTGGAATGCCTGCAATTCGATGTTCCACTCGGCGACTCTCCCTACAGCATTGGGGCTCGGAGCACCCTCTGCAGTGAGTATGCCAAGAGGACCTTGATGGAGTGGCATTGGAACTAGTGACACAACTTGCGGGAGGCGACGAGGAGTGCGAGCAATAGGTTTTGTGACATGGGGTACGTGCCCGCGTGTCACGTAGTACCATGCTGACGAAATACACCGGGTGCTCGACGAGGGCAGAAGGGTCAGTGAGGACTTGCACCGCCTGAGGCTGGGGGGACCTCAGGAGCTTGGCCGTTTGTCGGGGTAGGCTAGCCCCAAGAACACCGTACTGAGGAACCTGGTCATCTGTTGGCACCACCGAGGCTTCAGGGGCGCCGTCTTGAAACTACATCGCCTCGACCGAGCGCGTGACGTCGTGTGGGAGGCCCTTGGCTTGGCGATCCTCCCGGACGACCACCAGCGCTGCACTAGCTGAGTGAGGCGTGGCGACCAGGTAAAGCACCAGGGGTTCAAGAGGACGCGGCGCCACCATCACCGGTGGGCTGGTGAAGTATCTCTTGAGTTATGGGAATGTTGCGTCAGCCTTCAGAGTCCACTCAAACAGGCCCTTCTTTTTCGTCAGTTTGAAGAACGGGAGGGCGCGCTCCCCCAGCTTGGAGATGAAGCACCCCAGCGAGGTCACACAGCCCGCCAACTTTTGCATTTCCTTGAGCTTCTGCGGCTGGCTCATCTCTTCTATTGCCTTGACCTCCTCTGGGTTTGCCTCGATTCCCCTATGTGATACCAGAAAGCCCAGCAGCTTATCAGAGGGGGCGCCAAACACACAGTTCTCTGGGTTGAGCCACAGGTCCACCTTGCACAGACTGGCGAACGTTTCTTCCAGGTCCTCGATGAGGGTCCTTGCCTCCCGAGACTTTACCACTATGTTGTCGACGTAGGCCTCGGCGTTCCTCCCGAGCTGCTGGCCCAGGGCGATGTGCATCAGCCACTGGAAGGTTGCTCCGGTGTTATGCAGCCTGAACGGCATGCAGGTGTAGCAGTACACCCCACATGGGGTCAAGAAGGTTGTCTTCTCGATGTCCTGTGCCGCCATCTTTATCTGGTGGTAACCTGAGAAGGCATCCAGAAAGCATAGCAGGTCGCACTCAGTGGTGGAGTCTATGATCTGATCAATGCGTGGAAGCGGGAAGGGGTCTTGAGGGCAAGCCTTATTGAGGTTGGTGAAGTCGACGCACATGCGTTCTGATAAGTATCAAGTAGAGATCCTAAGGTGTTTGGCCCAATCTTTCAAGGCGAACGATAGAACCATCAAATAACTTCGATTGTTGAGCAGATTAAATCTACTCCACAAACCGTAGAACAGATTCTTGCGAATCAGCAAGCAAAACAAGCGATATAGGCATCCCCAACTTGGGACATTTTTCCTGTCTATTCTTAACTCGAAAATTCAACTCCCCTATTACAATAGCCGGCGGCTAACTTATATAGATAAACCATAAAACGAAAAAAAAACATATGGATTGGACATGCCCAACCGAATTAAAATACCAGAACTAAAAAAATAAATAAAACTCTATGGCCCATGACATGGCCTGGATATAAAGCACTACTATTTGGCCTTGCCGAAACACATTGGTGGTGTTCTAAAATTGGGCTTCACCTCATTCGTAGGAGGAATTGCAAAGCAATAGGATCCAAGCTTCAGAATATCATGACGTGGTGAAATAATAGGAGTAATAGATATCCTCCCCTCATCATCCCCTCCAACTTGAGAGGAAACCATCCTCAGTTTCGCCTTAATGTGTTGGACCTTCTTCACAACAACCGTATCCACTTTGATATCCTTGTCAAGCATAGGCTGGATAACATGATGCTTACCATTATGCCACAAGGAATAAAAGTTGGATTTTCCTTCATGAGTGGAATGCCTATCAAATTGCCATGGTAGGCCTAGCAGCACATGACATGCATCCATAGGCAAAACATCGCAGACGACCGTGTCCTCATAAGTACCTACAAAAAATGTAAGATGCACCTTATGTGTGACTTTGAGCTTCCCAGAATTATACAACCACTGAACGCAATGGGGCTGCGGGTGTTTCCATGTAGGTAACGAGAGAGAATCCACCAAACTCTTGCTGATAATGTTGGTGTAGCTTCCACCATCAATAATCAGCTTGCAGGTAGTGTTTTGAACGGTGCATTGGGTCTGAAAAATATTCCAGCGCTGCCCTTGTCCTTCTATGTGATCCACGGGCACACGGTACACCATCAAGTTAGTGCAATTAGGAGCAGCGTTCTCTGCATACACGTCCAAATGTTCAAGTTCCTCAGACTCCTAACTCGATGGATCAACGGCCTTGTCATCATCACTAGCAGACACATATCCATCTTGTGTGAGCATCACCCTTTTTGTATTAGGGCAATCACGCCTCATGTGTCCTCGGCCCCCACAAGTAAAGCACTCTATACCAGCGGTGGATTGAGTAGATGCAGCTTTGGACACTCCTGATTTTGGCGACTCACCATGGGAAAAATTGCTGGAGCGTGTAGAAGGTGCTGATTTAGCACTAGAACCAGTCGATGTGGTGGGGGAATGACGCCATGTGTTCGTAGCTGGAACTTGGCGGCGTTTGAGCTGTTGCTCTGCACGCTCAGCTTGGTGCACAAGATCTTGGATGTTGTAGTAGACCACCATCTCCACATGACTGCACCTCAACATTCAGCCCGTGAAAGAACCGAGACATAGTGGCCTCCGGGTCCTCAGTCGTTCATGTACGTATCATCAGCAACTCCATCTCTTTATAATAGTCATCCACCGATTTATTACGTTGAGTGAGCCGCTGCAACTTGTGGTACATATCATGCTTGTAATGTTCAAGAACAGAACGACGTCGCATGAGTTCTTTCATACCTATCCAAGACATGGGGCGGTTTGGCATACCCAAAATTTGACTCCACCAAATCAGCATGTAACCGGTGAATTCAACTGCAGCAAGTTGAAGTCTTTTCTCCTCAGTATAATGGTGGGTAGCAAAAATCAGATCCATATGCATCTCCCACTCCAAATAATCGTCAGGTTTGCGGTCATCGGAGAAAGGAGGGATGGACAGCTTGACACACCCAATACGACCATCATCAATGGGAACACGAACAGCTTGACCAACACTATTACGATCATGTTGCAGAGCACGATGAGCACCTGCAAGACGGGCATCAAAAGGTCGCTGTTGTGGTGCATAATCACCATCATCCTCAAGGTCTTCACCATCAGCATGTCCATGGGCTCCGTGTCGGCGAGCAGGAACATCAGTATGGCAGTGTGGCAGCATGTCACGGGGTTGTACAACAGGGGGCGGCTGCACCTGTGCACGGGGAACAACATCTCCCGATGCATAAATCCGGGTAGACAAGCCTACAATTAGCGCGACCAAAGAATTATGGCTTTGCTTAATGTACTCGCACGTACTGTCAAAGCCAGCTCGGACATAGGAGCCAAATCATCAGCAAAGGTGGGAAGCACAAGCTCCTTCGGTTGGACTCCAACATCTACTGAATTCTCGCCATTAACCGAGTTCACCATCGCAGACGACAAATCATGGCGTAGTAGATGTCCACAGCAACAACAGTATGCGTACGATAGAACGGGGACAACAATCAGCAGGAGCGCAAGAGACTCGCGATGTCAATCACGACCAAAAATCCACGCCAGACAAAATAGAGTTGGTTCTTTATCACAGGATTCCAAGCAGATCAGGACTCGGATAAAGAAACAAAGAATGCTCACGCCCTAATAAATGAATTGTATGGAGGCCAAAACAGAATTGAAGTGTACTCACGTGTAGAACTCCAACCAAATCACGTTTTCTCTTTCCTGATTTGCTTTGCTTCCTGTACGCAATCAGGAACTATACTGATCCGGTCGATTTCGAAGAACCTAGCGCCACAGTAAATAGATATCGTGGCGGCGGCAGGATTACACGCCTCTAGCAGGACAAAAACAACAGATTAACACCGGTGTCTTGGCTTGATGCCTCCGGCAGCAATACTTCCAACAGCAGATAATTCTCAGCAGGGAATCACCGTGAGAAACCCGACGAATCTGATACCAAGATGATAAGTATCAAGTAGAGATCCTAAGGTGTTTGGCCCAATCTTTCACGGCGAATGATAGAACCATCAAATAACTTCGATTGTTGAGCAGATTAAATCTACCCACAAACCATAGAACAGATTCTTGCGAATCAGCAGGCAAAACAAGCAATATAGGCGTCCCCGACTTGGGACATTTTTCCTGTCTATTCTTAACTCGAAAATTCAACTCCCCTATTACAATAGCCGGCGTCTAACCTATATAGATAAACCCTAAAACAAAAAAAACATATGGATTGGACATGCCCAACCAAATTAAAATACCAAAACTAAAAAAATAAAACTCTATGGCCCATGACATGGCCTGGATATAAAGCCACTACTATTTGGCCTTGCCGAAACACATTGGTGGTGTTCTAAAATTGGGTTTCACCTCATTTGTAGGAGGAATTGCTAAGCAAAAGGATCCAAGCTTCAGAATATCATGACGTGGTGAAATAATAGGAGTAATAGATATCCTCCCCTCATCAGTTCCTTCCCGCCCTTCTTGAGGACGATGACCGGGTTTGCCAGCCATTCTGGGTACCGCACTTCCCGAATGACACCAGGATCTTGTAACTTGCGGGTCTCTTGGACGATGAACGACTGCTTCTCCGTGGATTGCCGCCGTGCCCTCTGCTTCACCGGGCATACGTTAGGGCACACCCTCAGGTGATGCTCAATCACCCCCTTGGGACTTCGACCAGATCCATGGGCTCCCATGCGGGCACGTTCTTGTTTTTGTGCAAAAAACTGACCAATGCCTCTTCCTGATCTGAAGGGAGGCCTGCACCTATAGTGAAGGTGGCGCCTTATGCTCCGTCTTTCTCAACCGGCACCTGCTGCGTCTCGGTGCGGTCTTGGGAGAATAACTGCTTCTTCTTTGCTGGTGCGGCCGCCGGAGCCTCTGGGGCTCCTTCCTCCCTCGGCCGCGCGGCAGATGCGGCCCTGAAGGCGAGTTTGAGGGCCAACAAGGCCTCCTTAGTGTCACCAGCCAGAGTGAGGACGCTGTTGCTCCCCGCATTCTTCATGAGGTTGTAGGCAGGGTGAGTTGCTGCCATGAACTTGGCCAGGGCTGGGTACCCGAGGATGGCGTTGTACGGGAGGCGGATGCGGGCGATGTTGAAGTCGATAAGCACAGTGCGGTAGTTGTCGCGGGTACCGAAGGTGACGGGGAGGCGGATCTGCCCCAGGGGGCTGGTGGAGCCGTCGACAACCCAGAGGAATGGCTTGGTGGGGCGGAGACGGCCATGTGGCACGTGAAGCAGGCCGAAAGCTTCCACGGAGAGCACATTGAGGCCGGCCCCGCCGTCGATGAGGGTCTAGGTTACCGCCACGTTGCAGATGGTGGGGGTGCAGAGCATCGGGAGTGCGCCTGTGCCTGTGGTGGTTGCGGGGTGATCCCTCGAGTCGAAGGTGAGGTCGGCCTTGGGTGTTGCCCACCCCGGAGGAGCTCCCTGCTGCACGCGTGCGACACCCACCTGGTGAAAGAACTGCTTGACATGGCGGTCCGAGGGCGCCGCCTGTGAAGCACCGAGGAGGGCTGCGATGGCGTGAGGCGCCGATGACGCAAAGAATGTGATGAGGAGGCCACGCAGCTCCTCCCAGGAGGCCACCGAAGATCCTGGCAAGTTGAGAAGCCACACACACGGCGTGCCCACACGGGCCATGGGAAGTTGTTGACACTAATATAAGCAAGCCATCATGATATCATAGGAAAGTAACATACTGCTGTAACAGCCGTTTGTAGCGATGACTGGAGTAGGCCAGCAATACGTCCAGCCATAGAAGGAGTCGACAGCGTAAATGAAGCCCTTGTGTTCAATGGCATCAGTGAACCATGGAGGATGTATGATCCTGAGATGGACGTGCAGATTTATCCACTTACCGCAGTGACCTGTCAGATAGGCGAGACCATGGTTGAAGAACGCAATTAGCCTGAAGTCTTTATAATTCGCAGATCTTGTGGGCACTTGGCATATTACAACCATGAGAAAATCAAACTTGGTATCATGTTGGCTACTGTAAGATTCTGAGTATTCTGGGCCACGGTGCCAAAGTAGTGCAGTGTTAATCGAAGGAAGGGGGATCAATCACCGGGTGTAGACCTCCACGAGCATCCAGCTGCCACGGTCGTCGACGAGCACCATCCAAGACGTGTTCATGCCGACCCAGTACATATCGTTAATGTAGTTGAGCGTGACGGGGATCAGATCACAGTCAAGGGGGTTGATGCTCGCCACCCTACGATCGTTATGCTGCGTGACACGCCGTTTCTGAAGATCAGGCGACATCAACAAGCAAGGAGCTGGCTTAAAAAGCTCTGGCCTAAGGGCTTTGAGTAACCGATATAGCCCCGACGATCTTGCAGCGAGCGGCATGGTACTGAGATTGTCCACACACCAAACAATGAGCTTGATTAGCTCTGAGGGGAGCGAATTCCAGCCACTCTTTCAGCGTAGGCTGCTCGGTTCTGCCATTGTTAGTGCTTGGGTTTCGGGTGAGGGGGGGGGAGGCGCCTTAGCGGGGATGGAAGATTGGACGAGATTATATGCGGACAAAGATGGAGAAGCGAATATGTGCTGCGGGAAGTGGACAGGTGATGATGACTACAACACGCCACTTGACTTACGAGACACATACTAGCAGCGTAGGGTCATATCGATGCCAGACAACGTGCTTGAGTGATCACAGTACTGGTACTCCCTAAAGTACCTACTACTATGCCCTAACTTGCTTGAGTAGAGTAGTAGTGGAGTAGTATATTCTAATCTAAAATAGTTACAAAGTTCAATGCCCGAGCGTGGAACGAGTACAAACCGCCATCGGTGCTAACTCCAATCCCCAGCAAACGTTCGCTGGGAGACATGGCATTTGCAAACGCCCGCGACGTAGTTACAATACGTGTGTAAGGGCGGCGGTTTTGTCAAATACTATGGAAAAACAGGCCACCGTCGGATGGAAATCTCACGGTTACGTGGGATTTGCCAGGATTGAGCTCGTGCCGAACAATTGCCAAATATCATTACTAAAAAAGGTTAAAACACCCAGGGCTATAACTTGCACTGGCTGACCACTAACAATGATACTAACATAGTTGTAAAATTGTCAAAGACCGTGTCTACGTGGTGTTTGGAATTATATGCAGAAAAATTAGCAAGATGCCCGTGCATTGCACGGAACAGATGCATTTTTTTTATGAAACACCTATTGTGATTGACCCATGCAGGAGTAATCCCATGTGTAAAAACTAATGATATCTTGAGAATTTTATCGAAAAATGGTATGTCGACCATTTCATCGAAAAAATGATATCTCGAGAAAGATGATAGATAAGGTGAGGAGGAGGGCGTGGTGGTGGTGGTGGTGGATTTGGTGGCGGAGGCATGGGGATGGACGGCCCAGTGGCAGCCACCATGCCAGATTGTTCCAGAGACTTCCTTTTTTAATTGCGCAGTAATGAGGTTGTGGGAGATAAGGATGAATGAGGCAAGGCCTTATCTGTAAATGTGGAGAGAGGTGAACGAGGCAAGGTCTATATTATAAGATGGCAGGCACACCATCATCACCAACTCGGTTTTTCTCTACTCCTACTCCTATGAAATACTCAGTTGGTGATGATGGTGTGTACGTCTGCCATCCACCATAATGCATTACCAAGTTAAATGTTGATCATTAGTCTTCGCTTAATGTAATCCACTGTCTAAGCATATGGAGTCTTCCATGCATGATCTTGCTCTATTTGAGTATCGCGCATGAATAAAAGTGTATCCATTTATGGTTTAGTCTATAATCTTCCATGTATGACATTTTTACTACAGTACTGGTGAAAGACTTATGATGGACCATTTCTTACATCCCCTCTGCCCTCTTCCAAGTCATCCTGATTTAGTCCCTCCGTCTAGGTGTATAAGGGCATGGTTAATACTTAATAGTATAGCCAACTGTTGACTATAAGAAAGTGCCATGTCATCTGTAGCCAACATGTATAACAATCGATACTCAAAACTAATTCTTAAAGATCATTTCTTGCAAAGCACAATAAGTGTTATTTCTTCAGAAGTTTTGGATGCAGGTTGAGCAGGTTGAACGCTTTTGTTTGCAAAAGATACCTTTTTATATATTTCACCCAGATGTTTGTGAGCTCTAGAGATGAAATAATATCTGAAGAAACCTATCGATACCCGTTACACATGAGATGACCCCCACATCCTTTGTCAAAATAAACAACTCCCCGATCAATGCATTTCACTATTTCGTGCAACGCACGGGCACCTTACTATAGATTAGTACGACCAAAAATTGAACTAACATTGTATATAATATGATAAATGCTGATGCATGTCACCTAAAATTATATCATTGAAAACTATGTTCAAATACGAATCCAGCGATATAGTTTTTGTTGACATGCACTAATATTTTGTCACTTAAATCTTCAGTCAAATTCAACGGGGGACTAATAAACCACGACCGATGTAGTACTAGTGTAGAGGGCGCTGCTGCATGCGAGTGTCACCCCGCTCGTGGTGCGGCAGTAAAGCCGTCATATCACAAAACCCAACCACTCCAAGTAATAAGTGGCCTTGTAAAATAAACGGATAGGCAACCATCACATCCCTCCGTCTTTTTTGCATTTCGTCTCTTTGCAT
Source organism: Aegilops bicornis (assembly GCA_021605145.1). Classification (NCBI taxonomy): domain Eukaryota; kingdom Viridiplantae; phylum Streptophyta; class Magnoliopsida; order Poales; family Poaceae; genus Aegilops; species Aegilops bicornis. The sequence continues at coordinate 268,580,307 of CM038673.1, forward strand.
TTACTTTCTCCGGTTCATCCCGCACACTCGATCCCTAGCTACTACTCCTAGTATCCCTATCTACTATTCCTAGGGCCTGTTCGTCATCTCTTCCCCGGCTTTTCCCATAAGACTAGTCACAGTGGAGAGTAACATTAAGGCCCTGTTTGGTTCATAAGTCTTAGGACTTTTTCTAGTACCAACTAAAAGTCCCTAGTCCCTAAAAAGTCCCTCCCTGTTTGTTTCCAGGGACTAAAAAGTCCCTAGTCCCTCCCTGGAGGTTATTAAATGACCATGTTACCCCTAGTATACAGAAAAATAACAACCAAACAACACCATGGGCCGGCGGGGCAATGGGCGCAGGGAGGAGCATTGTTGGAAAAGTCCCAAAAAAGACTCTCCTTGAGAGTCTTCTTCATTTAGTCCCAAAAAGCAACTTTTATTCCCTAGTAGTCCCTCCTGTTTGGTTAAAAAGTCTCTAAGAGGGACTTTTTCTAGTCCCGACACCAAAAGTCCTCGAAACAAACACCCCCTAAGGCACCTCACTCATTTATTTGGGCCTCTAAACTACTACTAGTACCTCCGTCCTGGTTTATTCATCATCATTGTAATTTGTGCTAAATTTTGACCAAAGATTTAACTAGTAAAATGTTAGTGCATGTGAAAATTTAACTAATGAAATGTTAGTGCATGTCACATGCACTAACATTTCATTAGTTAAATTTATGATCAAAATTTGACACAGATTACAATGGGGACCAATAAACCAGGACGGAAGTAGCAGTTATGGGTATTAATCTAGAAGCCTAAAAGAACTGCCCCTGGTACTCCTACTAGTAGAAGTACACAAGTTGGAATTCCAATTGCACGACACAACTTGTTAGGCAAAAAATTCGATACAGGGTGTAGGAAGCGGTTTGGGAATTTGCATGCCTTTCCGACCAGTGAGATACTCCGTACAAAGTACGACCGAGAAATAACCACAGAGAAGGAAGCTAAAAGTAAACAATCAAACGAGCATTTTTGCATTTGTTTTGCATTGAATCGTTTCACAAGCTTGACTAGTGTTGTTTTTCTACTTTTACAAAAACCGCATTGTAATGTTAAAACATGCATTTGCACATACATAAGTAATAGTAGTACTCCCTTTGAAAACGTGTATAAGTCTTCCCTCCTTCTTGGTCACAGTGCACAACCAAAGATGACTTATTCACCTGGACGGAGGGAGTAGCACGGTCTGCAAGCATATAGAGAGAGAGACGTGTAGTGTGATAGTATATTGGAGTAGTAAAGTTTGCGCTATATGCACGTACTTACAAAATGTGTACGGATACACAAGGTTTCCAAACTTTCCCTTTTACACACTTAATTAAGGACGCTAATAATTCATGAACATTCGGGATTTATCTTTTGCGTCCCAAAACTAATGAGATCGCATTACGAAACTAAATTATACTCCTACTAAAAGCCACGGTGCTCGCAGGAGAGCTTGCGGCGCGCCAAGAGTGCCCTGGTCCGCGGCCATTTCCCAGCGCGCCGACACAACGCCTCTTCCTCAGCCTCGCAACTCTCGAGGTGTTGATTGGCGGCTTGCCGGCGGGCGAGCAAGATCTCACCGGTGTGATGATCCGGCGCCAACAGGTACTCCTCCTCGCTGGAAGCATGCACCGGTCCACGTACCGCCAAGCATAGATGATGCGCTTGGCCCCGACTGCACTCAGGGCTTTGGCACGGGCGTCCTCCGCCACCCTCACGGCCCTCGCATGAGCCTTCTGCCAAAGAGCCAATTGCCTGACTCTCTCGAACGCGACATAGGCCTGCCAGGCAGCTTGTCCCACGGCGCGCTTCTCTTCCTCGGCCTTCTTCTCTGCCTCTATTTTGGCACGCTCTGCCGGAGGCGAAGCCTCCTACAAGGTGACACCCATTTCTTTCCAAAGCTCCTCAAGGCTGGGGGGGGGGCTCGGCGGGCGGTGCGGCGTTCTCCTCGTAGCAGGGAGCCGACGCGTCCTCCGACGCGCGTGCTGGCGAGATTGGGAACACCGACGCGTCCACCTCGACGCATCGCGGTGAGGAGCGGAGTGCCGACGCGTCCTCCTCAACTAGTGGCGGCGAGGAATGGAACAGCGACGCGTGACCGTCCGCATCGTGCAGTGAGGGGCGCCTAGGGCTTGGGAGGGGCGATGCCATGGTGGTCGACGTGAGAGGGAGGGGGAGGAGATAGCGATGAACCTGAGCGTTCTTCCGAATGCCGTGGGAGGTGCAGTATTTATAGCGAGTAATGGCACACCTGCGTAAGATATCAACTGAGCTGCACTGACTTAACTGCAGGTCCAGTTGCATCACTGACATGTGGGCCAGACCCCTGTTGGGCCCATATGTTAATGACCCAAAGCACCTGCAGTTAAGTAACCGAAGTAGCGTCCTGTAAGATATGTTGCATGATTAACGTAATAGCTACGTGGGCATATTTGTTGGTGTAAATTACGAGGGAGGGAAGGGGTGGAAATATTGCTGGTCACAACGGATTGGACGAGCGTGGGGGAAGGAGAGTCATGCATGCCGATTTTTTCCACACGGCTTGGAGTGGTGGGACCGTCGGAGGGAGAAGGAGAGTCAAGTAGGCTTATTGTTTTCACACATGGAGAGGAAAAGGTATGGAGACGAACGGGCTTCCTGCAGGTATGGGGAACGGTGCATAATAAGTCATCTTGCATGCCGGGCTAGGTATAGTCTCAAGTCATTAAAAACATACACGTCCCACACATGTTCATATTTCAAGGTGCACTAAATTATTGCATGCGATGATTAAGGCTGGCCATAATGCTGGTATCTTAGCTGGTATCATGCACACGGGAATAGCAAACATGCTGATGTGGTAAATAGTTAAAGAAGAGAGGGGGTTTAGAGTAACTAGTGTTCATGCATGCATGCAATGCGATAATGCATTGGTAAACACATTTTTTTGTGAAAGAACGACAACATTAGTTGAGTACTTTTGCATACTACAAAAACAATTCCACCGCCTCTATCTTGGTAAGAGTAGGTGAAATTTTTGAATCGAGCCCTTTAAAGTAGAAGGGAGGTAGTAGGACATGGCACGCACCTCGACAGAGGAACTAGTCTGCATTGTGCATTTAAGTTTTGTCTCAAGTCAATGTACCTCTACTTTGACCAAACTTATAGAAAAATGTGTCAACATTCACAATGTCAAATCAATATTTTTATACTCATTATGAAACGTAGTTCTTATACTCATTATAATCAGTATTGTAGATATTGATATTTTTAGTATAAATTTGGTCAAACACTTTGCAAACGGTTGACGGAAGTAAAAAGGACCAGCGGGAGTATGATGCATGCGTACTAGGCAAAAAATTGCTCATTTATAGCCGGTCGAAGTCTCAAAGGGCGCGACAGCGTGAGGGAGGCAAAGGTTGTGGGAGGCGCAACAGTTGACGGAATTAAGTTAAGTTACATCCACACACCGATATGGTGTGCGAACATGCAGAAGCTATACCATCAGACATCTAATGGGTCCCGCATAGTACTCGAGAACTCTTTGGGGGCTTGCAGCCGTTTATCCACCGGGCAAGCCAACAACCCCATGCTGTTCGCATGCCCTACTCATCCCCGTCTTCTACTACTACCTTACAATAGTTCACTCCTAGTCGTCCCGTCCTTTCACATTACACCAGTTCAACTTCTCCTAACCCTCCTCCAAAATCCATGGCCTCCCAAATCTCCATGGTCTCCGCTGAGTACCAGGTTAGAGCCATCAGCGGTGATGAGTCCATCATCATCTACACATGTGGATCCATGACGATGAAAGCATGCCTTGCTCGCTTCCTACGCATGTTCAACAGTTCAAAGGATGAGTGGGTCGCTGGGCTAGATGTTGAGTACACCACAGTCTTGGAAAGAGAGAAGATTCTAAAGCATGCAAAGAAGAAGAAGCCCGTCGTGATCCAGGTTTGTGTACATAACATGTGCTTGGTCTACCACATATGCCATGCCGACGTTGAGTTCCAGGATTTCAAGAACTTCCTCAAGGACGAAAGAGTGAAATTCGTTATAGTAGACTTTAGGAACGACAGGGATGTCCTGGGTCGGATAGGCCTCGTTGTAGGCCAGCCCTTCCATCTCCAGAAGGCAAGCCTGGTATCCTCCTCTCAGCCTTCAATGCTGACCCTGGCAGCAGCCAAGATTGATCCTTCGTAAGCTAAACTTAAGAAACCTCACCACGAGTTTCATCATGCATGGGAGTCGAAGACATTAGATGAAGATCACATCTTGTACGCATGTCGGTGTACAAAAGTAGGGGCTCCCCTTTTGACCCCTTCACTTGTGCACGGACAATCGGAGCCGCGCCCGCGGCCACACTTAGTAGGGCGGGAAAGCGGAGCCGGGGGCACAAGGAGATCAGAGCAACGCCAAGACCAAAGACACAAAGGGCAAGAGGGCGAGGTGGACTCCCCCGGCAAGACCCTTGCCGGGGCGGCCTCCGCGGCCCCGACAAGAGCCTTGCCGGGGCAACTTGCCTAACGCCAACAGAGCGCGCCACCCTTGAGCCCAAGGGTTCCAACACCGTCAATCACATTGGGACCAAGGCTCGGGAGGCACCTCCGTGGTGGCATGCAAATCTTTGTGAAGATCATTAATACACGAGATCAGATGAGGACCAGAAAACGATGATCCTCGGCGAGGTCCTTGCCGAGGAAATCTACGAGACCCCCGGCAAGCGCCTTGCCGGGGACGACTGCGGTGCCACGACAAGACCCTTGCTGGGCCCCCGGCAAGATCCTTGCCGAGGACATCAACAAGGCTGTAGCCGGGCCCATGCCTGCCAAGACTCCACCACCGCCCCCATGTAGCTGCTAGCTCAACCAGCTGGGCAGGCGCCTGCATGGCGACGTGCGGCCTCTACACCGACTGAGCAAGCACCTGCGTGGTGGCATGCAAATCTTCCTGAAGACTTGCCGCACAAGACCAAAGACAGCAGCCAGCCAACGTGAAGCGCCAGCGTCTGGACGGCCGAAACTCCGGGCGAAGGGCGGCGATACCGACGTGCTTCTTTGCCGTTCCCGATAAAGCGAGAGGGGCACGTCGGCAGCACATTACATGCGCTTGTCCGACGGTGCCAGAGGATAGACTCATCCACTTTACACCTTTCCACCTCCTGTGTGCCACTGTGGCAACCCCTTTTGTCTATAAAAGGAGGCCCGAGGTGTCCAGGAGAGGGATTCGGATCTTTTGGGCCAGTTACACCCCGTAGCTAGCTCAAGAACACAAGAACGCTCGAATACATCCACCAAAGCAGGACTAGGGTATTACGCATCTCCGCGGCCCGAACCTGGGTAAACGATCTGTGTGCTTCCTGTCAGACCCGCTCTTTGCACAACCCCGCGCCCGTCAACCGTGGAAGGGATCCCATTGATTCCATAGGTGTCAATTTCCCCTAACATCTTTGGCGTGCCAGGTAGGGGGCGCAGTTGTGGAAATCTGGTCTGATCGGAGCAGCGGCTTCATCGTGGCCATCGTTCGAAGGAAGAGGACGACCAAGCTTGACGGCACCATCTGCATATGCGGTGGGCGCCCGTGCAACGACAGAAAAGCTAAGTCGTGCAAAACTTTAAGCAATTTCTTATATATATGAGGTTATTTTCCTCGAAGGTCCTGCCCTATGTATGGAAAACCTGCACACAAAGGGGCCCTTCCGCTATTGGCAATGCCCTCGCTCTATTTCGAGTCTGCTCAATAGCTCAAGTGGCCGCGTAGAGAACGGCAGGGTAGCCTTCCGCAATTGGCAATGCTCTCGATTCTGACTCGAGTCAACCTTGACAGTTCGAGCGACCGTGTTGAGAGCGGTAAGGTGGTTCGCCTGGCAGCAAGCGCACCCGGCAGGCTATTGGGGATCCGTCCTCAAGGTGCCGCAGCCTGGGTTTACGCGCCGGCAAGCCTACCCGATTAACATAGGGTGAACATACAAAGGAAGATCAAACATGAAGATAACATGCATCATCTCGAAAGTACTGTAGAGTTATATTACATCAATTGTTGCTGTGGTTCTAACTAAAGATAAAAATTGTCTTTGTCATGAACCTGCAGCGGCGATAAGGAACAGGGTGCCTAATCCCAGCGCTGGCCCTGTACCCTCTGAATTCCGCCGACGCGGCTGATGATGAGCTCGATACGCTCCTCGAGCGCCGCGAGGTCAGCATCCTCCAGCAAGCTCTCCAGCGCGACGTTGAATCGAGGTTGGGGTTCCAGTACGCCACCTTGGTGAGGACCTTGGTCATGGCAAGCTTCCGGGCCTCATTGGCCGGGGAGGCCGCTATGTTGAGGCGAAGCTGCTCTAGGGCCCCGAGAACACCCTCGAAGAATAGGGTCAGCTTGGCGTTGGGAGTCGAGTTGGGCTCCGGGCGTACCTCGCATTTGGCATCCCCATGGTAGCCAGCTGCATGGTGATCTTGCCGGCGACGCCTTTGACGCGGCTGATCCAGTTATTCTCGCCCTCCACAAAATCCTTGTGGTTGGCGGTTTCGTTCTTCCGCAGTTGCTTCTCGGCCTCCAAATCTTTGGCCAGGGTCTCCTCCCGGTCCTTGGCCTCCGAGAGCGTCCCCTCAAGGCCCTCCACCTTTAGCTTCATGTCCTTGATGGACTCATTGGCCGTGGAGAGTAGCCCGGCCTTGCTAAGGACTGCGGCCTGCGCGTCAGCCAAGGCGCCTTTGGCCGCATCCCTCTCCCCGTTAGCTCCAGGGCCTGCTTCTTCAGCTCGTCCCGCTCCACCTCCAGCTCCTTTTCAGCGCCTCCTCGTGCTTCTCCTCCTGCTCCTGGGTCTGCAGGACAAGCTTCTCGACCTCCTCGTCCTTGCCGTGGAGTGTGGCAGCAAGCTTCTCCTCGGGAGGGGCAAGGTCCTCCTCCTGGTAGTTCAGCACGGCCTGCTGCTGGGACCGAGCGGCCTCGTCCTTGGCGGCCCAGTTCTTCGCCGTCTCCTAGGCCTTCTCGATGTCAGCTTGCTTCATGACGAGCTCCACCTTGCGCTTGGTCAGCTCATCCTGTGCGGTCTTCAGCTCCTCCCAGGCCTGGCGGAACCAGGCCTGCGTCTCAACGATGCGCCCCTCGAGGTCTGCCTCCGCCTTGTCCACCGCTGCCATCCTGGACTTGGCCTTGTCCAGGCGGGCACGGTGGAGCGCCAGGAGCTTCCGAAAGCTGGCGCCCATGGCCTGGAGGAGCCGCTCTTCCTGGGAACTGCCACCATCGGCGCTCGGCTCGTCAACAACTTCAAGCCCCCCTAGCGGCAAGCACCTCCTCGTCGAACACCTCTCCCTCGATGGGCGCCCTGGTGCTCGCCGTCCCTGGGAGGTGGACGAACAGGTCGTCGCTAACCTTCAGGTACTTGCCAGAGCTAGAGGCAGCGGAGGAGGAAGCTTGGTCGTCAACCACCTCCTCCTCGGCGGCGGCCTTGCCGGCCTCCCCGGGAGGCTCCTTGTCGGCCTCCTCGGTAGCGGACTTGCCGAACTCACCGGCAGACCCCTTGACGGCGTCCTCGACAGCGCCCTTGGTGGCCTCCTCAGCGGCAATGTTCTTGGCCTCCGCCGCGGCATCCTTGGCAACATCCTCGATGACGGTGTCAATGTCCTCCCGGTCCGCCGAGGGAGGGTCTGGATATCGAGAAGGGGATGAGGCGGAGCCAAGACCAAGATTCAAAAAGAAGAAGAAAAAGCAGGGACAGGAGACAAGTGACGTACCAGTGCCAGGCTGGGAAGACGAGCCCCCCTCCCCGCCAACATCTGGCGCCGAGGCGGAGCCACGAGCGCCAATGTTTGCCTCCTCCTCCTCCTCCATGTGCATGGGCTCGGTGCTTGGCGCCTTTGCTGGGGACGCCCCTCGGGGCGGCGTGGTCGATCGGGCGGCGTGTTGGGGGTAGCCCTCAGTGGCTCCTCCTGCTGCTGTCCTCCTTCTACAATCACGGCAAGGTCATTGCCAAGGGATCATGCCCCCAACACACGTTGTCGAGGGGCGAGTGATGAGCTTACGCTGGGGGCTGTGCCGGCGGCTGCTGTCCGGGCTGCTCCACACCACCAGCGATGTACCAGAAGGGCCTGCCGGGGGTTGGCCGCCCGCCGAAGCCCTGGCCCTCTTCACCCTCGGGGCCAGCGTCTCCGCATCCCTGCAAAGATGAAAACGAATCAAGACAAGTGGCATGGTCTGAGGGGACAAAGATGACGAAAAGGAACAAGATACTTACTCATCCTCCACCTCCTTTTCTACTGCCTTCCTCTTCCTCCTTGGGCTGAGGGACCCAAAGTAGAAGACGACCTCTGTGTCGATGTCTGCCGGAGGAGGGTAAGAAGGTGGAGTCTGGACACGCTTGGACGAAGAAGAGGCAGTTGCTTTCTTCTTCGCCACCACGGCTTTCACCAACTTCCTCGCCGCCGCAGCCCTTGTCTGGCGCACGGACCCCTCCTGGGTCTGCTGCGGTTGCACAGCCCTACCGGGCCGGACTGGCTCACCGGAGCTGGCCCGCGGTAGGACTCGCCCTCTCCCCGTGACCGGAGGGTCGACAGCCTCGACCTCCTCCTCCGATGACTCATCAACCACATCCTCAATGAGAGGGGCCCCGGTGCCGGCGCTCCTGACCTCCCCAGTGGACTCCGCCCACTGGGCGAGCTCCCTCTGCTCCGCGGCCGCTGCGGCCTCATCCTCCACGCTGAAGGCGCTGCCGGCCTCCCAGGCGAGCTCCGCCTCCGTCGCCCTGGCGGCGATGTAGTCCAGCTCCGCCTGGGTGGTGTCCTGGACGAGCAGCGGCTCGTTGCGGACGTACCTCTCCACCAAGGTATCGAAGAACTCCTGCACTTGATCCACCGGCGGCTCGGCCCAACTTGGGACAAGGCCGTGCGCGTTGAACTCCGGCATCATGGCATGATGTCGGTTTGGCGCGAGTTATTGCTCAGCGGGACCACCCCCGCCGGCAGCCCAAACAAGGGCCCCTTGGCGACCTTGCCGGCCTTCGCGGCCTTGCCGGACCTCTCGACCTTGATGTCGCGGTTCACGTCGAGCTGGAAGAGCCGCTGGCAGAAGTGGGTGTGCGCCATCATCGTGAAATTGTGATTCAGGCCGGGGCGAAGCCTCATGATGTCAGCCGCATTCCTAAAAAGCCAGGCCGGCCTCCCCTTGCTGTGCAGAGGAGCGATTTGGCGGCGGATGAAGTCCTCCCCAATCATCTCCAGGGTGAGCCCGGTAACGGTGAGGCGAGAAATCCTGGTGTCGGCGACCGTGAGCTTCCCGTCATCGGCGTCGACATTGCCCCAAAGAGGTTTCGTGGAACCGGCGCGCTACCGCGAACTCGGCAGAATTCCTGTGGGTCCTCCTCCTCAATCCAGCTCCACCGGCCCCACCACTCTTCCCACATCTCCTTCTGAGCACCCTTCGGGTATGTCCCCTTGGACCTTGGGATCCAGACGACACAACCAAAGATGGCACCTCCCTTTTGGATTCGAGGATAAAAGTAGTGGCGGAAGAGCGCCGTGTTGGGGAGCACTCCGGGAAACCTCTCGTAGAGATGCGCAAAAAGAGCCATGCACGCCACGGTGTTTAATCCAGAAGGTGGAAGCCAAAGGTGTGCATGATATCATTGAAGAAATCATAGAAGGGGGGCAGAGGCCGCAGGAAAAGTAGTCGATGAAGAATGGGTACCGATTCGGGCCAGCTTCGGTGAAAGCAGCAGGGATGAAACGCATGGCCGGATGCCCCATCGTCTCCCCCCCTGTCTTGCACCCCCACAGGTGCTTGAAGTACTCCCGGAGATGGACCGCGTCGACCGTCGAGGGGAAGTAGGCGGATTGCGTCCGCCGCGCCGCCAACTCGCTCTCTGGCGGCTCCTTTGCCCCGGCATCCTTGGCCACTCCCTTGCCTTTACTGGTTTTGGGTGCCATGGAAGCTGTGAGAGGCGAAGGGGGAAGGACGATGAAGACGCGGCGGTGGCGAGCGAAGGCAAGAGCTTGAGAGGGAGGAAGAAGGGGACGGCGGTTCCGAGATTGGAGAAAGCACATAGGGTAAATGAGCAGCGCGCCCGCGGTTATTCCTTTTTATGGGGAAGGCGTGGGCCGCCTCTTTACCATTTACTCTGATGTGACGCATGCGTGCGGGAACTGTCCCACGCATGTCCCCCACGTCACACACGACACTCCACGACGCGCATTGAACGCGGGTCGTGGGGAAGCGCAAGCGAGCGAAAAAGTTACCGTGTTAAAAATCCACCCTGCCTGCCCGCACACCGTTGTGGGCCCGGCCCAACAACGTGTCGCGCTTATGTGTGGCCCAGGCCTGGGGGCTCCTGTCGGTGTACAAAAGTAGGGGCTCCCCTTTTGACCCCTTTACTTGTGCACGGACAGTGGGAGCCGCGCCCGTGGCCACACTTAGCAGGGCAGGAAAGGGGAGCCGGGGGCGCAAGGTGATCAGAGCAACGCCTAGACCAAATACACAAAAGGCAAGAGGGTGAGGTGGACTCCCCCGGCAAGACCCTTGCCGGGGCGGCCTCTGCAGCACCAGCAAGAGCCTTGCCGGGGCAACTTGCCTGACGCCAACAGAGCCCGCCACCCTTGAGCCCAAGGGTTCCAACACCGTCAATCACATTGGGACCAAGGCTCGGGAGGCACCTCCATGGTGGCATGCAGATCTTTGTGAAGGTCATTAATACATGAGACCAGATGAGGACCGGAAGACGACGATCCCCGACGAGGTCCTTGCCGAGGAAATCCACGAGTCCCCTAGCAAGCGCCTTGTCGGGGACGACCGTAGCGCCACGGCAAGACCCTTGCTGGGCCCCCGGCAAGGTCCTTGCCGAGGACATCAACAAGGCCGCAGCCGGGCCCACGCCTACCAAGACTCCACCACCGCCCCCATGCAGCTGCTAGCTCAACCAGCTGGGCAGGCGCCTGCGTGGCGACATGTGGCCTCTACGCCGACTCAGCAAGCACCAGCATGGTGGCATGCAAATCTTCCTAGAGACTCCGCCATCGCACCAGCACAGCAGCCAGCCAACGTGGCGCATCAACGCCTCATCAGCTCGGACGCGCGTCGGAACCAGGTGATGTGGCGACGGCTGGGACGTACTTCTTTGCCGTATCCGATAAAGGGAGAGGGGCACGTCGCCAGAACATTAAATGCATTTGTCCGACGGTGCCAGATGATAGACTCATCCACTGTACACCTTTCCACCTCCTGTGTGCCACTGTGGCAACCCCTTTTGTCTATAAAAGGAGACCCGAGGCATCCAGGAGAGGGATTCAGATCTTTTGGGCCAGTTACACCCTGTACCTAGCTCAAGAACACAAGAACACTCAAATACATCCACCAAAGCAGGACTAGGGTATTACGCATCTCTACGGCCAGAACCTGGGTAAACGATCTGTGTGCTTCCTGTCAGACCTGCTCTTTGCACAACCCCGCGCCCGCCAACCATAGAAGGGATCCCAGTGATTCCATAGGTGTCCATTTCCCCTGACAACGCAGCAATGGATGCCTACCTTTGTTTAAATATCTACAAGGGTTGGATGAAGAAGCAGAGCCCAGTGTCTGGTCAAGCAAAGAAGTGTCAGCGAAGAGGAAGAGGATGAGGGACGAGGATGAAGTCGAGGACGTGGACTCGAACTCGTACTCCGAGTAAGGTGGCAGTGCTGTTGCTCATGGTGGTTCTACTGCAGTGTCAAGCAGACTAGTTGCTTAGTTTTATTTCAGGTGTGTGTTGTGCTGAGCCCCCAGCAGAACTATGTTTATGTTCTTTCTCGTTATTTGAACTTTATGTTCTTTCCCGTTATTTGAACTCTTTAGTACATACAGTAATACTAGTACTATGTCTTACTACTGTTCATGCAGTTGGTACTACTACTTGTATCTTCATGTTCCTACTTGTCGGCATTCAGGGAACGAGGGTCCCCAGACTTGTCTGCCTGCGGCTCACGGCGTGGCTCTGCGAGCGGGCCCGTAAGGCCCATCTTCACCAACAACCTCTCAAGACCCTCGCGAGGGGCCAAGCCTCGCGAGGCGGATGACACAAGACCTCCTCGGGAGCGGCCTCACCAGGCTGGCTCGCGAGGGGCGGAGATATCAAGGCAAGGCAAACCTCGCGAGGTTCTCATGACGCAAGCCATGACGATCGAGACCAAAGGGAAAGTGGCGCCAAATACAAGACAATGTCTTTGCTTCCTCTTTGGTGCTAAGGAGGCAAGCACAGGCGAGGAGTACCGAGGCATCTGTCAAATGTTTCCATATCAGTGCAACGAGACCAAGGCTAGCAGGATGGCAAGACGAGGTCATCATGGAGCCCAAGCCAAGGCCACCACTGTGAGCCTTTGGCGGTGCTTAAGACCGCTTTGTCAAGATAGCTTGTACTAGCTGTCCCCTTTCAAACTGGCCGTTGTCGGCTCCCTTCCCGCTCAATATTTGGGAAGATGACCAGGGCCTCTATAAATAGGGCTAGCCACCACAGTAGGAGGCATCGGATCCTCACCCACTAGACCTCATCTTAGACTAGATACAGCCCATCCTCACACCCACCAAGCACAAGAACACCTCCCTTAGGAGGCTGTTCTTCCCCTTGTACTGTTCATCCTCCACCCGAGAGGCAATCCACCACCACCACACTTGAGTAGGGTATTACACCACAACGGTGGCCCGAACCAGTATAAATCTTGTGTCTCTCGTGTTGCTAGTTCGTCGAGCTAAGCTTAGAGATCCCGGTGAGGTTGAGGGCCTAATTTGGTAGGGGGAGATCTTCTTACGCACCCCAGTGTTCGAACCTTGAGGGTTTTGCTGGAACCCAAGATCCGACATTTGGCGCGCCAGGTAGGGGTGCGCCGGAGTTTTCCTTCCGTCGATTTGCGCTCCACCATCTCCACGCCCATTCTCCATGGCTGGCGCCGCTCTTCCGACTGGATCTATGGGCGCCCACGGTGACGCCCAGGGGCTCCGAGCCCTTGCTCCCGCCATGCAGCAGGTGCAGTGGCCACCTAAGTTCAAGCCAGAGATGCCGCTGCGCTACGACAGCGCGGTGGACCCGTCGGCTTTCCTGCTAGCGTATGAGGAGGCCGTCTCTAAGGCCTGGGGCGACGACAAGGTCATGGCCAACTGGCTTCCCATGGCCCTCACTAGCGCGCCGCCCGCCTGGCTGCTCAACCTCCCCAGATCCACGACGACGTCTTGGGAGGAGTTGTGCGGTCTCTTCGCTGCGCGCTACGCAACACCGACGCAACACGTGGTCGCTTTGCCCTCCTCGGCGGCTCACAAGTGCCGCCCTCGGATCGTCACATCAAGCCGTTCCTTCGCCAGATCGGCGCCACTTCCAAACACCCGGGGGCTCCACCGGGTTGGGCTGCGCCCGAGGCCGACCTAACCTTCGACTCAGGGGATCATCTCGTCTCCACCATCAGCTCGGGTGCTCCCGATGCTCTGCACGCCCACCATCTGCAACGTGTTCGTCACCAAGACTCTCATCGACGGTGGCGCCGGCCTCAACGTGCTCTCCGTCGAGGCCTTCAGCCTTCTTCACGTACCGCTCGAGCAGCTCCGCCCTAGCAAGCCTTTCTCAGGGGTTGGTGGAGGCTCGACCCACTCCCTGAGGCGGATCCGCCTCCCCGTAACCTTTGGCACGCGCGACAACTACCACACCGAGCTGGTCGACTTCGACATCGCCCGCATCGGCCTCCCATACAATGCCATCCTCGGGTACCCGACCCTGGCTCAGTTCATGGTGGCGACCCATCCGACCTACAACCTCATGAAGATGCCCGGGAGTAAGGGTGTCTGTCGGTGTCAAAACCGGCGGATCTTGGGTAGGGGGTCCCGAACTGTGCGTCTAGGCGGATGGTAACAGGAGACAAGGGGCACGATGTTTTTACCCAGGTTCGGGCCCTCTCGATGGAGGTAATACCCTACCCCGCTTGATTAATATTGATGATATGGGTAGTACAAGAGTAGATCTACCACGAGATCGTAGAGGCTAAACCCTAGAAGCTAGCCTATGGTATGATTGTTGTTCGCCCCACGGACTAAAACCCTTCGGTTTATATAGACACCGAATAGGGTTAGGGTTACACATAGTCGGTTACAATGGTAGGAAATCTACATATCCGTATCGCCAAGCTTGCCTTCCACGCCAAGGAAAGTCCTATCCGGACACGGGACGAAGTCTTCAATCTTGTATCTTCATAGTCTAGGGTCTGGCCAAAGATGATAGTTCGCTATCCGGACACCCCTAGTCCAGGACTCCCTCAAAGAGCTCCTTTAACCAGGCTTCAATGACGCATTTAGTCCGGCGCGCATATTGTCTTCGGCATTGCAAGGCGGGTTCCTCCTCCGAATACTTAGAAGGTTTTGAACACAAGGATAGTGTCCGGCTCTGCAAAACAAGTTCCACATACCACCGTAGAGAGAATAATTTTTTGCACAGATCTGCTGACGTATTCCGGGGCATGACATCACACCACGGCCAGGCCTTTATTCGAATCGTTTTTTACTATCCCACCTCAACGGGTTTAGCGAGGCGGTTTCCTTGGCACGTCTTATCAAAGCGTAGATCGTGCCCCCTTATCCTGGGATTCTCATCAATACGGACGTGGGTAACCCAACGGTGCCCGTTGGCACGCCTCCTCTATCGAAGGCGAGTCCCAATCGACCACGGGGAGGGCTCTTGGTATTCAACCTCTTTATAATGAGACCAAGGCCCTCTTCTTTTTTCTACCCTCCATCGAGTTCGCCTCGCTTCGAGTTCTAACACCCAAAGCTTCAGATTTAGGCGCTCGGACCTTCGACGATGTCCGCTCCGACCAGCTCGGCCGATGGATGTCTTCGTCCGTCACAGAAGATGATGTTCTTAAGCTGGGAGACGCCAGGTATCTGACCGGCGAGTTTTCGTGATAGGCTGCCTGCCTGTGGCAGGTCATTACCACTCCCGAGCCCGGCGAGAGCGTGGTGTTCGTGGTCTCACTTCCTTCGGGTTTAGGCTTCCCGACGGATCCCTTTGTCTTGAGGGCTCATGTTTTATTATGGGCTGTATTTCCATGACTTGAATCCGGAGTCCATCCTCCATATCTCGTCATTCATTGTTGTATGTGAAGCCTTCCTCCATATTACCCCTCACTTTGGATTGTGGCTCAAGACCTTCAAGGTGGAGCTAAAGATGATCGAGGGGCAACAAGCAGAGTGCGGAGGGGCGGTCATAAGCAAGTGTGCTGATGCTCCGTGGCCCGAGGGCTCTTTTCAAGAGGAGCTTGGTTTGTGGCAACGGGAGTGGTTTTATATCACCGCTCCTGTGGGCACCAAATGGATGGCGCCACCCGCCTTCCGCCGAGGTCCACCACAATGGCTGGCATCATGGGTCAACCGGGCTCGACTGGGGCGCCCAAGGACGTTCCTGCTTTGAGGCCAGATTCGAGACCTCCAAGAAAGAGAGATCAATCTGGTCATGGCGGCGCAGGTTATGCTGATTCGGCGCCTTCTGCCCTTCAAACGTCGCCCCCTCCGTCTGTGGGAGTTTAATCCGGAGGGACCACGAGATCTCCAACATTTTATGGGCGCGACGCCCAAGGAGATGTACAAACTGTTCTTCGGAGCACAAGAGAAGTGTCCGGACTTGACCGAGGACGTAGGTCTAAGCTGCTGCAATCACCAAGATACTCAAGTAAGTAACCTCAGAACCGGACAGGCTGTTCATTCATTTATCATATATATGCCCTTTAAGGGAGCCGTTTCTTGAACAGGAGTGGATAGCCAAGGCAAAGTTGATAAGGTGTCCGGCTCCCCTCCCAGAGACCACGCCCGGATCCCATCTTGACCAAGATGTTGAAGGCCGCGCCTTTTAAAGAAGGCAAAGGCGGGAGCAGGAAGCAACCGCCTCCATGAAGGAGGCTTTCAAGGAAGAGGGATCAGGATCCTCCCTCCAAGGGAGAAGAGGACCGCTCAAGACCCGGAAGCCAAGGCCTCAAAACGGGAAAGAAGTCTTCGTCAGAAAGTCCGGCCGGAAGTACCCCAGCCGCACTATTTTCCCAAGGGATCAGCCCTCCAAATGAGCCGTAAGTAAAAAGAAGGGGTCCTGTGAATAAAGAACATCCCTGTATTTATTTCTGAAGATAATTGAAATTGTATCTTGTAGTTCGGATCTCAGCCCTTCTCAGCAGAGCTCGTCTTCGGGGGATCTTCGTCCGGAGATGATAGAGAGCGAAACGCCTCCACCTATCATGCCTTCGTGCGAGGCGGGCGACCCTGAAGTGCCGTCACGGAGAGTTTCCCCGAGTCCGCGGGCCGACGGTCCGGTGCCAACCGGCATGCGGTCGAGGAGGAGTGAAGGACCTGCCGGGCGAAAGCGATATCTCGAGAAGATCGCCGTGCACTAATGGCTACGGTAATTGAAAGAATTGCATCCGGCGAGAAGATTGCATGAAGCCGCCGTAAGTTTATCGACGGGGTTTGAGGTCTGAAAAAAATGATGTACCTTCGACGGTTATGCATATAGAATGCGCCTGTATAGATAGTAGCCCTGAGACTCGGTATGTCATTACAACCGACGGCGTGCCGAGGATCATAATCTCGATACTAACATGTCGCTGCTTTCTATGTAGGTGGCGGGCGTCCGGTGGCTAGCCGGATCGATGAATTTGCCGAACTAAAGCGGCAACTTGACGAGGCGGATGCGGACATCGCTGGTCAATAAACAGTTTGACGAGTCACAAGGTATGCGACTTCTCCGCGTACACACGGTAAGGGAGCTTGACGCCCATGCCTTACTACTTGTATGCTTTGATGCGACGGTGCCGCTCTTTGTGGAGAGGCTGCAGGCGGAACTTGCCGAGCCTAAGAGCAAGCCGAAAGAGTAATGTCACGGCCGCTTTAAAGGCGGCCAAGAGCTGAAAGACGAACGGGCTGCTCATCGCCCGAAGCAAAGGGAAATGGCCGATTTGGCCTGAAACTGAAGAATACTACCAACCGCTGCGAGGTTCTTGAAAAGAACGTCAAAGCGGAACAAGAGGACCTGAAAAAGGCCACCGCCGAATCCAAGGATGCCTGCTCCGCTATGAGAGCTGCCAAGGAGGAGCTGAGTCGGCCGGGATATTGTGGCTGGAAAACCGTTTCTGCTGCGGAGGAAATATACGGATCCGAAGTATGATCAGTTGGACAAGTTGTGGAGTTCGGAGGATGCTTATCTGGACTTAGCGGCGAGCGCTGCGGACGCGATTGAGCACTTCCGAGGCCAGAAGGGGCACAGAAGGGAAGAGCTATATTGGTCGCAATTCCATAGTCCGGAGCGTCCTCTTCCGTTGACCGATCGTTTGGCGAATGGGACGAGCTGAATCGATTATCCGGACTTGCCATGAAGCATGTCATGACTCATTTGTGGCCAAAGCGGACCCGGCCGAAGTAGTTATTTTGGCCTAGTGCAGCAGTTCCTTGGTGCGGTATCGCCAGATCGACGCAATGAAGCGGTCGCCGTGGATTGAGGGGGCGCGGATGGCTCTTGCCCGTGTCAAGGCATACTGGGCTGAGATGAAGGCCACCGATCTTGTGTCCCCAGACTCGGACGGCGGCCGAGTACTAGGCGAGCGCTATTTTGAGGAAGTTCTTCCGGGCGCTCGTTTAATAGAGACGCAGTGCTCGAAGGATGTTATGTTTGAATGACATGTATAATTTTATGAAACAATGTTTCAATTTAATGTAAGAGCTTTTTATACTTGTGCCTTCAAGTAGCAAACTACCTCCTGTGCGGCCGTTGATGTATATATGTATATAACACGAAAGATGGCAGTCTTGGCTTCAGCCCCACGCACATAGTGCGGGGTGTTTGCAAAGAAGTCGCGCTTTCACACTTAATCCAACGCCTTGGTCCTATAAAGGAGGTGGTAGCGTAGCAAACTAGGCAACCGGACTATAATGCTTTATCACTTTCACTTAGCCATAGGAGTTCGATGGTGGGGCTACTATATAGCCCTCGGGGCACCGCACTCTCCGAATTCGGGTGCGTATGTGCCTGACCGAAAACGGTCCTTCATTAATGCGGAGGAATTCTAAACATTCCGATGAGTCATCGAGTGGTTGACCAGTCTCTCGCTATATCATGACGGTCAGGTTTCGGCTTTCATCGAGGTGCTCGCCGGACAAACCGGGCACAATCACAAGAGGTTCTCACGGTGCCGTGTTAGCCAATAGAACGGAACGTAAGGCAACAAAACACAGGAGCCGGGCAAACCCAACATTTGACCAAAGACATGATTCGGAGCTGATGCATATAAGGCCTAACTCGAGACGCCGAACACTCCCTAAGGTATTCGGTCTTTTATAAAGCGGGCCGAACAATGCCCTTGGTAACAAGCCCCTGGTGTCCAGGTACGTGCAAACTTCTGACGGGCCGATGCCAAAACGACAGCCTCCTCCTCGGTTATAATAAGAGACCGGGGGATGAGTAACAACCAGAGACAGTGAAAAAGGTTTATGCAAGGTCTTAATCTGAAAAGAATCCTTGCAACGGGTCCCCGCCGCACATCTGCTGTGTCTCCGTTGTGCCGTATCCTCGATTTGGTATAGCACAACGTTCATCTGTAAAAGAGAGGAACTTAGTTTGAAAAAGATCGCGCTAAAATGTAATTGGAAATAAAATAGAGTATGATTAAAAAATGAGTAAAATCTAGCTTTATTGTCTCTTGTTGTACATGCGTGGAGCCCTAGTAAGAAGTGCAGCGGCTAGTAAGCATGATGTTTATTTATGCGGACTCGCCTAACCGTGTCCGGGGTCCTGAACGACTGCTTTAGACGCTTTTGGCCAGCAAGGCCGTATTAGTGTGAGGCTGTTAAGGCGGTCTCACATTCTTTCCTTGAGGGACACGCGCAGCTTCCCTTTAATGAAATGATGCCTCGTGGACGGGCATTTTAAATTTAAGAGATTCATAATGCGGTATTGCGTTAAAGCGGGCGAAGCTTGGCCCCAAAGAGAGTGCTTGATGGCTACTTTTAAATGGGGCGATGTGGAAGACCAACTTTTCCCGACGAAAGTTGTCGGGTGAGCCGAACATAACTTCCAATAGTAGGGAGCCCGTAAAATGGGCATATGTGCCTGGCATCATTCCTTGGAAGGAAGTGTTGCTATGGCTAATCCTGTTTGGGTTTATCCCCATGTTGTGGATTGTGTCCTGACATAGCAGGTTTAAATCACTGCCGCTGTCCATTAGGACTTGCGTAAATTGAAGACCGTCGATTATAGGTTCTAGTATCAAGGCAGTCCATCCTGCGTTCCGGATACTTTCGGAGTAGTCCGGATGGTCGAAGGTAATTGGTTTTGACAACCAGTGTTGGGACTCAGGGTAGATTGTGCGGTAGCGTAATTCAATGGGTGCCGCTCTGTTTTCCCCTTTTGTCACTTGAAGTAAGTTTACTGTTTTGACCTCTTGTGGGAAATTCTTTTGTTTTCGGGGCTCGCTTGTGGTGCTCGTCATCATCCTCACTTG
Organism: Aegilops bicornis; assembly: GCA_021605145.1. Classification (NCBI taxonomy): domain Eukaryota; kingdom Viridiplantae; phylum Streptophyta; class Magnoliopsida; order Poales; family Poaceae; genus Aegilops; species Aegilops bicornis. The sequence goes on from CM038673.1 coordinate 268,599,776, forward strand.
GTGTGTCGAGCCCTTGTGTTCGGCGTTGAGTCTGCCGGATCGCTTGAAGACCCAACAATCTCTGTGGGTATGGTTTGCGAGGCTTCCCGAGTACCGTGGATTTGGCATATCTTGTCCAGGATTTTGTTTAAGTTGGATAGCTCATCGCTATTGTCCTTATGGGGCAGTTTTTTATTGTTCGCCGTGAGCTTTTGAATCCGGCGTTGTTGCCGCGCTCTTTGGACCGCTCCTTAATCCGGCGCTGGTCCTTGCTGCGTCGTGGTTTCCCATTCCATCCTCGACTTCGGATGTACTTGGGTCGCTGGTAATGCATCTTGCTAGCTAGCTATCCTCTCCCGCATAAAAGCGGGTCTTGAGGCTTGTTAGTGCGGCCATTGTTCTTGGCTTTTCCTGGCCAAGGTGTCGGCGAGCCATTCGTCTCGGACGTTGTGTTTAAAAGCTGCTAAGGCTTCGGCGTCTGGACAGTCGACTATTTGGTTCTTTTTGGTGAGGAACCTGTTCCAGAATTTTCGAGCTGACTCTTCGGGCTGTTGGGTTATGTGACTTAGATCGTCTGCGTCCGGAGGTCGGACATAGGTTCCCTGGAAATTGGCCCGAAAAGCATCCTCAAGCTCTTCCCAACTACCAATGGTGTTTTCGGGAAGGCTTTTAAGCCAATGCCGGGCTGGCCCTTTGAGCTTGAGGGGTAGGTATTTTATGGCGTGGAGATCATCTCCTCTGGCCATGTGTATGTGGAGGATATAATCCTCAATCCAGACTCCAGGGTCTGTCGTTCCGTCGTATGCCTCTATGTTTACGGGCTTGAATCCCGCTGGAAATTCATGATCCAGCACCTCATCGGTGAAACATAGAGGGTGCATGGCGCCCTATGTTGGGTGTGCCGTGATGTTCGGATATTTGATGTGTTGTATTGCTCGCCAGAACTTGTTTCCTTGGCCCGTAGATAGATTAACTGGGCCATCCTTTTGGTGCGAATACTTATGCGGATCGCGTGCCGGCTTGTGTGCGGTGCCGCTTGCCGCTCTACGTTTGCCATGTGGTCGTCTATCCGACCCGGCGGCCTCTTTGTTTTTTGATCGTGGGGGCTCTACGGCCTCCTCATCGAATTCGGGCAATAGTTTGCGCTTTGGGTAGCTCTTTGCTTGGCGGTTGTCGCCATATTTGTCTGCAGTGTCGAGTAATTTACTCCATCTCATTCGGAGTGCGTCTTCCGTTGTTCTGAGCCTCTGTTTATGCTTTTACAAGCTACGCACAGTAGCGAGGAGCTCTTTGTGGAGGTTCTTCTGATCCAATGATGTGTCCGGCGTGAGATCGTCCGGACTGTTGTCCTTGCCGGGGACGGGTTGTTTGTCCAAGTTGGCCTGTTCGGATGGTTGCTCAATGGCATGTTCGTCGTCGGCCGGCTCACCCTGCTCTATGGCTAGGTCTGTGTGGGCGCTATCTTTGTCGAGGTGGGGTTTTGAGCGGCGCTTACGTCGCCGCTTTGACTGCTCCCCAAGGGAATTTTCTTTCGCAGCGTCTCGTCGTTCCCCGTTATCGCTTCCCTTAGGTTTGTCCACCATATATATATCGTAAGTTGAGGTGGCCATCTAGTGCCCTGTGGGTGCTGGTTCTTGGTCGTCTCCGGCGTCGTCGTCCATATCGTCGATGTCCTCGGAGTTGAAGTCGAGCATGTCTGTTAAGTCATCGACAGTGGCTACAAAGTGGGTGGTGGGTGGGCGTTGAATTTCTTCATCGTCCGAATCCCAACCTTCCTGACCGTGGTTCGCCAGGCTCCCTCGACAAAGAGAGAGACTTTAATGAGTTCATGATATCACCAAAGGGCGAGTCTTTGAAAGATGTCCGCAGCGGTGAACTCCATAATCGGCGCTTGATCGGATTCGACCGGGCGGGCGCGGAGGTTGGAGTCCGGAAAGGAGTCCGCACTGGAGTCACGAGCTTTGCAAAGGACAGGGATGGTGTTCGGCTCAATCGCCAGAGAGATTTCATCCCCGAGGCGGTGTCCAACCAACCGTCCTCGATCGGTGAAAACCGGCTCCGGATTAAGGGTCGAGGCGGGCAGTGCGGCCTCTGTGGCATCTTTACGGGCGGCAGAGCTAGATCGTACTCCATCGAGACGGCGACACGCCGATCGCGGGCTCGAATCTGTCGAAGATCAAGTCTCCGCGGACATCGGCCGTATAGTTCAAGCTTCCAAATCTGACCTGATGGCCAGGGGCGTAGCTTTCGATCTGCTCCAGATGGCCTAGCGAATTGGCCCGCAGTGCAAAGCCGCCGAATACGAAGATCTGTCCAGGGAGAAAAGTCTCACCCTGGACTGCGTCGTTGCTGATGATTGAAGGAGCCATCGGGCCTATAGGTGACGACACAGAGGAACTCTCAATGAAAGCACCAATGTCGGTGTCAAAACCGGCGGATCTCGGGTAGGGGGTCCCGAACTGTGCGTCTAGGCGGATGGTAACAGGAGACAAGGGGCACGATGTTTTTACCTGAGTTCGGGCCCTCTCGATGGAGGTAATACCCTACTCCTGCTTGATTAATATTGATGATATGGGTAGTACAAGAGTAGATCTACCACGAGATTAGAGAGGCTAAACCCTAGAAGCTAGCCTATGGTATGATTGTTGTTCGTCCCTACGGACTAAAACCCTTCGGTTTATATAGACACGAATAGGGTTAGGGTTACACAGAGTCGGTTACAATGGTAGGAAATCTACATATCTCAGACGCCAAGCTTGCCTTCCACACCAAGGAAAGTCCTATCCGGACACGGGACGAAGTCTTCAATCTTGTATCTTCATAGTCTAGGAGTCCGGCCAAAGATGATAGTTCGGCTATCCGGACACCCCCTAGTCCAGGACTCCCTTAGTGTCCTTACGGTAGTTGGGGACGCCAAGGAAGCCCTGGCGATGCTCAAGCTTGCCCTCAAGACCGTTGCAACGGCACATCCCGCCGACGCGGACACCTCCAAGGCCAAGGGAGCCGCACCAACCAAGAAGAAGCAGTTGTTCACTCAAGACAAGGCAAAGACCAAGCAGATGCCAGTCGAGGAGGACGGGTCCTCAGGGGCAACCTTTACCATAGGCGCCAACCTCGAGCCTGATCAGGAGGAGGCACTAGTGAAGTTCTTGCGCGCAAACAAGGAAGTGTTTGCTTGGGAGCCCAATCTGCTAGTAGGGGTTCCAAAGAGGGGTGATAGAGCACCACCTGAAGGTGTGCCCCAACGTACGCCCCGTAAAGCAGAGGCCGAGGCGGTAGTCCATGGAGAAGCAAGCTTTCATCATCCAAGAGACCCGCAAGTTGGAGGCTGCGGGTGTCATTCGCGAGGTTCGGTACCCCGAGTGGCAGGCGAACCCCGTCGTCATGCCAAAGAAAGGCGGGAAGGAGCGTCTGTGCGTTGACTTCACCAACCTCAACAAGGCCTGCCCCCAAGATCCGTTCCCACTTCCCCGCATCGACCAGATCGTTGACTCCACCGTCGAGTGCGACTTGCTGTGCTTCCTGGATGCGTTTTTAGGATATCACAAGATCAAGATGGTGGTAGAAGACATGGAGAAGACAGCCTTCCTGACCCCGTGTGGCGTGTACTGCTACACTTGCATGCCGTTCGGGCTGCGAAACGCAGGCGCAACCTTCCAATGGCTCATGCACATCGCCTTGGGTAGGCAGCTCGGGAGAAACGCTGAAGCTTACATCGACGACATCGTGGTGAAGTCTCGGGAGGCGAGAACTTTGATTCAAGACCTGGAGGAAACCTTCGCGAGCCTCCGCCAGGTGGACTTGCGACTCAACCCGGAGAAGTGTGTGTTTGGCGTCCGTTTCGGCAAGCTACTGGGCTTCCTTGTGTCCCACAGGGGGATCGAGGCCAACCCAGAGAAGGTCAAGGCCATTGAAGACATGAGTCCACCGCAAACCCTGAAGGAAATGCAGAAGCTCGCTGGTCGTGTGACTGGGCTGGGGCGCTTCATTTCCAAGCTGGGAGAGCGTGCCCTACCCTTCTTCAAGCTGATGAAGAAGAAGGGCCCATTAGAGTGGACCCCGTAGGCCGACCAAGCATTTCAAGACCTCAAGAAATACCTGACTAGCCCTCCGGTGATGGTGGCACCACGACCTCTCGAGCTCCTAGTGCTTTACCTTCCCGCCACTCCCTACTCCGCCAGTGCGGCTCTGGTGGCGGTTCGGGAAGAACGCCAAGCCAAGGGTGCATCACGCCGAGCTACGCCCCCAGCAGGGAGGATGCAAGACCAGGAGGCACCGCAAGGGCCGCATCTACGGCAGCAGAGAATCAAGCTCAGTAGGACGACGCCCCCAAGCCTGTAGGGACCCTCACAAGCGATCAGGCGTTGGGGGCTCCACCACCTCAGGAGGCGCCCCAAGTTCCGGGAGGCATAGGCTCCATTGTCGCGCCCGCCCTTGTTGAGCACCCAGTGTATTTTGTTAGCACGGTGTTGCGGGACGCAAGGGCGTGGTACCCCATGCCTCAAAAGCTCTTACTCGCACTCTTGGTGGCCTCGCGTAAGCTGTGGCATTACTTTCAAGGTCACCCAGTCAAGGTCGTCTCAGCCTACCCATTGGAGAGGGTGCTCAGGAGCCCAAACTCTGCCGGGAGGGTCGCCGAGTGGAACATCGAGCTGCAGGCATTCAAGTTGGAGTTCAGCACCACCAGGGTCATCAAGGGAGCCGCACGCACCGATTTCGTGGCAGAATGGATGGACGCCCCGGCACTAGAAGTAGGCGAGGATTGGTCCCTCTTGCTGGGAAGTGAGGCGCCGATGGTTGCGTCATGTATTTGGATGGTGCCTTCGCGCGCCAGGGCGCGGGGGCTGGAGCAGTGCTCATCTCGCCCACTCAGGACAAACTCTACTACGCTGTGCAGCTCTGCTTCCAGCAGGGCGAGAAGGTCTCCAACAACATTGCAGAGTACGAAGGCCTCATAGCCGGCCTGATGGCAGCGGCGGCCCTGGGGATGAAGCGTCTCACCATCAGGGGCGACTCACAACTCCTCATCAACTTCTCCAACAAGGTATATGAGCCGAAGGACGAACACATGGAGGCGTACCACGCGGGCGCAAGATGGAGAAGCAGTTCCTAGGCCTGGAGTTGCAGCACGTGCCCCGTGGCAGCAACAAAGAAGCCGACGACATCGCCAGAAGGGCATCCAAGCGACAGCCCCAAGAGCCTGGCGTCTTCGAGGAGCGTCTCTTCAAGCCATCGGAAGCGCCACCGCTTTCAAGGACATCGCAGCCTCGGGAGGAGCTCCCACAGCCACCTGCCACGGGAGCCCCAGCCTGTGGCCCGACCTTGGGAGCGCGTCTGCTCTTGGACTCATGCCCCAGGAGGGGTGCTGGACCAAGGAATTCAAGGAATATCTGACGCAAGGGACGCTGCCGGAGAAGGAGGAGGACGCGGAGCGTGTGGCCCGGGAAGCCACGACATACTGCATCCAGGACGGTGAGTTATACAGGAAGCGGCCGAATGACTTTTCTTTGCGTTGCATCTCCAGGGAACAGGGGAAAGAGCTGCTAGCCGACATACACGGTAGGGACTGCGGGCACCACTCGTCGTCACGAACCCTCGTCGGCAAGGCATTCCGCAGCGGATTCTACTGGCCTACGGCGCTCAACGACGTAGCTGAGCTGGTGAGGTCCTGCGAGGCCTAGCAATTCCATGCCAAGCAAATCCATCAGCCAGCTCAGGGCCTCCAGACCATTCCACTCTCGTGGCCGTTCGCAGTCTGGGGACTGGATATCCTGGGCCCATTCCCTCGAGCGCCTGGGGGTTACCGATACCGCTACGTTGCCATCGACAAGTTCACCAAGTGGGCGGAGGTGGAAGCCGTCTGCACCATCCCAGTTGGCTATGCGGTCAAGTTCATCAAGGGTCTCGTGAGATGCTTTGGGGTCCCTAACTGCATCATCACCGATAATGGCTTGCAGTTCGCTAGTAATCTCTTCAAAACCTATTGTGCTAACCTTGGAACGCAGATCTGTTACGCTTCAGTGGTGCACCGCCGGAGCAACAGTCAATCCGAATGCGCCAACGCGGAGGTCCTGAGAGGCCTCAAGACCAGGACCTTAAAGAAGAAGTTCGAAGACTGTGGCAGGGGCTGGCACGACGAGCTCCAGTCCGTGCCGTGGTCCATTCGCACCACCTCCACCAAGCCAACGGGCGAGACCCCATTCTTCCTCATCTACGGAGCAGAAGCAGTTCTCCCTCACGAGGTCAAGCATCACTCTGCACGGGTCCTGGAATTTCATGAGATGCAGCAGGACACCACGCGGGGGATGGATCTCGTCTTGGAGGAACGCATATGGCTGCTATCTGGCGAAAGAATGCAAGCGGTAGGCGGTACCGCTGCTGGCGATCCGCTCCAAGACGCTCGAGGTGGGTGACCTTGTCCTAAGACGGGTGCTGTCAGGACCCTGATCCTAAGCCACATCGATCTAGCATGTAACACATCATATCACTTTGCGGCCTCACGCACGGTATTCCCACGGGTGCCACCTTACCTGGCCCGGGACCGTTCGCGCCTTTTGGCTTACGTATATGATAATGACAGAGAACCCGGGCTGACATGACTAGTCATGAACCCAAAGTGGCACTAACTTACAGGGTCAGGCATACATGACCCAGCAACGAACGTGTCGGTCATCAATGAGTGAATTCGGGCTGTAGCAACTGGGCTAACAGGACTCCGGGAATCCAGGCTGTAGTAGGCTAACAGGACTCCGAAAGACACCGCGTGACATTTCCCCGAAGGGACAGACATAGGATCGAAGAAGGACACATGTCGACCAGTCTAAGTGTTCCGGAGCAGTAGCAACTGGGTTAACAGGACTCTGGTAAACTGGGCTGTAGCAGACTACCATGGCTGAGTGGAAGCACTAGACTACATTTCCCCATAAGAGAGGTTACCAAGGATAGACAACTAGGTTGTCAGATCCCACACATACCATGCATTTCAAATCATACACACAATATGCTCGATATGTGCAAATACACCATGGCATCACAGCAAAACTCTACAACTCAAACTATTTATTCATTAGGCTCCGAAGAGCCAGATATTACAAACATGAGTCTGATGACCCAAAGACATCTGAGCTTACAAACAATGAAGCATAACATGTCTCGAGTATGCATAACTACAAATGAAAAAGGCTGAGAAGCCTGACTATCTACAAGACCCTCCCAAGGGTACAAGATCGTAGTTGAGGTAACAAGCTAAACGTCGAAGTCCACGCGGAACTACTAGTGAGACTGAAGTCTCTCTGCAAAAACATAAATTAAGCAAACGTGAGTACAAATGTACCCAGCAAGACTTACATCAGAACTAGCTACATATGCATCAATATCAACAAAGGGGTGGTGGGGTTTAACTGCAGCAAGCCAACTTTGACTCGGTGGCTATCCTGAACTACGACTGCAAGTAACTCTTTTGAGGTGGCACACACGAGTCCACATATTCACCATAACAATACACCACTATGGATCCGCTCCCGTCTCCCTACGAGAAGGCCATCCATAGCACTCACGCTTATCTTGCGCATTTTAGAGTATCCACTTTCACTTGTCTATGAACTGTATAGGCAATCCAGAAGTCCTTTACCGCCGACGCGGCTATTCGAATAGATGATGTTAACCCTATAGGGGTGTACTTCTTCACACACGCTCTCGCCATTTATCACCATGTACATGTCGTGTATCTCTGCAACCTTCAAGCGGAAGCCTGGCGAGGGAGTCGGCCACGACCTGACTGACCACACAAGTCTCTAGTCCAGGTTTATCGCCTATTCGGGTTCCATTCGCAAGGAGATCCGGCCGGGGTTTCGCTCACGGCCCCAAACGATGAGATTAGGGTTCCCGAGGCACCAAACGGGCGTCCCGGTACACCGTGCCTCGTGTCTCTACTGCATCATAGCCCACCACTAGGGTCAGCGCTATGCACGGCCCCCAACACATATCCTACAAACACCAAAAACTAGTTGCAACTCCTGGAGAAAGATCAGGTTGACTAATAAGTCGATAGAGCTTGGAGTGCCCGGAGCCCAATGTGTGGTAGTAACTGTTCATGGATCACAAACACAGAACTCAGTTCCTATGGACGGTTTCAATGAGACAACCCACCATGTAGTCCTACATGGCCTCTCACCGCTACCTTTACCAAATCGTGTTCACACACTTAGCTCTCAACAAGAGGACATGTTCACAACTTTCCAATTCATCCCGATGAATCGGACTGACACAACTCTAAGCAATAGCAGGCATGACAAAAAAGCATGAATCAGTAGGCACATCAGGGCTCAAACAACTCCTACTCATGCTAGTGGGTTTCATCTATTTACTGTGGCAATGACAGGTCATGCAGAGTAAAGGGGTTCAACTACCGCAGCATGTAACAGTTGAATTGTTGTTGTCCTAATGTAGTAAAAGAGAGCAGGAGCGAGAGAGTGGGATTGTATCGGAATGAACAAGGGGGTTTTGCTTGCCTGGCAATTCTGAAGATAGTATAGCTCTTTATCGGTGTCAACGAACTCAGCGTCGCAACATACGTCTACCGAGGGGGAACAACCACAGGCAAAGAGAGAAAGGACACAATCAATGCAATGCACAATATGATGCATGATCATGACATGGCAATATGCTATGATTTGAGCTAATGCAGCTAGCAACAGAAGGGTTTGAGTTGATTTGAACCAAAGGTTCAAACTCAAACTCAAATTATGAAATCAAATAGTGCATTATCATGTTTTTATCTAAACAACAAGGTTAAGTTGTTTAAACATGCATGAAACCAGTACAGATGGATAGATTAGATTTTCTGATCATTTTTCATATATAAATTATTTCAATTTGAGTTATAGATTATTTTCTATGAATTTTATAAGTTTATACCTTTTCCTGGAATTTCCTGGATTATTTTTAATCCAGAAAATGACTTATTGCGTCAGCATTGCGCCAGGGTGATGTCAGCGGGTCAACTGGGTCGGCGAGGTCAAACCTGACCTGCGGGACCCATTGGTTAGTGGCCCTGGGCTTGATAGCTCACGGACAGGTGGGCCCGGTAAACGGCCACGTCAGCACAGTCAACTCTCACGTGTGGGTCCACCGGTATTAACTTAAGTCTAACTAAATTTGCTAGGGGTTTAAATAAATCGGTGGGGCCCGGCTATCAGTGGCTTAGGGGTTTAGTTAGTAGGGTGATTAACCCCTAATAGTGCCTATCACCGGTGGCTAATCGCCGGCGTAACCAGGACGCGGTGATGTTGCCCGTCCGGCCTTTTCCGGCGGCGGGAGCGAGCGGGGCTAAGCTCTACGTGCTCAGCGCAGAGAGGCGCATCGAACGGTGTTCGTGGTTCGAGCGGGGGTGGACGGAGTCAGCGGTAGCGACTAAAATGGCGGCGGCCGGAGCAAGGTGGGTTGCGGGTTTGGGGTTGTGGTGCGCTAGGGGAGGAGATGGTGCGTGCATTCGGCTCCTGGGAGCACGGTGAGCACAACGGCAGGCTCAAAAAGGTATGGCGGCAGCTGTGGCCAAGGCAGCAACACGGCAGGGCGACGGCGAGCTCGGGCATGACGAGGATCGAAGCTAGTACCATATCCGTCGACGGAGAGAAAGGAAAGGGGGCGCAGGAGCTCACAGAGAATACGATGAGGTGGTCAGCGAGCTCGGGAACGTCCTCATTGCTGCGAATCGAGCAGCGGTGATCGCAGGCCGTGGCGATGAAGACGGCGGTGATGGTGTGGCTTCACGGCACCCGATGTCGCGTGCGTCGGCGTAGAGCTTCACGGATCTGAGGCGGAGCTTTTGGGCTAGCTGGATGGGCGCGGGGATGCTGGTGGCCGCGAGGGGGAGAGAAGAGGAGAGGGAAGAGGCACGGGGAGAGTGAGAGAGAGGTCGGGGGCTGCGTGGCGACGCATGGAGGCGTCTACGGCGTTGGGGACGCAGGCAGGAGGTGGCTCGGGCACGTGTGCGTGCGCGGCGAGCACGCGGTCTTCCTACTGGCCCTGGGAGGAAGACGACAGGGGAGGTGGAGGTGGGCTGGGCCGTCACAGCGCCAGGCCAGGTGGGATGCATAGTATGTAGGTCCATGTAACTTTCTCAACCTTCTCTTTTCTATTTAGCTTTCTGTTTTTCTGTTTCTGCCTTTGTTTTTTATTTAGCAAAAATGCCAAACCATTTTGTAAAATGCTCAAAATATTTGTGGGCACTTGGGAAATTATTTCCCACATCCCTCAAATGCTTTCAAGATTATTTGGACATTTCAAAATATTTGTAGAATTTAATTGTCCAAATTCAAATACTTATGAATTAACTCCAAAATCCAGAAATGTCCCAGAAATGTGTGCATCATTTTTGGGAGAAGTTTGCACCCATTCCAGAATTGATGAACTTTTCTGAAGGCCATTTTGGGTAGATGGAAAATATTTAATTTGACCCTAGTTGTATTTCATTAGCTGCTAGGGTTTATCAGTCCCAATTTCAACTTTCATCTAAAGTCTGACATGATGCAATAGATAGTGCTAGCTTAGTCCAAGGTAAAGCAAGGGATGTGACAACTCGCCCCCACTAAACAAGAACCTCATCCCGAGATTCAAGACGTGAGGTAAGAAGACAGATGGAACACAAAGGTACCACGATCTTCATGATCCAAACTCCCTTCTCGAAGATGTTGATTCATTCCTTCAAATTGATCTTGACGTCCTTGCTTTCGAGATCTTCATCCAACTATGATGACGGAAGAGAGGAAACTCGACAGAATTCGATCTTCACGAAGATCAAGCGATACACATTCATCTCATGGAATGAGACGAAAGAACGTCTCTTGAGCCGAGACACAAGACACACATCAGGGGTGAAAGGAAACAGATGGCGATGGCTCAACTTGGTAGGAAACAATTCCATGCTCGATCATGACGTAGCGAGGATTTAACTACCATGATTCCACAACGGGGCACCTTAGGGAAGTTGACTCGTAGAATTATTCTCTTAAGTGGCAAAAAGAATTAATTTTAGTACAAAGATCATTGAAACCCTCTATAATAGCCTAAGGAAATCACAATCGATTGTTTGAAGGAGTTCGAAAGATTGGCATACTCAGAATAGAATGGATGATGTAGACTACCTTGTTAAAGACAACGTAATGGATGATTTTGCTTATCATCGGAAATGGATGGGACCCATGGTATGTCCACTTTTGAAGATGATCTTGGACAACAACTGCTGAGAAGGGCAGCCCCTGGGAAATTGGCACAATGGCGGTGCAAGCTGGGAACAAAATGCAACTGTTGGGAATGTTCCAACCATCATATCTGCCTGAGATTCAGATCCGATTGGTGATAGGATACTTCAGACTCAGCATGTCTGAAAAGAAAGTTTGCAACACAAATCGACGAGATGACGTTGCGAGATTCTCAGGAACTACGATAGCAAGCTCCAAAACATGAGCTGGTTGTGCTACATACATGTGAGCATGTTGTCCAAGACAAGCATGACCATCTGGTAGTCTTATAATAAAACACTAGCGAGTTTAGATTGGAACCATCATTGAAATAACGAAGTCTTGTGCATGTCCGTCTGGGCCCTTCGGGAATAGCATTTGAACTTCTTATCCTTGAACAAATCAATCAGTGGCTTCGTGTGCTAGGGATACATATAGAATGAAGGTTGCAAGTCTTCAAACCATAGAATACTTCGCACATGTGCATGACTGAGTTGGGATGATTCCAGAGGAAGCAAAACTAACTTTCTCGAATTTACGGCGGCAACTTTCACCAAATGCATGTGAATCAGAGGTAGTCACTTCTTTCATCCAAACATATGCTTCATGAACGAAACACGAAGAAATGCTTACACAAGTTTCCAACGCTAGCTTGATGTCCGACAAAATCATGGAGAAGATAAGGATGTTGTCGATGGGCTCAACAACAAACCATCCATGCTTCCATATAGATGGAATTCCACAATTAATTGAACACGATGATAGCATTGCTCAGACCAAAGGATGTAATGGAGTATGCCCAAGGGATCAACCAGGAGTAAGACAACATTACGAACATCATTGGTTCTGATTTGATTTGAGGATAGCCCACACTCAAATCAAAGTTTGGACAAGACAATAGATCCAATAACTGATCACGAGGACCAATTGATGAAGATATCATCTTTCTTCAACACACACACACAAGATATCCCTTTGGAGTGAACTAAGTAGATTAAGATTTTATTTTCCGACTCTCCAGGTTGTTGTTTTAGCTTAACCAATTAGTTCAGGGTATCCAACACAGATTCTTGGAGAAAAGAGTGGTTTACTAGAAAACCATCTTGATCACGGACTCAACATAACAGTCAGGGAATAACCTGGTGATACTTCCGAGAAGATATTCGGAAAATAACGAACCATCGATATGTTACTAAGCTCGAGAACAATCTTGCTTTTCAGGGCAAGAAGATGTGATCAAGGGAGCGAGGGATTGACACAATCCTAACTCATTGTTCGAAGAGTGCACCAGGAAACATGGACTAGGTAGCACGATCAATCTCAGAATGGTGATTCCATAACCAGCACGCTAAGAATGAAATTATCGTCCTTTGACTACAAAGCAACAGGGTTGCTAGGAGTATTGATTTCACACATCACAATTCACTTGTTGGTATTCCGGTTATAATAACACGGAGACCGAGGAATGAACGATGATGGCGAGAAGTATCACTGCATCAAGAGTTCATAAGAGGTTGTGCAATTCCCATTACATACTTGATATGAAAGAGGGTAACACTCCAAGGTAGAACAGAACAAAAGCTGGATTGGCATTTTGATCTGCGGATTACAACTACTTTGACCCAATCCTTGAGATGGATAAGGTACTTGGGTTTGTTTCTCCTAGTCATTCTGGAATAGAATGGCTTGATGGACCACAAGAGTAATAGGCATCGATGAACACGATTGCACAACTACTCCTTACTATCGATTGATAGTCTAAGGTCAGAATACAACTAATGAGGGACAACTCAAGGAACGTATAACTTTCTGAGTTGTGGATGCATAGATTAGTATGTCGAACAAAGCTCAACATATTCCTTCCGGATAACCCATGCGGAAAGGTAGCATTGGCAGAGTCACAACTATCGAACGAAGAACTCGTTAAGAGAACTCTTGTTGTGATCTTTTCGTTCAGAGATCTTCTGCCTTGGCTTGTTCATGGTATTGGAAGAATGAGATACCATGGACCTCGAGGACTATTGAGGGAGTCCTGGACTAGGGGGTGTCCAGATAGCCGAACTATCATCTTTGGCCGGACTCCTGGACTATGAAGATACAAGATTGAAGACTTCGTCCCGTGTCCGGATAGGACTTTCCTTGGCGTGGAAGGCAAGCTTGGCGATACGGATATGTAGATTTCCTAACATCGTAACCGACTCTGTGTAACTCTAACCCTATTCAGTGTCTATATAAACCGAAGGGTTTTAGTCCGTAGGACGAACAACAATCATACCATAGGCTAGCTTCTAGGGTTTAGCCTCTCTGATCTCGTGGTAGATCTACTCTTGTACTACCCATATCATCAATATTAATCAGCGGGGTAGGGTATTACCTCCATCGAGAGGGCCCGAACACAGGTAAAAACATCGTGTCCCTTGTCTCCTGTTACCATCCGCCTAGACGCACGATTCGGGACCCCGACCGAGATCCGCCGGTTTTGACACCGACATTGGTGCTTTCATTGAGAGTTCCTCTGTGCCGTCACCTATAGGCCGATGGCTCCTTCAATCATCAGCAACGACGCAGTCCAGGATGAGACTTTTCTCCCCGGACAGATCTTCGTATTTGGCAGCTGTGCGCTGCGGGCCAATTCGCTAGGCCATCTGGAGCAGATTGAAAGCTACGCCCCTGGCCATCAGGTCAGATTTGGAAGCCTGAACTATACGACCGATGTCCGCGGAGATTTGATCTTCGACGGATTCGAACCACAGCCGAGCGCGCCGCACTGTCCGGTTAGGGAGTTCACCGCCACGGACATCTTTCAGGACTCGCCCTTTGGCGATATCCTGAACTCATTAAAGTCTCTCTCTTTGTCAGGGGAGCCCTGGCCGAACTATGGTCAGGAAGGTTGGGATTCGGACGACGAAGAAATTCAACGCCCACCCACCACCCACTTTGTAGCCACTGTCGATGATTTAACCGACATGCTCGACTTCGACTCCGAAGACATCGACGGTATGGACGACGGTGCGGAGGCGATCAAGAGCCCGGCGCCACGGGCACCGGAAGGCCTCCTCGTCATATGACCTATACATGGTGGACATCCCAAAAGATGGGAATGGCGATGGAACGGCGGAGGATGACCCCTCCAAGAAACAACCCAAGCGCCCGGCGTCGGCAGCGCGCTCTAAATCCCGCCACGGTAAAAATGGCGATTCCGCACGGAGACAATAATACCGGACAGGTCGAAGGCGACCGCCTCTAGCGGGACTCAGCGCGAGGAGGGGAGAAAGCAAGTCCGCACGACGGTCTGCGAAAAGAGAGGTAGAGGATGATAATTATGCGCCCCCCTCCGAAGACGAGGCAAGCCTCGACGACGACGAATTCGTCGTGCCAGAGGACCCTGTCGAACAAGAGCGTTTTAAATGCAGGCTCATGGCCACGGCAAGCAGCCTCAAGAAAAAGCAGCAACAGCTTAGAGCTGACCAAGACCTGCTAGCTGACAGATGGACTGAAGTCCTTGCAGCCGAAGAGTATGAACTCGAACGCCCCTCCAAAAGCTACTCCAAACGCAGGCCGTTGCCTCGATCAGAAGAGGAAGCACCCACGTCACCAGCGCACGACATGGCAGACCGGCCACCCCGTGGCTGCGACAGAGAAGCCTCTCGGCCCTCTGCTCAAGCCACGCCCCGACGCCGCTCAAAAAGTACCAAGGCACGGGAAAACGCGACGGACTTGCGAGATATATTGGAGGATAAGGCAAAGCATACAAGATCGATCAACAGATCGCGTGGGCACCCAACGACTCGGGATGATTACCGTCACGCCGGATCTGACAAACCCGGCCGGGCGAACACGATGAACAAAGCTCATATGAGCTACGCCGTGATATAGCCCAACATGCAGGCGCCGCACACCCACTATGCTTCACAGATGAAGTAATGGATCATCAAATCCCTGAGGGCTTCAAACTCGTAAACATCGAATCATACGATGGTACCACAGATCCTGCGGCTGGATCGAGGACTATCTCCTCCATATCCACATGGCCCGTGGTAATGATCTACATGCCATCAAATACCTCCCACTCAAGCTTAAAGGACCAGCTCAGCATTGGCTCAACAGCTTGCCAGCAGAGTCAATCAGTTGTTGGGAGGACCTGGAAGTTGCATTCCTTGATAACCTCCAGGGCACATATGTGCGACCACCAGACGCCGATGACCTTAGCCATATAATTCAGCAGCCAGAAGAATCGGCGGAACAATTACGGGCCGGTTCCTAACAAAGAAAAAATCAGATCGTCGATTGTCCGGATGCAGAGGCGCTTAGCCGCCTTCAAACACAACATCATGACGAGTGGCTAGCCCAACACCTAGGACAGGAAAAGCCGAAATCCATGGCAGCCCTCACCACACTCATGACCCGCTTTTGCGCGGGAGAGGACAACTGGCTAGCTCGAAGCAACAACTTGGCCAAAAACCCTGGTAGTTCGGATACCAAGGACAGCAATGGCAGGTCGCGTCGCAACAAGCATAAACGCTGCATTAACGGTGATAATGCTGAAGATACGACAGTAAATGTCGGATTCAGAGGCTCTAAACCCGGTCAGCGGAAGAAGCCATTCAAAAGAAATACCCAGGGCCCGTCCAACTTGGACCGAATACTCGATCGCTTGTGCGGATACATGGCACCCGAAAAACCAGCCAACCACACCAACAGGATTGTTGGGTGTTCAAGCAAGAAGGCAAGCCAAGCGCCGAAAACAACGACAAGGGGCTGCATAGCGATGACGAGGAAGAGCCCCGGCCGCCGAACAATAGAGGACAGAAGGGCTTTCCCAGACAAGTGCGGACGGTGGACATGATATACGCAACCCACATACCCAAAAGGGAGCGAGCGGCGCACTAAAGGGGCGTATCTGTGATGGAGCCAGCCACCCCGAAGTTCAACCCACGGTCTTCCTGCCCGTTCACCTTCGACCGAAGGGACCACCCCACTAGCATCCGTCACGGCGGTTTCGCCGCATTGGTTTTTGACTCAATTATTGACGGATTTCTCCTCACCAGAGTCCTGATGGACGGCGGTCTGAACCTGATTTATCGGGATACGGTCGCAAAATGGGCATAGACCCGTCAAGGATCAAACCCTCAAAGACGACCTTTAAAGTCGTCATTCCAGGTGTAGAGTCCAACTGCACGAGCTCCGTTACACTTGAAGTGGTCTTGGATCCCCGGATAACTTCCGGAGTGAGGAGTTAATCTTCAACATAGCCCGTTCATGGCGGCTATCACGCCTTTGCTTTCGGACGAACCGCATTCACAAAATTCAGTGTGGTGCCGCACTACGCGTACCTCAACCTCAAGATGCCAGGCCCTCGAGGCGTAATCACGGTCAATGGAAACACCAGCGCTCCCTCCGAGCGGAGGAGCATGCAACGCCCTTGCGGCAGAAGTGCAAACAGCCTCTTAAGGCAATTCTCGGTCGGCCAATAAACAATCGGACATCCAAGCACGCCCGGAGTAACCTACAAAGAAGACCGCTGGCACGTTACGAACAAGCGTAGTAATGGAGCCCCAACCCCAGCCCTCGCGAACTTCGCGAAGCGATTACTACAGCGCCGCGTAATTGCGCTACGAAGCACCATGGGCATAGGGGCCGGGCCACGACCACGGCATGCCCGAATGCGGCTAGACCGCACTAGGGGCTCCGTTTGTGTCATTCCTTTTTTTCTTTTCTTCCTTTTACTTTCAGGGACTCTGTTCTCCGGAAGCCCTGTCCGGCATTCGCGCCCGAATACCGCGATGCAACAGCCAGGAAGCAGAAAACTGCGTCAAGTGTCGGTGGTCTCTATTACAAGCGGTATACCTGTTTTACATACCACACCGCAAACTTACCCCTGGAAGGGGACATATCAAAAGTGCCGTTACCTTGCTTATCGCACAATTTGTATCGTTACGCTTTTATTAGCGGTTTCTTTTGAATAACTAATATATAGCTCTTGCCTATTATTGCATTCTTTCCCATTATATATGTTCATTTATGACATTGCGCAACCCGTACAATTTAGTGCGGCCAATACACCAGGGCTTATGTACCCCAAAAACATGGTGTGACAAGTCCGAACACTTTCACAAGTGCGGCACCCCGAACTTATAGCATTATATGCATCGGCTCTGAATCATGTCTTGGGTCAATAGTTGGATTTTCCCGGCTCCCATGTTTTGGTACCTTATGTTCCGTTATATCGGCTAAGGTAGCGTTGGGAGAACCACTGCAATTGTGCCCCGGTTGAGCTGGGTTGAGCACCTCAGTGGAGAAAGCTAAAACTGACCGTCATGATAAGGCGAGAGCCGGTCGCTGTTCGAGAGGTTTCTTTGAGTCCCTAAAGACTTATGCCACTTAGAGCGAGGAACCGGCATTGTCCGGCCAAGGCGTGGATAGCGCCCCGAACTCGGTCTTCCGAATACTAGGGGCTTCGCCGAAATTTAAAATTATAGAATTCTATGGCTAAGTGAGAGTGTTCAAGCATTATAGTCTGGTTGCCTAGTTCGTTGCGCCTCCCTCGAAGGACCCAAGAATGGCAACAAGAGCGCTCAAGTTTATCCAGAACACCCCAGCACTCGTGGCATGGGGGCTGAAGCCAACGACTCTCCATCTCTCAAATTTGATAAACGGCCGCACAGAAGGTAATATTTTAAATTCAAAAGCATTGCTTAGCGCATATGAAAAAGTTTTCAGCGTACAGGATAACAAATGTGAGTCTACTCAAATATTACATCTTTGGAGCATTCACCCGCTATAAGACGGGCACCCTTCAGGACACCCTCATAATACTTCTCGGGCTTGCGATGTTCTTTGCCCGGCGGCGGCCTGTCCATCACCAGCTTCTCCGCGTCCAGCTTGCCCCAGTGCACCTTGGCACGGGCAAGGGCCCTATGGGCACCTTCAATACAGACGGAGCGCTTGATGACTTCGATCCATGGACAGGCATCCGCCAGCCGTCGCACTAGCGAAGTAGCTCCTGTGCATGGCCTCATTTGGCCACAACCGAGCTATAAGGCCCTTCATGGCCTGTTCGGCGACCTTGTGGAGCTCGACCAATTGCTTGATTGGTCGCTCAAGGGCACCGGGTGTTCTGCCTCAGCATACTAAGACCAAAACACCTTTTCCGTCGAGCTCCCTTCTTCGGCTCGGTAGAAAGCGGCGGCATCGGAGACACTCCGCGGCAGATCTGCGAACGCTCCTGGAGAGCTCCGGATTCAGGTAAGTACTAGATAATTGACTTTTACATTCTTGCTCTGCATAAAGAATGCCTTACCCTTGTGATCTTCTTTATTGCCTCATTCTCTGGAGGGCTTTCTGGGCTTGGCCTTAGCGGCCCTGGCACTCTCAAGAGCCGAGGCAAGCTCGGACTCTCGGGTCTTCGAGTCACGCTCCAAACCCTCGTGTTTTTGCACGAGAGCCTGGAGCTCTTGCCGTACCTCCGCCAGCTGCGCCCCCCCTTTCTCTCGCTCAGTGCGCTCATGGCCCGCTTTGTTTCGACGCGGACACCGCCTCCTTCGTGGTCGCCACCTCGCTCGTGGCCCTGCAGTACCCATGTTATTCCTGTTATCTTTTGCAACCACATTTTTAAATTCCATAAGGTATTACTTACCTTCCTTGTCCTCGAGCTGCTTCTTGGCTTGGCGAGCTCGTTCTCGGACCGCTCGAGGCTCTCCTTCAATGCATTGACCTCCAGCGATCGGTCTTGGCAGAGGTCAGCAGAGGGCCTGCATTCCCATATTGACATAATTATGTTAGACTCCTGCGTATATCTTTTTAGATACTCAGTCCGGCTTTTCTTTCCGAACACCGAACTAAGCATCAGGGGCTACTGTCTATGCGGTAATCTTCTTACATATATTGAAGACTTACCTCAAAGCCTGTTAGAAGGCCGCTGCAGGTTTCAGTCAGCCCGCTCTTGGCGGACTGAACTTTCTGGATCACCACACTCATAATAGTGCGGTGCTCCTCCTCGATGGAGGCGCTGTTAAGCGCCTCCAGTAAGCTATCTGGTGCCTCCGGTTGGACGGAGGACACCGATGTCTTACCCTTCCTACGAAGGGGCCGCTTGCCGGACTTCGGAACCGCTGAAGGTTCTGGTATGGAGTCCGGACAAGGGTCGGGCTTAGAGCCCTTGGGGGTCTAGCTCCCCTCGCGCCTGGAGTCCGGGAGGCTGCCTTGCGGCGCCTCCTGCGCCACCTCCTCTTAACCAGGCCCCCCTTGGGGCCCCACCTCGGCGTCGTCAGCAGCGTGAGGTGAGGAGGCGTCCGGAAGTGATGTACTCTCCACTTCTGACGAATTCAGGGACCCGCTCGATGAAGCGGCGAGCTCGTCCTAGGGCGGGCTGCACGATTGTTCGGCATTAGAGAACACTGTGCCATGAAAAAAGCCATGGGTATCCGGACACTTACGATCTCGCTAGGGGCTTGGCCCTCAAGGGCCACTCATCCTCGCCGTCGTTGGCGTTGGTAGAGACGTCCGGAGGAAGGGTTCTTCCCTTCTTGAACCCTCCGGCCTCCCCAGCTGGGGCGGCCTTTCTTTTCTTCTCTCCCCGGCCGGAGAGAGGCTTATTCCTCCTCCTCGTTTTCATAGGAGGAGTCCGCCTCCGAGTCGTCGAACGATGAGTCCGACAACACCTGGCGCCGGGCACTCCTTCTAGTCCCCGTGGCCTTCTTCTTGGCCTTCTTCTCCGGCACCATGTAAGGCGCCGGAGCCAGCAACCGCCATGGCGGGCGTCTCTGGTCTTCGGCAAAGGAGCAGACGATTAACCTGCCGGATGTGCTCCGCCGATCTGTCGAGAGGCAAGGGAGTTTAGATCCGCATAGAGTCAAACTATGAAAAGCAAGATTCCCGTGAAGGGCAAAATAGCTTACCTCGGTAGCTTGACGCTGCGAGCTGAATCCGCGATCTTCTGTAGCAGATGAGGGAGCCTCGGCGCCCTTGAACAGCACCTTCCAGGTATCTTCATACGTAGTGTCGAAGAGCCTCTTCAGGGTTGGATGCTGTGCTGGATCGAACTCCCAAAATTTGAAGGCCCGTTGTTGGCATGGGAGGGTCCGGCGGATGAGCATAACCTGGACCACATTGACGAGCCTGAGATTCTTGTTCACCAAGGTCCGCATGCAGGTTTGGAGTCCGATCAGCTCTTCGGAATTACCCCACGCCAGGCCAGTCTCCTTCCAAGAAGTGAGTCGTGTGGCAATACCAGACCGAAATTCGGGGGCCGCCGCCCATTTAGGGTCGCACGGCTTGGTGATGTAGAACCACCCCGATTGCCACCCCTTCACGGTCTCCACAAAGGAGCCATCGAGCCATAAGACGTTGGCGATCCTGCCGACCATGGCGCCTCCGCACTCCACCTGGCGGCCACCCACAACCTTCGGCTTGACATTGAAGGTCTTCAACCATAAACCGAAGTGGGGCTGGATGCAGAGGAAAGCCTCGCACACGATGATGAACGCCGAGATGTTGAGGATGAAATTCAGGGCCAGATCGTGGAAGTCTAGGCCGTAGTAGAACATGAGCCCCCGGACGAATGGGTGAAGTGGAAAACCCAGTCCGCGGAGGACGTGGGCAAGAAATACGACCCGCTCATGGGGCTCAGGGGTGGGGATGACCTGCCCTTCGTCGGGCAGCCGATGTGCGACATCGCCGGACAAGTATCCGGCCTTCCGCAATCTTTTTACTTGGCCCTCCGTGACGGAGGAGACCATTCACCTGCCTCCCGCTCCGGACATGGCTGAGGAAGGATGTGCGGACTTGGGCGCTGGAGCTCAGAGTGCGCGGAAATGGATGAGCAAGGGAGGAGGAAGGCGTAGGTGAAAAGGGTGGATCCTTATCCCCTTATATGGGCCGGACGAGGCTATCGTCCCCCACCACTGATAAAACTCGCTTATCTCCCAAAGCGCCGCAATCAATGGCGCGGTTGGGTTACCACGTCCGTATTGATGAGAATCCCGGAATAAGGGGCACGATCTATGCTTTGATAAGGCGTGCCAAGGAAACCGCCTCGCTAAACGCTACTGAGGTGGGACAAAGCGATTCGAATAAAGGCCTGGCCGTGGTGTGATGTCACGCCCGCGGAATCGTCAGCAGATCTGTGCAAAAATTATTCTCTCTACGGTGGTATGTGGAACTTGTTTTGCGAGCGGACACTATCCTTGTGTTCAAAAGCTTCTAAGTATTCGGACGAGGAACCCGCCTTGCAATGCGAAGACAATATGCGCGTCGGACTCGTCGTCATTGAAGCTGGTTCGAGAGCTCTTGAGGAGTCTGGACTAGGGGGTGTCCGGATAGCGAACTATCATCTTTGGCGGACTCTGGACTATGAAGATACAAGATTGAAGACTTCGTCCCGTGTCCGCATAGGACTTAACTTGGCGTGGAAGGCAAGCTTGGCGATACGGATATGTAGATTTCCTACCATTGTAACCGACTCTGTGTAACTCTAAGCCTATTCAGTGTCTATATAAACCGAAGGGTTTTAGTCCGTAGGGCAGAACAACAATCATACCATAGGCTAGCTTCTAGGGTTTAGCCTCTCTGATCTCGTGGTAGATCTACTCTTGTACTACCCATATCATCAATATTAATCAAGCAGGAGTAGGGTATTACCTCCATCAAGAGGGCCTGAACCTGGGTAAAAACATCGTGTCCCTTGTCTCCTGTTACCATCC
Source organism: Aegilops bicornis (assembly GCA_021605145.1). Classification (NCBI taxonomy): domain Eukaryota; kingdom Viridiplantae; phylum Streptophyta; class Magnoliopsida; order Poales; family Poaceae; genus Aegilops; species Aegilops bicornis. The sequence goes on from CM038673.1 coordinate 268,621,695, forward strand.
GCTTAGACGCACAGTTCGGGACCCCCTACCCGAGATCCGCCGGTTTTGACATCGACAACTATCGCAAAGGTTACTAATATCCTAAGGAACTAGCAAACACTATCAATACGAGGTAGGTAGGGTGAATCTCGGGTCAAGAACCCAGAAATAGAATGCCTACTAACTAAATGGCATCACGGGATGCTTTCGAGAATGATGGCGAGAATCATCACACTGTGAACATGAAACATGAATGGATTACTAGGTGATCCTCTAAGACACCTAGGGTCATAATAATAGCTTCAACATATATGTCGAGGCAATAGAGTACCTCAACACACTGGTTAGTGTGGTTAATCTGGCCCAAAGGAACATCAGGAACGGGAAGAAAGATTTGCAAGTACATCAGACTATTTAGAAACCTGGGATGACTCGGACAGCATAACGATTGTAAATGCTTAAAAAGATTTGAGACATCCTGCAAAATGGTGGCACAACCACTTAATATCACAATATCAAGGTTCTGAGCTCAACTAACAACACACGGAAGTAGTAGGAACTGAACTGGGGCTTGAAACCATCAATCCTATAAGTCTACAGATTAGTAACACATGATCCTGATAGAAAGAAGAGGAGGCCTAGTTCCTTAACCCCGTAGGAAAGATAGGATGACTTGGAATAGAAGGGAATAAGGTATAAGGAGTAAAAAGAGCCTTACGTTCCCTCCCACAATCAATTCTCTTATATAACTAAATAATTTCTAGACACAACTTCGACCAGTTTGGCTTGGTAATCCTACAGGCAGTCAGGCTCTAATACCAAAGCTATCAGGACCCCGATCCTAAGCCACATCGATCTAGCATGTAACACATTATATCACTTTGCGGCCTCAAATACGATATTCCCACGGGTGCCACCTTACCTGGCCTGGGACCGTTTGTGCCTTTTGGCTTACGTATATGATAGTGTCGCTAGCATCCACAGAGAACCCGGGCCGACATGACTAGTCGTGAACCCAAAGTGGCACTAACTTACAGGGACAGGCATACATGACCCAGCAACGAATGTGTCGGTCATCAGCAAGTGAATTCGGGCTGTAGCAACTGGGCTAGCAGGACTGCGGGAATTCGGGCTGTAGCAGGCTAACAGTACTCCGAAAGACACCGCGTGACATTTCCCCGAAGGACACATGCCGGCCAGTCTAAGTGTTCCAGAGCAGTAGCAATTGTGCTAACAGGACTCCGGTGAACTGGCTGTAGCAGACTACCATGGCTCAGTGGAAGCACTAGACTAAATTTCCCCATAAGAGAGGCTACCAAGGATAGACAACTAGGTTGTCGGATCCCACACATACCAAGAATTTCAAATTATACACACAATATGCTTGATATGTGCAAATACAACATGGCATCACAACAAAACTCTACAACTCAAAGTATTTATTCATTAGGCTCCGAAGAGCCAGATATTACAAACATGGGTGCAGCGACCCGACATCTGAAACATACAAGCAACAGAAGCATAACATGTCTGAGTACAGACAACTACAAATAAAAATGGCTGAGAAGCCTGACTATCTACAAGACCCTCCCAAGGGTACAAGATCGTAGCTGAGGTAACAAGCTAAACGTCGAAGTCCACGCGGAACTACTAGTGAGACTGAAGTCTCTCTGCAAAAACATAAATTAAGCAAACGTGAGTACAAATGTACCCAGCAAGGCTTACATCAGAACTAGCTACATATGCATCAGTATCAACAAAGGGGTGGTGGGGTTTAACTGCAGCAAGCCAGCTTTGACTCGGTGGCTATCCTGAACTACGACTACAACTAACTCTTTTAAGGTGGCACACACGAGTCCACATATTCACCATAACAATACACCACTATGGACCCGCTCCCATCTCCCTACGAGAAGGCCATCCATAGCACTCACGCTTATCTTGCGCATTTTAGAGTATCCACTTTCACTTGTCTATGAACTGTATAGGCAACCCAGAAGTCCTTTACCGCAGACACGGCTATTCGAATAGATGATGTTAACCCTGCAGGGGTGTACTTCTTCACACACGCTCTCGCCACTTACCACCATGTACACGTCGTGTATCTCGGCAACCTTCATGTGGAAGCCTGGTGAGGGAGTTGGCCACAACCTGACTAACCACACAATTCTCTAGTCCAGGTTTATCGCCTATTCGGGTTCCATCCGCAAGGAGATCCGACCGGGGTTTCTCTCACGGCCCCAAATGATGAGAGCAGGGTTCCCGAGGCACCAAACGGGCGGCCGGTACACAATGCCTCGTGTCTCTACCGCATCATAGCCAACCCCTAGGGTCAGCGCTATGCACGGCCCCCAACACATATCCTACAAACACCGGAAACTAGTTGCAACTCCTGGACAGAGATCAGGTTGATTAATAAGTCGAGAGAGCTTGGAGTGCCCAGAGCCCAATGTGTGGTAGTAATTGTTCATGGATCACAAACACAGAACTAAGTTCCTGAGGACGGTTTCAATGAGATAACCCACCATGTACTCCTACATGGCCTCTCACCGCTACCTTTACCAAATCGTGTTCACACACTTAGCCCTCAACAGTAGGACATGTTCACAACTTTCCAATTCATCCCCGATGAATCAGACCTGACATAAATCTAAGCATTAGCATGCATGATAAACAAGCATGAAGGAGTAGGCACATCAGGGCTCAAACAACTCCTACTCATGCTAGTGGGTTTCATCTATTTACTGTGGCAATGATAGGTCATGCAGAGCAAAGGGGTTCAACTACCGCAGCATGTAACAGTAGAATCGTTGTTGTCCTAATGCAGTAAAGGAGAGCAGGAGTGAGACAGTGGGATTGTATCGGAATGAACAAGGGGGTTTTTCTTGCCTAGCACTTTTGAACATAGTATAGCTCTTCATCGATGTCAACGAACTCATCGTCGGAACATATGTCTACCGAGGGGGAACAACCACCGACAAAGAGAGAAAGGACACAATCAATGCAATGCACAATATGATGCATGATCATCGCATGGCAATATGCTGTGGTTTGGGCTAATGCAGCTAGCAACAGAAGGGTTTGAGTTGATTTGAACCAAAGGTTCAAATTCAAACTCAAATTATGAAATCAAATAGTGCATTATCATGTTTTGATCTAAACAGCAAGGTTAAGTTATTTAAACATGCGTGAAACCTGTACAGATGGATAGATTGAATTTTTCTGATCATTTTTCATATATAAATTATTTCAATCAGAGTTATAGATTATTTTCTATGAATTTTAGAAGTTTATACCTTTTCCTGGAATTTCCTAGATTATTTTCAATCCAGAAAATGACTTATTGCATTGGCATTGCGCCAGGGTGATGTCAGCGGGTCAACTGGGTCGGCCAGGTGAAACCTGACCTGCTGGACCCATTGGTCAGTAACCCTGGGCTTGTTAGATCACGGACAGGTGCGCCCGGTCAACGGCCACATCAGCACAGTCAACTCTGACGCGTGGGTCCACTGGGATTAACTTAAGTCTAACTAATCTTGTTAGGGGTTTAAATAAATTGGTGGGGCCCGGCTATCAGTGGCTAAGGGGCTTTTTAGCAGGGTGATTAACCCCTAACAGTGGCTATCACCGGCGGCTAATCGCCGGCGTAACCAGGACGCAGCGGCATTGCCCGTCCGGCCGTTTTTGGCGGCGGGAGCGAGCGGGGCTGGGCTCTACGTGCTCAGTGCAGAGAGGTGCATCGAACGGTGGTCATGGTTCGAGCAGGGGTGGACGGAGTCAGCGGCGGCGACAAAAATGCCGGCGGCCGGAGCACGGTGGGTTGCGGGTTTGGGGTTGTGGTGCGCTAGGGGAGGAGATGGTGCGTGCGTTCGGCTCCTGGGAGCACGGTGAGCACAACAGCAGGCTCAAAAAGGTACGACGGCAGTTGTGGCCACGGCAGCAACGCGGCAGGGCGACGACGAGCTCGGGCACGGCGGGATCGAAGCTAGTAGCCATATCCGTCGACGGAGGGAAAGGAAAGCGGGCGCAGGAGCTCACAGAGAATACGATGAGGTGGTCAGCGAGTTCAGGGACGTCCTCGTTGCTGCGAATCGATCAGCGGCGATCGCCGGCCGTGGCGATGAAGACGGCGGTGATGGCGTGGCTTCGGGGCACCCGGCGTCGCGTGCGTCGGCGTAGAGCTTCACGGATCCGAGGCGGAGCTTTTGGGCTAGCTGGATGGGCGCGAGGATGCTGGTGGCCGCGGTGGTATTCGTCGGCGCACTCCGGCTCGTTCGGGCGACCATGTGGGGGAGAGCAGAGGAGAGGGAAGAGGCACGGAGAGAGTGGGAGAGAGGTCGGTGGCTGCGTGGCGAGCATGGAGGCATCCAGGGCGTCGGGGACGCAGGCAGCCAGGGAGGAGGTGGCTCGGGCGCGTGTGCGCGCGCGGCGAGCATGCGCTCTGCCTACTGGCCTATGGAGGAAGACGACAATGGAGGTGCAGGTGGGCTGGGCCGGCACAGCGCCAGGCCAGGTGGGCGGCATAGTACGTAGGTCCAGGTAACTTTCTCTCCCTTCTCTTTTCTATTTAGTTTTCTGTTTTTCTGTTTCTGCCTTTGTTTTTGATTTAGCAAAAATGCCAAACCACTTTGTAAAATGCTCAAAATATTGGTGGGCACTTGGGAAATTATTTCCCACAACCCTCAAATGCTTGCAAGATTATTTGGACATTTAAAAATATTTATAGAATTTAATTATCCAAATTCAAATACTTATGAATCAACTCCAAAATCCAGAAATGTCCCAGAAATGTGTGCATCATTTTTGGGAGAAGTTTTCACCCATTCTAAAATTGATGAACTTTTCTGAAGGCCATTTTGGGTAGATGGAAAAGATTTAATTTGACCCTAGTTGTATTTCATTTGCTGCTAGGGTTTATCAGTCCCCATTTCTACTTTCAGCTAAAGTTACACATGATGTAATAGATTGTGCTAGCTTAGTACAAGGTAAAGCAAGGGATCTGACATGTGCTCTCCAGGGAAGGGCTGCATAAGCTCTCACCCATGTGGGAGGGCCCGTTCAAGGTTGTCCATGTCTCCAGGCCTTGCGCCGCGCGCCCGGAGACGCTGGACGGGGTACCCATCCAGAATGCCTGGAACATCCAGCACCTATGGAAGTTCTACCCATGAAGAAAGGCCCAGCGCTTGTGAAGAAGGCCCAGTGCCTGTGAAGGTCTCCGCTCGTGACACTTTCACGTAATAATGAGTGGGGTTGTACACGCCCCGTAGTCTCAAGAGTACCGCCCTCGGGCCTCGGGGGGCTCCCTCCCATGTCCTAGTGGCAGCACTTAGCTCCGCGCTGGTGAGAAGACTCGAAGACATGAAGACTATACTAGGTGCCGGACGCGGCTTTTCATTTGCTTTCTGTAGTTGGCTCGCCCCTCTTTATTTGAAGTTTGCTTCTGGTATTCTTTGCTGATTTGGTTCCATTGTCTTCTACCTCTGTTTCCGTCTTCAGTTTGGCCTGTACTCTCTCTCGCATACCTCGTGAGGGGGCTGGACAGGTGCCCTCGTGAGCGTTTTTCCTTTCTTCCTCATGAGTGTTTTTCCTTTTTCTACCTTTGACGAGGCACCTTCGTTCGAGCTCGCAAGATGGCGCACCTCTCCTAATTTGTGCCCCTCGGGTACCGCGATACGAAACGTTGGGTCAAGGCCAGCGACGCTTGCGACCAAGGCTCGGGTGAACGATAAACCTCCTAATGAGTTTTTTGCAATTCCTAAGCGCCTACCAGGCCAAGGAGGAAGCAAGCACCTCGCAAAGAGGGGACTACTCCGAGCACGTCAAGCTAAGTTATCTCTACATAAAACGACGATGTTGCGACACAGCACAAGAACGATAAACATAGCATAATAACTGGGAAATCATAGTACGTTGCACGCCCCTCCGGGGCCCCATAATGGTTTTTTTCTTAATACAGGAAGGTAAGGAAGAACAAAGAAAGGCGGCGCGTGCCCCTACAGCGGTCCGCGAGGGCGGGCTCTTGGTGCCGTCCTGAGCTCAGCCGGACCCCTCCTCACGCATCACGGAGGCGCGGCGACGAGACGAACCGCTGCCGCCTACGAAACGGGCGCGGCGGCGTGGCGACCGGTCATAACCACCGCTACTGGAGCTGTCGCGGGAGGAAGAGCCGCCGTAGCTGGATGAGACGTGGTCGGCACCAAGGGCGGGTTCACCTTCACCGTCGTCACGACCATCGCCAAAGCCGAGCACCTCGTCGCCGTCGTTGACCTCGGGGCAGCACCCGGCGCAGTGACCATCTTCCCCAAACACCCTCACGTAGAGGGTCGCGTCGCCGTCGTACTTGAAATGGAGGCTGCACCGCCTACCCAGGCCGTGCACGCGGGAAACGTCTACCAGTCGCGGGCCAGAGCTATGTTGCTCGTGACGAAGACCTCAACCGTTGTCGGCGTTCTGGGAACGGGGGTCCCCAGACTTGCCTGCCTGCGGCCCACGGCATGGCTAAGTCAGCAGGCCGTACGGCCTATGTTCATCGACAAGGCATCCAAGACCCTCGCGAGGAGCCAAGCCTCGCGAGGCGGACGACACAAGGCCTCCTCAGGAGTGGCCTAGCCAGGCAGGCTCACGAGGAGCGGAGATATTAAGGCAGGGCAAACCTCGCGAGGCTCAAGTGACGTGAGCCATGACGATCGAGATCAGGCGGGCGCCAGCACGCGCAGCATCCTTGTTTCCTCTTTGATGCTAAGGAGGCAAGCGCAGGCGAGGAGTACCGAGGCATCAGGCAAAGGTTGCCATATCGATGCAACGAGACTAAGACCAGAAGGACGACATGACGGAGGTCATCGTGGAGCCCAAGACGGCATCACCACAAGAGCCTTTAGCAGGCAAAGACCACTTTTGTCAGGATAGCTTGTACTAGTTGTCCCCCTTCAAATTTTCTCGCCGTTGTTGGCTCCCTTCCTGCTCAATATTTGGGGAGAGGAACATGGCCTATATAAGTAGAACTAGCCACCCCAGTAGGGGCATCGAAGATTGGCATCTGAGATTGATCTGATCTCAGCTTGATCTGATCTGATCGAGAGCCTACCCTAGCCACAAGAACACCTCTACCTCAGGAGGCTGTTTTCCCCTTGTACTGTTCATCATCAGCCCAAGAGGCAATCCACCACCACCACACTGGAGTAGGGTATTACACCACAACAGTGGCCCAAACCAGTATAAATCTCATGTCTTTCTGTGTTGCGAGTTCGTCCACGAGATCTTAGTGAGCTAGGGCGTGGATCAGTAGGAGTGAAAGATTTCGCGCGCACCCCAGAGTTCGAACCTTAAGGGTTTTGCCGGAACCCCACATCTGACATTTAGCACGCCAGGTAGGAGTGCGCCATAGCTTCCCTTCCTTCGATTCGTCGCTCCGTCACTCTGTCGTCTCCACGGCGGACGCTCGCCGCGCTTGAGCTGAGCGCCGGGCTTCCCTCACAGCCCGCGTTGCTCATACGGCTCCTATCGGCGGGCCACCTCGTCGTTCTCCGTCTCCCGCCGCCAACGCTGCCACCGGCCCGGCGGGGAACGAGCAACAGGTGTCCTCGCTGCATCCATCGGTGCGGCAGGACGACCGCACCACCACTCCATCGCTGACCCCGGCCGTTTCTTCGTCTCATGCATGCCGCGCTCCCCTGGAGGCGCGGGCCGCGCTCCTCGCAGCGAACGAGCTCCTGCGCTACCGCCCAGGCGACGACCTCTACGAGGAGTGGCTCGACCGCATCGCCGAGCTCGTCCGCGCCGCAGGGGGCTCCCCGACACCGTCCCTCTCTCTGCCTCACCCTCCGCCAGCCACAGGCGACGTGGCTCATGGCACGCCTCCACCGCCTTTGCCCCAAGACTGCGCCTTGGTGCCAAGGTTCGCGACCCCACGGCGTCACGTCCTGTGCCTGCACGCGAAGAGAGAAGTTGCCAAGATATCCCTCGGCCGCGAGAAGTTGCACCTGAGCTCCCCGGGCCGCCTCGTCAAGACCGCGCGCCGCTTGCGGTGGCGCCGCGTGGACCTCACCAAGACCAAGCTCCACCTCCGAGGCAGGCCCCGGCAACCACGGCCGGCTCCCGCGCCTTCACCCCCGGGCTGCGTAGCGTAGCCTGGCCGGGCAAGTTTAAGCCAGATCTGCCTCCCCGCTACGACGGCACCTCTGATCCCGCGGAGTTCCTGCAGCTCTACGAGCTGAGCATTGAAGCGGCCAACGGCAACGAGGAAGTCATGGCGAACTGGTTTCCCATGGCTCTCAAGGATAGAGCCCGCTCCTGGCTCCTGAACCTGCAGCATGGCACGATCTCCTCCTAGGATGAGATGTGCGACCGCTTCGTCGACAACTTCCAGGGCATGCGCGACCGCCCGCCGGCCGCGGGTGACCTGCGCCGCATCAAGCAACAACCGGGGGAGACCCTCCAGAAGTACATCCAACGCTTCAACAACACTCGCCACAAGATCCCCAAGGTCACGGACGAGGCCATCATCTCTTCATTCTCTGACGGCGTCCATGACGTCAAGATGAAGGAAGAGCTCGCTATCCACGAGGAGCTATGCACGTCTCAGGAGCTGTTCAACCTGGCAACCAAGTGCGCAAGGGCTGAGGAGGGGCGCCTTTCCCTCCTCGAGCTGCCAGCTGCGGCTGCAGAGGAGAAGAAGGCCAAGGCCTAGGACGTGAAGCGCAAGGGAAGTAGATGTGCTTGCAGCGGAGCTGGACACCAAGCGGGGCAGGGATCGGCCTGAATCGTCCAGGGGCAGCCGACCGTTCTGCGCCTTCCACAACCTGAACACCCACAACACCAGTGACTGTCAAAATCTCAGAGCTATCCGTGAAGGAGGCTTCGGTCGATGCCCCGAGCGTAGCGACCAGGGCTACGGCCGTGGAGGAGGACGTGGAGGCGGACGCTGGGACGACCGTGGTCCGCGCCAGGAGTGGCGCGACAGGCCTCGCGAGGACCGCTGGCAGGACCATCCTCGCGAGGGCGCCTGGAGGGACTAGCCTCGTGAGGATCGCCCTTAGGGCAACGCCGGTCTTCCCCCGCTGACGCCACCACCAAGAAGGAACGACGATCACAATCAGGATGAGGGGGCTGGGGGCTTCCAGGAGCCGCGTGCAATCGCTTGCATCTTGAGCGGCGCGCAGGCCCCAGCCTCTCAACGCATCTTCAAACAGTTCGCTCGCGAAGTGAACGCGGTGCTCCCCAAGCTCGAGGCCACGCGCCCACTCAGGTGGTCCCAATGCGCCATCACTTTCAACTTGGCAGATCAGCTCAAGTGCGCGGCCACCGCTGGCGCTCTCCCGATGCTTTGTTCACCAGTCATCAGCAATGTACAAGTTACCAAGACCCTCATTGACGGCGGCGCAGGGCTCAACGTCCTATCAGTCGACACGTTCGACAACCTCCAAGTGCCATATGAGCAGCTTCAGCCTACCAAGCCTTTCTCAGGAGTGACCGACGGCTCCACTACACCGATAGGGTAGGTCCGCCTGCCTGTTACCTTCGGGGAGCGCAAGAAATACTGCACCGAGCTCATCGACTTCGACTTCGCGCACATCCGCCTGCCATACAACGCCAACCTCGGGTATCTGACCCTGGCCAAGTTTATGGCCGTCACCCACCACGGCTACAACGTCCTCAAGATGCTGGGAAGCGGCGGAATCATCACGGTCCCATGTGAAGAAAGAGATGCGGTGTGCTCCCTCGAGCGCGCCTTCCAAGCCGCAGCAATCGACAACCCCGACATCAGAAGTGAGGGCCCTCCGGAGGCCATCCCCAAGAAGAAGCAGCTGCGCCATGCCGGGCCTCAGGAGGGTGGCATCGCAGCTGGAGCCTCGTCAGGATTAGCGCCCGCTCCAGGGGCGCCTCCCTCCGTTGCATAGGAAGGCGCGCCCGGCACCCTCCTCAGGCAGGGCTCGGGGGCTCTCTTCTGGAGGGCCTCAGACCTTGCCAACCTCACAAGGGAGGCGCTCGGGCACCACTTGGAGGCGTGCTTTGCGGCACGTTTCCCTCAGGAGAGCACAGGGCAAGGGATGCCCACCACTCAGGAGTTCATCACCAAGACCACTCAGGAACTGCAAGACACAAGGGCCATGCACGGCGACCGCCGCTCACCAGGCGCAGCTTCCCATCCAGGCGAGGATGTTGGGCTGCGTGTCTGCATCGACGTCCCAGGGCTCAATAGGGCTGCAACTCAGGAGCGTTTTTGGCCTCGTGTGTGGGCCATTGCGAGGGCCCACCACATAGCTACGTTTTCGCATGCCCTTTCGCTTGCCGAGCGTGGCGTTAGCCTGTCAGTGCAACATGCGGCGTGTCCTGGCAGCTCAGGAGGCTAGGTACCATGACGTCCTGGAAGAGATGCAGACGGTCTTCAGGGAACCACCTGAACCCCGGAGCCTCCCGAGGCTCAGGGCCCCGGTGGCTCGTGAGGAGCCACTCCTTCACCGCGTACCATCAGCTGCCCCAACCCTCCTTCATCTACAGAACCAGGTGACATCCTCCAAGTTCATTTAAGCTGGGAGCTCCCCTCGGGCGGCATTATTCCCAGGCCGCATGGGTCCGTCCCAGTGGCATGCATCTCTTTTGCTTATGTCTTTAGCTTACCTTGCTGGGGGTGCCCCTCGGGCTGCATCATCCCCAAGCCGCTCGGGCCTGACCCACTGGCGTGTATCTTCCTGCACTTACCCAAGCTGATTTGCCTCCCATGCTTAACCTGCCCGGTCACAACTCGGTCGATCGTCGCCTCCCACAGGGCCTCCTCACGCAGGCACGACGCTGGTGCATGGGTCCGTCCCTGCCACGTCGACAAATCTAAGCGGTCGAGCTCTTGCTAGCGGCACGCCCCACGCACGTCACCTCACCAGGCCCTCAGTGCCTTCATCTCATCTTAGAGCAACCAGCGGCGGGCTGGCAACCATAACGGCAAAACTATGTTTCTCCTTGTGATGACCTGCAAGAACTTCCCGAGGACAATAGCGGGCGGTACCATGGACCCTCTCCTCTGACATGCGATCCTCTTGCGCGTTAAAAGGGGGGGCTCCTGAGCATCGTGACTCAGGAGCTCTTACTAGCTCTCCAGCCCTCACCCCCTGGCCTTGACCACGGCATCGCGACCTGGCATGCCAGCGGCGGCTGAGCTCGCTCGAGGGCCAGGACCTGAGGACGCAGAGCACAAAGGAAAGCGTTGGAAGGGGAGGACCGGTGCGGGCCTAACCTGGCTACGCTACGAATGGTTGCGCACAGACCTGGCGCATTGCAAGAATCTGCTCGGACTCGGCAAGATATGTCTCGCGTTCAAATTGGCTAACTGATTGGAGCCTAGGTGTTCATGCTCGCCGCATCCCTGTTACGGCCACGTCGCTTCCCTTTCTTGCCTTACCATGGCTGTTTGAGCGCTAAAGGGGACCTCCTGAGCATGGCGCCTCAGGGGCTCTTCCCGGACCTCGGGCCGCACACCTCCTGGCCTTGACCACGGCACACAACCTGGCATACCAGCGACGGTTGTAGCCTGCCTAGGGACTGGGACCTGTCAGCATAGAGCAACGAGCTATCGCGAGGTTAGAAAGGGGCGACTGAGCCTTGATGGAACATGCACTCGCAAACTTTCATAATAAGGAACATATACACAAAAGGCATTACAGATCCTTACATGCCCCCACGGGGTACTTCATGATTCTTCACAGGGAACAAAAGACGAGAACTAAAAGGAACCCTATCTACACCCTCCCGTGGCAGACGCCATCATCAAGAGTGGGCCACGGGAGGTCGGCGCCAACCCCATCTAGATCAGCGGCGACGGCGGCTGGACGCCGCGGCCCTACTTCGGGCCCGATGAGAGCTCGGGGGCACATAGCTATCGCCGCTCGTCTCCTGAGTCTCGAAAAGCTCGGGAGAGTCGCCAGACTCCTAGGGGCTGCTGCTATTGGAGTAGCCGCGAGCGGAGCGCGCGTCAGCCTGGCGCTCCTCTCCGGAGCAACACTCCAGGCAGCAGCCCTCCGCATCGAAGACCTTGAAGAAGAGCGTGGAGGCGCCGTCATACTTGAAGTGGATCGCGAGGGTGCCCCTCGCACAGCAAACCCACGCGACCTCGCCCCAGCCGCGAGTCATGAAGATCTTGCCGGTGGGGACCGCTTCAATCTCTGCTCCGGTCGCCGGAGCGTTGCAGTCGGCGTGCTGCAACCAGAGCTAGAGAGGCCCCCTCGACTGTATCACGTCGAAGAAGAACCACGGGAAGCGGATCCAAGAGCTTGGAGGCATCGACACCCATAGCACAAGTTCACGCAAGGAGTCTGCGGCGTGGATTCCAGGGGCGAGAGCGCGTGTCACCATGGTGCGGCGACCACGGGCGCGGCGCGGGTGACGCCGCCCGTCGCTCCGTCCTCCTGAGCCCTCGGCTCGGGTGTACAAGGGTAGCGGATACCCTGGAGGAGGCCGCTCGCACCAAGGCCTCGTCACCACCTGCATCGCCGCTTCATCACGGCGGTGGACCGACCTCTTCTTCGGCGGAAGCGTCCCCGGATCATCGCGCGGGGCCTTTCCCTTCTCTTCAGCGGAGAACCTTCTGATAGGTGCCATTGTCGCTAGCAGTGGAGCAAGGAGGAAGAAGCAAGCAAGGAAGGAAAATATGGGGCGACGGGAGCTCCGCCCCCTCCCCATTTATAGCAAAAGAAGGCCAACCGACGCCTCCCACGATCGCACGTAATGATGGTTTTCCTTGCATGTCGCAGGGACTTGTCAAGTCGAGCAGTTGCCGAGGTCGCGTGGGGAAGCGGAGACGCCCATGTCCAATCAACCGCCACGCCTCAACCGAGGCCGTATCCTTTTAGGGCCCGCGTCGCTCCGTACTTGACCCTTGGCTTCGCCGCAAAGCCAAGCCCGAGCGCACCTTGGGCCCGGGGGCTACTGTCGGCGTTCTGGGAACGGGGGTCCCCAGACTTGCCTGCCTGCGGCCCACACCGTAGCTAAGTCATTAGGTTGTACGCCCTATCTTCATCGACAAGGCATCCAAGACCCTCGCGAGGCGGACGACACAAGGCCTCCTCGGGAGTGGCCTAGCCAGGCAGGCTCACCAGGAGCGGAGATATCAAGGCAGGGCAAACCTCACGAGGCTCAAGTGACGTGAGCCATGACGATCGAGATCAGGCGGGCGCCAGCACACGCAGCGTCCTTGTTTCCTCTTTGGTGCTAAGGAGGCAAAGGCGAGGAGTACCGAGGCATCAGGCAAAGGCTGCCATATCGGTGCAATGAGACCAAGACCAGAAGGACGGCAAGATAGAGGTCATCGTGGAGCCCAAGACGGCGTCACCACCAGAGCCTTTAGCAGGCGAAGACCACTTTTGTCAGGATAGCTTGTACTAGCTGTCTCCCTTCAAATTTTCCCGTCGTTGTTGGCTCCCTTACCGCTCAATATTTGGGGAGAGGACCAGGGCCTATATAAGTAGAACTAGCCACCACAGTAGGGGCATCAGAGATTGGCATCTGAGATTGATCTGATCTCAGATTGATCTGATCTGATCGAGAGCCTACCCTAGCCACAAGAACACCTCAACCTCAGGAGGCTGTTCTTCCCCTTGTACTGTTCATCATCAGCCCAAGAGGCAATCCACCACCACCACACGGGAGTAGGGTATTACACCTAGCGGTGGCCCGAACCCGATATAAATCTCGTGTCTTTACGTATTGCGAGTTTGTCGAGTTCGTCCGCGAGATCTTAGTGAGCTAGGGCGTTGATCGGTAGGAGGGAAAGACTTCGCGTGCACCCCAGAATTCGAACCTTAAGGGTTCTGCCGGAACCCCACATCCAACAACCGTGACCCAGGAAGCCCTGCTGCAGCAGCCGTCCGCCTGCAGCCAGAGCCCGCCTGGACCTGCGGCCGGCAGCTCGTCGGCGAAGAAGCGCAGGAGCTGAAGCCAGTTGCCGGCCGGGTTCTCCGACCAGACGACGAACTCCGGTAGCACCTCCACCGAGTGGAAGCGCGGCCGGGGAGGCCGTGCGACTAGGCACGTCTCCCTTCACCGATAGGGCTGCCACGACCGGGGCGACCCCTACCAAGCGAAGCGGCACCGCCGCGGCTGCCGGGGGTCGCGGTGCTTGCGGGGACAGTCACATCCACGCTTGGGCACTGGAGAGCCGGGCCCCTCCTGACGGGCCTTCCATTTCTCCGCGGCGGAGAACCTCTTCGATGGCACCATTGGTGTCTCTATTGACAATGGAGCAAAGGGGGAGAAGCGAGCGGAATGGGAAGAGATGGGCGACAGGGGCTCCGCCCCCTCCCCATTTATAACAGGAGAAGGCCAACCAGCGCCCCCCACGATCACAGGTGATCATGGTTTTTCATTGCATACCGCAGGAACTCGTCAAGTCGGGCAGTTGCCGAGGCAGCATGGGGAAGTGGAGACGCCCACATCCAATCAACCGCCACGTGTCGACCAAGGCCGCAGGCTGTTGGGGCCCGTGGTGCTCCGCACTTCCCCTTTGGCTTCGCCTCAAAGCCAAGTCCGAGCGTGCCCGGGGGCTACTGTCGGCGTTCTGGGAACGGGGTCCCCAGACTTGCCTGCCTGCGGCCCACGGCATGGCTCCGCGAGCGGGCCCGTATGGCCCAGCTTCACCACCAAGCTGTCAAGACCCTCGCGAGGGGCCAAGCCTTGCGAGGCGGATGACACAAGACCTCCTCGGGAGCGGCCTCACCAGGCTGGCCCGCGAGGGGCGGAGAGATCAAGGCAAGGCAAACCTCGTGAGGTTCTCATGAGGCAAGGCATGACGATCGAGACCAGGCGGGCGTCAGCGTGCACAGTGTCCTTGCTTCCTCTTTGGTGCTAAGGAGGCAAGCGCAGGCGAGGAGTACCGAAGCATCAGGCAATGGTTTCCGTATCAGTGCAAGGAGACCAAGGCCAGCAGGACGGCAAGACGTAGGTCATCATGGAGCCCAAGCCGGCGTCACCACCAGAGCCTTTGGCAGGCGAAGGCTGCTTTTATCAGGATAGCTTATACTAGCTTTCCCCTTTCAAATTGGTCGTTGTTGGCTCCCTTCCCACTCAATATTTGGGAAGAGGACCAGGGCCTCTATAAATAGGGCTAGCCACCATAGTAGGAGGCATCGGATCCTCACCCACGAGACCTCATCTTAGACTATATCCAACCCATCCTCACACCCACGAAGCACAAGAACACCTCCCTCAGGAGGCTGTTCTTCCCCTTGTACTATTCATCCTCAGCCCGAGAGGCAATCCACCACCACCACACTGGAGTTGGGTATTACACCACAACGGTGGCCCGAACCAGTATAAATCTTCTGTCTCTCGTGTTGCGAATTCGTTGAGCTAAGCTTAGAGATCCCGGCGAGGTTGAGGGTGTGATTTGGTAGGGGGAGATCTTCATGCGCACCACAGTGTTCGAACCTTGAGGGTTTTGCCGGAACCCGAGATTCGACACTACTGTACTTAATATGTTCGTACTAGTAGTATAATTTGGGTCAGTCGATTTGTGAAAGAAGTTCGACGGAGAGAAGGAAGAAGACGGCAGAGAAGCTACCCCAGTATCTATATTAGGGTGGCATGGTACCCATGATCTATCTTATGAGTGTTGGGTGTGGAATGTAGTTCACCGAAAAAATGGATCGTGCCCGGGGTTAAACGGATGGCGGGGGTGGGGGGAGCATGGCGGTGGCAGGCGGTTCAGGGGAGGGCGGGGCGGCGGCGGCAGACGATTAGGCGTGTGGCGGGCTGAGATGATGAACAGTGCATCAGTTTAGGAGGTTGAAGAAGCCCTTCTAGCCATCCATGTTGCATCCAACGGCTCACAAGACTTGACTGACCCAAATTGCTCCTTCAGATTGCAGGATCCACGTGGCATTCAAGGTCTCGAAGTTAGATTCCGCGTATGCACCCGGTTTGCGGGCTCGACGCAGGCGTGACCGACTTCCGCTGCGACAGCCACCATGAGCGCCTCCTCTGCACGGGCGGAGATGACAATGACACGCAAGTTCCTCCTCGCCGGTGTGCTGGAGCACGCACTCATCCTCCTCTTCATACGCTACGTGCATAGACGCGGCTCCACCAGCTGCTCGCGTGCTTGGCAGCGCGGCGGCATCGCGAGGAGGGGCTGCAGACGACGTGAGCGGGCGAGCCTTCGGCTTCATGGCACAGGGATGGCGGCGACACGGCGGTGATGGGCGAGAAATTGTTGGCCTGAGCAGGCGGGCGCCGGCATGCGCAACGGTGGCGGCGGCATATTGATGAGTGCGCGTATGGGAGCTTAGTTTAGTTTTATATAGGGTTGGTCAAACTTAAAAGAAAACCGTACTAGTACACATAAACATTAGACTGAGGCCGTGCTTATTAGTTACCACAGCCACGATACAGAATCCTGTGCAAGCGCGTATACCCTCGATCGAACGGTGAGTCCCTGTGTCGCGCTCGAAGGACATCCACCGAACCTTTTTGTGTGTGTGAAAACAGTCCCCGAATATTACTCAGCTTTGTTTCTCGAAAAGTTCTTGACGCTACAATATTTCCATATATTTGAATTTAGCTCCAGTTCGTGTTTATTTGGATTTGGACGTTTTAGGTGCGCCCTAGTTTTTTTTAATAATGATTTTGTATGTGAGAATGAGAGAGAACGTGTGTATGTGTCCATATGTGTGTTGTGGCGGAAGGGCAATGTGGAGGCGGTGTGCGTGTGATAGAGACATAGAGAGGTGTGAATGTGAAAATGATCATGCATGAGTGATACATAGACAGATGCCGATACGTTGTGTATACACGAGAGAATGGTCTTCTATTTTACATGTGTGTGTGTGTGTGACATAGAGAGAGAGAGAGAGAGAGAGAGAGAGGAGCATCCGTAACACAACAACCATCTCTTTCGATTCGTCCATCCCTCGCACGATCGCATGTAACACATGCATCAACGCACACATTTTGACACCCGGCCCCTGCCCACCTTAAGGCCCGCACATCGCTCTCTATCTCGCACGCACAATCTCTTCTTGAAAACCCTATTTAGCATGTAGCTTTCCTTCACATACACACACATTTCTCTCCATAGGTTTGATTTCTCTCAATATCTGACACACACACAACCACACACACACACACACACACACACACACACACACACACACACACACACGCACACATACACACACCCCCTCCCCCGAGCACACAATTCATCCCCATCCAAGGTTATATGGCGACTACTCTCGCTTGTGCTTATCTGCACCCCATCATGCACAACACCTCAATCTTCAAAGAGGGCATCGAGGAGATCGAAGACGGCGACCACACTGCACTAGAGAATGCGGGGCCATTTGGAAGCAGGATGATGTGACGACCGCTGGCTGACTCCTCCCGCCCCCTCTCTCTCCTGCACAAAATTACCAATCCCTCTCTCCCTCGCACAAAATGATCAATCCCTCAACCCCACGAGATCCTTCCCCTCTCGTCCATGTTTTTCTAGCTCTCTCATCAAACCTATTGTCTCTTCTCCTTCCACGTGTACGGAATCCCGATGCACACGCATCTCACGTATATTACATGTCTCCATCTTTCTCACAGACCTCACTTCTTCCTCTCTCTTTCTCTCTTTATCTCTCTCTCTCTCTCTCTCTGTCTCATTAGGTTTATCTCCTACTCTCTAGTCCACATACATACAATCTTTCCCACCCTATCTGCTCCATCTTCGCAAGCTCTCTCTACATGTTTCATTCCCACATTGGGATGTGTTCAAAATGTTGCTTTTATAATGGATGATGTAGAGTTATGGTTGGTTTTGTTGCATCCTACAAAGTAATAACTATGAAATGCATTTAGATTCTCATTTGACTGGGATTATGTGAGTTTGAGCATATCGTGAAGTACTATAGACCGTGTATACATCTTGGAATTCAACAATGATTGCAACTATTGAGTTGTATAGACCATTACATTCGAAGTCAATAGCCTAATATATTTATTTCACAATTACAACAAATGATTAATTCAGTACAAACTAAGAAAACAAATGTGTACTCCCTCCATTTTTATTTAAGTCCGCATATTAGCATTGGTCAGAGTCATTAGATTCATTATTGAATGTACTTTCACATCATACATATTTGTTATGGTAAATGTTTATATTTTTCTATAAACTTGGTCAAACTTTAGGAAATTTGACTTTGATCAAACATAATATGCAAAGTTAATAAAAATGGAGGGAGTACTAGTAGTTACTAGTACTACTGGCTAGTTGCTTAGCCCAATCACCCAGCACGCCACACCGGGAGTTCGGTGTCACAAAATTTTGAGGTCGGCGGGAAAATCGCGCGACCACTGATTCGGCAGTCTTGAAGTTACCATCATAGCCTTCGGAACAGGCCTATGGATGACGCTTGGTACGGGGCTATTTCCATAACTTCAGGTTCACCCTACCCAGCCAACCCCACCACGGCACCCAGAGGAGTACACCTGAATACTCCCCATTTTCTATACCCATCGCAAAACAGACTTCTCCACGGCACCGCAGCCTTCGTGCTCCTCCCCTTCTACATCAGACTTCGTCCACCGCATGGCAAGATTGCCGCCTCATCGACGACCTCATACGCCGCACTGGAGCCGGTCTACCGTCATCGTCATACACGGAGCCTCTTCCCCGGCACCGTCTTCCACGGTCTCGGATCTGCTTCCCGAAAGTCGACGCCAAGCGCAGAAGCATCACCGTCGTGGAAAATGAACTGAATCCCGTTGACGACCATTGAGACGTCGGAGGAGGACATCGCCGAGGAGGAGTCAGATGACGGGGAGTAGTTGAACTATCTATTTTTTTATCTATCTTTGCTATATCTATGCTGAGAACTGTCCTCTACTCTCTTGTCTCTAGTCTCTATCTCTACTTCTCGATCTCAGCACTGTAACGCTTGTTTAAAGCAACGCGTGTTGTGCTTCTGCTGGAGATGCTCCAACATGGCAACGAGTGCTTTAATGTTGCCCACAAGATGCGTGAGTATTACTAGTAGTATATTTTTCTTGCCAAGTTGAGATTTTAAAACCACGAGTGCGAACATGCAGAGGAGCAATGAAGACCAAACATGGGATATTGGGGACATCTTCAAGGAGCATGGCAAGTTAAAGAGGAGCTGCACCTGTAAAAGAGCTTTGGTAAGAACACCCTTTCAATTACTTTCGTTTAGCCTTGTGTTGTTTGATGTGTTGATGCGGAGCATCCCTCACTCATCCCAATGGACGCACCTACATCTTCCTCAATACCACGTGGACCCATGACTCGAGCCCGAGCTAAGGCTATTGAAGATAAGGTGAACTCGCCCCTCTCCGAACTTCCTTCTCCTACTCACGAGACATGGCTACTACCTCATTCGGAAACTCTGTGTGTGATCAAGTGCCTGGAAACGAGCCACGGAACAACTACATACAAGAGCCAAGACGGCGAGGACCCCAAGCATGATGGACAAGAAGAAGAGCTGCAGCAGGTTACAGGCATCGACGTCCGACGCTACTCCGGACGTCCAACGAGTCCCGAGACCGGACGGCCGGACTCTCCGGACGTCCGGGACTTCTACCGAACCAAAACTACGGACGACCGAAGCGGCCCAGACGTCCGGACGACATGCAACCGAGCCGAATCTACGGACGACCGACGGCCTACGGACGTCCGGCCCCTCCTGAAGCTCCGGACGACCGACCCTTCCCGGACGACCGACGCGCCCACATCAGGGCCGAATCTTCGGACGTCCGAGCCCTGCCGGACGACCGGACCGTCCCGAGCCTCCGGACGTCCGACACCTTCCGGACGTTCGGCACCTGGGTGACCGCACCAGCGGGCTGGAGCCCTTGTATCCCTTCGCTTTGACTTCCATTTGCACTAAGACTATAAATAGGTCGACCCCATCTCCTTTCTAGGGTTAGCATTGGTTTAGCTCATGTTTGTGTGAGAGCCTTGCTCATCCACTTGGTTACTTCTCCTCGGAGCTCAGGACCTCTACGGAGAAGATCCCCCAAGCGGATTCAAGACCCCCTTCTAGGGTGGACCCCATCAAGACCTCCTCTTGGAGAAGAACGGCTACTCGTGTATCTTTCCTTTGTTGATTTTGAATCTTGTGCTACCTTATGTGTTTGATGATCTAGCCCTTGTGTGATCGATACTTGTCGGTTTAGTGTTCCTCTTGTGTGTGTGTTTCCTCGTGTTCTTTCGCTTGTTCATCGGGTTTCCCTCATAGGATCCCCTCCAAACGTGAAAGATCTCTGATTAGGGTTCCGCCCTACATCATCTTGGTATCATGAGCCACGTTGATCACGTTTTTGGAGCCCCTACCCCTATTTTTCTAGCTTGTTTTTGTTGTTTTTGTCCTAAATCCGAAATTCCCCACAAAAAATAGCCCAAATTTTTTTTGTGATTTGTTTGT
The DNA here is from genome assembly GCA_021605145.1 of Aegilops bicornis. Lineage (NCBI taxonomy): Eukaryota > Viridiplantae > Streptophyta > Magnoliopsida > Poales > Poaceae > Aegilops > Aegilops bicornis. Next base: position 268,642,082 of record CM038673.1, read on the forward strand.
GAGTTGAGATTTTGTTGGATTTGGTCCATGGATTTGTGTTGCTGCGTGTGGATCTAGATTTCCCCACCCTCTCCCCCTTTTCCATCCACCAAATCACTCGATTTCGACCTCACCATTTTCTTCTTCCCGAAATCTCGCAGTTCATCCCGAGCCCGATTTTCGCCCAGGCTCCGAACGACCGGAAAAGGTCGGACGTCCGACAAAGAAGTCCGGACGACCGTAAAATCCTGGACGTCCGTGAAACTCTGACGAAACTGAAGTTTGACAGTTCCACCACCACAATTCCACATTCCACCACACCTTCCATACCAACATACACAAACATCTTCCCCGATACCTCCTATTACGATTTTGACACATTTTGGTCCTTGAGATTTTGAGTTGTGGCTTCCGTATCCTCTTGTGTTTCGGCTATCTAGGTGCGGTTCGGCTTCACAATCACCACGGCTCAACTTCGCAAGGGTCTCATCATCGCCAAGGACGGTAACTTCGATGACATCTTTGTCAAACATTGCATTTGCATTGATACCCACATAGTCCCTACTTTTGCGTAGCTTACCCATCGAGACTAGTCGTTGAGTATTGCAGGCATCGTGACTTGTGCACATTAGTGATCATACTCCATAGCATACATACCATACAATAGTGGTGCATATCTTGAGATCAACTTGTGTGTCACAAAGTTGTCATTGCATACACATTTGCTATCTTGGTTAGTGAAGTTTTGCATGAGAGCTCAAAAGTGAAAGAGCCACCCAAGCTTTTAAGCAAAGAGGAAAGATAAGCAAAGAGCTTATGAGCAAGAACCATAGCATCATACTACATTAAGATTGTCATATTGGATCATCTTGGATCATAGAACCGAAATACCATACATATAGCATACGTGGGATAGAGATAGTTGCATTTTTGCCTAGTAGGTTGTGCACAAGTTCCGTATCCGCTTATTGTGCAATCGTGCTAGCGTCTCTCTAGTATTGTGCAACAAGAGCATTTTCGTGGATTCCACATTTTGGCTCACTTTTGGTTTGCACAATCCCACTTATCTATTTATGCGTGTGTGTTTCCGTGTACCACTATTTGCTTGGTCTACTTGTTGCATTTGCAAATTTGTGTACCTTTTCCAACATTATTGACGCTCACTTACACTTGCATCAAATTTTGTGCCACCATCCTCACCAAGCTCCACCATAAGCTTTTATTTGTGTAGGTGTGAGAACCGACAAGGATTGGTACCAATAGTGCTATTTCATTGTCCGCATTTGAGTGAACTTGATTCATCATCAACTTCAAAAGGTACATTGGTATAGTTCTTCTCCTTCTACCACTCACATTTTTGCTTGGAATGATGGATAGGCCAAGTACTTCTACCAACCCACTCTTCCTCGAGCAAGACGACGACATGTCATCATATGTCACCAAGAGCCACCTCTTTGGTGCACAACGAGCGTTGCACCAAGAGCAACAAGCAATGAGCGACCGCATCGACAACCTCACCACCGACTTGCGTCTCTCCAAGCAACGTACAAGAGACTACTTCGACAACAAGTTCGACGCTCACAAGCAAGAGAATGATGCAACAATGGACGAGATCTGCGCCTTAATGAGGAATCGGCACCATTCCACTTCTTCATCCTCAAGGCCAGACGCTCGAGTCGACACTCGGCGACACCTTCTACGACTCAAGTACACCTACTTCAAACACTCTTCGTCGTGCCGCACGTCAAGACCGTCATGCACCTCGCAACCCGCTACATGACAAGCATTCACAAGAGCAAGTCGATGAGCAAGTCCCTCGTCCTCAATCAAACAAAGCCGCTTTTGCCCAAGCTCAAGAACGACAACGACTACGGTGCCAAGAGGAAGAATGAGCGCGTCTACACCAAGACGAACAAGACGCCAAGGCTCAACGTCTTCAACAACAACAACGAGAAGCGCAAGCTCTTGAGGTGAAACGTGCCCTTCAAGAATCAGGTCGAGCCATCGCCAACCGCAATCTTGAACGGCGAAATCAAGAGGAAGCCCTTCGAGAAGAAATCCAAGAGAGGAACTACCAACCTCATGGACAACAAGCTCGTCAAGCTCCACCACAAGCTCGTCAAGCTCCACCTCAACCTCAAGTTCAACAAGAGCAAGTTGATCATGGTCCTCCTCCATGCCAAGAGCAACATGAATACGATTGCAATCCACTTCAAGGGCGTCATCATCAACATCGCCAACAACACAATGAAGAGCAACGCTATGGAAAGCTAAAATTCACCATGCCCAAGTTCAATGGAAGCAATGACCCCGAAGAGTACCTCTCATGGGCATTGAAGGTTGACAAAATCTTCCGGTTGCACAACTACGATGAAGAGAAGAAAATCGCTATAGCATCACTTGAGTTCCAAGACTATGTGCTCATATGGTGGGAACAAATCATTGAGCAACGACAAGCAAGAGGAGAACCTCCAATCACCACTTGGGCTCAAATGAAGTATGTCATGCGAGCACGTTTTGTGCCAACCTACTACAACCGCGACCTCTTCAAGAAACTCCAACTCCTCAAGAAAGGAACAAAGAGTGTTGAAGAATACTACAAGGAAATGGAGATAGCCATGATTCGCGCCAATGTGAAGGAAGATGATGAGAAAACTATGGCACGTTTCTTGAATGGACTCAATCATCCCATCAAGAAGATCGCCGACTTCCAACCATAATCCACCCTCATTGAGCTCGTGCATCAAGCTACAAAGGCGGAACGTCAAGTGCAAGATGACTTAAAGTACGCCAAGTACTCGTCCAAGACCTACGGCTTCTCCAACAACCAAGCTTCAACACCTCCTCCAACATCTACATCAACCAAACCTTATACAAACAACGACGACAAGTCGAGTTACAAGAGAAATTCGACAAGTTCAAGTCATCCTCCTCCTACTACAAGCAACTTCAAGCCGAGTGCTTCATCATCTACTCCGACCGATGAGACCATCAAAACAAGCTCCTTCAAGTGTTTCACTTGCGGCGGCCGAGGCCACAAGTCCCTCTGAATGCACCAACAAGCGGACCATGATCCTCAACGATGACGGCACCTATGACTCAATGAGTGATGAGGAGATGGAAGCCCTTGAGCAAGTGGCCATGCACCGGCGAGTGAATGAAGATGAAGATGATCAAGTCTTTTGCGATGAGGATTCGAGCCCCACTCTCGTTGTCTCCAAGGTCTTGACTCTTCAACATCAACAAGAAGACGACCAAAGATGCCACATCTTCCACACAAAGGCCGGCATCAACGGAAGGTCCGTCAAGGTCATCATTGATGGAGGAAGTTGTCACAACTTGGCAAGTGAAGTACTATGCTCCAAGCTTCAATTGGTCAAGAGGAAGCACCCGAATCCCTACAAGGTTCAATGGCTAAGTGACTCCGGCACTATACGAGTTGAGCATATGGTCCAAGTCTCCTTCAAACTTGGTGCATATGAGGACACTTTGGAATGTGATGTGGTCCCAATGACGGTTTGCCACCTCCTTCTTGGTCGACCATGGCAATTCGACCATGGTGTCTTCCACAGCAGGCGCACCAATGACTATAGCTTCAAGATGAAAGGGAAGGAATATGTGCTACGACCTATGTCTCCTAGTCAAGTGATAGCCGACAAGCAAGCCACCCATCATAGAGACAAGAGTGAGAAAGTGATCCACCAAAAAATGAGTGAGAGCCACAAGCCAAACTTGAGCGCCTCCTCGCCTAGAGAGAAAAACCTCATCCTATTTGCCACCAAAAGTGAGATGAGAGAAGTGTGTGAGAACCCATCTAGTGTGATGCACTTTGTCCTTGTGTGCAAGGATGGAGACCCAACAACTAACACCTCTCATGAGCTACCTTTAGTGTTTAAATCTCTTTTCTGAGAATTCCAAGATATTTTCCCCGATGAGCTACCTCCGGTGTACCTCCTCTTGAGGCATTGAGCATCGAATCGACCTCATCCCGGGCGCCTCTACCAAACAAAGCTCCATACCGAGTCAATCCCGAAGAAACCAAGGAGATTCAACGGCAAGTACAACAACTCATCGACAACGGTCATGTACGTGAAAGCCTAAGCCCTTGCGTCGTTCCCGTTATACTTGTGCCTAAGCTCGATGGAAGTTTCCGCTTGTGTTCCGATTGTGGACCTATAAATGCTATTACCATTCGCTATAGGCATCCCGTTCCTCGCTTAGATGATATGCTTGATGAACTTAGTGGAGCCAACTTTTTCTCAAAAATTGATCTTAAAAGTGGCTATTATCAAATCCGCATACAAGAGGGTGATGAATGGAAAACTGCTTTCAAAACCAAATTTGGTTTATATGAGTGGTTAGTGATGCCTATGGGTCTATCGGAGCCTCCCGGTACTTTCGTGCGTCTTATGCATCATGTGCTTCGCCCTTACATTGGAGTCTTTGTTGTGGTTTACTTCGATGATATTCTTGTGTTTAGCAAAACCATGAAAGAACATCTTAATCATGTTAGGGCTGTTTTGCAAACCCTTTGCAAGGAAAGTCTTTATGCAAACATGAAAAAATGCACATTTGGTGTTGACAAAGTGGTTTTCTTGGGTTTTGTAGTATCCTCAAAGGGTGTCCATGTTGATGAACCTAAAATTGAAGCAATTAAAACTTGGCCCCAACCCACCAATTTGCAACAAGTGCATAGCTTTCTTGGTCTTGTGGGTTTTTATCGTCGCTTTGTGAAAGATTTTAGCACAATTGCCGCTCCTTTGCATGCTTTGAGAAGAAGAATACTCCCTTTGTTTGGGGAACTTTGCAATCAACCGCTTTTCATGAGCTCAAGTCTTTGCTTACTCATGCTCCGATTCTTGCTTTGCCCAATTTTGACAAAACTTTTGAGGTTCATTGTGATGCAAGTGGTACCGAATTGGCGGAGATTTGATGCAAGAAAAAGCGAGCCATTGCTTATTTTAGTGAAAAACTCTCCGGTGCTCAACTTAACTATCCCATCTATGACAAAGAATTTTATGCTTTAGTGCGTGTCCTACATGTTTGGGAACATTACCTTAGACCGCATGAGTTTGTCATCCATACCGATCATGAAACACTTAAGTACCTAAAATGTCATACTAAGTTGAACAAGCGTCATGCAAAATGGAGTGAATTTATTGAATCTTTTCCTTATGTCATCAAGTACATCAAGGGTAAGGAAAATGTAGTTGCCGATGCACTTTCACGCATATGCACGCTTGTCACTAAACTTGAGTTGAATGTTATTGGCTTTGAGCACATAAAAGAATTGTATGCTAACGACCCATATTTGCTATTCCTTACGCTAAGTGTTTGACACATACTTCTTGGGAACAATATTACATCAAGGATTCTTATCTTATGAGAGCTAACAAACTATGCATTCCCGAGTCTTCTCTTCGTTTGCTCCTTTTGCAAGAGGCTCATGGAGGCGGACTCATGGGACACTTTGGATGCGACAAGACATTCGCCACGCTCTCCAAGAACTACTTTTGGCCCAAGATGTTCCGCGACGTCTCACGCTTCACCAACCGATGCTCTACATGCCGCAAAGCTAAGTCTAAAGCTCAATCTCATGGTCTTTACATGCCTCTTCCTATCCCTTATCAACCTTGGGAAGACATTAGCATGGATTTTGTACTTGGTTTGCCTAGAACTCAAAATGGAAAGGATTCCGTGTTTGTTGTTGTGGATAGATTTTCTAAGATGGCACATTTCATTCCTTGCAACAAGATAGAGCGATGCTTCACATGTTGCAAATCTCTTTTGTAGGGAAATCTTGCGACTCCATGGAGTACCAAAGACAATCGTCTCCGATCGTGACGTCAAGTTCTTGAGTTACTTTTGGAAGACCCTATGCGCCAAGCTCGGAATCAAGCTCTTGTTCTCATCCGCATACCATCCTCAAACCGACGGCCAAAGGAGGTGACGAACCGCACACTATCCACTCTACTTCGCGTCTTGATCAAGAAGAACATCAAGGAGTGGGAAGCATGTCTACCCATCGCCGAAAGTACGCCTACAACCGTGCAAGACATTCGACTACCGGCAAGTCCCCTTCGAGGTCGTCTTCACGGCTTCAACCCGTTGTCCCCATTGGACTTTCTACCTCTTCCTCTACAAGAGCGCACCAACATGGATGCGAGTGCAGGCAAGCTACATCAAGAAGATGCATGAGGATACAAGAAAACCATTGAGCGCCAAGTACAGCGACTAGCGACCAAGCTCAACGTCAACAAGCAACCCATGGTCTTCAACATTGGTGATCTAGTGTAGCTACACCTTCGCAAGAGACCGCTTCCCCAAAGAACGCAAAGTCCAAGCTTCTTCCTAGAGCCGATGGACCTTTCAAGGTGCTATGCACGCTACAACGACAACGCCTACAAGATCGACCTACCTCGAGACAAGTACAATGTGAGCGACATCTTCAACGTCAAGGACCTCGCACCATACCATGGAGATGAAGCGTTTGATCCGAGATTGGATCTCTCTCAAGGGGGGGGGGGAGATGATGCGGAGCATCCCTCACTCATCCCCATGGACGCACCTACATCTTCCTCAATACCACGTGGACCCATGAATCGAGCCCGAGCTAAGGCTATTGAAGATAAGGTGAACTCGCTCCTCTCCGAACTTCCTTCTCCTACTCACGAGACATGGCTACTACCTCATTCGGAAACTCTGTGTGTGATCAGGTGCACAGAAGCGATCCACGGAACAACTACATACAAGAGCCAAGACGGTGAGGACCCCAAGCATGATGGACAAGAAGAAGAGCTGCAGCAGAAGCTACAGGCATCAGACGTCCGACACTACCCGGACGTCCGACGAGTCCCAGGACCCGGGCGACCGGACTCTCCGGATTTCCGGCACTTTGCCACCCGAACCAAAACTACGGATGACTGAAGTGGCCCAGACGTCCGGACGACATGCAACCGAGCCGAATCTACGGACGACCGACAGCCTACGGACGTCCGGCCCCTCTTGAAGCTCCGGATGACCGACCCTCCCCGGACGACCGACGCGCCCACATCAGGGCCGAATCTTCGGATGTTCGAGCCCTGCCGGACGACCGGACCGTCCCGAGCCTCCGGACGTCCGACGCCTTCCGGACGTCCGACACCTGGGTGACCGCACCTGTGGGCTGAAGCCCTTGTATCCCTTCGCTTTGACTTCCATTTGCACTAAGACTATAAATAGGTCGACCCCATCTCCTTTCTAGGGTTAGCATTGGTTTAGCTCATGTTTGTGTGAGAGCCTTGCTCATCCACTTGGTTACTTCTCCTCGGAGCTCAGGACCTCTACGGAGAAGATCCCCCAAGCGGATTCAAGACTCCCTTCTAGGGTGGACCCCATTAAGACCTCCTCTCGGAGAAGAACGGCTACTTGTGTATCTTTCCTTTGTTGATTTTGAATCGTGTGCTACCTTATGTGTTTGATGATCTAGCCCTTGTGTGATCGATACTTGTCGGTTTAGTGTTCCTCTTGTGTGTGTGTGTGTTTCCCCATGTTCTTCCGCTTGTTCGTCGTGTTTCCCTCATAGGATCCCCTCCAAACGTGAAAGATCTCCGATTAGGGTTCCGCCCTACATCTTGTGTATATGTTGTAGTTTCTGTTTCTCTTAGCCTTGTGTTCTTCGATGTGTAATAAGAAGAGTCTTAATTGTCCTAATGCTTTCGTTTTTAGCTTGATGTAGGAAGTGGGTGTTTTCACCTTGTAGTCTGTTTTTATATTTTTTTCTTTTGAATTCACTTCTATGAGTCCTGTTTATCTAGCTTCTACTAAATAGATCTGGGTTGCTCTGAGTATTGATCTAAAAAAGAAGTAACTTCATGTCAGGATGCAGTTCCTGCGAGGAGGGAAGTATGGTCAACATCGAGATCATGTTTCCAAAATGAGGCTGGATTACACAAAAGGTACCAGTTCCCTAATGATGCTGGATTAGACACAAGGTGCAAATTTGAGATGATCTTTGGATTACACACAAGCCGGTGGAGTCGTCAGTTGTTCGTGTCCTCGTGGCTCTAGTAAAGGCTGAAAGAAAGCGTGCAGCAGCCCTTGAGAATGTAGCTGAGTTCCTGAAGAAGCGAAAAGAGCAATCAGATGCTCTCTTCACCCAAGCTGAAGAAGATATCGAAGAAGCCAGAAATAAGCTAGCAGAGGCAGAGCAGGCTAGGCGTCTCCTGCTATCTAAAACTGTTGTCAATACAAAATTTCCTTCATAATAGCTAGGTTCAAATGTTTATCCGATCGGCATGCCTGTTGTGATGTCCGTGCATCTACTGATGTGGCACAAAATATTTTTTTGGGTCATGTAATAACAACAATTACTTTCCAAACAATAACAGACGAAGCATTGGACATGGTATAGTTCACGCGCAAGCCCGACATTCCAAGTTCAACTTCCACATCAAACTCATGTTCACAGATATCTGCACATTCATAGATAATGTCCACAACCATGATTCACTTACAAGCCAAAAAAATGTGAGGAGAGTTATAAATAAAGAAAAACCTCTAGTTCCTGCTACCACTTCGAGCACAGCAAGTCAAGACCATGCGTAATTAATTATTTTTTGGTCATCTTTTGTGTTCTAAAATGCCACCCGGCTCGCGGAAGGACGTGTTGCCGGCACACGCAGATTCAATGGAGGCGGCGGTAGATCTGAAGCCGGTTGCATGCGGCGAGGCGTGTTCGGTCGAACTGCAGCGAGTGGGGCCCTCTTGGCCGGCGCGCCCGTTCAATGCTTGCGCTATGAGAGGTCGGGTCCGTGTCAGAGCAATCACTCCCTCAGTCCTTTTTTGTTTGGGTATAACAAAATTTCGTTTTCCATTCACATTTTACAAGTAAAATTCATGGACAAACTTTGACCCAAACTACGATGGGGACTAGTAAAGTAGAACGGAGGTAGTAGTTTTTTTATCAAAGAAGGGTTCCCCCTTCTGATTTTCATTACTGAAAACCAACATCTAAACCATAGTATTTGCCCTAGAATTACCAGGTTCAACATCCCGCAACATAAACCCATACAACCATAAGCCAAGAAGGTAGTAGTTATGAATTCCATTTTCGCTCCATACCGATCATTCTAAAAACTACTTAGTACTTATAACGCGCCATTGAATATCATAATTCTTACCCCGCAAAAAAATGATATTTTAAATGTAGCTACTCGATCTGTGGCAACTGGCGAGCCACCGCCTCCAGGTCGTTCACCTGTGGCCCCGACCATCAACTCCTATGGATCAAATTATCACGTGAGCTGACTATTCCTACAAAGGTGTGCTCCACCACGTAGCCGGTACCCGCGCATGCAGCAATCGTGCACCTAGGGTTTTAGGGTTTATTTGTTAATGGTGTCTTTACGTAACTCTCATGTGTGCGAGACAGCGAGAGACCGAGTGCGTGCGTGCGCCTCTTCTCTTCGTATATGTACTCCACTGTTTGTCTGGTGTCCAAAAAATTAAACAGTGGTAATAACTACTCCCTCTGTTCTATAATGTAGTGCCTATAGATTTTTTGAAAAGTCAAGCCTCACAAACTTTGACCAAGTTTGTGGAAAAAAATATTTACATCTAAGGTGCGAAACATATATTACTAGATTCAACATATGATGTAGTTTCGCATTATATATTTTTGCTATTGTAGATATAAATATATTTCTCTACAAACTTGGTCAAAGTTTGCAGAGTTTGACTTCTTAAAAAATCTATAGGCACTACATTGTGGAACGATGCGTTGCCACACGATCAAAGTTGATTAATACATATTCACAGATTTGATAGAAAAAAGAGTCTAGTTTTGAAATACGTATATCACTAAAAATATGTTATGTTTCACTCAAAGTATATTCCTTTGGCGGTTTTGATGAGATAAGGGAGGAATGTTGTTGGTTTCAAGATTCGAGAAGTGGTATATGTCTAATTTCTACTCTTACTAGCAAGATGCCCGTGCGTTGCACGGAACATCAAGATCTTGTGGGAGAAAAGGATGAACGAGGGAAGGCCTTATCTGCAAATGTGGAGAGGAGTGCGGGTAAATTGCCATAGTTTCCTTCCTATCCGTTAGATATAGATCAGATGACCTATATTGCAGGATGTCAGACACACCATCATCACCGACTATGCTTTTTATAAGAGTAGAGATAAAAAACAGAGTTGGTGATGATGGTGTGCCTGCCATCCTGCAATATAGGCGACCCAATTTATATCTGGCGGATAGGAAGGAAACTATGGCAATTTTGCAAAAAGATACCCACACCCCTCTCCACATTTGCAAATAAGACCTTCTCCCACAAGATAAACTACTCATACAAATGCATCTTGATGTTCCGTGCAACGCATGGGCATCTTGGTAGTTGTTGCAAAAAGCCCATGTGTGTGAGAGAGAGAGGGAGAGAGGAGGAGAATGGAGTGCATGTGTGACAAAGACACAAAGAGTGTGTGTGTGAGAGGTATCAGCTTAAAATGAGCCAATAGTGTGTGTGTGCACGATCGAGAGGGCGTGTCTCAAGAAGGGAAGAAAAATCTACATAGATACAAGGAGCGCGAGAGAGACATGTATGCGATAGTGGAAGCACGAGTGTGCGGGTGTATAAACCTATCTAGAGGCTAGTCGATAAATGTTTGTGAGAGAAATACGAGTCGGGGGTGCGAAAGCGAGAGTTTGTGTGTGTGAGAGAGAGATGGTAGTCGGGAACGGGAGTGGAAGCAGGAGTTGTGTGTGTGTGTGTGTGTGAGAGAGAGAGAGAGAGAGAGAGAGAGAGAGAGAGGAGTTTGTCTAATCGGTAAACAAATGAATAATGTCAGTTTTATAACTGGGATGGAGACGGAAAGGAGATTGCAACAAATGTTGTGTCTGCAGGCGAGAGTAACTTTAGTTGTATGTCTAGAGACATATAAGGTGTGTGAGAGAACCCCATAGAGAGAAAGACAAAGTGAAAGACGAGTGAGACTATGTGTGTGGCAGTGAAAAAGAAAGCTTAGGTACCTAGTGATACCAGAGAATGGTAGAGACGGGAGAGATAATGAAAACCGTGTAATCTATAACGATATGGAGAGTGTGGCATTTCTCAAGGGAGACGTCGAGAGACCATGTTTGCGAAGATAGGAGAAACATTAAGTGAGCATGCGGGTGAGATGGAGAAAAGAGAGTGATAGCTACATGAAGGATCATGCATGCGAGAGAGATGGGCGTGAAAGGAGTCAACATAAAAGGGATTCAAATATTTGAATTCGAGATGATGATACATGTAATTCATACTCGAACCAATATTAATTTATCAAACATGCATACTCATATGAATTCACGCGCATCTATGTTATTTAATATGTAGATATTACTTATCCATACATTTTAGTAGAACATAATTTGGTTTAATTTTTTTGAATTCAACCTTATGATTTTGAGATCATTGTATTTGTAAATCATATTATACATATAAAGGAGCAGAATTCTTTGTTGTGCTTTTGAAAGTATATATATAAAAAACGATGTATATAGAATTTTATTCCAATCGAAAATGGATCCTGCACGCACAAAAATAGAATACAAACTTGATTCGAATTGAGTTGGCACGGTAAACGTGCACTCTTGCTCTGCAAAAATTTGAACGAAGTGGGGCAAGTCGCAGTAACCTCCCAAAACCAAAATCTGCGAGATGGAAATTACTGCCTATCCCTGCCACGCAAAGCCTATCGGCTCGATTTCTATAGGTTTCGATAGGGGTAGGTTTGTAATTTCACTCAAACGTGACATAACCGCCTCTCACCCGGATTCATACACGGTGGGCGCGAAAACACAGTGTCTCCTCGGCCGAAATCGACTCCCTCCCCGATTCATACATGGTGGGCGCCAAAAACAAACTCTCGTCGGCAAATATTCGGTGTATTCGAGATTACCGTCCTATCCCCAACCGACAAATATCGCTGTGATGTAGGAAATTTTAAACGGGGGCTAAGTTTGTAAATTTCCTCGCATTTGAGACAAGCGCGCCCTGAAGACTTGGTTCACTCCTTCCTCTCTCCCTCCATTTCTCCGTTCGTACTCCGTGGGCGCCAAAACACGCTCTCCACCCCAGCCTCCTCCGTCCGCCACCCCATCCGCCGCCGTCCTCCTCCACCATGCCAGAGTTGATACCCCGACGCCATCGGCCATTACAAGAGATCGACCTCTCTCATCCATGGCTTCAGACCGGGATCCTTGCATCCGTCCTCTTGCTTCATCCCCGCCGTCGTCCACCTTGTCGGCGCCGCTCTGATGACTGTCTCGTCCACCGCGCCCCACCGCCACTATCTACCCTCCTAGATCTGCTTCCACGCCGCTGATAGCCATCGCTACCGCAGCACCAAATTCTCAGCAGATGCATACACGGCGCCTCACCAGAGGCGATACTCTTTCATATCTGCTCAATTTATTTATCGCAGCAGGATATAGATCGCCACTGCTTTACTCTGATTTCTTGTCCATCACTTACTTTTTAGTTGAAAGCAAACATTGGTTGTGAAGTTGCCTTTGTCCGGTTTGCACCTTCAGATCCGCCATGGCACGCTCAACACTATACTCGCAATGCTTATGGTTTTCCCCTTTTATATTCCACACTAGTTAAATGACAGTAGACTAAATTTCAAAATTGGGTCAGTCGATTTTTGAGAGCTCGCCGGAGTTCGCCGGTGCGAAGGAAGGGGCTCGGGTGGGGACGGTGGTTGTGGGGTGCGGTGGTGGGGCCTCGCCGAACGAGGAAAACTCGACGCGGGTGGGGGCGTGGCTGGGGGGTGGTGGTGGCGGAGGAACACATGTTGTGGGGGCCGGTGGTTCGGCCGGCGGCCCGTGCGTGGTTCTGTATGGGAAGAATCAGAGACGAGGAAGAAGAAGGGTTAGGAGACGTAGGATCTTCATCCAACAACTTGAAATGGTCGACTGACCCAAATGACAAAAGTCACGTGACTTGCATGCAGACATGCCTTTATATTCAGTACCATCATCGTGCCTGCTTAGCACTGCTCCTAAATCCATCAAGCTAAACAACATGCCACTCATAATTCCAAACTTGTTGCTCAAATACAAATCTGATATGATGCTGATATTACTAAAACAGATAACGTTTAATTGGTCAGCTAATGTTCCTACTTTACTTTTGAAAAGCACGTGCACCACATATAGAGAGACAGTAGGGAGTTGCATTCTTAATGCGCTCTGGTTCATCATGTGTGGGCACTACACAACGAACATTTTATTATCCAAAATATGCTTGCTCTGCTTTGGCATGTTCCTCTTCCGTTCTTCTTTAATAAGCACTCTCTCTGTTCCTAAATACAAGTCTTTGTATAGATTCCACCATGGACTACATATGGAGCAAAATGAGTGAATCTACACTCTAAAATGTATCTGTATACATCTATATGTGATCCATAGTGGAAATCTCTACAAAGACTTATATTTTGGAACAGAGGGAGTATGATAATAGTAGTATGTTCCTTGTAGTGAAGATGAGCAGGGACATTTGCAGTGTAGAGGTCTATACGGTCGGTTGTGATGGACACTTTGAACTCTTCGGGCCTCTTTGATTCGTAGGATTTTGTAAACATAGGAATAGGAATTGTAGTGGCCTGCCCACATGAATCCTATAAGATTAGCAAGGTAATGCGGGGAGCTGTGTCGCCTTTGAGAGTTACACGGATATTAACAGTACCGCGTGTTCAGTTGAAGAGAGCTGGTATCCAAAGCCTTTCTAGCCGTACCGGCAATACTAGCACATATATTCCCGCAAGTTCCACTTTGCTGATTTTACTTGTGATGCTTACGGTTTTCCCGTTATATTTACACTGTGATCTGCATAGCTGCTTTGTGTCGCACTAGCAGCAGTCCACTCTTGAAGCTAAACAACACACCAATCAAAAGTCCAAAGCTTACTTCTTCAAATACGCATTGTGATATGATACTGATATTAGTTAACAGACACACATTTAATTGGTCAGGTAATGCTCCCACTTGATTTTCCAAATGCATGTCGCCACATATAGAGAGACAGCATGGAATTGCATTTCTTTGGGCCCTGTGATCATGAGTGGGCAACAAACACTGTATGCAATGAAGCGGAACCTCAAGAATATGCTTCCTCTTCTGTTCTTTAACATGTTACTCTTTTGTTATTCTGTATTTAGTATGTACAGTATGTTCCTTGTCAGGAAGGGGAGCAGGGACATCTGCAGTCAACAACTGATAGAGCTGGCATGTACATGATCGATAGGCTTTCAATTAGTAGCGGCAATACAACACCGTAATTTCCAGCCAGTTCTACTTTCCCGATTTATATATCCTGGTTATGGTGTACCCCTTTTATGTAAACTATGATCTGCCTAGTTGTTGTGTGCTCTTGTTATCATGGTTTGGCAATAAACTCTCTATACAGTATATTATGAACCTATCATCTGCCAACTATCCTTACTTCTGGAGCCTATTTTTGTGTGTACTTGTGCCAGATTATATTAATGCATGCACCGTATTACATCACACATGGGCTTTCTCATCAGAATCCAGTGATAGAACACAAGGGTTTACAGGGGCGCCCCTATATTAGAATATCCTCTGCCACTATAGGGATACCCTCCATAAAGCAACATATATTCTACAACGTTTTAGCTGTATGTTGCGAAATTCACAGTAGATACAGAAATAAGCATTGTAGCATATGTGTTGTACCAGTACATACTCCTACTAGACTACAACCGCCCATAACTCGAAATAAAGGCCGACGCACTAACCCAGCCCAGCCCAAGTTGGCTTTAATCTAGGTCATTCCCCGTCCCCGGTCTCCCTATTCTTCTCGATCCTATAGGCTCCCACGCCAGCCGCCGCCCCTCGCCCTATCTGCATCCCGAAGCGCTGCCTCTCACAATCCCCCGCGATCCTCCGTCCCAACACGCCGCCCCTCACTGCTCCCCTGCGACCCTCCATCCCGGCGCGCCGTACCTCCTCAATACTCCCATGCTTCCCGGAACGTCGCCCCTCATCACTGTTCCCTTACGACCAACTGCGTCTACTACCTCCACACGGGGGCCTGCGGCTATGGGGAGAGTTGCCTCTACAACCACCCTCGCGATCAAGGTGTCGTGGTGAGCCGGACCACTTCTTTTCTTCCAAATTTTCCCCCCATCTTATTCTGCTTCACTTCAGTATAGTTGGGAATTGGTACTTACGACTTGCCAATCCCTGATGTTGACCGACAGGTTGGATTATAGCTGGTTTGTGCGGAGGGGAGATTCCAACTGAAGCCTCTTGCTGTGAACGAATTGATTCTAGTTATGGCTTAGGAGACTACCACGAACTCATTGAAGTGAAACTTGATTGTGCAGTCATTGGTTGCTATCGTTGATTATGTGATTGACTGATTGTATGGTAAGGCTTGTTATCTTACTCTCGTGGTTGATGTAGATGATTCAAAGATCCACTTTCTGCTTACGTGCAAAGTTGTAGGCCTGACCAGTCACTCTGTCATATGGTCATATTTATATTGGGAAAATCCTTCTTTTTACCTTATTATTACATCTCAAGTAGGTAGCAATGCTCACTTGTTCTAGTGAGTTGTTGTAGAAGTGAGATCTTTACGCAGAGTTGTTGTAGAATTGAGAACATCTGCGAGTGTTGTATCACCTATCATGGCCATCTAATCAGGTTTGATCACCATAACTTTGATGTTTGTTTGTTGTTACGCAATGGGCTCTCTTCTTTCTAATCAAATCTACTCGGTGGACTAATTGGTCCCATCACCCTGCATCCACCTATGGTATGCACTAGGTCTATTAAATTGCATGCATAACAGTAGCCTAATTAACTTTGAACATGTGATGCTTGAGTCTGTGTGCCAATGCTTGCATGTCTACAGGTCGACGATTAGTTTAATATCAGCATGGTGCTATTTTTTATCCTCAGCAGTTAATATGATTATATACATGTTGTCAGCCTGTGATATGCATGTGCAAAAGCATAACTTCACAGTATAAAAATTATGATGGTCCAGTTTGGTAGATTTTATGTACCTTTCTTAATATTTTGAGGTACACCTCAAACTGTAATTATTTGTGCGATTTATAAAAATGATGTCACTATGTATAAGAGAAAACATATGTTTTTATATTGTATTTGCAGCACACAAATTATCACGGTTTCTTTTCAGTTCAAAAGAAAACAAATGTTTACTTGAGCTAATTAGCAATGTGTACCAGTGCAGGTATGTGGCGTGCAAGCAGAGGACATAATGAACTTAACAATTACCAATTCTACCGCATATTTGATCTGACAAGGTCAGTTTCTTCATAGTTTGTTTCATTGCATGTGAAAATATATGTGCTATCAGGCATAGTTAGTGTTTTCTTTGATCATATTGACGCTTTAAATCTTAGAACTAATTTATTGCAATTTCTAATGACATATGACTCTTTGTGCCTATGGTCTGTACATCTTAGAAATTCCCCATCAATCTTTTTTGGTGTCTTCTCCTAACTACATCAGACCAAGGCCACCATCATGACAATGAGTGTGCCAATGTAGCAGCTGGTGTACATGGTCCTTGCATAGATAATTTCTCTCTAATTTCATCTTTTTTCTTAAAGAGAAATAGCATAAGAAGAAACCATTACTGGTGTCATATCTGAGCTAACAATTTCAGATCACCATAGTAGTTATTTCTAGCTAACAATGTGAAACACAAAAATGTTAGGCCGTGCATGGGTTGATGACTAGTGTGCATGGTAGAATAACCTTACTAGACTTTTTTGCAATGTTTGAAGAAAATTCTACCTGGTATGTTGGAGAGGCGGGGAGTAGGATCCTTGCATTGTCGAAAAACAATATAATTGTGAATTTTTGTTGTACGACGATAGGAACTTAAATCGCAAATCAGATATTTACAAGTTATGCTTGTGAAGTTCATTCATGGTTACAACTACAGTAATATTTGTTATTTTTATGCATGCAATGGATTTATAATTCGCCAAATTACTATTGTGAATTCCTAGAGAAAGTCGACATTACTCAGCTGGTGTAGATGAATTTCTGGTGTTCGCATATAGAGATATACCAACAGATACAATGGCTAATATCCTGCCTCTGTCACTTGCATCATGTCAAAGCATTGTGTGTTAACAGTTAATTTGTGTTTTTTTGTCTATAGATTCAAAAGTTAAATGGATGATTATATGGGTGCGTGGCAAGTATACTGCAGTGACGATGATGATGTTCATGTTCATGATGATGGTGATGATGATGATGATGATGATGATGATGATGATGATGGAGGCTTTCAGTTTTGGTTAAGTTGTAGGGATGATTTTCCCTGGTCGGTTTTAGATAAGTTGTACGGATGTTGATATATGCTTTCAGTTTAAGTTTCAGTGTCAAGAAAATATTTAGATTATGCATCACATTTGGATGATGTTTCTCGTGTAATATCAACTATTGTAATCCAATATATTTATCTAATATATAATTTCTTCCTATTGTGAGTATATTATTTTGTTTTCTGGTCACTTGAAATATATAATTATCACTATTACATGGAGAGTTAATTTAATTGTTGGCAATATATTCACATTATATATAACAACACATGAAGCGTTGCAAATTCTTCGTTGCCAAGCAATTGTATCTTGATTCCTGTGCATTAAGCGCCAACGTATATAAGTGTTGCGCAAGTATGTCTAATGTGTTGCATTCTTGCAACGGTCCCTTTTACCAACGGCAGTATAAGCATTGCACTATGCGCTAGCAAAACTGGATAAGGCTACGCATCCCAAACCGTTGGTAAATACACTAACAATGGATATATGGACATTTAGATACGGAAAAAAGCGTTGATATAGGGAGGGTCATGTTGTAGTGTGCATTACAAAGATAATCTCACTACTATTTATGTTTTCATGCTTCTCAGATATTATACGTAATCACAGTGAATATAAAAATCCGTGCATATGAAGAATATTATGGAACACTGCAACGACTTACAAAAATGGCACGAAAGCATTGAGTGCCATTATGTTTGCAATGAAACTCATATGCTCCCCACCTGTAGATTCTTGTTTAGAATACGCTCCCCACCTGTAGAGTCAAAGGCAGATGGCCTGTCCTATTCACCAATCAAGGTGCCTGTTCTAATTTGGCAAGGTTTTATTATTGCGCGTATCTTGCATAAGTTGTCTTGCATTTCTTCTACTTTGTAGCATCACCATTTGCTTAGTTTACTCATCATATATGTCAAGATGCCATGCCCATCTATTATCAATACATATTCCATCTTTCATCATACCATGTTTTTTCACTCAAATGTTGTTCTTGTGCATCAGACATCAAAAAGGAAGAGGGTGATTGCCGAACCTGAAGGAGCACCAGCAAAGTCATTGAAAAACGTGGTGGTGCCGGAGAAATCATACAGCACCCCACTTATATTGGCTCTACAACCAGTGAAACAAAATGTAGGACCAACTCCAGCAGACTGTACCCATACTTCACTGGCCACACCATTAGCCCCACCACACAGGACCTGCACTCCAGCAAAAGGTATGCCGATTTTAGTTGCCATAGCACCAGCCGTACCACAGAAAAATCCCACTCCAGCAAAAAGTACAGAAAATCCACTGGCCGAAGACCTATCCCAACTGCATAGACGGCCAACTCCTGTAGATTGGAACCCCATTCCAGTTATTCCCAGTTTAAAAGACAATACTTTAATTGTTGTTAGGGACTACGTGCATATATTCCCATCATGGGAAGATTATAGTGAAGACAAACACCATTTTCACATCTTCATGTCCCACTTACGTGTAAGTGCTATTATTCATGGTGATTATTTTCCCGTTTTCTGCTGATTGAACACATCAATGATTTGCATTACATTGTTGTAAGTCGGTGAGGGTCAATCTGGATAGTCATGACAAGCAAAGGTTGCTTGCGCTTTTCAAGGAAGCATTGCAGCAGTATTGATGTTACCTGAGGAAATCACACTTTGATGGCAAGTCTATAAACGAATTTCTGGTGAAGTCTCCTGTGCTAAATTTAGAAGACATTGAATGGAAAAACCTTGTTATGCACTGGTCTCGTTCCCAGGATGAGCTGCTGTCTATGATATCACGTGAAAATTTGAACTTCTACTTTTCCGCACGTGCCTTACGGATCTTTTTTGCAGGAAATCTGCTCGAAGAAGATTTCCGGTTTGAAAAGGACGACGGGATATCGCAAATATGTTGCCCACTGCTTTGCTCTTGTTAGTACATGTTGTCCCGTATCACTGTACTTGCGTACATACCTGGTTCATTATGTGACAGCTTGCTTACCAATTGTTCACTCCAAATTATCTGATCTATATGAATGGTTACATTAGTGTAGAATATATCCAATGCCAATGAAAATTTTGAGCTATGCATTGTTCTTGTAAGTAGCTGTTGTCCTTTATTAGTGTACTTATATTGACAGCTAGTTGTACATGTACCATCACTCTGCAGCTTATTTTCCTTTGCCCTCCATTTTCTAAACATCAGATATATATTTACTCTTACCATAAGGTTGGATAACACCGATGGTACTGAAGAAGTTTAGCTCTGCATTGCTCTTGGCTATACTTTTGCCTGTATTGTTGTACTTAGATTTATAGCTACTTGGTTATGTAGCATCACTCTTCATCTTATCTTAAATATTCTCCATTTTTTCTTATATTATCACATCTATATTTACTCTTCACAAAATGTAGAATAAAGGCAATGCTTATGAATAAGATTTTGTGGTAAACTTCTTGAATTGCCCCCCCCCCCATCAGCATGGACAAGGGCTTTATAGAGCCTGTCTTCACCAATAATGTAAGTTTGTCCTTCTCAAGCCTTCAAACTTTGTTGTGTATATTTAGTTAGGCATGACAGCAACAGCTATTTATTTTTGGTGTTTGCTTCAAATTGCATGTTTAAAGTTTATTATGTAGTTCATAAACAAAAGTTTGTCCTTCTCAATTTAAGTTTCAGTTGTACAACCAAGTTCCTTCTTCATACCATGTAAATTAAATTACTCTGAGCAAGTGATCTTATTTTGCCTTTGCATGTATGTACATTCTTGATCCGTAATCTAGTGGTGTCGTGAACCTACCCACTACAGCACAATGTCATATTCTACAATGTCTTAACTATGAACAATGTCATATCGTTCTACTATTATTTAAACCATCTCTTTATTTCCCAATCTGAAATGGGATAAATTGACAGCACACTAACCATTGATACTTATGAGTTCTTGATCTATAATCCAGTGGTGTCGCGAAGCTGCCAACTCCTTCACAATGTCATTTCTTGCCATGTCTTAACCTGAACAATACCATATTGTGTTAATGCTATTTTAAACTCTGTCACTTTATTCGTCGGTAAGAAATGTGATGAATTGTCAGCACTCATACTTATATGTGCAAAACCTGTCATATGTCTGCTTGTTTATCTTTCAGAGTGAGGAGGATATAAGGTCAAACAAGCGCAGTCTCATCAGCTTGCTCGGTGCTTCTACTGCAGCTCTCGGCAGGCTAACCTTTCTTGAACTCTATTATAGTGCTTATGGTTTTGTATATTATTTTGTCGGCGTGTTTATTTTCACTGGTGGCGATCTTTGATGCCTAGTGTATGTAATCTGTTGTCTGCTTGTGCTTTATTTTCTTAGTGGCGGACTTTGATGCCCTGTGGATGTAATAGGCGGTATTTTCTTTATTTTATAGTCTAGGTTTTTCTTATTCAAGATGCTGCAGTTTTTTTTCTGTATATATATATATATCCTGTCTTAAGAAGAACCGCCAAACCGTAAAATTACGGTACATAATCGGGCCGTCATGCAAATCACTATGTATGATCCGCATCATGGGCCCAGTCATCTTGGTCCGTTAACAGACCTAAATGTAAACTTGCCCATAAGTAGATTCGGGCCTTTAATAGGCCGAGTAAACCGCCGGCCCTATTTTCGCAAGAAAACTCAATGGGCTTTTAGTAGGCTCAAAAGTAGGTTGGGCGTGAAATGTGTTGAACAGCTCACGGGCCGGCAGCAGGACGGAATAGACCCCGGCCCATGATTGTGCCAATCACATCACGAGCCGTTAACATGCCAAATTTGTCTCGATCCTTGTTTGGCCCAATCAGATTATCAGCTGTGACCAGGCCGGATGCAAACTGGGCCGTAGTTAGGCCCAACTATATGACGGGCTTTTAACATGCCAAAATAAACATAGGGCCGAAATGTTAAACGGGCCTTTAACGGGCCGAAACTAATATCAGGCCGAACTACTAAATGGGCCTTTAGCAAGTGGGCCCAAAAGTATAGCATCCAGTTGACGGGCCAAATCTGATATGGGCCATAATTTGGCCCAAAGCCTCTTAAAGGGCCATATCTTATCTGGGCGTAATTTGGCCCAGAACATGGTAGGCTTTTAACGGGCTGGATCTCATATGGGCCTTTATTAGGCACGGAATGTGGCAGGCTGTTAATGGACCGGATCAAATATGGGCTGGCATTTGGCCCAAAACATGGCAGACTGTGAATGGGCCGGCCCACTAGTGTCCTCAAAATCTTGTGGGCCTTTAGCTCGGACGGCCCATTATGGTCGGCAAAATCTTGTGGGCCTTTAGCTGGGCCGGCCCATTATGGTCCGCAAAATCTTGTGGGCCTTTAGCTGGGCCGGCCCATTATGGTCCGCAAAATCTTGTGGGCCTTTAGTTGGGCCGGCCCATTATGGTCCGCAAAATCTTGTGGGCCTTTAGTTGGGCCGGCCCATTTAACCTATATGGGCCTCTGTTGGGCCCTGCCATGTGTCGACGTATCATAGGCATCTCTCCTCCAATGGACGGGCGACATCTGGCCAACCGAGGAGCAGACACGTGTTTCCTCCGGCCAATGAGAATTTTACACGTGGAAAATAACCATTGGTCCAGGCTGTTAACGGGTTATCGGATCCAAAACCGGACCCGATAGCTTAACGGTGAGCCGTAACGGTGGATGCCACGTGTCGGTCACCCTTGATGAAAGAACTTCTATGACGCGCGATTTATTGTCATGGAAGTGGACACTTCCGTGATGGTAATTTTGGTAATGTCACGAAACACTTCTACGACAGCACATGTATGACTATCTTGATTTTGTCATAAAATCGTCATGGATGTACATGCATGATAGAAAACGTGACCTACTGTGACAAACACGTATCATCATGGAAGTGTATTTTTTTTGTAGTGCTTGCATAGGAATCTCCAATCCTCAGGAGCCAGCCTGAGGAGGCCACTCTTGCTGGAGGTCTTAGTGTGGTCTGCCTCGCGAGGCTTGGCCCCTCGCGAGCGTCTTGAGTTGTTGATGCTGAAGGTGGGCCGTACCAGGCCGTCGACGGAGCCACGCCGTGGGCCGGAGGTAGGCAAGTCTAGGTACCCCCGTTCCCAGAACGCCGACAGTATCCCTGGGGCCCAAGGCGCGCTCGAACTTGGCTTCGAGGCGAAGCCAAAGGGCAAGTGCGGAGCGCCGCGGGCCCTAACCGCCTGCGACCTTGGTCGACGATTGATGGGACGTGGGTGTCTGCACTTCCCCACGGTAGCTCCTGATAGGCGACCCCGCACCCACCGCGCTTCCGGAGGATAGTTGCCTCTTGTACGTCTGCTCGAATAAGGAGGATTTCGTGAGGTAGATGCCTCTCTTCGACAAGTGGGGACTTCGCCCGGCCGGCCTTGAAGGGCCTCGCGAGAACCCTATCTTCATGGCTCCCGTGCTTGTCCGCCCCATGGCGCGCGCCCCAGATGAGGATGCCCGGGGGCGAGCGCCCTCGGGTACTCCTGAGGCAACCGCTGGGGAGCGGCCATCGCCAGGCGCATCTGAAGAAGCCGCTCCTGAAGCTCCGGCGAGCGCTCCTGAGGCAACCACTGGGGAGCTGGTGCGGCCTGATGCTCCTGAGACCGCCGCCCCTGAAGCCCCGGCAGGTGCTCCTGAGGTGTAAGCCCGCTGCCCCACCGCTAAGGGCCATACCCCGAGCCTTGTCCTGCTTCTCCTGAACCTTGAAGCGCTCCGCAAGCGGAAGGAGCCTGCAAGCTACAGTGGTTACACCTACCGGCTGCTAAAGCAGAGGAAGTACACAGCCATAGACGAGTATGTACCTTATCTTTGTGGTTTTCCACATGTCGTGTCCCTTCCCGACCCTGGCTCTTCAGGAACCCTCCGGCCATGGTGGCGAAACCTCCAGCGAAGCATGCATCGGAGGTCCATGGTCCACTCGTGGTTCCGAGCCCCCTGCACTAGACACCCGCACGAGGCAAGGGGCTAGCCCTCGAGGCGGATGATCCGCTAGGAGGCCGCGAGCCTGTGCTTCCAGCATCCTTCAAGGTCAGTTCTGGGGTGCGGGAGGCGTGCCAAGGGCCCGTCTGTTGCTCATCACCGGTGGCTGGGTAGCTCCAGCGCTGGCTTCATCTTCGAGCAGCGAGACCGTGCCATCCAGCGCCTTCGCCGAGGCCTGGAGAGTTGTCGGGAAGGCACCGGCCTCCTGCCCTTTGCTAGAGGTAGGAGAGCCACTCCACCCCTCTCCAGCAGCCCCCGGCACGTAGGGTGGGCTTGGCCACATGCTGGAACTCGCGCGCGGGTGCAACACCATCCGCCATGAGCTTTTCCGGGAGGCGATGGGGGCGCTGTTTTGGAGGAGAGCTAACCGATGTCGACACCCGCCTTGAGACGGAGGGCCTTCGGTTAGCGCAGGATTGGTGCCAGCTAAAGGTCGCCATCAACCTTGGGCATCTTCAGCATGAGCGCGCCCGCACGAGCGCCGCGCTATCCCTTGCAGACTCTCATGAGGCTTGCACCCGCGTTGAGGAGGAAGCCAGGGCCGCCGACCGCCGTCGCGAGGCGAGCAAGGAGCGTGAGCGGGAGCTTCAAGCTTTGAATGCCGCCCTCGAGCATCAGATCAAAGCGCATAGGGCTGCCCTGGGAGCATCACTAAGCGAGGCACCCCTCCAATGAGAAGGAGGTCCAGGAACGCGAGGAGGCGCTGGAGGTCTTAGAGTGAAGCCTGGAGCTTGAGCAGTTGGAAGTGAGGGAGCGCCAGGTAGCCATGGCTGAGGACGCCGTCGCCGCTCGGGATGCCAGGATCCAGCAGGAGGTCGACCAGAGGGTGGCGAACATTCGCCCGGCTCTTGCCGACGAGCACCGCCTGAAGTTGGAGCTCCTGGAGGCCGAGCTTAAGGGCAGAACCACCGCCCTCAAGACGAAGCTGGACGCGGTGGAGCAGCATGAGAGGGCCGCCCAGGAAGCTCAGGCCTCTTCTCAAGCCGACTTGGTCTCCGCTCGCGCCGACCTGTCCTCTCTTCAGCAGCAGGTTGAGAGTGTCGTGTCTCTTGCGGAGAAGAATGCAGACAAGGCGCATCGTCGACAGATGATGCAGCGCGTGCGTTCCTCGATGCTCTAGGACCTCAGGGTTAGGGCCAACCGGGCCTTGGAAACCATATGTGAGGAGAGCGTCTCTCACCCGCACGAGGATGACGACGCGAGCCACCTCCGCTTCTTCACCGAGATCGTGACCCGTCTGGAGGACCGGGCCGCGAGGGCTCGCGAGCTCATTGAAGAGAGAATCCGGGGCCTTCTCGGGCATGCATTCTCACGTGTCTTCAGTCACCTCCTCAACTTTGATCCTCATTTTGGCTTCGACGCCGCCATAGCCCCCGTGCCCAGGGTCATCCAGGACAACCTGGCGAACTGCGTGGATGACCATGTGGACGCCCTGGTCGCAGAGTTGGCTCCCGAGGATGACGTGGTCGTGATCGCGGCCGATGAAGGTGGTGCGGATGACGATGATGAAGACGACGCCAGTGACAACACAGCTGGTGCGGATGAAGACTACAAGGACGGCGCCGGAGGCAGCGCATCCAGCTAGGCCTGCATTCCCTTTTGTCTTGACATGTATGCAAAAAACCTTCGGACACGGCCCCACGGGGCGTGAAAGAATTTTTGAAGGGGGAACCCCTTGTAATGTATTAAATGACGTTATGCCTTTGAAAATAGCGTTTGGAACGCGTCATCATGGACCAGGGGGCGGAGTAGTTGTTGTGACTTATCTTCGGTCTCGTGGGTCCCGAGCGGGCACTGTCGTTGTAGAATCGCCCTTCTCCTGAGGCGAGCCCTCCAAGAGCTCATGAGGTTTTGACCCTCCCGAGGAGCCTGCTGGCCCATCCAACAGAGCCTCGCGAGGAGCGATTGCTGGATTATAGCAAGGTATGCGCGCGGTGATCCTGCGGCGGTTGCATCCCTGACACCGGGGTGGGGGCCTTGGTGCCGCCTGGGCTAGCCCGAGCATGCTCGACACGCACAAACCACGCCTAGTCCCCGCACAATGGGTGCTCACAGGGGGGGGGGGTAGCAGGCATGAACCTCACTTTGAAACACGAAGCCAGAAAGCAAGAAATCACCATGGCTCCGGAGAAAACTCCCCCCGTTTTTCTTTTGATAAGCACAAGAAACTCCAAATTTCATTCCAAAAGATGGCGAAATTGGCTTACAGAAAGAGGGCAAAAGGCAAAGAGCCGCGTCCAACACCTAGCTAGTCTTCTCACCAGTGCGGAGCTAAGTGCTTCCACAAGACGTGATGAGGACATCCCAACCATGGGCACCACACCGCCAACCATTAATGTCCCAATCACAAGAAGTCGCGCAATGCAAATACATGATCAGGCGAATGCTAACTTAAGTTTATCATTTGACCTTGAAAACATGGTTGTGCCTTCACCTCCTTTGTTGTTGGTTGAACTCAGGTGCGATATCGAAGAAGGCCAAACACATGTCAGTCCGTGCAAAAATATATTTTATGGCGAGGAAACAAAGTTAGGAATTCATGAAGAATGAGTTATTTGCTGAAGAAACATTTTCCGATTCAGATCAAACAATGTTTTGCACGAGTTTGGATATGCCAACTTGCGAAAGATTTCCAGAAATCGAGTTTTCTGCTGAAAGAAACATTGGTCGACCCCAATGAACATTGTTTGGTCGGGAAATCCAACCACCTCCAACGAGAGTATTCCAGAAGCTACATCATTAAGTCTTGAAGCCGTTTAGTCAAACAAAGCTGGTTTACTTCCACACCTATGCTGGTTCCAGAAGCTAGTTCTCTTTCACACCTATCCAGGGGGGTCGTCCTGATTATAAATAGGCTAGCTCTACCCTTCGTTGTGGACTTTTGCCATTTCTATCAAAGACCAAAGACATAGACTCCTCCTGGGATTGGAGAGCTCTTGTTATCCTTATTCTCGTGATTCCTTGAGACATTGCTACTAATTCGTGCTTCACGACTAGATCGTGTTGTGTGGGTTCGAGTTTGTGGTTTCCCTTGCGAATTGCACCTATCCCGTGCTCCACGACTTGAGCGCGGTCGTGTGGGGTAGTATTGCGGGTTGTGGATCGGTGAATGCTCGGATTGCAAGCTTCGGTGAGCATCCTCCTCGTCGGGTCATAATCTCTTGTTTTCCATTTTCCGGCTCCTTGCAGCTAGTTACCCCCATCCTTTTATCGATCCTACACCGTGAAGATCGGACCTCCCCTTGAACACCCTCTTCTCTGAAGATGGTGTCGCATCATCTGATATTCAGAGCAAGGTTTACACGGTAGGATCTGTATCTTTGTTTCTAGATCTATCCTTTTTAGTTCGGTTTTCCCCATCCTAGAGTCCAAAGCCAAAAAGCCACACAAAAAAATTTCAAGCCTTTGTTGCTGAGATCGAGTTGTTTGCTTTCCTCTTTGTGTTTGCACCAAGTTCTACCCAAAGTAGCTGATGTTTTTCATTGAGTCTTGTTGTTGGATCTATTGTGTTGCAAAAAAAGAGCAAAAGAGCAAGAGAGAGAGAGAGACAGAGAGAGAGAGAGAAAAGAGTGAAAAAGAGCAAAAAATGAGAAAAGAAAGTGTTGAGAAACTATGCGCTCATATTCAGTTTGGTGAGAAATTTCAGAAGTTGAAGTGGCAAGTGTTAGAGCTCAAACATGGTGCAAGAATCTACAAATTTTTCTTGTTCATTTGGTTTGCATCGATTGGATCTCAGCACTAGCCCTCCCTTTTTACCCCACCCAGATCCACCTAGAAATCATCAGCTTCCTTCCTTTCATTCGCCCGTCCACTCCTGATTTGCTACTTCCGCATAGCCGCCAAGGAATCATTAGAATTTGGGTAAGAAAGAAAGTGAGGTGAGTGTTCTCCACATATATTTTTGTTTTGTCCACTTGTTTCCAAGAATTAACATGATAGGATCCAACTCGAGTGTACATGGACATCAACAGGTGGAAGACGATCTCCCAAAACTCACGCATCACTTGGTGATATGATTGAGGAGAGTATAGTTGCAGCTATGCGAAGGATGTTCGGTGGTCATCTTCCTATCGCGGGTAATGGGGATGGCCCACTGCCTTGCTGGCCATCGACAATTGGCAATGTAAAGAACACAACGATCGACATGTTGGTCGTGGAAGAGCGGCATGAGCTGCTGCCCACGGCACCCCTGCTGTTGGTGCTGAATGGAGGCGTGGCGACTTTGCTGCCCCCCGAGAGGGTGGGCTGCATGGAGGAGATGCTCGCGGGCGAGGCCATGACCCCCGCAGGTTTGCTGCTGATCACCGGTGATGGGTGGCACATGATGGTGATGCCATCTTCCTTAGATCTCTCTGAGCATGGTGACGAAGATGAAGGCATGGGGAACTATGAACCCTACTCCCCACCTCGCCGTGGTGCTGTTTTGGTCGCCATGGTCATCATTACGACCATCGTGATCAGGATGACCATGACAAACCAAGCAAGAGTGAATATACATGTGCCATCATTCACTCGAAAAGAGGATCCAGATGCATAGATTGAGTGGGAAGAGAAGTGTGATCAAATCTTTCACGTCCATGGTTTTTTCTGAAGCCAAGAGAGTTCATCTTGCTGTTATGGAGTTCTCTGGTTATGCTCTTACATGGTGGAATCTGCTGCAAGATGATCGATTGATGTGATGCAATAATCATATCCGCAGCTGGACATTGATGAAGGATGTCATGAGGCACCGTTTTGCTCCACCATACTATGAGAGGAGATTGTACAAGCGGTTGCAGGGGCTTACTCAAGGTTCCTGCACTATTGAGGAGTACTATAAACAGATGAGGTGCTGCTAATTCGGACAAGAACCCGTGAAAGTGATGAGGCGAAGATGGCAAGATTTTTACATGGGCTAAATGATAAAATATCAGATTTTGTGGAGATGTTTCCTTATGATACATTACAAGATGTGGTACATCAAGCTATAAGAGTTGAGAAGAAGAATATGGTGTTAGCCCAACCTTCAATGTCTCTGATCTTTCCCCATACTTTGGGCCTTTGTAGTCGAGGATGACTCCTTCTCAAGACGGGGAGGATGATGAGTACATCCCAACCATGGGCACCATGCTACATATCATCGACGGCCCAATCACAAGAAGTCGCGCAATGCAAATACATGATCAGGTGAATGCTAACTTAAGTCTATCATTTGACCTTGAAAACATGGTTGTGCCTTCACCTCCTTTGTTGTTGGTTGAACTCAGGTGTGATATTTAAGAAGGCCAAACACATTTCAGTTTATGGCGAGGAAACAAAGTTCGGAATTCATGAAGAATGAGTTGTCTGCTAAAGAAACATTGTTCCGATTCTGACAAAACAATGTTTTGCACGAGTTCGGATATCCCAACTTGCGAAAGATTTCCAGAACTCGAGTTTTCTTCTGAAGGAAACATTGTTCGACCCCAATGAACAATGTTTGATCGGGAACTGCCAACCACCTCCAACGAGAGTTTTCCAGAAGTTACCTCATTAAGTCTTGAAGCCGTTTAGTCAAACAAAGTTGGTTCACTTTCACACCTAACCTAGTTCCAGAAGCTAGTTCTCTTTCACACCTATCGAGGGGGTTTGTCCTGATTATAAATAGGCTAGCTCTACCCTTCGTTGGGTACTTTTGCCATTTCTGTCAAAGACCAAAGACATAGACTCCTCCTGGGATTGGAGAGCTCTTGTTATCCTTATTCTTGGGATTCCTTGAGAAATTGCTCCTAATTCGTGCATCACGACTATATCGTGTTGTGTGGGTTAGAGTTCGTGGTTTCCCTTGCGGATTGCACCTATCCCATGCTCCACTACTTGAGCGTGGTTGTGTGGGGTAGTATTGCAGGTTGTGGATTGGCGAATGTTCGGATTGCAAGCTTCGGTGAGCATCCTCCTCGTCGGGTTGTAATCTCTTATTTTCCATTTTCCGGCTGCTTGCAGCTAGTTATCCCCATCCTTTTATCAATCCTACGCCGTGAAGATCGGACCTCCCCTTGAACACCCTTTTCTCCGAAGACGGTGTCGAATCAGGACGTGGGTGGGAGCCCCCGTGAGGCCCGAGGGAGGCACTCAGGAGACTCCGGGCGTGTACAACCCCAAATCATTATGATGTGAGTGTGTCATGAGCGAAGACCTTCACATATTTCCATGGCGCCTTACGAGGGCCCCGCCCTGCGCCTCCCCCGACCACCGTTGTGGCATCCAGAAACCAAGACGAGACCAAGGTGCAAGGGGGGCGTTGGTGGTTCCCCCGGCGACAGCAGGCCCCCTGTCGGGGGGAAAGGCTCACCGGCGCCTTCCCAGGCAGGGGACCTGTTGGAATACGCGGTACGCTACGCTAGCAGGAAATAAAATTTTCTACTGCGTACCCAAGATTATGCTGCTGGAAATAGATCACGGCATCGGGTTTACCACTAGACGCGCAGTCACCGCAGCGGAAGTAGAGTTGGTGATGCATGTAGCCGATCTCCCGGGCCGTCTCCTCCTAGCATCGCCGATCTCCTGCGAACAGCGAAGACCCGTGAATGGTGATCTACCGCGAACAACATCTAGCGGTTCCCTCGAATGGTTCGTCCAAGCACCGCAGATGCGATGCCTCCAAGGTATCCACACGTGCAGGGAGCAGCGGCGAGCAGCGGACTGCTAGGTACAGTCGCGCGGCATGGGCATGGGGAGTGGCGGTGGCTAACCATGGTCAGATCCGACCAGCCCTAAGTGGTGTGCCCACTCCCCTTTATATAGACCTCCGAGGTGGGCTCAACACTTGAGCCCACTAGGAGTCCACATCCATTTTCCACTCGGATTCAATCCGAATGGGCTGCAACCCCTTAAGTGTGCGACCCTATAGGTTCACGTACACATAGTCCCGACCAAGTGGATCGTTGGTAGCGGACTCCTAGCAGAACATGCCAACTCCCATGTGTGCGTAAAGTCGTTTGACGAACCTTGAAAATGTGTCATGTGCAACATTCCTTTTGCCTCACGATATTTGTTGTCGAGCTCAAGGCGAGTACTTGTCACCCTTGTGATAGCTCAACCTCTCTTCTCGAAACTGTGATACAGATTGCCTAACTGGGTTAACACTTAACCCAAGTCGCATGGCCATCCTTTCTGAATCTGATCACTCGAGAGGGCCAAGAGAATATCTCTCCAAATAGGAGGGGTAAATCCCATCTTGGTCAACCATGTCTCGCGGCATGTCTCAGGACTCACCCGAAAGCTACCTTTATAACTACCCAGTTACGGAGCAGTGTTTGGTAGACCCTAAGTGAGTCGATCCTCATCCCGAGAACATGTGAGGACCTCGGGTCTAGGACATGGCATAGACATTGTACTTGAGACTAACATATGACTATCTCTCGCTGCGTCTCAAAGTGGGTCTGCCCGACTCGGTGATCTCCATCCCCGAGTCCATACTATCGGTTTAGCATCTCCATGCACAAGACTTTTGAAACATAGTCATCAACCGAGTCGTATACTAGTCAAGGATATGTGTCCGCATAACCTTATCAACTAGGGACCATTAGAACAATCATCATAGAATACATAGTTCCACAAACAAGTCACATACTTATTGACACATATCATTGGTGATGTTCAAGGACAATATAAAAGACTCATGAATACCTACGGAAATATCATCATCACATGATTGCCTCTAGGGCATATCTCCAACAGTCTCCCACTTGCACTAGAGTTAATCATTTAGGCATCGTATGCCCATGGAGCTCATGTGCGCCTCATGCATCGGCTGTGTGAGAGGCTTCGCCAATGGGTCAGCAACATTTGCATCCGTGTGTACCTTGCATATGTTTACATCACCTCTTTCGACAATGTCACGAATAAGGTTAAAACGCGTGAGTATGTGTTGGGTTTTATGACGGTTCCGTGGTTCCTTGACTTGCGCGATGGCACCACTATTATCACAATAGAGGTCCAATGGCTTAGACGCTCCCTCAACCACACCAAGATCAGAAATGAAATTGTTCACCCAAACACCTTCTTTTGCAGCTTCAGAAGCCGCAATGTACTCGGCCTCTGTTGTAGAATCAGCTACTGTATCTTGCTTGGGGCTCCTCCAGCTCACTGCTCCTCCGTTCAAAATGAACACAAACCCAGATTACGATCGACTATCATCCCTATTAGTTTGGAAACTAGCATGGGTGTAACTCTTTACAACGAGCTCATCCTCACCTCCATAAACCAGGAACATATCCTTAGTCCTTCTCATGTATTTAAGGATATTCTTAATCGCTCTCCAGTGACTCTCACCTGGATCAGCCTGGTATCTTCCCACCACGCTAAGAGCAAAGCTAACATCGGGACGAGTACATACCATAGCATACATGATGTACCATACAGCCGAAGCATACGGAATTCCATCCATGCGTCTTCGCTCATCAGGAGTCGAAGGACTCTGAGTCTTGCTAAGACTAATGCCACGGGACATGGGAAATAAACCCTTCTTGGCATCTTCCATGTTGAACCGCTTCAACACCTTGTCAATATACGCACTCTGGCTTAATCCAATAAGCCTTCTCGATCTATCTCTATATATCTTGATACCCAAAATATAAGCTGCTTCTCCCAAGTCTTTCATAGAAAAACTATTTTTCAATGAGTCCTTGACAGATTCAAGCATTTGAAAATCATTTCCAATTAATAACATGTCATCTACATATAAGATCTGAAATGCAACTGAGCTCCCACTGACCGTCTTGAATACACAATGATCACAGTCGTTCTTGATGAGGCCAAACTCTTTGACCGCTTCATTAAAACGAATGTTCCAATTCTGAGATGCTTGCCTTAATCAATAAATGGATCTCTGAAGCTTGCATACCATGCTAGACTTCTTTGGATCAAAAAAACCCTTGGGTTGTGTCATATACACATCCTCGGTTAAATTTCCATTAAGGAAAGCCTTTTTGACATCCATCTGCCATATCTGATAGTCGAAATATGCCGTTATAGCAAGAATGATCTGAATTGATTTAGGCATCGCTACCGGTGAGTAAGTCTCATCTTAGTCAACTCCTTGAACTTGTCGATAACCTTTAGCGACAAGTCGAGCCATATGGACTGTGACATTCCCGTCTATATCAGTTTTCTTCTTAAAGATCCACTTGAACTCGATGGCTCGAACGCCATCTGGCAGATCAACCAAGTTCCAAGCTTGATTGTAATCCATGGACTTTAATTCAGATCTCATGGCCTCAAGCCATAACTCGGAATCAGGGCTCTCCATTGCTTCCGCATACGTAGTTGGCTCCTTATTGTCCAAGAACAACACATTGCAGTCATGCAAATTGCGTAACCTTTCCGACCTCCATGGAATCAGCGTCGACTCCACCACGAGTTCCCTGACTAATTTTGTTGTGACAGAATCACCTACCGGAACGTCCCCATGTGGTTCTCGAATTTCTTTGACTCGGACCGTCCTCCCACTAGCCTTCTGATTAAGAAACTCTTTCTCAAGGAAAACTCCATGTCGAGCGACAAACACTTTGCCCTCTTCACGGTTGTAGAAGTAATATCCCAAGGTTTCTCTTTGATATCCCACGAATATGCACTTGTCCGATTTGGGTGTGAGCTTGTCCGACTGGAGTCGCTTGACATATGCTTCACATTCCCAAATTTTTAGAAAAGACAAACTGTGACTCTTCGCAGTCCACATCTCATATGGTGTCTTGTTTACGGACTTAGATGGTACCCTATTTAGTGTGAAAGCTGCAGTTTGTAGAGCGTATCCCCAAAATGACAAGTGTAAATCTGACTGGCTCATCATTGATAGAACCATGTCCAACAGGGTCCGATTTCTCTGTTTCGACACACCATTTCTCCGTGGCGTACCCGAAGGAGTCAGTTGTGGTACTATTCCAAGACTCTTCAGATGATCATCAAACTCCTGGCTCATATACTCATCGCCACGATCAAATCGTAGAAGTTTGATTTTCTTGCCGAGTTGATTTTCCACCTCGTTCTGAAACTCCTTGAAATTTTCAAAAGTTTCTGACTTGTGCCTCATCAAGTAGACATATTCATATCTACTCATGTCGTCGGTAAAAGTCACAAAGTATTGGAAACCACCTCTGGCTGTCATGCTCATTGGTCCACATACATCACTATGTATAAGTTCCAACAGCTCGGACGCCATGTTGCAACTCTTCGCAAAAGGAGTCTGAGTCATCTTACCGAGTAGGCAAGACTCGCATGTCTCGAATGATTCAAACTCAAATGAAGTTAGAATTACATCATCATGGAGCTTCTTCATACGTTTTTGACTAATGTGTCCTAGTCGACAATGCCAGATGTATGTCTGATTTATCTCATTAGGCTTAACCCTCTTGACAATTATGTTATAGACTGATTCACCTTCAAGAATTAGGATAAATAACCCATTCACAACGGGTGCAAAGCCATGAAACATATTATTCAAGTAAATAGAACAACCATTTTCCTTAATACTGAATTCATAACCTTGTCTCATGAAACATGAGGCTGAAATAATGTATCGACTCAAAGTAGGAACATAATAACAATTATGAAGTTCCATTACAAATCCTAAAGTTAAATTAAGTTGCATAATGCCGACGGCCAATGCAGCAACTCTTGCTTTATTCCCGACGTGTATGTCAACTTCTCCTCTTGCGACATTCCTAGTTCTGCTTAGTCCCTGCATCGAGTTGCATATGTGAACAACCGATCTGGTATCATATACCCAAGAGCTACTAGAAACATCAGCAAGATAAATGTCCATAACATATAAAACAAGTGTACCTGAAGAAGAAGTCATACTTCCAGTCTTCTTGCCCTTCTCGTCAAGCCACTTGCTGCAGTTCCTTTTCAAGTGTCCGGGTTCCTTGAAATGAAAGCAAATACTCCGCGAGTCGTCTCTGACTTAGGCGCAGCGGCGGCAGTTGGAGTTGCCTCCTTCAACTTGCCCTTTGCCTTAGCCTTTTTCTTGGACCAACTCTTCTTGAACTTAGCCGAGTTTTGCACCATCAACACTTGACGATGCATACCTTTCTTGATATCATGCTCGGCCACTTTGAGCATCCCATGCAATTCAGTGAGCTTCTTTTCCATCCCATGCATATGGTAGTTCCAGATGAACGGCCCATAGCTATCCGAAAGAGAACCCAGAATTGTATCTGTGGACAACTCGTCCCCAAGTGGGAAGCCCAACCGATCCAGAGCTTACATGTACCCGATCATCTTGATTGCATGCGGGCTCAGTGGATCACCCTCTTTTAACTTACAATCCACCAAGGGTAGCCAGACGTTGAACCTTTCGGTCCTAGCCTGCATTGGAAACATGCTCTTGAGGTTCTCGATCATATCGAAAGCCTCAATATTTTCGAACTGCTGCTGCAGATCGGGCTCCATAGAAGCCAGCATGAGACAGCTGATCTCGTTTGATTCATCAACGATTTTCTGGTAGGCATTTCTGGTTGTGGCATTAGCTTTATCGGAAGGTTCCTCTCGAAGTGGATTCTCTAGAACTTGTTCCTTTTTCTCATGCCTAAGAACAATTCTCAGGTTTCTATACCAGCTGGTAAAGTTTGTTCCATTCAATTTGTCTTTTTCTAGGATTGATTTCAATGCAAAAGGGGTAACTTGAGCAGGTGGTTCCATTGATCTACTACAGAAGTATGCAAAACACTAAGACATGTATTCATGAAGAGTAATTCATTTTGAACATAAGATCATTACTCCCACTAAAATCAACATCCCTTGGTTGATACTTAGTGATTTAAGATCCAAGATCAACATATCAACTAGTGAGCTTTTGCATCACCGCTAGAAGATAAGATCACTCGGTAAGCAACTCTTGCTAATCGTATCTCCATACGACTCTTGTTGTTGGGGACATCTCATGCGGCGCCAAATCCTATGCCTCGTGGCCCAAAACTGTTTTGATAGCCACGACAAGTCAACCAATGCTTCGCGTGTAAGTGTCCGACACAAACCCATCACTTCAAGGAGATCTAGTGGCACCCTAATTTTATAGGCCCGACATTAAATATACTTGACATGTGAAGGTGCAGCAATTTGGGAGGCATCTATACTTGACATTCTTTGAGGGATCACCCTACTTAAAACATCTACCATGCAAAAGAAGGGTGCATAAAAGGGATAAACTTTCACAGGCAGTTTATATATGTGTGATATGGTATAGCCCCTTTTAACAGCGCATGGCGATCTCCATCTCCACGTGCGCGGTTGGCACATGGTGATCTCCATCTACATGCATGGTTTTCCTCGTGGTGATCTCCATCTCCACGCCATGGTGTCAACCGCCAGGTGTTACATAAGATACTATGCTATTATAAACTAATAGCTACTGAAAGTAAATTACATTACATGGCTTCTCATGTTGACACGCGGGTCATTAATACAATAATGGGACAACCATTTGGCTCCTGCCGGTTGCCGCACTCATGACACGCAGGTCATGAAACAATAATGTACAAGCAACATTCATGGGCTATACCAAATCACAAGCATTCCCTGCAAAAATGAGTCGGACATTCTATCGCCGAAGATAAAACCTCCCGAAACTCTATTTTCCAAGAGGATTTTGGCCTAGCCAAAAGCGCTGAAATACTATTCCGAAGTTTTTCCACTGATCCAACTTTTTGTTAGCTTCAGTTTGACAGGTCGTGGAGAAAAATCGGAGTTTGTATGCAAAAGTTACAGCCGTTTTACCGAGATCGCTCCAACAGATTTCAGCGCTGCAGAAATCATATTTCCTGATGTTGATCTATGTTCGATTCGATCAATCTCATTGATCTCGGCATCCTGCATCCGGATTTACGTTCCACTGTCTACCCCGATGGTGGAAAATCGACCGGTAGGGGTAACTCGTGTCACGACCTCTGCGTCACGATCACGGAAGGAAAATCACGAAACCAACCTTCAACACTGACGTGCGCGGCCGATCTCATCGACCCGCACCTGAACCTATCTACATATCTCATATGCATATCATCGAATCTATCACCACACAGTGGAGGCTCTGATACCACTGTTGGAATACGTGGTACGCTATGCTAGTGCCAAACAAAATTTTCTACCGCGCACCCAAGATCATGCTGCTGGAAATAGATCACGGGATCGGGTTTACCACTAGACACGCAGTCACCGGAACGGCAGTAGAGTTGGTGATGCGTGTTGCCGATCTCCCAGGCCATCTGCTCCTAGCGTCGCCAATCTCCCGCGAACAGTGAAGACCCGTGAACGGTGATCTCCCGCGAACAGAACCTCGCGGTTCCCTCGAATGGTTCGTCCAAGCACCGCAAATGTGATGCCTCCAAGGTATCGGCACGTGAGGGGAGCAGAGTCGAGCGGCGAACTGCTAGGTGCGGTCGTGCGGCATGGGCGTGGGGAGTGGCGGTGGCTAACCAGGGTCAGATCCGATCATCCCTAAGTGGTGCACCCACTCCCCTTTATATAGACCTCCGAGGTGGGCTCAACACTTGAGCACACTAGGTGTCCATATCATTTTTCCACTCGGATTCATTCCGAATGGGCTGTAGCCCCTTAAGTGTGCGACCCAATAGGTTCACGTACACATGGACCCGACCAGGTCGATAGTTGGTAGCGGGATCCTAGCAGAACATGCCAACTCCCATGTGTGCGTAAAGTCATTTGACGAACCTTGACAATGTGTCATATGCAACATTCCTTTTGCCTCACGATATTTGTTGTCAAGCTCAAGGCGAGTACTTGTCACCCTTGTGATAGCTCGACCTCTCTTCTCAAAACCGTGATACAGATTCCCGAACTGGGTTAACACTTAACCCAAGTCGCATGGCCATGCTTTCTGAATCTGATCACTCAAGAGGGCCCAGAGAATATCTCTCCAAATAGGAGGGGCAAATCCCATCTTAGTCAACCATGTCTCACGGCATGTCTCATAACTCACCCGAAAGTGAACATTATAACTACCCAGTTACGGAGCAACGTTTTATAGACCCTAAGTGAGTCGATCATCATCTCGAGAACATGTGAAGACCTCAGGTCTAGGACATGGCATAGACATTGTACTTGAGACTAACATATGACTATCTCTCGCTGCGTCTCAAAGTGGAATGCACTTGACTCGGTGATCTCCATCCCCGAGTCCATACTATCGGTTTAGCATCTCCATGCACAAGACTTGTGAAACATAGTCATCAACCAAGTCGTATACTAGTCAAGGATATGTGTCCCCATAACCTTATCAACTAGGGACCATTAGAACAATCATCATACAATACATAGTTCCATAAACAAGTCACATACGTATTGATACATATCATTGATGTTGTTCAAGGACATTATAAAAGACTCATGAATACATATGGAAATATCATCATCACATGATTGCCTCTAGGGCATATCTCCAATAGGACCTACCTCCATGCGGCACGGGGGAGGCCGTGGCACCGGGCTCCCCCCCCCCAGCCCCCAGTGCACTCCGTCCGCCTGCAGCGGGGCCATCACCCTGGGGTCCCTGGCTGCCGTGGTGGCTTGTTTCACCTGCGGTCCATGGTTAGTCTAATCGTGCTGCTGAGATATCGGCTATACCCAGTAGCTATTGTCGTTGAAGGTGTCGGTGAAGCTCTTGGGCGGCTCGCGGAGTGCTTCGGCTTCATGTGCCCCCGATACCCAGCCTGGTGACGGGAACGGGGAGGGGCCTTCTCTTGGCATGTACAAAACGTCCATTATGGGAGGTACGGAGGCATCCGAAGCTGCCGCACCAGGGTCGCCGCCTGGGCGTCCCATGTCGTTTGCCACCGGGCTTGGCGCCAGGTTCCGGCGGCCATAGGGTGGTGCCTCGGTGCTGCCCCACGAGGGGCCGCCCGAGATTGCCTCGCCCAGAGGTAGCATTCCTTGGGTAGGATGAGCGGCGCCACGGGCCGGGTTGGCGCCGTTGGGGCCCCCAGGTGCTCCAAGGAGGGCTGCACGGGCGTGGCGGGGGCCGGCACGCACCCTCGGCGCCATTTGCATCGTAGGCAAGGTGTAGAAGGGTGGCGCGCCCCTGCAGGCGTCATCAAGCAGCTCGGCGACCCGCTCCAACATGGCACCGTAGCCGTGTTCCGCCAACTTGCATCGCAGCAGCTCTCGCGCCACGATGAGCGCAACTCGCATGTTCACTTGTTCCTGACGGGTGTGTGGCATCATTGCCGCGGCGTAGCTTGAAGATTGTGTGGTGGCACGAGTACAACGTGGGGCGAGGAAGGGCGGCGGCGGCCCACGCGGCCCGTGACTGATGACATTGGTTGGCGTGCGGGCCGCCAGGAGCGCGGAGTGGAGATCCTCTTGGGCGGATGGCGCTGCTTGAGCAGGCCGAGCAGCCTAGTGCTCGATGTGAGCCCTCGTAGCGTCAACCATGAGAATGGCGGGCCAGTGGTGGATTGACTGGAGGAATAGAGGCTCCGACGCACCCATACCTGGCGCGCCAAATGTTGGATTTCGGGCTCTGCAGACCCTTGAGAGGTTCGAACTCTGGGGTGCGTGCGAAGAACTCAACCTCCCCAGTCTACCTACTCGCCAGTCTCATGGCCTAGCTCCACGAACTGGAAGGAAATGGGACACAACAGTTTAGCTAGGTTCGGGCCACCTTGCGATGTAAAACCCTACTCCGGCTTTGTGGTGGATTGGCCTTTAGGGGCTGGTGATGAACTAGTACAGTGGGAGAACAACCTCAGGAGGAGGCGTGTTCTTGTGCTCGAGTGAGCCGGTGGGTGTGAGGATGGAATGGATTCGATCCCTCTCTACGGTGGTGGTTCTGCTCTATTTATAGTGGCCTTGGTCCTCTTCCCAAATATAGGCGGGAAGGGATCCCACAAAGGCCAAATTCGAAGGGAGACAACTAGTAAATCTTATCTTTACAAAAGTGGTCGTCGCCTGCAAAGCCTCTGGTCGTGACGCTGCGGTGGGCTCGGTGATGATCTCCGTCCTGCCGTCCTGACGGTCTTGCTCTTGTTGCTCAGGAATGGAAACCTTTGGCTGATTCCTCTGGACTCCGCGCCTGCGCTTGCATCCTTAGCATGAAAGAGGAAACTACTGTCCTGCGCCCGCTGGCGCCCGCCTGGCCTTGGTCGTCATGGCTCACGTCATCTGAACCTCACGAGGCGAGGCTTGCATAGGAATCTCCGCTCCTCAGGAGCCAGCTTGAGGAGGTCACTTCTGCTGGAGGTCTTGGTGTCATCTGCCTCGCGAGCGAGGCTTGGCCCCTCGCAAGGGTCTTGAATTGTTGATGCTGAAGGTGAGCCGTACCAGGCCGTCGAGGGAGCCATGCCGTGGGCCGCAGGCAGGAAAGTCTGGGTACCCCCGTTCCCAGAATGCCGACAGTATAGACAACACTAACTAAATAGTATTTCCCTATATCAATAAGTTAGTTAGCTAACAATCAAGTGAAAGAAATTACATGCCAAGAGTATGAGTCGTATCCTTAAGCACAATAAAAGCATCTTGGGTTTATCTTCATTGCATCACACAAAACTCCCGAGTCTGAAACTAGACCCTCCTAACCAGGTAACACATAAAGAAACCTCATATTCCAATCGAAAACATCTAGCATGTTAGTGGCAATGGCTTGCTTTCTATTTGTCGGATTCAGGGCTCCGCAGACCCAAGAAGGTTTGAACTCTGGGGCGTGTGCGAAGAACTCAACCTCTCTAGCCTACCAACTCGTCGCCCTACAGCCTAGCCCGATTCGCATGAGCAAGGAAGAAGATGAACACGGGCGTTTACGCAGGTTTGGGCCACCTTGCGGTGTAAGACCCTACTTCTGCTTTGTGGTGGATTGGCCTCACGAGGGGCTGAGGATGAACTGGTACAAAGGATGAATAACCTTGCGAGGTTCAGGGGTGAGGAATGAGTCAACCCCTTCTAGGGTGGTGGCTAACCTATATTTATAGTGGCCTTGGTCCTCTTCCCCCAAAACGTAGGCGCGAAGGGATCCCACAGTGGCCAATTTGAAAGGGGACAAGTTGTACAACTTATCCCGACGAAAGGTGGTCTTCGCATGCAAAGCTTCTGGTCGTGGTGTAGAGGTGGGCTTGGCAATGACATCCATCCTTCCGGGCTAGTGGTCTCGGTCTCGTTGCACCGGGACGGAAATGTCACAGCCCTAGAATTTCTTGTAAATAGTTGCATCAGAGAGCATCGTGCATCATGTTTAAATTTAAGAATTTTAAATTGAGGAAAGTGGAAGCCTCAAAATTTTAAATAAAGGGCAAGAACCCTGAATATCCATTTAGTGAATCCCAAAATGCCCTAAAAGTAGTTCTGAGAATTTTGGCAAGAGTTATATATCAAACCAAAATTTTGGAACATTTTTAAGGAATTATTTGGGAATTTGAAATTAACTCATAATGTATTGGAATTGGATTTATTTCTGTTATAAAAGAAATACATGTCCAATTATTCTGAAAATTTTTGTAGGGAACTAGAAATATCCATTTAGTTCCCATGTTAAATTTGAGAATTTATGAAAATGGTTTGATTTGAAAATTAAACCCAAAACAGTTGCAAAAAAAGAAAACAGAAAGTAAATGCAAAATAGGAAAGAAGTTACCTGGCTTACCTGTGCGGCCAAACTGGACGGCCAAGCCCACCAGGGGCACCGCTGTCTTCTTCCTCCTGCCACAAGGAGAAGCGGCTACTTGCCCACAGCACAACCACACGCTTGGGCCACCTCCTGCCTGTCTGCTCGCCGCTGCCGACACCCCCGAACGCCACGACACCCCTCGACCCCCTCCAACTCTCCCCATGCTCATCCCCTCCCCTGGACCTCTATTTCTCACCCACCCAAACGGGTTTGTCGCTGCCTGTCGGGGATATACCCCGCGGTATGACCCGGCCAGACTTGGCGCTTCACCGATGACCCGCCGGAGGACTGCCGACTCACGGGTCTGGCGGCTCACTGGTCAGACGACTCACGAGCCTGACGACTCACGGATGACCCCGACGGCGG
Source organism: Aegilops bicornis (assembly GCA_021605145.1). Lineage (NCBI taxonomy): Eukaryota > Viridiplantae > Streptophyta > Magnoliopsida > Poales > Poaceae > Aegilops > Aegilops bicornis. The sequence goes on from CM038673.1 coordinate 268,683,397, forward strand.
GTCAGATAGAAGACTAGGCCCAAGGCCCAGAAGGCCGGCTCATATTATGGTGGGCCGGCTTAAAAGGAAAGCGTAAGGAATATTCCCTTACAAAGGAAGCAAGACTAGGACTCCACTTGTAATTAAGTAATCCTACTATGACTAGTCATGTAACCCGCCCCCTTCAACTTATATAAGGAGGGGCGGGGCACTCCAAGAGGGGGGAAGAGAAGAAGAAACAATCTCTAGGGCTAGACACAAGGAGCCGGCTTACCGGTGACTCCCTCATGATCATAATGAGACCTAGCCACAAAGAGAATGTAGGGTTATTACCGGATGATGTTTCCCGGGGCCCAAAGTTGTCTAAATCCTCGTCTTGTGTGTTGCGTCTCCCGATTCTGCTCAACCCCTCTCAAGCTACCAGATAGATGCGTTGGCCTCGCGACTAAGTCCTGACACTAAGGACATCTGCCGTGACAAATCCACGACAGTTGGCGCCCACCGTGGGGCTTGCGCACGGTGGTGTTGAGTTCTTGGAGGGATCTTCCCCGAGATCGAGAAGTTCGCAATTTTCTGTTGTTATTCCACATCTCAAGAAATTTCATGGGATGAAGAAAAGATTACAGCGGAAGTATCTACATCATGGACGAGCTGTCAGAACAGCATACATGAGATTTGCGATTGAAAGCGATTAGGGTTTCTGCGTATATGCGTTGCCGTCGTCGTGTGATCAATTCGGTCGAAGATCGATTCTTCTGCAAAAGTTGTTGTACGCCGCAGCCGCGTGTCACCGAGACCAACAGGTAAACGAAGTTGACACAATCAATTTTCCCGACCATCGCTAGCTGCCGAGGCTGCCAATCCACATGAAGAGCCATGCCATATCGAGTACTTTTCACGTGAGGACCCCGGAATTTAATTGAGGATTGGATTGAAAAGAAAAGAAAAAGGGAGCAGCCCACGACCCGAAAGCGGTTTCCACCATCGAGTCGCCGTCACTCCGTCGTTCTCCGCCCCCGCGGCTTCGAGCCGCTGCCCGGCCCTCCGCCACCAAGCTGCCGCAGCCGTGGTCCCGCCACCGACGGCCGGTCGCCTCCGCCGTGAGACGCCGCAGCGCCGCTTCCATGCTCCTTGCTCGGCCGAGAGCTGTCGGGCTACCTCTCCCGCTGTGGCTAGCTGCGGTTGCAGCCTCGCCGAGCTGACCCGCCTCCACCTCTTCTGCCGGGCCTTGAGCAGGCCACGACCATCCAGCACCATCTCTACCGCGGCGGCTTGCCTTCCGCTGTGGCCAGCCTCCGCACCTCGCACTGACGCGGCCACGAGCTGCCTTGCCACGGGTTTCCCCGAGCTGCCTTGTGCCGCTGAGAGCCGCCGCCGGTCTATCATCAACAAGTCGCGGTACTTCTCCGCCTCCACGGCCGAGCACCGAGCTACCGGCCGCTGCCCAACGCATGAGTCGCCATGGCTCAACACGCCTTTGCCTGTTCAGCCGTCTCCACTTAGACAAGCTCTTTGTGGTTCTATACTATGCCTGAGAAGAGGATGTGGCTGACCTGGTCAACTGACTGCAAAAAGACATGAAACATGGATCATTATTGGCAACAGTTTAGCACCCGTGGTCATATACTACTAGTAGTAGTATGTGCACGCTTCTCAAATCAAGTTGTTTTTCTCAAACTCATCAGAGATCACGTGGTGGAGAAATCAACACTACCGACTCACCAAATATCGAGACTGCACGGAGTGCTAGATCCATGATTAGCACGCGTTCACGCTGCTGCTGGGCCTCCGTATCCCGGTTAAACTATGGACGTATAAAGATCATCTGTCATCCCAATGCACCAGGTGATATCCGTCTAATCTATTTTATAAACATATTTATTCTTTCAAGAACAATACTCTGGCATGTATATTTTAACGTGCAGGGCAAGGATTTACAATATTATTTTAAATGTGACATCATATCACGGGTACGGAGCATCCGACAGCACGATCTTGCGACCAACATCCGTCCACGCGGCTTACGACCCGGCGACTAATTCGCTACATTTCTGTCATGAACCGCCACACTTCTGTCATGAGCCGTCTCTACTTCAACATTCGGGTCTCACCTCGGGGCGTCTGCGGTGTCATTTTGAGCCGTTTTCATTGCTATAAACCGTCGCTTCTGCCGAGGCCTTGAGAGATTGATTAAATCACCGTTGAAATTACTGAGGTGATCCATGATGCTGTGTTTGAATCATATGTCATCAAAGTACATCAGGTGATATCCATCTAAAGTTTGTTTATTTAGCACATGTTGTTTTGGTCAAAGAACAGTTCATCTTTGCCTTGGTCTACAATATTGTTTATGCAGGGCAATTATTTATGACAAAAAGTGATATTATACCACGGAGATGGAAAGCATGCCAACATCTCTTGGCACAGGTGGTCGTCGTTACCCAACGGACTCCCGCACCAGCTTACAACGCCGTGGCCGTCTCTCGCTACTGCGCCAGTTTACAATGCCGCGGCCATCTATCGCGACCAGGCCGGCTTACAACAAGGAGGATAACTTGCCCGTCCGCAATGTTTTACAACACCACGGCCGGTTCATCTGTCTATGCCGCCTCTGATGTTACGGTCGTCTTTACCGTCCGTCTCTTGCGGCCTGGTCTACATCGACACACCGGGCCGCACTTGCCTAGATGAGCTGTTTATTGAGTATGAGCAAGTCACTACTTGGGAAGCTCGGCTTTCTTCCAACAAATTAGAGGCAAATTATCAAATATTATCAGCCGCCGTCTATACTGGATGGTTCAACGGGCAGGTGCACAAGTCGCCACCACTACAGTTTGGTTAACTTCAAACAGCCAGTTGGAAGGAACCATTGGCCGAGTTGCTGACACGGCTCATACGGAATCATTTATAACCCGCCGCAATCACCTCAACTTTCTGTGGATTCACATCGCGCTATCAACACCAATGATGTATACCTTCTGCTATGGTCAAATATGGAGAATCTCAAGCCAACTCCTCGAGTCGTCTTGAGACTCGGGGGCTACAATGGTATGACTCGGCAAAATTATCCGGTTTCAATGAATTCAAGAAATCCGGGTCATTGAAGGGAAAAGTAACCCGGGCCCCGGAGATTACTGCTAGATCGATGAAAATTTAAAAGCCGTCAGAAGATTTCCGGCTCAAAATAAGGACTCTGGTTTAAAATCCGGTTCAAGAGACATCTTTCTCCTACAAAGCACTGAAGCTCTCAAATCCGGTTCAAAAGCCGGCCCAGGGTAAATTTGTCCCTCACAAATTTTTGAAGCTCTCAAATCTAGTTCAAAATCCGGCTCAAGGTAAATTTTTCCCTCAGAATTTTTTGAAGCTTTCAAATCCGGTTTGAAATTCTGGTTCAAAAAGAATTAATCTCTCGCAAGTTCGAGTTCTAAGAAAAATTAAAGGTTGCCAAAAAGAACTTGCTGCCATGATGTGTGGTTCAAACATAGGTATCCTGCCTTACGGCTTATCTTATTATGGTCACTTGGGGGCTTCCTGCTCATCGAGCATAGCTGTCGGTACCCTCTCGATCGGTGCAATGCTAATATATGGTCACTTGGGGGCTTCCTGTTCAAACATAGGTCGTATTCAAACCAAAGAGAACATAGTTGTCGAAACCCTTTTGATCGGCACACTGCCAAACTCACTAGGGGGCTTCTTGATTGTATCCGAATCATAGCTTAACCTCTTTTGGGTCCGACGTGGATCGTATTCGAATCAGCATCGTTAAACAACTCTAAAGGTCATTTGGCGGCTTCCTGTTCAAACATAGGTCGTATTCGAACCAAAGAGAACATAGCTGTCGGTACCCTCTTGATCGGCAACGCCAAAGCCACTGGGGGCTATATGATCTTATTCGAATCTTAGCTCAACCCCTTTGGAATGGTTTTCTGATTGTATATTTAATCAGAAGCCTTAAATTTTGAAGTCTTTTTTGCGAACAATTTTGGGTTTGACTTGAGACCTTTTTTGGATTATATCTCAAATGTATATAAGTGTTTTATGCTTAACCCGGCTTGACTTTTGACTATAAGTCGCCAGCTTATGACAATCATCATCTATGTGGAAGCATTGGCTTCTAAGGATTGGGTTATCACCCTTACTGCACGAGTCATGTAAACCGACAAAGACAAATTCAATATCCACAGTGGTTATATGTGAGGTATTATGACCATACTGCGGCAAATCGCCAAGGGTTCTTGTGGATCTACTTGTGTGCAGTGGTAAGACTACATTTGGGTTGTTAGTCATACGGCTCTTGACGTTAAGTCGCCAGGGCATATGTTGTTTAAACTCTGTGCAGGATTTGCAGAACTATGACTTATATAAATGCTTCAGTCCAAAGCTCATCACTGAAATTGGTGTCTCAAAAGGGTTATCAATTATTGAGTTTCTCAAGGGCTATAGGCCACCGGGTTACAAAAATTCTGGCCTACAATGAATGTGCATTAAGTCGTCATCGGCCAAGAGCCGCCCGGTATTTAAACTTCGGATTTACTTGTCAACCGATGAGGTATTCAAATCTTTAATAACCAAAACTGGCTGGATTTCATGATGATATTGAATGATTGAGGTTTTCATACCGGATTATATTATTCAAATCTTGAATAGCCAACATGGCTGGATTTCTATTGTGATTATCAATAACCAGTGTTATGATTGAGGTTTTCAAAGTTGCTTTAGCGCAACGGCTATTATTTTTATCAATGGGCATGATTTATTTTACAATGGAGGAAATAGCCCCAAGTCGCTGCAGGCTTACGACCCGGAACATGGGGGCTACATTGTTCAAATCGAGATTACATCGAATATACAAGTCCCATGACACTGCCAGCATGCACCATGGCACTTGGGGGCTAATGCAAGGTCATTTTTTGCTCAACTTATTGAAGACCCGACTCATCATATTTTAAATGAGCCGGCCCTTGGGGGTTACCAATTGCTCCTATCGGAAATTCAAGGTACATCTGCCGTGACAAATCCACGACACTGCCGCTCGCCACCACCGCAGCCACCGCCATCGCGACGACAACCCAAGCTATCCCCAAGCCTCGCCGTCCCGCTCTTCCTCTCATCGTTGATGCATGCAACGCCAGGAGCAGCAGAGCACCGCCCCCATCGTGTTCATCACCGCCTCTGCTTCGACATCGCCTTCATCGATTCGCCAGCCACAACGCTTCCCGACCTTGTTGTCGCCTCTGCTAGTCCCATTGTGAGCTACTCTCCATTTCCCCCTGGAATCCCTGTCATTTTCTTCCCCTAGCTAGCTTCCCCACCTTGGATGAGCACCACCGTACGCCATTGCTATTGTGCCGCCACTGTGGTTCTCCCCGGACAAAACCAAGCATGTGCACGAGCTCCTAGAGCTCCCTCGATGCTCCAGTGCTACTTCTCTTGCTTGCCACCAAGCCATAGCCTCGCCCCCCACACACAAGCCCGATCTCCGTCCGCCACCATGGGCTCACTTCCGGTGATGTCAGACCACCCAGCCCCTCCTGTTTGCCCTAGCAGATGCGCGTGAATGCTAGCTCGTGAAAGAGCCAAACCCCGCCGCAAACTTCCGCCTGTAGCGCGAGCCCGAGCAACTCCGGTGTGCCTCCGCCATGTTCTGTGGTCGCCGCCGGCTAATCTTCGGCATGATGATGTGGCGCCATCATTAGCAGCTAAGCTCCACTAATTAACCCCCCTCTCACTAACAAGTGGGGCTAGACCCCTGCTAATTATAGTTAGCTTTATAATTAAACCTTATTAATCGATGTGTCGCTGACGTGTGGACCCCACACGTTAGGTTTGACCTGGACCCGGTCGTTTGACCTGCTGACATCACAGTGATATAATGCTGACGCAGTAAATGTCTTTTGGAGTTTTAAATAAATCAGAAATGATTTATTAATTATAGAAAATAACCTAAACTTCGAAAAATCGTAGAAAATAAATCCTAACTCCAAATGAAATAATTTATATATGAAAAAATATCAAAAAAATCTGAAGAATCTGTTTATGGCATTTTCATGCATGTTTGAACAACCTAAAGCTGATGTACATCACAATTTTATTAAATGGCATTTGAAATGCCTTACATGGCATTTGAATTTGAACCTAGGGTTCAAACCAACTTCATTTAAATTGTTTCTAGCTGCATTAGCTGAAATCACAGCATGTTGCTATGTCATGATCATGCATCATATTGTTGCATTGCATTGATTGTTGTTCCTTGTTTGCCGATGTTTGTTCCCTCTCAGTGGACATAGTTCCGACGACGAGTTCGATGACTCCCATGAAGAGTTATACTATCTTCAGAAGTGCCACGCAAGCAAACCCCCTTTAAGCATTCCGATACAATCCCACTCTCTCGCTCTTGCTCTCTTTTACTACATTAGGACAACAACGATTCAACTGTTACATGTTGCGGTAGTTGAACCCTTTCCTCTGCTTGACCAGTCTTTGCCACAGTAATTAGTAAAAACCCACTAGCATGAGTAGGACTTGTTTGAGCCATAATGTGCCTACTCATTAATGCTTGCTTGTTATGCCTATTATGCTTAGAGTTGTGTCAGGTCTGATTCATCTGGGATGGATTGGAATGGTGATGAACATGTCCTACTACTGAGAGCTAAGTGTGTGAACACGATTTGGTAATGGTAGCGATGAGAGGCCATGTAGAAGTAGATGGTGGGTTGTCTCATTGAAGTCGTCCTTAGGAATTGAGTTCCGTGTTTGTGATCCAAGAACAGCTACTACCACACGTTGGGCCCTGAAATACGACCCCGCTCGACTTATTAACCCCCCGTCCTCTGTCTAGGAGTTGCAAGTAGTTTCTGGTGTTTGTAGTATGCTGGAGGCCGTGCATAGTGCTGACCCTAGGGGTGGGCTATGATGTGGTAGGCAAGTGGCACGGTGTACTGGGGCACCTGTTTGGTGGACTTGGGAACCCTGCACACATCTGTCGGTGTTCTGGGACCGGGGGTGCCTAGACTTGCCTGCCTGCGGCCCGTGGCCTGGCTCCACCAACAGCCTGGTATGGCCTAGCTTCAGTAGCAGCAGCTCAAGACCCTCACAAGGGGCCGGGCCTCGCGAGGCGGACGGCACCAAGACCTCCCTGGGGCTGTCTCACTGGGCTAGCTCCCGAGGAGCGGAGATATCTATGCAAGGGAAAGCTCGTGAGGTTCACATGACGTGAGCCGTGACGACCAAGGCCAGGCGGGTGGCAGCGGGCACAGTGTACCTGTCGGATTCTGGGTTCCGGCAAACCCTTGAGGTTCGAACACTGGGGTGCGCACGAAGATCTCTCTCTGTCCAGCTCACTCTCGCAACGATCTCCAGGCTTAACTCGACGAACCCACAGAAGAAGAGACACGAGTGTTTATACTGGTCCGGGCCACCGTTGTGGTGTAATACCCTACTCTAGTGTGGTGTGGTGGATTGCCTTGTAGGCCGATGATGAACAGTACAAGGGATGAACAGCCTCCTAAGGAGAGGTGCTCTTGAGCTCGGTGAGCTTGTGTGGTGGCCTTGGCGGAATGGATCTAGTCTAAGATGAGTTGCCTCCTATGGTTGTGGCTAGTCCTATTTATAGAGGCCTGGGTCCTCTTCCAAAATATTAGGCGGGAAGGGCTCCCACAACGGCCAGTTTGAAGGGGGACAACTAGTACAAGTTATCCTGACAAAAGTGGGTCTTCGCCTGCCAAATGCTCCGGTGGTGATGCCGTCGTGGGCTCCATGGTGACATCCATCCTGCTGGTCTTGGTCTCGTTGCACTAATATGGAAACATTTTGCCTGATGCCTTCGGGACTCCTCTCCTACGCTTGCCCCTTTAGCACCGAAGAGGCAACGAGTACTCTGCGCCTGCTAACGCCCGCCTGGCCGTGGTCGTCATGGCTCACGTCCTGTGAACCTCGCGAGGTGCCCCTTGCATAGATATCTCCACTCGTGGGGAGCCAGCCTAGGGAGGCCGCCCCTGAAGAGGTCTTGCGTCGTCCGCCTCGCGAAGCTTGGCCCCTCGCTAGGGTCTTGAGTGGTTGTTGATGAAGATGGGCCATACCAGGGCGCTGGATGAGCCATGCCCTGGGCCGCAGGTAGGCAAGTCTGGGTACCCCCATTCCCAGGACGCCGACAGCAGCACCCGGGCCCAAGGTGCGCTCGGACTTGGCTTCGCGGCGAAGCCAAGGGTCAAGTGTAGAGCGTCGTGGGCCCGAATAGCATGTGACCTTGACTGAAGCATGGTGATTGACAGGACGTGGGTGTCTCCACTTCCCCACGCTGCCTCGGCAACTGCCCAACTTGACGAGTCCCTGCTGCGTGCGGAAAAACCCATCATTACCTGCGATCGTGGAGGACGGTGGTTGGCCTCCCTTGGGATATAAATGAGGAGAGGGGCAGAGTTCTCGTCATTCATCTCTTCCTCCATTCCGCCCGCTTCTTCTTCTTCCCCCTTGTCGCGACACTTATGGCACCGATACGGAGGTTCACTACTACTAAAAAGGGGAAGGCTCCCTGCAAAGAGCCGGAGCCACTCCCGCTGAAGAAGAGGCTGGCCGGCTCCCGCGATGTCGTTGTGAGGCTGGAGGTGACGAGGCCTTGGCATGAACGGACTCCCCCTGGCTACCCGCTGCCTTTGTACGCCCAGGCAGAGGGCTCCGGAGGAGGAGGCAGCAATCGGTGCCGATCGCACCGTGGCCGCGGTGGTCACGCCACGGCGGTGCGCGTTGCCGCCCCGGGAACCCAAGACGATGGCTCCTCGCGTGAACTTGTGGTGTGGGCGGCGATGCCACCGCGCTCTTGGATCCGCTTCCCGCAGTTCTTCTCTGCAGAGCCGCCGAGGGGGGCGCTCGAGTTGTGGCTGTAGCATGCCAAGTGCGACGCCCGTGCGACTGGGGCGGAGGTTGAGGTTGTCTCCCCAGGCAAGATCTTCATGACCCGCGGATGGGGCGAGGTCACCTAAACATGTCGCGCGGAGGGCGTCCTCGCCATCCACTTCGAATACGATGGCGCCTCCACGATGTTCTTCAAGGTCTTCAACGAGGAGGGCCGCCGCCTGGAGTGCTGCCCTGGAGGGGGCTGTCGGGACGGCACAGTGGCAGGAGCTGGGCCCGCCAGTGGCCTCGTCGGTAGTTCCTCCGATAGCAGTGACGGCGCTTGGCAGTCCAGCGACTCTCTCGAGCCCTACGAGACTCCAGAGACGAGCGCCGACAGCTACGTGCCCTCGAGCTCTCGCCGTGCCCGGAGCGTAGCAGCGGCGTCCGTCCGTCTCCGCCGTTGATATGGATGGGGTTGGCGTCGGCCTCCCGTGGCCCACTGTTGATGATTGTGTCGGTGGCGACGCTTGTAGGCAGGGCTCCTAGAAACCCTCTCCTTTTGTTCCCTGCAAGGAATCGAGATGAACCCCATGTGGGCGTGTAAAGGATCTGTAGTGCCTTTTGTTAATATTATCCTTATTATGAAGATCTATGACTACGTGTCTTGATTCGGCTCAGTCCCTCCTTTCTGAACCTCGCGGTAGCTTGGTGCTCTACGCCGACAGGTCGCGGTCCCCAGGCAGGCTACAACCGTCGCTGGTATGCCAGTCGCGATGCCGTGGTCAAGGCCAGGAGGTGAGTGGCCCGAGGTCCAGTAAGAGCTCCTGAGGCGAGATGCTCAGGAGGTCTCCTTTAGCGTGCAAGAAACTACCTGAAGACAGGAAAAGAAGGCGGCGTCGCCGTAGCAAGGCTGCAAGGGATGGGAATCCTATGCCGCAGCGCTTGGCTGATCCGAGTGCGAGACTTATCTTAGCGGTCCAGACTCGATGCCTTGTGCAGCGCCAGATTCACGCGTCAATGTCCATAGTGTAGCCGGGTTAGGTCCGTGCGAGCCTCACTCTCTTTCTCACGCTCTTCTGTGTGCTCTACGTCCTCGGGTCCCGGCCCTCGAGCGAGCTCAGCCGCCGCTGGTATGCCAGGTCGCAATGCCATGGTCAAGGCCAGGGGGTGAGGGCTGGAGAGCCAGTAAGAGCTCCTGAGTCACGATGCTCAGGAGCCCCCCCTTTAACGTGCCAGCGAATTACGTGAAAGAAGAAGAAGGAGCCTGTTGTGCCGCCCGCTATCAGCTTCTAGAGGTTCCTGCAGGTTAGTGCAAGGAGGGATACAGATTGCAACCGCGCTTGCCAGTCTGCCACTGGTCGTTCCACATGAAGATGAAGGCACTCAGGGCCTAGTGAGGTGACGTGCACGGGGCGTGCCGCGTGCCAGAGCTCGACCGCTCAGATTTGTTAGCGTTGCAGGGACGGACCCGAGCACAAGCACCGTGCCAGCATGAGAAGCCCCCATTGCGGGATGAGCAGGAGGCCGATCGGCCACGCGACAGGCCGCGACAAGCAACAATCAAGCAGGCGATGACTGTGAGATGACTTAAGCAAAGAGGCAGGTTAGCTTAGATAGATGCAAGAACGACACATGCCACTGGGACGGACCCAAGCTAGGGAAGATGCAGCCCGAGGGGCGCTCCTAGCAGAGCAAGCTAAAGATGCAAAAGGATACACGTCACAGGGACAAACCCGTGTGGCTTGGGGATAATGCTGCCCAAGGGGCACCCGCAACTGAATGAACTGGAAAGAGTCACCTGATACCATAGCCGGAGCGATGTTGGAGTAGGTTAAGACACATGTTGAAGAGTTGCTCCTCACGAGCCACCAGGGTCCTGAGCCTTAGGAAGCTCCGCGGGCCTAGGTGGCTCCTGGAGAACCGTCGTGATCTCCTCCAGGATGGTGTAATGTCTGGCCTCCTGAGCCGCCAGGATGCTCCGCAGGTGGCACTAGAAGGTGACAGCCGCGTTCGGCAAGCCGAATGGCATGCGAATCCTAGCTGTGAGGTGGACCCTCGCACTGTCCAACGCATGAAGGCCAGAAACGTCCCTGAGATGCGGCCCAGTTGAGCCCTGGAATGTCGACGTAGATGTGCAGCTCGCCGTCCTCGCAAGGATGGGGAGCTGCATCGGGTGGTGGGCGGCGGCCGCCATGTATGGTCCTTGCTTCCTGAAGCTCCTGGATCGCCTTGGTGATGAACTCCCGAGCACTGGCGCTCCACGCCCTGTGCCCTCTTGAGGGAAACATGCAGCGAAGCACGCCTCCACGTGGTGCCCGAGCGCCTCCCTCGTGCCATTGGCTAGGTCCGAGGCCCTCCAGAAGTGAGCCCTCGAGCCCAACCTGAGGAGGGCGCTGGGCGCGCCTTCCTATGCGAGTGAGGGAGGCACCCCGACTGCGCGTGGAGATCCTGAGGTGGTGCCACTGGAGACACCGCTCTCATGAGGTCCTGGGTGGAACAACTTCTTCTTCTTCATAGGGATGGCCTCAGGAGGGCACACGGTGCCTTCGTTGTCGGGGTTTTCAACTGCTGCTGCCTGGTAGGCGCGCTCGAGGGAGCACACCGAATCTCTTTCTTCACATGGGACCGTGATGATGCCGCCGCTCCCTGGCATCTTGAGGACGTTATAACCGTGGTGGGTCACTGCCATAAACTTGTCCAAGGCTAGATACCCAAGGATGGCGTTGTACGACAGGCGGATGTGGGCGACGTCGAAGTCGATGAGCTCGGTGCGGTAGTTGTCACACTGGCCGAAGGTGACAGGTAGACGGACATGTCCTATCGGGGCGGTGGAGCCGTAGGTCACTCCTGAGAAGGGCTTGGTAGGCTACAGCTGATCGTATGGCACTTGAAGGCTGTCAAATGTCTCAACGGACATGACATTGACCCCTGCGCCGCCGTCGATGAGGATCTTGGTGACTAGGATGTTGCTGATCATGGGCGAGCAGAGCATCGGGAGGGCGCCGGCTGTTGCCGCGCACTTGAGCTGGTCGGATGAGATGAAGGTGATGGCGCACTTGGAACACCTGAGTGGGAGCGTGGCCTCGAGCCCAGGGAGGGCCGCTGAGGGAGTCCTGGATTAGGGGGTCCTCGGATAGCCGGACTATATCCTTTGGCCGGACTTTTGGACTATGAAGATACAAGATTGAAGACTTCGACCCGTGTTCGGACGGGACTCTCCTTGGCGTGGAAGGCAAGCTTGGCAATATGGATATGTAGATCTCCTCCCTTGTAACCGACTCTGTGTAGCCCTAGCCCCCTCTGGTATCTATATAAACCGGAGGGTTTAGTCCATAGGGCAACAACAATCATACCATAGGCTAGCTTCTAGGGTTTAGCCTCTACGATCTCATGGTAGATCAACTCTTGTAATACTCATATCATCAAGATCAGTCAAGCAGGAAGTAGGGTATTACCTCCATCGAGAGGCCCGAACCTGGGTAAACATTGTGTCCCCCGCCTCCTGTTACCATCCGCCTAACACGCACAGTTCGGGACCCCCTACCCGAGATCCGCCGGTATTGACACCGACATTGGTGCTTTCATTGGTAGTTCCACTGTGCCGTCACCACAAGGCTTGATGGCTCCTTCGATCATCGGCAATGATGTGATCCAGGGTGAGATTTTCCTCCTCGACAGATCTTCGTATTCAGCGGCTTTGTACTGTGGGCCAACTCGCTTGGCCATATGGAGCAGATCGATAGCTACGCCCCTAGCCATCAGGTCAGGTTTGGAAACTTGAACTATACTGCCGACATCCGCAGAGACTTGATCATCGACGGATTCGAGCCCATGTCAGGTGCGCCGCACAATCGCGACGAGCATGATTTAGCTCTGCCGTCAGACAGTGTTCGCAAGATCACACCTGCAACCACACCGGCCCTCAATCAAATCGTGCCATCTGAGGACGGTGGATGGACCCCGCCACGGAGGCCGCACACTCAGTGGCGATAGAGCCGAATACTGACTTCACCTCTTACGAGACCCGTGTTGCCGGACCGTTGGATTCGTCCCCGGCCACGGACCGAAACTTCGCGTCTGCGTGCCCATCAAATCCGATTGGGCACCGATCATGGAGTTTACCTCGCGGATATTTTCCAAGCACTCGCGCCTTTTGGCGACGTACTAAACTTCGTTGAAGTCTCTCTCCTCGTCAGAGACCCTTGGCCGAACTATGTCCGGCTAGAATGGGATGCGGACGGCGAAGAAATTCACGCCCCACCCACCACCCACTTAGTAGCCACTGTCGACGATTTAACCCACATGCTCGACTTCGGCTCTGAAGACATCGACGGTATGGACGATGATGCATGAGACAAACAAGAACCACCGCCCACAGGGCACTGGACCGCCACCTCATTGTATGGCATATACATGGTGGACACCCCCAAAGAAGGGGATGGCAATAAGACAACAGAGGATAATCCCTCCAAGAAGCAACCCAAGCACCGACGTCAGCGACGCTACTCTAAGAATCGCCATAGCAAAAGCAGCGATACCGGCACAAGAGACAATAACGCTCCGGATAGTGCCGAAGATGATGATAATCCCCTCCAGCCAGACCTCGAGCGGGAGGATGAACAAGCTAGCCCTCCGAACAGCAAAGAAACGGAGAATCAGATGATGACAATCACATGCCTCTCTCCGAAGACGAAGTGAGCCTCGGTGACAAAGAATTTGTCGTGCCTGAGGATCCCGTCGAGCAGGAGCGCTTTAAGCGCCGACTTATAGCCACGGCAAACAGCCTGAAGAAAATGCAACAACAGCTTCGAGCTAATCAAGATCTGCTAGCGGACAGATGGACTGAAGTCCTTGCAGCCGAGGAATACGAACTCGAGCGCCCAACCAAGAGTTACCCAAAGTGCAGGTTGCTACCTCAACTCGAGGAGGAAGCATTAAAACCTACATCACCTGCGTATGATGCGGCTGATCAGCCACCTCGTGGCCATGACAGAGATGCATATCAGCTCAAAGTCCAGCCTGCACCCCGCTGCCATTCAAACAAAAATACCAAGGCCCGGGGCAATACGCGGGACCTGCGAGACGTATTGGAAAACAAAACAAAACATGCAAGGTCGATCTACGGATCACGAGGTCGCGCCCCAACACGTGACGATGATCGTCACGCCGGATACACTAAAAGCAAATCCGGCCGGGCCGAACACAGCAGACAAGACTCGTATGAACTGCGTCGTGATATAGCCCGGCACAGAGGCGCCGCAAACCCCTTATGCTTCACTGATGAATTAATGGATCACGAATTCCCATAGGGTTTTAAACCCGTAAACATTGAATCATACGATGGTACAACAGATCCCGCGTTATGGATCGAGGATTTCCTCCTCCACATCCACATGGCTCGTGGTGATGATCTACATGCCATCAAGTACCTCCCACTAAAACTCAAAGGGCCAGCTCGGCATTGGCGGAATAGCTTGCCTGCAGACTCCATTGGCAGCTGGGAGGACCTGGAAGATGCGTTCCTTGACAACTTCCAAGGCACTTATGTGCGACCACCGGATGCTGATGACTTGAGCCATATAACTCAGCAGCCAGGGGAATCGGCCAGGCAATTCTGGACCCGGTTCCTAACTAAGAAAAACCAAATTTTCGACTGCCCGGATGCAGAGGCCTTAGCGGCATTTAAGCATAACATCCGTGTCGAGTGGCCTGCCCGGCACCTCGGTCAGGAGAAGCCGAAGTCTATGGCATCCCTCACGACGCTCATGACCCGCTTTTGCGCGGGCGAAGACAGATGGCTGACTCGCAGCAACAACACATCAAGAAGTCATGGAACTTCAGATAAAAAGGATACTAACGGCAGACCACGTCGTAACAGACACAAGCGCCGCAACAACGGCGACAACACCGAAGATACGGCAGTCAATGCCGTATTCAGTGGCTCTAAATCCGGTCAGCGGAAAAAGCCGTTTAAAAGAAGTAATCCGGGCCCGTCCAATCTGGACGACATACTCGATCGCTCGTGTCAAATTCACGGCACCCCCGATAAGCCAGCCAATCACACAAACAGAGAATGCTGGGTGTTCAAGCAGGCCGGCAAGTTGAACGTCAAAAACAAGGACAAGGGGCTGCATAGCGACAACGAGGAAGAGCCGGCCGCCGAACACAGGGGGACAGAAGTGATTCCCTCCCCAAGTGAAAACGGTGAACATGATATACGCAACCCACATTCCCAAGAGGGAACGAAAGCGTGCACTAAGAGACGTCTATGCAATGGAGCCAGTCGCCCCAAAATTCAACCCATGGTCCTCTTGTCCGATCACCTTCAATTGCAGGGACCACCCCACTAGTATCCGTCATGGAGGATCTGCCGCGTTGGTCCTTGACCCCATCATCGACGGATTTCACCTCACTCGAGTCCTTATGGACGGCGGCAGCAGCTTGAACCTGCTCTATCAGGATAGAGTAAGCAAAATGGGTATAGACCCCTCGAGAATCAAACCCACTAAAACCACCTTTAAAGGTGTCATCCCAGGTGTAGGGGCCCATTGCACGGGCTCAATCACACTGGAAGTGGTCTTCGTATCTCCGGACAACTTCCGAAGTGAGGAGTTAATCTTCGGTATCGTCCCATTCGACAGTGGCTATCACGCACTGCTCGGGCGAACCGCATTTGCCAGATTCAATGTGGTACCGCATTATGCATACCTCAACCTCAAAATGTCAGGACCTCGTGGGGTTATAACAGTCAATGGAAACACAGAATGCTCGCTTCGCACGGAGGAGCACACTGCGGCCCTCGCAGCAGAGGCACAAAGCAGCTTTTAAGGCAAACCGCCAATTCGGTGATAAAGCCCCCGGATACCTTCAAGCGAGTCCGGAATAGCCTGCAGCAGGATCGCATGGCATGTTTAGAGCTTGCCTAGCTATTCGGCCCCCGTCCTAGTCCCAGTCAAGTGACGAAATCTGTGCCGCGCGTACATAATTACGCACTAAAAATACCAAGGGCATAGGCGGGGGCACGACCAGGGCACGTCCCACAATGCGGCTCAACCGCCCCTGGGGCTGTATACCTTTATCATTTTCTCTCATTCAGGACCTTACTCTCTGGAAGCCCTTTTCGGCAGTCTGATTGTTGGACACATTACGGGAAGGAACAACCAAGGAGGCAAGAAGCTACGACGTACAAGGGAATCCCCAGATGGTCTCTGATAACACTCGAAGTACCCGTTTTAAATACCCATACGCAGCTTGCCCTTGGATAGGACATGTCAAATAGTCCTATTTTTTGCTTATTGCACTACTTGTATCAGTACGCTTCGACGTATTATTTAAATAACAATGCATAGCATTAGTCTATTATTGCATTACCCTTCCCTTTTTCCTTGTTTGTTTATTTACGACAACTTGCACCCATACATTCTGGTACGACCAGTACGCTAGGGGCTTCAGTATACCCCATAATACAGCGTGAGAAGTCCGAACACTTTTGACAGTGCGGCACCCCGAACTTATAGCATTATATGCATCAGCTCTGAATCATGTCTTGGGTCAATAGTTGGGTTTGCCCGGCTCCCATGTTTTGGTACCTTACGTTCCGCAATATCGGCTAAGGTAGTGCTGGGAGAACTACTGCGATTGTGTCCCGGTTCTTCCGGACGAGCACCTCAGTAGAGAAAGCCGAAAACTGACAGTCATGATAAGGCGAGAGTTGGTTGCTGTTCGAGAGGTCTCAAGTTCTTAAAGACTTTTTCCGCTTCGGGCGAGGAGTCGGCCTTGCCCGACTTAGGCGTATATAGCGCCCCAAATTCGGCCTTCCGAAAACTAGGGGCTTCGCCAAAATTTAAAATTGTAGACTTCTATGGCTAAGTGAGAGTGATAAAGCCTTATAGTCCGATTGCCTGGTTCGTTGTGCTGAACACCTCCCTTGAAGGACCCAAAATTGGGGTAAAGAGTGCTCAGGTTTATCCCGAACACCCCAGTACTAGTAACATGGGGGCAGAAGTCGACGACTGGCCAACTCTCAAATTCTATAAACGGCTGCACAGAAGGTAATATTTTAAATTCACAAGTGTTGCATAGTGCAAATGAACTCGTTTCATATTACAAGATCACATGAGTACATTCATTCGAATATTACATCCTTCGCACATTCCTCTGCCACAAGGCGAGAACCCTTCAGGACACTTTTATAATACATTTCGGGGTGGCGATGCTCCTTGCCTTCCGGTGGCCCCTCCTTCACCACCTTCTCGACGTCCAGCTTCGCCCAGTGCACCTTTGCCCGGGCAAAAGCCCTGCGCACACCCTCGATGCAGACGGACCGCTTTATGACTTCAAGCCGTGGGCAGGCATTCACAAGCCGCCTCACCAGGCCGAAGTAGCTATCAGGCAGGGGATCGCCAGGCCACACCTGGACTATAAGACCCTTCATGGCACATTTCGGCCGCCTTTGTGGAGCTCGGCGATTGCTTGTTTGGTCGCTCAAGGGCATGGGGTGTTCAGTCGATATCGAGACCAGAACAACTTCTCCGTCGAGCTCCCTCCTCAGCCGGTAGAACTTCTGCGGCATCGACACCTGCTGGGTAGATCTGTGAACGCTCCTGGAGAGCTCCGAACTCGGGTAAGTAAAAGGAAATTTTCTTTCACATGCCTGCTTTGCATAATGAATGCCTTACCCGCTGCTATCTTCTTAACCGCCTCAATTTCCTGGAGGGCCTTTTGGGCTTCAGCCTTGGCATGTTGTGCACTTTCGAGGGCCTTCGCAAGCTCGGACCCTTGCATATTAGAGTCACGCTCCAAGGACTCATGCTTTTGGACGAGGTCCTGGAGCTCTTGCTGCACCTCGCCGACTCGGGCCTCTTGTTTCTCTCGCTCGATCCGCTCCTTGGCTGCCTTGTCCTCGGCCTCGGACAGCACCTTCTTCAGGGTCGCCACTTCGGTCGTGGCCCCTAGCAAAATTCATGACAATCCTATGATCTAAGCAACCACCCTTGTTTTTTCTTATCAATACACAGACGGGGTATCACTTACCTTTGTTCTCTTCGAGCTGCCTCTTGGTAAGGCCGAGCTTTTCCTTGGACTGCTCAAGGTCCCGCTTCAGTGCGGCGACCTCCGCAGTACGTGCGGCAGCGGCCAGCAGTGAAGCCTGCATATGCACATAGACATATTATGATTAGACTCCTGCAATTATTATTTGATCCTCTATTCGGCTTTTCTTCACGAACACCAAACAGAGCATCAGGGGCTACTGTCTATGACATAATATTTTCTTATATTTTGATTACTTACCTCAAAGCCTGTTAGGAGGCTGGCACAGGCTTCAGTCAGTCCGCTTTTGGCGGACAGAACCTTCTTGACCACCGCACTCATGATAGTACGGTGCTCTTCATCAATGGAAGCGCCGCGAAGCGCTTCCAGCAAGTTGTCCGAAGCCTCTGGATGGACAGAGGTCATTGGCACAGACGGCTCGCCCCCCTTAGCGAGGGGTCAACCGACGGAGTCCGGAACCACTGGAGGTTCTGACATAGTATTCGGCTGGGGGCCAAGCTTGTCGCCCCCGCCATTGGAGCCCTTGGAAGTCTTGTTCCCCTTGCGCCAAGAATCTGAAAGGTTGCCTTGAGGCGCCTCCAGGACTACCTCCCCTCGGCTCGGTGCCCTTTGAGACAACACTTCAACGTTGTCCGTAGGGCGAGGGGAGGAGGCGGTTGGAAGTGAATCGTTGTTCAGATCCGACGGGTCCAAAGAACCATCCGATGAAGATACGTCGATATGGGTTCGGGACGGACTGCATGATCATGTTCGGCAGATAAGGAGCAATAAAATGAAACATGCTGAAATTATTATGGTATCCGGATACTTACGACTTCGCCAGGGGCTTGTCCCTGGGCAACCACTCCTCTTCGCTGAAGGCGGCGGTGGTGGAGTTGTCCGGAAGGAGGGTTCTTCCCTTCTTGGACCCTTCGGCCGCCCCGGACGGGGCGGCCTTCCTTTTCTTGTCTCCCCCGCTGGGGGGGAGAACTTTCCTCTTCCTCCTCCTCGTTTTCACGGGAGGAGTGCGCCTCGGTGTTTTCGGACGATGAGTCCGATATAACCTTGCGCCGGAGACCCTTCCTGGTCCCCGTGGCCTTCTTCTTCGTGTTCTTCTCCAGCACCTCATAAGGTGCCGGAACCAGCATCTCCGTTAGGAGAGCATCCGCTGGATCTTCAGGCAGGGGAGCCGGACAATCGATCCGCTCCGCTGTTGCTACCCAGTCCTGTTAAACGGCATGGAGGCTTAGATCCCGTGCGTAGTTGTACTGGGGAAGTGAACATCTTATAAGATATAAAAGACTTATCGGATTCGCAGGGCGCTTTGCGCTGAGTCCGTGATCCTCAGTAAGGGGAGGAGGTACCTCGGCGCCCTTGAACAGCACCTTCCATACGTCCTTGTGCGTTGTGTCGAAGAGCTCTCGCAGCGTCTGGTGCTCGGCCGGGTCGAACTCCCATAAGTTGAATGCCCGTCTTTGACACGGGAGGATCTGGCGGAAGAGCATGACTTGGACCACGTTGACGGGCTTGATTTTCTTGCTCATCATGTTTTTGATGCATGTCTGGAGTCCGGTCAGCTCTACCGGGGAACCCCAGGACAGGCCCTTCTCTTTCCAGGAGGTGAGCCGCATGGGGGTTCCGGATCGAAATTTGGGTGCCACCACCCAGTTGGTGTCGCGCGACTCGGTGATGTAGAACCATCCCGATTGCCACCCCTTTATGGTCTCCACATGGGAGCCTTCGAGCCAGGTGACGTTGGGCATTTTGCCCACCATGGCGCCTCCGCACTCCGCTTGCTGGCCGACCACCACCTTCGGTTTAACATTGAAGGTCTTCAGCCATAGGCCTAAGTGGGGCTTGATGCGGAGGAAGGCCTCGCACACGACGATAAACGCCGAGATATTGAGAATGAAATTTGGGGCCAAATCGTGAAAGTCCATCCCGTAGTAGAACATGAGCCCGCGGACAAACGGGTGGAGTGGTAATCCTAGTCCGCGGACGAAGTGGGTAAGGAAAACCACCCTCTCATGGGGTTCTGGAGTAGGGATGATTTGTCCCGCATCTGGCAGCCGGTGCAGGATATCCGCGGCCAGGTATCCGGCTCCCCGCAGCTTTGTGATGTTCTCCTCCGTAACGGAGGAGACCATCCACTTGCCTCCCGCTCCGGACATGCTTGGAGTGGTTTGAGGAGAAAAATGCGAACTTGGGCGCTGGAGGTCGAGTGCGCAAGAGTGGATGAGCAAGAAGGAAAAAGGCGTGGGTGAAAAGGGTGAATCCTTGTCCCTTTATAAGGACGGAAGAAGCTATGCGCCTCCCCACCTACCTGGTAAAATCGCTTATTCCCCGAGCGCCGTAATTGATGGCGCAGTTGGGTTACCCACACCCGTATTGATGAGAATCCCGTGATAAGGGGACACGATCTCTGCTTCGACAAGACGTGCCAAGAAAACTGCCTCGCAATATGTGCAGTGGCTGGTTGTGAAAAATGGTTCGAATAATGACCGGGCTGTGGTGCGTTGTCATGCTGCAAAATGCGTCAGCAGATTAGATTTGTGGAAATGTTATTCTCTCTACGGTGGTATGTGGAATTTGTTTTGCAGAGCCGGACACTATCCTTGTGTTCGAAATCTTCTATGGAGTATTCGGAGGAGGAACCCGCCTTGCAATGCCGAAGACAATCTGCGCGCCGGACTCATCGTCATTGAAGCCTGGTTCAGGGGCTACTGAGGGAGTCCTAGATTAGGGGGTCCTCGGACAGCCGGACTATATCCTTTGGCCGGACTGTTGGACTATGAAGATACAAGATTAGACTTCGACCCGTGTCCGGATGGGACTCTCCTTGGCGTGGAAGGCAAGCTTGGTAATACAGATATAGATCTCCTCCCTTGTAACCGACTCTGTGTAACCCTAGCCCCCTCCGGTGTCTATATAAACCGTAGGGTTTAGTCCGTAGGACAACAACAATCATACCATAGACTAGCTTCCAGGATTTAGCCTCTACGATCTCGTGGTAGATCAACTCTTGTAATACTCATATCATCAAGATCAATCAAGCAGGAAGTAGGGTATTACCTCCATCGAGAGGGCCCGAACCTGGGTAAACATTGTGTCCCCCGCCTCCTGTTACCATCCGCCTTAGACGCACAGTTCGGGACCCCCTACCCGAGATCCGCCGGTTTTGACACCGACAGTTGCGTTCACCTCACGAGCAAACTGCTTGAAGATACACTGAGAGGCTGGGGCTTGGGCGCCACCCAAGATGCATGCGATGGCGCGAAGCTCTTGGAAGCCCTCAGCCCCCTCGTCCTGATGATGGTCATCGTTCCTCCTTGGCGATGGCGGCAGCAGAGGGAGCCCGACATTGCCCTGAGGGCGGTCCTCACGAGGCTGGTCCCTCCAGGCGCCCTCACGAGGTGGGTCCTGCCAGCAGTCCTCACGAGGCCAGTCGCACCACCGCGGTCGTCCCAGCGTCCTCCTCCTAGGGCGTAGCCCCGGTCATTGCGCTCGGGGCATCGACCGAAGCGCCCATCAAGGATGGCCCTGAGCTCCTGAAGGTCGCTGGTGTTGTGGCTGTGAACGTTGTGGAAGGCGCATAACGGGCGGTTGGCCTTTGACGACTCGGGGTGGTCACGGCCGCGCTTCATCTCTGGCTCTACCGCGAGCACGACAGTCCCCTTGCACTTCATGTCCTTAACCTTGGCCTTCTTGTCCTCCTGGTCGGTAGCTGGGAGCTCGAGGAGGGAAAGGCACCCTTCCTCAGTGCTTGCGCACTTGGTTGCCATGTTAAACATCTCCAGGGCCGTGCATAGCTCCTCATGGATAGTGAGCTCTTCCTTCATCTTGATGTCGCGGACGCTATCAGAAAATGCGGAGATGATGGCTTCGTCCGTCACCTTGGGGATCTTGAGGCGAACGCTATTGAAGCGTTGGATGTACTTCTGCAGGGTTTCCCCTTTTTGCTGCTTGATGCACCGCATGTCACCTGCGGCCGGCGGGCGGTCGTGAGTGCCCTGGAAGTTGGCAACGAAATGCTCGCGCATCTCGCCCCGAGAGGAGATCGATCCAGCGGGCAGATTCAGGAGCCACGAGCGCACGCCATCTTTGAGGGCCACAGGGAACCAATTCGCCATGACCTTCTCATCGCCGTTGGCCGCCTCGATGCTTAGCTCATAGAGCTTCAGGAACTCCGCTGGGTCGGGGGTGCCATCGTAGCATGGAGGCAGGTCCGGCTTGAACTTGCTGGGCTCAGTAGTGAAGGCACGGCAGCCTGCTCTGGTCACTGAAGCCCGTCACGGGGGCAGAGCCTGGTCTTGATATCCACGCGTCATCGCGGCAGGCGGTGCACGGTCTTGGCGATGTGGTGCTGGGAGCGCAGGAGCGTTTTCTTGCGGCCTAGGGACTTCTTGGCAGCTTGCTTCTTCATGCATGGGCGCCCGGCATGGCAGGTCACGCCGCGGGGCCGCGCGTCTTGGTGTGAGGGCACCATCTTGATGCGGAGGTGGTGGAGGCGCTTCGTGGGCGACGTCGCCCGCTGCTAGAGGTGGTCAAGGTGGCGAAAGGGATGGTGCAGGAGAGCCCCCAGCGGTGCTGACGAGCTCGGTGGTGCGGTTGAGCCAGTCGTCGTAGAGGTCATCGACTAGACAGTAACGCAGGAGCTCACGCGATATGAGCAATGCAGCCTGCGCATCTGTGGGCGTGCGACTAGCGTGGGACGACGAGCTAGACGGAGTCAGCGACAGGGTGGCGGTGCGACCGTCCCGCCGCATGGAGGGGTGCAGCGATGAAGCTTGCTGCTCGTTCCTCGCCGGGCCGGTGGCGGCATTGGCAGCGGTTGATGGAGAACGGTAGGGGGTCTGCCGATGGGTGCCGTCTGGGCGACGGGAGCGGCTAGGGCGGCACAGTGCTCAGCACAGGCTCAACGAGCATCTGCCATGGATCCGGTGGAGCAGTGGAGCGCGGATTGACAAAAGAAAGGCTTCGGCGCACCCCTACCGGGCGCGCCAAATGTCAGATTCTGGGTTCCGGCAAAACTTTGAGGTTCGAACAATGGGGTGCGCACGAAGATCTCTCTCTCTCTCTCTCTCTCTCTCTCTCTAGCTCGCTCTCGCAATGATCTCAAGGCTTAGCTCGACGAACCAAAGAACATGAGACACGAGGGTTTATACTGGTTCGGGCCACCGTTGTGGTGTAATACCCTACTCCAGTGTGGTGTGGTGGATTGCCTTGTAGGCCGATCATGAACAGTACAAGGGATGAACAGCCTCCAGAGGAGAGGTGTTCTTGAGCTCGGTGAGCTTGTGTGGTGGCCTTGGCGGAATGGATCCAGTCCAAGATGAGTTGCCTCCTATGGTGGTGGCTAGTCCTATTTATAGAGGCCCGGGTCCTCTTCCCAAATATTAGGCGGGAAGGGATCCCACAACGGCCAGTTTGAAGGGGGACAACAAGTACAATTTATCCTAACAGAAGGCGGTCTTTGCCTTCAAAAGGCTCTGGTGGTGATGCCGTCGTAGGCTCCATGGTTACCTCCGTCCTGCTGGTCTTGGTGTCGTTGCACCATTATGGAAACCTTTGCCTGATGCCTTCAGGACTCCTCGCTTGCGCTTGCCCCTTCAGCATCGAAGAGGCAATGAGTACTCTGCGCTCGCTGGCGCCCGCCTGGTCGTGGTCGTCATGGCTCACGTCATGCGAACCTCGCGAGGTGCCCCTTGCATAGATATCTCCGCTCCTCGGGAGCCAGCCTAGGGAGGCCGTCCCTGAAGAGGTCTTGCGTCGTCCGCCTGCGAGGTTCTTGAGTGGTTGTTGATGAAGATGGGTCGTACCAGGCCACTGGATGAGCCATGCCCTGGGCCACAGGCAGGCAAGTCTGGGTACCCCCATTCCCAGTACGCCGACAGTACCAGTTTCCTCTTTGGTGCTAAAGAGGCAAGCGCAGGCGAGGAGTCCCAAGGCATCAGGCAAAGGTTTCCATATCGTTGCAACAAGACCGAGACCAGAAAGACGGAAGAACGGAGGTCATCGCGGAGCCCACATCAGCATCACCACCAGAGCCTCTGGCAGGCGGAGACCACCTTTTGTCAGGATAGCTTGTACTAGTTGTCCCCCTTCAAACTTGGCCGTTGTGGGATCCTTCCCACCTAACATTTGGGAAGAGGACCAGGGCCTCTATAAATAGGACTAGCCACCACCATAGGAAGGGCCGGATCATTCGGATCTTCCTCACACTCGCAAGCTCATCGAGCCCAAGAACACTTCTCCTCCGGAGGCTGCTCACCCACACTGTATTAGTTCATCCTGAGCCCCTCGAGGCAATCCACCACCACACTGGAGTAGGGTATTACACCGCACGGTGGCCCGAACCAGTATAAACCTCTGAGTCTCTTGTTCTTTGGGTTCGTCGAGCTAGGCCATGGGATCGTTGAGCGAGTGGGCTAGGGAGAGAGAGTTCTTCATGCGCACCCAAAGTTCGAACCTCACAAGGGTTTGCCGGAACCCGTGATCCAACATTTGGCGTGCCGGGTAGGGGTGTGCCAAGGCTTCCTCTGTTGATCCAAGCTCCACCGCCCCACCAGTTCCATGGCAGATGCTCATCGGCGGGCCACCCCGTCGCTCTCCATCACCCGCTACCAATGCCGCCACTGGCCCGGCGGGAAATGAGCCAAGCTTCGTTGCTGCACCCCTCTGTGCGGCGAGACGGACGCACCGCCACCCCGTTGCTGACTCCGGCCGGTTCATCATCCCATGCTCGTCGCGCGCCCAGGGATGGGCAGGTCACGCTGCTCATGGCGCGCGAGCTCCTGCACTACCGCACAGTCGATGACCTCTATGAGGACTGGCTGGACCACATCGCCGAGCTCGTCATCACCGCTGGGGGCTCTCTTGCACCATCCCTCTAGCTGCCTCGTCCGCCTTTTGATGCGGGCGACGTAGCCCTTGAGCGCTTCCACCACGTCCACATCAAGATCCGCCCTCGCACCATGACGTGCGGCCCCGCGGCGTGACCCACCGCGCCGGGCGCCCACGCGTGAAGAAGGAAGCTGCCTAGAAATTCCGCGGCCACTAGAAGACGCTCCTGCACTCCCAGCACCACCGCGTCAAGACCGTGTGCCGCCCACGGTGGCGGCGCATGGGTACCAAGATCAGGCTCCACCTCATGACGGGCTCCCGTGAA
Source organism: Aegilops bicornis (assembly GCA_021605145.1). Classification (NCBI taxonomy): domain Eukaryota; kingdom Viridiplantae; phylum Streptophyta; class Magnoliopsida; order Poales; family Poaceae; genus Aegilops; species Aegilops bicornis. The sequence goes on from CM038673.1 coordinate 268,708,406, forward strand.
TATAGTAGGTTGTCGTGCCTTCACTCCTGAGCTGCGCGGCGTCGTCTGGCCCGGGAAGTTCAAGCCCGACTTGCCTCCACGTTACGACGACAACCCCGATCCTGCTGAGTTCCTGTAGCTCTACGAACTGAGCATCGAGGCAGCCAACGACGACGAGAAAGTCATGGCGAACTGGTTCCCGATGGCCCTGAAAGATGGCGCGCGCTCGTGGCTCCTGAACTTGCCTGTGGGATCGATCTCCTCCTGGGGCGAAATGTGCGAGAGCCTCATCGCCAACTTCCAGGTCAAATGCGACCGCCCGTCGGCCGTGGGTGACCTGCGGCACATCAAGCAGCAGCTGGGGGAAACCCTGCAGAAGTACATTCAGCGCTTCAGCAGCGTTCGCCTCAAGATCCCCAAGGTAACAGACGAGGCCATCATCTCAGCGTCTTCTCATGGAGTCCGTGACGTCATGATGAAGGAGGAGCTCACCATCCACGAGGACCTATGCACGGCTCTGCAAATGTTCAACATGGCGACCAAGTGCGTGAGAGCTGAGGAAGGGCGCCTCTCCCTCCTCGAGCTTCTAGATGCCGACCCAGAAGACAAGAAGGCCAAGACCAAAGATGTGAAGCGCAAGGGCACGACCGTACTCGCGGCTGAGCCAGAGATGAAGTGCGGCTGCGACCACCCGGAGTCGTCCAAGGGAAGTCATCCGTTCTACGCCTTCCACAATGTACACAACCACAACACCAACGACTGTTAGGAGCTCGGGTCCATCCGTGATGGGCGCTTCGGTCGACGCCCCGAGCGCAATGAATGGGGTTATGGCCGAGTAGGAGGATGAAGTGGAGGACGCTGGGACGTCGGCGGCACCCGCCAGGAGTGGCGCGACCAGCCTCATGAGGACCGCTCGCAGGACTAGCCTCGCAAGTAGGGGTGGGCGTAAAAACCGACCAACCGAATACCGAACCGATGCCGAAACCGAATATACCGAACTTTTGGTTTTTTATGCTGCCACATTTAAATTCGGTTTTTACATTTAATAACCGAATTTAACTCGGTTTGTTCGGTATTAAACCAATAACCGAAACAAAAACTGAAGTGCAGCCAGTTCCCGAGTGACTCGTATCGTACGGGCATCCGCGCATATCGCCAAACGCTGGCGGCCGCGTACGCGCGTCCAGCCACATGCATGCCAACGGCCTAATGCAATGCATCCCGTAGCTAGTAGTAGTTTTGTTGGCTGGGCCCTCCACTAACTGCAAGGCCCAACACAAAAACTAGTACTTCTATCGGCTTGCTGGAGTGTGTAGCATAGCATCGTCATATTTGTTTAGTCCCACATCGCTTGCTGTGCTCAGGGGACAAGGTGTTGGGTGATATATAACACTGCGGGGGTGCTCAGTACTCAGACAAGAAGAGCTCGCTGCAGAGCTCTAACTTGGCAACAATGTTCAGTAAAAAAAGAAAACTGAACCGAATTAATCGGTTAACCGAACTATCGGTCAGCAATTTTGCCTTGCTATTTTCGGTTTATAGTTTTACAAACTGAATTTGAAAATAAACCGAATGGTATAAACCGAAATTTCAGTTTCTACTGAATGCCCAGCCCAACTCGCAAGGGCGCCTGGAGAGACCAGCCTCGTGAGGACCATCCTCAAGGAAAGGACGGCCTCCCTCTGCTACCACCACCGCCAAGGAGGATTGACGGACATCACCAGGACCAGGGGGCTGGGGGCTTCCAGGAGCCGCGCGCCATCGCCTGCATCTTGGGTTGCGCTCAGGCCCCAGCCTCTCAGCGCATATTCAAGCAGATTGTCCGCGAGGTGAACACGGCCCTCCCCAGGCTCGAGGCCATGCACCCGCTCAGGTGGTCCAAGTGCACCATTACCTTCAGCTCATCCGACCAGCTCAAGTGCGCAGCAACTGCCGGCGCCCTCCCGATGCTCTGCTCACCCATCATCAACAACGCCCAAGCCACCAAGACCCTCATTGACGGCAGCGCAGGGCTCAATGTCCTATCCGTCGAGACGTTCGACCACGTCCATGTGCCGTATGATCAGCTAAAGCCTACCAAGCCCTTCTGAGGAGTAACCGACGGCTCCACCACCCAGATCGGGCAGATCCGCCTCCCTGTCACCTTTGGCAAGCGTGACAACTACCACACCGAGCTCATCGACTTCGACATCGCCCACATCCGCCTGTCATACAATGCAATCCTTGGGTATCCAGCCCTGCCCAAGTTTATGGCAGTGACTCATCACGGCTACAACGTCCTCAAGATGCCAGGGAGCTGCGGCGTCATCACAGTCGCCTGCGAGGAAAAGGATACGGCGTCATCACAGTCGCCTGCGAGGAAAAGGATGCGGCGTGCTCTCTCGAGCGCGCTTACCAGGCTGTGGCGGCTGAAGACCCAGACAATGAAGGTGCCGTCTACCCTCCCGAGGAAGTCCCCAAGAAGAAGAAGCAGTTGCTCTCCCAAGGGCCTCAGGAGAGCGGCATCTCCAGCGGCACCACCTTAGGACCCGCGCCCACGGATGGGGCGCCTCCCTCCCTTGCATAGGAAGGCGCGCCTGGCGCCCTCCTCAGGTTGGGCTCGGGGGCTCTCTTCTAGAGGGCCTGTGCCCTAGCCCATGTCATGAGGGAGTCGCTTGGGCACCAAGTGGATGCATGCTTTGCTGCATGCTTCTCTCGAGAGGGCACAAGGCGTGGAGTGCCTGATGCTTAGGAGTTCATCACTGAGGCGATCGAGGAGCTCCAAGAGGCAAAAACCATGCGCGGCGACCGCCGCCAACCACCTGGCACAGCTCCGCATCCTGGTGAGGACGACGAGCTGCGCGTCTGCGTCGACATCCCATGACTCAACAGGGCGGCATATCAAGCGCGTTTCTGGCCTTCGCGTGTTGGCCGGTACGAAGGTCCACCTTATAGCTACGTTCGCATGCCATTCGGCTTGCCGAACGCAGCTGTCACCTTCCAGCGCCACTTGCGGAGCGTTCTGCCCGCTCAGGAGGCCAGGCATCATGCTGTCCTGGCAGAGATGGCGACGGTTCTTCATGAGCCACCCGGGCCCCCGAAGCCTCCCGAGGCTCACGACCCAGGCGACTCGTGAGGAGCAACTCCTTCAGCACGCGTCTCCAGCCACTTCAACACCTCTCCAGCAACGGTACCAGGTGACTCTTTCCGATTCATTCAGTTGGGGCGCCCCTCGGGCAACACTATCCCTCGCACGGGCCTGTCCCTGTGACGTGTATCCTTTTGCATCTTTAGCTTATTCTGTTGGGGTGCCCCTTGGGCTGCATCACCCCCGGGCCGCATGGGTCCGTCCCTGTGGCATATATTGTTCTTGCATCTATTTGAACTAGCTTGCCTCCTCCTATGGGTCACCTTATGATTATCACTTGCCTATTCGGCACTTCGATGCCATGAACGTCGTACGCCCTTGCAAACCCACCCGCGACCGCCTCATGATTAAGGAACGGCACGGTGTCTGTGCTCGGGTCAGTCCCTGCAGCGTCGCTAAAGCCAAGAGGCTGATCTCTGCCTCATGGGCCTGCTCCCGTGTACGTCACCTCCCATGGTCCTTGGTGCTTGGCCCTCACATGAGCTAATCACATGCGAATGAGCTAAGGCGCGCGACATGGTGCCTCGCCACCGCGGGAGCCATGCGCTGACTGTCTGTCTTCAAGATTTTCCGCATGAGAAGACTGGGCACGACGTCTGTGCTCGGGTCCGTCCCTGCAACGTTGATAAACCCAATGGCTAAGCTCTGTCTTGCGGGCCAGTCACGCTCACGTCACCTCCTGGGATTCAGTCGACGCAGGTCACCTAACCACCTCGCAGGACCACGACAGCTATCAAGAGCAAAGATCAGGCGCAACCCGCCTTGAGGTAGGGTCTCGTGAGTCCCGCGCTGGCTCAGGAGTGCCCAGACACACCTCGTCTAGCCCTGTTGTGCAAGCCACATGCCAGGGCAGGGTTGTACACGCCCCAGGGGCTTCACTCGGAGGGAGCCCCCACCCACGCACCAGTGGAAGCACCATGCTCCGCACTGGCAGACGAAATGGTCGAGGAGCTGCTATCCCCGTGCAAGTCGAGCGCTATGCTTCAGACCGGGTGATAAACAAGCGAGGCGGCCCCATGGCTATACCAACCTCAGGGAGCCCCCAGGATCAGTGTCCAGCCTCGTCGCAACACTTCCCCCTCGGGAGAGTCGCGCGAGGGGGCTGGGCACGGGGGCTACGCTCGGGTCACACCCAAGCATACGCCACCCTGCCAGGTCCCTTGGACCTGGTTGTCGCATGCCCCTCCCGAGCGGGACCTCGGTGAGGAGATGTATGGAGGTCTGTTCGTACGTCAAGGGGGACTCCTGAGCATCGCGCCTCAGGAGCCTAACTGGCCACGTAGCCCTTCACCCCTTGGTCTCATCCTAGCGATTCAGGCGACCCAACGGCGGCTGAGAATGCAGCGTGGGGTCGGGCCTGCCCGATCTGAGAACACCATGGCCTACTTTGGATCTCCTTCCATGAGCGTTTGTGCATCAAGGGGACTCCACGAGCATCGCGACTTCAGAGCCTAACTGGTCACGTAGCCCCTTACCCCTTGGTCTCGTCCTGGTGATCCGGACGACCCAACGGCGGCTGAGGTATGCGCGGGGCCGGGCCCTGCCGACGTAGAACATCAAGAAAACGGGGAAGGAAATCGCGGAATCTTAACAAATTATTACAATACAAGTTGTTCCTTAAATACCAAACAGAAGTTTTGGCGCCTCCATGAGGCACGGTGCATATCGCAGGGAAGTAAAAAGGGGAAGAGCACCACCAGCAAGCATCCTCTCTAGCCTCAGGCACGGTCGTCAGGGAGCCCCCCCTCCCCCCGTCGGCAGTGTCACCATCGCCCGTGTCGTCGGCCATAGTCGTGGGATCGGCGCCACCATTGGGCGAAGGCGCAGGGTCGATGGCGAGAAACTTCTTTAGCAGGACCTCCACCAAGTCCTTCACGGCGTCGGCAGCAGCTGCACAGTGCTTCTCGTCCACAGGTTCAAGGAGAGCTCCAAGGTCGGCGCTCGGGTCGCGAAGGTGGAGGTGGCTGAAGATGCGCATCATGGCCGAGGAGGAGAGCGCGCGAGCTTCCCCCTCCACCATGGGGCCTATCCCATTAACAACACCCTCGGCCTTGATGGCCGAGAGGAAGTAGCTTGGCGGGGCCTTCCTCATCAGTCGCCAACGGCTTCTTCAGGCCCTTCCCATAGAGCTCTCGTAGTGCCTCACGGGACTTCATCTCAACGGATTTGAAGGCCACGCGATCTTCAGCAAGAACCTTCGCCTTAACTTCCAGATGAGCCTTCTCCGCTTCAACCATCTTCTCCAGCTCCTCCAGGTGGCCGCGCTCCGCGGCCTGCGCCCATGCCGACTGCTCCAGCTTGGCATCACGACCGGCGGCTGCGTCTTCCCGAGCCTTTAGCTTCTCCTCCCGTGCCCCGTGTTGGCGAGCCTTGGCAACGCGTTCATTGCACAGGGTCTCCAGCTCGGTCTACGCCACCCTGCAATACTCCTTGGCGGCCTCGGCATCATTCAACGCCGCCTCGCGGGCGGCTACAGCCAGGTTGGAGGCCCGCTTACCCTCCTCAGAAGCTGCCACGGCCTGACCCCATGCCGCCCTCACGGACGCATCGGGTCGCAGCCACCCCGCGACCAACTCTAGTCGCCTCGACACCCGCCGGCTGTTAGCACCCACTACAAGAAATATGTCAACTAGTGACCTTCTGTCAGTGACCCTGGAAAAATTGGTCATAGATCTATGACCATTTCAGACCAATTGGTCAAAACTGTTCGGGGGGCTCCAAATCCTAAACCATTGCGACCATTTTGGTCAGAAAGGTCGTAATTTCCTTACACGAAATGGTCATAAAGCAAACAGTGCTAGTCCGCCGCCTTATTTCTAGTTGTTAATGACCAATATAGATGGTCATAGCCTTGTAGAATGTGGTGGGTTGTGATGACTAGGCGCCATCTCATCAGTTTTGCCTATGTGTCATGTCCATGTGGCAGTTTTTGCCCTAGGTTGTGAAGCAACCTATATTTCTCATTATTCCCAAAATTCCCAAAAAATCTCATAAATGTTTTGGATCATATCTTCATCAAATATGTCAAAAACATTCCTTGCCTAGTTGAAAAATAATTCGAAAATATTCATTTTCCTATTCTGTTCAGAGCAGCACTTTGTGAAGGAAGTACCACTTTGGCATGTCCAAATAGTATCCATTTTCTACAGTGCATTCCTATGCCCAAATAACCATCCTCCACCAAATTCCAGCTCAATCCATTCATTATTTTGAGCCGAGCTTCAACATTCGTATTTATGTCCAGTGTGGTACTTTGTAAAGCAAGTACCACCTAGGCTCCTCCTTTTGAGGTGAAAATTTGTGAAGACGGTCTTCTTAGTAACCGATCATCCTCAGCCAAAACTCACGCCCATTAGCCATGTACATTTCCTGCATCATAAATCAAACACTTGCCGCTTATTCATGTTTGAGCATCGATCGGTCTCCTCGTGAGAATCTTATGTTGTGATTTTCTTCCTAGCACCTACAGGGAGTGCCCAACCCACTAGACATACCTAGGCCGCCCAGAACACATGGCAACGCAACGGTCACGCTGGTGACCACGCTGGCGGGCATCTTGAAGTTCTGGCGCTCTAGAGTTGGGGCCTCGGCCACCGCCCAAACCTCGACGTGACGCCACCAAACCATGTATTTATGATTAAATAGGTACTTATGTAACTAGAAATGATTTTTGGAAAAAATAAATAGCAAACTATGAGGCAGTTGCAGTTCAAATTTGACCCGCTTCCAGCTGAATCGGCGGAAATTTGTCTTTTTCACGAGAGGTGGATCAAGCACCCAACCATTTTGTCAATTGTGCATTAAATATGTCGTAGTATTTTAGGAAATTGATTTGGTCCAATTTTAAAACAATTATTTGGGAGGTCCTTCACAAAAAAACCTCCTTTTGGGCACTCGGAAAATGAAAAATGGTTTTTTCGTCCAAAGAAAATGAAAACTTCCTTAGGCAACATTGTTTGCCATTACAATATGCACCCTTGTGCACAATATGAGATCATTTGAACAAACTATGCCATGAATGTGGCCATAAGATTGATCATTTGGCTTGAAAGCCATGAATCTTCACACTTGATAGCTCATTTCTGAGAACACTTTTTTAAAATAATTACCGTATTACAAGTTTATTATTTTTCCTGGAAACTTGGTCACATATAATGACACAATGCGAAGGTTTTCCAATTTTTTGATTATTTTTTGAATTTTTATGCCCGTTTAGAAATGCGGTCAAAACGGCGGGCTTGACCGTTCCTAGCTAGTGGTTGAATCTTGGAATTTTTTTGGTGTTTCTCTTATTAAATAGATACTTATGTGCCTAGAAATGATTTTTGGAAAAAATAAATAGCAAACTATGAGGCAGCTTCAGTTTAAATTTGACCCGCTTCCAATTTGAATCGGTGGAATTTGTCTTTTCACCAGAGGTGGATCAAAACTTTTTACACCCAACCATTTGGTCAATTGTGCATTAAATATGGCCTAGTATTTTATAAAATTGATTAGGTCCAATTTTGCAACAAATATATGGTAGGTCCTTCACAAAAAAAAACTCATTTCAGGCACTCGGAAAATGGAAAATTAATTTTTCGTGCAAAGAAAATGAAAACTTCCTTAGGCAACATTGTTTGCCATTCCAATATGCACCCTTCTGCACGATATGAGATCATTTGAACAAACTATGCCATGAATGTGGCCATAAGATTGATCATTTGGCTTGAAAGCCATGAATCTTTATGCATGATAGCTCATTTCTGAGAACACATTTTTAAAATAATTGCCATATTACAAGTTTATTATTTTTCCTGGAAACTTGGTCACATATAATGACATAATGCGAAGGTTTTCCAATTTTTTGAATTTTTTTGAATTTTTTATGCCCGTTTCAAAATGCGGTCAAAACAGCGGGCTTGACCGTTCCTAGCTAGTGGTTGAATCATGGAAAACTTTTGATGTTTCTCTGATTAAATAGATACTTATGTACCTAGAAATGATTTTTGGAAAAAAATAAATAGCAAACTACGAGGCATCTGCAGTTCAAATTTGACCCGCTTCCAGCTGAATCGGCGGGAATTTGTCTTTTTCACCAGAGGTGGATCAAAACTTTTGACACCCGACCATTTTGTCAATTGTGCATTAAATATGTCCTAGTATTTTATAAAAATGATTTGGTACAATTTTGCAACAAATATATGGTAGGTCCTTCACAAAAAACCTCATTTCGTGCACTAAAAAAATGATTAAAAATAGCTAGAAATATGAAAAATGCATACAAATTGGTCCTAATCCATAAAATGTGGTCTAACTCTAGTGAAAGCTTGTGTGGTGCCCTTTTGCATAATATTTTTGATAGCTACTTCACAAAATCACTCTATTTTTAGTATTTGAAAACTATTTTACATCACTGATTTTCTGAACCAATCGTAACTCTGTCCACGGATCGATGACATGGCGTCCATCCATCCATCCATCCATCCATCTCTCCATCCCACATACATCCATCCATCTATCTACAGAAAAGAAGACAAAAAGAAAGAAAAGGAGATACCCCCCACCCGCAGCCCAAACCCTAGCTCAGATCCCCTCCCCCGTCGCCCCCTTCCTCCCTCATCCCCATCTCCTCCTCCCTTCCAGATCGCTGCCGCCACCTCCTCCTTTCCAGATCGCCGCCTCCACCTCCCTTCGTCCGAGCTCCCCGACGGCCATGGCCTCCCCCACGCCCTCCCCCACGCCCTCCTCCTCTCTCCCATCCCCTTCCCTCACCGCGAGCCCTTCTCCCCCGCGAGCCCTCTCCCACTCCCTCCCGCGACTCCTCTGCTCCACTAGATTTCGGCCGAGTTGAGGCGGCTCTCGCCCGGCCTTGCAAGACACCCGGGCTCCCCTCGTGCATCTCTTCCCCCCTCCCGTCAGATCCATCTCTCGCACCCTCTAGTGCAAGCCCGCAACCTCACCCGTGGCTAGGGTTTCGGCCACCACTTTAACTTCGTCGGGATCTGCCACATGCTGACGGCAATGAGGCAGAGGTGGCTGGACCTGGAGCTCATCTCCTCCATGGCGTCGGCTTCCAGATCCGCCTGTTGCTCCATCTTCCAAGGTCATGTGCTTCTTCTCTAGTTCTGGTTTCTAGTTCATGTTCCCCTGCTTGCGATCTGACTCTCGTTGTTGTTCATGTTGTTGTTGCAGCCATCTGGGGGCTTCTTCACATTCTGGGCCTCGCCGCCATCGCTTGACCAGACGAAGTGGCGGCCGGCCGGAGCAGCGCGGCGCCGGGGTTCATGGCGATGGTGATGACGCCCGCCAACGCATCGTCGCTGGCGACCAACAACAGTTCGGTAAGAAAACAAAAACTCCTTCCTCACTCGACGACTAATCCTCCCGCATCTTCACTAGTTTTTCTTCTTCTCTGAGATCGCATCTTACTAGTTGGGTCAGAACAGACTACTAGCAATGCACACAGTTGGGCATTGGACACCTTAGCTGGAAACCTTAGCTACACGCAGTTGGGCATGCTCTGGATAGACAATGAAACTAACTTAGGTGAGCAGACAATAATTAGCAGGTGTGATTTTTGCAGGCCTTGGACAAGATCAGGTTCGAGAGCTTCACGGACAAGAGAAGCTCGATGCGCAGCCTGAGCTCTTCATCCACATCATGCAATCGTACTGACAATTGGCAGTAACCAAAATCACATAAAGGAAGTCTGCTCTCGTTTAAATTATATTTCATAAACTATATTGAACCACTGCAGCTGCTATAGATTTGAGATTCACATCTTTTTACATTGCCTGCTCTAGGAAGTTACTAGGAAGTTGCTGTTGCGTAGTTAGTCTTTTTGCACTGCATTTGTACAATTGTATATTCTTGCCACTACTAGGTGATTCCTTGAATTACTCAGTTCGTTGTAGCATACCAGTTTGATGGAATGCCTAAGGTCTAAGGAGATAAACATTGGTATCCAGAATAGATCTACCTAAACCAACAGGCACAAAACATGCATATCCCTTTAATCTGCATTAGTGCGTCTAAGTGGTTAGTGTATTGTAAGCTCCATCCATGGAGCAAAGAAATAAGCTGACGTTGTAGAACGTGCAGCTAGCTTGCTGTTTAGACATTTTCCCGTTTTTAAGTATTACTTTTCTCTATATCTGTGAACTGGATTTTCGATCTTTCCTGGAGTTGATTTTGCGCTAGAGCTTCTAAAAGTAACCAGTCCAGGGAAGAACTTCTCTCTTATCTTAATGTTTGGTAGAACCCCAGATTGACCATATATATTGCATGCTATCATTCACGATCGATGTTCTGTCCATTGTTTTCAGTAATCAAGATGTAATAATTGAATCCCAAAAAATCTTTGGTTTCTTTCCTATCATTTGTTCCGAGGGTTCAATCCACAAGAAAAACCATCAGACCTGTACATGTCATCTGATTTAGATCACTTAATTTCACAACATCCCCATGGATTTCTGAGGTTTTTTGATCTTGCAGGTCGCGGTGACCACCAAGAAGACACACAACTCCCACATCCCGAACTACCTGAGCCTGTCATCGCAGCTGCTGTGTCAAGTCCACAACATCACCAAGCATGTAGGTGTACTTGGTTCATCTTCAGTTTCAGGTGGAGGGGTTAGTGGCCTTAAGCATTAACCATTTAATACTGATGAATGCTGCTTGTTTTGCACAGGCTGACAAGGACACCGATGAGGTCTATGCACAGATGACTCTGCAACCAGTAAACTGTGTAAGTACTGTCGGAAACGGAGCTTGGTGAAGATATTCAGAGCATGTTGAACTGCGTTTTCTCTACATGTGCTTTTATAGGTTTGCATGCTGCATGTTTGATGTTTTGCCTGAGCTGGGGACGCAATGGTACCGAATGCCTGAAACTAATATTAACAGTGTTCAATTTAAGTGTACATTTTGAGATCAGTGCTAGTGTTTATAAACGCTCAAAATCTATACAGTATTTCTTAGATTAACGAGTGCTTACTGCATAATTTAGGGAAGTTTTAATAATACTACAGCCGGTGCTAATTAAATCAAGAAGTAAAGCACTACCAAACGTACCGTATACAAGTTTAATTTTTAGTTTAGTGCCAGAATTTATCTGATTTTCACATTGACGAGTACTACTGCTTACTTCTCCCTTTCCTTGGCCGAAGACTCTGTTTTGAACCGAGCCTTGCAGCAAGGAGGGAATGGCCGCGTCTGTTTTATGCTGTTGTAGTTTACACTGTTGTAGTTTACACTGTTACTCCACTGTAAAGCTGTAATATACTAGTGTAATTCTACTGATTTACTACTGCTGCCCATTTTTTGTTTTCTTCCTGGACATTTCTTGGTTCAAGTGCTACTGCTGCTGTTTACTGCTCCCACTGTAAAGAAATATAAGGGCATCTAAATCAGTACTTTAGTGATCTTAACGCTCTTATATTTCTTTACAGAGGTTAATCTGTTGCATTCAAGTTGTTGGAAGTTTTGTTATGCCATGCTTAGTGTTTACTGAACTGGGGCATTTGGTCTCTTGAAAGATTATTATTTACTTCCAGTGTATTTCACTAATAGTTTATCTAGATCAGGATCTAATGTCCTCGGAGACTCACTAACTGGCTGTGTAAGGGGCTCTTCTGCTGTGACGAGAGAAGATGAAGAAGCTTGGAGATGCGCCACAGTTTTAGTTGGCGTATCTCTACTGATGTACTTGTTTAATTGTATGTGCACTTGTATAAGTTGCTTGAAGATGAACAACATCAGTAGTGCTTGTGTATCTCTGTTTTTGATTGTATGTGCATTTGTTGGACGTGTATGTTCTCTTGTGAGTATTTGGCTGGATGATTTCTGGATTTAATCAGTTAGTCGAGATATTTATTGATTTTTTGCTATTCAAATGTGTAAATTTAAATCTATGAATGAAATAGCTCAAATGTTCTATTTGACAAAATAACATTCGGGCTCTAAAAAGGCTGCGGCCCAAACTATAGCATATCAGAATATTGTGCATTTCGGAAAACCAGAAAAATAGGCTTAATGAAATGATCTGCAAAAGGCCAAACTGTTGGGCCAGGCCCATATTACTAGAGAAAATTAACAGAAAAAATATATAGTAAAAAGGCTGAATTAATGGGCTTGGCCCATGTAGAAAACCGAATTGGACCGGGCTGAATCTTGTGCCACATCGACTTGTGGCTGGATGCCTACGTGGCTCGGGAGGTTGCTAGTGACCAAAACGCATACAATGGACATATTTTGGTCATAAACGTCTTCGACCATTCCGGAAGAAAGGTCGCTATAGTCGATTCTGACCGCCAGCTTTTGACCTTCTATTTTTGGTCACAAAAAGGTTGCAAATGAAAAACCATGACCTTTCAGTGACCAATAGTGGTGGTCACAAGTTGAAATATTTCTTGTAGTGACCCTGAAGGTCATTACGAAGCTGGGTCAGCACGAGAAGGGCGTCCTCCATGGTGTCAAGCGAAGCAGGGGATCACGGCCCAGCGGTGCGACGAAAAGGGGGAAGAGACGAAATCGGCACTAGGGTCTGCAGATTTGCGGCAGCAGAAGTAGCCGGAGACTCCTGAGCCTTCCCGACCTCAGCAGGTGAGCTGGGGGCGGAGGCCTCAGGAGCCAACTTGGCTGCGGAGATCGCCTTCTCCCGAGGGCGGGCTTCTGGGTCTCGTGAGGACGACCCGGATGCCGAGGCTCGGGAGCCATTGCCATCCCTACACGCAGGGGAGGCACGACAGCAGCTGGCTGCTGGGCCTCAAGGGTCGTGGCCGCCCTCTTCTTCTTTTTCACCACTGATGTTAGCCTATCAATGCAAAGGGAAACATCAAGAAACTACGGCAAGGACAGAAACGAAGGATTAGGACGAAGCACTTACTAGTCTATGGTTGCATACTCCCTCGGCCTTTTCTGAAGCACCAAGCCCGGAGGCTTCGCGGGCTGGGGCACTGGCACGCGAGCCCCAGGGGCAGCCAAGGGCACAGCGGCCGTGTAACGCCCAAGTCTGATGCGCCAGGTGTCTTCCAGTTATTCGCCGTTGTTGCCATTTCATTCGCTTGCGTGTTTCACTTTGCCATGTCATCATGTGCATTGCATCCTCATGTTTTCAAAACTTCCATCCATCCGGTTCTCCTAGTTTTTCTCCGTTGTCTGTTATGAGCCCACACACAGTTGACCGCGCCCGCGGCACCTTCAAAATATTATTTTACAAGTGGCATAAAAATGTTCTTGGAATGGGATGAAAGTTGGTGTGAGGTCTTATTATAGCGTAGGTAGACCGCCTGTCAAATTTCGTCGCATTCGGAGTCCGTTTGATAGCCCAACCGTTAAACATATAGCGGCACCGTTGCCGGTATTTTCGTCGGACGTTTCTGTCCCCGAAACTGCTGGCAGGCCGCCATCCTCCCTCTCTTCTTAGCCCGCAACCATCTACACAACCCATCAGCCCACCTAAACCCCCTCTCCGCTCCGGACCGTCGGATCGAGATCCGATGCCCGAAAACGGATGGAAACCCCCCTAACCCTAGCAAATATGCTATATATTGACACCCCTTGTCCATTTTGGGCAGCCTAGCCCCTCCACCTACCTCTAGCCTCCCCCTCCTCAGATTTCGTGCCGCCCCGCTCCACCTCGCCACTTGGCGCCACCCAACTCGCCTGCGACACCGCATCCACCCCTCTCCAGCCAATCCCCGAGTGCCACCTCACCCAGCGGCCACTCCCGGTCAACCGGAGCGCGCCACGTCGCCCTTCCCCGCCGCCAACCAGCCGCGCCTCCACCGCGCCCGAGCCTCCCGGCTCCCTCTGCGCTGCTAGGAGACGAGCTCCTCCACGCTGCCTCGTCGACCGACCGCCGCTGGCGTCCCGCACCGCCGTCCGCCGTCACCAGCACCGCCGCCTTCGCGCCTGCACCTTGTCGCCCCACAGCTTCGACCCCGCCGCCGGTCAGATCCGTCGCCACCTCGTCGGATCCGCATGCTGCCCACCGCCCCATCACCGGAGATGGACTCCCCGGCCCTGGATTCGGCGAGATCCGGCCACCTCTCCGGCCCCGCTGCCGGCATTGACCCTCGTCCGGTCCAACCAGACCGAACTGCCGAGACCAGCTTGTTCACGCGGACCGGCGCAAACCAGACCGCCCCCCCGAACCGCCAGCTTCCTCGAGCCGTCCAACGGGCCCAAAGTGAGCATCCACGCCTATCCATTGCCCTAGGCACTACTTAGCTATTCTGCGCTCATCCACGCCTTAGTTTGCATATTATGTGTGCATCTTTGACCTGCCATAACTTCATACAAGTTGCTCAGTTTTGCGTGTATGATATATCAAAATGTTCCTCTCTGAGTGCTCTAAATGATAGTGCCGTTTGCATGCATGTTACTTTTAATCTTGATGCCTTAATCATCGTAGCAGAAGTGCTAAATGTTATAATCTGCTGAAAATTGTTGATTTGTCTTTTACATAGCATTTTGTGTGTTTATATTTTGAGCATCATGTCAACATGATTTAGGAGCATATTCATGCCATCTCTACAGTGGTGCAATCCATGTATATTTATGTGCCTTGTGGTGAGTGCATCAATCTTATGATGTGAGTTACTTGATGTTGCTTATTTCTCTGACTTGATTAAGTCTGTGAACTTGTTATCATTTGCTTATCTGCCATGATGTTTTGAGCATGTTCTATTTGTTTCTAGTAGAAGCTTCTTGTTCATGTATTGAAGTTCTCTACATATACATGCTTGCAATTCCTTTTGATGACTCATATATGTCTTGTAGCATATGTTGTCGTTGCCATGAACATGCCTAAATGATGTTCCAGTTTTCTGGTAACTTCATGATGCCATGTTGTTAGCTTGTTATTAATTAATCTATGTCTCTTCTGGAGATTCTCCAATTACATAAGTTGAAGTGTATCATGTCTAATACAAGACCGTATCTTTTGCATAATTATTAAAGTTGCCATACGCGTTGTTATGTGCCTCCAAACTCAGCATCATAATGTTTTTGTTTTGCATTCCCGGATTTCCTCCAGGTCTGAGAATTTGTTTTTAACTTGCAATCTTGTCTTGATGAATGCCATTGATATAGGGGTTATATGGAGATACTTAGTAATCATGTTTTGCCATGTTCAAACTGTACTTCAATTCCATGCTTTTGTTGGCCATGATCTTGCTCTATAACCTCATTGTTTCATGCCTCCAACATGTCAACATGTTATTCCTGCTCGCATGTATGCCTCATTTTTCACGAAGTCATAATCTGTGTTATTAAGTTGTTTCTTGCATTGATCATATTGGTTTAATCCTGATATCTATGAACATGAATCTTGTTGTTATTTGAAGCATGTAATCTGTAGTATTAGCGAATATCATGTTTATGCCCATATGTTTCATGTAGCATGTTGTTTCCGTGATTGCAAAGTGCTTAGTTGCTGTTTTGGGTAGATTGTGTTTGAAACTTGTATTGAGTGTATGTGTTGAACCGTTGCTCCGTTTTGAGCATGCTCTATATGAAACTTGCTTAGTTTTGCATGTAGTTTCATGTTGACTTCTTGCATCCTTGTTTTGGAGTGTTTGTGATTGTGTTTTGCTTGCAATTGCATCAATGCCATGTTTAACTAGTATTGCTCGTATCTTCTAGACCGTAGCTCCGAATCAAATGAACTTTATATGTAACTTGACTAGAAAAATGTGTAGATCTTCATGGTGCACTTTAACTTGCTGTTTAACAACTTTAACATAATGTTTTGTTCAGATCAGTACCAATTTTGAAATTTGCATATGGGGACTTACCAGAATTGTTGTATGTTGTTTCCGGCCTCATTTAAACTTGCTTTGATGTGTTGTTCTTGTATGCATCATCTCTTGCCATGAGTAGCAACATGTAGCCTTGTCATGCATCATACGTGGTTGAGCATCATGTCATGATATGTGTTGTGTGTTTACCGTGTTGTTTGCTTCTTTCTGGTTGTGCTCCTTCTGGATAGTTCCTGTTTCGTTGCGATTGTGAGGATTCGTTCGACTATGTGGGGTTGTATTCTTCATGGACTCGTTCTTCTTCCTAGCGGGATTTCAGGCAAGAGGACCTTCACCTTGGATCTCACTACTATCTTTGCTATGCTAGTTGTCTCGATGCTATCGCTCTGTCGCGCTACCTACCACTTGTTTATCAAGCCTCCCAAATTGCCATGATAGCATCTAACCTTCTCACCCTTCCTAGCAAACCATTGTTTGGCTATGTTACCGCTCTGCTCAGCCCCTCTTATAGCGTTGCTAGTTGCAGGTGCAGTTGCAGGTTGTTCCATGTTGGGACATGGATATCATGGATATGGTGGGATATCACTGTATCTCTTATTTAATTAATGCATCTATATACTTGGTAAAGGGTGGAAGGCTCGGCCTTATGCCTAGTGTTTTGTTCCACTCTTGCCGCCCTAGTTTCCGTCATACCGGTGTTATGTTCCTTGATTTTGCGTCCGTAACACGGTAACGGTTTATGGGCCCCTCTTGACAGTTCGCTTTGAATAAAACTCTTCCTGTAGGGTCCAACATTGGTTTTAACATTTGTCATAATAATACTTGAACTAAATAATTTATTGGCATAGGGCGTCATGAACCCGAGGATTTTTTCCTACATAGAGGGAGGGCCAGCGATGGTCTTTGGTCCCCAAGCAGGCAGATCAGGGCCACCACGGGGCACCCGAGTATCTTATTTAACTCGTAGACTTTCCCATCCGGACGTGGCCTGAGACGAGATACGCGCGGCTACTATCAGGGTGTCGACACGCCAGGAGGCTTTGCTAGATTAGTTTGACCAATTTCGAAATGTCTTGTGCATCGGGATTCCGAGTCTGATCGGAGGGTCCCGCGATGGAGGATTGTGTCCGCGGATCGTGAGCTTGTCATAAGCTAAGTTGGGACACCCCTGCAGGGTTTAAACTTTCGAGAGTCGTGCGTGCCGTCATGTGGCAGATGGGAATTTGTTAATATCCGGTTGTAGAGGACCTGAAGTAAACTTAACTAAAATACACCAAACGTGTGCGTAACCGTGACTGTCTCTTTTCGGGGAATCTTGAGAGGAGAACATGGTTGGGTTATGTTTGAACGTTATTGATCACTTATTGATCATTATTAGTTTTCGACCGTTTGTGTAGATTCTCATCTTATTCGTGTACTCGTAAGTTAGCCACCATACAATGCTTAGTCGCTTGCTGCAACCTCACCACTTATCCCTTCCATATAACCTTTTCTAGTCTTGATACCCACGGTAATGGGATTGCTGAGTCCTCGTGGCTCACAGATTACTACAACCACAGTTGTAGGTACAGGTAATGCGATGATCCGACGTGAGAGCAATGTTTACATGTTTTGGAGTTCTTCTTCTTCTTTGTCGATCTTGGGTTAGGTTCCTGGTCGGCAGCCTCGGCTAGCAGGGTGGATGTCGTTTGAGTTTCTGTTTGTGTTTCATCTGTAGTCAGATGTTGTTCTCATGTATGATGTTTGATGTAGTCATGTGGAATTTATATGCCTTGTATGTATCCCCAACTATTATGTAATGGTATGATGTAATGATATCCACCTTGCAAAAGCGTCTCCAATATGCGCTTCTATCCTTGGTGGGACCTTCGAGTTCCTTTAGGATAGAGTCGCGTATTGGGCGTGATAGGCCGGACCCCCACGAAGTAAAAGAAGTGGAGATGCAGCGCCACGGATGGCATCACCCCCACGAATGCTTGGCAGTAAAAGGTGAAGATCGACAGGAGGAGGATGGAGTTGGGATGAAGATGAAGGGTGTGCAGCTTGTAATGGCGGAGGACGGCATAGAAAAATTCAGAGAAAGGGGGGGGACTAGCCCCATAAAGACACTGTGCATGAAGAAGGGGTAGAAGGTACTACCCGAGGCCTCCGGCTCGGCGGAGCCAACCCGAAGCACAGTCTCTCCTCCCTCGTAGCAGTCGCCGACCTCCATCAGAAGCGGGGTGGCAAAGTTCTTCTCTGAGACATTGGGCGCAATCAGGGCGGGCTCAAACCAGGAAGGCGAGCGCACAGCCTTGGCCTTATTAGATGCCATCGGCTGCAGGCTCGCAGAGGAGTTCGTGTGGACCTGGAGTCTCTGGGGCGAAGAACAGGAAAGGGGATCTGGGGCAAGGCGAAGGAAGGCAATGGAGGCTCAGTAGCATGCGCTAGCCTTGTGTCAGGCGAGAACGGTTGCCGAGGCAGCGTGAGGAAGCGGAGATGCCCACGTCCCATCAATCGCAACACGCCAGTCAAGGCCGCAGGCGGTTGAGGCCCGCGGCGCTCCGCACCTGCCCTTTGGCTTCACCTCTAAGCCAAGTTCGACCGCGCCTTCGGCCCGGGGGCTACTGTCGGCGTTCTGGGACCGGGGGTGCCAAGACATGCCTACCTGCGGCCCGTGGCGTGTCTACACCAATGGCCTGGTACGGCCCAGCTTCGGTAGCAGCAGCTCAAGACCCTCGCGAGGGGTCGGGCCTCGTGAGGCAGACGACACCAAGACCACCCTGGGGCAGTCTCACTGGGCTGGCTCCCAAGGAGCGGAGATATCTATGCAATGGACACCTCGCGAGGTTCACATGACGTGAGCCGTGACGACCAAGCCAGGCGCGCGCCAGCGGGTGCAATGTACCAGTTTCCTCTTTGGTTCTAAAGAGGCAAGCGCAGGCGAGGAGTCCCGAGGCATCTGGCAAAGGTTTTCATATTGGTGCAACAAGACCGAGACCAGCAGGACGGAGGTCATCTCGGAGCCCACATCAACATCACTACCAGAGCCTTTGGCAGGCGGAGACCACCTTTTGTCAGGATAGCTTGTACTAGTTGTTCCCCTTCAAACATGGCCGTTGTGGGATCCCTTCCCGCCCAACATTTGGGAAGAGGACCAGGGCCTCTATAAATAGGACTAGCCACCACCATAGGAAGGGACGGATAATCCTCACACTCACCAGCTCATCGAGCCCAAGAACACCTCTCCTCCGGAGGCTGTTCACCCACTGTATTAGTTCATCCTCAGCCCCTCGAGGTAATCCACCACCACACTGGAGTAGGGTATTACACCGCGCGGTGGCCCGAACCAGTATAAATCTCTGAGTCTCTTGTTCTTTGGGTTCGTCGAGCTAGGCCATGGGATCGTTGAGCAAGTGGGCTAGGGAGAGAGAGTTCTTCGTGCGCACCCCAGAGTTCGAACCTCATAAGGGTTTGCCGGAACCCGTGATCCGACAACATCATTTGGGGTCGTAGTGGAAACCTCGGCCGGACTTCCTTGCGGATGGAACTCAAATAGGCGATAAACCTAGACTAGAGACTTGTGTGGTTAGTCAGTTCATGGTCTACACCCACATCGGCTTTTGCTTGAAGTCTGTCGATCACATGTCGTGTGGAGATGCTAAGTGGTGGAAAACATGTTTGAAGAAGTAGACCCTTGCAGGGTTATAAATGATCTACGCGAATAGCCGCGTCTGCGGATATGGACTACTTGGAACGCTTACATTGTCCATAGACAAGTTGAAGTGGATACTCTAAAATGTGCAAGATAAGCGTGAGTGCTATGGATGGCCTTCTCATAGGGAGACGGGGGCGGATCCATAGTGGGTGTATTGATATGGTGAATATGTGAACTCGTGTGCGCCATCTCAAAAAAGTTACTGGAAATCGTAGTTCAGGATAGCCACCGAGTCAAAGCTGGCTTGCTGCAGTTAAACTCCACTACCCCCTTTGCTGATACTGGTGCATATGTAGTTAGTTCTAATGTAAGTCTTGCTGGGTACATTTGTACTCACGTTTTCTTAATTTATGTTTTGCAGAGAGACCTCAGTCTCACTAGTAGTTCTATGTGGGCTTCGACAATTAACTTGGGAACCCCAGACAGAGGTCTAGTTCCTATGGAGGGTCTTGTAGATAGTCAGGCTTTATAGCCTTCTTTCTTTTCAGATGTCTGGACTCAGGCATGTTTATGCTTCCGCATGTGCTTGTTACTTGTATGACTTGAATGTTGGGCCATGAGACCCAGGTTTGTAATATCTGGCTCCTCAGAGCCTATTGAATAAATGCTTTGAGTCATAGAGTTTTGCTGTGATGCCATGTTGTATTTACACATATCATTCATATTGTGTGTATGTTATTGAAATGCTTGGTATGTGTGGGATCCGACACCTAGTGGTTTATTCTTGGTAGCCTTCCTTATGGGGAAATGTCTCCTAGTGCTTTCACTGAGCCATGGTAGTTCGCTACTACTCCAAAACACTTAGGTTGGCCGGCATGTATCCTTCTTTGTTCCTGTGTCTGTCCCTTCGGGGAAATGTCAAGCGTTCTTCCTTTAAGTCCTTGTAGCTTGCTACGACTTGGGTTCATATGTTGATGGCAAACACATTCATTGCTGGGTTAAATATGCCTGTCCCTGTTAGTTTGTGACTCCTTGGGTTTACAACTAGTCATGTCAGCCCGGGTTCTCTGTCATATGGGTGCTAGCGATACAATCATATACGTGAGCCAAAAGCCGCAAACGGTCCCGACCAAGGTAAGGCTGCAGCTATGGGAATATCGTGCGTGAGGCCGCAAAGTGATATGATGTGTTACATGCTAGACCAGTGTGACTTAGGATCGGGGTCCTGACAGGAACCCTTTGCCAGATTCCTCAGGAACACACGCCTGTCCTTGCCTCCTTAGAACCAAAGAGGAAACTGCCTCCTCTGCGCCCGCTGGCGCTCGCCTGGCCTTGGTCGTCATGGCTTACGTCATCGTATCCTCATGAGGCTGGGTACTTTCATAGAAATCTCTGCTCCTCGGGAGGCCGCCTGGGGAGGTTGTTCCCTCGAGAGGTCTTGGTGTCATCCGCCTCGCGAGGGTCTTGTCTTGGCGGTCTTGCAGATGGTCCAAACTAGGCCATCGAGTGAGCCACGCCGTGGGCCGCAGGCAGGCAAGTCTAGGTACCCTGGTTCCCAAAATGCCGATAGTAGCCCCCGGGCCCAAGGTGCGCTCAGGCTCGGCTTCGAGGTGAATCCAAGGGGAAAGGGAGAAGCGCCATGGGGCCCAATCGCCTGCAGGCCAGGCTGACGCGTGGCGCTCGGTACGGCACAGACGCCTCCGCTCCCCATGTCCCCTCAGTACCTGTCCGGACTGACAAAAGATTGCCTCACCCTGCCAGGCCATCATTACTCCTTCTTGCCTTGCCTCAGATCCCCTTTCCTCCGCCAAGGACCTCTTCAGATCCAATCGAGCTCAGCTTCCCCTTCCTTCTCCAACTCCGGCACTGGTGACTTTGCTGATGGCTCCCAAGAAGTTGCATCCCATGATGCATGCCGCAAGCTCTTTCTCCTCTCCTGCGCTAGCACTCAATGCATCATCCATCACCTAGGAGGGCCACCTTGCCCTCGTGCTCCCATACACGGCGAGCGACAAGAATGAATGGAAGGAGACCATAATCTGGGATGGCTCTACTGAGCAGCGGACTCTAGCGTGAACAGCTTACCCCTTATTCCTCCACAACATCTTCGCAGGGCTTGTGCCCCCTCTTTCCGAGTTCTTCACCGCCGTCCTCGACCACTACCAGGTCCAGACCCTACATTTTGAGCCTATCTCCATCCTCCTCCTATCCATCGTTGCCTTCTACTCCGGGGCCTTCATGGGCGTTAGGCCCTCCGTGCCCTCCTCCGGCACTTCTTCTCTCTATGGCTACATGATCCGACCCAGCGCTTCGGCTGCGTGTCCTTCGTCGTAGTCCACAAGAACAACATGCTCATGAGGGCCGGGAAGAAGGTGGAAAACTTCCAGCATCGCTGGGTCTTCGTGGACACCCAGGGCCTCAAGGAGCGGTTGGAGCTGCTGACTGCGCTGCCCAAATGGCTCGAGATGGGGAGCCACAAGAAGTTCTCCGACCCCCGGGTGGCGCCTGTCCTGAGGAAGATCACCACAGACGTGGACGCCAGGTCGCTGAAGGGGGGCATGCTCCCGAAGGAGTTCCTGAGGCAGCGCTCGGCTCTGCTCCAGTCACACATGCACCCCATGTGGGAGCTCCAGGGCATAGAGGACGAATCAAGCTATGAACAGGAAGTCTGACGGGTGAGGAGCTGGACAAGGCAATGAACACCCTGCTCGAGGGTGAGCCAGGGACTCTCCCAGAGGCCTACGCCCCGCTCAGGCGCTGATCGCCGCCATGTCGGTCTTCAATGAGTTGGGGCTCACGTCACCTGAGCACCCCAACTCCCCGGTGTCGGTGTGCTTTGGAAGCATCGTTGGCGAAGAGGGCAAGGAGGACTGGAAGGCGGCCGAGGATGACGTCGCAGAGATCTCTCCCCTATCACGAGGCGAGCTTCTCCGCGGCTTCGCCGATGATGACGACGCCGACGAGCCCCCGACCATGAAATCCCCATGTTCCGTTGGAGTCCTCACAAGGTCAGGGGACACTCCTTGGGCCATGCGAAGGTCAGGCCAGGTGACGCCAAAGAAGAGCGGGGCAGCACCTCCTCTGAGGGGCGCCCCTCTCGCCGCCAGAGCGGATGCGGTTCTACAGGCCGTGGCCCCTTAGGGCGACTCCTCCGCCTTGCCAGACGGAAGCACCGCCTCGAGGCCGGCCAAAGAGCACCCCGCCAACTCCCCCAGCCCGACAAAGGCCACGCCAAGGGAAAGCCAGGGTGTCCCAGCCCCGGACAAGAAGGAGAAGAAGCGGGGCTAATAGTAAGGTTGTTAGTGTGACAATTTTTGTGGAACACAAAGAAGCAGGTAAGGAGTACCCAGTCCAGCGGCCATATTATTATCTCTGTGAGGTGTTAATTGAGTCCAAGCAGCGATATCCACATTGGAAAAAGTGTTTATGGGGTATTTATGGCGAGCCTTAAGCTGAAGCACTACTTTCTGGGCCATCCTATTACTGTAGACAGTTCTGCCCCCTTAGGAGATATTATCCAAAATAGAGAGGCCGCTGGCCGGGTTGCTAAGTGGGAAATAGAACTTGGACCTCATGGCCTGAAATTCATGCCAAGAATAGCAATCAAGTCTCAGGCTCTTGTGGATTTCATAAATGACTGGACCGAGTTGCAGACGCCTGAGGAGAAGTCGGATAACACATATTGGACTATTCATTTTGATGGGTCCAGGCAATTAGATGGCTCAGGGGCTAGAGTTATTTTGACTTCCGCGTGAGGTGACAAATTTTGTTATGTCTTAACATTGATGTTTCCCTGTACTAACAATGCGGTTGAATATGAGGCTCTACTCCATGGTCTTCGGATGGCTAAGGAGATGAATTTAAGCTGGGTCAGGTGCTCCGGTGACTCGGATTTGGTGGCTCGGCAGGTCTCTGGCAGTTGGGATTCCAAAGACCCGCTCATGGCGGCTTATCGCCTGGCGGTCGATAATATTGCTAGTCACTTCAAAGGTTATCAATTGGAGCATCTTGATCGAAGGAAAAATGAGGTGGCTGATGCTTTGAGCCGGCTTGGGTCTCAACATAAGCCGGTGCCCCCTAATGTTTTTCTTTACGCACTGAACAATCCTTCAGTCAAGTTGCCATCAGAAGAGGATCTTGATATTCCTGACCCGGAGGCCAGTTGGTGGAGGTTCTCCACGCTATTCCTGATTGGACAGTTCCTTACTTGGCTTATATGACCCGGGGCGAGTTACCTGAGGATGAAACTTCGGCCAGGCAGATAACCCGGTGGTCTAAGTCCATGACCATTGTCAATGGCGAGTTACACTGTTGCAGTATCATAGGTGTGTACCAGCGTTGTGTTTCTCCTAAAGAGGGCCATGGGATTCTAAGGGAAATCCATGAAAGTGATTGTGGTCATCATGCCGGCTCTAAATCTCTAGTGGCTAAAGCTTTCCGTCAGGGATTTTATTGGTTGACGGCTCATGCTGATGCAAAGGATCTTGTTAGTAAGTGTGATGGCTGTCAAAAATTCTCTCGATGGGCTCACGTGTCGGCTCAAGAATTTAGGATGATTCCAATTACTTGTCCGTTTGTAGTCTGGGGCCTTGATATGGTTGGACCTTTAAAGAGGTCTAAAGATAAGAGAGCCCACCTCTTGGTGGCGGTTGACAAATTTACCAAGTGGGTTGAGGTAGAGCCGGTCAGCAAGTGTGATGCGGCAACGGCGGTTCAATTCATAAAGAAAGTAATCTTCCATTTTGGTTATCCTCATAGTATCATAAGTGATAATGGTACTAATCTATATGAGGGTACTATGAGAGAATTCTGTTAACGAGAGCATATCCGTCTTGACGTATCTTCGGTGGCTCATCCACAGTCTAATGGTCAAGCAGAGCGGGCCAATCAGGTAATTTTGAGAGCCATAAAGCCCCGGCTTATGGTTCCTTTGCAGAGAACGTCGGGTTGTTGGGTAGAGGAATTACCCTCAGTACTTTGGAGTATCAACACCACCCCAAATAGGTCAACAGGCTATATGCCTTTCTTCATGGTCTATGGGGCAGAGGCGGTTCTCCCAAGCGATATCTGTCATGACTCGCCTCATGTGGCGGCTTATGTTGAGGCTGCTAATTAGATAGCACGTCAAGATGCACTTGATGTGTTGGATGAGGAGTGTGACCTTGCGGCGGCTCGTTCGGTGATATATCAGCAAGATCTGTGTCGCTATGATAGCCGCTGAGTCAAGACCTGAACCTTTCAACAAGGCGATTTGGTGCTCCGGATAATCCATGATCAAAGAGATATGCATAAGCTATCCCCACCTTGGGAAGGACCTTTTGTGGTCAGCAAAAACCTGAACAATGGGTCAAATTACCTTGGGAAGGACTCGTGTAAGTCAGAGGAGGAGACCCACCGGCATTGGAACATCGCTCATCTTCGGCCTTATTACACTTGAGCCACCGGCTCTTGTCGTTGTACATAATTTATCAATGTATATATTATGAATAATATATAAAGCCGGCATCCCTGATAATTCAGGGCCTCTGTCGTTTCATTTCTAAGCATCTTAGTCTTTATTATTTGTTCATAAGGTCACTTGGGGGCTTCCAACCCACCGGTTTTAGCTTTCATACCAACTTGACCAGGCATGGATGCCGAAGCCCGAGTTATGATGCATGTATGCACGATGCTACTCCGCCAGGTAATCCTTAGTGACACGCCGTACTCTTAACAATCAATCTTTTTCAAGACCCTGAACTCGTTAAGGTTAAAATGACGGTTTGTCATGTGAGGGCCGGCTTATGGTGAGCAAGGATTAACTTAGTGGTTGTGCGGCCCATTAAAGCACTTGGGTTTTAAGGCTTGGCGCCTATGAAAGCACTCAAATTTTTTATGCATTTCTGGTTTTTCTGAATATTTTGGATTTATATCCTTTTAAGATTTTTTTTCTGTTAAAGTGCGACTTTCACAATTCAGGCCATGCAGCCCTGATTATATGTCTCATATTTGAGAATTTTTGGGTTTGATAACCCGCCTTGATTGCAGACTTTAAGTCGCCAGGATATTTTTTGCCTTGAGCAATCAAAATCATGACATTTCATGCCTACGGGTTAATAACCGTTCTGGATTATAATTATCAAGGCATCACCATGATGTCAAATCTAGAGGTATGTCTTTCAGTAATGGTATGGATATTTGGGGTTTGGTAACCCGCCCTGGTTTTAGACATTAAGTCGCCAGAATGTTTAAGCTTAAATGGCCTTTACTCTAGTCTTTCTGTAAAAAAATTCAAAGACTATTATATTAGGGTTTGCTACCCTTGGCTTAAACCACCAGGGCATATGTTGTTTAACTTGTGTGCAGGAAATATGAAAATACTGATCTGACCTCCATGGATGATGATATTATGAGAAAGCACAACGGCAGATCATAAATATCAAATTGGCGGTTTAAGCAGTTAAAAGCCAACATGCACGATGGCATGACGAATCATTGTTTTCAAACCTAGCCTAATACAAGGCCACCATGGACCTTCATAATTTGAGCGCAGTGTTTTTTAGCACAGGATGTCTATGCCCTGATTTGGGAGCCGCCTAGTCTTAGCATGTATCTCGGCAACCTTCAAGCGGAAGCCTGGCGAGGGTGTCGGCCACGAGCTGACTAACCAAACAAGTCCCTAGTCCAGGTTTATGGCATATTAAGGTTCCATATGAAAGGAGTCCGGCCGAGGTTTCCACTACGGTCCCGAACGATTTGTGCAGGGTTCCCGAGGCACCAAATGGGCGTCCCGGTACACCGTGCCACGTGCCTACCGCATCAAAGCCCACCTCGAGTCGGTATATGCACGGCCTCCAAAGATACTACAAACACCAAAAACTACTTGCAACTCCTGGACAGAGGACATGGGCGGTTAATAAGTCGAGAGGTTCCATTCGTTTCGGGCCCAACGCGTGGTAGTACCTGATCTTAAATCACATACACATATGTTAGCTCCTAAGGACGATTCCAATGAAACAACCCACCACGTACTCGTACATGGCCTCTCAGCGATACCTTTACCAAATCATGTTCACACACTTAGCTCACACACAGTAGGACATGTTCATCACCATTCCAATTCATCCCCGATGAATCGGATCTGACTCAACTCTAAGCAGTAGCAAGCATGACAAATAAGCATGAATGAGTAGGAACATCAGGGCTCAAACAACTCCTACTCATGCTAGTGGGTTTCATCTATTTAATGCAGCAATGACAGGTCATGCAGAGGAAAGGGGTTCAACTACCGCAACATGTAATAGTTGAATTATTGTTGTCCTAATGCAGTAAAAGAGAGCAAGAGCGAGAGAGCAGATTATATCAGAATGAACAAGAGGGTTTTGCTTGCCTAACACTTCTGAAGATAGTAAAACTCATCATTAGTGTCATCGATCATATCGTCGGAACTCGTCTACTGAGAGGGGACAAACACCGGCAAAAGAGAAAGAATACAATCAATACAATGCAAAAATATGATGCATGATCATGACATGGCAATATGATGTGATTTGAGCTAATTCAACTAGCAACCAGATTAAATGAAGTTGGTTTGAACCAAGGGTTCAAATTCAAACTCCATGTAAGGATTTTCGAATGCCATTTAATCAAATTTTCATATACAGAAACTTTTGGTTGGTTAAACATGCATGACAATGCAATAAACAGATTCCTCATATTTTTCTGATCATTTTTCATATATAATTTATTTCATTTGGCGTTACAGTTGATTTTATATGATTTTTAGAAGTTTTGTCTATTTTCTCAAATAAATAAATCATTTTTGATTTATTTAAAATTCCAAAAAAGCTTTACTGCATAAGGATGACGGTGTGACGCCAGCAAGTCAACAGGCGCGGTCCAGGTCAAACCTGACCAGTGGGTCCCTCTAGTCAGTCTCATAGTGCTCGCTCGAGTCACAGACAAGTGGGATCGGTCAACGGCCACGTCAGCAAAGTCAATGCTGACGTGTGGGCCCCGCTGGGTTATGAACTAATCTAAACAGAAAATTAAATTAAGCTAAATAGGCACAGGACCCACATGGGAGTGGAACTAGGGGTGTTTAGTGGGGTCATTAGTGCTAACTAATCCGGCGCCACGTCAGCAGTTGACGTCAGCGACCAAAAGCACGGCGGTGGCATGCCGAAGTTGCTCGGGACGGCGCTACAGGCGGTGTTTTGCGGCGCAGTTTGGAGCTACGGCAAGCTAGCGTCCGCGCGCATCTAGTGGAGCAATCAGTTTCACCGAGGGTGACCTAAATCGGCGGCGGCTAGAGTTCGGGCCTCGCTGATTTCAGCATTGCAAAGCACGACAGGAGAAGCTGGAGGGGGTTGTGGGCTTATGGCGTTGCGCTGAGCATGGTTGTGTGCTCAGTTGCAGCTCTAGGTGACGGTGGCTACGACGACGACATGGCCGGCGGAGCCAAGCGCTCGGACGCGATGGGCAACGGCTGGAAAGGAGCCAGGAGAGAGGGGGGATCGATGCAGCAGCTCACAGCGGATCGAATGGAGGGGTTGGCGAGCTCGGGGGCGGGCTGGAGACGTCGTGATGTCGTCGGTGATCTTGGCGGCCGAGCGGGTAAGAAGTCGATGGGGCGGCGATGCACGGCGAACGAGCGCTCGGGGCTTGGTCGAGGCGAAGTGGCAGACAACGGCGGAGATCGTGAGCAGCACGGGGAGGCGAGGGGAGCACATTAGGCGCGGGTTCGACGATGACGCTCTTGGGCACGCTCGGGTCCGAGCGAGAGAGAGAGAGAGAGATCAGAGGAGGGGGAAAACATGGGGGAGAGTGAGAGAGGTCCCGGGGGTGTCGTGGCGTCTACAGGCGCATCAGGGCATCGGTGGGAAGTAGGAGGTGGCCCGGGCGTGTACCGGTGAGCGGCGACCACGCGCGTGGCGTCCGACTAGCGCGGGGAGGAAGGCGCCCCTGCCCTGGTGGGCTGGGCTATCTTACCGGGCCGCCAGCTGGCCAGGTAAGTGGGTTGCCAGGTCAGTGCCCTCTCTCTCTCTCTCTCTCTCTCTCTCTCTCTCTCTCTCTCTCTCTCTTTTCTATTTTATTTGTGTTTTCTATTTATTTGCTCTGTTTTGATTTAGTACAAATACTAAATCATTTCATAAAATCCTGGAAATATTTGTGGGCACTTGTAGAATTATTTCCAACCACCCTCAAAAGCTTTCCAGATTATTTGGACATTTAAAATACTTTATAGAATTTAAATGTCCAAATTCAAATACTTATGATTTAATTCAAAAATCCAGATTGTCGTAGAGAAGTGTGCACCATTTTTGGCAGAGGTTCTAGACCAATTAAAAAATGATGAACATTTATGAAGGGCATTTTGGGTTCATTGAAAAGATTTAATTTTGACCCTAGTTGAATTTCATTTGCTGCTAAGGTTTAACAGTCCCCATTTCAAATTCATTTGAATTTTAAACATGATGACATGATGATCAAGCAAAGACAACAGGGGCTGAGCTAGGGCTGTGACAACTCACCTCCACTAAACAAGAATCTCGTCCCGAGATTCAAGATGTGAGGTAAGAAGACAGAAGGGACACAAAGTCAACACAATCTTCATGATCCAGATTGCACTTCATAAGAGCGTTGATTGCTTGCATCATGTTGTTCTTGACATCCTTGCCTTCGAGATCTTTGTCCAACACGTTGAAGACAAAAGACTCTACAGAAATCGATCTTCTGAAAATTCGAGCACTGAAGATCAACTCATGGAGTGAGACATAGGAACATCACTTGAGTTGAGACATAAAACACACATCAGGTGCAATGGGAGAAGTAGATGACAAGGGTTCAATTGGGTAGGAAAAAATTCCACGCTTAGATAAGATGGTGAACGGTTTTAAGGTGGCGGGGAGTTAATTGCCATGACTCCGTAACGGGGCACCTTAGGGAAGGTGACTCATGGCATTATTTCCTTCAGTGGCAAAAAGAATTACTTTTGATACATAGATCATTGGAACTATTCACACCAGCCTGAGGCAATTCATAATTGGTCGTTTGACAGAGTTCAAAGAAATGGCATACTCAGTTTGGAAAGGAAATAGAACAACTCGGCATACGGGAGGCACATTCCAAATGATACCGAGGATATAACCTAGTGTCTGAGTGTGCTTTCAAGAACTTGAGCATCTCCATAATCATTAAGGTTTTACCAACATCCGTGCCGAGGATCCTGGCAACACATCATACTACCATGATGAATAGTGATGGATGATTGCAGATGCAAAGGAAGACAACACTTTCTCAGATTTCACCTTAGCGATGCCAAGGAAACGCAATCTGGTTGTTCGACCGAGAGACATTTAGCACTCCGCTTCTAATGTTCTCCTTGATGTGCTAGCGCAACCCATTTATATATATGGTTTGGTATCTAGAACATCAAGTAAAAGGTCGGACTTCAAAAGCACAAGAATCCATAAAGAACAACTATTGATGTAAATCCTACGAAATCCTTATGGGGAGGTGGCCAACTTCCTCAATCAAGATACTGCAATAATAGGTCTTCCGGCTAGGTGTGTTGGCCACGACATCGACTTTACCGGGTTACAGAGGGACCAATGTTATAGCTCTTGGGAGACGTTCCAACCATCATATCTGCCTGAGATTCAGATCTGGTTGGTGTCAGGATATTCCAGACTCATCAAGTCCACAAAGAAAAATGAATTTGCAACACAAATCGACGAGATGGCGTTGCGAGAGTCTCGGGCAATAAACTACGATAGCAAGCTCCAAAACATGAGTTGGTTCTGCTGCATACATGTGAACACGCTGTCCAAGACAAGCATGACCACATAGTAGTCATATAGTGAAACACTGCCGGGTTCTGGTTGGGAACCATCATCGAGGACAACAGAATCTCGTGCATGAACTAGTATTAGCACAACAAACTCCTTTTCCTTGAACAAATCAATCAGTGGCTTGGGGTGCTAGGGAATACATACGGAATGAAGGTTGCAAGTCTCCAAACCACAAAATACTTCGCACATATGCATGACTTACTTGGGATGATTGCTGAGGAAGCAACATTGGCTCTCTCGCATTCCGACGGCAACTTCCATCAAATGCACATGAATTAGAGGAAGTCACTTCTTTCATCCAAACATATGCTTCATGAACGGGACATGAAGATAATGCTTATAAAAGTTTCCAACACTAACTTAGATGTTCAACATGAATCATGGGCAAGATGAAAATGTTGTCAATGGGCTCAACAACAATCCATCCAGGCTTCCATATGGATGGAATTCCACAATTAAGTGAACACGGTGATAGCATTGGTCAGACCAAAAGATGTAGTGAGGCATGCTCGAGGGATCAACCACGAGTAAGAAAACACTACGAACATTGTTGGTTTTGATTTGATTTGACAATAGCCCATATGCAAATCAAAGATTTGGGTAACAAAATAGGTCCAACAATTGATCAGAGGACCAATCAATAAGATATCATCTTCCTTCAACACACACACACACACAAAATATATCCCTTGGAATGAACTAAGTAAGGCAAAGCTTTTATCTTCCAACTCTCCAAGTTGTTTTTTAGCTTAACCAAATAGCTCAGGGGTATCCAATGTAGATTCTTGGAGAAGAGGTGGTTTATAGGGAAAACATTTGATCACGGACTCAATATAACGGCTAGGGAACAACCTGGTGATACTTCTGGGAAGATATCCGGAAAATCATGAACCACCAATATATTGCTAAGCTTGAGAACAATCTTGCTTTTCAGGGCAAGACGATGTGATCAAAAGAGCGAGGGATTGACACAATCCTAACTCATTGATCAAACAGTGCATCAGGAAAATGGACTAGGTAGCACGATCAATCTCAGAATGACATTTCAATAACCAACACGGTAAGAATGAAATTATTGTCCATTAGCACCTAGCAACTTTGTTGCTAGGAGTATTGATTTCACGTATCAAGGTTCACTTGTCGGCATTCCGGTTACAACAACACAAGGACCAAGGAATGAATAATGATGGTGAGAAGTATCACTACATCAACAATTCATAAGAGGTGGTGCAATTCCCATGACATTCTTGACATAAAGATGGTAATGCCCCAAGGTACAGCAGAACAAAAGCTGGTTTGGCATTTTGATCTGCAGAATACAACTACTTTGACCCAATACTAGAGATGGACGAGGTACTGGAGTTTGTTTCTCCTAGTCATTCCGGAATAGAATGGCTTGACGGACCACAAGAATAATAGGCATCGATGAACGAATGCACGCATACTCTTGACTATCAATTGATAGACGAAGGTCAGAAAACAACTAAAGAGGGACAACTCAAAGGATCATACGATTTTCTAAGTTGTGGGTGCATAGATTAGCATGTCAAATGAGTTCAACATATTTCTTCTGGATAACCCATGCTGAAAGGTAGGACTGGCTGGTTCACAATATAGAATCGAGAAGTCATCAAGAGCACTCTGGTTGTAATATTTTGGTTCAAAAGAACTTCTGCCATAAGTAGTTCATGGTATTTGGAAGAAAGAAATACCACGGACATCGAGGTCTATCGCAAAGGTTACTAATATCCTAAAGGAACTAGCAAACACTATCAACATGAAGTAAGTAGGGTGAATCTCGGGTTCTAGAACCCAGGAATATAATGCCTACTAACTAAGTGGCATCATGGGATGCTTTCGCGAATGATGGCCAGAATCATCACACTGGGAACACAAAACATGGCTAGATTACTAGGTGATCCTCTAAGACACCTAGGGTCATAATAATAGCTCCAACATATAGGTCGAGGCAACAAAGTACCTCAACTCACCGATTAGCGTGGTTAAACTGGCCCAAAGAAACATCGGGAACGGAAAGAAGGGAGTTGCAAATGCATCAGACTATTTCGAAACTTGGGATGACTCGGACATCATAATGGCTGTAAATGCTCAAAAATATTTGAGACATCATACAAAATGGTAGCATAACCACTCAACATTACAATATGAAGGTTCTGGGACCAACAGTTATCACAGGAGGTAGTAGAAACTGAACTGAGACTTGAATCCATCGAAGTTATAAGTCTACGGATTAGTAACACGTGATCCTGATAGAAAGAAGAGAAAGCCTAGTTAGGGGCCGCGGCTGCACTTGGTGGTGTGGGGCAACGCCCGCCACACATGGCTCGTGCTTCTGGAAGCTCTTCGATTGCCTTGGTGATGAATTCTTGCGTGCCTCGCGCCTTGCACCTGCTCGCGGAGGCACGCATCAAAACACGCCTCCACGTGGTGCCTGAACGCCTCCCTCGTCACATTGGTCAGGTCAAATAACCTCCAAACGAGAGCCCCCGAGCCCGTCCTGAGGGGGGCACCGGGCATGCCTTCCTATGCGAGAGGAAAGGCACCCTAGCAGCGGGTGTGGCGCTCGAAGCGCCATTGGCAGGTGCGCCGGCCTCTTGACGGCCCTTGGGGAGGAGCTTCTTCTTCCTGGGGATGGCCTCAGGAGGCAGGATGGCACGCTCGTCATTAGAGTTCTCGACCAACGCAGCCTGGTAGGCGCACTAGAGGGAGCACGCCGCATCCTTTTCATCGCAGGCGACCGTGATGATGCCCCCGCATCCTGGCATCTTTGAGGACATTGTAACCTTGCTAAGTTGCTGCCACGAACTTGGCAAGGGTCAGATACCCGAGGATGGCATTGTAAGGGAGGCCGATGTGGGTGACGTCGAAGTCGATCAGGTCGGTGTGGTAGTTGTCGTGCTTGCCAAAGGTGACTAGGAGGAGCACCTGCCCCAGGCGAACGGTGAAGCCATCGGTAACTCCTGAGAAAGGCTTGGTGGGCAGGAGCTAGTCCTAGGGCACCTGGAGCGTTTCAAATGTCTCAACAGAGAGAACGTTGGGCCCCGTGCCATTGTTGATGAGCGTTTTGGTGACGAGGACATTGCTGATGGTTGGCGTGCAGAGCATCGGGAGCATGCTGGCGGCGAGTGAGCACTTGAGTTGGTCCATTGATTCAAAGGTGATGGCATGCTTGGAACACCTAAGGGGATGCGACGCCTCAAGCATGGGGAGGGCGGCGTTCACCTCGCGAGAGAACTACTTGAAGAAGCAATGGGAGGCGGGATCCTAAGCACCAACCAGGATGCAAGAGATCGCGCGAGGCTCTAGGAAGCCCCCAGCCCCATAGTCTTGTCGGTTCTCGTCATTTCTCCTTGGTGGCGGCGGCAGCGGAGCGAGGCGGGTGTTGCCCTACGGACGGTCCTCACGAGGCTGGTCCTGCCAAGGGCCATCACAAGGCTGGCCTTGCCAGCGATCCTCGTGGGGTCGGTCGAGCCAGTCCTGGCAGGGGTGGCGGTTGTCCCAGTGGCCTCCACCGTTGCCCCCTCCATGGCCGTAGCTGCGGTCACGGCGGTCGGGGTGGCGGCCAAGGCGCCCGTCACAGATTACCCTGAGCTCCTAGCAGTCGTTGGTGTTGTGGCTGGGGACGTTGTGGAAGACGCTGAAAAGGGCGATTGCCCCTGGGAGGCTCATCGTGGTCACGGCCACGCTTCATCTCGGTCTCTGCGGCCAGCACGACGGGGCCCTTATGCTTTGCTTCCTTGGCCTTGGCCTTCTTGTCTTTAGGATCGGGCTCCAGGAGGTCAAGGAGGGAGAGGCGGCCTACTTCGGCCCTTGCGCACTTGGTCGCCAGGTTGAACATCTCCACGGCCGAACATGGTGTCACATCCCTAGTTCTGGAATGCACTAGGCTAGCCCTTCATGTGTGCATCATGTTCAAATTTCGTAGAAACTTGAAATGAGGATGACAGAACCACCAGCACCCCTTAAACCAACTAGGGTTTAACAAAATTCTTTTCAATGAACCTGAAATTCCCTTCTAAAATGTTCATCATCTTTGCCTTGGTCTAGAACCTCACACAAAAATGGTGCACAATTTTCTAGGATAGCATAAGGTCATTAGATTAAATCATACTCTATTTGCATGTGGGCATTTAAATAGTATAAAATATTTAAAATGTCCAAATAATCATAAACTAAAATGTTTACTATTGGAAATATTCCAAATAGTGGGCATGAGAAGTTTCATGATTTTTGAGTGAGTTTTAGTATTTTTAATAAAGCTCTAAAGTTGCAGAAAAATAGAAAACTGAAGAAGAGAGAGAGAAAGGATACCTACCTGCGCTTACCTCCTGTGTAGCCCACCTGGACGGCCCAGCTGGCTGGCCCAGCCCACCAGGGGCATGCCTGTCTTCTTCCCCATGCCAGCGCACGAGGCAGCTCGGTGGCGAGCGCCTACGTCGCGCTTGGCCACCTCCTGCTTGCTGCCGCCTCCCCGACGTCGCCCTGGAGACGCCACGCACCCCCAGGCCCTCTCACTCTCTCCCCGAGCTCCTCTCCTCCTCTGGCTCTCTCCCACGCAACCACCGAGTGATGTCGTCGCCGCCGACGAGCACAACTGCGGCCATCGCCTCTCCCTCGCCTCTCTGTGCTGTCCAGAGGCTCTGCCTCGATGCCACGGAGCCCCAAGACGAAGCACGCGCCCGCGGGACGCCCGAAGCGAAGCCATCATCCTCATCCTCGCCGTCGGATGCTGGAGATCTCCCTCGCCGCCCCGCTTGCTTCAGCCCCTCCCCGAGCTCGCCGACTCGTTACTCGTGTTCACCGTGAGCTGCTGATCATCCTCCCGCTCTCCGTTCTCTCTCTTGCACTCCATAGCCACCACGCCTGAGGGAGTTCCGGACTAGGGGGTGTCTAGATAGCCGAACTATCATCATCGGCCGGACTCCAAGACTATGAAGATACAAGATTGAAGACTTCGTCCCGTGTCCGGATGGGACTTTCCTTGGCGTGGAAGGCAAGCTTGGCGATACGGATATGTAGATCTCCTACCATTGTAACCGACTTGGTAACCCTAACCCTATCCGGTGTCTATATAAACCGGAGGGTTTTAGTCCGTAGGACGAACAACAATCATACCATAGGCTAGCTTCTAGGGTTTAGCCTCTTTGATCTCGTGGTAGATCTACTCTTGTAACACACATCATCAATATTAATCTAGCAGACGTAGGGTTTTACCTCCATCGAGAGGGCCCGAACTCGGGTAAAACATCGTGTCCCGTGTCTCCTATTACCATCCGCCTAGACGCACAGCTCGGGACCCCTACCCGAGATCCGCCGGTTTTGACACCGACATTGGTGCTTTCATTGAGAGTTCCTCCGTGTCGCCAGCCGATAGGCTGATGGCTCCTTCGATCATCAACAATGACGCGGTCCAGGTGAGACTTCTCCCTGTGCTGATCTTCGTGGTTCCGGCGGCTTTGCACCTGGCCAATTCGCTTGGCCATCTAGAGCAGATCGAAGTTACGCTCGACCGCCAGTCAGATTTGAAGTTTAAACTATACGGCCGATATCCGCAGAGACTTGATCTTCGACGGATTCGAGCCTCAGCCAAGCGCCGCCGCCTGTCTCGATGGGCATGATCTAGCTCGCAGCTTAACAAAGGCCTCGAGGCCGCACTCGTAATCCGCTCCAACCCTTAATCCGAGCCGGACTCCCGATCGGGAAGAGTGGTTGGACACCGCCGGGGCTTTAATCTCTACGGCGATCGAGTCGAACTCCATCCTGTCCTTTGCAAAGAC
This sequence comes from Aegilops bicornis, assembly GCA_021605145.1. Lineage (NCBI taxonomy): Eukaryota > Viridiplantae > Streptophyta > Magnoliopsida > Poales > Poaceae > Aegilops > Aegilops bicornis. The sequence continues at coordinate 268,744,525 of CM038673.1, forward strand.
GCCGACCTGTGGCGCCGGACTCCTATCCGGACCAACCCTCCGCGCCCTTGCCGATCGAATCCGATTGACGCCCGTTATGGAGTTCACGGCCACGGACATCTTTTCGCACTCGCCTTTTGGCGACATCCTGAATTCACTAAAGTCTCTCTCTTTATCCGGAGAGCCTGGCGGACTACGGTCGGGAAGGTTGGGATACGGACGATGAAAAATTCAACGCCCACCCACCACCCACTTCGTAGCCAATCGCCGATAGCCTACACGACGCGTTCGATTTCGACTCAAGACATCGACGGTATGGACGACGATGTAGGAGACACAATGAACCAGCACCTATAGGATGCTGGACAAACTCACCCCATGATGTATACATGGTGGATACACCTAAAGCAAATGAAGACGAGGAGCAACGGGACACTACGAAGGATAAATCCCTCGAAAAGCAGTCAAAACGGCAACGTAAATGCCGAACAAAGTCCCGACTCAACGAAGACCCAGCCATAGAGCAGGGCGAACCGGTGGACAACGAACAAGCTATCGAGCAATCGTCCGAACAAGACAACTTGGATAAACAATTTGTCCCCGGCGAAGACAACAGTCCGGACGACCTCACGCCGGACAAACCATTGGAGCAAAATGACCTCCAGAAAAGGCTCGTCGCCACTGTGTGTAGCCTTTAAAAGCGTATGGAAGCTCAAAACAGCGGAAGATGCACTCAGGATTAGATGGAGCAAAGTATTCAAAGATCAGATAAGTACGGCGACAGTCGCCGAACAAAGAGCTACCCGAAAAGAAAGCTACTGCCCGAATTCGACGAGGAGGCCTTAGAGCCCCCACAATTAAAAAGCAAGAAGGCCACCCGGTCGGATGGACGACCTCATGGCAAAAAGAGAGCGGTGAATGGCGCCGCACACAAGCCAATATGCGATCCGCATAAGGATTCACACAAAGAGGATGGCCCAGTTAGGTCCATCTATGGGCCAAGAAAGGTGCTCACAAAGCAATGCAATACGCCAAAATTCAAGATCATGGCACACCCAATATAGGGGCGCCAGACACCCCTATGTTTCACCGATGAGGTGCCGGATCATGAATTTCCAGCCGATTCAAACCCGTAAACATAGAGGCATACGACGGAACAATGCACTTCGAGTTCTGGATCGAGGATTACATCCTCCACATACACATGGCTAGAGGAGCGATCTCCACGCCATAAAATACTTACCCCTTAAACTCAAAGGGCCAGCTCGGCATTGGCTTAAAACCCTCCCCGAAAATACCATTGGAAGCTGGGGAGAGCTCGAGGATGCATTTCGGCAAATTTTAGGGGACTTATGTCCGCCTCCCGGATGACGATCTAAGTCACATAACTCAACAGCCCGGAGAGTCACCGGAAATTTCGAACAGGTTCCTTACTAAAAGAACCAAATAGTCGATCGTCCGGACGCCAAGCCTTAGCAGCTTTCAAACACAACGTCCGAGACGAATGGCTCACTGCACACCTCGCCAAGAAAAGCCAAGAACAATGGCCGCATTAACAAGCCTCATAGCCCGCTATGCTAGAGAAGACAGCTGGCTGGCTAGATGCAACACCAATGACCCGAGTACATACGAAATCAGTGATGGAAATGGGAAATCACGACGCGTAAAAGATCAGCGCGAAATAAGGAAAATGGCCCAAATACTACGGCGGTCAACGCCGGATTCAAAAGCTCGGCCGAACAACAAAACACCGCCCTAAAGGATAATAAAGGACGAGCTATCCAACCTAAACAAGATTACGGATAGACCGTGTCAAATACATGGTACCTTCGGGAAGCTCGCAAACCATACCCACAGAGATTGTTGGGTCTTCAAACAGTCCGCCGACTTAATGCCGAACACAAGGGGCTCGACACACCAAATGCGAAAGTGACGAAACCCAAAAGCAGCACTCAGGAAAACAAAAACTTTCCCACGTGGAGGTTAAAATAGTAAACTCACTTCACGTGATCCAAGGAAATAAAGCGCGGCGCTACCGCATTAATCGGGTTGTCAAAACCAATCACCTTCGACCATCAGGACTATTCCAATAATATCCGGAACGCAGGATGGACTGCCTTGATATTGAATCCTATAATCGACGGATTCCAATTTACACATGTCCTCATGGACGGCGGCAGTGCCATAAACCTGATATATCATGACACAATCCGCAGGATGGGGATAAACCCAACCAAAATTTGCCATAGCAACACATCCTTTAAAGGAGCACTGCCAGGCCCATACGCCCTTTGCACGGGCTCCATACTGCTAGAAGTTGTGTTTGGTTCATCCGACAACTTCCGTCGCGAAAGGTTACTCTTCCATGTCGCCTGCTTAAAAGTAGCCATCAAGCACTATTGGGACGCGAAGCTTTCGCCCGCTTTAACGCAATACCGCATTATGCATCTCTAACACTTAAAATGCCCGGTCCACGCGACATCATCTCGTTGAAAGGAAGTATTAAGTGTTACTCGAGCGCGGAAGAAGGGGAGACTGCATCGACAGCTCCACAGCCTATCCGCTCCACTAGGCAAAGAACCCGCAATAGGTCATTCAAACCCGGATACACGGGCTAGACGAGTCCGGCGCCCACTAGCGGCATACCCCATATAAGGGGCTGCATGCATGTATAACAAGAGACAATAAAGCTCAATTTTGTTCACTTCTTTGAACCGTACTGCTGTTCATTTAATCTTTCGTGACGCTCCTTTTCTTTCAAACTAAGTTCCTCTCTTTACAGATGAACAACGTGCTACACCCGGCCCAGGATACGACACAACGGAGACACAGCGCAGACGCAGCAGGGACCCGTTGCAAGGATTCTTTTTCGATTAAGACCTGCGTAAACCTTTTTTTCACTGTCTCTTGTTGATATACATTCCCCAGTTCCTTAAATATAATCGAGGAGGAGGCTGGTGCTTTGGCATTGGCCGCACCAGAATTTTTATGCTGCACGGACACAAAGGGCTTAGGGCCTTATTTTGCCCATTTTCATAAAGACCGAATACCTTAGGGAGTATTCGCGCCTCGAAAGTTAGGCCTTATATGCATTAGCTCTGAATCATTGTCTTTGGTCAAATGTTGGGTTGCCCGGCTCTGTGTTTTGCTGCCTTACGCCCGCTTTCACGGCTAACGCGACACCAGGAGAACTATCGCGATTGTGCCCCGGTTCGCCGGGCGAGCACCTCAAGAGAGAAAGCCGAAACCGATTGTCATGATATAGCGAGACCGGTCGGCCACTCGATGACTCACAGGAATGTTTAGAATTCCTCCGCATTAACGAAGGACCGGTTTTCGGTCGGGCACATACGCACCTAATTCGGGAGAGTGCGGTGCCCCTGTGGGCTATATAGTAGCCCCACCCTCGAACTCCTATGGCTAAGTGAAAGTGATAAAGCATTATAGTCCGGTTGTTCGGTTTGTTACGCTACCACCTCCTTAACAGGACCAAGAGGTTGGATTAAGTGTGAAAAAGCGCTTTTTTTGAAAAGACCCCCGCACCATGTGCGTGGGGGCTTAAGCCAAGGACTGCCATCTTTCAGGTTATATACACATATACATAAACGGCCGCACAGGGAGTAGTTTACTACTTGAACGCACAAGTATAAAAAGCACTTATATTACATTGAAACATCATTTTCACGAATCATACATGTCATTCAAACATAATATCCTTCGAAAGCAATCGCGTCTCTATTAAACGAGCGCTGCGGGACTTCTTCAAAGTAGTGCTCGGCGGTACTCGGCCTCTGTCCGAACCCTGGGATGCAACGTCGATGGCCTTCATCTTCGCCCAAAGATGTCTTGACATCGCAAGAGCCATCCGCGCTCCCTCAATGCATGTCGATCGCTTCATCGCGGCCGACACGCTGCACCGCTTCCAAGAAACCGATGCACTACACCAAAATAGCTCTTCTGGGGTCCGTCCGCCACAAGTGAGTCAAGACATGCTTCATGGCCAATCCGGACAATCGATTCAGCTCGGTCCACTCGGCCAACCGATCGGTCGGTGGCGCAGAGGACGCCCGGACTATGGAATTGCGCCCAAAGATAGCTCTTCCCTTTTGTGCCCCTTCTCGCCCCTAAGTGCTCAACCGTGTCCACGGCGCTTCGCCGCCAAATCCATATAAGCATCCTCTGAACTCCATAATTTATCCAACGGAGCATACTTTGATTTGTATATTTCCTCCAGCGAAAAATGGTTTTCACCGCAATTGCCTCGGCCTCGACTCAGCTCCTCCTTGGCAGCTTTCAAAGCCGATTGGGCATTCTTGGTTTCAAGTGAGGCCTTCTTTAGGCCCTCCTGTTCCGCTTGATGCTCTTTTTCAAAGACCTCGCAGCGATCGGTAGCATTCCTTAACCTTTTGGCCATCTCGGCCATCTCCTCTTTGTTTCGGGCATGAGCAGCCCGTTCAGCTTCTAGCTCTTCGCCGCCTTTAAAGCAGCCAGACATTACTACTCGGCTTGCTCTTTTGCTCGGGCAAGTTCTGCCCGCAGCTCTGAACGGCAGCGGCACCATCTGCATTAAAGCATACAAACAAGAAGACATCGGCGCCAAGCTCCCTTAATAGGTGTCCGTGATAGAAGTCGCATACCTTGTGACTCGTCAAACCGCTTATTGACCAGCGATGTCCGTGATTCCGCCTCGCCAAGTCGCCGCCTGGGCATATTCATCATCCGGCTGCCTCGGACGCCCGCCACCTGTTTAGGAGCGGCGATATGTTAAAATCGAGATTTGATCTCGGCACGTCGTCAATTTTTGACAACATACCGAGTCTCAGGGGCTACTATCTATACATGGCGATTTTATACATTATTTTTTATGTACCTCAAACCCGTCACAAGAAGCTTCGACAGCTTCATGCAATCCACTCTCTGCGGATGCAATTCTTTCAATCACTGCACTCCATTAGAGCACGGTGATCTTCTCGAGATAGCCGCCGCCGAGCAAATCCCTCAGCTCCTCCGATCAAGCACACCACTTGGCGCGGACCTTCCGCCTCACGGACTTGGGGAACCCTCTGACGACACTTCGGGTCAGTCTGCCCACATGAGGGTGCGATGTGGAGGCGTTTCGCTCTCCATCATCTCCGGAAGAAGATCCCCAAAGACGAGCTCACGAGAAGGGCTGAGGTCCGAACTACAAGGTACAATTTCGGTTATCTTCATAAATAAATACAGGGATGTTCCTTATTTACAAGACCCTTCGTTTTACTTACAAATACTGGAGGGCTGATCCCTTGGGGAAACAGGCGGCTAGGTTACTTCCAGCCGGGACTCTCCGACGAAGATTCCTTCCTTTCTTTGAGGCCTTGACCTCCGGATCTTCGAAGCGGTCCTCTTCTCTCCTCGGAAGGAGGGACTCTTAATCTCCCTTCCTTGATAGCCTCCTTCGTGAGGCGGTTGCCCCCCCCCCCCGCTCCTCCCTTCGCCTTCTTCAAAAGGCGCGACCTTCACCATCGTGGTCAACATGGGATCCGTGTGGTCTCCGGGAGGAGCCGACACCTTATCAACTTTGCCTTGGCTATCCACTCCTGTTCAAGAAACGGTTCCTTTAAAGGGCATATATGTATAATAAACGAATGAACAGCTTGTCCGGTTACAGGGACTACTTACTTGAGTATCTGGGCGACTGCAGCTTAGTCCTGCGTCCTCGGTCAAGTCCGGACACTTCTCTTGTGATCCGAAGAACAGTTTATACATCTCCGCGGGCGTCGTGCCCATAAAATTTTGGAGAGCTCGTGGTCCCTCCGGATTGAATTCCCACAAGCGGAGGGGGCGACGTTTGCAGGGCTGAAGGCGCCGGATCACAATAACCTGCGCCACTGCAACCAGATTGATCCCTCTTTCCTGGAGATCTCGAATACGGCCTTGCAGCAGGGGAACGTCCTTGGACAACCCCCGCCGAGCCCCTTGTTGACCCATGACGCCACCACTGTGGTGGACTCCGAAGGAAGGCAGGAGCGCCGCCCATTTGGTGCCCCGAGCGGTGATATAGAACCACTCGTTGCCATAAACCAAGCTCCTCTTGAAAAGAGCCCTCGGCCACGGAGCACCAGCGCATTTGCTTATGACCGCCCTCACTTTTCTGTTTGCTGCCCCTTGATCGCTTTTGGCTCCACCTTGAAGGTCTTGAGCCACAATCCAAAGTGAGGGGTAATATGGAGGAAGGCCTCACATACAACAATGAATGACGAGATATGGAGGATGGACTCCGGATTCAAGTCATGGAAATCAAGCCCATAATAAAACATGAGCCCCCGCACAAAGGGGTCCATCGGGAAGCCTAAACCCCGACGGAAGTGAGACACGAACACCATGTTCTCACCGGGCTCAGGAGTGGGAATGACCCGCCCTGGAGCAGGTAGCCTATGCGAGATCTCGCTGGTTAGATACCTGGTATCTCGCAGTTTTAGCACGTCTTCTTCTGTGACGGAGGAAGACATCCATCGGCCATGCTGGTCGGAGCCGGACATCGTCGAAAGTCTGAAGCGCCTGAATCTGAAGCTTTGGGTGTTGGAACTCGAAGCACGAGGCGAACTCGATAGAGGGTGTAAAAAGGAGAGGGCCTTGGTCTCGTTATAAAGAGGTTGAATACCAAGAGCCCACCCCGTGGTCGACTAGGACTCGCCTTTGATAGAGAAGGCAGGTCAACGGGCACGGTTGGGTTACCCACGTCCGTATTGATGAGAATCCCGGAATAAGGGGGCACGATCTATGCTTTGATAAGACGTGCCAAGGAAACCACCTCGCTAAGCACGCTGAGGTGGAGCAAAAAAAACGATTTATATAAAAGCCTGGCCGTGGTGTCACGCCGCGGAATATGTCAGCAGATCCGTGCAAAAATTATTCTCTCTACGGTGTTATGTGGAACTTGTTTTGCAGAGCCGGACACTATCCTGGTGTTCACGATCTTCTATAAATTATTCGGAGGAAGGACCCGCCTTGCAATGCCGAAGACAATATGCGCGCCGGACTCGTCGTCATTGAAGCCTGGTTCAGGGGCTACTGAGGGAGTTCCGGACTAGGGGGTGTCCGGATACCCGAACTATCATCATCGGCCGGACTCCAAGACTGTGAAGATACAAGATTGAAGACTTTGTCCCGTGTCCGGATGGGACTTCCCTTGGCGTGGAAGGCAAGCTTGGCGATACGGATATGTAGATCTCCTACCATTGTAACCGACTCAGGTAACCCTAACCCTATCCGTGTATATATAAACCGAGGGTTTTAGTCCGTAGGGATCTAACAACAATCATACCATAGGCTAGCTTCTAGGGTTTAGCCTCTTTGATCTCGTGGTAGATCTACTCTTGTAACACACATCATCAATATTAATCTAGCAGACGTAGGGTTTTACCTCCATCGAGAGGGCCCGAACCTGGGTAAAACATCGTGTCCCTTGTCTCCTGTTACCATCCGCCTAGACGCACAGTTCGGGACCCCCTACCCGAGATCCGCCGGTTTTGACACCGACAGCGCCCCTCTCGTTCGACTGTGCCGCCGCCTGCACTCGTCGCCGACGCCGCTCCGGTGACCATTTGGTCCTGGGTATGCGTCCAACATGCTCACCACCACGCGTAGAGCCTCCCTAGCGCCTCGCTGCGCTCGTTTACGCACCGCAGCACCGACCCCGCGAACACCCGACCGCCATCCGCCCCATTCATGCTCGCTGTCAGGACCCCGATTCCAAGTCACATCGATCTAGCCGGTAACACCTCATATAACTTTGCGGCCTCACGCACGGTATTCCCACGGGTGTCGCCTTACCATGGCCCGAAACGTTGGCGCTTTTTGGCTCACGATATGATAGTGTCGCTAGCATCCATATGACAGAGAACTCGGCCGACATGACTAGTCGTGAACCCAAAGTGGCACTAACTTACGGGGACAGGCATACATGAATCAACATCGAGCATGTCGGTCAGTAACGTGCGAATCCGGGCTGTAGCACTAGGCTAACAGGACTCCGATGAACCGGGCTGTAGCAGGCTAGGCAGGACTCCGAATGTCACCGCGTGACATTTCCCCGAAGGGATGCATACGTGAGCAAGTGAATCACATGTCGGCTACCAAGTGTTCCGGAGCAGTAGTCTGGGCTAGCGTGACTCCGTGAACCGGTCAGAAGACTACTATGGCTCATGGAAGCACAAGACTACATTTCCCCATAAGAAAGGCTACCAAGGATAAACAACTAGGTTGTCGGATCCCACGCATACCAAGCATTTCAATCATACACACAATATGCTCGATATGTGTAAATACAACATGGCATCACAACATAACTCTACGACTCAAGTATTTATTCATTAGGCTCCGAGGAGCCAAGTATTACAAGCATGGGTCTCATGACCCCAACATGCAGAGCATACAAGCAACAAGCACATGCGGAAGCTTAACTTGTATGGGTACGCATAACTACAAATGAAGAAGGCCGAGAAGCACGACTATCTACAAGACCCTGCCGAGGGCACAAGATTGTAGCTGAGGTAACAAGCTAAACGTCGAAGTCCACGCGGAACTACTAGCGAGACTGACGTCTCTCTGCAAAAACATAAAATAGGCAAACATGAGTACAAAGTACCCAGAAGACTTACATCAGAACTAACTACATATGTGTCGGTATCAACAAAGGGGGTAGTGTAGTTTAACTGCAGCAAGCCAGCTTTGACTCGGTGGCTATCCTGAACTACGACTGCAAGTAACTCTTTTGAGGTGGCGCACACGAGTCCACATATTCACCATATCAATACAGCACTATGGATCCGCTCCCGTCTCCCTACGAGAACGCCATCCATAGCACTCATGCTTATCTTGCGCATTTTAGAGTATCCACTTTCACTTGTCTATGAACTGTATAGGCAACCCAGAAGTCCTTTTCCGCGGACACGACTATTCGAATAGATGATGTTAACCCTGTAGGGGTGTACTTCTTCACACACGCTCTCGCCACTTACCACCATGTACACGTCGTGTATCTCGGCAACCTTCAAGCGGAAGCCTGGCGTGGGAGTCGGCCACGACCTGACTAACCACACAAGTCTAGTCCAGGTTTATCGCCTATTCGGGTTCCATCCGCAAGGAGATCCGCCGGGTGTCGCCACGGCCCCAAACGATGTGAGCAGGGTTCCCAAGCCCACCATCCGGTGCCACTTGGTACACCGTACACTTGTGCCTTGTCTCGTCCCAAGCCCAATTGCAAGGGTGCCACTTGGTAGACTACTAACACTACCTACAAACAATGAAACTAGTTGCAACTCCCGGATGAGATCAGGTTGATTAATAAGTCGAGAGGGGCACTTAAGCATTCCAATGCGTGGTAGTAGTTATTCATGGATCACAAACACAGAACTCAGTTCCTGAGGACAGTTTCAATGAGACAACCCACCATGTACTCCTACATGGCCTCTCACCGCTACCTTTACCAAATCGTGTTCACACACTTAGCTCTCAACAGTAGGACATGTTCACAACTTTCCAACTCATCTCCGGTGAATCAGACCTGACCCAACTCTAAGCAATAGCAGGCATGACAAACAAGCATGAATGAGTAGGCACATCAGGGCTCAAACAACTCCTACTCAGCTAGTGGGTTTCATCTATTTACTATGGCAATGACAGGTCATGCAGAGGAAAGAGGTTCAACAACCGCAGCATGTAATAGTTGAATCGTTGTTGTCCTAATGTAGTAAAAGAGAGTAGGAGCGAGAGAGTGGGATTGTAGAGGAATGAACAAGGGGGTTTTTCTTGCCTAGCACTTCTGAAGATAGCATTGACTCTTCATCAGTGTCAACGATCACAGCGTCGAAACAGCGTCTACCGAGGGGGAACAAATATCGGCAACAGAGAAGGAAAACACAATCAATGCAATGCACAATATGATGCATGATCATGACATGTCAATATGCTGTGTTTTCAGCTAATGCAACTAGCAACATGTTAAATGGAGTTGGTTTGAACCCTAGGTTCAAATTCAAACTCCATATGTGAGGGTTTAAATGCCATTTATATGATTTGGCCTAAACAGCAGCCATAAGTTGTTCTAACATGCATGAAAATGGTACACATGGATAGATTGGATTTTTCTGATCATTTTTCATATATAAATTATTTCATTTGGAGTTACGGTTTATTTTCTACAAATTTTAGAAGTTTTGGATACTTTCTGAAATAAATAAATGATTTCTGATTTATTTAAAATGGGTTCGGGTCAACGTACACATCAGCATAGTCAAAGCTGACGCATGGGCCCGCTTCAATTAGATTAACCTTTATCTATTTTTATTAGCCGATTAGTTAGGCAGTGGGGCCCAGCTGTCATTGACTCAGGTAGTAGTTAGTGGGGTGATTAGCCCCTAACAGCCAGATTAGGTCGGCGGTTAGTCGCCGACGACGTCCAGAGACGGCGGCGTTGCTCGGGTTTTGCCCTTCGGAGACCAAATGGGCGGCGGAGGGGCTCTACGTGCAGCTGCGACTTGTTCGCGTCCAACGCTGTGGTTAGCTCGAGCCGGGGTGAACCAGAATGACGGCGGGGAGCACATCCGCGATGGCACCCGCACGGGGTTGGCCGGGGCGGCGTTGTGGTGTGCGGGAAGAAGAGTTGGTGGAATTTATCGGCTCCTGGGAGCGTGATGAGCATGACGACGCCCTCGGACGCGAGCTACAGTAGCTATGGCCGTGGCGGCGCCATGGCCGGCGGCGAGGAGCGCTCGGCATGGTGGTACGGCAGCTAGAGGACAGGAACGGAGGGGGTGAGCAAGGGGAAAGAATCAGGAGCTCACAGGGTGTCGAATTTCGGGTTCCGGCAGACCCTTGAGGTTCGAACACTGGGGTGTGCGCGGAGATCTTTCCCCTACCAGATCACGCGTCGATGGTTAGCAAGGGATCTAAACTAGGAACGGTGAACAACACGAGGGACACAGGGTTTATACAGGTTCGGGCCACCGTTGTGGTGTAATACCCTACTCCAGTGTGTGGTGTGGTGGATTGCCTCAGGGGCTGATGATGAACAGTACAAAGGAAGCACAGCCTCGCGAGGGGCTGTTCTTGAGCTGGTGCGACGAACTGCTTGGGTGAGTTCGATCGTCTCTCTCTCTCTGGTGAATATCTCCTCTCCCTCTCTCTCTGGTGAATATCTCCTCTCCCTCTCTCTCTGTGGTGGCTAGTCCTATTTACAGAGGGAGGCCCTGGGCCTCTTCCCAAATAATGAGCGGGAAGGGCGCCAACAATTGGCCATTTTGAAGGGGAACATCTAGTACACTTATCCTGACTAAAGTTGGTCTTCGGCTGCAAAAGGCTCTGACGGTGTGACGCCGCCCTAGGCTCCACGATGACCTCCTTCCCGCCGATCTGCTGGTCTTGGTCTTGTTGCAATCAAGCGGTAACCTTTGCACGATGCCTTGGCCTGTGCTTGCCTCCTTTACACCAAAGTGGAAACGAGGACATCAAGAGCCGGGCGCCTCGCCTGGTCTCGATCATCATGGCTTGCGTCACGGGGCACCCTCGTGAGGTACCATACCTTGATCTCTCTGCCTCCTCGTGAGCCTGCCTGACGAGGCTTCTCCTGAGGAAGGTTCCTGTCGTCCGCCCCGCGAGGCTTGGCCCCTCGCGAGGGTCTTGAGCTTGAGCTGATGAAGCTGGGCCACGCTGGGCCATCACTTGAGCCACGCCGCAGGCCGCAGGCAGGCAAGTCTGGGGACCCCCGTTCCCAGAACACCGACACAGGGAGTCGTACCGCGGTCTCAGCGGGTTCCGGGACGGGCTGGATACAAGGTGCGGTCGCCGGCGATCTCAGATGCCCGAGGTAGAAGACGACCACGGTGACGGTGTTCGGAGGCGTCTGGTGCCGCGTGGCTCGGCGGAGAGGTCTAGGGCGGCGAGGCGGAGCTCTTGAGCCAGTCAGGGAAGCGAGGGGGAGGCGGTGGCCGCGGTGGTGCACCTCGGCAGCGGCGGGCGTGTTCAGGTGGTGCGAGGGAGAGCGCCAGAGGAGGGGAGGAGCTGCGGGTGAGAGAGAGAGAGAGGTAAAGGGGCGCGTGGCGTCTCCAGGGGATCGGGGAAACGACGGGAAGCAAGAGGTGGACGGGGCGCGTGGCCGCGTGCAAGGGGCTCACGCCCGGCGTCCTTCTGTCCCAAGGAAGGGGACGACTGGCACGACCAGATGGACTGGGCCGTACTGGGCTAGACCAGTGGGCGCCAGTCAGTTCTCTCTCTCTCTTTTTATTTTTTGTTTTCTAATTCTTTCTGCGGGTTTGTGGCTTTTCTAAAAATACCTAGGCACTTTCAAAAATCACCAAACTGCTCATGCTCCCTGTATGGAACATATGCCACATGGAACATTTCAGTTTGGGATTATTTGGACATTTAAAATATTTACTAGCATTTAAATGCCCAAATGCAAGTTACATATGATTTAATTCAATGACCTTATGATGGCCTAGAAAATTGTGAACCAATTTTGTCAGAGGTTCTAACCCAAGACAAAAATGATGGATATTTTAGAAGGGCATTTCAGGTTTATTGAAAATGATTTTAGTAAACCCTAGTTGGTTTAAGTGGTGCTGGGGGTTTCTGTCATCCCCATTTCAACTTTCTGGGAAAATTTAACATGATGACAAGATGATCATGCCAGGACAAGGAAAGGCTAAGCTAGGGCTGTGACACTCGCTGCCGTCGACTCAGGCCACCCCAGCTCCAGCTGCTACCTCCATTCAATGTGCCTCACTTCCAGGAGCACGTAGGAGCAAACCGCGTGGCGAATGGCGCCCTGAGCAGCGTTTCCGCAGCTCGCCGCCGTGTCTAGCCTCGTCGGTGGCTTAACGCCGGCTGGTTTGAGTTTATTTGACCACGGGTTTGCCCGCAGTTGACCCCCTAGGTCGCTAACATGGCACCATCATTAGCTCCTAACCCACCCCCTAGAGTCACTGAGAGTGGGCCTGTCGCTGTTAATTATTAGTTAGGTTTAATTTAGTGCTAATTAACCTAGATTAGTGCTTAACCTGACACTAACTAACTCTGTTAGTTAGTTGTGTCACTGACTAGTGGGACCTACTGGTCAGGTTTGACCTGTACGGTGCCTGTTGACCTGCTGAGGTTAGCATGATGCAATGCTGACACAGTAATAGGTTTTTCTGGATTTATTCGTACTCAGGAAATTCCAGAAAAATAGTGCTAACTTCTAAAAATCATAGAAATTAATCTGTAACTCCAAATGCAAAGATTTATATATGAAAATTGATCAGAAAAATCCAATCTTTCCATCTGTAATGGTTTCCTGCATGTCAGACCAACATAACCTTGCTGTTTAAGTGAAAAAATCTAATGCATTAATATGACTTCAAATCTTCCATCGTGTTGTCTTCAACAAGGTAGTCCACATCCATAGGTCCCATCCATTTCCGATGAGAAGCAAAATCATCCATCGTGTTGTCTTCAACAAGGTAGTCCACATCATCCATTCAAATCCAGATATTCCATTCCTTTGAACTCCGCCAAACGATCGATTGTGATTGCCTTAGGATGGTATAAAGAGTTTCAATGATCTAGATATCAAAAGTAATTCTTTTTGCCACTTAAGGGATGATTCTACGTGTCACCCTCCTCCAAGATGTATCGTTTTGGTGTCGTGGCAACTCAACTCTAGCTACGTTGGCAACCGTTCACCACCCTCTTAGGTGTGGAATTGTTGCCTACCTAGTGAACATTTGTCATGTGTTTCACTCCATCCCTCTGGACGTATGCTTCGTGTCTCAGCTCGAGAGTTGTTTCAGCGTCTCGCTCCATGAGTTCATCCCGAGTTGTTCGATCTTCGATCAGATCGGTCCTTCTAAAGTTTTCCCTTTCCTCTCATTGTCATTATAGTTGGAGTTCTGGGAGCAAGACATCGAGACAATGATGGTGATCGTATCAACGTTCTTATGAAGTACAACCTCGATCGTGAAGGTTGTGTTAGTTATGCATTCCACTTACATCTTACCCTACCCTTGAATCTCGGGACGAGATTCTTGTTTAGTAGGGGTGAGTTGTCACATCCCTAGTTTTGGTATGCACTAGGCTAGCTCTTCATGTGTGCATCATGTTTAAATTTCGCAGAAACTTGAAATAGGGATGACAGAACCCCCAACACCCCTTAAACCAACTAGGGTTTACCAAATTATTTTCAATGAACCTGAAATGCCCTTCTAAAATGTTCATCATCTTTGCCTTGGTCTAGAACCTCTAACAAAAATGGTGCACAATTTTCTAGGATAGCATAAGGTCATTGGATTAAATCATACTGTATTTGCATCTGGGATTTAAATACTATAAAATATTTAAAATGTCCAAATAATCATAAACTAAAATGTTTACTATTGGAAATATTCCAAATAGTGGGCATCAGAAGTTTCATGATTTTTGAGTGAGTTTAAGTATTTTTAATTAAGCTCTAAAGTTGCAGAAAAATAGAAAAACTGAAACAAAAATAAGAGAGAGAGAGAGAGAGAGAAAGGATACCTACCTGTGCTTACCTCCTGTGCAGCCCACCTGGACGGCCCAGTTGGCTGGCCCAGCCCACCAGGGGCATGCCTGTCTTCTTCCCCATGCCAGCGCACGAAGCATCTCGGTGGCGAGCGCCGACGTCGCGCTTGCCCACCTCCTGCTTGCTGCCGCCTCCCCAACGTCGCCCTGGAGAAGCCACGCACCCCCCCAGGCCCTCTCACTCTCTCCCCGAGCTTCTCTCCTCCTCTCGCTCTCTCGCACGCAACCACCAAGCGCTGTCATCATCGCCGATGAGCACAACCGCGGCCATCGCCTCTCCCTCGCCTCTCCGTGCTGTCCAGAGGCTCCGCCTCGACGCCACGGAGCCCCAAGATGAAGCACGCGCCCGCGGGACGCCCGAAGCGACGCCATCATCCTCATCCTTGCCGTCGGACACCGGAGATCCCCCTCGCCTCCCCACTCGCTTCAGCCCCTTCCCGAGCTCGCCGACTCACTCCTCGTGTTCACCGTGAGCTGTTGAACATCCTCCCGCTCTCCGTTCTCTCTCTCTTGCACTCCGTAGCCATCGCGCCCCTCTCGCCCGACTGCGCTGCCGCCTGCACTCGTCGCCAACGCAGCTCTGGTGACCATTTGGTCCTGGGCGTGTGTCCAACATGCTCACCACCGTGCGTAGAGCCTCCCTAGCGCCTCGCTGCGCTCGTTTACGCACCGCAGCACCGATCCTGCGAACACCCGACCGCTGGCCGTCACATTCATGCTCGCCACCATCGACTCAGGCCACCCTAGCTCCAGCCGCTACCTCCATTGGATGCGCCTCACTTCCAGGAGCACGTAGGAGCAAACCCCGCGATGAATGGCGCCCTGAGCAGCGTTTCCGCAGCTCGCCGCCGCATCTGGCCTCGCCGGCGGGTTTGAGTTTATTTGACCAGGGGTTTGACCGCAGTTGACTTCCTGGGTTACTGACATGGCACCGTCATTTGCGCCTAACTAACCCCCTAGAGTTACTGACAGTGGGCCCACCCCTGTTAATTATTAGTTAGATTTAGTTTAGTGCTAATTAACCTAGATTAGTGCTTAACCTACCACTAGCTAACTCTGTTAGTTAGTTATGTCACTGACCAGTGGGCCCTACTGGTCAGGTTTGACCTGGACGGTGCCTATTGACCTGCTGAGGTCAGCATGACGCAATGCTGACGCAGTAATAGGTTTTTCTAGATTTATTCTTACTCAGGAAATTCCAGAAAATAGTGCTAACTTCTAAAAATCATAGAAATTAATCTGTAACTCCAAATGCAAAGACTTATATATGAAAATTGATCAGAAAAATCCAATCTTTCCATCTGTAATTGTTTCAGGCATGTCAGAACACCTTAAACTTGCTATTTAAGTGAAACAACTAATGCATTAATTTGACTTCATATCATGGGATTTCATTTGAATCTTTGATTCAAATGGACACCAACCAACCTGTTTTGGAATGCATTAGCCAAAACACACCCATATTGCCATGTCATAGCATGCATCATATTGTTGCATATTGCCATGTGATGATTGTGTTCCGATGTGTCTTTCGTGGTAGGTTCTGCCTCCGAGGATACACACGAATATCCGACTAAAGGGTAATATCCTACTACCACTCCATCAGGCAAGCAAAACCCCCTTGTTCATTCTGATACAATCCCACTCTCTCGCTCTTGCTCTATTTTACTGAATTAGGACAACAACGATTCAACTGTTACATGCTGCGGTAGTTGAACCCCTTTTCCTCTGCATGACCTGTCATTGCCATAGTAAATAATTGAAACCCACTAGCATGAGTAGGAGTTGTTTCAGCCTTGATGTGCCTACTCATTCATGTTTGTTTGTCATGCCTGCTACTGCTTAGAGTTGAGTCAGCTCTGATTCATCGGGGATGAATTGGAATGGTGATGAACATGTCCTACTGTGTGTGAGCTAAGTGTGTGAACACGATTTGGTAAAGCTAGCGGTGAGAGGCCATGTAGGAGTACATGGTGGGTTGTCGCATTGAAAACGTCCTCAGGAACTGAGTTCTGGGTTTGTGATCCATGAATAACTACTACCACATGTTGGGCCCAGAAATATGACCCCGCTCGACTTTTTAACCGCCCATGTCCTCTTTCCAGGAGTTGCAACTAGTTTCTGGTGTTTATAGGATATGTGTTGGAGGTCGTGCGTAGCGCTGACCCTAGGGGTGGGTTATGATGCGGTAGATACACCGTGGCCCGGTGTACTGGGCGCCCGTTTGGTGTCTCGGGAACCCTGCACACATCGTTTGGGGTCAGGAGCGAAATCGGCCGGATCTCCTCGCGGATGGAACCCGAATAGGCGATAAACCTGGACTAGAAACTTGTGTGGTTAGTTAGGTCGTGGTCTATACCCACGTCGGCTTTCGCTTGAAGTCTGCCGAGCACATGTCGTGTGCAGACGCTAAGTGGTGGAAACATGTGTGAAGAAGTACACCCCTGCAGGGTTATAAATGATCTATTCGAATAGCCGCGTCCATGGAAAAGGACTTCTGGGTTGCCTATACAATTCATAGACAAGTGAAGTGGATACTCTAAAATGCGCAAGAAGCATAAGTGCTATGGATGGCGTTCTCGTAGGGAGACGGTAGCGGATCCATAGTGGTGTATTGGTATGGTGATATGTGGACTCGTGTGCGCCACCTCAAAAGAGTTATTTGCAGTCGTAGTTCAGGATAGCCACCGAGTCAAAGCTGGCTTGCTACAGTCAAACTCCACCACCCCTTCATTGATACCGATGCATATGTAGCTAGTTCTGATGTAAGTCTTGCTGGGTACATTTGTACTCACGTTTGCTTATTTTATGTTTTTGCAGAGAGACTTTAGTCTCACTACTAGTTCCGCGTGGACTTCGACGCTTAGCTTGTGACCTCAGCTACGATCTTGTGCCCTCGGTAGGGTCTTCTAGATAGTTAGGCTTTTCAGGCCTTTTTCATTTGTAGTTGTCTGTACTCAGACAAGTTAAGCTTCCGCTTGTGCTTGTTGCTTGTATGCTCTGTATGTTGGGTCATGAGACCCATGTTTGTAATACTTGGCTCCTCGGAGCCTAATGAATAAATACTATGAGTCGTAGAGTCTTGTTGTGATGCCATGTTGTATTTGCACATATCGAGCATATTGTGTGTATGATTGAAATGCTTGGTATGTGTGGGATCCGACAATCTAGTTGTTTATCCTTGGTAGCCTCTCTTATGGGGAAATGTAGTCTGGTGCTTCCACTGAGCCTTGGTAGTCCTCTACAGCCCGGTTTACCGGAGTCCTGCTAGCCCAGCACTACTGCTCCGGAACACCTAGACTGGCCGGCATGTGATACACTGCCTCAGGTCTGTTCTTCGGGAAATATCACACGGTGACTTCCGGAGTCCTGCTAGCCTGCTACAGCCCGGGTTCCCGGAGTCCTGTTAGCCGAGTTGCTACTGCCCGGATTCACACGCTGCTGACCGACATGCTCGATGTTGTTTCATGTATGCCTGTCCCTGTAAGTTAGTGCCACTTTGGGTTCACGACTAGTCATGTCGACCCAGGTTCTCTGTCATATGGATGCTAGTGACACTATCATATACGTGAGCCAAAGGGCGCAAACGGTCCCGGGCCAGGTAAGGTGCACCCGTGGGAATACCGTGCGTGAGGCCGCAAAGTGATAACATTCTAGATCGATGTGGCTTAGGATCGGGGTCCTGACACATGGGTCCTCGTGGATGGCGAGCTCCTCCTTCATCTTGACACCCCGAACGCCATCAGTGAACGCCGAGATGATGGCCTCGTCTGACGCCTTCGGGATCTTGAGGCGGACGCTCATAAAGCGCTAGATGTATTCGTGCAAAGTTTCGCCCGACTGCTGCTTCACGTGACGCAGATCGACCACTGCGAGAGCGCGGTCGTGGGTGCCCTGGAAGTTGGCCATGAAGCGCTCGCGAAGCTCACCTCGGGAGGAGACCGACCCCTCTAGGAGGTTGAGGAGCCATGAAGGCGCGCCGTCTTTGAGGGCCATGGGGAACGAGTTGGCCCTAACCTTTTCATCACCGCTCGCCGCTTTGATGCTTAGTGCGTAGATTTGGAGGAATTCTGCGGGGTCATGGGTGCCATCGTAGCGCGGAGGCAGATCTGGCTTGAACTTGCCGGGCCAGATGACGCGACGCAGTTTTGGGTGAAAGTGCAGCAGCCAGCCGCGCTCATAGGCGCATCGCGTATGGGGGGAGCTCGGTCTTGACGCCCACGCGCCGCAAGATCTGGCGGCGGGAGGTCTTGGTGCTGGCGCTGAAGCGCTAGGAGAGCGCGTGCATCGGCCTGCGACGGCTGCTCCACCTGGCCGCTTGCTTCATCTCTTCCGGGCGTCCCACGCATCGTGCGGGGGCGCATCGCGCCTGGGCTCCGGGTCAGCATTGCACCAACGAGGAGGAGGCGCACTGTGAGCCACGTCGCCCGCCTAGCATGGCGAGGGAGGCAGCGAGCGGGACGCCGCAGGAGCCTCACCGACGGCATTGACGAGCTCAGCGATGCGGTCGAGCCAGTCATCTTAGAGGTCCATGGCGGGGTGATAACGCAGGAGCTCGCGCGCCATGAGCAATGCAGCCTGCGTGTTCGCCGGCCCACGGCGAGCATGGGAGGACGATGCCATGGCCGGAGTGGGCGATGGAGTCATGGTGCGGCCATCACGCCACACGGGTGGTGGCAGCGACAAATCCAGCTGCTCAGTGGCGGCGTTAGCCATGGGGGAGGCAGAGTGGCAAGGGGCGCCGTTGCCCGCGGGTGCCGTCTGTGCGACACGAGCGGCCTGACGCTCAGCACGGACATGGCGAGCATCGGCCATGGGAGCGACGGAACGGAGGGGAAACGAACGGTGGAAGAAGGACTTCGAGACGCCCCTACCTGGCGCGCCAAATGTCAGATTCAGGGCTCCGCACCCAAGAAGGTTCGAAATCTGGGGTGTGTGCGAAGAACTCAACCTATCTAGCCTACCAACTGGTGGCCCCACGGCCTAGCCCGATTAGCGTGAGCAAGGAAGAAGACAAACACGTCAGTTTACCCAGGTTCGGGCCACCTTGTGGTGTAAGACCCTACTCCTGCTTTGTGGTGGATTGACCTCACGAGGGGCTGAGGATGAACTGGTACAAAGCATTAACAACCTCGTGAGGTTTAGGGGTGAGGAATGAGTCGACCCCTTCTACAATGGTGGCTAAACTATATTTATAGTGGCCTTGGTCCTCTTCCCCCAAAACGTAGGTGGGAAGGGATCCCAAAGTGGCCAAGTCGAAAGGGGACAAGTAGTAGATCTTATGCCGAAGAAAGGTGGTCTTCGCCTGCAAAGCTTCTAGTCATGACACAGCGGTGGGCTCGGCGATGACATCCGTCTTGTCGTGCTGGTGGTCTCGGTCTCGTTGCAGCGGAACAGAAACCTTTGCCAGATTCCTCGGGAACCCACGCCTATCCCTGCCTCCTTAGCACCAAAGAGAAAACTGCCTCCTTTGCACCCACTGGCGCCCGCCTGGCCTTGGTCATCATGGCTTACGTCATGTAGCCTCATGAGGCTGGGTACCTGCATAGAAATGTCCGCTCATCGGGAGGTCTTGGTGTCATCCGCCTTGAGAGGCTTGGCCCCTCATGAGGGTCTTGTCTTGGCGGTCTTGCAGATGGGCCATACCAGGCTGTCGAGTGACCCACACCATGGGCCGCAGGCGTTCAAGTCTGGGTACCCAGGTTCACGGAACACTGACAGTATTCCTATACCTTCCTTGGTCAGCCACATGAATAAGCATGCCAATATGACAACCATCTAGTGCTCCAAGTGCATTACCAAACAACTTCCATTTGTAATCATTAGGAGCTTGAGCGGTAGTGAAAGGTAGCTTAATGAACTCCCCATGTAGAGAGAGTAGGGGTGTTAAGATAGCAGAGAAGTGTGTGCTAATGGTCCATAAAGAACACTTCTAGGTGCCGTGCAACATCCTCATCTTCCTAGGTCTCTTGGTCACCTATCCCTTTGTGTAGTAGCAAATGCTAACGCAAGAGCACATGTCTCAACGAACAATTTAGTCAAAACAATTATTTTCCTCTTTTGTTCTTCATTTATCCACTCAACCAACTCCAATTGATCCGACATTGGGCTATACAATTCAATTATCTGCATGAACACATTGCAACAAGACATCACATACAAATTTGAGGGGATTTTGGACATATACCTTCAATCAGCCAGCAGATCAAAAAAAATCTGTGATCTGCACACATTAGACAAAGCTGAAAAAAATTAGAAACAATGTAAAATAGAGGGATTTTCAGGATTGCCGAGGGGTTTGACAAGAAGATCTAGGCTATGGCCATGGATCCATGGTGGAGCAGTTGTGGCTGCACATAACGAGGAGCAGCTCCTACATCCATAATGGTGGAGTGCCGCGGAGAAGGAGAAGCAACTCAAATAGCATCATGGAGAAGAGAGGGACTGAGGCGGGCCACAGAAGGAAAGAACGATGGCCGCACGTGGCTAAGGAGGGCGGAGCCGACGTTGGGGCATGCCGGTCCTAGGCCGCCGCTGATTGTCTTGGTGGGGCATGACATTGGGCTCCCAGACGGCTCAGATGGGGAAGATGGTGAGGGGGTCATGATAGAAGGGATGGGGAAGAGGAGAGGAACAGAACTGTACCACCGCCGGTCACCGTGGTTGTCGCCGCCGCTTGCTTGCTTGGTCGCACACACAATGATCTAGGTCGCCACTCTCGTTCCCCCTCCCATTTCCCCTTCTCGCTCGCTTCTTTTTCTGTTTTGCAAGCTGAACCAGTATGTTTTGCGAGAGATGGCAATTTCAGGCCAATTCGGAGTGCCATCTCTCTGAAACATTGGGGTAATCTAGGCATAAAGGTTGAACGATACATATCATATGATCTTGTCGTAGTATGATCTGTAGGGCTATCCGTGAGTCTTTGGGGGTGGTTCAATAGACTGACTGGAAACATGACTTTGAGGTGGTTTGCTACCTACGTAATTTCACCCTACTTTTTTCGATAGAACAGAAACTTTGGAGTGATTCTTTGCTGCGCTTTGAGGGATTATCATGATGTTTAATTATGGTAATGATGTTGCGAGTTGGCACTAGTGAAAGTATGAACCGTAGGACTTACACCAAGCACCGAGACACCATTTTATCTACCTTTGTTACTTGCTACCTTGCTATTTTTATTTATTCAGATTACAAAAACCTATTTCTACCATCCATACTACACTTGCATTACCATCTCTTCGCCGAACTAGTGCACCTATACAATTGACTATTGTATTGGGTGTGTTGGAACAAAAGAGATTGTATTTGATTGTAGGGTTGTTTGAGAGAGAACCAGCTTCATCCTACACCTCCCATGGATTGATAAATCTTAGGTCATCCACTTGACGGACATTTGTTGATGTCCTACAAAACTTAGCGCTTGGAGGCCCAACAAAGTCTACAAGAAGAAACTTGCATATTAGACATATGGAGGCATTAGCCTTAGACGAGGACATGTATGTAAATAAAATTAGTGTTGCAACCGACTATCTGAGATCGTGTACGACCTCCAAGACTAGGTTTTCTTGGGCCCCTATGGCATGATCATTTGAGATGTTTCAGAGAGACCTACATACTTGCAGGAGTGCTCTTTTAGGATTGAACAATGTGAATGTAATAGTGAACCCCATGCTCTAGCTAGGATGGCAACTAACTTAGAAGTGGGTAGACATGTGTGGTTAGACAATTCTCCGGATCATATTAATATCCCTATTATTTTGAGCAATGAATAAAGCACGCTATTTTACTCCCAAAAGAAGACTCAACTCTTTTCGCTTCTATTGTCGAATCACTTTGTTATCATGGTGTGAACGGAACGCTGAGTGAGGCATCTGTTAGTTCCTTCACACAAGAAACAAGTGACTTGAGTAGTGGGACATTCTTCCACCAAGTGACTTTCTTCACAATATGAGCATCCATCATAATGTTCCTCATAGGTGTGTCCTATTTGTCCAAGTAGCGTCTGATTGAGAAAAGGAGATTCCAACAAAATCTACATCAACTCTTCTGAAGTAATATTCCTTTGCAATATGTTGATCGCCTAGTACCTAGTAGTGGCTCCTTTTGCAAAGTACTGGATCACATAACAAACCATATCATTGGCTTCAAAACTTTATCCTTCATGTGATGCTCTATGCTTCGAATCTTTTATTCTTCCTCCAATTGAGTCATCAACCCGGAAGAGATGAGTTCTTCTACACACACCATCCATTGGGTCCAAGCTTGGGTTGGGTGAAATAAGTTATAGAACAATAACGGTCTAAAGAAACAAAATACCTGTAGAACCCAGGGACCGACACTATGTAGATCAACCATCCTGTCGCGGGAAACCACGGCCACCTATGGGAGAAGGAGGTCCCTTGCTGGTTCGACAAGGGGACGACGCATTGTACAAAGAGCATACGAGCGTGGGGCAGCACGACGGATATCACACAAGCAACTTACTAGGTTCGGGGCACGTGAGGTGTAAAACCTTACTCCTGCTTTGGTGGATTCATGGTGGCAAAGGTGGTGGCGAGCGTAGTGCACTTGCCCGGCAGGGGTTGCCTTGGGGCAGCAGCGACTACGCGCGTATGGGGGTGTGAGTTATCCAACCTTCTAACCCTTTCTACGGTTGCCATGGGCCTCCGTTTATAGATCAAGGGGTAACCATAGTGGCAAAGTAGTCACTACACACTGATAAGATAGCAAACAGTGCTATCATACCTAACTCTACGGGCTGACAGGGCGCATTAAATGCACTGCTTAACGTCACATCGTTGGTTGCCCGACAAGGCTTGCCGGGCTATCTTGCCAGCTTCGTGCCTGTTCTCTTAACACGTCGCAAAATGGGTGTCATCTATGGGTATCTCCTGTAGGAAATGGCTGCTATGTGGCGAATGGCTGCCACTTAATCACTTTGCGGCTCGATACCACACTGATCGATGATGTGGGTCGTGGTGGAGTGGTTGGCAAGGTGGTTCTGCCTCTGTGAGCCCCGGCAGGTCCTGCCGGGGTGTCTTGGTTGTCTGCTTCTGGGGTTGGCCTCGCCCCTTTCCGGGCCCGCCCGCCCGCCAAGGGAGGCTTTCCTCTTGACGATATCCTTCTTCCTTGGTTCATCCTTGGTCCCTCTGATCTGCATGTTGGTCCTTCGAACCTCTTGGGTTCTTGTACTCTGACTTGGGCTGGTGCTTCAATCTTGTTCTCGGGCCTGTGCACGGTCTGGGCAACAGACCCAGGGTTTGTTGCACCGATAGAAGCCCCTGGGCCTACCCCGAATGCATTGCCGAGCATCGCTGGGGTAGGGCCTAATAAGTTCACAGGCAAGGGTTGCTGAAGAGGCTGGTCTCTGGATGTCTTCTTCACTTCTTCATTAGCCTTGATTCCGGGTCAGTTTCCGGTTTCTCCGTGCGTCGTGTATAGCTAATAGTGGCGGGGCCATTCCAGTAATGGCCCGTCAATGACTTTAACGCACGGGGTAGAAATGGCCAATTCACTATTCACACCACGCCCTTATCCTTAGCCACGTATGCTGCATGCATCGCGAGGGGTAGGTAACGGAGGCGCGTGGCGTGGGAGAGCATCAAGGTGAGGGCCCGGTCGTCTTGAATTGGCAGAGGAGGGTGGCGGCCGCCCGTTGATGGAGCAGCTGCCCTCCTCACCTCGCCTATAAAAGTGAAGGGCGGAGGAGGGCGGAGTCATTCATCCTCGCACTTCTCCTCTTCTTCTACCTTTTTCTCCTGCTGGCCATGCTGAGGAAGAGGGCTTGGAGCCAGCCCCTGGCACTATTTCAAAGCCTCCTCTAGATCTGAAAGGGGGACCCGGGCGGTGTGGCGACAACGCCGGGAATGGAAATCCCTGCGCGTTTGCCGCCGGGCCACCCATGGCCTTGACTTCAGTGGGAGGGGGCGCGAAAGACATCATGTCGCGGCTCGAGGCGGGCACGACGCGTGGTAGTCGATCTCTCCCCGTTCTTCTTCCCCTTTCGGCGGTGGGTAGGAGTCGCAGAGGAGATCCGCTAGTAGTAGCGGCAGACCTGACTTTTCTTGGGCGTCGCTCTTCCGTCATACAAGGGGGCTTTTTGTTCCCACTTATGTCCTCTGGGTGCATGGTGGCTTCTGATATCAGGGCCACTGGGGACGACCTTGCTCTTTGTGGGGGACCCTTCGGAGATCATGGTGTACGGTACGGCTACCACGACGGGATCATCAAACGGAAGTGGTACGGGAGGTAGCAGCAACCCACGACGCGCCAATGATGGGGGCGGCCGTCCTGACGGCTCGCGTTTGCCGATTACTCCGCTACCCCCGTCTGGGCTCCCTTCAGCGCCACCGTTCCTCCTGCCCTTCGGTTCCTCCCTCCATCCAGGGGATGGCATCGTCTTGATCCTGGGGAGGCGCCGAATCCAAGCCGAGTCCGCCTCTTCCCTCCTTAGTCCCTCCCTATAATACCTAGGGGAAATGGACAAGGGCAAAGGCGTAACGGGGGACTAATCTTTTTTCAATCTTAAACCTGCCGGCACTTACCAAATTTTAATTCAAGTAATGTAATTTCTTGTGTCCGTATTTGTGTTCTGTAATGCTTGTACTTGTATCTGCATATTAATGAAAAATATGAATCCTGTCGGGAACCCGTGCATGTGTATGTCCATGCAGAGGCAAGATGCCTCTTTAATATAAATGACGAGTTTTTCCCCGGCAGGCTATCCTGCCGGCACGCTCTTTGTGTGCCGGAGAGTTGCGTCTACCAGGGAACAGACAGAGGGACCAGCCCCCCACCAACTTCTCTTTACCAAAGTCCACTACGACCATCCTGACTGAAGCAACGTTCGAGTCACGGATGGGAGCACCTCAGTCTCGAAAGGGTGGCGAGGTTTTCTAATGCACAAGTTATAGCTTTACAGAACACCAACGCACAGGAGGTAGAACTTATCTGCTTGGCTTGCCGTGGATCGTTGTGCCAGGCAATCTCCTTACTCCTTGTCGAAGCTAAGTTCACGACTGGAACTTGCAACTTCATGTAGATGAGAATGAATGCAGGATGCGATCCTATCTATATGCATATGCAAATGCTCATGAAATGCTTATGCAGTGATCTTGGAATGCTTATGCATGCATGCAATGTTGGTCGGGGGGTCCCAACAGCGCTTCTTTATTTTCTCTTGCACGGGGTCATCGCCCCAACTTTCTACAAGGGGTTACACGCAACTGAGGCAAGGCCTGTACAAAAGGGTGGCTGCCGGTCAGGGCCCAACAGCCGCGCCTTACGGGTAGAACTTGCGGAGATGCTCAATATTCCATGAGTTTTGCAATTGAGTGCCCTCTCTGGTCTCCACATGGACTACGCCAGGTCTGGTGACTCGTACTACCCGGTAAGGGCCTTCCCACTTCGGTGACAACATGTGTGTACCCTCGGCGGACGAAACGCGCCTAAGGACAAGGTTACCTTCCTCAAAACACCGTGCATGAACCCTGCAGCTATGATAGCATCGCATGGCTTGCTGGTAGTGTGCAGCACGCGTAGCAGCCCGGAGACGGTTCTTCTCGAGTAGCACAACATCACGTCGATGCTGATCTTGCGCTACTTCATCATTGGCAAGCACTCGAGGCGACCCGTAAATGAGTTCCGTGGGGATAACGGCTTCCGCCCCGTAGAACAGGGAGGAGGGAGTCTGCCCGGTAGCTTAGTTTGCTGTCGTTCTGAGGGACCAGAGAACTACCGGCAGCTCCTCGATCCACCGCCTGCCGTCCTTCTGTGGCATATCAAAAGTTCTTATCTTGAGTCCACGCAACACTTCGGTGTTCGCCCTCTCAGCTTGTCCATTGCTCCGAGGGTGTGCCACAAAGGCAAATGAGATCCATACGAGGGCATGAGCATATTGCATGAAGGCGTGGCTCGTGATCTGGGTGCCGTTGTTAGTGATGATCCTTGACGGAACTCCAAAACCACACACCAATTCTTTCAAGAACTTGATAGCTGACTGAGCAGTCACCTTTCTCACGGCAGTCACTTCTGGCCACTTTGTAAACTTACCGATGGCAACGAACAAGAATTCATAGCCCCCGATTGCTCGGGGAAAGGGGCCGAGGATATCGATCCCCCAGACCGAAAATGGCCATGATAGAGGGATTGTTTGAAGAGCTTGGGCAGGAAGGTGTGTTTTCTTGGAATGAACTGGCAGGCTTCACATATTGTGACTAGCTCGACCGCATCTTGGAGGGTTGTGGGCCAATAGAATCCTTGCCGGAATGCTTTCCCAACTAACGCCCTTGATCCAATGTGGGAGCCGCACATTCCTTTGTGAATATCAGCCAACAGTTCTTTTCCTTCTTCCCGGCAAACACACTTCAATTTCACACCGTTGGGCCTCCTTATGTACAGAGTGTCATCGACAAACTGGTACATACTGGCCCTTCGGCCTACTTTCTTAGCTTCAACTTGGTCACTGGGAAGCTATCCGGTTTGGAGGAAGTGGACAATGTGCCTTCCCAAGTTGGAGCCTGGGGCTCGGCAACAAGGACTAGCGGCACCTCCTCTGCTGCGGGAGCACTAGCCTCATTCACAGGGTTCATGGACCCGGCTGGAGGGGGTGATCCGGCAGCCTGTGAGGAGTTGCTTCCGGCAGTGTCTCTGCCGGGAGCGGACAGCTCTACCGGGAGAGGCTTACTGTAGTCCAACTTTCTGCCCTTCCGGGCCATTGTTGCTGGGGATGCGGAGGGGTGAGTGAGATGGACAACAAAAGTCCCTGGTTCCACAGGAAGCTTCTGCGCAGCACACTTTAACAGATGATCAGCTATGTTGTTTTCTGCATGGGGTACGTGCTCTGTTTGCAATCCGTCAAAGCACTCCTCTAATCTCCTCACTTCCTCGACGTATGCCTCCATCAATGGACTTTGATAATCCTTGTTGACTTGTCTCACCACAAGATGTGAATCTCCTCAAACGACCAGCTTCTTAATACCCAATTCGGCTGCAATCCTAAGCCCGGCAAGAAGCCCTTCATACTCAGCTGTATTGTTGGTTGCTTCATCCCGGGCAAAATGCATTTGGACGACATACTTCAAGTGCTCCTCGGAGGGGGCGACAAGAAGTATGCCAACTCCTGCACCTTGCAGGGAAAAAGCCCCATCAAAATACATAATCCATTCTTGGGGGGATTCCTTGCCGGGGATAACTATTTCTGTCACTTCCTCATCAAGGTTTGCAGTCCATTCTGCAATAAACTCTGCCAATGCCCTTCTCTGAATAGTTGATGTACTCTGAAACTTCAAACCAAAGGTGATAACTCAAAAGCCCACTCCACTATTCTGCCGATAGCCTCAGGGTTTCAGAGTATCCTTTGCAACAGAAAATGAGTAACAACCATGATCTCATGGGCTTGGAAGTAGTGGTGAAGTTTCCTTGAGGCCATAATGAGACCAAAGATCAACTTCTGCACGCTAGAGTACCTTGATCTAGCCCCCTGTAACAAGGAGGTGACGAAGTACACTGGATGTTGCACCACTTTCTTCCTTAACGCGTCCTTGGGGTTGTTCTTGTTGCTGTGCTCATTGCTGTCCCGATCCTTCTCTTACTTTGCCGTTTTTTGCTCCCTTTCTGCCACATACACTTCTCTCAGTGCTACCAAGGCAGCACTGACCAGTTGGTTGGTTGGTTGCCGCCAAGTATAGCAACAACGGCTCCTGGGGTTTTGGAGCAACCAAGGTAGGCACAGAGGACAAGTAGGCCTTCAACTCTTGCAAAGCTGCATCCGCTTCTGGGGTCCACTTCATAGGGCCGGCCTTCTTCAAAATTTTGAAGAACGGCAGAGCACGCTCCGCAGAATTGGAGATGAATCTGCTTAGCGCGGCAACACATCCCGTCAGGCGCCTCACATCCTTAACTGTCCTTGGTGCTTGGATTTGCTCGATGGATTTCATGTTGTCGGGGTTGGATTCAATCCCGCGATGGGATACAAAGAACCCAAGAAACTTGCCGAAGGGAACACCAAACACACACTTCTCCGGGTTAAGCTTCAGATTGATCTTCCGTAGATTAGCAAATGTCTCCTCAAAATCTTGACCACAATATCATCCATATAGGCTTCTATGCCTCTGTGGAACTGTGGCTTGAAACCAACCTGGATTGCCCTTGCGAAAGTGGACCCGACACTCTTTAATCCGAATGGCATACGGACAAAGCAGTACGTACCACACGAGGTGATGAACGACGTCTTCTCTTCATCTTCCTTGGACATGAAGATTTGGTGATACCCGGAGTATGCGTCAAAAAAGGAGAGGAAATCACAACCTGAAGTGGAATCCACAATCTGGTCGATACACGGCAAGGGAAATGGGTCCTTCGGGCAAGCCTTGTTGAGGTCTGTGAAATCTATGAAAAGCCTCCATTTCCCATTAGCCTTCCGAACTACCACTGGATTTGCCAACCATGTGGGGTGCAATACTCCTCTGACCTAACCCTCTGCGTCAAGTTTCTTGATCTCTTCGGCAATGCTGCCTCTCCAAGGCCTGCTTCCGGACTTTCTGCTTCACAGGTCGGGCATGTGGGTAGACAGCAAGGTGGTGCTCGATTACCTCCCTGGGAACACCGGGGATATCAGATGGTTTCCAGGCAAACACATCGATATTCCCCCACAGGAAGGCAATGAGCGCACTTTCCTATTTGTCATCGAGGGTGGCGCTGATCGTAAAAGTACCATCAACGCCAGCCAGCCCTGCCGGGACCTTCTTCACTTGGGGTGCAACGACCTTGGATCTCTTGCTGTTAGAACACTCTGGCACGTCGTCAACGGGTGCCGTGCACTCGGTGGGGGCACGCTTCCCGGACTCTTTGCCGGAGTCCCTGTAGTCTCTCTTCTTTCATTTACTTCCCCTGGCGGGAGCTGCCGTTGCCTCCACTGTGACCGTGTACCGGTACATATTGTCCACAGAAATGATTGCATCCTCCTCATCTGATGGGATAGTGATGACTCCCAATGGCCCAGGCATCTTCAAGGTGTTGTAAGCATAGTGGGATGCTTCCATGAACTTAGCCAGGGTTGGGCGACCAAGAAACCTATTGTACGGTAGGGGGAGATCGACCACATCAAACACAATCCTCTCAGTCCGGTAGTTCAGTTCTCCCCAAAACATTACCGGCAACGTGATCTTCCCCATAGGACAGCTACTGCCGGGATTAACTCCTTGAAACGTGCTGCTAACCTCTAGCTCTTCCTCTCCTATCTGAAGTTTGCTGATAACTGCCGGGGAAATCAGATTCAACCCGGCCCCGCCATCCACCAGCATCTTTGTGACCTTGAGGTTGCAGATTGTTGGACAGACCAACAACGGCAAACATCCTACCGCAGTGGTACGACTAGGATGGTCCTCTTCATCGAAGATGATGGGCATAGGGGACCATTTGAGTAGCTTCTGGGCCTCTGGCGCTGGTTCCACGTCATTGACTTCTCGCGCCCACCGCTTGAGCTGGTGGTGAGAAGTTTGCAGAGATGCATCTCCGTCAATGCACAAGGCGTCCGTGTCCTTCTGAAACTCTTGCTCACTGGTTTCCTCTTCATCCCCTCCATCACTCTCGTCATCCCAGCTTTCCTTCTCTCTATCTCTGGCGGGCTTTCCATGGTTCCAAAAGGGTTTGCCGGGGCGGTTTACTTCACCACCTCGACCCTTACCGCTAGAAACATTCTGACCTTTTTCTTTATCACACTTCTCATTCTCTGCTTTCTGTTCTTGACAAGCTGCTCAACCTGATAACACTCTTGAAGGTCGTGGCCCTTGGTCCGATGAATCTTGCAGTACGACCCATCACCTTTCCCAGCTTTCTCAGTAGCAGCGGCTTCCCGGCAGTCAGTGCACACGGCAGCTTCCTTGCCGGGGGCCTAAACTTTGGCCTTCTTGCCGGTTCTAGGCGTACCCGATCCTTCAACAGTCATCACTGCCTTATCTCTCCGCTTATTACTGCGCTTCTTGCTCTTCTTCTGACTAATTGATTCATCCTCATTCTCTAAATCAACATTGGTACAATCTTCCTCTCCGGGCAGCTTCCTTCCCTCCTCCATCCGGGCACACTTATCCACCAGTGTGTAAAGCTCCTTCACATTGTTGGGCAACCAAACGTTCATCTTGGAACGGATACGACGGTTGCACACATTGGAATGGAAGGCAGCTATTACAGCTACCGGATGGATATTTGGGATACTTCTATGAACTTCTCTAAATCTCTGTAAATACTTATGGAGGGTTTCTCCTTCCTTCTGCTGGAAAAGCTGCAAATCGGCTGGCCTGCCAGGTTCTTGATGACCACCAGTGAAGGGCTCCAATGAACTCATGGCATAGGTCAGCCCATGACGAAACGTAGTTCTCCAGTGGGTGCATCAGCCAAGACCTCACATTGGACTTGAGGGCCAAAGGGAAGTAGTTGGCGAACACCTTGTCATCTCTACCCCCGGCAGCCTAAACATCGATGGTGTAGGTGTTCAGAAACTCTGCCGGGTTCAGCCTCCCGTCGTACTTCTCAGATATCTCTGGCTTGAACGTGCGAACGAACGGCCAACAGACTTGCCACAGCTCTCTGTAAAGGCATGGCAGCCAACCTCGATAGGTAGGCACCCGCCAACACCGAGCGTAGGCTCGACGATGTTGAGGCCATTGTACCAGTCGGTCCGATGGAGCTCGTCACGGCTTTCCTCGAGGACGCGCGCGTGTCCTCTCTGCCTATCCTCTGGGTCTCGACGTTGGCCTGGACGTGCTCGAGGGTCAGAAGAAACCATCGAGATGTCGTCGGGGTCTTGATTCGGTTGTGCTCGCACTTGCTGCCGTGGCGGGGACTGCACCGTGGGGATGGCCCCTTCCATATGGTCAGCAACACGAGCTATTGTTGTCGCTTGCGGAGGTCCCCACGGGTCATCTCGTCGTGAGCCCCCAGCTTCGGTGAAACCGAGCAGGCTTTAGATGGTGGCCATGGCCTCTGAAGCCATACTTGGCCGATGCCGGAAACCTCAACAACATTTGAACCCGCGCCATGGCCTCTGAAGCCATACTTGGCATGGATGATGATGAAGTCGATCGTACCGTCGCTCGTCTCCTGACGGTGCCAGTGGTGGTATTATTGCCCCGCTGCTACCCCGGTCCGAGCGCCGTTGCTGTGGATGTGCCTGTCGGTGGGGGAGAGGGGTGCAGACGGAGTGGCCCCCTCACCCATACCTTGGGGAGCGTGGCCGTCTGGGTGTTGCTAATGCAGCTCTCCTCCGGTGCCTCCTGCTCTTGTGTTGGCTGCAGGAGAAGTGGTGACAGCGCCTCGTGCTCCGACCACTTCCCCAGTAGCTGTCAGCATTCTGGGAATGGGGGTGCCCAGACTTGCCTGCCTGCGGCCCGTGGCATGGCTCCGTCGGTGGCCCAGTACGGCCCAGCTTCAGCAGCAACAGCTCAAGACCCTCATGTGGGGTCAAGCCTCGCGAGGCGGACGACACCAATACCTCCCTAGGGGCAGCCTCACTAGGCTGGCTCCCGAGGAGTGGAGATATCTATGCAAGGCGCACCTCGCGAGGCTCACATGACGTGAGCCATGAGGATCAAGGCCAGGCGGGCGCCAGCGGGCGTAGTGTACCACTTTCTCTTTGGTGCTAAGGAGGCAAACGCAGGCGCGGGGTCCCGAGGCATCAGGCAATGGTTTCCATATTCATGCAACAAGATCAAGACCGCCAGGATGGAGGTCATCGCGGAGCCCACAGCAGCGTCACCTCCAGAGCCTTTTGTAGGCGAAGTCTACTTTTGTCATGATAGCTTGTATTAGTTGTCTCCCTTCGAATTTGGCCATTGTAGGATCCCTTCCCGCCTAACATTTGGGAAGAGGACCAAGGCCACTATAAGTAGGACTTAGCCACCAACATAGCAAGAGGATCTCGAATCGGGGACATTCTACCCTGACCACCTCACCAGCTCATCGAGCTCAAGAACACCTCACCTCCTGAGGCTGTTCTTCCATTGTACTAGTTCATCCTCAGCCCCTCGAGGCAATCCACCACAAAGCTGGAGTAGGGTATTACACTGCAAGGTGGCCCGAACGAGGATAAATCTCTGTGTCTCTGGTTCTTTTGTTTCGTCGAGCTAGGCCGTGGGATAGTTGAGCAGGCAGACTAGGGAGAGATAGTTTTTCATGCGCACCCCAGAGTTCGAACCTCTCAAGGGTCTGCGAAGCCCGTAATCCGACATTTGGCGCGCCAGGTAGGGGTGCGCCGAAGCCTCTTTTCCGTCAATCGATGCGCCGCCGCTTTACCGCTTCCATGGCTGATGCTCGTCAAGCCCGTGCTAAGCACCGAGCCGCTCTCGATGCTCGCGTCACCCAGACGGCGCCCGTCGGAGGGCCTCCTCGTCGTTCTCCGTCACCCGCTGCCAACACCGCCACTAGCCCGGCAGGGAACGAACAGCAAGCATCGTCACTACACCCCTTCGTGTGGAGGGACGGACGCAACGCCAGCCCGTTGCTGACTCCAGCCGGCTGATCGTCGCACGCTCGTCGCGGGCCCGCGGACGCTCAGGCTGCACTGCTCATGGAGCGTGAGGTCCTGCGCTACCGCCCCGTCGACGACCTCTATGCGGACTGGCTAGACCACATCGCTGAGCTCGTCAGCGCTGCTGGGCTCTCCAAAGACGCTTTCTCCCTTCCGCGCCGCTTCGCGCGGGCGACGTAGCCCATGGAGCGCCTCCACCACCTCCCGTCAAGCTAAGATGTCGCCGGACAAACACGCGGCGGCCCCACGGCGCGACCGCCAAGGCTGGGCGCCACATGAGAAGAAGAAAGCTTCCAAGAGGTCCAGCGGCCGCAAGGGGACGCTCCCGTACTCCCGGCACCACCACGTCAAGACCATGCGATGCCTACGGCGGCGCGTGGATACCAAGACCAGGCTCCACCTCCACGACTAGCTCTTGTGACCACCGCAGGCTGCCGTGCCTTCACCCCCGAGCTGCACAGCGTCGTCTGGCCCGGCAAGTTCAAGCCTGACCTACCTCCGCGCTATGACGGCACCCCCGACCCTGCTGAGTTCCTGCAGCTCTATGAGTTGAGCATTGAGGCGGCCAAAGACCACGGAAAGGTCATGGCAAATTGTTTTCCCATGGCTCAAGGACGGCGCGCGCTCATGGCTCCTGAACCTGCCCGCGGGATCAATCTCCTCCTAGGGTGAGATGCGCGAGCGTTTCATCGCCAACTTTCAGAGTACTCACGACCGCACTACCGCTGCGGGTGACTGACGCATCAAGCAAGAGCTGTGGAGACCTGCAAGTACATCCAGCGCTTCAATAACGTTCGCCTCAAGATCCCCAAGGTGACGGACGAGGCCATCATCTCAGCATTCTCCGATGGCGTCCACGACGTCAGATGAAGGAAGAGCTCGCCATCCACGAGGACCTGTGCACGACCCTGGAGATGTTCAACATGGCGACCAAGTGTGCGAGAGCTGAGGAAGGGTGCCTCTCCCTCCACGAGCTCCCAGCTGCAGACTCGGAAGACAAGAAGGCCAAGACCAAGGACGTTCATGGTCGCGGCCATGGTCGCGGCTGAGCCAGAGATGAAGCACGGTTGCGACCACCCAGAGTCATCCAAGGCCAACCGCCTGTTCTGCGCCTTCCACAACGTACACAGCCACAACACCAACGACTGTCGGGAACTCAGGGCCATTCACGACGGGCGCCTTGGTCGATGCCCTGAGCTCAACGACCGGGGCTACGGCCGAGGAGGAGGACCAAGTGGAGGACGCTGGGATGACCGCGGTCCTCGCCAGGAGTGGTGCAACCAGCCTTGTGAGGACAGCTGGCAAGGCCAGGCTCGCGAGGGCGCCTGGAGAGATCAGCCTTGTGAGGACCGACCTCAGGGCAACGCCGGCCTCCCTCCGCTGCCACCACCACCAA
Organism: Aegilops bicornis; assembly: GCA_021605145.1. Taxonomy (NCBI): domain Eukaryota; kingdom Viridiplantae; phylum Streptophyta; class Magnoliopsida; order Poales; family Poaceae; genus Aegilops; species Aegilops bicornis. Next base: position 268,778,979 of record CM038673.1, read on the forward strand.
CGAGGGGGGTGGGGGCTTCTAGGAGCCTCGCGCCATCGCCTGCATCTTGGGTGGCGCTCAAGTCCCAGCCTCCCAGCGCATCTTCAAGCAGTTCGCTCGTGAGGTGAACGTGGCCCTCCCCGGGCTCGAGGCTGCACACCCGCTTAGGTGGTCGAAGTGCACCATCACCTTCGGCTCGTTCGACCAGCTCAATTGTGCGGCAACTGCCGGCGCCCTCCCGATGCTCTGTTCGCCCGTCATCAGCAATGTCCTTGTCACCAAGACCCTCATCGATGGTGGTGCGGGACTCAATGTTCTTTCCATCGAGACGTTCGACCTCCTCCAAGTGCCATCTGATCAGCTGCAGCCCACCAAGCCCTACTCAGGGGTGACCGACGGCTCCACCACCCCGATAGGTCAGATCTGCCTCCCTGTCACCTTCGGCTAGCGCGATAACTACCGCACCGAGCTCACCGACTTCGATGTCGCCCACATCCGCCTGCCGTACAATGCCATCCTTGGGTATCCGGCCCTGGCCAAGTTCAGGGCGGTGACCCACCACGGCTACAACGTCCTCAAGATGCCAGGGAACCACGACATCATCACGATCACTTGCGAAGAGAAGAACGTGGTGTGCTCCCTCGAGCACGCCTATCAAGCTGCGGCGATTGAATACCCAAACAGCGAAGGTGCCATTTACCCTCCTGAGGCAGTCCCCAAGAAGAAGAAGAAGCAGTTTCTCTGTCAAGAGCCTCAGGAGAGCGGTCTCTCCAGAGTCACCACCTCAGGACCTGCGCCCACGGATGGGGCACCTCCCTCTCTCTTATAGGAAGGCGCGCCTGGCGCCCTCTGCAAGCTGGGCTCGGGGCTCTCTTCTGGAGGGCCTCTGACCTAGCCAGTGTCACGAGGGAGGCGCTTGGGCACCACATGGAGGCATGCTTCATCGCACGCTTCCCTCAGGAGGGCACAAGGCATGGAGAGCCTGGTGCCCAGGAGTTCATCACCAAGACAACCGAGGAGCTTCACGAGGCGAGAGCCATGAGTGGCGACCGCCGCCCACCACCTGGCATAGCTCCTTGTCCTGGCGAGGAAGACGAGCTGCGCGTCTACGTCAACATCCCAGGGCTCAACAGAGCCGCATCCTAGAAGCGCCTCTATACTTTGTTGGCCGGTGCGAGGGTCCACCTCACAGCTACGTTCGGATGCCCTTCGGCTTGCCGAACGCGACTGTTACCTTCCAGCGTCACCTGCGGAGCATTCTGGCGGCTCAGGAGACCAGGCTTCAGGCGGTCCAGGCGGAGATGGCGATGGTTCATCGCGAGCTCCCGGGACCCCTAGAACCTCCCGAGGTTCCGGACCCAGGTAGTTCATGAGGAGGAACTCCTCGAGCGCGCGCCTTCAGCTACTTCAACACCCCTCCAGCAACGGTGCCAGGTGACATTTTCCAGTTCATTCAGTTGGGGGCGCCCTCGGGCTACATCATCCCCAGGCCGCATGGGTCCGTCCCTGCGGCATGTATCGTTCTTGCATTTACCAAAACTAGCTTGCCTCCTCCCATGAGTTATTTCACGATTATCATATGCCTGTCCGGTATGTCGATACCATGAACACCGTACGCCTTAGCAAGCCCGCCGACGATCGCCTCATGATTAAGGACTCGCACGGCATCTTTGCTCGGGTCCGTCCCTACAGCGTTGCTAAACCCAAGATGCCGATCTCTGGCTCGCGGGCCAGCTCCCGTGTACGTCACCTGCCATGGCCCTTGGTGCCTTGTTCTTGCATGAGCTAATTGTGGACGGATGAGCCAGGGCGCGCGACCCGGTGCCTCGCCACCACGGGAACCGCGTGCCAATTGTCTTTCTTTAGGATTTTCCGCATGAGAAGACTGGACACAGCGTATGTGCTTGGGTCCGTCCCTGCAGTATCGATAAACCCAACGACTGAGCTCTGTCTGGCGGCCCGGCCCCGTTCACGTCACCTCCTTGGGTCATTGGTGTTTGGCCTTCTCATGTGATCACCTCAGGAGATTCATTCGGCGCAGGTTGTCTAACCATCTCGCAGGTCCACTACAGCTGTCAAGAATCAAATTCAGGCGCACCCCGCCTTGAGGTAGGGCCTCGTGAGTCCCACACTGGCTCACGAGTGCCCAGACACACCTCGTCTAGCCCTGCCGTGCAAGCCACGTGTCTAGGCGGGGATGTACATGCCCCCGGGGCTCCATTCAGAGGGAGCCCCCACCCACGCACCAGTGGAAGCACCATGCTCCGCGCTGGCAATCGACATGGACGAGGAGCGGCTATGCCCGTGCAAGTGCGGAAGCGCTATGCTCCGCGCTGGTGATAAATAACTGAGTCGGCCCCATGGCCGCATCAACCTCAGGGAGCCGCCAGGCTCAGTGTCTAGCCTCATCGCAACACTTTCCCCTTGGGTAGTCGCGCGATGGGGCCGGGCACGGGGGCTATGCTCGGGTCATGCCTAGCATACGCCACCCCGCCAGGTCCCCTGGACCTGGTCGTCGCGCGCCCTCTCATGCGGGACCTCGGCGAGGACAGGTATGGAGGTCTGTTTGTAAGTCAAGGGGGATTCCTGAGCATCGCAACTCAGGAGCCTAACTGGTCACGTAGCCCCTCACCCCTTGGCCTCATCCTGGTGATCTGGATGACCCAGCGGCGGCTGAGGCATGCGCCGGGTCGGGCCCTCTGACCGAGAACGCTAAGGCCTACTTTCGCATTCCCTTCCCAAGGGTTGTCTGTATGTCAAGGGGGACTCCTGAGCATCGCTACTCAGGAGCCTAACTGGTCATGTAGCCCCTCACCCCTTGGTCTCATCCTGGCGGTCCGGACGACCCAACGGCGGCTAAGGCATGCGCGGGGCCAGGCTCTGCCAACGCAGAACACTAAAGCAACGGGAAGGTAATTGCGGAATCCTAACAAATTATTACAATACGTACTGTTTCTTCAAATACCAAATAGAAGTTTTAACGCCTCCACGAGGCACGGTGCATGTTGCAGGAAAATAAAAGTGGAGAGGAGCACCGCCAACAAGCCTTCTTTTCAGCCTTGGGCGCTGCCATCAAGGAGTGCCCCTTTGTCTATAACGTCATCGTCGCTCGTGCCGTCACCCGTGGCCGTAGGATCGGTGATGCGGAGCATCCCACGTTCATCCCCATGTACACTCTGACTACTCTCCAAACCCCAAGTGGACATATGACGAGACCTCGAACATACGCCATTGGACACAAGGTGAACTCGCTCCTCTCCGAACCATCACTTTCTACATGTGAGATATGGCTACTACCTCCAACGTGTGTTCTATGCATGACCAGGTACTTGGAGGAAAGCCACGAAGTCACCACATCCAACGGAACAGCTAGCGAGTACGCCAAGTACAAGGACCAAGAGAAGAAGCTGCGCGAAGCTACAGCCACCGGACGACCGGCCCAGCCCGGACGTTCGGCCCCTGTCGACCGGAGCCACCGGACGTCCGACGACTCCCAGCACCCGGACGACCGCCAGACACCGAACGTCCGACACTCTCCAGCGCCCGGACGACCGACGCCGACCGGATATCCGACACCACCTGTCCAGAGCCAAAACGCCGGACGTCCGACATGCACAGGACGACCGGACCCTCGCGAGCCACCGGACGTCCGGTACCTGTCGGACGTCCGACGCCTGTGCGCCCGCCCGTGTGTTGGACCGAGTCCACTTACCCTTTCATTCACCTAGACTATATATACTCCTCCACCTCATCCTAGTTAGGGCTAGCGTTGATTTAGCTCATTGTTAGATAGAGCTTCGCTCATCCATATCGGATCTCCTCCTCGTGAGAGATCGCGACCTCTTCGGAGAAGATCCACCATGGATTCAAGACCCCTTTACGGGAAGATCCCTCGTGGATTCAAGACCTCCTCTTGGAGATGAGCTACTACCACTTGTAACGTCCGTTCTTGACTTTGGATCATGTATCTCCCTTTGTGTTCATCGATCTAGCACATGTGTGATTGATCTTGTTGGTTTGAGTGATTCTCTTGTGTTTTCCCCGTGATTTCCCTCGTGTTCTTCCGCTCGTTCTTCGTGTTCCTCGTAGGGATCCTCTCCAAACGTGAAAGATCATCCACATAGGGTTCTGCCCTACATCATCTTGGTATCATGAGCCACGTTGATCACGTTTTGGAGCCCCTACCCCGTGTTTTCTAGCTTGATTTTGTTGTGTACTTCCCTAAATTCGAAAATTTCGCATCAAAAATAGCCCCAAATTTTTTTGTGATTTGTTGGTTTTGATGATGTTTTGTTGATTTTGATCCATGGATTTTCTTGGTTTCGAGTGGATCTAGCATTTCCCCAAGTTTCCCCATCTTCCATCCACAAAATCTCTTCAATTTTGACCTCAAAATACCAAAATTCCGCCCAAAATCGTGTCCCGGAGCTCAAATCCCGCGTTGACCCCCGACCCCCGGACGTCCGACCTTTCCGGACGACCGGAACCCCTATCCCGAACCGAATATACGGATTTCCGACTTTCCCGGACGTCCGACGCCCCGGACATCCGACCTTTACGGACGTCTGTAACCTGTAGTTTCAGACTTCGGCTGATTTTTGTTTTGTCCATAACTAATTCAGCCGGACTCCGATTTTCGCGTTCTTTAGCTCGTTGAAAAGCTCTTGACATACCCCTTCCAAAAAAAATACCACCAAAACCATTTGACTCCATAAAAGTTTTGGAACTTTGGCATCTTTGCCTAGGGCTTCCACCACATCATCCGCATAGCCACCACCGACTTCCGCAACCTAGCCAATTTTGTTCCCCATGGTTGTTTGAGTTGTAATTCGAGTCTCCTAAGGGGTTTCGGCTACTTAGGGACGGTTGCTTCTTCATCAACCACCACCGCCACTTCCGCATAGGCTTACCCATCATACACTTCCACCACCCCCAACTTAACCCAATTTTGTTTGTGTTGTGAGTTGTGTCTCCTAAGGTGTTTAGGCTACTTAGGGACCGTGCTTGCAACTCCGACACCGTGTATAGTTCACCACCTTACCATCCACTTCCGCATTGCGTACTCCAAAACCACCATTGCATTTCCGCAATCCCATTGAGCTTCATAACCACCACCGCATTCCGCTACCACCATTTGACATTTGTCATTTGAGATTTTGAGTTCGCGGTTTTACATTTCCTAAGGTGTTTCGGCTACTTAGGGACGAGTCTCCATCATCTTGGTATCTACATCAAGAACACCGCCACTCATCATCTCAAAGGACGGTAACCTCGACGACACCATCGTATATTCCCCTCGCAATTGCATTGATAACCCCTAGCCCATTTTGCGTCACTTGCCTATCGAGACTAGCCATTTGAGTATTGCCGGCAACATTACTTGTGCACATTAGTGATCATTGATCTACATCATCCATTGCATACATACCATATCATATTGGTATCATATCATCCATTGTGTCACAATATCGTTCCCGCATATACACAATAGCTATCTTGGTTTGTGCATTGTGCAAAAGTGGCCATAGAAAAAAAAAGAAATAAAGCTTTTAAGCAAAAGAAAGAGAGCAAAGAGCTTGTAAGCAAGTGTCATAGCATCATACCACATTGCATGTAAGATTGTCATATCCGATCATCTTGGATCATCTTGAGAGAACACCGGGAACCATACATACATAGCATACTTGGGATAGAAAGTTTATCCATTTTGCATCGTATAGGTTGTGCACAAGTGTCGTATCCGCCTATTGAGCAATCGTGCTAGCGTCTCTCTTGAGTTGTGCAACACGAGCGTTTTGGTGGATTCCACATTTTGAGCTCATTCCTTGGTTGCACGACCCCATTTATCTATCCGTGTGTGTGTTTCCGTGTACCTTTCATTGCTATTGGTCTACTTGTTTCGCTTGCGAATTTGTGAATCTCTTTCAACATTATTGACTCTTGCTAACATTTTTGCATCAATTTTTTGTGCCACTATCCTCACCGAGCTCCACCATAAGCCTTACTTGTGTAGGTGTGAGAACTGACAAGAATTGGTACCAATTGTGCTATTTCCTTGTTACCCATTTGAGTGATCATTGATCCATCTTTAACATCGGTCAAGGTACATTTGGTCTCGTTCTTCTCTTTCTCCCACTCATATTTGCTCGAGTTTTGTGATGGATAGGCAAGGCATTTCATCTCCGGTCTTCGACAACGACGACGGCGTGAACAACTACATCACCAAAGCGTCAATCTTCGATCAACAACGACAAATGCAAGGCGCACAATCAAGATTGCGTGAGCGCATCGAGAACCTCTCCATCGACATTCATCTCTCCGAAGCAAGGAAAAGGGACTACATCGACAACAAGCTTTCCGCATAAAAGAAGGAGCAAGATGCAAGGATGGAGGAGATTCGAGCCTTGATCAAGTATTCTTCCCCTTCGTCATCTTCAAGGCGGCGATGTTCAAGCCACAAGTCTTCGGAGCGCCCAAGCGATGCAAGCACAAGTCGTCCACGTCCACATCTCCATGTCGACCACCATCACGTTCGTGATCCACATCGTCATGAAGGGCAATTCACCTTCAAGCAACATGTGCACGACAAGGACGAACGACATCTACTACGAGCTCAAGTGCGACATCGACACCATCAACATGAAGATGCTCAACAAGCACAAATGCACAAGTCCCAACAAGCCCTACCTCACGCCAAGTCGAAGCTTCATGAGCACAAAAGAAGACCGCGAGACGAGCACCACCAAGACGGAGCTACGGCTACACCAACCACTTCGGCATCTTCGCCAAGTGCTATCAAGGCATCTTCGCCTTTGGACATACGGCATCTTCGCCTACTTCCCATGAGTTCGCCTAAGTCGACATCTTCAACAACAAGGCGACCACCTATGAGCGAGGGCGACACTTCCATCTTCGGAAGCCCCTCAAGGAAGATGGCCGAGCATGGGAAATTCCCTTCGGTCATGGAGACGAGCTACGAGGTGCCACATCATATGGGTCTCCCACACCAAGACGGTGACAAGAAGGTCGAGCAAGGGCCATCCCCTTCGACCATGGAGACGAGCGCGAATCTCTTCTACAACATGAGGACGGTGCCCATATTGGACTCATACTCCGAGTCAAGCTACGGGACCGCGCATGGAGACATTTGCACCTACACCTCTCCGACACCCACATATGTTGAGCTACCCCATTTGTCATGTGAGGAGAGCCACCACCCCATGAGAGAGATGAGTGACTCCACCATACGTGACATTGAGAGCATTTCCTATGAGAGGATGAGTGTGACCACCACTAGCCCCACACATGAGAGCATGCCACACATCCTATGTGAGGTTGAGCGCAATTTGAATGACTCCACCAACCATATGAATGAGAGGATCCAAGAGGGAGTGAGTGAGCCACAACACTTAGTGAGTGAGGTAGTTGACACGGCATGTGAGGCCACCATGATTCCTAACGACTTAACCTCTACTCCTAGTGTGTTTTCTTCTTTGGTGCTAGGTCTCCTACATTACGACATGCCTATCCTCGACGAGTCCATCCCTCAGAAGGGAAAACTGATGGCCATGATGGACGATGATACACCCCCCACATGGTACCATCAAGATGAAGATGACAACGATTGGATCTTCGACACCTCACCTACAACACATGAGTGATGCTCCAAAGGTAATATAGGTGATGGTGCTTCTCTTGTCCCACTAGTGGACTCTCTTGACATCGATTGCTCCCATGATGTTGACCCACCTATTACCATGCTTCATGCTAGTGAAACTTCTTCATGCCTTGACTTACCTATTTATGATGAGATGATGAGCATGTTGAGTTGCCTAGTTGTGATGCTATGCTTCATAGGATATCTTGTGAAAATTCTATTGGTCACTTCATGTTTGACAATCCATTGAACTTGTCATATGCTATGAGTGAGATCTCCCATATAGCCTCATTTCAATCTCAACATAGTAACTATGCATGCCCCATTAAAATAAATCCCATTTGCACTTATGGCATAGATGACGAGATGATGGTCATTGGCTTTTGTTTCTCATGTGATGATATTGCCATGCTTCCTTTACATGATTTGCGCAAGTCATCTACTATGTCATGCCATGATCACATTGTTCCAAATATGCTTTGTTTTGAATGTTGCCAATATTCTCCATGTGATGTTGCTACTCATGCTCATGAGGAGACCCCCATAGTTTCCTCATACATATTAGGAGATCTTGATGCATTTCATACTTTGCATGATTCCCATGATAGTGTACACCATATGCATTCCATGAATAACAATGCTCTAGATATTTCTCATGATGCATTACACAATTTGAGCCTCCATTATGCCATGCATAACAACAAACCTATCATGATGGATGACATGTTTCTATATCACGCATCTCATTTATTTGAGCATTGGATATTTGGTGCTAACCAACACACAAACACATATGCATCATGATGGATGATGCGTACATCTACCATGCACACACAATTTTCCCTTTGTCTTTGATTTGTGTAGGTACTCACGTATACTCGTCAACCTCTCAATCCCAACAGTTGACGAAACGAGATCTTGAGAGCAACGATGCTTTGGGATCACGTGAATTGTCCTTACCACCGTTCTCTTCGCGCATCGACTACGCGCATCTCTTTTACTTGTCTCTCACATGGCTATGGGCTATTTACCACTTGTCACCTTATGCCCATACTATCGTCTTCACTTTGCATGTTATTTTTGCTCCTATGCCTTTGCCATGCAATTGTGACCCTTGCTTGCATCTACCCATAATTCACCATTATGATACTCCTATGTGTATTTTCATGCTTGGTGGAGATCCTTGTTGCTATAGCCATGTTTATCATGTGCCCCATGCTATTGATGCTATTTTGCTCATATCTTGCTTTCATACTTGTGCTATGACATGTGAATTATTCATGCCCACTATTTGCACCAATGACATGCTTGCCATGATTCCTTCTAATCACGTTGCATCTTGGCACTACTAGCTTGCTTGACTTGATCGCTATGATTTCTTGCTATGTTGCATCACCCATGTTTCACTATCACTTGCTTTCTTGGGTTGATGACATATATGTTCATGCCTCTCACTTGATTTGCCATGATCATTGTCTCTTGTCTCCATTAGTTGCATCTCTCATATCACCTTGTATTGAGTGCAACCATACTATGCTTATTGCTCTTGGAGACATTGACAAATTACTTGTGATGCATGCTTGTTTACTTGAGCCTATTGTATTTGGTTGTTATCGCATCATATGCCACCATACTATGAAATGCTCCCTTGTCCTTTCTTATGATGAGCATGATGCATACACTTGTTGGGTATCGTACCACACGAATGATAGGTTTTGCATTTCCGCTAACCTCATTTGTTTTTCCGAGTGTTTTCCATGTTCTTTCGTTTTGAAGGATTCACAAGGCGATACCGTCATGAGACAATTTGGTTATGTGAAGGCGTACACGATGTGCGACACCAACATTTTCGACATTCTCATAAAGGTGAACTCCTTCCCTTTGAGCCACCCTCAATTATGCATATTGGATGGGCCATTCTTTCATTGTTGTTTCCTTCTTGTTGTCTACATGATACATCTATTGGATGGAGGACCGACATTGGAGATGGACCCTATGGACCTTCAAGTTGTGGAGTACTCGGACTTAGTGGATTCACCATCGGACCACCACTTCTACCACGACATTGAGCTATGGTACAACACCCCCCATAAAATTTTTGCATCTTATACATGGATTGACCCACATTATGATTGCCTTGTTGCATCTTCAATTTCAATGTCATCCATGATATATGAGCTTGTGCATTTTCTTAACAAATTTGTTGTGATCTTTCTTGATGGCATATTCATATTGCCTACCATCAATTGCATGATAACATAATCATATTGAGCATGCATTGCCATATTCATGCTATTGATAAACCGTCTCACTATGACATTATTTTGCACCGTGGTTGCATTGATCACATTCACGACACCTTTGTGTGCCCAATGCATGAAATTTCTCTCATGAATGCTTTACATGTCATTTTACATCATTTGGATAAGCATTTCATGCCTTGTCATGAACAATTCCTTTGGACGGACTCATTCTTACATGATGGACATTTCGTGTGCGCTAACCATTGTATTTCCGAGTGTTGCTTGTGTTTGCTCTTTTTGCATGTCTATCACTCCGGCGACACCTTGGACTACTTGGATTGTGCCATGTCTTCAACTTCGTCCAACTACAAGTCCGTCTACGACAACCGTTTCCATGGTGATGAGGATCATGATCCGAGGTCGGATCTTTCCCAAGGGAGGGGATATGATGCGGAGCATCCCACGTTCTTCCACATGTACACTCCGACTACTCTCCAAACCCCAAGTGGACATATGACGAGACCTCGAACATACGCCATTGGACACAAGGTGAACTCGCTCCTCTCCGAACCATCACTTTCTACATGTGAGATATGGCTACTACCTCCAACGTGTGTTCTATGCATGATCAGTACTTGGAGGAAAGCCACGAAGTCACCACATCCAGCGGAACAGCTAGCGAGGACGCCAAGTACAAGGACCAAGAGAAGAAGTTGCTTGTGGCTTCTGGCCACCGGACGACCGGCCCAGCAGACGTCCAAGCCCCTGAGACAAGCGAATCTCACAGACGGCCGAGCCTTTGGACGTCCGACGACTCCAGCCGCCGGACGACCAGCGCCCGACCAGACGTCCGACACCACCTGTCCAGAGTCAAAACGCCGGACGTCCGACATGCACCGGATGACCGGACCCTCGCGAGCCACCGGACGTCCGGTACCTGTCGGACATCCAACGCCTGTGTGCCCGCCCGTGTGTTGGGCCGAAGCCACTTACCCTTTCATTCGCCTAGACTATATATACTCCTCCACCTCCTCCTAGTTAGGGTTAGCGTTGATTTAGCTCATTGTTAGATAGAGCTTCGCTCATCCATATCGGATCTCCTCCTCGTGAGAGACCGCGGCCTCTTCGGAGAAGATCCACCATGGATTCAAGACCCCTTTACGGGAAGATCCCTCGTGGATTCAAGACCTCCTCTTGGAGATGAGCTACCGCCACTTGTATCGTGCATTGTTGACTTTGGATCATGTATCTCCTTTGTGTTCATCGATCTAGCACATGTGTGATTGATCTTGTTGGTTTGAGTGATTCTCTTGTGTTTTCCCCGTGATTTCCCTCATGTTCTTCCGCTCGTTCTTCGTGTTCCTCGTAGGGATTCTCTCCAAACGTGAAAGATCGTCCACATAGGGTTCCGCCCTACATCAATCGGCGACACCATCAACCGGAGGCGCTGGGTCGATGGGGAGGAACTTCTCCAGCAGGGCCTCCACCAGTTCCTTCACGGCTTTGGTAGCGGTTGCGCAGCGCTCCTCGTCCACAGGCTCAAGCAGAACTCCAAGGTCAATGCTCGGGTCGCGAAGATGGAGGTGGCTGAAGATGTGCGTCATAGCCGAGGAGGAGAGCGCACGGGCTTCCCCTTCCACCATGGTGCCGGACCCATTGGCAACACCCTCGAGCGCCTCGACAAGCTGGGGGAGCAGCTCGGCGGGGCCTTCCTCAGCAGTGACTAACGGCTCCTTCAACCCCCTCCCGTAGAGCCCCCGCAGCGCCTTGCGGGACCTCTTCCCAAGGGAATCGAAGGTGGCACGATTGTTGGCAAGGGTGTTAGACTAGGCCTCTAGCAGGGCCTTCTCCTCCTCCACCTCCTTATTCAGCTTCTCCACGCGATCGCGCTCTGCAGCCTGCGTGTGCGCTGACTGCTCCAGCTCGGTGTCACGGCTGACGACCGCGTCTTCTCGAGACTTCAGCTTGTCCTCCCGCGCCTCACGCAGACGAGCCTCAGCGGCGCGCTCATTGCGCAGGGTCTCCAGCTCGGCTTCCGGCACCCGACAATGCTCCTTGGCAGCCTTGGCATCCTTCAACCCCACCTCGTAGGCGCCCACGGCCAGGTCGGCAGCCTGCTTACCCTCCTCGGAGGCTGCCACGGCCTGGCTCCATGCCGCCCTCACACACGCATCGGATCAGAACCACCTCGAGACCCACTCTAGTCGCCCCGACGCCAGCCGACGGTCAGCACCTTGAAGGTCGGCGCGAAGCTGGGTCAGCGCGAGAAGGGCGTCCTCCCGAGCATCAGACAAAGCAGGGGGATCACGGCCTAGCGGTGCAATGGAAGGGGGAAGAAACGGCGTCGGTACCAAGGCCTACAAGTTAGCGACAACAGAAGGGGCCGGGGGCACCTGAGCCTTCGCGACCTCAGCGGGTGATCTGGGGGCAGGCGCCCCAGGAGCCAGCTTGGCTATGGAGATTGCCTTCTCTTGAGGGCGGGCTCCTGCATCTCGCGAGGATGACTCGGCCACTGAGGCTCGGGAGCCATCGCCATCCTTCCGCGCCGGAGGTGGCATGGCCGCGGCAGGCTGCTGGGTCTCGGAGGTTGCAGGCACCCCCTTCTTCTTCTTCACCACCGACGTTGGCCTAAGAGTATAAAGGGAAGGCATCAAGAAACTACGGCAAGTACATGAACAAAAGATCAGGGCGGAGCGCTTACTGGTCCACGGTGGCTTACTCCCTCACCCTCTTCTGGAGCATGAAGCCCGAAGGCTTCGCGGTCTAGGACACCGCACGCTGAGCCCTGTGGGCGACGAGTGCACGCCGTGGGACCAGCAGATAGCGCCACGACGACGGCGGAGGCATCACCTCAGGAGATCAGTGCCGATCTGCTCTTCTTCAGGACCCCGGCCTGCAGCTTCTTCGGGGGGGGGGGGGTGCCCTTAGATCTCGTGGTGACCCCGGCAGGGTGCAGCGACTCCCTCACCGGATGCTCTCCCGGCCTCATCGTCGTTAGGAAGGGTGCGCATGAGATCTGCCAGGCGCGTAGGAGAAGTCTCCCCTCCCCCTCCTGGGTCGCCTCCGAGTACGGCTCCTCCTCCTGGCCGGATTCACCAAAGGACAGCACCACCAGGGCTCCAGTGGGCATCGGCAGCACAAGCCCGCGCTCATTGAAGACGGGCATGGCAGCGGCGATCTTCGCCCTATCTGGGTGGCGGTACAGCGGAAGATGAGTATCAGGCGGGTACCCCTAGTCGCCCCCGACCAGGAGGCGGAGGGCCTTGTCCAGCTCCTTGTCGGACAGGGCGTCCGGGCGCAGGCGGAGGTCGCCCCCCTCGTCCATGAGTTTCCACAAGGGACGCGAGCGCGCCTAAAGTAGAGTCGGGCGCTGCGCCAGAAACTCCTTGATGATCATGGCCCCCGTCAGCTTCTCCCCCTTCGGGTCATCAGGCTTCAGGTCAGACACCATCCTCCCCAACATCTGCTTCACCCGGGGGTCGGTGAGCTTCGCGCTATTCCATCCCTCGTGAGGTGCTGGCATCCTTTCGGCAGCGCCAGCCGAGGGTAGGAGCTCTGGACATCCATGAGGACGCACTTGTTCCTGAAATTCTCCACCTTCTTTCCGGCTCTTGAGATCGCGTTGCTTATGTTGGCCGCGACGAAGTTGGCCCACCCTGAGCATTAGCCCTCCTTGTTCCGGAGGTAGAAGAAATGGCAAAGCAGCACCACGGACGGCATCACCCCCACGAAAGCCTCGCAGTAAAAGCCAAAGATCGACAGGAGAAGGGCGGAGTTGGGATGAAGATGGAGGGCGTGGAGCTTGTAATTGCGGAGGACGGCAAAGAAGAAGTCAGAGAAAGGGGGGACCAGCCCCGCGAAGACACTGTGCATGAAGAGGGGTAGAAGGTACTGCCTGAGGCCTCCGGTTCCACGGAGCCGACCCGAAGCGCGGTCTCTCCTCCCTCATTACTGTCGCCCGTAGTCATCGAGGCCAGCGGCGAGGTTCTTCTCCGAGGCGTGGGCCTTTCGAGGCGGGGCTCGAACTAGGAGGGCGAGCGCGCGGCCTTAGCCTTGTCAGTGGCCATCGGCTGCGTCCTCGGGGAAAAGTTTCGGCGGAACAGGAGTCTCTTTGGGCGAGAAGGAGAAGGGGATTGTAACGCCCCAAGACCGACGCTCCAGAAGTCTTCCAGCTATTTTGTTGTCGCCGTGTGTTTTATTTTTATTTGTTGCATTCATCATGACATCATACGCATTGCATCTACATATTTTCATAAAACTCGTAGTCGTTCGTAGTTGCCGCTTCTCCTTGTCTCCGTGGCATGTCGTCAGACCATTTGTCTTCCTTGACCATTCTCAGTCCAACCCAATGTTAGGGATATCGCTTATCGGCAACTTATGTGCCGACCTATGGTAAGGGGTAAATCGGCCAGTTTATCGGCATATCGGTCGATTTATCGCCATCTCGGCCGATTTATCGGCCGATTTATCTTATCAGTCAGACAACAATAAGCGATAAATCGGCCGATTTATCGGAATATCGGAAGATATCTTAAACAGTGGTCCAACCACACACTTGACCTCATCCATCTAACCCCTCTTCGCGCAATACTCTGATCCCCTCGCGTGCATCCGAAAGTTGTCCCGAACCCGACCAGGATTGTTGTCACCGATGGGTCCGAATCATCCCCTAACATCCCTAAAACATCCTTATTTGGACTCCCTAGCCTATTTATTCTCGACTGCCCGGTTACGATCAGACAGACCGAATACCCCCTAACCTAATCCAGCAGGCCCTAAAATCTAGAAGAGCTGTCCCATCCTTCCTCATCGCCGCTGCCACACTCCACCTCCCACCTAGAAATCCTCCGGATCCACCTACTCCTCTCCTTCCGCGCTCAGCCACTGCTCTTCGTCGATCCACCCATCCAACCAGCAGCTCCAGCAGCCACATGAGGCAGCGCCTCCCCGCGTCTCCCTCTACGCTCGTGCCCGAGCAGGAGCGCTCGGCCTCGTCTCCTCGTCCCTGCCACCATCGCGGCCCGTAGGTCCATGGCGCCTTCTTCAGCATCCCCCTGCCGTAGGGCTCCATCGCCCCTGCTCCTCTTCATCTCACATGTCGGCCTGCCTCCTGGCCCGAGGCCCTCGTCGAGCTCGTCTCCGACACCAGCGCCGAACCCCGCCGCCCTCGTCTGTTCGGCGAGCCACCGGCGAGCTTCATCCGAGATGAGCGCCGCTGCCCCCTTCTTCTTCCCCTTTCCAGTGCTCCCCCGTTCCTCTCGATCTCACTCCTCTCTCTCTCTCTCTCTCTCTCTCTCTCTCTCTCTCTCGCAGGGAACCGTCTTGGTTACCACCCGTTCATCACCCCCGTTGTCTGATTTGGCAAGCTCTGGCCTCCCTCGCCTTTCTCGCGTCACCGGAGTCCCGTGTCCAAGTCCCTTGTGCCTCCTCTGCTTCGAGCACTGCTTGATCCGACCGCGTCGCCAAAGGCCCTGTCGTCGCCACCCCCCTGCGTCCGCTCCATCCCTGCCGTCCCGCCGGAGTCCCCTGCCTCACTGGACCCCGCTGCTGCCTTCGCGTCCAGCGCCGCCGCTGCTCTGCTTCCTGACGAGTAGATGATTGCGCCCGCTTCAGTGCCTCCCCACTGTCCAGATCGAGTGAGAGGAGCTCGCCCGGTCCAGCCGCGCGTTGACCGCGCTGGCCAACTGCGTGGGCTGCCAGCCGCGCCAGGCCCGGCGCGCTTCCTCACCCAGCCGGCCGCCACCTCCACAGACTGGGCTTGGCCCATGGTGAGCGCCCCAGCGCCCAGCCAGTTTCGGCCCGCTTCTGTTTTTTTTTCTATCAGCGAATTTTTCTATTATCGAGTGTTTAGCTGTTTTACAGAAAAACCCTAGTGTTCATGCATCTAATAACTAATTAACCATGCACTAGATGTAAATGTTTTATATATGTAAAATGCTTAGAATTTCATCTAGTTTCATAATATACTGCTTCCATCCATATTTAAAATGTTTAAATTGTTGTTTGCATTATTTGCTTAAATGCCATGTTAAAATGATTTATTTCATAACTAAATAACCGTAGCTTAATTGTAAATAAACTTTATATGTAAATGGGGTGAAAAAATGCATAGAATAACTTGGTTCACTTTATTTTGATGTTTAAAAACTTTAAAATATGATATAGGGCAGAACAGTAGCTAATTCGAAATATGCACACGAGGATTTTTCGGAATTGTTGTTTGTTTTTCCATCCTCATTTAAACTTGCCTAAATAGTTAGTATACTTATGCTTCACCCCTTGCCATGTTTAATAATATTTAATATTGCTGGGTACATAAACGAGAGAGAACTAAATATTAATGTGGTATTTCGTCAATATGCAACTCGTTGCATATTGAGCTCCACTTAATTTGTAGTATTGTTTGTGCACTTTGCCATGCCATGCCTCTTTAATCCGGACATGCATCATACTTAATTGTGCATCATGCCATGTTTATGTCAGGGTTGGTTACCTTGTTGTTTGCTTCTTTCCGGTTTGCTTTTCTCGTTAGCTTCAGTTTCGTTCCGGACTTGTGAGGATTCGTTCGACTACGTTGGTTCGTCTACTTCTTGGATTCGGTCTTCTTTGTAGCGGGATTTCAGGCAAGATGACCATTACCCTCGATATCACTTCTATCTTTGCTTGCTAGTTGTTTGTTATATCGCTATGTCGCGCTACCTACCACTTGTTTATCATGCATCCCATATTGCCATGTTAAGCCTCTAACCCACCTTCCTAGCAAACCGTTGTTTGGCTATGTTACTGATTTTGCTCAGCCCCTTTTATAGAGTCGTTAGTTGCAGGTGAAGTTGAACATTGCTCCATGTTCGAACATGATTATGTTGGGATATCACAATATCTCTTATTTAATTAATGCATTTATATACTTGGCAAAGGGTGGAAGGCTCGGCCTTATGCCTGGTGTTTTGTTCCACTCTTGCCGCCTTAGTTTCCATCATACCGATGTTATGTTCCTTGATTTTGCGTTCCTTACGCGGTTGGGGTTATGGGACCCCCTTGACAGTTTGCTTTGAAAAAAAACTCCTCCAACAAGGCCCAACATTGTTTTTCCATTTGCCTCCCACCAATTCTTTTCCCTTGGAAGCTGCAGCCCCGAGGGTCATCTATATTTAACCCCCTCGGGCCAGTGCTCCTATGAGTGTTGGTACAAACCGGGCAGACTACGGGGCCGCCTCGGGGAAACTCGAGGTATTTGGTATATACCTGTAGGCTGACCCATCCGGTGTACCCTGAGAACGAGACCGCGCACCTCCCTATCGTGCTAGGTTTGCAGCATCGAGAGGTCTTGCTGGTCTTGTTTTACCATTGCTGAAATGTCTTGTAAACGGGATTCCGAGTCTGATCGGGTTATTCCGGGAGAAGGAATATTCTTCGTTGATCATGAGAGCTTGTGATGGGCTAAGTTGGGACACCCCTGTAGAGTATAAACTTTTGAGAGCCGCCGTGCCCGCGGTTATGTGGCAGATGGAAATTTGTTAATATGTGGTTGTAGAGAACTTGACACTTGACCTAATTAAAATGCATCAACCGCGTGTGTAGCCGTGATGGTCTCTCTTCGGTGGAGTCCGGGACGTGAACACGGTTTGGGTTATGTTTGAGCGTAAGTAGTTTCAGGATCACTTCTTGATCACTTTTAGCTTCACGTCTGTTGCGTAGCTTCTCATCTTACTCTTATTTGCGTATGTTAGCCACCATATTTGCTTAGTGCTTGCTGCAACTCCACCTCATTACCACATCCTACCCATAAGCTTAAATAGTCTTGATCTCGCGGGTTTTGAGATTGTTGAGTCCTCGTGGCTCATAAATACTACCAAAACAGTTGCAGGTGCCGATGATGCCAGTGCAGGTGATGCTACCGAACTCAAGTGGGAGTTCGACAAGGACCTTGGTCGTTACTATGTTTTGTTTCCTGATGATCAGTAGTGGAGCCCAGTTGGGATGATCGGGGATCTAGCATTTGGGGTTATCTTCTTTTATTTTGGATTTGACCGTAGTCGGTCTATGTGTGTACTTGGATGATGTATGATTTACTTTAGGATTGTGTGAAGTGGCGATTGTAAGGCAACTCTATTTATCCCTTCTTGTTCATTACATGGGATTGTGTGAAGAAGACCCTTCTTGCGACAAAACCACAATGCGGTTATGACTCTAGGTCGTTCCTCGACACGTGGGAGGTATAGCCGCATCGTGGGCATTACAAGTTGGTAATCAGAGCAAACCCGTACTTAGGAGCCCCCTGCTTGATTAAATCCCTGACGTTGTTGAGTCTAGAACCAAATACTTTGAGTCTTAGGATTATATATATCGAAGAGTAGGATTATTTTTACTCCTCAGCCCCTTCGTCGCTCTGGTGAGGTCTCCTGACGTAGATGTTTTGTCTTTCCTCTCCTCAAATTTCACTACAAAAATTTTTAGGATCATGCGGGTATCTTGGGATCGTTCCAATATTCTTGTGACGAGAACATTGTTCTTGGTGCCTCCTGACGTTTAGGGGTTGTGGCAGTGTCCCGGGGAGTTGAGCTCCGAGGTGTTGTTGTCACAATTTTATCGTTGCAGTTCTGGAATACCTGAGTTTCATCGATATCAAAAATCTCTTTTATGCAGCCAGTGGTGAGATAACCTCGACGCCACCCAGTAGTGGGGCGGGAGTTCGGAAGTATTGCCATAGCTGGTATAACGGATGCTTTTCGAAGGTTGAGGTACAAGATCTCCAGAGTTTTATTGGTTATGTGTTGACGGATGGATACAGCTGGATGTAGGGATTGCTAGTTTGGGTTAGATATTATGCTTCCCCTGTATCCCCAACACCAGATTGCATACCTAGAAAGTTTCAGGAGTTTATAGGTGGGAATTCAAGTATCTCGTAGGATATCTTTCCAGCAGACACATCATACGATATGGGGTCTATCATATGTTTGTTCTGGCTTAGTCTGCAAGCCATAATCTTTGTTTTGTTTTGAGTTGTGGTATTCGAGTTGCTTCGAAGGCAAGAGTTGATTCCATACCTTTTCCAAGTGGTGTTGTCATGTTTCTATGGGAGTGTTAATCCTTCTTGGTCATCAAGATTGTCATCCCAATTCTTTTCCAACCGACGTGCTTCTCTTCAAGTGGATCCGATCTTTTCAACATTGGCAAGATCACCTCTCAATTTTCCCAACATTGTTCGTTTCATCCGTTCCCAAGTTGCCTTTGTTTTCCCGCCCTCCCACTCTTTTTCTTCAAGGACTCAGAGATATCAAAATAACTATCCATTTTATTCATGTGAAGTCTCTTCATTTTTGTTCAATCAATATTCTTACCCGGTGATTATCATGAAGATGGTCAGGAGTTCCAAGTTCATCATTCTCCATTCTTGTTTCTTCTCCGGTGGATTCAATTCAAGATTTCAGTGTTGATCATATTCATTTCCTTGTTTCAAATTCTTTCTCATGCCGGTGCACCTCTTAGTCGTTCACTTCTTGTTATTCATTTGTTCTGGAGTGCTGAAGACATCTCAGAAGGCTCGTCTTTCAAGATCCGTTCAAGCTATTCCGAGGTTGTTATCTCATTCAAGCCATTTAATTCAACCGGCGCAATCTCTCTTTTAAATCATTCAATGGTGTATCTTTGAGTGGGCCCTAACCCACATGTCTTTTTCCAGGATCTTACTTGACTCTCCTAATTTTCCTGGAGCTATTCTCAAATCTTTTAAAGTTTGACGTAAGAATGAATTATCATCAGTCATATGTCTTTCCCCAAGATCTTTCAAATTATTTTCATCGTTGGTTCAACCGTTCTAATTTTCATTCTGGAGTGCCTCAACAATTCATAGTGGTGTTTCTCGTCGTCATTCTCGGATTTTGAAGACCGAAGAAGAGTTCCTCTT
Organism: Aegilops bicornis; assembly: GCA_021605145.1. NCBI lineage: Eukaryota > Viridiplantae > Streptophyta > Magnoliopsida > Poales > Poaceae > Aegilops > Aegilops bicornis. Next base: position 268,798,765 of record CM038673.1, read on the forward strand.
AAATCCTTACTCGTTCTAAAAAACATGTGTAGTTCTAGCTTGCTGCCATCCTCTCATAATTGTTTTTTGATTGTGAGAATTCTTTTCACCCATCCGGAGCAATTCAAGAGTCTTTTCAGTTTGATCCTCCGGATCCCATCATCTCACAATTATTCATTCTTAGCTTTCAGATCTCGTTCTCCAAATCTTACCGATGGATCATTCAAGTATTCTCTAATCATCTCATGATCTCTTCGTTCACTTGTATCTAAATACTCTCAAGTATCTTCGTTCATTTTCCAATTCTTCCTGGTGATGTGTTCGTTTTCTTTGTTCGTTCTTTTAATCCTTACGGTGGTTCGTCCAACATTCCTCTTCCATTGTTATCGTATCAATTCATTTGCTCTTACCAAATCCTACTGGTGGTTCGTTAAAGACCTTCCCAAGTTGAGAAATATCGCTCTTCAATTCTTTTTCAACACGAATAAGTAGTATGCCAAATCCAATGCTTCTCATCAATTTAAATTGGTGAAGGATACGCATAACATAATTATTATTCTTGTTTCATCCAAGTGATAAATCCTTTCCTTCAGAGTTTGTTCGGGAGGAATAAATTCTTGGTTTCGAGTTGTTCATCTTGTTTCCTGGTGTTCTAAGCTCTCTCAATTTTCTCATCGCAAAGATCCATTTAAATCAATGCAAGGCTTCAATCTTATTCTTTTCATCCTTCACTTCTCATCCTTTTGTTACCGGAGTTCTTCATGGTGGTTCATCAAGATTTAATTCATTCTTCAAGTGTTCATCAAGATTCTTGTTGTTGGAGCTCAAGTATTCTTCTTCTTGCATTCCGAAATGCAATTCTTTCTACCTTATCTTTTGAAGTGGTGTTATATCATTCTTGACAACTTCTCTTCGTGGTTCATGATTCACATATTGTCAAGAATGAGGTATTTAAACCCATCTTTTTCTTCCTAGGAGTTATCTTGGTATAGCCTTCACATAAAGCCTTCCCTAAGGAATGTTGCTATTGTGGTGCTTATCTATGATCCAAGTATTCGTTGTCCTCTCGGCGAGAGAAGCTTTCAACATTTGGTTGATCCCAAGCGATCAATTGTTTAAGTTAGTGGCATGATTTCACCTCATGTTTTGGGATGTTTGCCATAAGCCCACAACAAGCTTATTCTTTTGTTCTTGATTTTTTTTCAACTCCGTTCAACCCTTCCTCATAGGAAGGCTCCTTCAAGTTCATTCATGGTGGAAGTTGTTGTTCTTTTCTCCATTCTTTTCATTCCATTCTTTCATTTCTTTCGGAGGCATTGATTTGTTCCTCTCGTCACCTCATTTTGTCAAGATCATGTTCTTTCCTTGCCTATCCATTCAACCGGAGTGTTGTGGCTACCATTCCTCTTTTAACCGGAGTCTCCTCCAAGTGCTTTCATTTTGCCAAGTTCATATTCTATTCCTTCCATTTCCAATCGGAGTGTTGTCGTAGTTGTTCTTATCGTTCCTCGTACATCTCATTTCAACCGGAGTGCTTGCATGTACTTCTTGTCCATTAACCCTTTTCTTACGGCTTTCAACGTACAAGGTTCTTGTAATGTTCGTTGTTCCTCTTTTCTAACGGAGTGTTTACAACTTCGTTCATCTCCGTTGTATTCTTTTCTCAAAAATTGTTTAACCTCTCAAGGTTCTTTGGTTTCACTCATTTGTCGAAGAAGCAACTTAGTTTTATCTCTTCTCTTCCTCTTCCGTTTCTCTCCAGTGCCATCCTTAGATCTCGGGTCTAGATATCTTGTAAGTGGAGGAGAGTTGTAACGCCCCAAGACCGACGCTCCAGAAGTCTTCCAGCTATTTTGTTGTCGTCGTGAGTTTTATTTTTGTTTGTTGCATTCATCATGACATCATACGCATTGCATATACACGTTTTCATAAAACTCGTAGTTGTTCGTAGTTGCCGCTTCTCCTTGTCTCCGTGGCATGTCGTCAGACTGTTTGTCTTCCTTGACCATTCTCAGTCCAACCACACACTTGACCTCGTCCGTCTAACCCTTCTTCGCGCAATACTCCGATCCCCTCGCGTGCATCCGAAAGTTGTCCCGAACCCGACCCGGATTGTTGTTACCAATGGGTCTGGATCATCCCCTAACATCCCTAAAACATCTTTGTTTTCTTATTTGGACTCCCTATCCTATTTATTCTCTACCGCCCGATTATGATCACACGGACCGAATACCCCCTAAGCTAATCCACCAGCGTATATAAACGGGGCAACCCTAAAATCTAGGAGAGCTGCCCATCCTTCCTCCTCGCCGCTGCCACACTCCACCTCCCACCTCGGGATCTCCTCCCGATCCACCTGCTACTCTCCTTCCGAGCCCAGCCACTGCTCTTCGTCGATGCACCCATCCAACTCCGGCAGCCCAAAGCAGCCACATGAGGCGGCGCCTCGCTGCCTCCCTCACGCTCGTGCCCGGCAGGAGCGCTCGGCCTCGTCTCCTCGTCCCCGCCACCATCGCGTCGTGAGGTCCATGGCGCCTTCTTCAAGATCCCCGCCAGTAGGGCTCCATCACCCTGCTCCTCTTCATCTCACGTGTCGGCACGCCTCTGGCCCGAGGCCTCGTCGAGCTTGTCTCCGACACCAGCGCCGAACCCCGCCGCCCTCGTCTGTTCGGCGAGCCACCGACGAGCTTCATCCGAGATGAGCGCCGCTGCCCCCTTCTTCTTCCCCTTTCCATTGCACTTTGCCATGCCATGCCTCTTTAAACTGGACATGCATCATACTTGATTGTGCATCATGCCATGTTTATGTGAGGGTTGGTTACCATGTTGTTTGCTTCTTTCCGGTTTGCTTCTCTCATTACCTTTGGTTCCGTTTCGGAGTTGTGAGGATTCGTTTGACTACGTTGGTTCGTCTACTTCTTGGATTCGGTCTTCTTCCTAGCGGTATTTTAGGCAAGATGACCATTACCCTCGATATCACTTCTATCTTTGCTTGCTAGTTGTTCGTTCTATCGCTATGTCGCCCTACCTACCACTTGCTTATCATGCATCCCATATTGCCATGTCAAGCCTTTAACCCACCTTCCTAGCAAACCGCTGTTTGGCTATGTTACCGATTTTGCTCAGCCCCTCATATAGCGTTGTTAGTTGTAGGTGAAGTTGAAGATTTCTCCATGTTGGAACATGATCATGTTGGGATATCACAATATCTCTTATTTAATTAATGCATCTATATACATGGCAAAGGGTGGAAGGCTCGGCCTTATGCCTGGTGTTTTGTTCCACTCTTGCCGCCTTAGTTTTACATCATACCGGTGTTATGTTCCTTGATTTTGCGTTCCTTATGCGGTTGGGGTTATGGGACCCCCTTGATAGTTCGCTTTGAATAAAACTCCTCCAGCAAGGCCCAACATTGGTTTTCCATTTGCCTACCACCTATTCTTTTCCCTTGGGAGCTGCAGCCTCGAGGGTCATCTTTATTTAACCCTCTCAGGGCCAAGGTCCGCCTCGAGTATTGGTCCAAATCTGGGCAGATCAAGGGCTGCTGGGGAACTTGAGGTATTTGGTATATACCTGTAGGCTGACCAATACACTGTACCCTAAGAACGAGACCGCGCACCTCCTATCAGGCTAGGTTGGTGCATCGGGAGGTCTTGCTGGTCTTGTTTTACCATTGCCGAAATGTCTTGTAACCGGGATTCCGAGTCTGATCGGGTTATTCCTGGAGAAGGAATATCCTTCGTTGATCGTGAGAGCTTGTGATGGGCTAAGTTGGGACACCCCTGCAGGGTACAAACTTTCGAGAGCCGTGCCCGCGGTTATGTGGCAGATGGGAATTTGTTAATATCCGGTTGTAGAGAACTTGACACTTGACCTAATTAAAATGCATCAACCGCGTGTGTAGCCGTGATGGTCTCTTTTCGGCAGAGTCCGGGAAGCGAACATGGTTTGGGTTATGTTTGAGCATAAGTAGTTTCAGGATCACTTCTTGATCACTTCTAGCTTCATGTCCGTTGCGTAGCTTCTCATCTTACTCTTATTTGTGCATGTTAGCCACCATATGTGCTTAGTGCTTGCTGCAACTCTACCTCATTCCCACATCCTACCCATAAGCTTAAATAGTCTTGATCTCGCGGGTTTTGAGATTGCTGAGTCCTCATGACTCACAGATACTACCAAAACAGTTGCAGGTGCCGATGATGCCAGTGCAGGTAATGCTACCGAACTCAAATGGGAGTTCGACGAGGACCTTGGTCGTTACTATGTTTCGTTTCCTGATGATCAGTAGTGGAGCCCAGTTGGGACGATCGGAGATCTAGCATTTGGGGTTATCTTCTTTTCTTTTGGATTTGACCGTAGTCGGTCTATGTGTGTACTTGGATGATGTATGATTTACTTAAGTATTGTGTGAAGTGGCGATTGTAAGCCAACTCTATTTATCCCTTTCTTGTTCATTACATGGGATTGTGCGAAGATGACCCTTCTTGCGACAAAACCACAATGCGGTTATGCCTCTAAGTCGTGCCTCGGCACGTGGGAGATATAGCCGCATCGTGGACGTTACAGGGATCTGGAGCAAGATGAAGAGGGAGAAATGAAAGCCCTGTGGTGGGCGCCATCGTTTTTGTCAGGCAAGGACGGTTGCCAAGGCAGCGTAGGGAAGCGGGGGCGCCCACGTCCCATCAATCACCACGCGTCGACCAAGGCCGCAGGCGGTTGGGGCCCGCGGCACTCCGCACTTGCCCTTTGGCTTCGCCTCGAAGCCAAGTTTGAGCACGCCTTGGGCCCGGGGGCTACTGTCGGCGTTCTGAGAATGGGGGTGCCTAGTCTTGCCTGCTTGTGGCTCGTGGCGTGGCTCCATCGGCGGCCCGGTACGGCCCAGCTTCAGCAGCAACAGCTCAAGACCCACGGAAGGGGCCAAGCCTCATGAGGCGGATGACACCAAGACGTCCCTCGGGGTAGCCTCACCAGGCTGGCTCCTGAGGAGCGGAGATATCTATGCAGGGCGCACCTTGCGAGGCTCACACGACGTGAGCCATGACGACTGCCAAAGTGGGCGCCACGTGAGCAGGCACCAGCTTTCCTCTTTGGTGCTAAGGAGGCAAGCGCAGGCACAGGGTCCCGAGGCATCAGGCAAAGGTTTCCATATCGGTGCAACAAGACCAAGACCGCCAGGACGGTAGGACGGAGGTCATCATGGAGCCCACGCCAGGCGAAGAGTACTTTTGTCAGGATAGCTTGTACTAGTTGTCTCCCTTTGAATTTGGCCGTTTTGGGATCCCTTCCCACCTAACATTTGGGAAGAGGACCAAGGCCATTATAAATTGGACTTAGCCACCAACATAGCAAGAGGATCTCAAATCAGGGCCATTCTACCCTGACCACCTCACCAGCTCATCGAGCTCAAGAACACCTCACCTCCTGAGGCTGTTCTTCCACTGTACTAGTTCATCCTCAGCCCCTCGAGGCAATCCACCACAAAGTTGGAGTAGGATATTACATCGCAAGGTGGCCCGAACCAGGATAATTCTCTGTGTCTCATGTTCTTTTGGTTCGTCGAGCTAGCTCGTGGGATCGTTGAGCAGGCAGACTGGGGAGAGAGAGTTCTCGGTGCACACCCCAGAGTTCGAACCTCTCAGGGGTCTGCGGAGCCCGTAATCCGACATCAGCGTCCTCGTGCACCTCCGCACCCCCCGCAACATTGGAGGCCGCGGGCGGCAGAGCCTTCGTGGTGGATGGGTCAGCCGAAGGACAAGGCTTCTTCTTGGGTGCCATGGTCGATGGCGTCGTTGAAGATGACGATGGTGATGAAGTCGACACGCTGCGCACGCCTTCAGGTTCGCGCAAGCTTGCCCCCTACTTGGCGCGCCAAAGATGTCGTGGGAAACCATGGCCACCAATGGGACCAGGAGATCCCTTGCTGGTTTGGTAGGGGGATGGCGCATTGCATAAGGAGCAGACGAGCATGGCGCAGCACGACATAGATCTCACAAGCAATTTACCCTGGTTCGGGCCGCCGTGAGGCGTAAAATCCTACTCCTGCTTTGGTGGATTGATGGTGGCGAAGGTGGTGGGGAGCGTAGTATAGTTGCCTGGTATGGGTTGCCTGTCACAGCCATAGAATACCTGAGTGAAATAGTTGCATCTGCACTCATGCATCATGTCTAAAATTTCTGAAAGTTGAATTGAGGTTTGTTGAAACCCTCAGAAATCAGTTCAAAAATAATCAACATTTAATTCTCATCAAATGAGTCCAAGGAAATGTTACTATTACTCTGTTAAAATATTGGTAAGAGGTAAACTTCAAACCAATATTTTTGGAATCATAGAAATAGTTATTTTGGGCCTTTGAATTAAATCAATGACATATTTGAGTTGGATTTATTTCTGTTATATAAGAAATAAAGTCCAAATATTTTTGTAAGTTGCCTGTGACCTTGCACTAGTTTCTGAGCTCACATAACAATTTACAGAAAGTTTTAAAAAATGATTTGATGTTTTAAATCAAATCAAAACAAAATACAGAGAATTAGAAAAGAGAAATAAAAGACAGAAAGCAGAGAGAGAGAAACCCACCTGGACTTACCTGGCGGCACAGCCCACCTGACCACCCCCCTCATGTCGTCTTCCTCCTTGGCAGGTGGATGAGCGCGCGTGCCCGGCGCGTGGTCGCCGCACGCCACCTCCTGCTTGCCGAGCTGCCCCTCGACGCCCTGGAGGCTCTCGACGTTGCCATGCAGCCCCCTGGTCCTCTCCCTTGCTCCACTAGTCCTTCCCCTCCCCTGGATCCCTCTCTCTCTCACCACTGAGCGGGGCTCGTCGCCACCGACGCCGTTCACTGTAACCACCGTGCCCCTCTGGCCCTCTCATCTTGCCCCAGAGCTCCGCCTCGCCTCCTGCTACGTCCTCAACGAGCCAAGCGACCCGGGAATCTCTGCATCGACGCCATCTCCATCTTCTTCATCGTCAGCCACTGAAGCTCGTCGGCGTGGATTCACGAGGTCCAGACCCTCCCCGGCCTCGCCGTCGACTTTGCTGGATTCGTCGTGAGCCCCTGCCCTTTTCCCCTCTCTCCCCGTGCTCGTCCGCGTCCTCTAACCACCATGGCCATCGGAGCCGATTGCTCCTCGCCCCCGGCCATGTCGCTACCGTGGCTACGGCCATGCAAGCACGCGTCCGAGCTTACCACTGAGCTCACTGCACCCCCACGAGTCCAACGCGCCCACACGCGGCTCCTGCCATGCCATATACCGTCGATTCATTCGATGCCCGAATGCCGGCCGCCGCACTTGCCATCACCGCCTTCGTTTTGGGCCATCTTCGGCGAAGCTGAGAGCACCGCTCGACGGGCGCGAGCTCAAGCTACTCGTAGATGGGCTCCACCGTTGTTTTGGTCACCGGAGGGAGATTTCCGAGCCTCGCTGCCGTGTCTGGCCTCGCCGGCGTCGAGTCACCGAGAGGTTTGACCCGAGTTACCAGGGTTTGACCCCCCCCTCGGTCATTAACATGTGGGCCCCAGCCCTACTAACTTTGGGTTAATTTTATAACTAAACTTAATTAACCCACTGACTCACTGACTAGTGGCCCCAGGCCCCACTGACAGTTTAGATAGGATTAACACAACGCTAATTAACCATGTTACTTAGTGTTGACCTGGACCGCCCTGTTGACCTACTGACGCAGTAACTCATTTTCAGGATTTATTCTGATTCAGGAAATTTTCGAAAATAGTGCTAACTTCAAAAATTCATAGAAATTAAACTGTAACTCCAATTGCAAAGATATATATGTGAAAATGATCAGAAAAATCCAATCTATCCATCTGTACTGGTTTCATGCATGTTAAAGCAACTTAACCCTGTTGTTTATATCAAAACATGATAAAGCACTATTTAAATTCATAAGATGAGTTTGGGGTTGAATCTTTGGTTCAAAATGGCTCAAACCCATGTGGTTGTAGTTGCATTAGCCCAACACACTCATTTTGCCATGTCATTATCATGCATCACAATTCTTGCATTGCATTGATTGTGTTCTTCCTTGTTTGCCGGTATTTGCCCCCTCTCAGCGGACGTAGTTTCGATGATGAGTTCGATGACACCGATGAAGAACTATACTACCTTCAAAAGTGCTGTGCAAGCAAAACCCCTTGTTCATTCCAATACAATCCCACTCTCTCGCCTCGCTTTCTTTTTATCGCCTTAGGACAACAACGATTCAACTGCTACATGTCATGCGGTAGTTGAACCCCTTTCCTCTGCATGACCTATCATTGCCACAGTAAATAGATGAAACCCACTAGCATGAGTAGGAGTTGTTTGAGCCCTGATGTGTCTACTCATTCATGCTTGTTGCCATTCCTGGTAGTCCTTAGAATTGAGTCAGGTCTGATTCATCGGGGATGAATTGGAGGTGTGTGAACATGTTTTACTGTTGAGAGCTAAGTGTGTGAACACGATTTGGTAAAGGTAGATCTGATAGGCCATGTAGGAGTACATGGTGGGTTGTCTCATTGAAACTTTCCTTAGGAACTGAGTCCTGTGTTTGTGATCCATGAACAACTACCACCTCGCACTGGGCCCGAAACCAATGGACCCTCTCGACTTATTAATCGCTTGATCTCTGTCCAGGAGTTGCAACTAGTTTCTGGTGTTTGTAGGATATGTGTTGGAGGCCGTGCGTACCGCTGACCCTAGGGGTGGGCTATCATGCGGTAGATACACTGTGGTCCGGTGTACCGGGCGCCCGTTTGGTGTCTCGGGAACCCTACACACATCGTTTGGAGCTATGAGCGAAACCCCGGCCGGATCTCCTCACGGATGGAACCCGAATAGGCGATAAACCTAGACTAGAGACTTGTGTGGTTAGTTAGGTCGTGGCCGACTCCCTCACCAGGGTTCCGCTTGAAGGTTGCCGAGATACACGACGTGTACATGGTGGTAAGTGGTGAGAGCGTGTGTGAAGAAGTACACCCCTGCAGGGTTATAAATGATCTATTCGAATAGCCGTGTCCGCGGTAAAGGACTTCGGGTTTCTGTATAGTTCATAGACAAGTGAAAGTGGATACTCTAAAATGTGCAAGATAAGCGTGAGTGCTATGGATGGCGTTCTCGTAGGGACACGGGAGCGGATCCATAGTAGTGTATTGATATGGTGAATATGTGGACTCGTGAGCGCCACCTCAAAAGAGTTATTTGCAGTCGTAGTTCAGGATAGCCACCGAGTAAAAGCTGACCTGCTACAGTCAAACTCCACCATCCCTTTGTTGATACTGATGCATATGTAGTTAGTTCTGATGTAAGTCTTGCTGGGTACATTTGTACTCACGTTTGCTTAATTTATGTTTTTGCAGAGAGACTTAAGTCTCGCTAGTAGTTCCAGGTGGACTTCGACATTTAGCTTGTAACCTCAGTTACGAGCTTGTACCTTGGGAGGGTCTTGTAGTTAGTCAGGCTTCTCAGCCTTTTCATTTGTAGTTGTCTCTATTCAGACAAGTTAAGCTTACGCTTGTGCTTATTGCTTGTATGACTTGAATGCTGGGTCATTAGACCCGTGTTTGTAATACTTGGCTCGTCAGAGCCAAATGAATAAATACTATGTGTTGTAGAGTCTTGTTGTGATGCCATGTTGTATTTGCACATATCGAGCATATTGTGTGTATGATTTGAAATGCTTGGTATGTGTGGGATCCAACAACCTAGTTGGCTATCCTTGGTAGCCTCTCTTATGGGGAAATGTGGTCTAGTGCTTCCACTGAGCCATGGTAGTCTGCTATAGCCCAGTTTACCGAAGTCCTGTTAGCTGAGTTGCTACTGCTCCGGAACACTTAGACTGGTCGGCATGTGTCCTTCTTCGATCCTGTGTCTATCCCTTCGGGGAAATATCGCGCGATGTCTTTCGGGGTCCTGTTAGCCTGCTACATCCCGGATTCTCGGAGTCCTGCTATCCCAGTTGCTACAGCCCGAATTCGCTCACTGATGACCGACACGTTCGTTGCTGGGTCATGTATGCATGTCCCTATAAGTTAGTGCCACTTTGGGTTCACGACTAGTCATGTCGGCCCGGGTTCTCTGTCATATGGATGCTAGCGACACTATCATATACGTGAGCCAAAAGGCGCAAACGGTCCTGGGCCAGGTAAGGTGGCACTCGTGGGAATACCGTGCGTGAGGCTGCAAAGTGATATGATGTGTTACATGCTAGATCGGTGTGACTTAGGATCGGGGTCCTGACAGCTTTGGTATCAGAGCCTAACTGCCTGTAGGATTATCAAGCCAAACTGGTCGAAGTTGAGTCTAAAAATTCTTTATTTTTATAAGGGAATGGATTGTGGAAGGGAATGTAGGACTCTTTTTACTTCTTATACCCTATGCCCTTCTGATCTGAGTCACACTCTTCTTTTCTACGGGGGTTAAGAACTAGGCTTCTCATCTTTCTATCAGGATCATGTGTGACTAATCTGTAGACTCGTAGGATTGATGGATTCAAGCCTCAGTTCAGTTCCTACTACTTCCATGTGTTGACAATTGATCTCAGAACTTTGATATTGTGATGTTAAGTGGTTATGCCGCCATTTTACAGGATGTCTCAAATCATTTTGAGCATTTACAACCGTTATGCTGTCCGAGTCATCCCAGGTTTCTAAATAGTTTCATGCATTTGCAAATCCCTTCTTTCCATTCCTGATGTCCCTTTGGGCCAGTTAAACCGCACTAATCGGTGAGTTGAGTTATTATGACACTAGGATATCCTAGAGAACCACCCAGTAATATGGCCATATTTTGTGTTCCTAGTGTGATGATTTTGGCCATAATTCTCGAAAGCATCCCCTGATGTTATTAGTTAGTAGGTATTCTATTCTTGGGTTCTTAAACCCGAGATTCTCCCTACTTACCTCATGTTGATAGTGTTGCTAGTTCCTTTAGGATATTAGTAACCTTTGTGATAGTCTTTGACGTCCGTGATATATCATTCTTCCAAATACCATTAACCATTATGGCAGAAGCTCGTTGAGCCAATGATCACAACACGAGTGCTCTTGATGAGTTCTCCATTCAAAAATTGTGAATCTGCCAGTCCTTCCTCTTCTGCATGGGTTATCCGGAAGAAAAGTGTTGAGCTTCCCTCGACATACTTATCTATGCATCCACAACTCAGAAAAACATATGTTCCTTTGAGTTGTCCCTCTTTAGTTGTATCCCGACCTCCGTCTATCAACTGATAGTCAGGAATAGTTGTGCCATCGTGTTCGCTGTTGTCTATTATTCTTGTGGTCCGTCAAGCCATTCTATTTCGTAATGACTAGGAGAAACAAACTCGATTACCTCATCCATATCTAGGATTGGGTCAAAGCAGTTGTATTCAGTAGATCAAAATGCCAATCCAAATTTTGACTGTTTCTACCTCAAGTATTTCCCTCTTGATGTCGTGAATGTCATGAGAATTGCACCAACTCTTATGAATTCTTGATGCAAAGGATACTTCTCGCCATCATCATTCGTTCCTCGGTTCCGTGTTGTTGCAACCAGAATACCGACAAGTGAACCTTGATGTGTGAAATCAATACTCCTAGCAACCCCGTTGCTTGGTGGTTAATGGACGATAATCTCATTCTTGGTGTGTTAATTATGGAATCATGATTCTAAGATTGATCGTGTTACCTAGTCCATTTTCCTGGAGCACTCTTCTTTCAAGAGTTGGGATTGTGTCTATCCTTGCTTATTTGATAATATCATCTTGCCTAAAGAGCAAGATTGATCTCGACCTTAGTAACATGTCGGTGGTTCGTGATTTTTCGAATGTCTTCTCAGAAGTATTTCCATGTTGTCCCTTGACCACTATGTTGAGCTCGTGATCAAGTCGGTTCCTACCAACCCTTCTCCAAGAATCTGTGTTGCATACCCTTGAGCTAGTTGGTTAAGCTAGACAACAAATTGGAGAGTTGGAAGATAAAAGCTTGTCCGACCTAGCTCATCCCTAAGGGATATCTTGTATCTGTGTTGAAGAAAGATGGTATTTTCATCGATTGATCCTCGTGATCAGTTAATGGACCTATCATCTTATTCAAACTTTGATTTGAGTGTGGGCTATCGACAGATCAAATTAGAACCAATGATATTTGTAATGTTGTCTTACTCGTGGTTGTTTCCTCGAGCATACACCATTATATCTTTTAGGTCTGACCAATGCTATCACCTTGTTCACATAATTGTGGAATTCCACTTATATGGAAGCCTGGATGAACTGTTGTTGAGCCCATCGGCAACATTTTTATATCTTCCAGGATTCATGATGAACATTAAAGCTAGCATTGGAAAACTTTGTAAGCATTGACCTCATGTTCCGCTCATGAGGTATATGTTTGGATGAAAGAAGTGACTTCCTCTAATTAATGTGCATTTGATGCAAGTTGCCGCCATGAACTCGAGAAAGCTTGTTTTTGCTTCCTCTGGAATCATCCCAAGTCTATCATGCACGTGCAAAGTATTCTATGGTCTGATAGACTGATCATCTTCATCCCATATGAATTCCGTAGCACACCAAGTGTCACAGCCCTAGATTGATGCTTGTAATTAGTTGCATTGGTGAGCATCATGTCATCATATTTAATCTCAGTGAAAATGGAAATGAGGAAATTTGAAGCCTCTAAATTTTAATAAAAGGGCAAGAACTCAAAAATTGCAATCAATTGAATCCAAAATGCCCTAGAAATATTTCTGACAATTTTGGAAAGAGTTATAAATCAAACCAAAATTTTGGAACATTTCTAAGGAATTATTTGGGCTCTGATTTTAAATCAATATTATATTTGAATTTGGAGATATACTCATAATATGTAAAGTTTATATCTCCAAATAATATGAAACATTTTATGTGCATTTGGATTTTCCCATTGTGCAATATAAAAATATTCAGAGGAATGTTGTCACTGTTTTCAATTTGTTTGGAGTTTAAAACAGTGGCAAAATGAATTAATAAAAGGAAAACAGAACAGAAATAAAACAAAGCAGAGTAAACTTACCTGGCACTTTTGGCCCAGCTTCTGTGCGGCCCAACAGGCCCAGCCCACCACCGCCTCCTCCTATGTCGTCTTCTTCCCCTGCCAGGAGGACGAGCGTGTGGTCTCCGCGCGCGCCCACGCGTCGGCCACCTCCTCCCTGCCTGGCTGCCCCCTCGTAGGCCTGGATGCCTCCACGCGTGCCACTCACCCCTGGATCCCCTCGGCCTCTCCCTCGCGCCCCTCTCCCTCCTCTGCTCTCTCTCCCATGACCGACCCCGGGCGCACGAGAGCGCCGACGAGCAGCCCCGCGCCCATTGCCATCCCCTCGCCTCACCGAGCTGTCCAGAAGCTCCGTCGTTCTCCGCCGCCTCTCCTCACCGACAAGAACAAGGCCTGGAGCAGCACCGCGTCGCCCTCGAGCTCATCACTTCCGCATCTGGCCACCGGAGGTCATCGCTGATTCATGCACTAGAGGTTGTCCCCGAGCACTATGAGCGTCTCTGCGAGTCCGCTGTGAGCTACTACGCCGTTCCCCCTTACTCCTGCGCCCGTTTGCCCCGCCAAGGTCGTAGTTCCACCGGTTGCGTGAGCCTCGCCGTCCGGCGATGACGTAGTGCGCTTGACCACGGTCATCGCAGCCGTGTTCGAGCACACCAACGTGCTCAAAACGTCTCCGCCAACCCGTAGCCACCAGCACCTCTCCCTCCCGTGCTCTCTAGCGCCGAACCCGACTGCTCCCGAGCGCCGTCGCTGCGAGCTCGTCGTCGCCGTAGCTAGCGACCACCTCCCACAGCCTCGCGGCCACCATTCGAGGCGCAAGAGCTCAAGCTCTCCAGCGCACCCATCCACGCGACCTACCATCGCCGGAAATGGCTGGAACGGCGAACGCCGTCGCCTCTACTTACGCCAGCGACTCACCGCCGATCTAATCCGGCCTTTAGGGCCTAAACCCCCTGTTAATCACCCACTTGAGCCACTGCCATGTGGGCCCATGTGCCTGTTTAGGTTAGACTAATTTTCTGTTTAGATTAGCGATAAACCTGTGGCCCCACGTGCTGGCTTTGACTTTGAACTAGTCAGCTTTGACTGGGTCTACCTGTCTGTGACACTAACCAGCCCTGAGTCCCTAACCATTGGGCCCCACTGGTCAGGTTTGACCTGGACCGCCTCTGTTGACCACTGACGTCACAGTGACGCAATGCTAACGCAGTAAAGCTTTTCTGGGAATTTAAGTAAGTCAGAAATGATTTATTTATTTCATAAAATGTTCAGAACTTCAAAAAATCTCAGAAATTCAACCGTAGCTCTGAATGAAATAAATTATATATGAAAAATGATCAGAAAAATATGAAGAATCTGTTTATTCCATATTCATGCATGTTTGAGCAAGTTAACATCACTGTTTAGGACAAACTATGTGAATGGCATTTGAATATTAACATATGGAGTTTGAATTTGAACCTAGGGTTCAAACCAACTTCATTTAATATGGTTGCTAGTTGCATTAGCTCAATCAACAACATATTGACATGTCACATTCACGCATCATATTTTTGCATTGCATTGATTGTGTTCTTTCTTGTTTGCCGGTATTTGTTCCCTATCAGTAGACGTGGTTCCGACGATGAGTTCGGTGACACCGATGAAGAGCTATACTATCTTTAGAAGTGCCAGGCAAGCAAAACCCCCTTGTTCATTCCGATACAATCCCACTCTCTCGCTTCTGCCCTATTTTACTGCACTAGAAGAACAACGATTCAACTGTTACATGCTGCGGTAGTTGAACCCCTTTCCTCTGCATGACCTGTCATTGCCACAGTAAATAGATGAAACCCACTAGCATGAGTAGGAGTTTTTTGAGCCCTGATGTGCCTACTCATTCATGCTTGTTGTCATGCCTACTACTGCTTAGAGTTGAGTCAGGTCTGATTCATCGGGGATGAATTGGAAAGTTGTGAACGTGTCCTACTGTTGAGGGCTAAGTGTGTGAACACGATTTGGTAAAGGTAGCGGTGAGAGGCCATGTAGGAGTATATGGTGGGTTGTCTCATTGAAACCGTCCTCAGGAACTGAGTTCTATGTTTGTGATCCATGAACAACTACTACCACACATTGGGATCCTTAACAGACTCTCTCGACTTATTAATCGCCTTGATCTCTGTCCAGGAGTTGCAACTAGTTTCTGGTGTTTGTAGGATATGTGTTGGAGGCCGTGCGTAGCGCTGACCCTAGGAATAGGCGATAAACCTGGACTAGAGACTTGTGTGGTTAGTCAGGTCATGGCTGACTCCCTCGCCAGGCTTCCGCTTGAAGGTTTCTGAGATACACGACGTGTACATGGTGGTAAGTGGCGAGAGCGTGTGTGAAGAAGTACACCCCTGCACGGTTATTAATAATCTATTCGAATAGCCGTGTCCACGGTAAAGGACTTCTGGGTTGCCTGTACATTTCATAGACAAGTGAGAGTGGATACTCTAAAATGCGCAAGATAAGCGTGAGTGCTATGGATGGCGTTCTCGTAGGGAGCGGATCCATAGTGGTGTATTGATATGGTGAATATGTGGACTTGTGTGCGCCACCTCATAAGAGTTACTTGCAGTCGTAGTTTAGGATAGCCACCGAGTCAAAGCTGGCTTGCTGCAGTTAAACTCCACCACCCCCTTTGTTGATAATGATGCTTATGTAGTTAGTTCTGATGTAAGTCTTGTTGGGTACATTTGTACTCACATTCGTTTAATTTATGTTTTTGCAGAGAGACTTCAGTCTTGTTAGTAGTTCCGTGTGGACTTCAACGTTTAGCTTGCTACCTCAGCTATGATCTTGTGCCCTCGGCAAGATCTGGTAGATAGTCAGGCTTCTCAGCATTTTTCATTTGTAGATGTCTGTACTCAGACATGTTAAGCTTCCGCATATGCTTTGACTTGTATGCTTTGAATGTTGGGTCATGAGACCCATGTTTGTAATATATGGCTCCTCGGAGCCTAATGAATAAATACTTTGAGTCGTAGAGTTTTGTTGTGATGCCATGTTGTATTTACACATATCGAGCATATTGAGTGTATGATTGAAATGCTTGGTATGTGTGGGATCCGACAACCTAGTTGTCTATCCTTGGTAGCCTCTCTTATGGGGAAATGCAGTCTAGTGCTTCCAATGAGCCATGGTAGTCTGCTACAGCCTGGTTTACCGGAGTCCTGATAGCCCAGTTGCTACTGCTCCGGAACACTTAGACTGGCCGA
Organism: Aegilops bicornis; assembly: GCA_021605145.1. Classification (NCBI taxonomy): domain Eukaryota; kingdom Viridiplantae; phylum Streptophyta; class Magnoliopsida; order Poales; family Poaceae; genus Aegilops; species Aegilops bicornis. The sequence goes on from CM038673.1 coordinate 268,814,983, forward strand.
CATGTGTCCTTCTTCGATCATGTGTCTGTCCCTTCGGGGAAATGTCACACAGTGTCTTTCGGAGTCCTGTTAGCCTGCTATATCCCGGATTCCCGGAGTCCTGCTAGCCCAGTTGCTACAGCCCAAATTCACTCGCCGATGACCGGTATGTTCGTTGCTGGGTCATGTATGCTTGTTCCTGTAAGTTAGTGCCACTTTGGGTTCACGACTAGTCATGTCGGCCCGGGTTATCTGTCATATGGATGCTAGCGACACTATCATATACGTGAGCCAAAAGGCGCAAATGGTCCCGGGCCAGGTAAGGTTGCAGCCGTGGGAATACCGTGCATGAGGCCGCAAAGTGATATGATGTGTTACACGCTAGATCGATGTGGCTTAGGATCGGGATCCTGACACCAAGCCACTGACTGATTTGTTCTAGGAAAAGGAGTTAAGTGCTAATCCATGGTAACGCACACGATTTCAATATCCTCGATGATGGTTCCCCACCTGAACTCGGTAATTTTTTGTTGTAAGACTACTGTGTGGTCATGCTTGTCTCGGACAGCGTGTTCACATGTGTGTAGCAGAACCGGCTCATGTTTTGGAGCTTGCTATTGCAGTTCATTTCCCGAGAATCTCGCAACATCGTCTTGTCGATTTGTGTTGCAAACTTTCTTTCCAGACATGCTGTCTGAAATATCCCGTTCCCAACCAGATCTGAATCTCAGGCTGATATGATGGTTGGAACATACCCAACATTTGCATTTTGTCCCCAGCTTGCACCGCCATTGTGCCAACTTCCCATGGGCTGCCTTCTCAGCAATTGTTGTTCAGGATCATCTTCAAAGGTGGTCCTACCATCGGTCCCATCCATTTTCGATGATAAACAAAATTCATGCATTGCATTGTCTTCAGGAAGGTAGTCCACGTCATCCATTCGAATCCGGATATGCCATTCCTTTGAACTCTGCCAAATGATCGATTGTGATTTGCTTTAGGCTGGTATAAAGAGTTTCAATGATCTAGATATCAAAAGTAATTCTTTTTGCCATTTAAAGGAATAATTCTACGAGTCACGTCCTCCAAGATGTCTCGTTATGGTATCATGGCAACTCAACTCCTCGCCACGTTCACAACCGTTCACCACCTTCTTAAGTGTGGAATTTTTGCCTACCTAGTGAACCTTCATCATCTATTTCACTCCATTCCTCTGATTGTATACTTCGTGACTCAGCTCGAGAGATGTTTCAATGTCTCACTCCGTGAGTTGATCCTAAGTTGTTCGATCTTCGAGAAGATCGATCCTTCTAGAGTTTTCCCTTTCCTCTCGTTGTCATGTTGGTTGGAGTTCCCAGAGCAAGACATCGAGATAAAGTTGGTGATCAAATCGACGTTCCTATGAAGTGCAAGTTGGATCATGAAGATCTTGTTAGGTTGTGTCCTCTCTGTCTTCTTACCTCACGTCTTGAATCTCGGGACGAGATTCTTGTTTAGTGGGTGTGAGTTGTCACACCCTAGAATACCTGAGTGAAATAGTTGCATCTGCACTCATGCATCATGTCTAAAATTTCTGAAAGTTGAATTGAGGTTTGTTGAAACCCTCAGAAATTAGTTAAAAAATAATCAAAATTTAATTCTCTTCAAATGAGTCCAAGGAAATTTTCCTGTTACTCTGTGAAAATATTGGTAAGAGGTAAACTTCAAACCAATATTTTTGGAATCACACAAATATTTATTTTGGGCCTTTGAATTAAATCAATGACATATTTGAGTTGGATTTATTTCTGTTACATAAGAAATAAAGTTCAAATATTTTTGTAAGTTGCCTGTGACCTTGGACTAGTTTCTAGGCTTACATAACAATTTACAAAAAGTTTTAAAGAATGATTTGATGTTTTAAATCAAATCAAAACAAAATACAGAGAAATAGAAAAGAGAAACAAAAGACAGAAAGCAGAGAGAGAGAGAGAGAGAGAGAGAGAGAGAGAGAGAGAGAGAGAGAGAGAGAGAGAGAGAAACCCACCTGGACCTTACCTGGCGGCCCTGCTGGCGGCCAAGCCCACCTGACCACCCCTGTCGGTGTCAAAACCGGCGGATCTCGGGTAGGGGTCCCGAACTGTGCATCTAAGGTCGATGGTTGCTGTCGGCATTCTGGGAATGGGGGTCCCCAGACTTGCCTGCCTGCGGCCCACAGCGTGGCTAAGCGGCAGGCCGTACGGCCCATCTTCATCAACAAGGCATCCAAGACCCTCGCGAGGGTCCAAGCCTCGCGAGGCGGACGACGCAAGACCTCCTCTGGAGTGGCCTAGCCAGGCAGGCTCACGAGGAGCGGAGATATCAAGGCGGGGAAACCTCACGAGGCTCTCGTGATGTGAGCCATGACGAACGGTGCCAGGCGGGTGCCGGTGCGCGCAACGTCCTTGTTTCCTCTTTGGTGCTAAGGAGGCCAGCGCAGGCGAAGAGTACCGAGGCATCAGGCAAAGGTTGCCATATTGGTGCAACGAGACCAGGACTAGGAGGACGGCAAGACGGAGGTCATCATGGAGCCCAAGATGGCGTCACCCCAGGGCTTTTCGCAGGCAAAGACCGCTTTTGTCAGGATAGCTTGTACTAGCTGTCGCCCTTCAAATTTGCCCGCCGTTTGTTGGCTCCCTTCCGGCTCGATATTTGGGAAGAGGACCAGAGCCTCTATAAATAGGACTAGCCACAACCGTAGGAAGGGGATCGAGAACAAAGAGATTGAACCCTACGCCACAAGTTCATACGCACAAGAACACCTCAACCTCATGAGGCTGTTCTTCCCTTGTACTGTTCATCATCAGCCCAAGAGGCAATCCACCACCACCACACTGGAGTAGGGTATTACACCACAACGGTGGCCCGAACCAGTATAAACCTCGTGTCTTTTGTGTTGCGAGTTCGTCGAGTTCGTATGCAAGATCTTAGCGAGCTAGAGCGTAGATCGATAGGAGGGAAAGACTTTGCGCGCACCCCAGTGTTTGAACCTTAAGGGTTTGCCGGAACCCCACATCTGACATTTGGCGCGCCAGGTAGGGGTGCGCCGGAGCTCCTCTCCACCAATCTGCACCCTGTGCCGCTGCGCCTCGCTTCCATGGCAGGCGTGCCGCCATCCGCCTCTGCGGCCGACACCGGCAGCAGGGACTCTGGGTACCGAGCCCTGGCCCCCACCCTGCGGCGAGTGCAGTGGCCGACCAAGTTCAAGCCAGACATGCCGCCGCGCTATGATGGCGCGGCAGACCCGACGCCGTTCCTGCAGGTGTACGAGGTGGTCGTCCTCAATGCCAGAGGTGACGGCCGGATCATGGCCAACTGGTTCCCCATGGCTCTCGCCGGCGAGCCACGCGCCTGGCTGCTCAACCTCCCGGGGTCCACGATGGCATCCTGGGAGGAGTTCCGCGACCGCTTCATCGTGCGCTAGGCGGTGCCGGTGCACCACGCGGTCGCGGCGCTTCTGGGCGGCTCTCAAGCACCACCTTCCAATCGCCACGTCAAGCCTTTCTTCCGTCAGGTTGGGGCAGCCTCCAAGCGCCCGGGGGCTCCGCCGGGTTGGGCTGCGCCGGAGGCCGACCTCACCTTCGGTTCAGAAGACCACCCCGGCTCCACCACCGGCCTGCATGCTCCCAATGCTCAGACGCCTACCATCCGCAACATGGCCGTCACCAAGACCCTCATCGACGGCGGTGCCGGCCTCAACTTGCTCTTCGTAGAAGCCTTCAGCCTCCTCCACGTGCCGCCCGAGAGGCTCAACCTCAGCAAGCCTTTTTCGGGAGTGGGCGGCGGAGCTACCCACTCTCTCGGGCAGATCCGCCTCCCCGTCACCTTCGGCACATGCGACAACTACCGCATCGAGCTGGTGGACTTTGACATCGCCCGCATCGGTCTCCCGTACAATGCCATACTCGGGTATCCGGCTCTTGCTCAGTTCATGGCGGCGACTCACCCGGCCTACAACCTCATGAAGATGCCAGGGAGAAAGGGCGTCCTCACCATCAAGGGGGACACTAAGGAAGCAGTGACGGTGCTCAGGCTCACCTTCAAGGCCGTGGCGGCAAAGATGACCACCAACGCCAAAGACGCCTCGGGAGGCCAAGGAGACCGCGCCCGCCAAGAAGAAGCAGTTGTTCACCCAAGACAAGGCGGAGACCAAGCAGGTGCCGGTTGACGAGGACGGGTCTTCAGGAGCCACCTTTACCATAGGAACCAGCCTTGACTCGGGACAAGAAGAAGCTTTGGTGAGGTTTTTGCGCGCAAACAAGGAGATATTCGCGTGCGAGCAAAACCAGCTGGTAGGGGTCCCGAGAGAGGTGATCCAGCATCATCTAAGGGTGTGCCCCAACATGCGCCCCGTGAAGCAGCGGGCAAGACGGCAGTCCACAGAGAAGTAGGCCTTCATCATCCAAGAGACGCGCAAGCTGGAGGCAGCATGTACCATCTGAGAGGTTCGATACCCCGAATGGTTGGCGAACCCTGTCGTGGTAGCGAAGAAAGGTGGGAAGGAACGGATGTGCGTTGACTTCACCTACCTTAACAAAGCTTTCCCCCAAGATCCGTTCCCCCTTCTGTGCATCGATGAAATCGTCGACTCCACCGCCGAGTGCGACTTGTTATGTTTCCTGGATGCATTCTCTAAATACCATCAAATCAAGATGGTAGTGGAGGATGTGGAGAAGACGGCCTTCCTGAAACCATGTGGGGTGTACTGCTACACCTGCATGCCCTTCGGCCTACGCAAGGTTGCGCAACCTTTCAGCGGCTGATGCACATCGCCTTGGGGCGGCAACTCGGCAGGAACACAGAGGCCTACGTTGATGACATAGTGGTCAAATCTTGCGAGGCAAAGACGTTGATTCAAGACTAGGAAGAAACCTTTGAGAGCTTGCGTCGGGTGAACTTGAGGCTTAACCCGGAGAAGTGCGTGTTTGGCGTCCCCTCCGGTAAGCTACTAGGGTTCCTTGTATCCCACAGAGGGATCGAGGTGAACCTGGAGAAGATCAAGGCCATCGAAGACATGAGCCCACCACAGACCCTCAAGGAGATGCAAAAGCTGGCAGGACGGGTGACCGCGTTGGGGCGTTTCATCTCCAAGATTGGCGAGCGCGCCTTGCCCTTCTTCAAGCTCATGAAGAAGAAGGGCCCCTTCGAGTGGACCCCGGAGGCCGACCGGGCCTTCCAAGACCTCAAGAAATACCTCACCAGCCCCCGATGATGGTTGCACCATGGCCTCTCGAGCCTCTGGTACTTTACCTTGCCGCCACCCTGTACTCCGCCAGCACGGCGTTGGTGGCGGTTCAGGAGGAGCACCAAGACAAGGGTGCGCCACGCCAAGCCGTGAGCCGATGGCGCAGGTCGAAGGCGCCAGTAGTCGCTGGCGGAAGACCAAGCTCAGTAGGGCAACATCACAGAAGCTCCCGAGGACGGTCAGGTCTCAGGAAACCCTCCACCTCAGGATACGCCACAATCTCCACAGGACCCGAGCCTTAGCAGTGTGCCAGCCCTCGTCGAGCACCCAGTGTACTTCGTCAGCACCGTACTTCGAGACACGAGGGCACGCTACCCCATGCTGCAAAAGCTCCTGCTTGCACTCTTGGTGGCCTCGCGCAAGCTGTGACACTACTTCCAGGGGCACCCCATCAAGGTCGTCTCATCTTACCCATTGGAGAGGGTACTCAGGAGCCCGAACTCGCCCGGAAGGGTCGCTGAATGGAACATCGAGCTGCAAGCATTCCAGCTGGAGTTCAGCACTACCAGGGTCATCAAGGGAGCCACGCTCGCTGATTTTGTGGCAGAATGGACCGATGCCCCGGCTCTTGAGGAAGGAGAAGACCGGTCCACCTCCCTAGGAAGTGAGGCACCAGACGGCTGGGTCATGTACTTCGATGGCGCCTTCGCGCATCAGGGCGTGGGGGCTGGAGCAGTGCTCATCTCTTCCAGCACGGAGAGAAGGTCTCCAACAATATCGCAGAATACGAAGGCCTCATAGCTGGCCTGAAGGCCGCGACGGCTTTGGGGGTGAGGCGCCTTACTGTCAAGGGCGACTCGCAGCTCCTCGTAAACTTCTCCAACAAAGTGTACGAGCCGAAGGACGAGCACATGGAGGCCTACCTTGTGGAGGTGCGCAAGATGGAAAAGCAGTTCTCGGCCCGGAGTTGCAAAGACGTGCCCCGGGGCACCAACAAGGAAGCCGACAACATCGCCAAGAGAGCATCCAAGCGGCAACCGCAAGAGCCCGGCGTCTTCGAAGAGCGGCTCTTCAAGCCATCGGCTATGCCACCTCTTTCAAGCACGACTCAGCCTCGGGAGGAGCTCCCATAGCCCCCAGCCACGGGAGCCCCAGCCTGCGGCCCAACCACAGGAGCTCGGCTGCTCCTGGCGCTCGAGCCCCAGGAGGAGTGCTGGACCCAGGAATTCAAGGAGTACCTGATGCACGGGGTGCTTCCAGAGAAGGAAGAAGATGTGGAGCGTGTGGCCCGACAGGCCACGGCATACTGCATTCAAGACGGCTAGTTGTACAGGAAACGGCCTAACGATGTCACGCTGCGCTGCATCTCCATCGATCAAGGAAGGGAGCTGCTGATTGACATACACGGTGTGGACATCACTCTTCGTCAAGGAACCTCGTCGGCAAAGCCCTTCCGCAGCAGATTCTATTGCCCAACAGCACTCAACGACGCGGCCGAGCTGGTGATGTCTTGTGAAGCTTGCCAATTCCACGCCAAGCAGATCCATCAGCCTGCACAGGGCCTCCAAACCATTCCGCTCACATGGCCCTTCACGGTCTGGGGGCTGGACATCTTGGGCACGTTCCCACGAGCGCCAGGGGGCTACCGCTATCTCTACGTCGCCATTGACAAGTTTACCAAGTGGGCGGAAGTGGAAGCCGTCCGTACCATTCCAGTCGGCTTTGCTGTCAAGTTCATCAAGGGCCTCGTGAGTCGCTTCGGGGTTCCCAACCGCATCATCAGAGATAACGGCTCGCAATTTACTAGTAACCTCTTCAAAACCTACTGTGCTAACCTTGGAACGCAGATCTGCTACGCTTCGGTGGCCCAACCCAGGAGCAATGGTCAGGCCGAACGCGCCAACGCTGAGGTCCTGAGGGGTCTCAAGACCAGGACCTTCAAGAAGAAGCCGGAGGCCCGTGGCGTGGGGTGGCATGACGAACTCCATCCGTCTTGTGGTCCATTCGCATTTCATCGCCACCAAGCCGACGGGCGAGACTCCATTCTTCCTCGTCTATGGAGCCGAGGCAAGATTCCTCACGAGGTCAAGCATCGCCCGCGCAGTCACAGTGTTCGACGAAACGCAGTAGGACGCTACGCGGGGATGGATCTCATGCTGGGGGAGGAGCGCCGACGCGAAGCCGCATTGAGGGCGGCAAGGTACCAACAAGCTCTGCGGCGGTACCATTGCCGCAACATCCGCTCCAGGACGCTCGAGGTAGGAGACCTCGTCCTGAGGCGGGTCCTCTCCAGGGAAGGGCTGCAGAAGCTTTCACCCATGTGGGAGGGCCCGTTCAGGGTCATTTATGTCTCCAGGCTGGGTGCAGCGCGCCTGGAGACGCAGGATGGGACGCCCATCCGTAATGCCCGAACATCCAAAGACATCCGGAAGTTCTATCCATGAAGCAAGGCCCAAAGCACGAGAAGCAAGGGGCGAGCACGAGAAGAAAGGCCCAGAGCACGTGAAGAAGGCCCGTGCTCGTGAAGAATCGCCGCCGTGACACTCTCACGTAATAATGAGTGGGGATGTACACGCGGAGTCTCGGGAGCGCCGCCTCAGCCCTGGGCTCCTCCCACGCCTAGTGGACAACACTTAGCTATCTACCGTGAGAAGACTCGAAGACTAGATTAGGTGCCGGACGTGGCTTTTCATTTGCTTTCCGTAGTTGGCTCGCTTTTCCTTAATCGAAGTTGCTTTTGGAGTTCGTTGCTGATTTGGTTCCCTATCCTTTTACCGCATTTTTTTGGCTCTGGTTTGCTCATGCTCTCTCTCTCTCTCGCATACCTCGCGAGGGGGCTAGGCAGGTGCCCTCGCGAGCATTTTTCTTCTCTGTGCGTTTTCACGAGCCACCCTCGTTTGAGCCTGGAAGCTGTCACATCTCTCCCGATCCATGCCCCTCGGTACCGCGATACAAAGCGCCAAGTCAGGGCTTGGGTGGAAAGCAAATGTGCTAGCACACCCCCTAACGAATTTTTTGCAGTTTCTGGGCAAACGCGGACACCTCATGAGGGAAGGGGCGTCCCAAACGCGTCAGGTTAAGTTAACTTTGCATAAAATGACAATACGGCACGGGAATAACACACACGGTGCATTAACCAAAGAGCCACAATTCGATACACGCCCCTCCGGGCCCAAACTGGTTTCGTTTTTCCGATGCAGGAAAGAAGGAAAAAGCTAAGCAAAGCGGTGTTGGAGCGATCCGCGGAGGCAGGCCCTAGGCGACGACCCGAGCCTAGCCAGACCCCTCCTCGCGCTTTAGAGAGGCGCGGCAATGGGATGACCCGCTGCCTCCTTCGAAGCGGGCACGGCAGCATGGCGGCTGGTCGGAGCCACCGCTGCTGGAGCTGTCACCGGAGGACGAACCGCCGTAGCTGGAGGAGACGCGGCCACCGCCAAGGGCAGGCTCGCCCTCGTCCTCATCGCGACCATCCCCAAGGCCGAGCACCTCCTCGCCATCGTTCGCCTCGGGGCAGCACCCGGCGCGGCGACCATCCTCCCCGAACACCCTCACGTAGAGGGTCGACTCACCGTCGTACCTGAAGTGGAGGGTGCAATGCCTGCCCAGGCCGCATGCGCGGGCGAACGTCTGCCAGCTGCGGGCCAAGGCTATGTTGCCCACGGCGGAAGTCTCGACCGCGACCCAAGAAGACCTGCTGCAGCAGCCGTCGGCCTGCAGCCAGAGCCCGCCCGGGCCAAAGGCCAGCAGTTCGCCGGCAAAGAAGTGAGGAAGTTGGAGCCAGTTGCTGGCTGGGCTCTCCGACCAGACAACAAACTCTGGCGACACCTCGGCCAAATGGAAGCGTAGGCGGGGAGGCCGCGCAACCATCGCGCGCCTCCCCTCATCGGCCTAACCACCATGGATGGGGCGATCCCCTCCGCATGCCGCGGCGCCGCCTCGACGGTGGGCTACGGTGGGGTTCGCGGCGTGCTTGCGCGGCCGGCCACGGCCGCGCTTAAGCGTCGGGGAACCGGGGCCCTCACGAGGGGCCTTTCCTTCCTCGGCGGCAGAGAACTTCTTTCATGGCGCCATCGATGGCACCGCAAGCAATGGAGCAGAGAAGCGAGCAAGCGAGGAAGAGATGGGCAACGGGGGCTCCGCCCCCCTCCCCATTTATAGCAAAAGAAGGCCAACCGGCATCTCCCACGATCGCTGGTAATGATGGTTTTCCTTTGCATGTCGCAGGGACTTGTCAAGTCGTGTTGTTGCCAAGGCAACATGGGGAAGCGGAGACGCCCACGTCCTATCAACCGCCACGCGTCGACCGAGGCCGTTGGCTTTTGGGGCCCGCGGTGCTTCGAACTTGACCCTTGGCTTCGCCGCGAAGCCAAGCCCGAGCGCACCTTGGGCCCGGGGCTCTTGTCGGCTGCTTCGGGAACGGGGTCCCCAGACTTGCTCGCTCGGCCCACAACGTGTTTAAGCAAAGAGTCAGACGGCCCTTCTTCATCAACAAGGCATCCAAGACCCTCGTGAGGGTCCAAGCCTCGCGGGGCGGACGACGCAAGACCTCCTCTGGAGTGGCCTAGCCAGGCAGGCTCACGAGGAGCGGAGATATCAAGGCGGGGCAAATTTCACGAGGCTTTCGTGACGTGAGCCATGATGAACGGTGCCAGGCGGGTGCCGGTGCGCGTAGCGTCTTTGTTTCCTCTTTGGTGCTAAGGAGGCCAGCGCAGGCGAAGAGTACCGAGGCATCAGGCAAAGGTTGCCATATTGGTGCAATGAGACCAAGACCAGGAGGACAGCAAGACGGAGGTCATCATGGAGCCCAAGACGGCGTCACCCAGAGCTGCAGTAAAGACCGCTTTTGTCAGGATAGCTTGTACTAGCTGTCCCCCTTCAAATTTGCCCGCCGTTGTTGGCTCCCTTCCCACTCGATATTTGGGAAGAGGACCAGGGCCTCTATAAACAGGACTAGCCACCACCGTAGGAAGGGGATCGAGAACAGAGAGATCAAACCCTATGGCACAAGTTCATACACACAAGAACACCTCCACCTCAGGAGGCTGTTCTTCCCTTGTACTGTTCATCATTAGCCCAAGAGGCAATCCACCACCACCACACTGGAGTAGGGTATTACACCACAATGGTGGCCCGAACCAATATAAACCTCGTGTCTTTCTGTGTTGCGAGTTTGTCGAGTTTGTCCGCAAGATCTTAGCGAGCTAGAGCATAGATCGGTAGGAGGGAAAGACTTCGCGCGCACCCCAGTGTTCGAACCTAAAGGGTTTGCCGAACCCCACATCCGACCATTGGAGGAGACTGGGGACACGATGTTTACCCAGGTTCGGGCCCTCTCTATGGAGGTAATACCCTACTTCCTGCTTGATTGATCTTGATGAATATGAGTGTTACAAGAGTTGATCTACCACGAGATCATAATTGCTAAAACCCTAGAGGCCTAGCCTGTATGACTATGGTAATGAGTATATCCTTTTCGGACTACGCCCTCTGGTTTATATAGACACCAGAGGGATCTAGGGTTACATAGAGTCGGTTACATAAGAAGGAATCTTCATAGTTGGTCGGCTAGCTTGCCTTCCACGCCAACGAGAGTCCAATCTGGACACGGGTAGAGTCTTCTGTCTTCATGTCTTCACAGCCCACCAGTCCGACCCATGGATAACAGGCCGGACGCCCGAGGACCCCTTAGTCCTGGACTCCCTCAGCAGCCCCCGAACCAGTCTTCAATAACAAAGTGCTCGGCACACAAATTGTCTTCGGCATTGCAAGGCAGGTTCCTCCTTCGATGACCTCCAAGTAATGTACTCGGCCGTTGGTCCATGTCACACCCTCGGCTTCTGCATGTCAAATAACTTCGTCTTCCACGTGTTGAGCGAATACGGAAGGTCAGGGTATTTTTGCAATCAGCACCCCATCCAGGCAAGGAAGAGCGCCTATTTAAAGAGATTGGATCCTAGATCCATTCGGCACCATGCAGAGAAAAATCCCCGGAGACTACTAGGAGAAACCATTCCAACATGGCTAGTGTTCCCAGCTCCTCCCCCCGTTCCGGCCCAGAGAAAGGCGGGTGGGAGAGGTGTTCTGTGTCCCATAGTCAATTGACGAAGCTGCAGATCCAGGGATTTCTTCCTCCTGCAGATCTAGTCCCTGTTTGAGCGGGGCTAGCTTCCTTCAATGGTGAGACTCAGGCAGAGAGCTTCCCCAATCCATCCGGGGGAGAGCGGGTGTGCTTCGTCCCCTACCTGCTAAGAGGCGTCGGATTTCCAATCCATCCATTCCTCCGAGGGCTTTTGGAATATTATGGCCTCCAGCTGCACAACTTCACCCCTGCCTCCATTCTACACATCGCAGGTTATGTTGCCTTATGCGAATTATTTCTGGGCATTGAGGCCCATTTTGAGCTGTGGAGGAAGTTGTTCTGTCTTGTCCCGCGCAATCATGAGGGGTCAATATTTGAAGTGGGCAGAGCCGAAGTGTGGCGCATCACCAATACCGGATATCTGTCCGGCACACCAAGGAAGGCATCTGAAGAATGGCCTTCTGAATGGTTCTACATTGAGGACGTCGCGCTTCCCGTCCTTAGTTCAAAAGGGTCTTCCTGAATTTGTGAGTGTTTCGCTGAAGAAACGCCACAGTTGGCGTCCTCGGAGTTTTGAAGAGGATGACAGCGCTTGAAGTTCGTCAGCTCATGAGCAAGATAAAGACGCTCGCTCAGTCCGGACTCACAATAATCGTAATGGAAACCTCCATAGTGCGAGGGGTTCAGCCGCTACAATACAGAGGGCTGCCAATGTGGCGCTATAATAGAGAGGACGACGCCTCCCGTTGTGGCCGGAAAGGCCCGGATACCCCCGCCGCTCTGGCCAAGATTTTGTCTGAGCTGTTTAAAGGGGAGGAAGAGGAATTTCTTCGCATTAAGCGCAGAGATGGGTATTCTATGTATGATCCTCCCAGTTGGGTAAGACTCAACCCCTCTGTTTCACTCATTCCACTTCCGGATTACTTTTGATAAATTTCAAATCCGTTTGTTACTACAGCACTAGCGAAAGGTCACCAAAGGACTTCGTAGTCCCGCCCCACAGCCGGAGAACCACAACCAGGAGCTTGATCCTGGGTTTGAAGAGGATTCAGATATATTTGTGGTGCTCGCGGAGGGAGTGTTTTACCAGACGAGCTATGATGGCACAGAAGTGGCCATCACCACCGACTACCCTGGCCTTCTTCCCGTTTCGCGCGTAAGTAATCAAGAGACACCTCCTCTAAAAGAGTGCTCTTATTCTATCTTACCCACCATCCTGTCTTGTGCTTTAAAGAGGTGGCGTTCAGCGATTCCGAGGAGATCGGCTCCCACACCGGGCCAGCTTTCAAAGAGGAAGGCCGGTGAAGACACAGCCAGGCTTTCGTCGAAGAGGTACGGATCCATAAATATGTTTTTCAGCGGCCGTACCCGACTATGACTTTGTGCGTTTTGTCTAGTTCCAAGAAAAGGGTTCGCCGGACTATGTCCGGGGTCCGCACTGCATTCCCGACAACCAGGATTTAGACCCCGCCAGAGAAATAGGAGCCAAGACGGAGCAACGCCGACTATCCTTCGCCGAGGGTTCGGAAAATATGTCCGCTACAACTCGAAGTAGAGAGCGCCATGAACCATCGGCGCTGCAGGGCTGTTTTACGAGACCCCGAGTTCTCGGAGGAAGCATTCAGTGCCTTCACCTCGGCTGATGCATACATCCGAGCTGCTCGAAACGGGCTTAGCAGACCCACAAAGCAGCATTTAACAGATGTGCAGGCAAGTTTACTGTGCCCAAAATATGATAACCATGTGCCAGTAGCCCCCGAGACATAAAGTAGTTGGCACAACTGATTTGAGGATCGTTGTATAACCAGGCTCTTATGGAGAAGAACGTCCTGTTAGCCCAAGAGCTAAAAAGGTGTCAGACACAGCTAACTGATGTCGCCGCCGAACTGGAGAAATCCAAGAAGGCGTCACCTAGTAATATTCCCCTCCATCGAGAAAATATGATTATATGCCATTAATGCTAACAATGTTGCCTATACCATGGCATAATTGTCAGTGGAACTCAAGGAGGCGCTGGAGGTCACGCAAGCGAATGAACAAGAAGCCAATAGGCTACATGCTACGGGCGAACGTGTGCTGAAGTAGGTCATCGTTGAGAAAAGCTAACTTCAGGATTGCAAGACCCAGCTGGGCGAAGAGCTGAAGGATGTGCGGGCCCAGCTAGCCGATTCCGTAAAGGAGAACAAGAAGCTGCGGGGCGACATATTCAGTATGTGTCTGAACTATTTTTAAAGTAGTTCGGAGATAAATCGAACTAATATAGTTATGATTGCAAGAATATTGACGGGTCGTCCTGAAGAGGAGGTGTCCGGATCATCAAGTGATCTGCTGCAAAGGCTGTCGCAAGTGCACAAGCATGCTCGGCTAGCCATGCGGAGTGCTGCCAAGGCTTTATGGCCATCTGCCTCCCCTCTAGGAAGTATGGAGGAGCTTGTGGAGCTGTTCAAGGGAGCGCGGCGGCGTATCCGACTATGGAAGATATCGGCCTACCGAGAGGGTGCACAAGAGGCCTGGGCCATGGTGAAAACGCGATATACCAAGCTGGATCCGAATCACATGGCCAGGGTTGGACCGCTAGGGTCAAATGGGGAAGAAATTCCCGTTAGTTTAGTATATGACCAAGTAGAGGTGGCCGCCGAATATTCCCAACAAGATTGTAAGTTGGACCGCCTGTTGGACTGTATAGAGGAGGAAGTGTTTGAGTCCAAGTGACTATGTACTTTCCTTACCCTGTGTAATTCTAGCTGAACTATATAGCATTTGTCATGGCAGACCTTTTCGCTTCAACCTCTGGACCCGAGGGTGCGGAGTGTTTCCGAATACCCTCGCGGCCGGATAGACCGGGGTATGCCTGGAAAACTAGGCGTAGGGGTCATAGTTGCTTGAACAGACAAGTTGTATCCTGGTAGTTATGTTATATTACATTGAGATCGTAAGAAACATCTTCCAGAGAGAATAGTTCCGTTAAGGGTTCCTTTCCCTGGGTGTGCATGTATTAATGTACATGTCTGAATTGTGATGGAAAAATCACAGTGTATGTAACTTCTGGGGGTTCGCACTGGAGTAAGTGCAAAAACATCTTTAATTCACCTACCGAATATTCCCTTAAGAACGCTAGCTTTCGGCTTCACCCAGTCTGAGGTACACAACTGGATGACCCGGCAGTAACAATCGCAGAGGTGCTCCCTTTATGCCCTAGCCGAACTAACGGGAACGTAGGGCATAAGCACAGGAGCCAGGCAACCCAGCTTGGCCAAAACTTAAGTCATATCGATGCATATAGTGGCGAAGAAAAGGTACATATGGAAGAACTCATATGTGAAGAGCTTGATGCTCGAGGAATAATAATAAAAACCTTCTGTCCAAGAAGCCCCCAGGTATAATGGACATACATATTTTAAATATGTATGTGTCAAGGGTGTGCGGTCTAGCCGTACCAAAGCTTTAAAGCGAGAAAGGAAAAAGTAATCTGAAAAGAGAGAAAAAATAATGGAAACTACAGGGGAGAAGGAGACGAACAAGGAGTTGGCGCTAGGCATAGAATCTTCCGACTCTGGCCGCGTTCCAGGGGTTCGGCTCGAGGCGATTGTCTGATGCATCAGGAAGACGGTACGCACCTCCGATGAGAACTTCGTCAATTATGAAGGGACCCTCCCACTTGGGCTTGAGTTTGTCCTTTTTCTTCTACGGCAGGCGTAGAACGGGTTCGCCAACGTTGTAAGTCTTGGCCCGTAATTCTCTGCTTTGATATCTTCGAGCCTGTTGTTGGTAAAATGCTGAACGGGCCTTTGCGACATCGCGCTCCTCCTCCAGGGCATCAAGGTTGTCCTGACGATCTAGCTCGGCTTCTCTCTCTCGTACATACGCACTCTAGGTGAGTCATGAATAATATCGCAGGGCAAAACAGCCTCTGCACCATACACCATGAAGAAAGGTGTGTATCCGGTAGTACGGTTGGGCGTGGTCCGCAGCCCCCAGAGTACGGATTCGAGCTCCTCAACCACGTGCTTATCTGATTCTTTCAAAGACCGCACTAGTCTGGGCTTGATGCCGCTCATGATAAGACCATTGGCTCGTTCAACCTGACCGTTGGTTTGCGGGTGGTAGACGGAGGCGTAATCGAGTTATTGCCAAGATTAGTAGACCAAGTTTTTACCTCGTCGACCGTGAAATTAGAGCCGTTGTCGGTGATAATGCTGTGTGGGACACCATAACGGTGCACAATGCCGGATATGAATTCTATCACCGGGCCGGACTCAGCCATTTTGACTGGTTTAGGCTCTATCCACTTAGTGAATTTGTCCACCATGACCAGCAAATATTTTTTCTTATGGCCTCCCCCTTTAAGAGGTCCAACCATGTCCAGTCCCAAACCACGAAAGGCCAAGTAATGGGGATAGTTTGCATAGCAGTTGGGGGTATGTGGCTTTGGTTGGCAAAGAGTTGGCATCCGACGCAGCGTTGGACGAGGTCCTGCGTGTCTGCTCGGGCTGTCGTCCAATAAAACCCAGTGTGGAAGGCCTTGCTAACAAGGGCCCAAGCTGAGGCATGGTGTCCACCGAGACGAGCGTGAATTTCCGCCAAAAGCTGCCGCCCCTCTTCCTCGGAGATACATCTTTGAAGTACTCCGGTAGTACTTTTCTTGTAGAGCTCTCCGTCGTGAACCTTGTAGGCTTTCGAACGCCGGACAATGCGGCGAGCCTCATTCTGGTCTTCGGGAAGCTCCTTCCTATTAATGTAGACGAAGAAGGGTTTGGTCCATGGGGAAATGACTGCCATAATGAGATGGGCCGGTGTTATTTTGGTGGGTGAGCCCCCGGTACTGTCTGTATGTTCGGGATTTGAGGTTGTGTTCGGTTCTGGACTGTTGTTGCCACCCTCCCCTTGCCATACCACGGATGGCTTGAAAAGCCTTTCCAGGAAAATGTTGGGTGGGACAGTGTCACAGCCCTAGAGTTTGCTTGTAACTAGTGGCATTGCATCCATGCATCTTTATCAATTTTAATTAATCTTGAAATGGGGATGCTTAAACCCTAGCACCAAGTGAATTCAACTAGGGTCAAAATAAAATCTTTTTCATTAAACTCAAAATGCCCTCTGAAAATGTTCAACATTTCTGGTTTGAGGTGGAAGCATCTACAAAAATGGTTTACATTTTTGCAGGACATATTTGGGCTCAATTAAATCATATAGTATTTGCATTTGGGCATATAAATGCTATTAAATATTTTAAATGCCCAAATAATTCTGGTTTTAAGTGAGGGCTGTTAGGAATAATACCAACAGAGCCCACAATTATTTTCAGGATTTCTGGAAACGTTTTAGTATTTTTAATAAAGCCGAACAGTTGCAGAAAATTAGAAAACAGAAAACAATTTAGAAAGAGAGAGAAAGAAAGGCCAGAGGCCACTTACCTGGCTGGCCCGGCCCATCTGGCCTATGCCAGTCATCACCTACCTCTGCCAGTAGGCAGAGGAGGGACACCGTGATGCCGCCGCGCTCGCCACGCAACCACCCTGCCTGCGTGCCGTCGCCCGCGCCAGCGCGACGCCTCGAAGCGCCTCTGCGGCACCGCCCCGACCCCATGGACACCTCACACGCGCCCCTGCCTCTCTCCCTCGCTCTCTCCCACGATGGCCAACGCTGCCGTAGCCGCACCATCGCCATAGTCGTGCCCTCTGTCGTCTCCGTGCCACGCCACCGTGCCCAGGAGCTCCGCCGCCCTCCTCTCCGTCGAGCAAACCGAGCCCCGAGCGTTCGCTCGCCCTGGAGTTACCGCCTCATCCTCGTCTTCGCTGATCGCCGCCGGAGATCCCTTTCGCCGTCACCATTGCTTCAGCTCGTCCCCGACCTCGCCGTCTAGCTCGTCGCAACAGCTGTGAGCTTAGCTACATTCCAATCCTCTCCGTTCTTGCTGTCGTCCTCTGCATCGACTGCACGAAGCTCAACCGCATGCGCCGCCGCCTGCTTGCCGCCGGTCATGCTCCGGTGACCATATGGTCCCGGGCTTGTGTCCAACGCACTCCCCGCAACGCGTACGAGCCGTAGATGCTAGCGCTGCCCCGCCTAGGCTACTGCAGCAATGATCCCGAGCTCACCCGAGCTCCGGCGACCGCCAAGGTCGTCGCCGACGTCATTCCCGGCCTCCCCGAGCTCCACTTCCACCCCCAAACAACGCGGCTCGCTTCTAGCTCCCCGTAGATGGTCTCGGCCGCCCGTTTGGTCGCCGGAGACGCAAACCCGAGCCCCTCCACCGCGTCTGGCCTCGCCGGCGTCATATCCCCAGTGGGTTTGACCCCGCTGACCGTTGACCGGTGGGCCCAGTTTGACTTCCTAGGTCACCGACGTGTGGGCCCCAGGCCACTAATGAACCCGGATTAGAATTAACTTAAATTAGTTAAACTAATGACCCTGACACGCGGGACCCATAGGTTAGAGTTGACCTGGACCGTGCCTTTGACCTGTTTACGTCACCCTGACGTCATGTCGACGTTAATAATTATTCTTTGGAATTATTCTTATACAGGAAATTCCAGAAAATAATGCAAACTTCTAAAATTCATAGTAATTCAACCGCAACTCCAAATGAAATAAATTATATATGAATAATGATCATAAAAATCCAATCTATCCATCTGTACAGGTTTCATGCATGCTAGAACAATTTATGACTACTGTTTAGGAAAAATGGAATGAATGGAATTTAAATAACCACATGTGGAGTTTGAATTTGAATCTTAGGTAAGGTTCAAAAAAAAAATTGAATCTTAGGTTCAAACCAACTTCATTTAACCTGCTGCTAGTTGCATTAGCTCAAACCACAACATATTGCCATGCCATGATCATGCATCATATTGTTGCATTGCATTGATTGTGTTCTTCCTTGTTTGTGTTAAGATTCGCCTCTCGATAGACTTGGTTCCGACGATGAGTTTGATGACACCGATGAAGAACTACATTATCTTCAGAAGTGCCAGGCAAGCAAAACCCCCTTGTTCATTCCGATACAATCCCAATCTCTCGCTCTTGCTCTCTTTTACTGCATTAGGACAACAACGATTCATCTGTTACTTGTTGCGGTAGCTGAACCCCTTTATCCTCTGCATGACCTGTCATTCCACAGTAAATAGATGAAACCCACTAGCATGAGTAGGAGTTGTTTGAGCCTCGTTGTGCCTACCCATTCATGCTTGTTTGTCATGCCTGCTACTGCTTAGAGTTGAGTCAGGTCTGATTCATCGAGGATGAATCAGAGGCGTGTGAACATGTCCTACTGTGTGTGAGCTAAGTGTGTGAACACGATTTGGTAAAGGTAGCGGTGAGATGCCATGTAGGAGTACATGGTGGATTAACTCATTGAAGCCGTCCTCAGGAACTGAGTTCTGTGTTTGTGATGCATGAACAGTTACTACCACACATTGGGTTCCGGTAACTCGGCCCCTCTCGGCTTATTAATCGCCTCGATCTCTGTCCAGGAGTTGCAACTAGTTTCGTGTTTGTAGGATATGTGTTGGGGGCCGTGCGTGGCGCTGACCCTAGGGGTGGGCTATGTTGCGGTAGAGACATGAGGCACGGTGTACCGGACGCCTGCTTGGTGCTCGGGGAACCTGCTCCCCCATCGCTTGGGGCCGTGGAGCGACACCCGGCCGGATCTCCTCGCGGATGGAACCCGAATAGGCGATAAACCCGGACTAGAGACTTGTGTGGTTAGTCGGTCATGGCCGACTCCTCGCCAAAGCTTCCGCTTGAAGGTTGCCGAGATACACGATGTGTACATGGTGGTAAGTGGCGGGAGCGTGTGTGAAGAAGTACACCCCTGCAGGATTATAAATGATCTATTCGAATAGCCGTGTCCATGGTAAAGGACTTCTGGGTTGCCTATAACAGTTCATAGACAAGTGAAAGTGGATACTCTAAAATGCACAAGATAAGCGTGAGTGCTATGGATGGCGTTCTCGTAGGGAGACGAGAGCTGATCCATAGTGGTGTATTGATATGGTGAATATGTGGACTCGTGTGCGCCACCTCAAAAGAGTTACTTGCAGTCATAGTTCGGGATAGCCACCGAGTCAAAGATGGCTTGCTGCAGCCAAACTCCACCCCCGCTTTGTTGATAATGATGCATATGTAGTTAGTTACGATGTAAGTCTTGCTGAGTACATTTGTACTCACGCTTGCTTATTTTATGTTTTGCGAGAGACGTCGGTCTCGCTAGTAGTTCAGCGTGGACTTGATGTTTAGCTTGTTACCTCATTTACGATCTTGTGCCCTCGGCAGATCTCGGTAGATAGTCAGGCTTCTCAGCCTTTTTCATTTGTAGATGTCTATACTCAGACATATTAAGCTTCCGCATGTGCTTTGACTTGTATACTCTGAATGTTGGGTCATGAGACCCCTGTTTGTAATATCTCGCTCCTCGGAGCCTAATGAATAAATACTTTGAGTCGTAGAGTTATGTTGTGATGCCATGTTGTATTTACACATATCGAGCATATTGTGTGTATGTTTGAAATGCTTGGTATGTGTGGGATCCGACAATCTAGTTGTTTATCCTTGGCAGCCTCTCTTATGGGGAAATGTAGTCTAGTGCTTCCTTGAGCCATAGTAGTCCGCTACAGCCCGGTTCACCGGAGTCCTGCTACCCCAAAGACTACTACTCGGGACACTTGACCGGGTGGCATGTGTTTCACTGCTCGTGGTTCTGTCCCTTCGGGGAAATGTCACGCGGTGACATCCGGAGTCCTGCCTAGCCCCGGAGTCCTGTTAGCCCAGTGCTACAGCCCGGATTCACACGCTGCTGACCGACATGCTCGATGTGATTCATGTATGCCTGTCCCCATGGGTTAGTGCCGCTTTGGGTTCACGACTAGCCATGTCGGCCCGGGTTCTCTGTCATATGGATGCTAGCGACACTATCATATACGTGAGCCAGAAGGCACAAACGATCCCGGGCCATGGTAAGGCGACACCCCTGGGAATACCGTGCGTGAGGCCGCAAAGTGATATGAGGTGTTACCGGCTAGATCGATGTGACTTGGAATCGGGGTCCTGACAGCTTTGGTATCAGAGCATGACTGCCTATAGGATTATCAAGCCAAACTGGTGGAAGTTGTGTTTAGAAATGCTTTAGTTATGTAAGGGAATTGATTGTGGAAGGGAACGTAAGGCTCTTTTTACTCCTTATACCTCATGGCCTTATGATCTGAGTCATCCTCTTCTCTTCTACGGGGTTTAAGAACTAGGCTTCTCATCTATCTATTAGGATGACGTGTTACTAATCCATAGACTTATAGAATTGATAGTTTCAAATCTCAGTTCACTTTTTACTACTTCCGTATGCTCATAGCTGGTCTCAGAACCTTGATATTGTGAGGTTGCGTGGTCATGCCACTATTTTGCAGGATGTCTCAAATCATTTTGAGCATTTACAGCCGTTATGCTGTCCGAGTCATCCCAAATTTCTAAATAGTCTGATGCATTTGCAAATCCCTTCTCTCCGCTTTCTAATGTTCATTTGGGCGGATTAATCACACAAATTAGTGTGTTGAGGTACTCCGCTGCCTCGGCATATATGTTGGAGCTATTATTATGAACCTAGGTGTTTTAGGGAGTCACCTAGTAATCCAGCCATGTTTTGTGTTCCCGGTGTGATGATTCTGACCATTATTTACGAAAGCATCCTGTGATGCCATTTAGTAGTAGGTATTCTATTCCTGGGTTCTTGAACCCGAGATTCACCCTACTTACCTCCTGTTGATAGTGTTCGCTAGTTCCTTTAGGATATTAGTAAATTTGGATAGTCCTCGAGGTCCGTGGTATATCATTCTTCCAAATACCATGAACCATCCTTGGCAAAAGTTCCTCGTTGAACCAAAAGGTCACAACAAGAGTGCTCTCAATGAGTTCCCCATTCTATATTGTGACTCTGCCAATCCTACCTCTCTGCATGGGTTATCTAGAAGAATCATGTTGAACCTGGTTCGACATACTAATCTATGCATCCACAACTCAGAAAGTTATATGTTCCTTGAGTTGTCCCTCTTAGTTGTCTTCTGACCCTCGTCTATCAATTGATAGACAGGAGTAGTTGTGCAACCGTGTTCATCGATGCCTATTATTCTTGTGGTCCGTCGAGCCATTTCATTCTGGATTGACTAGGAGAACAAACTCCAGTACCTTGTCCATTTCTAGGATTGGGTCAAAGCAGTTGTATTCCGCAGATCAAAGTGCCCATCCAGCTTTTGATTCTGTTCTACCTCAGAGTATTACCCCCTTTATGTCAGGATTGTCATGAGAATTGCACCATTTCTCATGAATTTTTGATGTAGTGATACTTCTCGCTATCATTATTCATTCCTCGGTCCCGTGTTGTTGTAACCGGAATGCCGACAAGTGAACTGTGATGTGTGAAATCGATACTCCTAGCAACCTCGTTGCTTGGTAGTTAATGGACAATATTATCATTCTTAGCGTGTTGATCATTGAATCATCATTCTAAGATTGATCGTGCTACCTAGTCCTTATTTCTGGTGCACTCTTTGATCAATGAGTTAGGATTGTGCCAATCCCTCGCTCTTTTGATCATATCATCTTGCCCTGAAAAGCAAGATTATTCTCGAGCTTAGTAGCATATTGGTGGTTCGTGATTTTCCGAATATCTTCTCTGAAGTATTACCAGGTTGTCACCTGACCGCTATGTTGAGTTCGTGATCAAGTTGATTTTCTTGTAACCACCCTTTCTCCAAGAATTTGTGCCAGATATCCTGAGCTAGCTGGTTAAGCTAAACAACAACTTGGAGAGTTGGAAGATAAAAGCTTACCTGACTTAGTTCATCTCCAAGGGATATCCTGGTGTGTGTGTGTGTTGAAGAAAGATGATATCTCCATCGGTTGGTGATGCGGAGCATCCGACGATCATCCCCATGTACACTCGAGCCTACGCCATTGGACCTAAGGTGAATTCACTCCTTTTCGAATCTTCCCTTTCCGCATGTAAGACATGGATGCTACTTCAAGCGCGGACCTTGTGCATACTCAGGTACACCCGAGGAGAGCATGGAGAGCCCAAGGACCAAGGCCAAGTGTGCGCGGAAGCGAAGGAAGGAGAAGGAAGAAGAGCCAGCTGCTACAGCGGTCGGACATCCGGCCCCAGCCCGGACATCCGGCCCAGCCCAGACATCCGGCCCTTGCCCCGGAAATCCGGCCCCTCCGTCACCGAACGCATCTGGAAGACCCAGGCCAGCCAGCACATCCGGCCTCCCAGCTCGGACATCCGGCCCGTCTTGAAGTCCTGGACATCCGGCCCGTCCCGAAGCCCTGGACATCCGGCCCGTCGCCCGGACATCCGGCCACCCCTGCGCGTAGTGTAACGGGCCACCGGCCCATGTACCCCTTCACTTCATCCCCAACTTGTACTACGACTATATATACTCCTCCACCTCCTCCTAGTTAGCGTTAGCGTTGATTTAGCTCAAGTTAGAGATAGAGCTTCGCTCATCCATCGGATCTCCTCCTCGTGAGAGACCGCGGCCTCTTCGGAGAAGATCCTATCGGATTCAAGACCCCTCGTGGGAAGATCCCTTGTGGATTCAAGCCCTCCTCGCGGAGAAGAACGGTTCCTTTGTATCCTCTACCTTTGTTGACTTTGGATCTCGTGTATCTCTTTGTGTTCTTTGATCTAGCATTTGTGTGACCGATTCCTTGTTGGTTGAGTGTTTTCCCTTGTTCCTCTCAGTGATTTCCTCGTGTTCTTCCGCTCGTTCTTCGTGTCTCCCCGTAGGATCCACTCCAAACGTGAAAGGTCGACACTATAGGGTTCCACCCTACATCATCTATGGTATCATGAGCCACGTTGATCACGTTTTTGGAGCCCCTACCCCGTGTTTTCTAGCTTGATTTTGTTGATTTCGTCCTAAATCCGAAAATCCCCACCAAAAATAGCCCCAATTTTTTTGTGATTTGTTAGTTTTGATGATGTTTTGTTGATTTTGATCCATGGATTTGCTTGGTTTCAAGTGGATCTAGCATTTCCCCAAGTTTCCCCATCTTCCATCCACGAAATCTCTCCAATTTTGACCTTGAAATCATCAATTTCCGCCTCCAAATCGAGTTCCTCGAGTTCATCCTCGGATTTGGAGCTCGGACATCCGGCCCGACCCCCGGACATCCGGCCAGCCTGGAAATCCGGCCATTAGCCCGGACATCCAGCTCTTGGAGCGCATTTCGCGCGCGGTTCTGGACATCAGGTCCCGGAAATCCGGCCCGACCCCCGAATGTCCGGCCCCTGGGATTTCAGTTTTTTCCGTTTCACCGTTTCGGCCATAACTAATTCATCCGGAGTCCGATTTTGACGTTCTTTAGCTCGTTTTGAAGCTATTGACATCCCCCATCCCACAAAAATACCACCAACATCATTTGACTGCATCAAATTTTCCAAAATTTGGCAAGTTTTCCTAGGCCTTCCACCATATCATCCGCATTACCACCACCGACTTCCGCAACCTAACCCATATTGCACCCCATTACATTTGAGGTTGTTAGAGTAGTGATTCGAGTCTCCTAAGGTGTTTCGGCTACTTAGGGACGATTGCTTCTTCATCAACCACCACCACCACTTCCGCATAGGCGTGCCCACCATACACTTCCGCCACCCCCAACTTAACCCAATAAGTGTTTGAGCTTGTTTGAGTTGTGGCTTGTGTCTCCTAAGGTGTTTCGGCTACTTAGGGACGGCAAATTGAACTCCGACACGTGTATAGCCCATCATTCCACTTCCGCGTTGCCAAATGCAAACCACCACCGCTTTCCGCTACCACCATTTGACATTTGCGTTTGAGATTTTGAGTTCGCGGTTTTTCCGTTTCCTAAGGTGTTTCGGCTACTTAGGGACGAGTCTCCATCATCTTGGTATCTACATCAAGAACACCGCTACTCATCATCGCCGGACGGTAACCTCCATATCATCTTGGTATCGTGGTATCCCTCCATTGTATATTCCCTTGCCATTGCATTGTTAACCCCTAGCCTTACTTTTATGCGTTACTTGCCTATCGAGACTAGCCATTTGAGTATTGCCAAGAACGTTACTTGTGCACATTAGTGATCATACTTCCCATAGCATATATACCATATCATTGGGGTGCATATATTGGTATCATATCTTGTGTCACAAGTTTGTTCCGCATACACACAATTGCTATCTTGGTTTGTGCATTGTGCAAAGTGGCCATAGAAAAAAAGCTTTTAAGCAAAAGAAAGAGAGCAAAGAAGCTTGTAAGCAAGTGCCATAGCATCATACCACATTGCATATAAGATTGTCATATCCGATCATCTTGGATCATCTTGAGAGAAACACCGGGAACCATACATACATAGCATATGTGGGATAGAAGTTTACCCATTTTGCATCTTATAGGTTGTGCACAAGTGTCGTATCCGCCTATTGAGCAATCGTGCTAGCATCTCTCTTGAGTTGTGCAACATGAGCGTTTTCCGTGGATTCCACATTTTCTGCTCATTCCTTGGTTGCACGACCGCATTTATCTATCCGTGTGTGTGTTTCCGTGTGCCATTCTTTGCTATTGGTCCATTTGTTTCACTTGCGAATTTGTGAATCTCTTTGAACATTATTGACTCTTGCTAACATTTTGCATTAAATTTTTGTGCCACTATCCTCACCGAGCTCCTCCATAAGCTTTACTTGTGTAGGTGTGAGAACCGACAAGGATTGGTACCAATAGTGCTATTTCATTGTCCGCATTTGAGTGAACTTGATTCATTGTCAACATCGGTCAAGGTACATTGGTATAAGTTCTTCTCTTTCTCCCACTGATATTTGCTCGAGTCTTGTGATGGATAGGCAAGGCATTTCATCTCCGGTCTTTGACAACAACGACAGCGTGAACAACTACATCACCAAAGCGTCTATCTTTGATCTACAACGACAAGTGCAAGGCACACAATCAAGATTGCGAGAGCGCATCGAGAACATCTCCATCGACATTCATCACTCCGAAGCAAGGAGAAGGGACTACTTCGACAAAAAGCTTGCCGCACATAAAGAGGAGCAAGATGCAAGGATGGAGGAGATTCGGCCTTGATCAAGTCTTCTTCCCTTCGTCATCTTCAAGGCGGCGACATTCAAGCCACAAGTCTTGAGCGAAAAAGATGCAAGTGCAAATCATCCTCGTCCACATCTACATGGCGACCACCATCACGTTCGTGATCCACATAAATCATGAAGGGCAAGTCACCTCCAAGCATCATGTGCACGCATTTACGCATTTAACGGCATCTACAACGACATCATCATCATGAAGATGCTCCACAAGCGCAAATGCACAAGTCCCAACAAGCCCTACTTCACGCCAAGTCGAAGCTTCATAAGCACAAGAGAAGACCGCGAGACGACCACCACCAAGACGGCGCTACGGCTACATCAACCACTTCGGCATCTTCGCCAAGTGTTCTTAAGGCATCTTCGCCTTTGGACGTACGGCATCTTCGCCTACTTCCCACGTGTACGCCTACATCGACTTCATCAAGTCCAAGGCGACTACGTACGAGCGAGGGCCACACTTCCATCTTTGGAAGCCCCTCAAGGAAGATGGCCGAGCATGGGACATTCCCTTCGGTCATGGAGACGAGCTACGAGGTGCGACATCATATGGGCCTCCAACAACAAGACGGCGACAAGAAGGTCGAGCAAGGGCCATCCCCTTTGACCACGGCGTCGAGCGCGAATCTCTTCTACAACATGAAGACGACGCCCATATTGGACTCATACTCCGAGTCAAGCTACGCGACCGCGCATGGAGACATTTGCACCTACACCTCTCCGACACCCACACATGTTGAGCTATCCCATTTGTCATGTGAGGAGAGCCACCACCCCATGAGAGAGATGAGTGACTCCACCATACGTGACATTGAGAGCATTTCCTATGAGAGGATGAGTGTGACCACCACTAGCCCCACACATGAGAGCATGCCACACATCCTATGTGAGGTTGAGCGCCATTTGAGTGACTCCACCCACCATACGAGTGAGACCATCCTTGAGGGAGTGACTGAGCCACAACACTTAGTGAGTGAGGTAGTTGACGCGGCACATGAGGCCACTATGATTTCTAACGACTTAACCTCTACTCCTAGTGTGTTTTCTTCTTTGGTGCTAGGTCTCCTACATGACGACATGCCTATCCTCGACGAGTCCATCCCTACATTGGAGACGACGATGGCCATGGTGGACGATGATGCACCCCCCACATGGTTCCATCAACATGAAGATGACGACGAGACAATCTTCAACACCTCACCTACAACACATGAGCGACGCTCCAAAGGAAACGTAG
Source organism: Aegilops bicornis (assembly GCA_021605145.1). Lineage (NCBI taxonomy): Eukaryota > Viridiplantae > Streptophyta > Magnoliopsida > Poales > Poaceae > Aegilops > Aegilops bicornis. The sequence continues at coordinate 268,841,597 of CM038673.1, forward strand.
GTGATGGTGCTTCTCTTGTCCCACTAGTGGACTCTCTTGACATCGATTACTCCCATGATGTTGACCCACCTATTACCATGCTTCATGCTAGTGAAACTTCTTCATGCCTTGACTTACCTATCTATGATGAATATGATGATGAGCATGTTGAGTTGCCTAGTTGTGATGCTATGCTCCATAAGATATCATGTGAAAATTCTATTGGTCACATCATGTTTGACAACCCATTGAACTTGTCATATGCTATGAGTGAGATCTCCCATATTGCATCATTTCAATCTCAACATAGTAACTATGCATGCCCCATTAAAATAAATCCCATTTACACTTATGGCATAGATGACGAGATGATGGTCATAGGCTTTTGCTTCTCTCGTGATGATATTGCCATGCTTCCTTTACATGATTTGTGCAATTCATCTACTATGTCATGCCATGATCACATTGTTCCAAATATGCATTGTTTTGGGTGTTGTCAATATTCTCCACGTGATGTTGCTACTCATGCTCATGAGGAGACCCCCATAGTTTCCTCATACTTATTCGGAGATCTTGATACATTTCATACTTTGCATGATTCCCATGATAGTGTACACCATATGCATTCCATGAATAACAATGCTCTCGATATTTCCCAAGATGCATTACACAATTTGAGTCTCCATTATAACATGCATAACAACAAACCTATCATGATGGATGACATGTTTCTATATCACGCATCTCATTTATTTGAGCATTGGCTATTTTGTGCTCACCGACACATGCACGTGCTCATCATGATGGATGATGTGTACATCTACCACGCACACACAATTTTTCCTTTGTCTTTGTTTTGTGTAGGTACTCTTGTATACTGGCCAACCTCTCAATCCCAAGAGTTGATTTAAATGAGCTCTTGAGAGCAACGATGCTTTGGGATCCCGTGGACTATCCTTACCACCGCTCCCTTGGCGCAAGGACTACGCAAGATCTCTTCTACTTGGCTCTCACATGGCTATGGGCTATGTACCACTTGTCACCTTATGCTCATTTTACCGTGTTCACATTGCATGCTATGCTTGCTTCTATGCCTTTGCCATGCAATTGTGACCCTTGCTTGCATATACCCATGATTCACCATTATGCTACTTCTATGTGTATTTGCATGCTTGGTGGAGATCCTTGTTGCTATTGCCATGTTTATCATGTGCCCCATGCTATTGATGCTTGTTGTGTTGGAAGAGTCATGATGTCCCATTACTATTTACATATGGTCTCTCTCCAATACATTGATGATATTTTGCTCATATCTTGCCTTTATGCTTGTGCTATGACATGTGAATTAGTCATGCCCACTATTTGCACCAATGACATGCTTGCCATGATTCCTTCTAGTACGTTGCATCTTCGCACTACTAGCTTGCTTGACTTGATCTCTATGATTGCTAGCTATGTTGCATCACCCAGGTTCCACTATCACTTGCTTTCTTGGGTTGATGACATATATGTTCATGCCTCTCACATGATATATCTTGTGTATTGTCGCTTGCCTCCTGTAGTTGCCTCTATGTTTAATGACCTTGGAGACTTGGACACTTCACTTGTGATGCATGCTTTTCTGATTGAGCCTATTGCATTTGGTTGTTCTTGCATCATATGCCTCCATACTATGACACGCTCCCTTGTACTTTATTATGATGAGCATGATGCATACACTTGTTGGGTATCTTACCACTCGAATGATAGGTTTTGCATTTCCGCTAACCTCATTTGTTTTTCCGAGTGTTTGTCATGTTCTTTCATTTTGGAGGTTTCACAAGGCGATGCCGTTATGCGACAACTTGGTCATGCGAAGGCATACACGATGTGCAACACCAACATTTGCAAGAATCTACTAAAGGTGAACTCCTTCCCTTTGAGCCATCCTCAAGTTTGCATATTGGATGGGTCATTCTTTCATTGTTGTTTCCTTCTTATTGTCCACATGATACATCTATTGGATGGAGGATCGACATTGGAGATCGACTCTATGGACCTTCACATTGAGGAGCGCTCGGACTTATGGGATGCACCTTCGAACCTCCACTCATGCCACGACATCGAGAATTGGTACATCAACACTCCTTTGACACATTGCACCCACACCTTCATATTTGTTGATTGTGCTCACACATGTCATGCTCGATGGACATATCATACTCACCACAAGTTTGCACCCTATGCATGGATTGACTCACATTATGATTGCCTCATTGCATCTTGTATCCCCATGTCATCCATGATATATGAGCTTGTGCATTTTATTAGAAAATTTGTTGTGATCTTTCTTGATGGCATATTCATACATCGTGATCATATTGCCTACCATCAATTGCATGATAACTTAATCATATTGAGCATCCATTGACATATTCATGCTATTGATAAACCGTCTCACTATGACATCATTTTGCACCGTGGTTGCATTGATCATATTTACAACACATTTGTGTGCACAATGAATGCTTTACATCTCATTCCATATGATCTTGCTAAGCTTCATGTGCTTTGTCATGAACAATCTTGCCTCACAGACTCATTCTTACATGATGGACACTTTGTGTGCGCTAACCATTGTATTTCCGAGTGTCGTTTGTGTTTGCTCTCTTTGCATGTCTACCATCCCGACGACATCTTCAAGTACTTGGATTGCGTCATGCCTTCCACTCTGTCCGACTACAAGTTCGGCCCACGACAACCGTTTCCATGGTGTCGAGGATTTCGATCCGAGGTCGGATCTTTCCCAAGGGAGGGAGATGATGCGGAGCATCCGGCGATCATCCCCATGTACACTCGAGCCTCGCCATTGGACCTAAGGTGAATTCGCTCCTTTCCGAATCTTCCCTTTCCGCATGTAAGACATGGATGCTACTTCAGCGCGGACCTTGTGCATACTGGGTACACCCGAGGAGACCATGGAGAGCCCAAGGACCAAGGCCAGCGTGCATGAAGCGAAGGAAGAAGAAACCGGCTACTACGGCTGGACATCTAGCCCCAGCCCGGACATCTGGCCCAGCCCGGACATCCGGCCCTTGCCCCGGAAATCCGGCCCCTCCGTCACCGAACGCATGTGGAAGACCCAGGCCAGCAAGGACATCCGGCCTCCCATCCCGGACATCCGGCCCGTCCCGAAGTCCCGGACATCCGGCCCGTCGCCCGGACATCCGGCCACCCCTGCGCGTAGTGTAACGGGCCACCGGCCCATGTACCCCTTCACTTCATCCCCAACTTGTACTACGACTATATACTCCTCCACCTCCTCCTAGTTAGGGTTAGCGTTGATTTAGCTCAAGTTAGAGATAGAGCTTCGCTCATCCATCGGATCTCCTCCTCGTGAGAGACCGCGGCCTCTTCGCAGAAGATCCTATCGGATTCAAGACCCCCTCGTGGGAAGATCCCCTTGTGGATTCAAGCCCTCCTCATGGGAGAAGAACGGTTCCTTTGTATCCTCTACCTTTGTTGACTTTGGATCTCGTGTATCTCTTTGTGTTCTTTGATCTAGCATTTGTGTGACCGATTCCTTGTTGGTTGAGTGTTTTGCCTCGTTCCTCCCCGTGATTTCCTCGTGTTCCTCCGCTCGTTCTTCGTGTCTCCCCGTAGGATCCACTCCAAACGTGAAAGATCGACGCTATAGGGTTCCACCCTACATCAGTTGGTCCTCGCGATCAGTTGTTGGATCTATTGCCTTGTCAAAACTTTGACTTGAGTATGGGCCATCGTCAAGTCAAATCAGAACCAACGACGTTCGTAATGTTGTCTTACCCATGGTTGTTCCCTCGAGCATACCCCATTACATCTTTTGGTCTGACCAATGCTATCACCGTGTTCACATGATGGTGGAAGTCCAGTGATATGGAAATTCCGATGAGTTGTCGTTGAGCCCATCAGCATCATTTTTGTCTCCCCCATGATTCATGTTGAACATCAACCTAGTGTTGGAAACTTTGTAAGCAATGCCTTCGTGTTCTGTTCATGAAGCCTATGTTTGGATGGAAGAAGTGACTTCCTCGAATTCATGTGCATTTGGTGCAAGTTGCCGCCATGAGTTCGAGAAATATTGTTTTTATTTCCTCTGGTACCATCCCAAGTCAATTATGCATGTGCGAATGTATTCTATGGGACAGCGTGTTCACATGTGTTTAGCAGAACCAGCTCATGTTTTGGAGCTTGCTATCTTAGCTCATTCCTCGAGAATCTCGCAACGCCATCTTGTCGAATTGTGTTGCAAACTTTCTTTTCAGACATGCTGAGTCTGGAGTATCCTATTACCAATCGGATCTGAATCTCAGGCAGATATGATGGTTGGAACATTCCCAACAGTTGCATTTTGTTCCCAGCTTGCACCGCCATTGTGCCAATTCCCATGGGCTGCCCTCTCAGTAATTGTTGTTTAGGATCAACTTCAAAAGTGGTCCTACCATGGGTCCCATCCATTTCCGATGATAAGCAAAATCATCCATTGCGTTGTCTTCAACAAGGTAGTCCACATCATCCATCCGAATCCGGATATGCCATTCCTTTGAACTCCGCCAAACGATCGTTTGTGAATTTGCCTTAGGTTGGTATAAGAGTTTCAATGGTCTCTGAATCAAAAGTAATTCTTTTTGCCACTTAAGGGAATTTTTCTGCGAGTCATATTCCTTAAGATGTCTCGTTATGGTATCATGGCAACTCAACTCCTCGTGACATTGACAACCGTTCACCACCTTCTTAAGTGTGGAATTGTTTCCTACCTAGTGAATCTTTGTCATCTGTTTCACTCCATCCCTCTGGATGTATGCTTCGTGTCTCAGCTCGAGAGATGTTTTCAATGTCTCACTCCATGAGTTGATCCTGAGTTGTTCGATCTTCAAGAAGATCGATCCTACTAGAGTTTTCCCTTTCCTCTCATTGTCATGTTGGTTGGAGTTCTCAGAGCAAGACATCGAGACAAAGATGGTGATCGAATCAACGTTCATATGAAGTGCAACTTGGATCGTGAAGATCGTGTTAGCTTTGTGTTCCCTCTGTCTTCTTACCTCACGTCTTGAATCTCAGGTCGAGATTCTTGTTTAGTGGGGGTGAGTTGTCACAGCCCTAGAGTTTGCTTGTAACTAGTGGCATTGCATCCATGCATCTTTTCCAATTTTAATTAATCTTGAAAAGGGGATGCTTAAACCCTACCACCAAGTGAATTCAACTGGGGTCAAAATAAAATCTTTTTCATTAAACTCAAAATGCCCTCTGAAAATGTTCAACATTTCTGGTTTGAGGTTGAAGCATCTACCAAAAATGGTTTACATTTTTGCAGGACATATTTGGGCTCTGAATTAAATCATATAGTATTTGCATTTGGGCATATAAATGCTATTAAATATTTTAAATGCCCAAATAATTCTGGTTTTAAGTGAGGGCTGTTAGGAATAATCCCAACAGAGCCCACAATTATTTTCACGATTTCTGGAAACGTTTTAGTATTTTTAATAAAGCCCAACAGTTGCAGAAAATTAGAAAACAGAAAACAATTTAGAAAGAGAGAGATAGAAAGGCCAGAGGCCACTTACAGCTGGCCCGGCCCATCGCTGTGCAGTCATCACCTACCTCTGCCAGTAGGCAGAGGAGGGACACCGCGATGCCGCCACGCTCGCCACACCACCACCCTGCCTGCCTGCTGTCGCCCGCGCCAGCGCGACGCCTCAAAGAGCCTCTGCGGCACCGCCCCGACCCCGTGGACACCTCACACGCGCCCCTGCCACTCTCCCTCGCTCTCTCCCACGATGGCCGACGCTGCCGTAGCCGCACCGTCGCCATAGCCGTGCCCTCCGTCGTCTCCGTGCCACGCCACCGTGCCCAGGAGCTCCGCCTCCCTCCTCTCCGTCGAGCAGACCGAGCCCCGAGCGCTCGCTCACCCTGGAGTTACCGCCTCGTCCTCGTCTTCGCTGATCACCGCCGGAGATCCCTTTCACCGTCACCACTGCTTCAGCTCGTCCCCGACCTCGCCGTCTGGCTTTGCCGCAACCGCTGTGAGCTTAGCTACATTCCCATCCTCTCCGTTCTTGCTGCCGTCCCCTGCATCGATCGCACGAAGCTCAACCGCCCGCCGCCGCCAGCTGCGTGCCGGTCATGCTCCGGTGACCATATGGTCCCGGGCTTGTGTCCAACGCACTCCCCGCAACGCGTAGGAGCCTTAGATGCTAGCGCCGCCCCGCCTAGGCCACTGCAGCAACGAGCCCGAGCTCACCCGAGCTCCGGCAACCGCTAAGGTCGTCGCCTACATCATTCCCGGCCTCCCCGAGCTCCACTTCCACCCCCAAACAACGCGGCTCGCTTCCAGCTCCCCGTAGATGGTCTCAGCCGCCCGTTTGGTCGCCGGAGACGAAAACCCGAGCCCCTCCACCGCGTCTGGCCTCGCCGCAAGCATCATGTCACGGTGGGTTTGACCTTGATCGTTGACCGGTGGGCCGGTTTGACTTCACGGGTCACCGTGTGGGCCCTGTGCCACTAATGAACCAGGATTAGAATTAACTTAAATTAGTTAAACTAATGACCTTGACACACGGGACCCACAGCTTAGAGTTGACCTGGACCGTGCCTTTGACCTGTTTACGTCACCCTGACGTCATGCTGACGCAATAATTATTTACTGGAATTATTCTTATACAGGAAATTCAAGAAAATAATGCAAACTTCTAAAATTCATAGTAATTCAACGGTAACTCCAAATGAAATAAATTATATAGGAAAAATGATCAGAAAAATCCAATCTATCCATCTTTACTGGTTTCATGCATGTTAGAAAAATTTATGACTACTGTTTACGAAAAATGGAATGAATGGAATTTAAATATCCACATGTGGCGTTTGAATTTGAATCTTAGGTTCAAACCAACTTCATTTAACCTGCTGCTAGTTGCATTAGCTCAAACCACAAAATATTTCCATGCCATGATCATGCATCATATTGTTGCATTGCATTGATTGTGTTCTTCCTTGTTTGCCGGTATTCGTCCCCTCTCGATAGACGTGGTTCCGACGATGAGTTCGATGACACCGATGACGAACTATATTATCTTCAGAAGTGCTGTGCAAGCAAAACCCCTTGTTCATTCCGATACAATCCCACTCTCTCGCTCCTGCTCTCTTTTACTGCATTAGGACAACAACGATTCATCTCACATTACTTCTTTGTGGTAGCTGAACCCCTTTATCCTCTGCATGACCTATCATTCCACAGTAAATAGATGAAACCCACTAGCATGAGTAGGAGTTGTTTGAGCCCTATTGTGCCTACATATTCATGCTTGTTTGTCATGCCTGCTACTGCTTAGAGTTGAGTCAGGTTTGATTCATCGAGGATGAATCAGAGGCGTGTGAACATGTCCTACTGTGTGTGAGCTAAGTGTGTGAACACGATTTGGTAAAGGCAGCGGTGAGAGGCCATGTAGGATTACATGGTGGGTTGTCTCATTGAAGCTGTCCTCAGGAACTGAGTTCTGTGTTTGTGATCCATGAACAGTTACTACCAAACATTGGGTTCCGGTAACTCGGCCCCTCTCGGCTTATTAATCGCCTCGATCTCTGTCCAGGAGTTGCAACTAGTTGCTAGTGTTTGTAGGATATGTGTTGGGGGCCGTGCGTAGCGCTGACCCTAGGGGTGGGCTATGTTGCGGTAGAGACACGAGGCACGGTGTACCGGGACGCCCGTTTGGTACCTCGGGAACCTTGCTCTCATCGTTTGGGGCCGTAAGCGGCACCCCGGCCGGATCTCCTCGCGGATGGAACCCGAATAGGCGATAAACCTAGACTAGAGACTTGTGTGGTTAGTCAGGTCGTGGCCGACTCCCTCGCCAGGCTTCCGCTTGAAGGTTGCCGAGATACACGATGTGTACATGGTGGTAAGTGGCGGGAGCGTGTGTGAAGAAGTACACCCCTGCAGGATTATAAATGATCTATTCGAATAGCCGTGTCCACGGTAAAGGACTTCTAGGTTGCCTATAACAGTTCATAGACAAGTGAAAGTGGATACTCTAAAATGCGCAAGATAAGCGTGAGTGCTATGGATGGCGTTCTCGTGAGGAGACGAGAGCGGATCCATAGTGGTGTATTGATATGGTGAATATGTGGACTCGTGTGCGCCACCTCAAAAGAGTTACTTGCAGTCATAGTTCAGGATAGCCACCGAGTCAAAGATGGCTTGCTGCAGTCAAACTCCACCCCCCGCTTTGTTGATAATGATGCATATGTAGTTAGTTCTGATGTAAGTCTTGTTGAGTACATTTGTACTCACGTTTGCTTATTTTATGTTTTGCAGAGAGACGTCAGTCTCGCTAGTAGTTCCGCGTGGACTTCGACGTTTATCTTGTTACCTCGGCTACGATCTTGTGCCCTTGGCAGGATCTGGTAGATAGTCAGGCTTCTCAGCCTTTTTCATTTGTAGATGTCTGTACTCATACATGTTAAGCTTCCGCATGTGCTTTGACTTGTATGCTCTAAATGTTGGGTCATGAGACCCCTGTTTGTAATATCTCGCTCCTCGGAGCCTAACGAATAAATACTTTGAGTCGTAGAGTTATGTTGTGATGCCATGCTGTATTTACACATATCGAGCATATTGTGTGTATGTTTGAAATGCTTGGTATGTGTGGGATCCGACAATCTAGTTGTTTATCCTTGGCAGCCTCTCTTATGGGGAAATGTAGTCTAGTGCTTCCTTGAGCCATAGTAGTCCGCTTCTGGCCGGTTCATCGGAGTCCTGCTAGCCCACACTACTTTGCTCGGGACACTTGATCGGCCGGGCATGTGTTTCACTTCGTTCTGTGTACATCCTTCGGGAAATGTCACGCGGTGACATCCGAGTCCTCGCTTAGCTCGCTACAGCCCGGGTTCCCGGAGTCCTGTTAGCCTAGTGTTACAACCCGGATTCACACGCTGCTGACCGACATGCTCGATGTGATTCATGTATGCCTGTCCCCATGGGTTAGTGCCGCTTTAGGTTCACGACTAGCCATGTCGGCTCGGGTTCTCTGTCATATGGATGCTAGCGACACTATCATATACGTGAGCCAAAAGGCGCAAACGGTCCCGGGCCATGGTAAGGCGACACCCGTGGGAATACCATGCGTGAGGCCGCAACGTGATATGAGGTGTTACTGGCTAGATCGATGTGACTTGGAATCGGGGTCTTGACAGACAGGGTCGCGTTTGGCGCCGATGCGAGCAAGGACGTCCGCTGCTTGATTGCTTTCCCGGGCGACATGATGAAATTCGAGCCCTTCGAACCAAGCCGATATTTTTAAGACAACATTACGATAAGCTGCCATCTCTGGATCCTTGGTGTCAAAGTCTCCATTTATTTGAGATATTGCGATGTTTGAATCCCCGCGCACCTCTAGGCACTGTATGCCCATGGTTACGGCCATCCGAAGACCATGCAATAGGGACTCGTATTCGGCTGCATTGTTGGAGTCTGTGTATAGTATTTGGAGTACATACTGGACGACATCTCCAGTGGGGGATGTTAACACGACTCCCGCTCCTAACCCTGCCAGCATTTTGGAGCCGTCAAAATACATAACCAATTGGAATATGCGCCGTACTCTTTAGGGAGTTTGGCTTCTATCCATTCGGCGACGAAGTCACCCAGTACTTGGGATTTGATGGCTCGACATGGCTTGTATGTTATGTCAAATGGAAGTAGCTCTATGGCCCATTTGGCTATCCGTCCCGTGGCATCACGGTTGTTTATTATGTCATTGAGTGAGACTTCAGAAGCCACCGTGATTGAACACTCCTGGAAGTAGTGTCGTAGCTTTGGGGATGCCATGAAGGCCGCGTATGCTATCTTTTGATAATGGGGGTACCGGGCTTTGCATGGTGTGAGGACAGTAGATACGTAGTATACCGGTTTCTGAAGTGGGAATTTGTGTCCGTCCTGTTCTCGTTCGACGACGAGCACGGTACTCACCACCTGATGTGTTGCCGATATGTATAGCAACATGGGTTCGCCAGCGTTTGGTGCGGCCAGGATTGGGTTGCTTGCTAGGAGGGCCTTTATTTCCTCCAGTCCGGCAGTCGCCGCGTCTGTCCATTCGAAGTTATCGGTGCACCGTAAGAGGTGATAGAGTGGCAGTGCCTTTTCTCCTAATTTGGAGATAAAGCGGCTTAACGCTGCCACGCAACCAGCTAGTTTTTGGACTTGTTTGAGGTTGGTTGGCGTGGCAAACTGTGACAAGGCTCGGATTTTGGCTGGGTTTGCTTCTATCCCTCTATTGGAGACGATAAAGCCCAGCAGTTTTCCCGCGGGGACGCTGAAGACACACTTTTCCAGGTTGAGTTTAATGTCATCCGCACAGAGGTTGTCGAATGTAAGACGTAAGTCGTCTATTAGTGTTTCGACGTGCCTAGTTTTGATGAAGACGTCATCGACGTAAGCTTCTATTGTCTTGTCGATCTGCTTCTCCAGGCAGGTTTGAATCATACGTTGGTATGTGGCGCCGACGTTATTGAGCCTGAAGGGCATGGTGTTGAAGCAGAATGGCCCATATGGGGTAATAAATGCTGTTGCAGCTTGATCGGACTCCTTCATTTTGATTTGATGGTATCCGGAATATGCTTTGAGGAAACACAGTGAATCGTGTCCTGCGGTGGCGTCAATGATTTGATCAATGCGGGGGAGGGGGAAGGGATCCTTAGGGCAAGCCTTGTTGAGGTCTTTGAAAACGACACACAGGCGCCAGGATTTGTCCTTCTTTGGTACCATCACCAAGTTTGCCAGCCAGTCCGGATGTTTGATTTCTCTAATGAATCCGGTTCGATAAGTTTGGCCAGCTCCTCCCCCATGGCTTGTCGCTTGGGCTCGGAAAAGCGCCACAATGTTTGCTTGACCGGTTTAAATCCCTTTAATATAGTGAGTGTCACATCCTAGCTAGTCCATGCATTAGTGTGTGCATCATGTTTAACTTTCATCTGAAATTTGAAATGGGGAAGACAGAACCCCCAGAACCCCTTTTGGATCCAACCAGGGCTTACTAAAATTATTTTCAATGAACCTGAAATGCCCTTCTAAAATGCTCATCACCTTTGCCTTGGTTCAGAGCCTCTGCCAAAAGTGGTGCACAATTTTCTAGGTCATCCTAAGGTCTTTGAATTAAATCATAAGTATTTGAGTTTGGGCATTTAAATTATATAAAATATTTCAAAAGCCCAAATAATCCCAAACTAAAATGTTCCATGCTGGAAATATTCCAACTAAGGACCATGTGCAGTTTGGTGAATTTTGGAGTTGTTTAAGTATTTTTAGAAAGTCCACAAAGTTACAGAAAATAGAAAAAGGAAACAGAAATATAAAAACTTACCTGGCGCCAGCCAACTGCCCACTGGCCCAGCCCAGCCATGGCCAACAGTTGCTTGGCTTGGCCAGCAGTAGTAGGTGCTCGACGGCGAGCACCGCATGCGTTCCATGCAGCTGGCCGCCGCCTCGCCGCTTCCGTCACCGAGCTGCCGACGCGGAACACTCCCATTCTTTCCCCCCGAGCCCTCAGACACCTCTCTTCCTCCCCAGCTCCTCCCCCTTGCTCTCCCACGCCATGGCCGACGGCACCGCAGCCGCACCGTCGCCGTAGTCGCGCTCTCCGTCGTCCTTGCGCCTCCCTGTCGTGTCTAGGAGCTCCGCCGCCCTCCTCTACCTCGAGCTAGCCGAGCCCCGAAGGCCGCGTGGCCCGAGTCCTCTGACCGACCTCGCCTGACTCATTGCCGCCGGAGATCCCCTTCGACGTCGCCGCCGCACTAGCCCGTCCCCGACCGCACCGGTTGCCTCCTCGAGTTCTCCGTGAGCCTAGCTACCTCCCCCTCCTTTCCTTTCTCGCTCCCGAGCCTCGTAGCGACCGCACGGAGCTCACCCGCACGCACCGCCGCGGAGCTCGTCGCCGACGTGCTCCCGACCATCCACCGGTCACCCCTCGGTGTCCAACATGCTCACCGCACCGCGTAGCGTCTAACCCACCACTTCACGCTCCTCACCGCACACCGTAGCCACGAGTTTGTCATCACCCGAACTCCGGCGGCCGCCTAGGTCGTCACCGGCGCCATTTCCAGCCACCCCGAGCCCAGCCAACGCCAGCAAGAGCTGCGGGTTGTTCCCAGCTCCACATAGACGCCCTTCGCGACTCATTTGGTTACCGGAACGGCCAAATCCACTCTCGCCGCCGTGTCTGGCTCGCCGGCGGCTAAACGCCGGCGTAGTTGGCGCTGACTTTGACCAGGGCGGGCCCTGGTTGACTCTCGTGAGCCTATGACAGGTGGGCCACCCCCTGCTAATTAACCTAGCTAGCTTAAACTAATTTTAATTAGTTAAACTAATTGCTGACATGCGGGACCCACTGGTCAGTTTGACCTGGGCGTCCCCGTTGACCTCTGACGTCATCCTGACGCATTGCTGACACAGTAAATGAATTACTGGAATTATTCTGTTATAGGAAATTCCAGAAAATAGTTCAAACTTCAAAAATTCATAGAAATTAATCTGTAACTCCAAATGCAAAGATTTATATATGAAAAATGATCAGAAAAATCCATTCTATCCATTGGTCAGGTTTCATGCATGATAAAACAAGTTAACCTTGCTGTTTAAGCAGAATAAGATAATGCACCTTTATGGCTATGTTAAATGAGCTAACATTTGAATCTTTGATTCAAATGAGTTCATCCCTATTTGTTCCAGCTTGCATTAGGCCAACACACATTCATATTGCCATGTCATAGCATGCATCATATTGTTGCATATTGCCATGTGTGTTTATTTTCAGTATGTCTTTCGTGATAGGTTCTGCCTCCGAGGATAATCCCGAATATCCGTCTGAAGGCGGTATCCTACCACCACTACATCGTGCAAGCAACCCATTGATCATTCCGATACAAACCCATGTTCTCGCTACGCTCTTGTTTCTTGCATTAAGACAAGCGATTCAAACTATTGTGTGTTGTGGTAGTTGAACCCACTTCCTTTGCATGACTGTCATTGCCACGGTAACTAGATGAAACCCACTAGTATGTGTAGGAGTTGATTGAGCCATGTTTGTGATTCCTACCATGCTATGCTTGCTATGCTTAGAGTTGTGTGTCAGTCCGGTTCATCGGGATGATGAACTGGAGTGAAAGGTTGTGTCGGGATCGAGAGTAAAAGTGTTGAACACGTTTTGGTAAAGGTATCGATGAGAGGCCATGTAGGAGTACATGGTGGGTTGTTTCATTGAAGCCGTCCCTAAGAACTGAGATCTGTGTGTGTGATTTAAGACTTAGCTACTACCACGCATTGGGATCCTTAATTGACCCTCTCGACTTATTAACCACTCTTGTCCTCGGTCCGGGAGTTGCAAGTAGTTTACGGTGTTTGTAGCATCTTTGGGGAGCCGCGCAGCGTGACCTTAGGGGTCGGCTGTGTTGCGGTAGGCACGTGGCCCGGTGTACCGATTCGCCCGTTTGGTGTCTCGGGAACCCTGCACACATCGTTCGGGGCTGTTAGTGGAAACCTCGGCCGGACTCCCTGCGGATGGAACCCGAATAGGCGATAAACCTGGACTCGGGACTCGTGTGTTTAGTTAGGTCGTGGCCGACACCCACGTTGGGCTTCCGCTTGAAGGTTGCAGTACATGTCGTGTAAACGCGGTAAGTGGTGAGCGTGTGTGAAGAAGTACACCCCTGCAGGGTATAAAACTATTCAAATAGCCGCGTCCGCGGTAAAGGACTACTTGGTCACCTATACAGTTCATAAACAAGTAAATGGATACTACTAAAAGCCTCAAGATAAGTGTGAGTACCGCGGATGGCCCTCTCATGGGTTGACGAGAGAGGATCCACGGTGGAGTATTGTGATGGTGCTTAGTGGACTGGGTAAGCGACAAATGCTTTTCAAGTGGTGTCACGTGGGATAGCTTAGCCAAGAGTCAAAGCTGGCTTGTCAAATAACTCCACCACCTTCTTGAGAATGTGCATGTATGATAGGATTCTGTTGTAAGACTTCTTTGAGTACCTCCGTACTCATGTTTTCTTAATTAATGTTTTCAGACGACAACACTGCCCCCTCCGATGGGTTTTATGTAGACCTTGACATCGATTTAGTGAACTAGCCAACTGTGTGGTGATACAAGGCTTGTGAAGGGCCACCAGAGGTAGAAGGGCTTCAACAAGCTTTCTTTCTTTTTAGTCCTGTACTCGAGACTAGTTTGCTTCCGCATGTGCTTGTATGTTTGTATGACTTGAGTGTTGGGTCATGTGACCCCTACCTGTATGGATATGTTATGTATGGCTCCTCGGAGCCTCTTAAATAAAGTACTTTGAGTTGTAGAGTTTTGTTGTGTTGCCATGTTGTATGTACTCATATCGGGCATATTGCGTGTATGATTGAAATGCTTGGTATGAGTGGGATCCGACAAACTAGTTGTTTATCCTTGGCAGCCTCTCATATGGGGAAATGTAGTCTCGTGCTTACGAGCGATAGTAGTCCGCTACAGCCCGGTTCACCGAGTCACGCTAGCCCAAAGCACTACCGCTTGGACACTTGACTGGCGGCATGTGTTTCACTTCGTTCCTTATGTACGTCGCCTTCGGGGAAATGTCACGCGGTGATATTCGGAGTCTTGCCTAGCCTGCTACAGCCCGGGATACCGGAGTCCTGTTAGCCCAGTGCTACAGCCCGAATTCACACGTTGATGACCGACATGCTCGATGTGATTCATGTATGCCTATCCCCATGGGTTAGTGCCGCTTTGGGTTCACGACTAGCCATGTCGCCCCGGGTTCTTTGTCATATGGATGCTAGCGACACTATCATATACGTCAGCCAAAAGGCGCAAACGGTCCCGGGCCATGGTAAGGCGACACCCATGGGAATACCGTGCGTGAGGCCGCAAAGTGATATGAGGTGTTACCGGCTAGGTCGATGTGACTTGGAATCGGGGTCCTGACAGCGTTGGCATCAGAGCAGGACTGCATGTAGGTTCGCAAAGCCAAACTCGTCGATGTGGAGACTAGACATGCATTAGATCTATGAAGGGGAATTGATTGTGGGAGAGGAGCGTAAAGGCTCTTTTACTCCTTTACCTTATGCCCTCGATCCGAGTCATCCTCTTCTCATTTACGTGGGTATAGGACTAGGCTCTCTTCTCTCTATCGAGTTCACGTGTTACTAATCCATAGTAACTTATAGGATTGTTGGTTCTGACCTCAGTTCAGTTTCTACTACTTTTAGTATGCTATCAGTTGAACCAGAACCTTGATATGATGTTGTTGAGTGGCTTTGCAATCTGATTTTGAATGTCTCAAATCTGTTCTTGAGCATTTACAGATGTTATGCTGCCCGATTTTCCCTAGAAATTCTAATGTCTTTGCATTGTGGCTGTGCTTTCAGATGGCCACCCGTTCCCGTAACCAAGTGGTTCGTCGACCCGCTTGCATTGATGTGTGTGGTCACACGGCCATGTTGGTTCGGTGATGGTCGAGACCGGTTGCCGATGGTATCCCGAATATACCGTCGAGGAGCAGTTTAGAGATTTTAATCAAAGCCAATATCCGTACGCAGTCGGGATATATCCATCTTATCCGAGCTACTTGAACCGCTCCACTGTTCTTATGGACTTGGGATCACCATTGGGATGTCCGTGCGGGATGCAGCCTACTCAATGATGACTATTATTCGAGCGAGAATCGCCTTCTTTGTGCAACACCGATTTCCGCTACATGCGGCATCCCTCCACAGGCGCATGGTTACCTTCGTGGTATGTACGATGGCGCATCCCATGAGGACTCACTTCTTCGCACCACTACTGAGATGCTGGAAGACAAGGACCGTGAAAACCGGGCCTTGCGTATGGAGCTCTTTAATGCCCGCTCTTATCACTGGGCCACTCTGACTCGGTTTGCACCTGCCGTGCAAGCCGAATACATGGACATGAGGGACTTGTACCCTGTGCGGGCTGGTCTGCCAGATTTTATGGAGTGGCGTGAGGCAGGAGGCATCACCCCTCCACGTGGACCTCGTCTGCAACCGTTTGTTGGACCACGGCCACATCCGAGTCCCTATGGTCCGCAAGCTCCACAGGACCGTCTGTTCCCGGATGATCATGTTCCGCTTCCAGGCTTGGGTGGTGACTTTTATGAGGACTACTACGGAGCTATCTGAGTTACTAGTAGTATCCCTAGTATTGTAATAGTTGTATTTCCACCGTCCTGTGCGACCTGTGGAATATGACTTATTGTGTATCATTCCGGAAGTGTAGAAAAATAATGTATAGGAGTTTGGAATGCTTCCGATGAGATGTAACGCCTTTCACTGTAGTTGTACTCCATCGGGCTTGTACTAAACTATGAATGGTGTGTATGACCGTTGGTATATATATGGCAGTTTTTATATTACCCTGTCATACGGATGAACATCTCTGCATTCCGTGTTATCCATTACATTCCGCACTTCCTTGCTAAATTCTGCCATCCTGGTTTAAACCGTTGTTTTGTTTCCTAGGATGGTCAACACCATAACAATCCTGCTGCTCCGGGCGAGGGAGAAGCCAGCGCAGCTAGGAATGTAAATCTACCTCAACCGCCTTCTTTGGCCGAAGTTATGTTGGAGGCAGAACGCAACAAGCGAGAGACCAATAGCTTGTTGGAGCGGATTGAGCAGAATACCGCACGCCAGCCAAGGAATGATCTGGTGTCACTCAATGACTTTGTCAAAATTTGTATCCACCGAAGTTCAAGCATTCCGTTGAGCCTCTCGATGCGGATGATCGGCTTCAAAGCATCACCCACAAGCTACGTTACGCCAACGTGGCTGAAGGCGATAAGGTTACCTTTGCCGCCTATCACCTCGAAGGCCCTGCTAGCCTTTGGTGGGAGAATTATGAGGCTATGCCCGGTTGGCCAAATCACTACTTGGGCTGAATTCGTGCCGCTTTCCGTGAGCATCACATCCGGAAGGTCTCATGGATCATAAGAGGGAAGAATTCTGCAATTTCACCTGTGGTAGATGATTTGTGGATGCATACAGCCGTGAGTTTGGAAATCTAGCACGTTATGCTCCAGAAGAGGTTTCTACCGACGCCAAGAAGCAGGCAAGGTTCCGCAAGGGACTTAGCCCCGAGCTTCGCCGTGATCTTCATCTGCACGAGTGCACCTCCTTTCAGAAGTTAGTCAACAAGGCTATCAGTGCTGAAACTGGACAGTCTGACTTTGAAGCTTCACGCAAGCACTCCCGTGATTTTGGTTCTTCATCCGGCTCTGGATCTCAGAAGCGCCGGGTTTGGATTCCAAACACTGCTCTGCCACCCAGGTTCACTCCGAGGCCATCCTTTGAGGCGCCTCAGCCCAACCAGCAGTATGTACCGCCCAAGACTTATGGTGGCCCCGCTGCTAATGCTGCTCCACGCCCCAATATGATAACCTGTTTCAAGTGTGGAGAGACGGGCCACTACATCCGTGAGTGTCCCCAGAACAACCCCAGTCAGATCGGAAAGTCTGTTGGCCGTGGTAAGCCGCCAGGAAAGGTGTTTCACGCTAAACCAGCTTCCTTTGCCGTGGCCACGTCAACTATGTTTCGGTGAGGAAACCCATGAGGATCCCAACGTCGTTCTCGATGCGCTCCTTGTTAATTGTCATCCCAACTTTTCTTTTTGATCTTTGGAGCATCTCATTCATTTATTTAAAGAGCTATGCTCGACTGCACAATACCACATTCTGTGACATGCACACCTCCATGGAAATTCAGACTCCTGGTTCTAGATGGCAAACCTCTAGAATAAGTCATGGGAATGAAATCCTTGTCGACAGATTAGACTTTCTTGCATCTCTAATAGCTCTCAAGTCCTCGGACATAAACATCATCTTGGGTATGGACTGGATGTCAGCCCATTATGCTAAGATTGATTGCTCTACTAGAACTGTTCAACTCACCCATCCTTCGGGCAAGACGGTTAATATTTTAACCTGAGTGTCTAAGCGTCAGCTATACTCCTTAAATGCCAACCCCCTTCCATACCTTGAAGATATTCCGGTAGTCCGTGACTTTCCGGATGTCTTTCCAGAAGAACTACCAGGTGTTCCACCTGACAGGGATGTCGAGTTCATGATAGATCTTGTTCCCGGAACCGTTCCAATTTCTAGAAGACCGTATAAGATGGCACCCCTAGAACTAGCCGAGCTTAAGAAACAACTCGATGAGTCCTTGCAAAAGGGTTTCATCCGTCCTAGTTCATCTCCATGGGCTTGCCCCGTCCTCTTTGTCAAGAAGAAGGATGGAACGGACCGGATGGTTGTAGATTACCGACACATCAATTTGGTCACTATCAAGAACAAGTATCCGCTCCCGGGATCAACGACACAGTATGATCAGCTCATTTGGATCCTCGATCTTTTCAAGATGGATTTGAGGTTGGGCTACCATCAAATCAAAATCAAGAACGAGGACATTCCTAAAACGACATTTGTTACTCGTTATGGCCAATACGAGTACACCGTCATGTCCTTCGGATTAACCAATGCTCGACCACCTTCTCTCGGTTAATGAACTCAATCTTCATGGAGTATTTGGATAAATTCGTCGTGGTATACCTCGATGATATACTCATCTACTCCAAGAATGAGGAAGAACATCTTGGGACATCTAAGGCTAGTATTGATGAAACTTCGAGAGCACCGCCTTTATGCCAAATTCTCTAAGTGTGAATTCTGGTTACCAGAGGTGACCTATCTAGGCCATGTAATCTCTGGTAAGGGCATTGCTATCAATCCTGAGCGAGTTCAAGCCGTCCTTGACTGGACTCCACCTGAATCGGTCAAGCAAGTTCGGAGTTTCCTATGTCTAGCGAGCTATTGACGCCGCTTCGTCGAGAATTTCTCCAAAGTTGCTAAGCCTCTAACTGAACTCCTCAAGAAAGATAAGAAGTTCGAATGGATGCCAGAGTGCGAGTTCAGCTTTCAGGAACTGAAAAGACGCCTGACATCTACTCCCGTACTTGTTCCACCAGATTTTTCTAAGGACTTTATTATCTATTGTGACGCCTCGCGACAAGGACTAGGTTGCATACTCATGCAAGATCGTCATGTGATTGCCTACGCTTCTCGACGATTCGTCCACATGAGGATAACTATCCCACACGATCTAGAGCTTGCGGCGATGGTCCATGCACTAAAAACCTGGCGACATTACCTTCTTGGTAATCGTTGCGTAAAGTTACACCGATCACCAAAGTCTGAAATACATCTTCACCCAACCGTATTTGAATCTCGTGCAAAGACGCGTTGGGTCGAGTTGATTACAGATTACGACTTAGGAATATCTTACACCCTGTGCAAAGCCAATGTCATGGCTGACGCACTAAGTCGCAAATCTTATTGTAACAATCTGATGTTACAACAAAGTCAACCATGTCTCCACGAGGAATTTCGTAAGCTTAATCTCCACATTGTTCCTCGAGGATTCCCTTCCACCCTGGTGGCGAAACCCAACCTTATGGATCGAATCATAACCGCCCAGCGGTATGATAGAGGAATATCTCGGATCAAGGAGAACATTGCTAGCGGAGCTGCTATGTGTTTCTCCATAGATGAACGAGGTGTTGTCTTCTTTGAGAACCGCTTGGTGGTTACCAAGAAACAACAGCTACGGCAACTGATCCTTAAGGAAGCTCATGAATCTCCTCTCACCATTCATCCCGGTAGTACTAAAATGTATCAAGACCTCGCCAGAGGTTTTGGTGGACTAGGATGAAGAGAGAAATCGCTCAATACATTGCTAAGCTGCGGCGTGCGTCGTCGAGTTAAGCAGAACATCAACGACCTGCTGGTACCCTTCAACCGTTGGAAATTCCTGAATGGAAATGGGATAAAATCGGTATGGATTTCATTACGGGTTTCCAGGACCAAGAGAGGGAATAATGCTATCTTCGTTGTCGTCGATCGTCTCTCCAAAGTAGCCCACTTCCTACCCGTTCAGGAGAGTATAACCGCTAGCCGACTAGCTGACTTGTACATCTCTCGAATAGTGTCTCTTCATGGTGTTCCATTGGAGATTAACTCAGACCGTGGAAGTCTCTTCACCTCTAGATTTTGTGAAAGTTTCCAAAATGCTATGGGAACTCGTCTATCCTTTAGCACCGCCTTCCATCCTCAATCAAGTGGTCAAGTAGAAAGAGTCAATCAAATTCTGGAGGATATGCTTGAGCTTGTCATCTCTTTTGCAATGAATTGGGAGAAATGCCTTCCATTCGCCGAGTTCGCTTATAATAATAGCTATCAAGCTAGCTTGGGCAAAGCTCCGAAGTTCTCTAGGGACGGAAATGTCGAACGCCTCTTAACTGGTCAGAAACCGGGGAAAGACAACTCTTTGGCCCGGATATGATTCAGAAGCGGAAGAGCAGGTTCGCGTTATTCGTGAGAAATTGAAAACAGCCCAATCTCGTCAAAAGAGCCAATATGATCGCAAGCATAAGCCTATGGCTTATGAAATTGGCGAGAAGGCTTACCTTGGGTTACTCCTTTGAAGGGAACCCATCGATTCGGTATCAAAGGCAAGTTGGCTCCTCGTTACATTGGACCCTTTCGCATTCTTGCCAAATGAGGAGAAGTTGCCTACCAATTGGAACTACCTCTGCATCTTTCCAGAGTCCATGATGTCTTCCAAGTTTCCCAACTCGAGCGTTGCTTCTGGATCCTATCCGTGGAGTGGACCACGAAACTCTTGATCTCCAAGATAACCTCACCGATCGAGAATATCCTGTTCGTATTCTTGATCAAGCCGAGCGTACCACTCGGCGTCAGAATATCAAGTTTCTAAAGGTTCAATGGTCAAACCATTACGAGCAAGAAGCAGCTTGGGAAAGGGAGGATCGTCTTCGACTTGAGTATCCCACCTTTTTACATAGCAGATCCTAAATCTCGGGACGAGATTCTTTTGAGTGGGGGTGAGTTGTCACATCCTAGCTAGTCCGTGCATTAGTGTGTGCATCATGTTTAACTTTCATTTGAAATTTGAAATGGGGAAGACAGAACCCCCAGAACCCCTTTTGAATCCAACCAGGGCTTACTGAAATTATTTTCAATGAACCTGAAATGCCCTTCTAAAATGCTCATCACCTTTGCCTTGGTTCAGAGCCTCTGCCAAAAGTGGTGCACAATTTTCTAGGTCATCCTAAGGTCTTTGAATTAGATCATAAGTATTTGAGTTTGGGCATTTAAATTATATAAAATATTTCAAATGCCCAAATAATCCCAAACTAAAATGTTCCATGCTGGAAATATTCCAACTAAGGACCAGGTGCAGTTTGGTGAATTTTGGAGTTGTTTAAGTATTTTAGAAAGTCCACAAAGTTCTGAGAAAATAGAAAAAGGAAAGAAATATAAAAACTTACCTGGCGCCACCCAACTGGCCCACTGCCGGCCCAGCCCAGCGAGCTGCTTGGCTTGGCCAGGCAGGCAGGCAGGTGCTCGACGGCGAGCACCGCATGCGTGCCACGCAGCTGGCCGCCGCCTCGCCGCTTCCCTCACCGAGCTGCCGACGCGGAACACTCCCATTCTTTCCCCCCGAGCCCTCAGACACCTCTCTTCCTCCCCAGCTCCTCCCCCTCGCTCTCCCACGCCATGGCCGACGCCACCGCAGCAGCACCGTCGCCGTAGTCGCGCTCTCCGTCGTCCTTGCGCCTCCCCGTCGTGTCTAGGAGCTCCGCCGCCCTCCTCTACCTTGAGCTAGCCGAGCCCCGGGCGCTCGCGTGGCCCGAGTCCTCTGCACCGACATCGCCCGACTCCGCCGTCGCCGGAGATCCCCTTCGACGTCGCCGCCGCACTAGCCCGTCCCCGACCGCACCGGTTGCCTCCTCGAGTTCTCCGTGAGCCTAGCTACCTCCCCTCCTTTCCTTTCTCGCTCCCGAGCCTCAGAAGCGACCAAGACGGAGCTCACTCAAGACGCACCGCCCGCGGAGCTTCGTCGCCGACGTGCTCCCGGCCATCCACCGGTCACCCCTCGGTGTCCAACATGCTCACCGCACCGAGTAGCGTCTAACCCACCACTTCACGCTCCTCACCGCACACCGTAGCCACGAGTTCGTCATCACCCGAACTTCGGCGGCCGCCTAGGTCATCGCCGGCGCCATTTCCGGTCACCCCGAGCCCAGCCAACGCCAGCAAGAGCTGCGGATTGTTCCCAGCTACACATAGACGCCCTCCGCGGCTCATTTGGTTACCGGAACGGCCAAATCCACTCTCGCCGCCGTGTCTGGCTCGCCGGCGTAGTTGGCGCTGACTTTGACCAGGGCGGGCCCTGGTTGACTCTCCTGAGCCTATGATAGGTGGGCCACCCCCCCTGCTAATTAACCTAGCTAGCTTAAACTAATTTTAATTAGTTAAACTAATTGCTGACATGCGGGACCCACTGGTCAGTTTGACCTGGCGTCCCCGTTGACCTTGACGTCATCTGACGCATTCTTTGACGATAAATGAATTCATGGAATTATTACATTATAGGAAATTCCAGAAAATAGTTCAAACTTCAAAAATTTATAGAAATTAATCTGTAACTCCAAATGCAAAGATTTATATATGAAAAATGATCAGAAAAATCCATTCTATCCATTGGTAAAGGTTTCATGCATGATAAAACAAGTTAACCTTGCTGTTTAAGCAGAATAAGATAATGCACCTTTATGGCTATGTTAAATGAGCTAACATTTGAATCTTTGATTCAAATGAGTTCATCCCTTTTTGTTTCAGCTTGCATTAGGCCAACACACATTCATAATGCCATGTCATAGCATGCATCATATTGTTGCATATTGCCATGTGTGTTTATTTTCGGTATGTCTTTCGTGATAGGTTCTGCCTCCGAGGATAATCCCGAATATCCGTCTGAAGGGCAGTATCCTAGCACCACTACATCAGGAAAGCAACCCATTGATCATTCCGATACAAACCCATGTTCTCGCTTCTGCTCTTGTTTACTGCATTAAGACAACGCGATTCAAACTGTTGTGTGTTGCGGTAGTTGAACCCACTTCCTTTGCATGACCTGTCATTGCCACGGTAACTAGATGAAACCCACTAGTATGTGTAGGAGTTGATTGAGCCATGTTTGTGATTCCTACCATGCTATGCTTGCTATGCTTAGAGTTGTGTCGTGCGGCTCATCGGGATGATGAACTGGAGTGAAAGGTTGTGTCGGGTTCGAGTAAAAAGTGTTGAAGACGTTTTGGTAAAGGTATCGATGAGAGGCCATGTAGGAGTACATGGTGGGTTGTTTCATTGAAGCCGTCCCTAAGAACCGAGATACGTGTGTTTGATTTAAGACTTAGCTACTACCACGCATTGGGATCCTTAATTGACCCTCTCGACTTATTAACCACTCTTGTCCTCAATCCGGGAGTTGCAAGTAGTTTCTGGTGTTTGTAGCATGCTGGGGGCCGCACGCAGCGCTGACCTTAGGGGTGGGCTGTGTTGCGGTAGGCACGTGGTCTGCAGTACCGATTCGCCCGTTTGGTGTCTCGGAACCCTGCACACATCGTTCGGGGCCGTTAGTTGAAACCTCGGCGGACTCCTGCGGATGGAACCCGAATAGGCGATAAACACGGACTCGGGACTCGTGTGTTTAGTCGGTCGTGGCCGACACCCACGTTGGGCTTCCGCTTGAAGGTTGCCGAGTACATGTCGTGTAAACGGCGGTAAGTGGTGAGCGTGTGTGAAGAAGTACACCCCTGCAGGGTATAAAACTATTGAATAGCGCGTCCATGATAAAGGACTACTTGGTCGCCTATACGGTTCATAGACAAGTAAATGGATACTACTAAAAGCCTCAAGATAAGTGTGAGTATCAGCGGATGGCCCTCTCGTGGGTTGACGAGAGGATCCACGGTGGAGTATTGTGATGGTGGTTAGTGGACTCGTTAATGCGACAAATGCTTTTCAAGTGGTGTCACGTGGGATAAGCTTAGCCAAGAGTCAAAGCTGGCTTCTTTGCAAATAACTGCACCACCTTCTTGAGAATGTGCATGTATGATAGGATTACATTTGTAAGACTTCTTTGAGTACCTCCGTACTCATGTTTGCTTAATTAATGTTTTCAGACGACAACACTGCCCCTCCGATGGGTTTTATGTAGACCTTGACATCGATGAGTGAACTAGCCACCCAGGTGGTGATCCAAGGCTTGTGAAGGGCCATTGTAGGTAGAAGGGCTTCAACAAGCTTTCTTTCTTTTTTAGAGTCTGTACTCAGACTAGTTTGCTTCCGCATGTGCTTGTATGTTTGTATGACTTGAGTGTTGGGTCATGTGACCCCTACCTGTATGGATATGTTATGTATGGCTCCTTGGAGCCTCTTAAATAAAGTACTTTGAGTTGTAGAGTTTTGTTGTGTTGCCATGTTGTATGTACTCATATCGGGCATATTGCGTGTATGATTGAAATGCTTGGTATGAGTGGGATCCGACAAACTAGTTGTTTATCCTTGGCAGCCTCTTATATGGGGAAATGTAGTCTCGTGCTTCTCAACGATAGTAGTCCGCTACAGCCCGGTTCACCGGAGTCCTGCTAGCCCAGCACTACTGCTTGGACACTTGACTGGCCGGCATGTGTTTCACTTTGTTCCTATGTCTGTCCCTTCGGGGAAATGTCACGCGGTGATATTCGGTGTCCTGCCTAGCTCGCTACAGCCGGGATACCGGAGTCCTGTTAGCCCAGTGCTACAGCCCGAATTCACACGTTGATGACCGACATGCTCGATGTGATTCATGTATGCCTGTCCCCATGGGTTAGCGCCGCTTTGGGTTCACGACTAGCCATGTCGTCCCGGGTTCTTTGTCATATGGATGCTAGCGACACTATCATATACGTGAGCCAAAAGCGCCAAGCGATCCGGACCATGGTAAGGCGACACCCGTGGGAATTCCGTGCGTGAGGCCGCAAAGTGATATGAGGTGTTACCGGCTAGGTCGATGTGACTTGGAATCGGGGTCCTGACAGTGAGGCTATGTTCGGCCAGCTTGCATGGGATCCCTGGCATATCTGAAGGGTGCCAGGCAAATATGTCCCAGTTTTCGCGCAGGAATTCTCGTAGTGCAGCGTCAACTGTTGGGTTTAGTCGTGCGCCAATAGATGTTGTCTTCTTGGGGTCCGTTGGGTGGACCTGGCATTTGTTGAGTTTAACATCGTCCCAGTCCACTGGGGAGCGCAGTGTAGTTAACTCTTCGGCCGCGAGGGCTTTGGATAGCATCTCAAGGGCCAAGGATGCGGTTTTGTTTTCTGCGCGAAGTGCTATGTCCGGATCACTGACGAGAGTGATTATACCATTTGGTCCAGGCATTTTGAGCTTCATATACCCGTAATGAGGTATAGCTTGAAAGCGTGTAAAAGCATCCCGCCCCAACAGGGCATCCGCTGCTGAAAGGGGCCACTTGGAAAGTGATTTCTTCGGACCGATAATTATCCGGCGTGCCGAATACCACGTCAAGTGTGATTTTGCCCGAGCACCGTGCCTCTCGGTTGGGAATGATTCCGTGGAATGTTGTGCTACTTCGCTTGATGCGGCTCCTGTCTATTTCCATTTTGTGGAGTGTGTCATTGTAAATGAGATTTAGTCCGCTGCCGCCGTCCATGAGGACCTTAGTAAGTCGAAACCCGTCCACGATAGGATTGAGGACTAATGCGGATAGCACTCGGGCTGTCCTATACCTCGGTTCATCACCGGCATTAAATGTTATAGCCGTCTCGTTTCAAGGGTTTATTGCAGCGATTTGGCAGACTTCGGCGAGGTTGTGAAGTGCCCTTTTGCGTTTGTTGTTAGAAGCGATGTCTCGAAGACCGTCAATACTGTTGTGTCGTGTTATCTGGAGGGTGCTGTTCTGGGGTGTCCTTGATAAGGATGTCCTCGCCGCTCTTGGCTACCTTGCGGAGTATCCAACATGCTCTAAGGCTATGAGTTGCCACGATATCTGGTGCCGTGTGTATTTTGCATGGGCCATCGTGCCATCCCTCCAGAACAGTGTCGTGCCGCGTAATGGGCTTATGTTTCTTGACTGTTGGACTGGGCGTGCCACGAGGGTGCGCCCTCTTCGCCAGTAGGAGGAGTTGAGTTGGGACCCACGGTTTCTAGCAAGCTGCCTGAGTTTTCCAGGCACTTTCCATCGCGTTGTACTTTTGTACGATAGTTGCTAAGTCAGCGAACTTTAGTATGCGGCGGCGATTGATAGCATTAAGGATACCTTCATCCGCGCAGTTGTTGCAGAACGCTGATATCGCGTCCTCGTCGCGGCAATCTTTTACCTTATCTTTGACAAGGAGGAATATCGCCCAGAAGTGGTGGAACGTTTCCTGAGACTGCTGTTTGATGCTCATGAGAGCGTCTATGTCTGGGTGGGTGGGTGGAATTAAATCCGAACCTTGACCCGACTGATTACCAGGAGTCTGAAGACCTTCCGGACTCAAGAGTCCGGGTCCGGAGTATCTTCTAATTGTTTAGGGCTGCCGTCCGATTCTATGTTCGGAGGGCTGGTCGCATCCTTTCGCTCGTGGTTATCCGGTTCTTCCAGATCGATGATCCGGACATAGTCCGTCTTTGATATAGAAGAAGACTCGCCGTCCTGCTCCTCGACTACCGCTATCTGGTGGGTGGCCGGTGGAGTTTTAATCTCTCCTTGGTCGGTTTTAGCCCCGATCCGATTGTAATCTGTAGCGATCCCAAAGCGGCGATGTGATCTAGGAGCTCGCTCAAGGACGAAAACTCTGCCGGATCCATCTGCTTGGAGTGATCGGAGTTGATGCAAAGGGGGTTTTCGATGGCCCGAGAGGTCATCATCGGCTCAACGGCCGAACGGGCGATCATGGTAAAGCCACCCAGCCGGAGGGTTTGGCCTGGGGCCAAAACTCCCCCGGAGGTGATGCTGTCTTTAAGGACAAGGCGATCCATCGAACCTTTCATCAACGTCACAATGGAACTCTCAATGAAAGCACCAACGTCGGTGTCAAAACCGGCGGATCTCGGGTAGGGGGTCCCGAACTGTGCGTCTAAGGTCGATCGTTGCAGGAGACGGGGGACACGATGTTTACCCAGGTTCGGGGCCTCTCTATGGAGGTAATACCCTACTTCCTGCTTGATTGATCTTGATGAATATGAGTGTTACAAGAGTTGATCTACCACGAGATCGTAATGGCTACAACCCTAGAGGCCTAGCCTGTATGACTATGGTAATGAGTATATCCTTTCCGGACTACGCCCTCCGGTTTATATAGACACCGGAGGGATCTAGGGTTACATAGAGTCAGTTACATAAGAAGGAATCTTCACAGTTGGTCGCCTAGCTTGCCTTCCACGCCAAGGAGAGTCCATTCCGGCACATGGCTAACAGGCTGGACGCCCGAGGACCCCTTAGTCCAGGACTCCCTCCACCCCCCTCCTATCTTCTTCCTCCTTGCCAAGAGGATGAGCGCGCATGCCCGGCGCGTGGTCGCTGCAGCCGGCCACCTCATGCTTGCCTAGCTGCCCCTCGACGCCCTGGAGGCTCTGGACGTCACCATGCAGCCCCCCTGGTCCTCTCCCTTACTGTCGTGGTTTTGTCACGGCAGATGTCCTCATGAAAGGACTTAGTCACGGAGCCATCGCTACGGGTTTGCTTAAAGGGGTTAAAGCGGATGAGGGAGTCCCGGACTAGGGGGTGTCCGGATAGCCGGACTATCATCACGGCCGGACTCCAAGACTATGAAGATACAAGATTGAAGACTTCGTCCCGTGTCCGGATGGGACTTTCCTTGGCGTGGAAGGCAAGCTTGGCGATCTGGATATGTAGATCTCCTACCATTGTAACCGACTACGTGTAACCCTAACCTATCCGATGTCTATATAAACCGGAGGGTTTTAGTACATGGGGACGAACAACAATCATACCATAGGCTAGCTTCTAGGGTTTAGCCTCCTTGATCTCGTGGTAGATCTACTCTTGTACTACCCATATCATCAATATTAATCAAACAGGGTAGGGTATTACTTCCATCGAGAGGGCCGAACCTGGGTAAAAACATCGTGTCCCTTGTCTCCTGTTACCATCCGCCTAGACGCATACGATTCGGGACCCCCTACCCGAGATCCGCCGGTTTTGACACCGACATTGGTGCTTTCATTGAGAGTTCCTCTGTGTCGTCACCGATAGGCCCGATGGCTCCTACGATCATCAACAATGACGCGGTCCAGGGTGAGACTTTTCTCCCGTCTGAGATCTTCGTGTTCGGCAGCTTTGCTGCGGGCAATTAAGCTTGGCCATCTGTAGCAGATCGATAGCTTCGCCCCTGGCCATGAGGTCAGTTTTTGAATTTTGATCTATACTGACGATATCCGCGGAGACTTGATCTTCGATTGATTCGAGCCGCAATAGCAGCGTCGCCTTTGTCTCGATGGGCATGATCTAGCTCTGCAGCGAGCGGTGCCTGGAGGCCGCACCGACATCCGCTCCGACCCTTAATCCGGGCCGGATTCCCGATCGAGGGCAGTGGTTGGACACCGCCTCGGGAGCTACAATCACTACGGCGATTGAGCGAACTCCATCCTGTCGCTGCGAAGACCTCGACTCTAGGGTGTCGGACTCCTCTCCGGACTCTGAACCCTCCGGCGCCCGCCAATCGAATCCGATTGGGCGCGGTCATGGAGTTCACTACCGCGGACATCTTCGGCACTTCGCCCTTTGGCGACATCCTGAATTCACTAAAGTCTCTCTCTTTATCCGGAGAGCCATGGCGGACTACTGACAGGAAGGTTGGGATCACGACGACAAAGAAATTCAACACCAACCCACCACTCACTTTGTAGCCACTGCCGATGATTTAACCGACATGCTAGACTACGACTCGAAGACATCGACGGTATGGACGGCGATGCGGAGGCGAACAAGACCCAGCGCCTACGAGACGCTGGAAGGCCACCTCGTCATATGACATATATATGGTGGACATCCCAAAAGATGGGAACGGCGATGGAACAACGGAGGATGACCCTCCATGAAACAGCCCGAAGCGCCCGGCGTCTGCGGCGCGCTCTAAATCCCGCCACAATAAAAGCGGTGATTCGGCACGGGAGATAATAACACCGGACGGTGGCGAAGAGAACCCCCTCCAGCAGGACTTCGGCGGGAGGGGAGAAGCTCACCCGCCTGACGGTGCGGCAGAGAAAAGAGGTTGAGGGCGATAATTATCGCCTCCCTCCGAAGATGAGGCAAGCCTCGGCGACGGCAGTATGTCATGCACGAGGATCCCGAGCAGGAGGCGTTTCAAGCGCGGGCTTATTGCCACGGCAAGCAGCCTCAAGAAAAAGCAGCAACATCTTAGAGCTGATCAAGACACGCTGGTGAGCGGATGGTGAAGTCCTTGCAGCCGAAGAGTATGAAATCGAACGCCCCTCCAAAAGCTACCCCAAATGCAGGTCGTTGCCTCGACTAGAGGAGGAAGCACCCAAGTCACCAGCGCATGACATGGCAGACCGGCCACCCCGTGGCCGCGATAGAGAGGCCTCTAGACCCTCCGCTCAAGCCACACCCGGCGCCGCTCAAAAAGTACCAAGGCACGGGAAAGCGCGCGGACTTGCGAGATATATTGGAGGATAAGGACAAATATACAAGATCGATCTACGGATCGCGTGGGCGCCAACAATGCGGGATGATTACCGTCGCGCGGATACTGACAAAAGCTGGCGGGCGAACACGATGAGACAAAGCTCATACGAGCTACGTCATGATATAGCCCAATATAGGCGCCGCACACCCACTATGCTTCACGAGATGAAGTAATGGATCATCAAATCCCGAGGGCTTCAAGCCCGTAAACATCGAATCATACGATGGTACCACAGATCCTTGATGCGGATCGAGGATTATCTCCTTCATATCCACATGGCCCGCGGTGATGATCTACATGCCATCAAATACCTCCCACTCAAGCTTAAAGGACCAGCTCGACCTTTGGCTCAATAGCTTACCAGCGAGAATCAATTGGTTGTTGGGAGGACACGGAAGCCGCATTCCTTGATAACTTCCGGGGCACATATGTGCGACCACGAGACGCCGATGACCTTAGCCACATAATTCAGCAGCCGGAAGAATCGGCGGAACAATTACGGACTCGGTTCCTAACAAAGAAAAATCAAATCGTTATTTGTCCGGATGTAGAGGCCCTTGCAGCCTTCAAACATAACATCCATGACGAGTGGCTTGCCCGACACCTAGGACAGGAAAAGCCGAAATCTATGGCAGCCCTCACAACCCTCATGACTCGCTTTTGTGCGGGAGAGGACAAGCTGGCTAGCTCGAAGCAACAACTTGGCCAAACATCACGATAGTGCGGATACCAAGGACAACAATGGCAGG